>CM057459.1:1409317500-1410642500 GCA_016271365.2 Neoceratodus forsteri | reverse complement strand
TTGGGGAGGTTCCTTCCAAAACATAGGGCTGACATCCTCAGGATCTGACTACAGGTAAACACAACAGTCAGTGTTTACCTAGGGGGGTCCCAAATTTAAACACCAAGCATTTTTCTCTCTCGCTGACTGAAAACAAGATGGCTGCCGGACAAAAGTAAAGGGCCATTTGCAACAGTAAAATGTAGTGGCAGCAGCTTTCGACAGACATATATTTTTTTCCTATAGACTATAATGGGAAATTTATTTGTTTGAATAACTTTTGAACGGTTTAATATGTTTTCACCAAATCTTGAAAACACGTCAGTGACCCAGACTGCATTTTCCTGAAGATTTCAGTAAACGGACAAATTGTGTGGAGCTATACGAGCAAAAGCGTGCAAAACCCCCATTTTTATGCGTTTTTGTCCACTCTGCAGTTCCGCAACTGCTTATCTGACCGTAACACAGCTCTATGGTACCAGACTGCACATGCAGAATTTCAGAACGTCATACGGTGGCAAAGTTATTAAAGTGCAAAATTTGGGGTTTAACCTAGAAGTGGCTATGCAACCCTAACTATACTGACACTACCGTGCCAGTATAATATATATCTCGAAAAGTTGTGGGTTCTAGCACCACGTCAGGCAGTTGGGGTAAAATCCTGACACTGTAGTGCAGCATGAGGGGGTGCTGCACTACTGAGGTGCTGTCTTTCGGATGAGAGGTTAAACCGAGGTCTCGTTTCCCTGTGCTGGTGATTGCTCAGGTGGATGGGACTAAAGAGTAGTGCTGCACTGTTGAGGGACTGTGGAGGGTTGAACAGATTTTTGTTGCAGTGCTTATGGGTTGGGGCTTTAGGAGGAGGGAGGTCGGTTACAAAAGGTGGAAGGGATCCCACCATTGGCCAGCATACCACACCACGTGGCAGGGTGAGCCCAGTAGGGACACTGTAGCTTCATGAATAAAGGCGGAATCCGGACGCTCGCTCCCACTCTTCTGAGAGTGCCACTGAGCAATCGGAGGGGAGTGGGCACCTGCAGAGGAGGAAGCTAAGTCCTGCTTTTGTGTTTATTTTGGGCTAGGGAATAGTGCTGCATTGTTGGGGGGGGGGGGACTATGGAAGGTTAAACTGATTTTTTTTTTGTTGCTGTACTGTGGGCTAGGGCTTTGAGAGAAGGGAGGTTGGCTGCAGAGGGCTGGCTGAGAGGGAGGAAAGGATCGTGCCATTAGTGAGCACGCCACACCACGTGGCAGGGTGAACCCAATAGGGCATTGTAATGCCTATATACTATCCACAATCCCAAGTGGCTATGAAGCAGTAGTGTGACTTCCAAGTGGCATCTGAGGGCATCAGCATGCCATCCGTAGAGAGAACCGAAGGCCGCACTCACGTAGTTCAGAGGAAGGCAGTGGTAGCAGTAGTATTGGGGGAACTCAGATAGTCCCTGTCGAGGATCAGCCTACAGGGGCATTGGCAGGTGGGATAACAGCAATATTTGGTGATATCAACTACTTCCTATCTAGGATCCGTCTAGAGCAGTATTTGGGGATCTCTTCTACTTCCCGTCTGGGGTTAGCCTACAGGAGAACTAGCAGCTACAGGGGAACTAGTAGGTGGATAACAGCGATATTTGGGCATCTGAGCTACTCTCTATGTAGGGTCATCCTACAGGGGGAGTTAGCAGGCAGAAGATCTAGCAGGAAGACATATAGTGCATTCCTAAAGCAGGCCTACAAATAGTCCTAATTAGAAGCTACAAAAGGTTAGGGGAGTTATCCAAGTACACTATTAAGAGGCCTAGAAACATAATATGTTGGATGGGGGCATGTAGTGGGGGTAGAGTGGGGGTGGGAAGGGATGTGGAGTGAAGGTGTTTCTGGGAGCTTTCTGAGAGATGGGGGATGCTTGGTTTGCAGGAAGTTTAGTCAGTTGAGGATGGAGGTGTGGCAGCTGAGGCAAGAAATAGGTGCACTGATGGAGGGGGGGATTTATAGGGTGATGAAGGGAGTGGCAGAGGGGGATGCATGGCTTGGGAGATGGGATGTGGAGCCGGAATGGACACAAGGGATGCAGGAATGGACACAAGGGGGGATAGTAAGGAACACGTGCCTAGGCAGGTCCCAGGGTATCTCCCAAACGGGAGAGAGCGCCCAGGGAAAAGGATGTGGATAACAGTAAAGGAAGACGGTAGGGCTGTACGGGGGTGTCAGTGGGAGCATCTCCAAAGTTGCAGATGTGGAACAGATTCCTTCCACTGGACGCTGGGAAGGAGGGAACTTTGTGGAATAGGGAGAGATAGTGGGATAGGGAGGGATGGAGCTGGTGGGGGTGGGGGAGACGGCAGGGAAAGCAGGGAGGGAGGAAGGGCAGGGAAAAGTGAATTCAAGCAACAGGGGAGGGTAGGTGGAGCAGGGGAGGGGTGAGGGACAAGGGAGAAGGAGGGGCCAGGCCAGGGGTGGAGCAGAAGGTATGTGTAGAGAGCAGGTTGGTGGTGGTGAGTGAAAAGGTGAGACTGGGGTGAGAAAGGCTTGCGAGGAGGAGATGGGGAAGGAATAGTTGGGGAGAATACAAGAGGGAAAAGGGGAGGTAGGTGGGAGTGGGCAGCTGGATGGACAGAGAGGTGGGAGGGCCCAGGATGGAGGAGGGAGGGTGGTAATCCTGGGGGATTTAAACAGTGAAGCGGGAGAGATAGGGAGGGAAAGTGTCAGTGGAAAGCCTGTAGGAGGGTAGAATACATGCCAGAGATGATGGCAGGAAGAGTGCTACCTCCCTTCTAGCCAACTACACACCCAGTTCACTACAGTTTTAGCTGCACACAGGTGTTCCATCTTTTTGAGCAACCTTCTGTGCAGTACGTAATGAAAAGCCTTGCTGAATTCGAAGTACAGTAGATCCACATTGTGGCCCTTGTCTACTTCCTTAGTCACCCAGTCAGAGAAAGAAAATCAGGTTAGTCTGACAAGACCTTCCCACCATGAAACCATGTTGTACTGTCGTGGAGCCTGTTGCTCTCTAGGTAGTTCACAAGGTCCTCTTTGATTAGTGATTCCATCAGCTTCCCACGATGGAGGTCAGACTGACAGGCCTGTAGTTCCCTTGTTGCAACCTATCTCCCCCTCCCCCCCACGTGAAGTGGTACATCATCTGCCATTCTCTAGTCCCTTGGAGCTTCCCTGGACCAAAGTGAGCTCTTGAACAGCCCAGCCAGTGGTTCAGGCAGTTCTGCTGCTAATTTCCCCAAGTATCCTTGGGTGCAACCCACCTGGTCCTGGGGCCTTATCTATCTTAAGGGCTGCCAGCCCTTTTAGGACCCTCTCGCTAGTGGGTATTGGGTGCCTCATTTCCGGGACTCCCATAGCAGCCGATTTAATGCTGCTTTCTGGCATGGACACGCAGTCCTCCTTTGTGAATACTCCGAAAAAGCAGTCATTCAGGACAGCAGTCTTTTGCTTATCCTCCTCTATCACCCTACCCTCTTCAACTATCCGTGCAATGCCCCCTCTTACTTTTTTTCACTGATATATCTAAAAAAGGTATCCTGCCAGTGGAGCAATAGAAGGAGAGCACACTGTGGCGAACTGGTTGTTGGAGTGCCAGAAGGGTGGTACTCCCATCGATACACCTCCACCATGGAGGTGATTATTAGTACTGATGCATGAAGCAGCTCAGCATTGCTGTGCTGTATTAGGCGAGACCAGAGGGGTTCAAGTGGCACAGTTGCGGGTGGGATGACTGCCGTCAGCATTGTGCTGTCGCTCTACTGATGGTTGCCTGTTTGCTTGTCGCACCGAAGTAGATGGACCTCTTTTTAAAAAAAAAAAAAAAAAAGTTTTTCTCCGTTCTTGACCCCCCTCTGTGATATGCAGCTCTTTGTCAGCTTTCGCCTCCCTGAGGACCCTCTTTGCCTCCCTATTTTTCTGTAGATAATCCTCCCTTTCTACCTCTCCCTGCTTTTCCTTGTATTTGTAGAAGGCCTTCTTTTTGGCGCTAATTGTTTCCCTGACACTAGCTGAGGATCACAGTGGTCTCTTAAACCTTTTTTTTTTTTTTAAATACTGCTGTTATGCTTACCTTTGACACCTCGATGATGGCTCCCTTTATTGCTCCCCATCTCTCCTCTAACTCCCTTTTGTCCTTCACCCCTACTAACTTATCCGGGCCCGAGGGTCGATTCAAATCACAAGGAATTGTGGTTGCTGTTCCCTAGCGGCTCACCTACTCCCACAGCACCCACCACCTCTGAGTTGGTGAGTACCACATCAAGGATTGTGTTCTGCCTGGTAGCTTCCTTAACAAGTTGCACCAATAGACAGTCTTGGAAGGCATCCAGTAATGTCTGACTCCTGTTACTCTTGGCCACTAGGACCCCCTCAGCTGATGTCGGGCAGGGTCGGGTCACCTGCCACCACTACTTCCTCCTTTGGTGCCCTGCTTTTCTTTTTCTATATGCATTTTACTCCACCTTGGAGCGGCTCGGCGTCTGCCCCTCCCTTGGTGACTCTGCCTCCGGGCCGGCATCTCCCCGCAACCATCCCACCTAGCCATCCTACACAAGTTACCCCCCCATGACAGGGCTGGTGGCGAGGGGCACTGGAGTACCCTTCACCCCTGGAAGCCAACATCCAGATTGCCGGGGGTCGACACGGGTGCAGCCAGCCATCATGGAGCCTGCCAGCTCTGTCTTTTTTTCCTCAAGATTTTTCTCCTGAACCCACGCACGTGCAGTGGGCAAGGTGACTGTCTCCACCTCTGTGGAAGCTGTCTTACGCCCTGTGCGTAGGTCCACCCCTCTGTTAAGCATCACACCTATGCAACTCCCAGCCTCTGCTGTGTGTCCGTCTACAGTACGATGCTGTGACCCCCCCCCCACCCGGGAAGGGAGAGCTGTTGGCAGATGCCGATCCTTCCTTGCCCGCTGCAGCCCCTGGAGCGACCTGAGTCCGTTCCCGATCCTGGGTCGCTGGTGTGGCAGGAGGTGTGGCATCTAGCGCCTCAACCCTCAGCGCCACTGGGCTGGCATGCTGCCCCACTTTAAGTTCCTCCTCGAGTTCTCTGTCTCTTTCCTCCCCTTTACCTGAAGGCCTATAGGTCACCCCTAAGCCGACTTTCCTGCCTGATGCTGCCATGAGTTGCAACCATACTGACTCAGCCTCCCCAATACTACCCCTTGTACTTTCATCTTCTACCACTTCAATACCCTACTTGACCAAAAGGGCAACCCCCCACAACCGGTTCTTCTGTCCCTCCTGAACAGTGAATACCCAGGGACCATCCTCTCCCAGTCATTTTTATCTGTGACCCACATTTCCTTGAAGGCCACTAGATTCATTTCAGTATCTGCCATCAGCACCCAGAGCTCACCGAGTTTGTTGCCTACGCTTCTGGCGTTAAAGCACTTCTGGCATTAAAGCATACCCCCGGCCCTCTGCATTTGACGCCAGGGCCAGATGGCATGCACCCAAGGGTCCTGAGAGAACTGGCAGTGGCTCTGGTGGATCCCCTGGCAGACCTGTTTAACACCTCTGGAGTCAGGGATCATGCCCTGGGATTAGAAACTGCACATGTGGTGCCTTTCCATAAGAAAGTATTGGGGTAGCAGCCCAAAGCTGGTGGGGGAGGAGGTTCAGGAGGGAGATGAGGAGGCAGTGTTTCATTGAGAGGGTGGTAGCTAAGTGGAATGAGTTGCCAGAGGAGGTGGTGTCCCTAAAATCAGTGGACAGTTTCAAGAGAGGTTGGTAAAGGTGGTGATGAAAGTTGCAGGTGGGGGGGTATTTGAGGGGAGTCAAGGGGGATATGGAGAGGGGGGCAGTTCCCTCTTTAAACGTAGTGGGAACTGCACACTCGAGCTGATTGGATAGACCCTAAGGCCTTTATCTGCTGGCACATTCGTATGTTTGTACGTAAACGATCCCATGGCACTTCTCAAAGAGTAGGTGAAATATTCCCCGCTGTCTTAGCCAAATTCCTACATTCACTAAAAGTACCACAAACAGCTTAATCTGGTTCCGTCCCAGTTTACCATTACCAAAGTACAACATAAAGGAGATGCGGCACACAGGAGCTGAATGCCAGAAATGTCAAATTTATTACAGCATATGATGCTAGAGAATCAAAATGATACAGATCCAAACAGAGCAAAAACCGAGCAATGTTACCCCAGCGCTTCGACTCCAACAGTTAGTCTTCCTCAGGGGTGTGGCACATAGGGAAGCACTACCCCTTTATACCTGTCATGATTTACAATTGATTAAACAATCCTACTCATAGTGCATAACTTTTAAGTTTCAAAAATATATGTAAAAAAAGGTGCTTATGTGCTAATGTTCTAAAGCAAAAAAGTTTAAAAAAAAAAAAAAAATTGTTCATTTTTTGCTCTATTTGGAACTGTGTCATTTTGATTCTCTAGCATTGTATGCTGTAATAAATTTGAAGTTTCTAGCATTCAGCTGCTGTGTGCTGCATCTCCTTTGGGTTGGACTGAGTTCTGGGGCTTGGCTGCTCCATTTCGCAAGAGCTGACCTGCCGCATCCTGCTCACATGCTGCTGTGTGGATTTTCTAGGTTACCATCTGTATACCCCCCACCCCCCCATGGAGAAGGCTGAAAATAGGAAGCAGGGCCTAGCCATCCTTTCTGGATCAACAAAAACCTAATAAAATAAACAAATAAATGTACTTAACCTTTCTGAAGCACACTCACCAGCCTGTGTTCTCATGAAATACGTGGTCAGCCGAGACATCGCTGCACCCACTGGAATGTCTGTTTGGCTCAGTCTCCCAGGCTTTTGTGTTTGTTTTTCTTTTGTTTTGCTTGGCTATCATCCCTATGAAATATGTCGAATTTCCTGAGTCAGGCCTATTCTTTTACCTTGTAGAGGTTTTGCTTAAATCATTCATTTATTTATTTAGCTTTTGTTTACCGGGTAAGTACACTAGACAAGTATTATGCCTATTTTCAGGAACAACAGTCAAGGAGACATGGCAAAGAGAGTACAGTTTTTTGTCACAGTAAACAAACGTGGGAAATACATCATTTGACGCTAGGGGAAACATATAGTAGTAAGCACATTTCAGATTATACACTCTAGACTAGCTAGTTCAACTGACAGATGCATATAGGTCATCATACATAGGAGTGGAGCATAGCTCAAGGACTGGATTGGTCATAATATAACTTATAACATTATGATACACCCCTAGGCTAGTTGGATCGGGGACAGGTATATACAGCTCATCACATTTTCTAAATATGCACATGTTAGACGAAACAGAAACACTTGGTAGTACAAGTTTCTACCAAGGACCAAGGTGCAATATGTCATGGTTAGCCTATGACCGTGGAGCAATAATGGTGTAAAATTCCCAAGGCTTTTAGGCAGGAGTAGTCAGAAGTCATTGATACAGTGGGAAAATATCTCCAGGAATTCAATGGAAACACCCTGGGAGGTTCAGACAAAACAATTTGACACTTTACTCTAGGGAGATTTGGGGCAGTCACACTTTGATGCTAGTCTTAGGAAACCCCACAGGGAATTTCGAAAACTCAGATAGGAGGGGGCAGCTCGGATACCCACAGGCAGCGAATTCCAGAGTCTGGGCGCACTTATGGCAAAGTCCCGATCCCCCATGAGGGTCCGGGTAGGAGGGACTTTGAGCATCCCTGATGTGAGAGACCTAAGTTGGTAGGGGGTGGGATTCAGTTTAGGCAGAAGCCGGGCCAGCCCCTGGGGGGTGCTGGTTCTGATCACTTTCCCAGAGAGGCATCCCAAACCAAAATCAAGGTATCTAGCTGGTGAGAGCCAGCAGAGTTTCTCATATAGCTCACAATGGTGGGTGAGTTGGGGGGCAGCCAAGGCAAAACGACAAATGTTATTGTAAGCAGTGTACCACCGGCTGAGATGTGTCTTTGGAGAGCGAGCAAATAGGTGCAGCCCATAGCAGAGGGAGGGAAGGAGCACACCCTTCGCTAGGGCAAGCTTGGCTGCCGGTGTAAGGTTATACTTGGCCCTATAGGCCAGTCCCATTTTGCAGTTTGCAGATGTTAAGGATATGATTACCCATGTCAAGTTGGGGATCAAGTGTTACCCCCCAGATATTTGATGGAGCTCACTATGGGTAGTGAGGATCCATCTGCGCTGGTGACGTGTAAGCAGGCCGATGAGGCTTTTATTTTAGCCATTGCGCCAAAGAACATAGCCTGTGTCTTTTTCAGGTTCAGGACCAGCTTGGACTAGTAACCCATGACAATACCCTGTTAAAGTCATCGGTCAGGTTCTGGTTTAGGTAGTGGCATTCTGGGAGTGAGCCAGGATTACCAGATCATCTGCATACATGGTGGCGCTTACAGCTGGTAGTAACCATGGGTAGTTGATTGATGAAGAGGAGAAGAGGAGGGACCCAGTACCGAGCTTTGAGGCACTCCGGAGGTCACCGGTAGGGTCTTGGAGAGGACTTTATTGAAGCAGGTACGCTGCTTTCTGCCATGTAGATAACCCGTTAGCCATTTCATGGCATGGGGGGAGAGGCCAAGTGACCACAACTGTGCACCAAGCAGTTTGTGGTCAGCAAGGTCAAAGGCTTTGGACAGGTCGATAAATATTGCACCAGAGAGTTTGCCTGGTCCATGGCTGTCCGGATACTTGATGTAACCGAGATTAAGGCTGTGGTGGTACTGTGTCCCTTACGAAAGCCGTGATGGGCTGGGGACAGAAGTTCATGAGAGTGGATATATTCCGAAAGCTGCTCAGCCACTACCTTTTCAAGGAGCTTGCTAAGGGTTGGGAGAATGGCAATCGGTCGATAATTGTCAGGCAGTTTGGGATTTCCTTGCTTCAGTACAGGGACAATCCTTGCCTCTTTCCAGATGTCTGGGATGGTCCCTAGACCAAGGGATAGGTTGAAGATAAAGGCTACTGGTGAGGCAATGTGTGCAGCACCAAGCTTAAGGAGTTTAGGCTCCAGGTTGTCTAGGCCAGGACTGGAGTACTGGGAGAGGCCAGCTAGGTGTTTCTGCAAGTCCTGAACTGATAAAGCCCTGAGGTGGAACATTTGACGAAGGGGGTGGGACAGAGCCTCATCAGATAAGAAGAGGGTTGTGAAGGCAGAGAGGTCAGAGAAGTGATTATTTAGGGAGTTGGCAATAGTATGGGGATTATTGCAGGAGACTCCATTTATGACCATGTCCGTAACCCCCAGATGGGAGGATCTGCTGACAAGGGATTTAATATCTCTCCAGAACCTCCTGGGATTACTGGCAGAGCTTAATAGAGGCGGACTTGCAAAGTCCTCTTTGCTGCCCTGATGGCCTTTTGCACTTGTTCCTGAGGTGTCTGTACCTTTGAATAATCATGGGATCACTGGTACCTTTGGAGCAGGCCCAACACTTTTCTCTCTCCCGCATCTGGGCTAGGAGATTCCCATTTAACCAGAGGTAGCGGACCCTCACCCCACGGGTGACCTTGGGAGCATGCTTGTCTTGCAAGGCCCCAAAGGTGGAGAGGAAGTAAGAGGTTGCTGCCGAGGGGTCAGTGGCACCATACACCCCAGACCAGTCAGTAACTTTTAGGTCCTCCAGGAACTCCTCAGTATCGAATCTAGAATAGTTTCTGACATGCATAATTTTGTGTGGAATTTTGGGGGTGGGAATTTTCCATACACAGAAAACCGGAGAGTGGTCAGAGATGGAGTCAGATAATGTACCCACTGATGAGATCCTGTCAGGACGGTTAGACATGATCCAGTCCAGTAAGGTGCTGGAGGATCCACTTGCTGTCCGCCTAGTTGGTTCCTGGATGAGCTGGGTCAGGGCAAGGTTAGCAAACAGAGGCTCAAACTGCTTAACATTACCACTATCCCAGTTAAGGTTTACATCCCCCAGGATTATGAGTTCATTATCCCCGACTCTGGGACCAATTTTGTCCATGAGATGAGTTAATCCAGGTAGCCCACCTCTTGGAGGATTATAGGTGCAGTTTCTTTGCGTCCCCAAGTAGCAGTAGCACATGTAGCAACTCACAGGGGGACACGTTTGAATCCTGGTGGGCAATTTGGGAGATTTTTAAGTGGCTCTTATGGTAGATTAGTATGCCACCCCCCCTCTTGCCCCCAGCTCTGTCCAGTCGGGTGAATTCATACCCAGTGAGTTCACAGGCAGAGTCAGGGACAGAGGGTTTCAGCTAGGTCTCCGTCACTCCTAGGATGTCGGGTTTGTAGAGTGCAACCCATGCTAATAGCTCATCACGATTAGGTAGCAGGCTCTAATGTTAAGATGAGCTATTTTTAACCTACCCATACCCCATCATGGGAGGATTTTTGTGGGTCACATTTAATGGGCCAGGGTTGGTTTCAATATCACCAGCCAGTAGTAGTTCAAGTAGGAGGAGGAGCCAGGGGAGATACCATCTCCTTTGCTTGACAACCTGGGAGTTTTTAGCACGGCGCTTTTACCCTGCTTGTATACATAAGGCACCAAAGATCTAGACCGAGTAACACTGCAATGCGCCATGGAGATCGCAAGGATATTGGAGAAGGTTAATGGGGACCTTGTAGGTGGACGCCACTCATACCCAGTTGTCACCCAGTGTTATTGGGGAGGTGACCATATGCAACAAGGAGAGTCCCACTATAAGACCCACAAGGCCTATATCCCTCATGGATGACAGCCAGCACCCTCTCTACCTTTAATATGTGAGTATCCCTATCCTCACTAGATGGATGGGAGGGGAACCACGTCCACATCTTGGCTGGAGGCATAGCACTAGCATGTGAGATAATTATCAGTCAGCTAACAAGAACTGCTGTGAAGGAAGAAGAAATGGATGTACTAAGGCTGGAAGGAAGTTAGTGAGATTTGTTATTGGTATGTGCCAAGTAAATAAAATAAGGCTTGCACAGTGCAATTCAAGGCTACCAGCTATGAACGCAGGGGCTGAGGTTTATTTCTGGGAAGAAACAGAGCAGCTGCTGATGCACACTCTATGGGACCCGACTGTTAGATTGGAAACTGAAGTTTAATCCAGGGAAATGCAGGGGTCTGCACCTAGGGGTCAGAAATCCGGGCCAAGGGTATACCCTGGGGGGAGACGCACTACAAGTCTCGGAGGGCGAGACGGACCTGGGGATGGTGGTGGATGTCAGAATGAACAACTCTGAGACTTGTAGGAGGGCAGGGGCAAAAGTCTGTATAACTGCTTGGTTAGGCCGCAGCTCGAGTACTGTGTGCAGTTTTGGAGACGGCACATAAAGAGGGACATTGCACACCTGGATAAGGGTAGAAAGGAGGGCAAGCAAAATGATCTGGGGCCTGGGGAAAAGGACCTACAGGAGGAGGCTCAAGGAGCTCAACATGTACACCCTGGAGGAGAGGAGGGACAAGGGGGACATGATAGAGGTCTTCAAGTACATAAAGGGGGTTAAGAAGGGAGGCTGTCAGAGTGCTGCAGAGGAAAGGGGGGCAACTAGAGGACACGGGAGGAAGCTGGCGGGGAGACTCGGGGGGAGGTGTTACTTCACTGAGAGGGTGGTGGAACCATGGAATGCGCTGCTTAAGGGACTGGTGGAGGCAGAGACTGTGAAGGGGTTTAAGAGGGGCTGGTACAGGTATAGGGGAGGGTGAAGCTGACGAAATCCAATACAGGGGAAACATCTTGGACTGGGGACAGAGAAACCCAAGGGGGGGGGAGACAGCAAAGTCAGCGCCCAGTATGGGTGCTGACTATCGAGCAGACATGAAAGACCATTAAGCCTCCTCTGCTGGCATTTTAGTACAGTATGTTAGTATGTTAGGACTGGCCTGTCACAGACATATTCCTCCCCAAACCAGGGCACAATGGCTTGGATATATTTGCCTAGTAGGGCTTTATATTTACTTTCATTTGGTATTCCGAGCACATCAGAAATTGGCGTGATACCAGTATCTTGCCACTTCTGCTCCCTTTACTCCAGTACGGCCACCACTCTGGTGGCTACCACCTAGCCCTATACCCGACCTGCTCCACTGCTCCCCACCCCACCCCTAGAGACTGGTCTTACCTGGCTGGCCACACCGGGCAAGATGTTTGCCCTCTTATACATGAGGACCTCCAGGGTATGCCTGATCTGTCAGGCCAGAGCCCAAGTGTGCCCCATCATCCTGTGTTGTGAAGCCCCCCCCCCCATATTCTATGTTCCTGGACACAGAGGATATTGGTGCACTTAAGAATCCAAGCACATGTGCAGGCAAAGTGTAGTGGCGCAGATTCCAGCTGGCATCCTCCCCTTCCTTCTGCCATGCCTCTGCTCCACTACCACCTGTGGTCACCTAGGTGATAGTATTATAATGGAGGCAGCGACCCTCCCTCCCACTCCGGAGAAGGGGTGCGTCCTCTGGGATGCTTGATCCTTCTCCCCCCTAGCCTGTGACGCTCATTCAGGAACCTAGATCGCTAGCACTGCGAGAAGTAGCCTAACCCCTGCGCTGATGGGCCGCCTCATTTATTTGCCATCTTTGACCATTTTTTGTGAGGTGGGACTATCTTTTAAGTCCTCCAGCACATCAGCAGCACTATGACCTCACTGACCGTGACATCACCAGCAACAACTGAGTGGCTCTTCCTAAGTAGCTCTGCCTGGCAGCTGACATACCGAGTTCTAGTCCTCCCACTACAGTGAAGCAGAAGCATAGAATTTGACAGCAAATAAGGACCGCTTGGCCCACCCAGTCTGCCCGTTTTCCCCACCTACCATCTCACCGCAGACCCTACTTAATCTATGGCTCTTTCTACGTCCCCTCCTTCCTTTCCACTAAGATTCCTTTCGGCCTTTCCCATGCATTCTTGAACTTCACCAGTGTTTTCGCCCCTACCCCCTCTGCTGGAAGGCCATTCCAAGAATCCATCACTCTTTCTGTGGAGAAGTACTTCCTCACATCTCTCCTGAATCCCCTCTCCAGCTTTGTAGCATATCTCCTTGTTCTTGAGCACCTTTTCTTCTGAAAAGTACTTCCCTTCTGTACCTTATTTACCCCCAAGAGGTATTTAAAAGTCTCTGTCATATCTCCTTCTCTCTTCCAGGGTGTATATATTGGGATCCTTTAGTCTCTCCTAGTAGGGCTTTTGATGCAGACCCTGCACCATGTTAGTTTCCCTTCTCTTGACTGCCTCTGCTCTATATCCTTCCAGAGATGTAGTAATTAGAACAGGACACAGTACTCTAGATGCGGTCTCACCAGTGATTTATACAGAGGAAACACCACCTCCTCCTTTCTGCTAGTGATACCTCTTCCTATGCACCCCAGAATCCTAGTAACCTTCCCAACTGCCTTGTCGCAGTGCCTCGAAACATAGAAACCTAGACTTTGATGGCAGATAAGGACCACTTGGCCCACCTAGTCTGTCCATTTCCTACCTATTGGATAAGCTGCAGATTTCAGTTACCTAACACCCTGCTTCCTCCTACCCCTCACTAAAATTGCCTTATGTCTGTCCCATGCATTCCTGAATTCCCCCACTGTTTTTGACCCCACAACCTCCTCAGGAAGGCGGTTCCATGCATCCACCACCCTCTCTGTGAAAAAGTACTTCCTCACATTGCCCCTGAGCCGTCCCCCCTCATCTTCAAATTGTGCCTCCTTGTTCTTTTTCTTAAAGATGCTCCCGTCTTGGCCATCTTTAGTTAGTCAGATATGCCCAGTTCTCTTTCCTGCTTGGTGATCATCAGTATCACTCCACCCATTGTGTGCTCTGCCCCTTAGTTTCTGTGCCCTAAGTGAATCATTTTGCACTTTTCACATTGAAACCCATCTGCCATACCCTTGACCACTCCTCTAGTTTTCTCAGGTCCCTGCTTATCCTTTCCACCCCCCAGGAGTATCCACCCTATTGCACATTTTGGTGTCATCTGTAAAGAGGCAGCTCTTCCCCTCCAGCTCCTCTGCAGTGTCACTTATGAAGACATTAAAGAGGACCAGTCCCAGCACTGATCTCTGAGGCACCCCGCTGGTCACCCTCCCTTCCTCTGAGTGAACTCAGTTTACCACCACCCTCTGTTGCCTGGCCCCTAACCAATTTCTTACCTAGTTCACCACTTTTAACCAACTCCTAAGCTACCCAGTTTGCTTTCTAGTCTCCTATGTGGATTGGTGTTGAAAGCCATACTGAAATCTAGGTAGGTAACATCCACCGCTGTACCTGATGTAATTCTTTGTTCACTCAATCAAAGAAATCTCTCAGATACACTTGACATTCCCCCCCGTGGTGCCTCGGGACTTGTAACCCATTGGATTCAAGATATTCCACAATCCTTTCCATCAGTAGTGATTCCATTAAGTTTCCCACCACTTATGTTAGGCTGACTGGCCTGCAATGCAGTCTTCTCCCTACTACCATTTTTGTGAAATGAGACTACATCCACCCTCCTCCAGTCCTCCAGCACATCATCAGCACTGTGACCTCACTGACATTGACATCACATGTGACTGACCAGGCAACAACTGAGTGGCTCTTCCTGAGTAGCTGTGATGTCAGTCAGTGAGGTCACAATTCTGATGATGCAGTGGGAGGAACAGAGCTAGCTATGTCAGCTGCTAGGCTGAGTGCTGTTCCACACATCACACTTACTAAATCAGGTAATATAGAGACCGAATTTCATGGCAGATAAGGACTTCTTGGCCTGCCCAGTCTGCATATTGTTCCCTTCCTGCGTGTTTTTCCCTTCGTATACTGTCACCACAGACGCTACTTGATCTCCCCCCCCCACCTTGCTTTCCACTAAGACTCCATTTTGCCAATCCCGTGCATTCTTGAATCTCACCACTGTTTTGCCCCACCACCTCCACTGGAAAACGTTTCCAGGCATCCACCACTCTTTCAGTGAAGAAGCACTTCTTCACACCTCATTTGAATTTAACCCCTTCCAGCTTCATTGCAGGTCCTTTGTTATCATGCATCTGTTCCTCTGAAAAATACTCCCCTCATGTACCTTATTTACCCCCTGTGATGTATTTTTAGGTCTCTGTCATGTCACTCTCTTCCCTTCTCATTTCCAGGGTGTACATATTGAGGTCCTTGATTCTCTCCTCATAGGATTTCTGATGCAGACTGTGCACCACTTTAGTTGCCGTCTTGGACAGCCTGCACTCTGTCTGTGTCCTGTCTGAGATGTGGTCTCCAGAACTGGTCACAGTTCTCCAGTGGGGTGTCACCAATGATGTATACAGTGGTAACATCACCTCTCTCTTTCTGCTGGTTATAGCCCTACCTATGCACCCCAACATCTCACTGACCCTACCAGCTGCCTTGTCCCACTGCCTCACCACCTTGAGGTCATCAGATATGATTACTTCCAGGTCCCTCTCCTGTTTGGTGACCATCAGTACCTCTTTTCCATTTTATACTCTTGCCTCTGAGTTTCTGTGCTTAAAGTGCATAATTTTGTAAATTTTTGCATTGAAACCCAGCTTCCATGTCTTCGACCACTCCTCTAGTTTTCACAGGTCTCTGCACATTCCGTCCACCCTCGCTGGAGTGTCCCGCAAAGAGGCATATCTTCCTTTCAAGTTCATCTGCATTGTCACTTAAAAAGACATTAAAGAGAACTGATCCCAGTACTGAGCCTAGAAGCACTTTGCTGGTCGCCCTCCCTTCCCCAGAGTGAACTCTGTTTACCACCACTCTCTCTCTCCCTCTCCCTCTCTCTCTCTCTCTCTCCCTCCCTCCCCCTCCCCTATCATTTAATCAGTTACTTACCCAGTTTATTGCCTTAGGACCCACCCCAAGCTGCTCAGTTTTCTTACGAGTCTTGTGTGTGGAACGGTATTGAAAACCTTAGTGAAATCTAAATCGGCCATGTCCACCGCCCCACCCTGATCTGTCTCCCTGGTCACCCAGTTAAAGAAATCAATCAGATTTGTCTGCTATAACCCCCCCTCCAAAATCTGAACATATGAGCATACAGTTGAGCCAGCAGAAAAAGGCCTTGCAGTCTATCATGTCTGCTCAAATTTGCAGACCCCTCAGTGTCAGTTGAGGTGTCCACCCCCCACCCTCGTTATCTACGAATCTTCCCCGCCAGTGTCCTCACTCCCCCACTTCCCTCCCCTATATGCAACTTTCTCCTTTACTCTGTCCAATCCCTCTTGATACTCTCCACTATCTTCAGGGAGACTACTTCCTTTGGCAACTCATTCCACTTAGCTACCACCTTTTCTGTGAAAAAGTGCCTCCTCATTTCTCTCTCGAATCTTCCCCCACCAGCTTAAGGCAGTGTCCCCTAGTGGTGCTGTTCTCACTATGGTTGAAGAAACTTTCAGAGCTCATGTTGAAACCTTTAAGGTACTTGAAGGTTTCGATCATGTCACCCCTCTCCCTTCTACCGTCTAGGGAGTACATGTTGAGATCTCTGCATCTCTCCTCATATGTTCTGCCTTGCTGTCCCTGGATAATTTTGCTTGCCTGTCTCTGGACCATTTCCAGCAGGTTGTTGTCCTTTTTTAGGTAAGGGCACCAATACTGCACACACTACTCAAGATGTTGCCAAACTAGGGATCTGTACAGTGGCAGAATAACCTCCACTTTCCTGCTGGTTATAAAATCTGTGTTGCCTCGGGTCTTGTAGCTCACTGGATTCAAGACACTCTATAATCATTTCCTTTAGCAATGACTCCATTAACTTCCCTTATAAAATGGGGAGAGAAAATCCTGCTTTTTGATTAGTTCTTAGCTGTGCATCAAATCTGTTCGATGTACAGGTAAAAACAAGTCCTCAAAAGCAGGACCGTATTAGAAAAACAAAATCATAGCCATCCCAGAGGGCTGAGGCGCTGGACGCCTTACCTCGCATCACACCGGCGACCCAGGTTCAGGAATGAACTTGGGTCATTGGGGAGCTGACACGGGGAGGGAGGATGAGAGCAGGATTGAACTGCCAGAAGGCAGCTCTCTTCTCTCGGGTGGTTGTCCCCCCCGTAGTTCCGCTGCCATCGGGTAGAGGTCTGGTGGTCAGCATAGGCATGAGGGGGCCGCAGGTAGCAGGAGGGCACCTCGAGATGTGGCACGCATGTGCCTAGACATACACATGCACGGCAGAGGTATGGGAATGGGCAAAAAATGGGGAAAAAAATCCAGGCAAAAAAATCTATATAGAGAAAAAAATAAAATTAGGGTGGCATTAGAATTCTGGTGTTTCAAATGTCGCCTTTTTTATTTAATCACAGATGCAGCTCATCATAGACTTTTACTGACTGATAAAGGAATATCTCGTGCGGCTCACTTTACACTTCTTTCCCCTTTTAGCCAGCAAACAGAGAAGTGTAATACAAAAGTCAGCCCCAGCCCTGCCATGTCAGTTTACACTGTGTGCTTAAATACAGTTCCCTTTCTCTTGGTCATACCCTTGCCAGCCTCCCTCTCTCCAAGATACTGGTCTCCGCCAGTAGAAAATGCAGAAAAAACCTTGTTCTCCCTCTCTTGGAAAGCCCTTCGCACTGCCATCTCGCAGTGTGAAAATTTAAAATCAGTTCTGTGGCTTCTGAAATTATTTTTTTTTATGTTGTCAGCAAGCAACATGTTGTGGTCGTAGGAGAAATGCAGATGTGTGTCAGTGTTTGTGAATGCAGGGCACACTTTAGTAGGTGCGTCCCTCATTCTCCAGTGAGCCAGCGTGCTAGTGCTGACACAAGTTTGCAGAGTGCCACCAACTTGAAAGAAATGTGCTGCTGCAATCCTAGACAAGCTTGTAATGCAGTGGCACAGAAGACACACCTCCCCTACGTGCCTTGCCTGATGAAACATTTCAAATAAACATGGCATCTGCTGCCGTCCGCCGCACAATACCAAAACAAAGCCAACTTCAGGGGTGTCCAATCCCCCTGTCAGCATGTCTGCCACCCCCACCCCCACAAACACACACAGATTGTGGTACACTGGGAGCCCACCCCAGTGTATCTCCATTTAACAGAAAGCCGACGATGTCGGCGCGTGTTCCCTCCCCACCCCCACTGTGTGGCTCAACATCATCCCCTCTCCAAGTCATGGGGCACACTGGGAGCCCACCCCAGTGTGCCCAGCATTTGTTTTATTTAATCTGTTAAGAGAAAACCGTCCCGTGGGCAGTGTCCTTTTTGGTTCCTGAAAAAAAAAAAGGTCCATTGTCGTGACAACCTCCCCTCCTCAACCCACACCCACCCTCTGCACCCCAGCTACCCCCACCCCATACTTACCTCCAGACTGGGCGCTGCAATCTTGATTGGAGTGGGAACACATCTGCACTCTTCAAAGTCACCTGCGAGCTGAAGACATGCTGGTAAGCTGTATAATGGCATAAATGGGGGGTTCAGCTTAGGCGGATATCTCAGCCATTATTTTGAATTTTGGCTTCACATTTTCAACATGGGGTTCTTGGGACCCCACCTCATGAACACATGCACTGTCATCTTGTTATTCGGTCCCGAAAGATCATTTCGCGGTCACTCGCAGAATCACATTTCGGGACTGACTAACCGAAACAACAGAACCATTGTTCGTGGGGTCGGCTACTATGTTACCGTTGAAATGGTGAAAACATTGGAAAAAATTACTGTTAGGGCGGTGTGTTGCGGAGTTTCCACGCTTTTCGTAACTTTGTTTTTTAATATTTTCACTCCGGATTTTCAACATTGCCATTTTTCTAACACCTCCTCATGAACATTAAAGCTGTCATTTTTCACATCCTGCCTGAAATGTGTTTTCGCACCTGTGAGAGACAATGGTGCGGTCGCTGTGGGAAATCAATGTTCGGGAAAGAGTAACAAAATCACAGTGACACTGTTCATGAGCGTAGGTCCCAAAATGCCTATGTTGAAAATTTGGTTAAAAAAATTCCCAAAATAATTGCGTTGCATGCATTGCACAGTTTCTACGCATGCTTGCGGCTTCATCAGTTTTTCATGTTTTCACTCCAGATTTTCAACATTGCCATTTTTTTACACCTCCTCATGAACATTACAGCTGCCATTTTTCACATCCTACCTGAAATGTGTTTTTGCACCTGTGACGCCAAATGGCACAGTCGCTGTGCAAAATCACCTTTCGGCTAATGGACTGATAGTGCCACTGTTCATGAGGTTTGGTCACAAAAAGCCCATGTTGAAAATTTAGAGTGAAAATACCAACAAACACCCATGGCGTTAGGGTTTCCAACTGTAATGCTCCATCCTGTAGAGACTGACGCGCGTCAAAGGGGTGTGACTTGGGGTTGTCTGCTGTAATGCTGATGCCATTCCACCCCCATCCTGCAGCCAGTGACAAGCATCGAGGTGTGCCTTGGAGTCTTCGGCCCCAAAGCTCACCCTATTCTCCTATACTGCACCCATCTCAGCGTATTTCCTTATGGAATGAGGTGAGCGTAAGGCCCAAAGACCCCAAGGCACACCACAACACTTGTCAGTGTCTGCAGGGTAGGGTGAGGTGAAATGGCATGAGCATTATGGCCGACGACCCAAAGGCACACCCCAATGTCTGTCAGTCTCTGATGGGTGGTGGTGGGGTTGACGTCAGTTCACTACTTCAGTGACATTCCTGTTATGCATCTCTCTAACTCCTACACTACCAATGCCAATGCCAGCAAGACAGCATTCAGCATTGACAGATGCCCTTTTTTTTTTTTGTGGTCTCATTTTTTTTTACCTATTACTTTTTTTCCCCCCTAGTCACCCTGCTTGAGCCTGTTGACGTGGGGGAGAGGGGACCATGGACGCAGCTGTTTCTGTGTGTGTGTGTGTGTGTGTGTGTGTGTGTGTGTGTGTGTGTTGACCTGCTCCCGGTAGCTTCAACAAGTCCCTTCCCACGACTGTTACTGTACCGTCCTGTTACTCAGTTCTCTCTCTCTCTCTCCCCCATATCCAACGACTGCAGCCGAAGCTCTGTCAAATAAAAAAAAAAAAAGAAAGAAAAGTAACATTCTACAGGGGGCGCAATGGTCGGGCTGCATGCTGGCAACAAAATTAAATTAGTACTATCGATGCCAGTGAAGAACAAACTCTGTCCATCACATAATCAATGATGTCAGTATGTAGTAGGTGGAAGGACTATTTTATTATAAATTGGCATAAACAAATCTTTTTTTCCTACATATAAACATGATTTTTCTAAAAGTTAAAAAAAAAAAAAAAAAAAGCCCATTTTATAAGCACAGTAAGACACTCCAGGGTGTGCACTGCACAGATACTACCGCACTGCCTGGGTCTGAAAGCACGAGGCCACAGGCCTTGTGCCTCACATGCAGTAATATCTGTTCAGTGCACACCCCGTTGTCTTACAGCTTACACCACCAGTGTCAGGCTGACTGACCTGTAGTTGCCAGCCTCCTCCCTGCTGCTGCTTTTGTGAAGGGGGGGGCTACATCTGCCTTCCTCCAGTCCTCCAGGACCACTCCTGTTTTCATTGAGTTGTTAGATAAGACTGTCAGAGGTGCAGCCAGTACCACTCTGAGCTTAGAAACATAGACTTTGACGGCAGATAAGGACCGCTTGGCCCACCCAGTCTGCCCATTTCCCTACCTATTGGATAAGCTGCAGATTCTAGTTAACCAACAGCCTACTTCCTACAACCCCCCCATTATAATTGCCTTATGTCTGTCCCATGCATGTTTGAATTCTCCCACTGTTTTAGACCCCACAACCTCTCCAGGAAGGCGGTTCCATGTGTCCACCACTCTCTCTGTGAAAAAGAATTTCCTCACATTACCCCTGAGCTGTCTTCCCTCTAACTTTAAATTGTGCCCCCTTGTTCTTACACCTCTTTTTCTGAAAGATGCTACCCTCCTGGACTTTGTTGATTCCCTTGAGGTACTTAAAGTTTCTATCATGTCCCCCTTCATCAGGGTATACATTAAGCTGTCTCAGTCTCTCTCTTCATATGGTTTCTGATGTAGACCCTGCACCATTTGTTGCCCTCCTCTGGACTGCTTCCATCCTGTCTATGTCCTTGCGTAGATGAGGTCTCCAAACTGCATCGCAGTACTCAGATGGGGTCTCACCAACTGTCTGTACAGAGGATAATCACTTCCTTTTTCTACTTGAGATGCCCTCCTGTGCATCCCAGTATCCCCTAGGCTCTTCTTACTGACTTCTCATTGCTTACCCACCTTTAGGTAATCTGATATGACTACACCCAGATCCCTTTCCATTATTGTTGTTGTTAGTACCTCCCCATCTATTGTGTACTCTTCTCCTGGATTTCTATTTCCCAGGTGCATTACTTTGCACTTCTTTGCATTGAATCTAAGTTGCCATATGTCTGACCTTCCTTTAGTACCCTGCCGTGTGGCCCCACAGCTTTGTCCATGTTCAGATTTGCAAGTCCCTTAAAGACTATTCTCCTCTGTAAAAGGATTTGTGTGTACTTCCCTTCCTCCAGAGCTCCTGTTGGTTTTATGTGGCCCCTTCCCTTCTCCTTCCTCTGAAGACTGAACAGAAGTATTTGTTCAGGATAATTGCTTGTTCCTGATCTTCATCTGCTCAGTCCCCACTTACCTTTCTTAACCTCACAATCCCTCCCCTAATCTGCTGTTTTAAACAAAAAAGTCTTGTCCCTTTTTCTTTACCCCCTGGGCTGTTCTTTCCTTGGTTTGCACCTTTGTGTTCCTCACTGCTTTCCCTGCCCCTGTCTGCTTCTCCTGATACACCTTCCTGTCCTCTTCCATCTGAGTCCCTTTATACATCCTGAATGCTACCCTTTTAGCCTTTACCTTTTCAGGCGCTTCCTTTGAGAGCCACAGGGGTCTCTTTTTCCTCTTATATTTGCTCACTTCCTTTGCACAGAGGTTTGTTGCCTTCACTGTGCCTTCCCTTAGTTTAGCCCACTGTTCTTCCACCATGCCCAGGTCACCCCCCCCCCCCCACTAGGTTGTCCCTGAGGCATTCACTCATTTTCTTAAAATTGGCCCTCCTGAAATCCAGAATCTTCATCCGTGTGTGGTTCATTTCCATTGCCGTCCTTACGTTGAACCACACTGTACAGTGATTACCGGTCCTTGGGTGGCCTCCTAACTTGACGTCTGTAACACTGTCTCTGTTAGTGAGCACCAGGTCTAGTACTGCCCCATCATGAGTGGGATTCCTGACTAGTTGCCTAAGAAATGTCCCCTGCAAGGAGTCTGAGATGTCCCTGCTTCTAGCTGATGCTGCAGCTGGGATGCTTCAGTCTACATCCGGCAGATTAAAGTCCCCCACCAACAACACTGATCCTTTTTTCCATCATTGTGCCTGTGGCTTCCACCAGTACCTTATCTAATTTCTTCTCGTGTTGGAGGTCCGTAGACTACACCAATGCGAATAGTGGCTCTGTTTCCCATCTCCAGGGTGACCCAGAGTACTTCCAAACCCTCCATACCCCCCCCGATTCCCTGCGTCTGTCACTTTGATATCCTCCCTTACATATACAGTGCCACCCTATAGCCATGTCTCCTGTGCACCGTGACTTAATAGTGGGCACCGTGTCTCTGTCTGCCTCCACCGTGATGGCCTCCAGATCCGGAATTTTTGCATTTGCACACATGGCCTTCCACAGTTCTTTCTCACTCTGCCTTCTACTCACTTTTTTCCTTTTTACCTTGCTTCCTTCTCCCCCTCTCTTTACAGCTGTCTTTATAGCTTGTATGTCCATCCCCCTTCATTTCCACCACCCTGCTTTTTTCTTTATTTTACACCTAGAGTTGCTCCCTCTTTCTGCTTCAGTTGGGGGTGGGGGCAGTTTACGCATCCCTGATTTTTTCTGCCACCCCTTGGTCAGTTTAAATGTTAATCAAAGCAACATTTAAACTGTCCATTGAGGACTGCGCTTCCCCCTCCCAGACTGATGCAGGCCATCATTCCTGTTTAGGCCCTTATCTCTCCAGGTTGGTCCTCAGTTCCCAGTGTAGCTGAACCCTTCTCCCTACACCATTCCTTCAGCCAGGTGTTGAAGGTGCAGGGATTCCTATTCTTCTCTTGTTGTAGATAAACAGCATCTCAGCGAAAATCATTGAGCATGCTACCTGCCTGAGACCTCTTTCAAACTCCCTAAAATCTCCCTGCACATTCCGAACCCCATCCCTAGCCAGGTCATTAGTCCCTAGGTGGACAGTGGCATCCACCTCCAGCTTGTGCCCCGCCCTTCTCATGATCCTCGGGATACGCTTTCCATCTGTAACAGGGTTGAATAAGGCCCTGTCTTATTTGTTATGCAAAAAGAATTAAAAGCGAGGATCTGTTCCTTCATCTTCTTTTCTGTCTGATTGCACAATCAAATGTTCTTGTGAGACGAAGGAACTGATCACTCTGACGGTCTTGCGATTCTCCGCCTCCTGCTATCTCCCTGCCTCCACTTGCTGTTTCTGTCTTTTCTTCCCCCTTGCATATCTGTGATAATAAAAATATATGTGAATCTGTATGTAAAACTGGGATCCCTTTGTTTGCCAATGTATATGATTGTATTGTTGAAATGGTTGCAAAAAGTAATTTGGAACTCTGGGCGGGGGAGTTGACCTTGAGATGCAGCACAAACTCTTTTGCAGAACTGTCAACAGGAGGTCAGTTCTGGGACATCATGTTCTGTTTTGTTGCACTTTCAAGGAAATTGACTAAGTTGTAATACATTTTATGAGAAACAGGATGTCTGTTAACGAGCTGAGGTTGCAGAAGTTAATTGCCAGGCAAAGACCATATAAAACAGCAGCAATCTTTTGTTCGGGAGAGACAGGAAACTTAGAATTAGAGATACCCTCAGATGAAGAATGTTATTTTCTCTGTATTGTTTTTGTAAATAGCTATCCTGAACAATTTTATTTTTTATTTTACTGTTATTGATAATAATAAAGTGCTACTTGTGAATTTTATAACTGCTCCTGGTTTTCCTATGTTTCATGACCTATGCCTCAACGACACCATCTCTCTCTCAGCTGAGGCATGAGGTAGGTGCCTCACCTCCCTCTTTCTCTCTCTTCCTGTTTCCAAATCCCACCCCCCCAACAGTTGATTCCCCCACCAGAAATTGCTTCCTCCTCTGCTGGGGTCCTCTTCTTCCCACCTTGGGTCTTCCCCTACAGAGGACCCCCACATCCTTCCTGGCCACTGCCGGAGCAGGAGTTTCATAGTGGCATCAGCTGAGGAATGGGCCCCCGACCTGCCACCCCCACTCTTCTGGAGCCCACCGCAGTCCAGCTGGCATGCCTTTTTGACATCCTCTGGGGCAGCTGTAGTAGACTCTGTGGCCCCTGGGTGATAGAACAGGTCCCACGAATCTTACCTGACTCTTCCTGGAGTCTAGTGACCTCCTTGCTTAGCCCAGAGAGGTGGTTGCAAGTGAGGCAGCACCTTGGGCTCCAGAAGGTCTCTCTGTAAACTACTGCTCCACAACCACTAACCTGCATCACTCCCATTCCTACCCTCGCTACATTAACTGGGAATAACTTTGTATCCTAACCCTAGATGGGGAGTTTCTAATGTTCACTTTTTTGTTTTGCTTAAACCTTCGGTATTGTGACCTTAGATGGAACATTTCAAGTATTGCCCTTGTTGCTTCTTTTATTCTCTTTGTACCCGTACCCTAGATAGGCGGTTACTTTTATTCTCACACAACAGGTTTCCCCTTTTAGCTTTACGGTTACCCCTTTGTTCGCTTACCCTAGAATAGGGTGTTTCCTCCCTTCCCACCCAACAGGTATTTTGTGCTTGTATGAAGTGTTTTTTTTTTTTCCCTTGCTATTACCCCCTTACCTTCCTCTGTACTCACCTACTCGTGCAGCAACAAGTATACAGGTACTGTACCATACCTCAGTGGACTGGCAGAGTTCCCTGCATGCCTGCTGTCTCCTGCAGATGCGTAACACACAAATCTCCTCCCAGTTCCACTCCTGCTCTGTTCCGGTAACACACTGTTCCACTCCTGCTGTGTTCCGGTAACACACTGTTCCACTCCTGCTTTGTTCCGGTAATGCTTTGTTCCACTCTTTCTCTGGAACACGAACGTGGATGGGACATGTTAGCAGTGGATTCTTTTATTTGTCCCCTTTGTTCCTGGTTGCTTCTGATAGGTCTGCTCTCCTCACATTGCCTTCAGCATCCTCGTCCTCCTGCTAGCATTCTCCTGCAGGCTCCCTGACTCCTGACCTGAAGAAAACAAGAAAAGAAAATGCAGCACAAGTTAATTGAATCCATTTAAAAGCTAATCCAAAGCCTGATTTCACTGCAGCTCTCAGCTGGCGCTTGACCCGCTTAAAATGTGCCAACAGATGAGTAGTAAGACATGACGGAATGTGCTTTGTGCTGTCACAGCACACACACCCAGGAGTGTTGTTACGCATGACGCTACAGGTGGAGTGCCTTAACTTGTGGGTGTGTGTTGTGACAGCACAATGCACAAACCCCAGAGAGTCTTATTGTGCTTATGAAATGGCCCCCCAAAATGTATTTCACCTCTTACAAATGACACTAACACAGATGTGATTTGTAAATTACAACAGCTATTTATGTAAGTTAATACTGGGAAAGAAGTCCTGAAAAACAGAAACAGCTCAGTTAGTGTTTTGTTTGGTATTTACTTCAGTGACATTTTCCTCAGTAGTGTCCATTTTATTTGACTACTGTTACAGATGTCTACTTACAGAAGTAGACGTTTTTTCTTTCTTTTTTGGAGGTTGTTCTGTATTGCTTTGTCTGTGATCCTCATTAAACATTTCAGACAGTTAAATCTTTCAACAATTCAAATTGAGAAACTGGTGGTTCTGCCATTGTCTGTAGTTGCAGTTAGTGAGTGTGGAAAAACAAAAATGGCTGCAGTTTGAAATGTCAACGTTCCAAAACTGCTCATTGATATTCTAGATGCACTGTTCCCTGGCTGGTGGAACTTGTTTTACCTGTGCATTATGCTCCCACAGTGCACGGCTCTGAGCCAATCAGGACGCAGTATTTAACCCCATTTCATAACTCTTCATGTTAACCAAAGGGAAAAGAAAAAGTACCTCGGATAGAAGAGGCAATAGTTGACTGTTAAGAAATAGTATTGGGTTTGGCCAGTACAGTCAGTAAAGAACAAGTGCAGGCATATAACCGAAGAGTGCAAAAGGGTAAATTCCAGATATTTAAATTAAATGATTTCGAGTCAGACTAGTATATTATGGTACAGGAGGTGGGAGGGGTAGAAATCAAGGTTGGGAGTTGGTATGTGGGATATAGAGACCCCCTTCCTCATTCTGTAAACAATGAGTCCATCCTTTTTTTATGTCGCTGCCGTTGAATACTGCTTCTGATCGCGCCGTGACTTAAACTACAACTGGGCATCACCCAGTGGATCAGCAGAAGCGCATTGTGCTTCCATGCTGGTAACCCAGGTTCAGAAGCAAGCCAGGGGAGCCAAGATTGGTGGGGCCAGGGCTGGGGAGTGCTCCCTAGGGGAGCAGAAGCCAGTCCAGGAAGGAAGGCTTCCCGACTCCAGCACAGCAGTGGCCTCTAGCGGCGAGTCAGGGAGCTCTCTCCCTTTTTGGGAGTGGAGTTAGCTCAGTGTCTGTTGCTGTGACTATGACCGTTGGAGCACTTTCTGACATCAGTGGAGGTGGATAGGATTGGGGAACGGGTGAAATGCACAAAAAAGCATGTGCCTTGAGCCATCTGAATGACAGTCATTGGCTGCTTGGGCTGTGCACCATGTAAATACCCTTCAGTGTGATGGGGGTGCGGGAGACAGTGCTAGGGACTAGCAGGGATCTGAAGAATGGCATGGTGCTGGTTCAAGGGCCTAAAAAAACGAGCTAAAAAAAACCAAACTACTACGATCATGAATGTATGAACAATGGAATTGAATAAAGGAGGGAATAACTAGGACAAGGGTAAGGTAAGAAAGAGGCCACTGTGGTTCTCGAAGGAGGTGACTATGGTGGTAAAGGAGAAAAAAAACCATTATTCAGGAAATACAAGGAGACCCAAACGGAGGCAGACAGGGAGGTATATCTAGTGAAACAAAGGGAGACAGGAAGACAGGTAATGGCAGCAAAGTGCTCAGACCAAAAAAAGGATTGCTCCCGAGGTCAGAAATGGATATAAGACTTTTTCAGGTACGTAAGTGAGAAGAGGAAGGCAAGGTTGGTGTAGTGAAGATCGGGAGACCAGGAGGGGGAGGAATGTGCAGAGAAATGCCAAGATTTTAAACTAATACTTCTGCTTGGTCTTCACAGTGGAAGGGAGGGGGATGGGCCATAGTGCAGTAACATGCACCCGTGGGACGTGGTAGTAGACACAAGTCCATTTACGGAAGAGAGTTTCTGCCGGATGTTGGAATCCCTTAAAGAAAATGAGGCAATGGGGCCAGATGGGATTCACCCGAGTACTTAAGGAACTGAGCACAGTGCTAACTGCCCCCTCTGACAGTGCTGCTTAGCATATCCTGGAAGACAGGGGTGGTTTCAGAGGAATGGAGGAGGGCTGATGTCCCTCTGCACAAGAGCGACAGTAGGGAAGAGGCCTGTAATTACAGTCCAGTCAATCTCACATCAGCACTGGGGAACATAATGGAGTCCCTGCTAAAGGAGAGATTGATGGGCTACCTGGAGACACGTGGGCTGCAGGACCACCGGCAGTATTACTTCACCGGGGGGGGTTAATGTCAAATAAATGTCATAGATTTCTTTGACTAGATAATGAAAGAAGAGGATCAGGGAAGGGACGTGGATGTGGCCTATCTGGACTTCACTAAGACCTTTGACACTGTTCCACACAGGAGGCTGATAAGTAAGCATTAATCACAGAGACAGGAGGTCATTTCCCAGGAATTAGTGCATGGTGGGTGGGGTACACGAGGCCACAGGCCAAGAGCTTCACACCACCCAACCATGCATTAATTCCTGTTAGAAAATGGCCTCACAAATTCCTGTAATCTCATTGTCTGGCAGGAGTACATTAACTTACAGTGAGAGCCCTGTAAGTAAAAAGTACCAGCCATGCCAACCCTGTCAGCCTCATAAATGGTATCCTTGTGCCCAGCCTGCTTCACCATTGGCTGAAGCACTGGGCACAAAGTTTCCAACGGCCACCATTTTTTTCCTCATCGTTTAGCGAGAGCAAGAGACTGAGAGTCGTGCCCCCCCCCACACACACACACACACACACACACACACACACACTCACGCCAGTAATGGAGGAAAATACATTTCTGCTTTTTTTTTTTTTTTTTTAATTGTCCTGTGTGCAAAATGAGCCAAACACATCTTTTTTTAAACTCGCTTTATTGTGAGGGACTGACCCCCACTACCCATACCACAGTCAGTGAAGAGACTGCCACAACAGACAATATGAACGTTGATTTCTTGGTCGTTTTGTTTTCTGTTTAGCACACTTCTTTCACTCATGCACCTCTCTACTGAACCTCATTCACAGAGCCTACGGCCAGCCGCCCTGTCAGCCTTCTCCCGAACTCTTCTCCACACTGTGGGACGCTGGCTACCCATCTTCTCTCTCTTCCACCTTTATTCAACACCACGACCCACACTATCTCTGCCATACCCGGTACACCCCCTTTCCTCCGACTACATAAAAAAATAGCAGCTTTACTCACTCCGGTAGATGGCACAAGGAGCAAACAGAAAAAAAGAATGAGAACTCAGGACCGGCAGACAGTGACCACGCGTCACTCCAGCAACCAAAAACCGTTCACTTTAGCGCAGTTTTTCACCCTGCATTCCACTCTTCCTTCCAAAGATAGCGCAGCGGGCAGCACAGCGTTTTTATAATAATTAAAAATAAACTGTGCCACAAACAACACAACAGAAACACAGAAGGGAACAGACAAATGATGCAGCTCAAACATTACAGGACCCTACGATTCATAACAGCACCCTCTACTGCTAATGCCAGTAGAGGGACTACTTCACCCAAAAAAGGAGAGAACATTTAATTGTAGTCATTTTTATAGAATTACTTTAGGTTTTTTTGTAATCTTATAAATAATGACACAGTTTGCCCATTTTCTAAGTGCAGTAATACCCTCCAGGGTGGTTGGTATGAGCAATAGTGGACCTTCCAGGGGCTATAAGGCCCTCCACCTGCGGCGTCTGGCCTCGTTACGCCCCTGGGCAGTCCAGTATTGCCCAATACCGCCCACCCTGTCGGGTATTATTGCTTGAGGAAATTGCCACCTGTTGAGGTAATTAATATGGAAGTGCTACAGAAATTGACTGCCAATATTATTATTTAAAACTGGAACAGAGATACGTATTTTTGTGTGAGTTACTGTATGCTACTTAGCGCCATATGTTTTGGAACGTCTAAGATCAGTTTATACTGTGGATGCAGCCTGCTGTGAGTTCAGCATTGAGATTGTTGATCTGTAGTGTAATTCAGCCCATGTGTCACGGTCAGGTAAGACGCCATTTGCGCTGCTACTCGAAACCACTGAACTATCGTCACAGCTGAGTGAGTGATTGGAAACCTTTGCTTTGTGTGCTCAGGTAGCACTTTTCGTGTGGAAAGTGTATGTGTTACAAAATGAAGCGGTCATTTCTAGGGAATTAATGACCGCTTCATTTTGTATCACGGGGTGTGTTTCCACCTATCGTGCCGGATTCACAGCAGAGATTTTTAGCTATATTACAAAGAAACTTAGTAACCTGGGGTTTGGGAGTAGGTAATGTACTGGGTATCAAACTGGTTAATAGGAGGTAGAGGGTGGTAGTAAACAGCAGTCACTTGGACAACAGGAGAGTGACCAGTGGAGTATTACAGTGATCGCTGCTGGGCCCTATCCTTTTCAGTGCCTTCATAAGTGATATTGTGGAGGAACTGGAGGGGAAGGTGGGTCTTTTGTGGATAACACAAAAATCTGCAAACTGGTGGACACCCAGGAGAGAGTTGAGAGAATGCAAAGAGATCTGGGGAAACTAGAGGAGTGGTATGGGGCGTGGCAGCTGTGTTTTAGTGCCAAGAAGTGCAGAGTCGTGCACCTATGGTGGGGAAACCTGTGGGCTGTGTATAAGATGGGGGAGGTACTTATTACCAAGAAAGAAAAGCACCCTTTGGGGGGATCATATATGATGATCTCAAGGTGGCAGGCCAATGCAACAGGGCAGCAGGCTAGGCGAGCAGGATGCTGGGGTGATTGGGAGGGAGCTCTCTAGCAGGAAAAGAAAAGGAGGTGTTGCCTCTGTATCACTCACTTGTGAGACCCCACCTGGGGTACTTAGTCCAGTTCTGAAGGCTGCACCTTTGCAAGGACATTGACAGGGTGGAAGCAGTCCAGAGGATGGCTAATAAAATGGTGCAGGGGTTGCACGAGAAACCATATGAGGAGAGGATGTGAGAGCTCAACATGTACTCTATAGAGGAGAGTGAGAGGGGACATGAATGAGTCCCATAAATACACCATGAGGGTGGACAAGGTGCAGAAGGGGAGGCTTTTAAATAGCAGAGGAGCACCAGAACACAGGAGCATGCCATGAAAATTGAAGGGGGGACTTTAAGAGAGATGTGAGGAAATACTTCTTCACGGAAAGGGTGGTGGACACCTGAAACAGCCTGCCAGAGGAGGTTGTGGGGGTGAAGATAGTGGGGAGCTTCAAGCATATATGGGATAGGCACATGGGTATGATAAATGGAGATAAAGGGGGAGGGAGGCACACCTTTGACCAAAGTGAGTCTGGGGTGTAGTAATAGGCAGGGAAAACAGAGTAAACTAAATGGGCCTACTGGCCCTTTTCTTCCAACACATTCTATGTGCATAAATATGTAATGATCATTATGTATTTGTTGCTGATTTTTTTATGCCCCATGTTTAATTTTTACATTATGTTTATCTGAGTCTGACTGTAACAAAATGGTACCTGAAGGTGATCCAGATCCTGTATAAGGACATTTGATAATATGATGGTAAATAAATTGTAATGAAATATTTGTCATTACATGAAGTCATAGTATCAGCATATGATAGTACATAAATTGCAATTAAATACAGTATGTGTCATTACATGAAGGTCATAATATCGATATGTGATAGTAAATATACTGTAATTAAATACAGTGTGTGTCATTACAAAGAGGATAATGTATGGTCTGTGGTTAATAACCACGCTGTAAACACTTCGAGAGGTTGCCATGACATCATTGTAAACCTCGAGAGCGTAGTTTGAGAGGTTTTCAGATCTCATGGCAACCTCAAGAAGTGTTTTCAGCGTGGTTAACAAGACCATACATTATATTTTATAGTGTATAGGCTACCAAGATTGTGTAATCGAGGATTAAATTACTTTACTGAATTACTTTACGGAACGTTGCTGCTTGTTATAAGCATTCCGTTTTGTTAGAGTATTGCTTGTTGTGAACATTCCATTTGGTTATACCATTGATACGACATACTCAAGAGGGGTTAACAACAGAGCAATGTCATAACAAGGTTGTAATCTGCTTGCTTTCAGTTAATAATAAGGGCTTCCCATACATTATATACGAAGGTTGTAGTATCGGCATGTGCATCTGAATCAAACCAAGTGATTTCCATATGAATGGAGTTGCTTCAACTGAACCACATTCATGAATCGGGATGCATCAGTATTAGCAAGTTTCCTTTTCAGAGAGAAATAACAAATAAGGAAGTTTTGTGGTTTCTGGTCGTGAGCAGTGGTAGGAATATGCACTTTCATGTTTTGGTTACATGATGGCAACACAACAAATAGATCTTTACTTTTGCCATTCTAGAGCGTGACGTGCTGTCCAGTTTAAAAAATGTAGGTGTGGACAAGGGTGTTACTGTGTGGTTTGAATTATACCTGAAAGGATGACAGCAATTAGTTGTAAAGTATTTCAAGTCTAACTTGGCTCCTGTAGTATCTGGCATTCCCAAAGGTTCAATCCTGGGTCTGCAAATATTAACATGAATATTTTTTCCATAGGAATTCTGAAGGTCAGTTTCCCCCATATGCAGGATGACATCATAATATATGTGGCATAACTTGTGTAGGCAGGGTGGATAAAATATTGTAAGAAGCATTTGATGGCCTACAGAACTTTTTTCTGAAGCATAAATTAGCTGTAAATGCAAAAACAACACCAAGTAATCTTGTTAACAGAGACAGAACCTCAGATTCCGGTGTAGAAACACTGAAGATTAGTACATATGACCATGCTGTATTGCAGCAGCTTCAGTGTTAATCTGGAACTTTTAAGCCATGGGAATCAGAACCACTCAGAAACTTTTGCTAGCTGGGAGCTGCCTATGATGACATGCAACATCGGCACTTATAAAATGGCAAGGATAAATCCAGAGACCTCATTGGACGACAGCTGTCACATGACCATGCACAAAAATAGCTATGCAGGGTCAAAAACTGGATCTCATTACAAAGACAGGAAAACCTCATTACCTGCAACAAGCCATTTTATAAGCGCAATAAGCCACTCCAGGGTGTGCATTATAGGATTAATGATGCACTTCCCACTGGCGTAAGAACACTCGGCATTTGACCCCATGCCTTACTATGCCCCTGGGGTGTGCATCATTAATTCTTTAATGCACACTCCGTCATGGCTCATTGCTTATCTGTATGATCATGGGCAGCCCCATTGTTCCTGGTTGTTTCTCCTGCCATCGACTGCTCATTGGAACTGCAAAGAAACAACGCTGTTGTTTTTTCGACTTTATTTTTTTACTACTTTATCTTATTGACATTGACCTTTTATGCCGCCCTTGAAAGAAGCTTTATTTAGGTTTTGAACCTGCGGCTACAGTATCTGCAAGATGCCACTGAAAGAAGCTGTCTGTCGCTCCACTGCTTTGAGGAAGGGAACTCCTCAGCATTAAGCACTGCTGTCGCCACAGTCATTGTGGACTAAGGACAGAGACAAGCATACGTCGTCGGTGTTCTACTCTTCTGGTCATCACCAAAAGCATAAGATTAAAAGCTCCTTCGTTAGTGAGGTTGCTGGTGAGGTTGAGGTCTCCATTAAAGGAGAGTAAATTGTTCTCCTCGTGCTCCAGCGGCGTAGACTACAGCATCCACCCCACCGTTGATAAGACATCAAGGTTGGGGTCTGACTCTGAAGTTGCCATACCTACTAAAGATGGTATGTGGCCCCCATCGTTGGGTTCTGCCCCTTAAACATTGGTATTCCTGAGCCCTTTACAGTGTGCTATCAACTCCCCAGGTTATGCTGGTATCATTCTCTGAACTGTTCAGATGCTTGTTGCCATTGCCCTCACTGACAGTAATGGCCATCCCATATTCTGGGCCTCCCCTGTTGGCACAGTTGTCATTGACAGGATCCAGAACCATACCTTTCATTCTCCGCACCCAACGCCTCTGTCAGTTGCCCCAGTTGTCATTACGGACAACAGCGAAGTGAAATATAATCCTGCTCTCCTTAATGTGGAGGAGGATTTAGAGGATAAGGAAAGGGATAATGAGCCCTATGAAGGGGGTTTGCCTTTAAATCTACTCTCTCCACATGCAGTGAGGACTCTGAGGTGTGTACTAAAGGGTTTTCTCCGGAAGATCAACTCCAAAGATCAGTGCACTAAAACAAGCCAAGACTGTGACTATTTTTAAAACTTGGCGGGCTTAGATGCAAAGATATGCTGAAAAGTTTAAAGTTACAGGTGAAAAGGTCGACTGCTGAGACTATCTCTTTAACTCAGACAAATACAAAATGTCATGGGGTTTGATAGTGAGGAAGAGAACTCCAGTAAGCAAATCTGATGGGGTTTTAGGAGGTTCCCTTTGCACCCTTTATTGTATTGCCTTCTTTATATGCTACCCCAGAGATGCTACCTTTGCTGCTTGGCATAGGTCTAATATCTTGTCTTCAGTACCTAGGAAGGCTGATAAACAGTACATTGCGCCATCTATTAAGTTTACTATGCTTCCCAGCCTGAAACTGATTCATTGGTTATTATGGCTGCTGATGATCACTCTAGGGTGCCTAAACACACACACACTTTGCCTGCTGACAAAGAATCCAGGAGGTTGGACATTACGGACAAAAGAATGTATGTCTCTGTATCCTTAAATTTAGGAATTGCTGATTACCAGGCATACATGATTAAATATCAGTATAACCTGTGGAAATCTACTATGTCCACCATTCGGGCTCTGTCTGATGGTCCTGTCAAGGCTGATTTGCTTAAAGCCATATCGCTGGTTTGGATACTGGAAGGCGTGTTGCTCTCTGCACAAGGTACTTCTGAAGCTTCTGCCAGGGCTGCTGCCTCCGGCATATGCCTTTGGAGATATTCCTGGCTTAGGGTAGCTGGATTTGCTACTGATGTGTAACAGTCTGTGCTTAATGGCCTTTTAGAGGCTCCAGGCTGTTAGGAGTGATGTTTAAAGTGCTCTACATGAGCTTCAGTCCTCCAGGATGACTTTAAGGCCACGCAAATCTCTGACCCCCTCAAGCAGCAAAGGCGTGTGGTATGTGCTTATTTCCCAGACCTGCAGTCCCTGGTGGCTGTACCTCCTGTCAAGTCCTGTGCACAAAACTGTGCAGGTGGTCCCCTCCCCAGGTTCCCTCCCTCCTGGAGCCTATACAAAAACACCCCATGGTATTGGTCAAGACTGTGCTCCTGTTGCACTGATACCTTTTGATTCTCCAGTTCATCCCTGCAAGTGATGGGGGATAGATCTCCCTTCATCTGTCAAAGTGGAGGGAGACGACAACGGATGAGTGGGTCATGAAAACAGTGGAAAAGGGGCATGCTCGGGGGTTGCTGTCTACTGCTCCAGTTAATTCTCCACCTCCTTTTCATTATTCTTTTGGTCACTTGTCCCTTCTGCTAGAGGAGGTTCAATTGCTTATTCACAAACAAACTTTTGAACATTTTTATTCTGGTTCCCAAGTGGACAGGAGATCTGCATCCTGTACCAGACCTCCGAGACCTATACAGGTGCCATAGGCAGTACCTGCACATCAAGCTGGAGGGCAGCCGTTATCAGTTCCATGTCTTGCCCTTTGGCTATCCTTAGCGCTGCAGTTATTTACCAGATGTGTAGCAGTTGTGGCAGCGACCCTTCAGAGGGAAGAGCTTTATATCTTATATCTGGAAAATTGGCTCCTGAAAGCCCCGTCTAGGGAAGTGATTCTTTACACATTGTCCAGAACAAGGCCGTTGTTCGAGGAGCTGGGTGTTACAGTAAAAGTATCAAAATCTATACTGGTTCCTTGTCAGCACCTCCAGTATATCAGTGTGATGCTGGACATAACGGTGGGCATTACCTACCTTCCTGCAGAAAGGGTGGAGGCTTTTGTTGCCTAGGCCCAGCTGATACACAGAAGTCATATGTCCGCTTGGACGATATTAAGTCTCCTGGAACTGATGGATACTGCCATCATAGCAGTTCCCTTTGTCTTTCTTCCCATGCGCATACCGTATTGGTCTCTTCAGACAAAATAGAATCAGCTGACTGATGAGCTGGAGCAGTTGGTCCTCATCATGTCCCCTTTCTGCTGTGCTCTAGTATGATGGATGGACTGCCCGGACCTGTTACAGGGTGTTCCTTTCTTTTCCCCGACTTCTGTGCAGATCCTCATAACAGATGCCTCAGGGTCTGGCTGGGTGCCCAGCTTGGTTCCTTTTAGATCCAAGGGTTCTGGAAATGCCAGCTGTTCTACTTGATCTCAAGGCCATCCAGGTACACCTCAGACCATGTCCCTTGCTGATTCAGACAGTCACTGTCAGTGTCATGCACAGCATAAGCAAGGGGGCACTTACTCTTATCCACTGTGCAGGGAAACAATGAAAGTGTGGTACTGGGCGATGTTATTCAGCTATGAGCCATCTTTGTCTCTGAAGTTAGAATCATCTTGGCTGACAGGCTAAGCAAGTCTGAGTCTCTGGTACACGAATGGGAACTGCTTACATCTGGAAAACGACCTCTTCTCAAGATGGGGTCTTCCAGAGTTGGACCGTTTTGCGCCTCCATGCCCCATAGAACTGCCACATTTCTGTTTGCTCTCTCCAGGGCCTGAAGTTTTTTGATGAGACATGTTGTCCCTCTCATGGAAAAGGAGGATCTTCTTCAAGGATATCTCTTTTATCAGGTCACACCTATAGAGCTATACCTGCCAGGCAGGAGGACCACATGGACATTTTTTGGTCAGCAGTCTTCCAGGGGCAGCCCATGACAACGTCGTATGCTGCCGTCCTTACTTTACATAAACGTGGGTGGCCCCGTGCCCTCCTCGGTTCTTTTCCCACCATCTGCCATCTTCATTGGACTCCACAGAGACACCGCCACTTCAGTCAGCTGCCAAAATTTGTAAAAATGACTTATTTTTCTCTCTCTAGTCTTTGTCACTTTATTCTAAGTGGTTCTCGTTGCTGTGTATGTCAAAGTATGACGCCGCGAAACTCTTTGGATTTTGCGAGTGTGACAAGAAGATCCTCTGCAATAACGAACACATCGCATTTGTCCGTTGTCTCCTTGAAGCCCACAACATCCAGGCCTGCTAGATCTGATGCAGCTTCAACCAGGCTACTTGGTGCCACCTGAAGGCTCTGCAGACTTTCCTCCTCGAAAAGAAGGTAGCCTGAATGGAGAAAGCTTCAAGCAGGAAGTTTCTCCATATCACCAACTCCGTCCTGGGATTCTCACTCCTCGAAGGCCTGAGACAAATCCTCTGGGAAACACAAGCACCAGAACAGGGAGCAGAGCCAGGAGAAATCCCCTCCACCCCCCCCCGGTTCTCATGGTGACCACTCCTTGTGGCACTGGCCACTGTAGCCTTGTCATCCACTTCGGCGGCGACCCCTCCTGCTGCCTACACCCTCACTTCCACAGGGTCAGCCTTGGCAGTGTATACTGCCAGAGATGCCCTTGTTGGTGGTACACACCCTGCAGCTTCCACCTCTTTCTTAGGGCCAGCTGGTCACAGGCTCCACTGGACCCTTTATGGCCAACGCTAGCTCCTCCACTTCAGGACTACTACTTCCTTCCTCCCTCCGTCGATGCCACAGTCTGTTCTGCTGGAGCTGGGGCCTCAGCTTCCTCCATCAATGCCACTGGCTGTTCCATTGATGCTAATACCTCAGTTTCCTCTGTCAGTGCCACTGGCTGTTCTGCCAACCCTGGCACCTCAATTTGCTCCAGTGACGCTGGCCCCTGTTGACATACAGACGGTGCTCTCCTACTTTGTAGAATTTATTCAACGCTTGGTTCCTCCTCCAGGCTCAGCGATGCTGGGGTCTGCTTGGCCTGCCCCAGCGTCTGCAACTCCTACAATGACATGCCACATTCGGTCCAGGGCGTCGACATGCTCATTGCCATCTTTCCATTACTCAAAGCCCATCGATAAGGATCAGGAGCATAATCCTGACCTTATCCCACAGGAGGAGGAGGAAGGAAGGAGGAAGATGAGGATAGAAGCCCATCTAGGTCTAGTTCCACTGTCTTCTCAGGGAGTTTGGAGTCTACAAGGTATACCCCAAAGTCTCCCCCCTAATGACCCCCTTTCTTTTCCATCATGAGGCAGCTCCAAACAGCAATGGATTTTGATGCCTGGGAGCAAGATATTACCAGGAGAAACCTGGGAGACTTTCTGGAACTACCAGACTCTCCCTCTTTTTTTTTTTTTTTTTGAAATTACTGTTTATTTCTCCTCCCAGCCTGCCACCTCCGACCCTTCAGGGGGGACAACTGGACATCCCACTGCCCGGAACCCTGCCCACACAGACCCACTGGCCCCATGGAGCCTCGGATTACCCCAGGCGGATGAGGTGAGGGCCAACCCCATTACTACGTTGCCGGGTCTGATGGTCTGCTGGGCGGGCACAGGCAAATCGTGGGCACGACCATGGTCCCCCATCTTCCCGGCTGTGGCAGGCTTGATTCCCACGATTTTCTCCCTCCCGAGCCATGAGTACCCTTCCGGCGTCGTGTCGCGTCGTAGCATCCGTCGCTGCTCAATAGCAGCCCTCTCCCAGGTGGAGCTTGCAGTTCCTGGAGCCTCCGCTCGGGGTCGTGCGAGACAGTCGGGCAGCGGCTGAATCCTCCCGGAGAAGGCGAGCTGTCCGTTGGACGCCAGCCCATCTCCCCTGGCCGATTCCACCGACGATCCGAGTCCGCGCCCGAACCCGGGTCGCCGGCGTGGAGCGAGGTATGGTGTCCAGCGCCTCAACCCTCAGCACCACCGGGCCGGCTCTCCCTCTCTTTTTATTCCTCCAGTGCTGGCTGCATTGGAGGATGCCACCATGGCTGCATGGTACAGACCAGCTGTGATCCCTGACATGCCTAGGAAGGCAGACAAAACTGTACCAGGCTTCCTCTGGGAAGCTTTTTTTTTTTTTGCAGGGCAACTGCAGGCTGATGCAGTAGTAATAAATGCAGCCCGTGGTAGGTCTAAGAGACCCCATCACTTCTGTTCCCTGCCCCCAGTTAGGGAGTTAAGAAAGCTTGGACCTTGTGGGCAAGAGAACCATTGCCGCTGCCACTCTGGGCCTCAGAATAGCTAATTACCAGGCCCATATGGTCAGAATACTTACTGGAAGAAAGTAAAGGCAGCAGCCCAAGCCCTTCTGATGTAGGTATGCTCCTTTTCAGGTCTACCTGTGATATTTCAGATGCCTCAGCCAGAACAGCTGGCATCTATCTCAGAAAGCACTCTTGGCTTAGAAGCTCTGGATTTGCTAGTGATGTCCAGATATCCATCCTTTACGCTCCCTTCAAGGGTTAAAAGTTCTTTGGCACAGATGTACAGGACATTCTTTCGGATCAGCAAGCCTCGGGGAGGACCCTTTAGTCTGTCAACTCCCTTTACCACACCCAGCCAAAAAGTGGACAGTGGATATCCCTTAGTCATGCCACCCACAGACCCAGGTTGGGGGCCTAACAACAGACTGGCAAGCATAAAGCAGGAGCAGCTTTGCCTACCCCTACCTCCACCATAGGAAAAGGCCAGAGTGGTGGAAGAATAGCTACAACAGCCGATGCCACTTCAGCCTGACTCCTGGCTAGACCGTCATCTTTCAGTACCCCAGTAGATGATGGTAGAGGATTGTTTCTTTCTTCACCTCAATAGGTGGAGAGTGATTACAACAGATGCCTGGGTCCTGCAGCTCACAGAGCAGGGACACATTACAGAACTTCTGGAGCTGTCCCCAGATCTCCCTCCAGATCATTCTACCTACCCACCAGGCCACATATCCGTGCTCCTGGAGGAAGTTCTCACATTACTGCAAAAGAGGGCTTTACAGGATCAGAGGAACAGAGGGTTCTATCCCCACTTCCTCCTGGTTCCCAGATCCACAGGAGACTTGAGGTCCATCCTGGATTTATGCAGTCTGAACTTTTAAATTCAGTACAGAAAGTTCAGGATGGTGACTCTGCAAAGCTTGCTGCCCCTTCTACATCAGTGGGGCTGGATATGTTTCCTAGACATGAAGGACACTTACCCGCATATCAAGGTTTGCAATCCTCATAGGAAGTACCTCAGTTTCCTGTTCTAGGGGAAACACTACCCAAGGTACATGGACCACTGTGGAGCGTTCCCTCCACATAAACGTCCTAGAGACGAGGGCCATTCTGTATGGCCTGCAAGCCTTCCAGACTCATCTGTCTCCAGGACCTCTGCTGGTGCAGATGGACAGAATCAGTGTAGTCCACTACATAAACAAGCAAGGGGGGGGTCCCAGTCATACCCCTGGTGCAGAGAAGCCTTGAGGGTTTGGTATTGGGCTCTAGAACATGGGCTAGAACTATTGTCAGTCCATGTTCCAGGCATCCGAATGTCTTGGCAGACAGGTTAAGCAGGTCGCAGTCCAGAATGCACGAGTGGGAGCTGCTGACCCCTGTGGCAGAAGACCTGTTTGATGGTGGGGTCATCCAGAGTTGGACCTTTTTGCATCCCCACTCAACACAAAACTGACACGTTTCTGCTCGCTTGCTCCAGAGACTGGAGTTTTCTGGCGAGATGCATTATCCCTCTCCTAGAAAGGAATGTTCCTTTATGCCTTTCCTCTCTTCCCTCTGATCAAGAGAGTGTTTCGCTCCAAATGGAGGGGGCCATTCTAATTCTGGCGGCTCCCTTCTGACCTCTTCAGATATAGTTGCCATTGCTTCAGCAGTGGAACCACCAGTACCTCTGCCCCCTGTGCAAGGCATCGCTGACCCAGGAACAAGAAACCCTGGTCCTTCTAACCCCAGGAGTCACTTATGATTAAACTTAATGCAGTCAACCTCCTGTGTTGAACTGCCTGGAGAAATGGAATTTTATGCAAATTATGGAATTCTCAAGTGGCTCATGCCACTTTCAAACTGCTGCGCTAGCAACTGTTGCACTCTGAGTGCTCAAGATTCTTTACTTCGCCTGCCTAGTAAGGACGTCCCGGAGAGTTGTCCTTGAACTGTTTTCAGAATAAAGTTTATGTGTGGATAAGTACTCATTTTAGTTTAAATTTAAAATTGCTGCCTTAGAAACATTGTTTAGTATAGTTTAGTATTATTATAGTATTTTTTTTTGTTTCTAATCGCGGTTCCCTCACGGTTCCTTGGAACCGAGGGTTCTGCCTCTATTTGGGAGGTTTTTACCTCAGTTTTCTTTATTTTATATCTTTAGTGATCGATTCCTTGAACCGCTTTATTTTTTGTTAAATTACTGTATTTATCGGTTCCCTTTTCATTCAGGAACCGAATAGCGGTTGTTATTTTAAAGATCCTCCGGTTCCAAGGTGCTTTAAATAATGGTTTATTGTAAGTAATATTTTTGTCTATCAATGTCAAAGGTCCATTTAGATAAACCTAAAAAACGTACAGGACCCACAGGTTTTAAATGTGAGTCTTGTGGGCAGATTATTGCAAAAGCAGACACACTCTCTGTGTATTTCTTGTTTGGGTACAAGTCATATATTTGCCACTTGTGATATTTGTAAGACCTTTTGCCCTAAAATATTAAAGAAAAGGTCAAAAATTTTAGATGATATGGCTTCTGCTTCTGCTGCTGGTATGGATAATTCTGCTTCTTCCTCTTTCCATAAAAAGGATGGAGGTAAAGCCAAGGATCCTGACAAGTATTCAGACAAATCTGAACAAGGTAAGACAAAAAGGGCTTTGGAAACAAGCTCTGAACCTGTTCCATTAAAGAAAAAGTTAAAGAAAAACATGTTGCTGCGCCTCCGGCCGAGAAGGCTAAGGAGCTCCCAGCAAACAAGCATATTATGCCCTCGGCTGAGGATATTGCTAAGGCACTTCAAGTGCTACAAGCCCTACTAGGTGCAATCCCAGTTCCTACACTGGTTCCTCCTATAGTCCCAGCACGGCAAGAACTGCTGCAAGAGTTTGGGGAGGAGGATGACTTGCAAGGGGAACCTATAGATCCAGAGGTCTCCTCTGAGCAAGAATTTGGGTCCCTTCGTAGGAGTCCTGAGGAATACTCCTCCCACTATGCTTTTGTTAAGAGCATGGTGGAAACCCTGAACCTTCGTTTTCAGGAAACAGAAGAGGATATGGAGGAGACCGATTTTCTGGAGATGATGGGGTTAACCCCAACAAAACCTCTGCTTCTGCCCATGCATAAATCTTTAAAAAAAGGCTGCAGTGCAGATTTTTAAAAATCCAACCTCTATCCCTGGTGTGGATAAGAAAGCTGACAAGAAATATCAGCTGGACAGAACTACAGCTGATTTTCTGTTTACTCATCCTGATCCTGAGGGAGTAGTACAAGCTGCTGCCTGTGACGAGGCCAGAATCCCCTTGGCTACCCATCCAGCAGACAGATTCAAGAAAAATGGATGCTGTGGGAAAGAAAGGGTACATGGCTGCTTCTTTATTAGTTAGGCAAGCCAATTATATGGTATATTCAGTGCAGTACCAAAATGCTCTGTGGAACACTGTTCTAGCTTTGGCTGATAAGGTCCCGTGTTGAAGTGGCTGTACACTTACTGTACAGGATACTGCAAGGGCTGCACTTGATGCTACCAAGTACCAATTTCATATGGCAGTGGATGCCAGTGATACCGTATACAGGTTAATAGCTTTGTCCGTTTCACTCAGGAGGTTTGCGTGGCTTAGAACCAGCAATCTGACTTTAGACACCCAGGACAAATCAATGGATTTCCCCCCCCGGAGAACAATTCATTGTTTGGGGATAAAACAGAGGCATACATGAAGAAGGTGGAGGAATATAAATCCACCTGTTGGAGAAATTCCAAGGATAGGTCCTCCACCTCTTATAGACCCCAGAGTAGGGGAGGTAGAGGTAGGAGTATTTACCCCAAACCCTTCTTTCAGGCTCAGGCCTCTCGGCCTCAGCAGCAGGCCAGAGGTTATTTTAGAGGAAGGGGCAGGAGAGCCATGAGAAGAGTGGCTCCTGCACCACAGGTTCAGGCACAGCCCGCACAGAACCCCTGACGGGCTAGTGCAGGTCACATCCCCCTATTGTAGGACCACCAGTAGGTGGCAGACTGGCTCATTACCTTCACGTTTGGCATTCCATCACCACAGACAAGTGGGTGTTGGAGGTAGTGAGCCAGGGCCTGGCACTCAGCCTCAAATCATTTCCAAAGCTGAGAACAAGAACCTTTTCTCCAACAACAGCTGCAGACAGAATTCTGCTGCAGGCAGAGGTAAAGCATCTGCTAGCAATCAAAGTAGTAGAGGTAGTGCCTCTAACAAGCAGGGGCAAAGGTTTTTATTCCAGGTACATCCTCATTAGGAAGAAAAATGGGGATTGGCAGCCTATTTTGGATCTAAGACCTCTGAACAAGGATATCTTGAAACCAAGGTTCAAAACGGTCACTCTTTCAATAATCATTCCTTCATTGCAAAAAGGAGACTGGCTAGCCTCCCTAGATCTAAGGGATGCTTGTTTTCACATTCCCATCAGGCCATCTCATAGAAAATTCTTGAGATTCAGACTGGCTTCAGGCCACTACCAGTTTGCCGCTCTCCCTTTTGGACTAACTTCAGCACCAAGGGTTTTTACAAAGTGCCTATCGGTGGTAGAGTTTCTGAGAAAACAAGGTGCAACAGTCTTTCGCTACCTGGACGACTGGTTAATAGTAGGACAGTCTATGCAGCATGCAGTGCAGTCACTGGCACTAGCAAAATCTACTCTGGAGTCCCTGGGAATTCTGATAAACGAAGAGAAATCTCAGCAGGTGCTGGAGTTTATTGGAGCAGAACTAAACACCAGACAGGGCAGAGCCCTCCTGCCACAAGACAGGGTGGCAAGCATTCTGCAGATTGCAAAATCCTTTGTGTCCGGGAGACCCAAATCAGCCAGAGAATTTCTCAGGCTACTGGGCCACATGGCATCTGCCACGGCAGTGGTAATGGGCTTCAGGTTTCAAATGAGAGATATTCAGTTCCACCTCAGACAGTACTGGTCTCAAAGGACGGATCCTATGCCCAAACTGATTCCAGTCACAAAAAGCTTAGTCCAGGCTTTACAGTGGTGGCTGGACGAGCACAACCTCAGGGTGAGTGTACCTTTTATACGGGAACAACCCTCAGTACTCCTCACAACAGATACCTCTCTGATAGGTTGGGGCGCACACATTTTAGAACACACAGCAAGTGGCACATGGTTCCCCTAAGAGTCTCTGTTGCACATAAATCTCTTGGAGCTCAGGGCTGTTTACTTGGCTCTAAAAAACATTTGCTTCTTACCTACAAAACAAGGTGGTGCAAGTCAGAACAGACAACACCACAACCATGTATTACATCAACAAACAAGGGGGTACCAGGTCGGTTCTGCTGCGCACAGAAGCAATGAGGCTGTGGTCCCTGATATATTCCATTGGAGTTTCCCTGTCAGCCATACACCTTCCAGGGAAAGACAATGTGTTGGCAGACTCTCTAAGCAGGATAAGTATAGACCACCATGAGTGGTGCCTCAATACCCAGGTACTCAGTTTAATTTTCTGGAAATGGGGCATTCCTGAGGTGGATCTCAGGGCACAATTCCCCTGGACGCCATGGCCCTGGATTGGACAGGGAAGTTCCTGTACACATTCCCTCCCTTTCCTTTGAGCTTCAGGACCCTACTGAAATTGAGGTCCCAACCAACAAAAATGATACTAGTGGCTCCAGATTGGGTGAGACAGCACTGGTGCTTTCTCCTACTATCTCTGTCAGTGGTTTCCCCAATCCACCTGCCCAGGAGGCACAACCTGTTAACCTCCTCTCAGGGCAGGATCCTGTACCCCAATCTCAAATCAGTGAGGCTCAATGCGTGGCTCTTGAGGACTTAGAATTTGCTAACTTAAACCTGTCAGAGCAGGTGATGACAGTGTTTAGGGGTTCCAGGAAGCCTTCTACTAAGAAAACCTATTCCTCTAAGTGGAAAAGATTTACTGTATGGTGTACAGGTAAGGATGTGAGCCCCTTCAGGGCTGATTTGGCTATTCTTCTAGATTACGTTACACATTTAAATTAGGTCTGAAGCCTTCCACCCTCAAGGTCCTCTTAGCTTCAGTCTCTGCTTACCTGTCCGTGGTAAGGAGAGGTCTGTGGCTTCTCATCTAGTATTTAGAAAATATTTTAAAGGCCTTAATCTCCTGCACTCTCCCCGAAGGGAACCGGTTCCGGCCTGGAATCTAAATGTTTGCATTGTTAAACTCATGGATGCACCATTCAAACCTATGGCAACCACAGATTTGAAGTATGTCACTTGGAAAACTGTTTACCTGGTTACCATTACTTCAGCCAGACAGATCAGTGACTTACGAGCCCTGTGCACAGATGTGGACAACATCTCATTCTACAGGGACAAGGTGGTCCTTCAGACTAATAGAAAATTCCTTCCCATGGTGGTATCTGATTTTTCACTTGGATTAGTCTATCACTCTACCTGTCTTCTTTACAGACAACTCCAGTTCTCCAGAAAGGAGACTCCATTCCCTTGATGTCAAAAGGACACTTACCCACAACATTGACAGAACCAAGTCCTACAGGACAAGTCACTCACAGCTCTTTCTCACATATGGTGATGTTGGTAAGGACAGAGCTTCAACAAAACGTATAATTGCTTGCTGGATAGTGGCATGTATACAGTTGTGTTATAGTAAGGTGGGTAAACAGGTACCTCTGGGCCTGAGAGCACACTCACCAGGGGCACAGCTGCTTCAGTGGCAGCTTCAAGAGAAATTCCACTACTGGAAATCTGTAAAGCAGCTACATGGAAAACAGTACACACCTTCACAAAGCATTACAGCCTGGACTTGCAATCCAGAGGTGATGCTAGGTTTGGTACAGCAGCACTACAGAGCCTGTTTCCAAAATAGGTTCTCTGCCCAACCTCCAAAGGTACAGCTTGGTAGTCTGCATTAAGTTTAATCATAATGAGTGATTCCTGGGGTTAGAAGAAAAAATTACTCACCATAGTAATCTTGTTTCTTCAAAGGGATCACTCGTTATGATTAAAGACCCTCCCTACCTCCCCTACTAGAATCTATAGAAGTCGCTCTGCATCCCTGCATTGGGGTATTTTCTTTTCTCATATATTGGTTAAGGTAGAGAGTACACTTTGTTTAACCAGTTGGTGTCCAAGTGGTCTTAAAGTTTCTTGGGTTTGTTGGTTAAGGATGTTTTGACCTGAAAGGGCAAAAATGTTATTTTAATGTTGTTAATTTTTAGCTAGTGGGTCTTTTACCCAGTTATGCTCCGTAGAAATCTGAAGCACTCAGAGCACAGCAGTTGTTTGGGCAGCAGTTTGAAAGTGGCATGAGCCACTTGAGAATTCCATAGTTTGCATACAATTCCATTTCTCCTGGCAGTTCAACACAGGAGGCTGACTGCATTAAGTTTAATCATAATGAGTGATCCCTTTGAAGAAACAAGATTACTATGGTGAGTAATTTTTTCATCTGGACCTCTGATCTCTTCATGTCCATGTCTGACTCCTGAAGACATAGCCATTCTAAGATATGGTGTGTCCCCAAAAGTGGCTTACGCCCTGGTGACTGCCAGGAAGCCCTCCACCAGGGCTACTTACACCATGAAGTGAAAGCGTTTTGCTCTATGGACTGCTTCACACCACCAGGATCCTCTCACCTGTACGGTGAATCAGATTTTTGAGTATTTGCTATCTTTGACAGAGACAGGACTGCAGTACTCCTCTATTAAGGTGCACCTGACTGCTATATCTGCTTTCCACATGCCTGTTGGATGTCCGTACTGATGCCCAGCTGGACGTGGCCCGTACCTTTTTGACAGACATTTTACACTTGAAATCTCGTAACAGCAATCCAGTCCTGTCTTGGGACTTGAATTTTGTGTTAGAAAAGCTGACTTTGGTTCCTTTTGAGTCCTCTGCGGCTTGCGAGTTACACTTTCTGTCGTGGAAAGCATTTGTAAGTTGCCATAGCGTGTTATGCCCAAAGGATTTCTGAGCTTCAGGCTGTTATTTGTGAGCCTCCTTAGTTGATTATCCACAAAAACAGGGTGCAAAGTACAAATCCTAAATTCTTAGCAAAGGTGGTGTCTGAGTTTACTTTAAATCAAGCCATCCACCTACTAGTCTATTTTCCGGAACATGCCAATGCAGGGGAAGCATTGCTGCATACTCTAGATGTACATAGAATACTCAGATGCGGGGAGAAGAGGAGTGAACCATGTGGGGCAATTCTACATAGGGAATGCACTTAAATCTTTTACCCAACTCTGTCAGGAATATCAATTAACTGCAAGGCAGCAGTATCGCTTCTTACAGTTTAGACATTATCTATCAGCCTACCAAGCAACAGAGGGGTTTAATAATATAAGTAACCCACTTCAACAGTTACGTCTGAGCTTAGCCAGCTCCCCGAAGACTAGAGGTAGGTTTACACAGATTATGCAATTATTCTTAAACTCAGAATCCGACGTGGGGAAATCAGTCCAAAATAAATGGCATGCAGAAACAAAGTGCTATCTGAAGGAGACTGGGGAAAGATATGGACAGGGGATGTTCCACACAACAGCATCTCCCTCGTGGAGAGATTTTAGGTGGAGCGCAGCCATCAGACACTTTCGTACTCCAATCATTATGAAAGATTTTGGTGCACACCCATCTGACAGATGTTGGAGAGGTTGTATAGAGGTGGGAACATATATTCTTACCTTCTAGTCATGCCCCAAGGTGATTACATTTTGGGAGGAAATATCAACAGAGGTGGGAAGTATATTAGAAACTCCTATTCCCAGGGAATTTCAACATTGGATACTAGGATTCCCTCAACCCGAATTGCAGACAAAATCAAAAAGTAAATAAAATTTTGGTGGCAGCAACCCTTAAGACTCTTACGCAGAGGTGGCTAAACCCCACCCCACCCACAGTCCTCAGTTGGCTGGAAAATTGTTCATGAATCCTAGATCTTACTTTGAGAGGGCTCTTGCAGTAGGTATTCACATATAGGACTAAGCCGCCAGGTGTCAGGACCCCACGGAAAAATTTCTGTCTAGCAGTCTCTGGCAGGGGACTGCCCCCACATCAGGTGACCGGCGTCACATGACGTCAGTATAAAGGGGCGGTCCCCCGTGCCCACCTTCCAGTTCTTTCCCGCCGTTGGCTTGTGGAAGTTCCTCGTGGTAGAACAGTGCTCGTAAGTCAATTGTCTGTCTCTTAAGTTTATGAACTTTTCTACCCATTTTCTCTAATTTTTGATTTCTTCAAGCAATTTGCTGTGTAAGTTGTCCCCAATGCCCTCCCAATTGCATAAAAACAAATGCGACTCTCGTGGTTCCCAACTTCCACACAAGGATGGCCACCCCTTGTGCCTCTTCTGTCTGGGCCCAGACCACCCCGTAGAGAAGTGCCAGCACTGCCAGAAGTTCAACTCCGCTACTCGCAAGAGAAGGCAGCAGTCCCTGGAAGCCCATATCCTAAAGAAGAAAATGGCCTTCATGGAAAAAGAATTAAAGAAACTTAGGCAGGTGTCTACTTCCCCCCAAGGCCATAAGTAAAAGCGCGACAAGAAGCACCTGGAGTGGGAACCAGCTTCCATAGCAGCCGCAACTCTGGCTAGAGTCACGGCACTAAAGGTAATGTCCCTTCCGGGGGATCGCTTCATGACAGCTGTCTTGGTGTTACCAAGAAGGCATTGCCCCTCCCATCTGGCTCACTCTTAGGCCCTTCTTGAGCCTCTGGGGCAAAGGAGGCCTCCGCTCCCATGAAGGCCGCTTCTTCCAGAGCAGGTCTGGTAAGTCGGACGTCGGTCCCACCGACACTTGCCTGGACAAGGCTGTTAAGTCGCTTATCCCTTCGGGGGAGCGCCCAGCCACAACACCTCCTGACAAGACCGCATCTCCTTCGCGGCCTTCCTTGGGCAGGGAGTCCGATAAGTCAGACGCCGGTTCCTCCAACGTCCGCCCGGATAAGGCCAATAAGTCGGATGCCGGCTCCACCAATGCCTGCCCGTCCAAGAAGCCTGCGCCAGACCCCATCGAACAGTCTCACGCCCCAGGCTCTCCGCAACGTCTTACCACACTGCCCTCTGAGGTCCCTGCGTCTCCTCGACTGACCCCCAGGATTATAATCCTCCTTCCCAGTCATCACCAAAGATACTGGGGCGCTGCCATCAGGGAACCCTCCTCCTTGGCCGGACCCCCCTGACACCGGATCTTTAGACGCCGGACCCGACACTGGCTGACCCGATGCCATTCAGCATCCCTTTACCTGGCGATAGGCCTAGTCTTCCATCAGGTCCTTCGGACCCTCTTGAAGATATACCCACGCCAGGCCCAGCTCTCGCGGGGCCAGCGTTACCATTGTCTAGCCCACCAGCAGGGCCTCTGCCAGGTCCCTCTGCTCCGTCAGAGCCCCTGGCGCCCTGGTACCCAACACCGCAATACCTGATCCCTCAGTATCCAGCGCCCCAGTACCTGACACCGCACTATCCGGCGCTGCAGTACCCAACGCCAGGCTGCTCGCTGTCAGGTTACGGATACTCCTTTTACGGATATCCTCAATATCCATATCCCCCGCCTACTCCACCTCCGCCACCCCCTTCTCAGCCTCTGGCGGCTTTGAAGGAGACCTTGGTCTCCTGGTGGGCTGAGGCCAAAGCTCAGCTCACCAGGGAGGTTGAGTCATCTACTGATGCCAGACCCTATACAGTATCCCCTACGCCGGAGATGGGAGACTCCCCCTTTCTGACACCAGAGGAGAGCTCTCTGGTGCCTGAGGCGGGGAGGATACATGCCCCAGGGAATTTCCCCGAGGGGCTGTCCCTCCCCCTCATAGGGAGGAGTCTTCTTCCTCTTTGTCAGAAACTTCTGACTCTGACTCAGAGTCCGGCCACTCTGACCCCAAAGGCGAGCCCCATTCTCCAGAATGCCCCAGGCCAAGGACTCCTCCGAAGTCACCTCCGGAGGAACCTTCTTTTCTGGAGTTTTTGAGGAAAATCCAGGAAGTACATCAGGTTAGCCAGACTCGCAGCGTAAAAAAACTCGCTGCCCACCTGGATCTGCCAGAGACCGGTCCTATGCTGATCCCACCCTGGATAAAGCCTCACGCAGATCCTGTTTCCACCATCTGGAAACAACCTTCTGCTTTAGCCCCCCCCCTTCCGAGGAAGGCAGACAGGCTATACCAGGCTCCTGATGGTGTAGACTTTCTTAGCCTTTACTCCAAGGCGGATTCAGTTGTCATCGGCGCTGCCCACGGCCGCTCCGCCAATCCCAAACACCTCCACTCGTCTCCACCTGATAAGGAATCCCGGCTTCTGGACCAATATGGGAAGATCATCTATTCCTCTTCTACCCTTGGTTTTGGGGCCCTTAACTATGTGGCACATATGGGGGATTTCCAGAAGACCTTCCTTAGCCAGGTGGAATCCAAATTGGACTCCCTTCTTGAATCACAGAATAAGAAGGAAGTGGGTGATCTTGTCCATTCTGCTTGCTCTACCAGTCGGCACATGCTTCATGCCACTTACGATGCGGTGGACACGGCTGGAATGAGCCCTGCCTTCGCTGTAGGCCTATGGCGTCATGCTTGGCTCCACATGTTAGGTTTGTTCCCTGAGGTGCAATCCACTATTTAAGATGCTGCCTTCAGGGGTTCAATGCTGTTCAGGGGTGATGTCAAGGACATTATTACCGAACTGCAGGAGAAGGGTACTGCACTCAAGTCTGTCCAGACTGTATACAAACCCCCTCAAAGGCAGCAGTGTCCTTTTCGTCGCCAAAACTGACTAAGACAAAAACCACAGGGCAAACGTGCCAACAAACGTTGGGCCCCTCTAGCAACCAAGACTCCCCCCAGCAAAAAAGCTGTGGGAGCCTCGGCTGTGGCGCTGCTCCACACCTCCTGATTCCCTGCCTCTCCCACTGCTTCTGGAGGTTCCAGAGGAACTGGTAGGGGGGAGATTCTCCGTGACATCTGCTAGGTTGGGAGAGGATAGCTTCAGACGCTTGGGTGCTATCAGCGGGACACTCAATAGAGTTTCTGCAGAAACCACCCTGAAGACCACTCTCCCAGTCGTCTATCTCCCCGCAAAATCTTTCTCTGGTCCTAGAAGAAATCACCTTCCTTCTCTCGAAGGCGGCAATAGAACCAGTTCCCACCAACCTTTAGGGAACAGGTTACTATTCCCATTTCTTCCTAGTTCCAAAGAAGACGGGAGATCTGAGGCCTATCCTAGACCTCAGCTCCCTGAACATGTTCGTGGAGTACAAACACTTCAGAGTGCTCTCTTTGCAGAGCCTTCTACTACTTCTTCGGCAGGGACAGTGGCTATATGCGCTGGACATGCAGGATGCCTACCTGCATATCCCCATATGCCCTTCCCACTCAAATTCCTTCGTTTTTGCTTTCTGGGGGACCACTACCAATTCAAGGCTCTCCCATTTGGTCTTTCCTCGACCCCCCAAGTGTTTACCAAATGCCTGTCTGTGGTAATGGCCCACCTGTGTACCCAGGGAGTACAGGTATTACTGTACCTGGACGACTGGCTCCTGGCTGCCCCGTCCAGGGAGGAACTCCTGCATTCAGTTTCCCTTACCCTGCAGGTTTTTACCAGCCTGGGTATCACCATCAATCAGGCCAAGTCCCATTTAGTACCATGCCAACACCTCCAATTTATAGGGGTGATTCTGGACATGACCATGGGCAAAGCTTTCTTGCCTCTGACAGGGTAGACTCCCTTCAGAACCAGGCCTGTCTTCTGTCTGGTCGCAGGAGGGTCGGAGCCAGGTCAGTCCTCCACCTCCTCAGGCTAATGGCGGCTGCCACTCCAACAGTTCCACTTGCTCGTCTCCATATGAGGAGCTCTCAATGGACGCTTCAGTCTCAGTGGGACCAAACCAGGGACAACCTAGACCAAGAAGTTCTAGTATCTGATCCCATGATCAGGGACTTACAGTGGTGAATGGTTCAGGAGAACCTGTGCCTGAGAGTTGATTTCTACATCGATCCCCCCCTCCCAGACGTTGATGACGTACGTGTCAGGAGAAGGTTGGGGTGCCCATCTGGGGTCTTGCAGGACTCAGGGCAGCTGGTCCAGGTTCTAACAAAACCTGCACATAAATGTGCTCGAACTAAGAGCAGTCCTCTGTGCCCCTCAAGCTCTACTCTCACTCATCCTCCCCAGTCATCTCCTCATACAATCAGACAACATGTGCGTTGTCTGGTACCTCAACAAGCAGGGAGGGACACGGTCCTACCCTTTGTGCCAGGAGACGATGACAGTCTGTCACTGGGCAACCCAACACCATCTTCACTTGACCCAGGTTCACGTTCTGGGAGTGGAAAATACAGTGACAGATCAACTCCATCTGTCCTCAGCCAGGTCACATGAATGGGAGTTGGATCAAGAAGTCATAAATGACATCTTCCAGTGATGGGAAACTCCTCATATGGACCTCTTTGACTCTCCCCAAAATGCAAAGCTTCCCGCCTTCTGCTCACCTGCTCCAGGGCGAGACATTTTTTGGCGGGATGCTCTGCCTCTCGCTTGGAGGGACAGATTCGTTTATGCCTTCCCTCCCATTCCTTTAATTCCGAGGATCCTGAACAAACTCAGATTGGAAGGAGCATGAGTGATTCTCATCGCTCCCTTCTGGCCCAGGCAAGTTTGGTTCTCTGTTCTGCAACAGTTTTCAGAGGAACCTCCCACTTCCTCTTCCTCTGTCGCAACAATTTTTGACCCAGGATCAGGGGACCCTTGTTCATCCATTTCTCAGATCCCTTCATCTACATGCATGGCTCCTGCAGACGTAGCTAAAGCCCGCTTTGGAGTCTCTCCTCTCGTAGTGGACATTTTGGTTGATGCCAGAAAGCTTTCCACCAAGTCCACCTACGTCATGAAGTGGAAACGGGTTTTCTATCTGGGCAAATTCGAAGGACTTCAAGCCTTTCTCGTGCCCAGCCTATATAGTCCTGAACTACATGCATCACCTCTTCGATCTGGGTCTCTGCCATCCTCAGCTTCCTCGTTGAAAGTCCACATGGCCCGCTATTTCAGCCTACCATATTCCTTTTGGAGACAGGACTTTTGCTCAGCTGGAAGTCTCTTAAGACTTTCCTCAGAGGAGTTCTCCATTTGAGACCTCCCCATCCACATTCCTGCCCCTCCACGGGACTTGAATTTCATCCTGGAGAAGCTTACTATGCCTCCCTTCAAACCAGCAACAACAGCTGATTTGAAGTTCCTTTCTTAGAAGACACTCTTTCTAGTGCCCATTAATTCCGCTCAGCGAATTTCCGAGCTCCAGGCCTTAATGTGTAAAATATCATACTTGATATTTCACAAGGAACGTGTGGCTCTACACACCAACCCTAAATTTCTCCCTAACGTGGTGGCTGAATCTACTCTGAATCAATCTATTGAGCTACCCGCTTTCTTTACGCAGCACTCCAGTCAAGGGAGTACCTTTTGCATACTTTGGATGTTCACAGAATCCTGAGATACTACACCAGTCAAGACTAAGGATCTCAGGAATACTGATCAGCTGTTTGTCTCTTTTGCTCACAGAAGAGAAGGTAATGCTGTTTCTAAGCAAAGCCTATCACAGTGGTTGGCACATTGTATCACTTTCTGTTACAAGAAGTGCAAAAACACCCTTCTGGGTCAAGTCAGAGGTCACTCCACCAGAGGAGTTGCTGCCTCTGCGACTTGTTTCAAGAATGTGTCAGCGGCAGACATCTGTTCAGCCGCTACTTGGACTTCTGTCCATAGCGTCATGAAACACTGTAGTTTGGATATTGCCTCTTGCCGTACAGCAGGCTTCAGGTTGGCTGTCCTACAAGGTCTCTTTCATGAAACCCGTTAAGCCCTGAGGTTCCATGCTGTGGATCACAGTTCTCCTCCCGAGTACTTTTCCTTGTTCCAGACTGCTTGGGACTCACTTCTGTATGTGAATACCTTCTGCAAGAGCCCTCTCGAAGTAAGATAGTATGATTACGTAAGAACTTACCATAATAGTAGATCTTCAAGTGAGGCTCTTGCAGTAGGTGTTGCCTTCCCGCCCTCCATCCCCCTAAGCTTCTTTGCTTCATTTCCATGGTAGGAATATCCTCCTCTCTCTCCTCTTGCCTCTTTTGGCCTTTTGCGGGAAAGAGCTGGAAGGCGGGCTTGGGGGACCGCCCCTTTATACCGACGTCATGTGACGCCGGTCACCTGACGTGGGAGCAGTCCCCCACCAGACTGCTAGCTAGAAATTTTTCAGTGGGGTCCTGACGCCAGGTGGCTTAGTCCTATATGTGAATACCTACTGCAAGAGCCTCTCTCGAAGATCTACTGTTACAGTAAGTTCTTGCGTAACTGTACTTTATGGAACAAATGACTGCCAAAATCAGGTTGAAAAAATATAAATTTAAGTAGATGGCTCCCTTTTCCACTATTTGGCAGCCAAGCAAAACAGAAATGTACCCGACATTCTAGCAGGAGAAGACTAAACTACCCTTAGAAGTATGCTCGACCTCTCTATCTTCAACTAGGTTTATGAGTATGCCCACCAGATAAAGATGTTAACATGTTACAAAGAATCACTGAAACTGTGTTGTCGTATGATTTTATGTTAGAAAGGGGGAGGGAGTACGGGTTACCATGGATGGATGTTAAATGTCTAATATTATTTGTATCCATGTGTGCTTTTTGGTGTATTTTAAGTAATGTTTGTTAATGTATATATGTATTGTTAAATGTGTAAGTATAGTTGTATGTTTTAAACTACAAACTTCCATAAAATTATAATTAAAAAAAAATACTCCGATACTATGTTCACTGTACAAAAGACTGCAGGTAGTCTTGGCAGGTTTTTGTTTCACCCCTGTGAAAGAAGGCGGACCTGTTTCTAAGCAGTGCCTATCTAAATGGCCGCCCAACTGTATTATTTTTTGTTACAGGAAGTATGGTAAGGAACTTCCTGGAGTTATTTATGGCCGTTCAGTCAGAGGCATGGCCACTTCTGTTGCCTGTTTCAGGACTGTTTCAGCGGCAGAAATCTGTGTGGCTTTGCCAGCTCCATGGTGCCAGGCGATAGGAGTTCGCCTGGCATGCTGGTGACCCAGATTCGCATCCCAAACTCGGCGTGGCAGGAGTGGAGGCCAGCAGGAAGGGCCCAGAGTGGCCCTTCGATGCTCTCCTCCCAGGGGGGAGGGACAAGAACGCTCTACTCTGGCGTGGCCAAGCTCGGCACCATGCAGTGCACCGTGGGTGACCACACGCCACATGCGTGGACAACCCAGGATGCCGTGGCACACACCCAATCGGGGAAGGGGCTGAAGACAGGAAAATGGCTGTTTCATCTCTGGATGACCGCGGCCCATATCCTCCCATTGCCGCAGTAGCTGGGATAGCCCCCGATGCTGTGCCCCTAAGCTGCTCTGGCCCAGATGGTGAAAGGTACCTGCGGGCTCTGAAGTCTCCCTTCCCAGTTGCCGTAACAGGTAGGGCCACACCCCCGTCGAAGGGATACAGAGGAACAACTGGAGCAGCACGACGAGGGGGCAGCAGATGGCAAGAACAGAGGATCGGGGTGGCGGTAAGGAGATTGGCCACCCGAAGGAGAGGTCGACAGGGATGGCTACGGTGGTGGAGGTAAAAAATATAATGCAAAGAAAAAAAAAAGAAATCTGCATGGCTGCAACTTGGCGTGCTCTCCACACTTTCACAATCACTACAGCCTGGACATTGCCTCTAGAAGAATGACAAGCTTTGGTCTGGCTGTGCTTCAGGGCCTCCTTTCTTAGGCCTCTAGCCTTCAGTCTCCCAGACTGTCTTACTGTCATTACTGCTTGGGACTCATTCAATAGGTGTGTCCTTATGAAAGTGATATCCTCGAAGAAGATAGAATAGTTACGTAAGAACTTACTGTAACAGATCGTAGAGAGAATTTCTTTCATTAGGTCATGCCATCCCAACCTCTGTACCCCTTGGTCTCAGAGTTTCTAAACCTCTGTCTCTCTTTCTCTAGGACAGTCTACCTTCTGTTTGCACTTGCCTTGTGGTGAGAAACTGTAGTTCTCCCACAGTTTCCCAAGAGGAGGTCCTCTGCAGATGGTCTTCAATGGGGAACTGAGGAGAGTGCAGGGCCACCCACGTTTATATAGAGTAAGAACATCCATGTATGACGTCATCATCATTTTTATTTATTTTATTTATTTATTTCGTTTTTGTTGACCGGGTAAGTGCACTAGATAAATCCTGCCTATTTTCAGGCACGACCCAGGGGAGGGGGATACAGATGAATGCCAACTGACCTTGAGCCAGATTAAGCTGTTGGTGGTAATTTTAGTGAATGAGGGAAATTTGGCCAGGACACTGGGAAATTTCCCTGCTCTTCGATAAGTACCATGGGATCTTTAACATCCACCTGAACTGCCACCAATCCAGGCAGATGGGACCTCGGTTTAACTTCTCATCCGGAAGACAGCACCTCAGAAGTGCAGCACCCCTCTCATGCTGCACTACAGTGTCAGTACTGGGATATTAACCCAAGTACCAGATGTGGGAACTGAACCCACAGCCCTCTGATCTCCCGGCCTCAGAGGCGAGTGTGCTACCTACTGAGCCACTGACACTGATCATGGGCAGCTCCTGGAAGACTGTTGGCAAAATAATGTCCGTGTGATTGTACTGCCTGGTGGATATAGTGCCATGGGTGTGACCTGATGAAAGCGATTCTCTCAAAGATGTACTTTTGCCCTAAGTTCTTGTGTAACAGTCCTTTCCTTCACACCTTTCCTCCAGTCTGTCTCTTTCAGAGGGTTTGACTCAAACTGCGGGTGAAACATGCCAACCTAATATTGGTAGCTTCCTTCTGGCCTCGCCGAATTTGGTTTACACTTCTGCAGCATGTGGTGGAGGACCCTTCTGTTCAGCTCCCCCTTTGTCAAGGCCTGGTATCACAGGGGTAGGGGTCTATCTGAACCTGCGGTCCCTGCACCTGCATGTCTGTCTCCTTAAAATACAGCCATTGCTAGTTTTCATGGTCCCCCCCCCCCCGGTGGCTGGTATCTTGCTGATTTTATTTTACCTCATTACCTGTTTAAATTGGAGGTTTGACATGGCTGTAGCAACATCGAGGGGCTGGGTGGTGGTTTTCAATTGATTTTTGGTTAAATAAAAAGGTTTTGGAAGTTATGGGAATGAAATGGGAGAGATTAAGTAGTTCTTACCTAGAGAGGGTTCCTTCAGAAGGTCATTACATATAGGACTAGTGCCAGCTGGAGTCTGGGCCGCTGGTCCCAACGCCTGGCAGTTCTTTCCTGCCATAGTCTTGTGTCAATCGCATTGCAGACTTCCCTTAGCGATCATTGTATAAGTTCTTGCGTCGGATTTATTCCATCGCCTTTTTTGACAAATTCTCAATTTTTTTCTCACTTATGTCTTCACCTAAGAAAAAGTGCTTGTCCTGCGGCACACAAATACCACACAAGGACGGCCACCTTAAGTGTGTGATCTGCCTGGGCCCAGACCATCCTGACTCATCCTGCCCGGAATGCCAGCCTTTCAACCAGGCCACCAGAAAAGGAGGCAGCAGGCTTTGAAGGTCACCCTTTTAAAAGTCTGTCTTGCTTTGTTGGAAAAGCAAATGGACCGGATCCGTGAGTCCTCTTCGGAGAAATCTTCTCCCTCTGAAAAAAAGAGCACCGGAAGGAGAAACCTCGGGAGTGCTCCGCTGCTGCCCAACCTGAGGCCTTTCTGCCCTCGATGAGCAAGGCCGCTTCTTAGCCGCCGCCTAGAGTGAAGATTTCTGACGGTAGGTCCGCAGGTAAGTCAGCCACCGGTCCCTCCGACGGCCGCATCGCCACTGCTGTTAAGTCAGCTTCCCGGCTCCACTGGGGACTGCCCGGCCGGTGATAAGTTGGATCCCCATACTTCTGGGACTCGCATGGCTGCAGCCGATATGTCGGCCAGGGGAGCCTGGCTCCATCTGGTAAGACACCCATCTCTAACGGCCACTCAGGCATGGCTGTCCCATTGGGGCCTGACAGCGTCTCACCCAACGTCCGGAAGAGCCAGGGGGAGACTACCCCTCTCCCCCCCCTTCTCCCCCGCTGGTACCCTCCCCTTCCCAGGTAGGTACTTCAGGTGAAGATAGTGCGGAGACCCTCGACGTACAAGATCATTCCTCGGAGTCCGTTCTGTGCTTCCCTGACGGGGTCACCGGGAAGGAGACTCCTCCTCAGCCGTCCGGCCTTGTTGTGGAGGCCGCTTCTCTCCTGTCAGGTGGGATTTCTCCAGATCCAGCAACTATCCTGGTCCTGATTCCCACTGCCAGATCTGGTTCGCGTTCACCCGACCCCAGAACCTCCGACGACTTCAGAGCCTGGGTGTCTGCCCCGGCCTTTGGCTCCGGCGCTAAACGTGGTCCCCCCGTCGGGTCCCCTTTGTACGGTCCCAGCACTGGATGTTCTAGTGCCAGATCCCTTTCCAATGCCGGTCCTGACATCGGTACCCCAGATGCTGGCTATCCTGCCACCGGACCTGCCGCCGATCAATATAAGATGGTGGGCCCCCCGCCCCTCCATCAGACCCCCTGACGTTGGGGATTTATTTCAGACTCTGGACTGTCCCTCATTACCCCCCAGGGTATCCTGGGGACCACTACCCGGCTGGTCGTCCTCCTGACTAGAGCAGTACAGGAGAGTACTACCCTGGGTTCAATCCCTACCAGGGCTGTCACATTCCGGGATTACCAGGGGTATCACTAACCACCTCCCGGTAATCCCCCCTTCTCCTCCTCCCAGCCTCAGCCTCCTCCCCCACCACCAGCTCTGGCCATGCCGGACTTCAAGATCCTAATTCGGTCTTGGTGGCAGGGGGCGCACTTGGAGTTGGTGTTGGATATGGAAAGCAGGTTCCCACACCTGTGCTCTCCCAGATCTCCATCCCCGAGGAGTTGTTCTTCTCCATCCACGGTTCACGTCTCGGGGACGGTCCGCAAAACCGTTGTCTTGGACCTTAGTGACCTTTCAGACAAGAGGGATGATGATGATGATGATGCCGATGATCCGACAGAGAAGCCCTCGGATGAACCCGAGGTTCCGAAGAGCAGGTTTCCTCCATGCCCCGGAGGAACCCTGCCTTTTGGACCTCTCGAGGTCCATGCAAGACTTTTGACTGGGATTCAGAGGATCAGGATCCCATGCGACAAAGGCTCTCCAAACACCTGGACTAAGAGTCTCTGTCCCCGGTAGCGATTCCTCCTTGGATTGGATCTCACCAGGACTCCAGATAAGGAGTCTAGGCAGATGTACCAGTTTGGTAGAAAGGTTTATTCTTCGGCCCCTAAATTATGTGGCCCGTATGGTGTCCCACCAGAAAGCTACCTTGACCAGGCCGGAGGCCAGAGTCCAGGCTATGGACCCCTGAGCCTCAAGGAGAAACTCATCAAGGATCTCCGCCTCTCACGTGTTTCCTGTAGGCATGCTCTGTGGGCTACATATGACTCTGTAGCCTGCGCCTCGGCAACGGCAGTCACCTTAAGACAGCACTCCTGGCTTTGCATTTCTGGCCTCGCCAATGAGGTGCAGTCTGATTCCTGATTCCCAGTTCCGAGGCTCGGTGCCTTTTGGTGGCGATACCAAAGACATCACTGATCTCCAGTATTAAGGCCTTGCTCTGAGTTCAGTGCGGTCCACGTACTGGTCGGGCACTCAACAACAGCAACAGCCCTTTTGGAAAAGGACTTGGAGGCAGAGGAAGCAGGCCCTGGCTCAACACCAGGGCAAACGCAAGGCTGCGGGTTCTGCCACTCCTCCTACCTCCAAGAACCAGAGATGCTCAGATCCTCCTCGTAAATGCTTTGCCACCTCCTGACTTCCTAGTCCCACCACCTCCTCAGCCTCGCAGCGAGGAGCCGGTGGGGGAGCTTCACCCTCCATGCACAGGACTGGCAGGACGTAAACTCCTATGCATGGGCCCTGCAACTGGTGTCTGTCCGGACATACCACAGAGTTTCTGGAGACCCCACCAGACTCTCTGCCAAAAGGTTTCCTACTCCAGGGATCAGGCTCTTCTCGTTTGAGAAGAAATTCAAAGCCTCTTGCTTTAGGAAACAATAGAGCGCATTCCCCTCCAGCAAAGGGGAAGGAGGTTTTACTCCCACTTCTTCCTGGTTCCAAAAAAGACGGGAGACTTGAAACCTATCCTCAGCTTGAGCTGTCTCAAACTGTTCGTAGAGTACAAAAAGTTCCGGATGCTGCGCTTCAAACACCATGAAGTCTTGCTATATTATAACAATAGCAGTCAGCCACTGCAGCTGAACTGCCCCGGAGAGGAAGGAGTTAACTCCAGAAGATCTGGAGTTCTACAGCGAGAGGGCGCTGTGCCCAAAGCTCTATCTGGCAGTTTCAAATGAAACTGTCAGATTCTTTACTCCGCTTCACTGAACAGTCGCTCCGGAGATCAGCTCCTTCAGCTCGGTTCATTCTCGGTTTAAAAGAGTAGTTTTTGGTTCATTTGAACCGGCAAAAATCATTATTTTTACCGCATTTGGTTCTAAAGCTCTATCTGGTAACCGTAAGTACAAAAATTCAAGTCTGTGTGGAAAATTAATTATCGGTTCGGTTTTGAACCGATAAGCTGAATTTTTCTGTCTTTTAAAATTATACTGTGGGTTTTAGAGTGCGGTTCCGGTTCTTATCGGTTCTAAAAACCGAAATTATTACGTTTTCAAATACCCGTGAACACGGTTAGGAACCGATAAGGTGTCTTGCCTGGCACTGCCATCAAAGGGCAAGTTTTGGTTAGGCTGGCATTATGTCTGAGAAGCAAAAGAAACGGGCCCACTGGGTTTCAACACTGTGATGTCTGTGGGGCGCCTTTGCCAAGCTGACCACACACCACTATGTCTATTGTCTGGGGCTGACCACCTCCTGTCAGACTGCCAGGTGTGTAAAATTTCCTGCAGCCACCCTGAAGAAGAGATTGGGCGGCTCAAGGGACGAGAGGCCAAGAAGTCCGCTGACCGGATGGCCAGCCGGTTCAGTACCCACTGGACCAGAGGGTGCCCTCTGACCAGGGCGAGACTTCCTCGGGCAAAGGAAGACTGGCTCAGAGGAACCAGTCCCAAGTAAAAGACAAAGAAATCAGGAGGTTTGGAGTCCAGAATTGTGTCTCCAACTGCTGCAGAGATAGCTAAAGCCATTCAGATTGTCCAGTCACTGTCTCAGGGATCTATAGAACCACCAACAGTTGGTAAAAGGTTGGTTCGTTCAGTCCCAGTGGTTCAGGATTTTGAAGTTGAGGATTTTATGAACCACAGGAGGAGGAGAATTTGATCAATATATGTGTGGCTGGGAGGGTCTGGGCGTGCCCATCGAACGGGCATTTCTCAGACAGACCTTTAGAATCTCCCCTATTCTGTCTGAGTCCCTTCTTTCTTTATTTTTTACAAAAGGTTGCAGAAACCCTCCAGCTTCCTTTAGAGGAGGCTGTGGATGAGCAAGAGAGCCTGATTATGTGGAGATGATGGATATTCCAGAGTCTAGGAGGTTGTCTATTCCTTTGCATAAGTCATTTAGGAAGCAAACAACAAAGATTTTAAAAATCCTCATTCTGTCCCTCCTGTAGATAAAAATGGACAGAAGGTATACTTTGTCAGGCTCGGATACAGACTTCCTTATTGAGCAGTGTAGTCATGTAGGTGTGGTACAAGCTGCAGCCTGTGACAAGGCTAATATTCCTCTGGCCTCACATCCTCCTGATAAGGATTCTAGGAAGATTGATGCCATGGCGAAGAAACAGTATATGGCAGCTTCTTTGGGACTCAGGCAGGCAAATTATAGGCTTATGTGGCTAGATATCAGAAATCTAGGTGGGACACAGTATTGCAGTTAACCAAGCAGGCCATGGCCAGCTGGCTAGTGAGTTGGAACAGGTGGCTGCTGATGGCATTGAAGCCTCTAAAGTTCAATTTCATACTGCTGTTGATGTTAATGATGTTTCCTCTAGGGTCATGGCCACTTCTGTAGCTTCCGTGAGGTTGGCATGGCTCAGATGCACTAATCTGTCCCAAGATACTCAGTCAAAGGCTATGGATTTTCCTGTAGTGGGAAATTCTCTGTTTGGGGAGCAAACAGAAAATTATATGAAAAAAGATGGATGAATACAGAACTACCTACAAAGTGCCCAGGCTAAGGAGAAGCATGCCATGCCACAAGGCATGCTCCCAGAGGTAGAGGCAGACCCTTTTCAGGCCTTTTTACCAATTTCAAGCCTCCTCTGCTGTCTGCAGAGGTTTCTTCAGAGGCAGGGGGGTAGGCGTGGCGCTAGTAGACCGTCTCCCTCCCCTCAGCCTAAGGCTGCTGCTAAGCAGGCACCCTGATGGGGTGCCCAGGGCCGATTCTCCTGTACCAGTGGGGGGCAGGTTGGCCTATTTCAGCCAGAGCTGGCTGTCCCTAACTCCGGACAGATGGGTTCTGGAGGTAATAGGCCAGGGTCTGGTTCTCAGCTTCAAATATTTTCCAAAGATGAGAGCCAGGCATTTCCCACCTGCAAGTCCTTCAGAAGCCCTTGCTTTGGAAGCAGAGGTTTCTTCTCTTCTGGTCTGCAAAGCAGTGGAAAGGGTTCCTCCTTGCCATCAGGGCAAGGGGCTTTATTCAAGATACTTTCTTACCCCAAAAAAGACAGGAGAATGGCGGCCCATTCTGGATTTAAGATACTTGAACAAGCATCTGTTGAACCAAAGTTCAAAATGTTAACCCTGGCAATGATATTGCCCTCCCTAAGCCAGGGACTGGCTAGCTTCCCTGGACCTCAAGGATGCCTATTTTCATGTTCTGATCAGGCCTTCCCACGAAAGTACCTCAGGTTGAACTGCCCTCAGGCCACTACCAGTTCAGGGCAATGCCCTTGACCTTACCTCTACGCCAAGGGTATTCACAAAATGTCTCGCTGTAGTAGTGGCTCATTTAAGAAGGCAAAGGGGTTGCTGTGTTTCCCTACCTGAACGACTGGCTCATTGTGGGTCAGTCTCCAGGTCAGGTAATCCACTTACAAGTCACCCAGCAGCTTCTCACTTCTCTGGGATTTCTGCTAAACTTACAAAGTCAGTTCTGGAACCAGTTCAGGCTAACTTTCATAGGCGCAGAATTGAACACAAGGTTAGCCAGGGCCTTTCTTCCCTCGGAAAGGGTGGACAGACTCATCGCCCTGGCATCCTCCTTTACCCCTGCGGTCTCTCGACCAACAAGGCATTTCCTGCAACTCCTCGGACACATGGCTGCTTCCACAGCTGTTGTGCAGGGAGCAAGATTCCAGATGAGGGACATTCAGTTCCATTTGAGGGCCTATTGGTCTCAGAGGAAGGACCCCCTTACCAAATTGGTCCCAGTTACTCAATCCCTGATCCTGGCCCTACACTGGTGGCAGGATCAAAGCAATCTGAAACAAGGGGTTCCCTTCATTCCCATTTCTCCCTCCCTCACCCTCACCACGGATGCCTCCCTGTTGGGTGGGGGCTCACCTAGCACCTTACCACTCAGGGAGTGTGGTCTCCTCAGGAATCTCTGCTCCACATCAATCTTCTGGAACTCAGAGCTGTCTTTTTAGCTCTTGGATCTTTTCAGATTCTGTCCAGAACAAAGTGGTTCAAGTCAGGACAGACAATACCACCACAATGTGGTACATCAACAAGCAAAGGGGCACTCGGTCTTCAGCCTTGTGCACGAAGCAATAAGTTGTGGTCTCTGGCTTATTCCTGAACACCTCCTGATAGCGGTTCATCTCCCAGGGAAGGACAATGTGCTGGCGGACGCCCTCAGCAGAATTTCTCAGGGCCATCACGAATGGGCTCTGAATCCACAAGTACTGGGGTCCGTCTTTGCCAGTTGGGGCACTCCTCAGATAGATCTTTTCGCGGCCCCAGACAACCACCAACTTCCTCTTTTTTGCTGCAGGCCTCCAGTACTGGGCTCAGTCCCTCTGGATGCCTTTCTATTGGATTGGAAAGGGAAGTTCCTGTATGCTTTCCCCCCCTTTCCTCTCCTTTTCAGGGTACTAGTGAAAATCAGATCTCAACCTTGCAGAGTTATTCTGATTGCCCCAGATTGGGCCAGACAGCCCTGGTACCCTCTGCTCCTGTCCCTGGCAGTCCACCCTGCCCTGAGCCTGCCCAGAGTTCACGACTTACTGGCCTGTGCACAGGGGAGAGTGTGGTATCCGGACCTCAAGTCCCTCCACCTCAAGGCTTGGCTCTTGAGGAGCTAGAATTGCTGATTTACACCTTTCTCAAGGTGTTATGGATATTAAGGCTTCAAGGAAGCCTTCCACTAGAACCACTTATAATTCTAAGTGGAAGAGGTTTTCCATCTGGTGCTTTGAGAGGCAGATTACCCCAGAATCTGCTGATCTTCCCATTCTTTTGGACTATTTGGTCCATCTGAATTCCTTAGGCCTTAGACCAGCTACCCTGAAGGTTCATCTGGCAGCTGTCTCTGCTTTTGTGTCAGCAGGGAAGCCTGCCTCCCTTTCTTCTCACCCTGTGTTCTCCAAGTTTTTTAAAGGGTTACTTCACACTAACCCTCCCTTTGGGAACCAGCTCCGCCTGGGACCTGAATATTTGCATTGCTCAGTTAATGCAACCTCCTTTTGAGCCTCTGTCTTCAGCAGAACTCAAGTATTTAACTTGGAAAACCGTTTTTCTAGTAGCTATCACCTCTGCCAGGGCGCATAAGTGAGTTACAGGCCCTGTCAGTGGAAGAAGATTTTATCTCTTTCCACAGAGATAAGAGTAGTCCTTAGGACTAATAGAAAGTTTTGCCTAAGGTGGTTTCTGATTTCCACCTGAATCAATCTATCTCCTCCCAGTATTTTTCACTGAGCATTCTTCCTCAGGTGAGAGGAGACTGCACAGCTTGGATGTCAAGGGCATTAAGTTACTATCTAGGCGCACCAGAGGTCATAGGTTCGAATCCCTCCAACTGTTTCTTACCTATGGCGAGGTTGTGCAGAAACCTGCCACTAAGAGAACAATTGCAAGGTGGATTGTCTCTTGTATCCAATTTTGTTATCAGAAACTGGGAGAGTACCCCCTCAGGATTGAGGCCCACTCCACCAGGGGTACAGCTGCGTCTCTAGCGGCTGCTAGAGACATTCTATTCTGGAGATTTGTCAAGCTGCTACCTGGAAGACAGTTCACACCTTTACCAAGCATTATTCCTGGATATCCAGTCAGGAGAGATGCTCGGTTTAGCACAGCTGTGCTTCAGAGCCTATTTCCTAAGTAGGTTCTGACCCTCCTCCATGGAGGTACTGCTGTGTAATCTGCTATTGTTATAATATAGCAAGACTTCATGGTGTTTGAAGAAAAAATTACTCACCTTAGTAATTGCTTTTCTTCTCATGGAGTCTTGCTATAGTATACTCCCCTCCCTCCTGCCCTCTCAGAACTCCTACTTGGTAGAGGTGGCAAATTGGTGCAAACACTGTGTCATGCCATTTAGTTTTCCCCTAACCCTGTTTTCCTTTGGGTTAGGGATCTAGAGTGTTTTCTTAGGTTATTTTTATTGCCCCTTCTTGGACTTGAGTCTTGGGGAAGGGGGTTCATATGTGCTTGTCAAGGGTGGTAAAGCGAACCATAATACCATCAATCTTGTTATTATGGTTCTGGGTGTTTCTTTGTTGTTTATATTGTTGTTATTACTACTAGTAGGTAGCCATAGGCTAGTGTAGTTTTCCACACAGACTTTTTCCGTCCTTTGATGTTGGCCATAAAGATCTGACAGTTTCATTTGAAACTGCCAGATAGAGCTTTGGGCACAGCGCCCTCGCGCTGTAGAACTCCAGATCTTCTGGAGTTAACTCCTTCCTCTCCGGGGCAGTTCAGCTGCAGTGGCTGACTGCTATTGTTATAATATAGCAAGACTCCATGAGAAGAAAAGCAATTACTAAGGTGAGTAATTTTTTCTTCAGAGCCTTCTCCCACTTCTTCTGGAGAACCATTTGTTGTGTGTTCTGGACATGCAGGATGCTTACCTGCACATTCCAATCTTCCCCTGCGGTTCCTTTTCCAGGGGGAGCAGTTCCAGTTTCAGGCCCTCCCTTTTGATCCATCCTCAGCACCTTGGGTGTTTACCAAGTGCCTGGTGGTGGTGGCGGCTTTTCTCCGCTGCCAGGGTATTGCGGTTTTCCCCTTACCTGGACGATTGGCTGATTTCGGCCCCCTTCAGGGTTTCCGTACTGGAGGCTCTGTCCTTTATTCTGGAGCTTTTCGGCAAACTGGGAATTACTGTCAGTATTCCCAAATCATCTGTGATACCGCCTCAGAGACTTCAGTTCATTAGTGAGGTTCTGGATATGGTCCAATGCAGAACCTTCCTTCCTTCCTTCCTCCAGACAGGATGGAGACACTGGTCCGTCAGGCTTCCTTAATGGCTTCGTCCAGAACCGTCCCAGCCCGGGAGGTCCTTCGCCTTCTTGGCCTGATGGCAGCCTCCATCACCACCGATCCCCTTGCAAGGCTACACATAAGAGTTACTCAGTGGTCCTTGCGGGTGCAGTGGGATCAACTCCTGAATGACCTGGACCATCTGGTCCTGGTGTCATCAGCAGTTCAGAAAGAATTGCTGTGGTAGAGGGACCCCTGCAACCTTTCTTTAGGTCTTCCTTTCAGGAGCCCGGCCTCCTCTGCATCCCTGACAATGGATGCATCAAATATGGGATGGGGAGCACACCTAAGGGAGCACTGAGCACAAGGACCATGGTCCAGTTTGGAAGCATCATTACACATCGGTGTTCTGGAGATGAGGGCAGTCTTATATGCCTTACAGGTCTTTCAGACCCTGCTTCCCAAGGGATCACTACTTGTCCAGACGAACAATATGTCAGTAGTTTGGTACCTTAACAAATAAGGAGGAACTTGCTCGTACCCCCTTTGCAGGGAGATGATGCAGGTGTGGAACCAGACAGTCCAGCACAATCTGGCCCTAGTGGCTGTGCATGTTCCAGGCATTCAAAAGGTCCTGGCGGACAGTCTCAGCAGGTCTTGGACCCTAAGTCACAAATTGGAACTAAATTAGGAAGTGGCAGAGTCTCTTTTCCTAAAGTGGGGGCGTCCGGAACTCGACCTCTTTGCCTCCCACTCCAATGCAAAACTTTCCAGTTTTTGCTTGGTTGTTTTAGGGCATGGTGCTTTTTGGCACAACGCACTCTCTCTCTCTCGGACAGGGAAATGTTTGTACGCCTTCCCTCCGTTTCCCATTCTCTAGAGGGTTCTCCTCAAGTTTCAAGCAGAAAAGGCGAGGATGATTCTTATCGCCCCTCTCTGGCCGAGACAGATTTGGTTCCTGCTGCTACAGCAGCTAGTGAGAGAACCCCTGTTCCACTTCCAGTGACTCACGACCTCTTGATCCAGGATCAAGGACTTCTTATTCATTTAGGGCTCAGGACACTGCATCTTCATGTGTGGCTCCTACAGACATAGCGGTTTCCAGCTTTGGGGTTTCCTCTCGAGTCGCTCATGTCCTAGTAGAGGCTCGAAAACCCTCTACTCGTACCACTTATGCCATGAAGTGGTAACGTTTTTCCATGTGGGCGACTTCCAAGGATTGGAACCCATTTTCTAATGCTCTGCAAGTCATGGAATATCTCCTCCATCTTTCAGACTCGGGTCTGTCATATTCTTCTTTGAAAGTCCACCTTTCGGCAATTTCGGAGTACCACGAGCTGGTGGATGGTAAACCTGTGGCTCAGTTGGAAGTCTCGAAAACCTTTCCCAAAGGGATCCTCCATATGAACCCCCCCATCTACAGCCCTACACCCCCTTGGGATTTGAACTTTGTGTTGGAGAAACTTACTCTCCCGCCATTTGAACCAGCGATAAGCTGTGATTTACGCTTCCTCTTGGAAGATGTTATATTTGGTTACTATTACTTCAGCTCGAAAGATTTCAGAGCTTCAGGCTCTAGTATGTAAAGAGCCTTATCTTATTTTCAACAAGGACTGGGCAGTCCTCAGGACAAATCCTAAGTTTTTACCCAAGGTGGTGTCAGAAGTCACACTGAATCAATCATTGGAGCTTCCAGTTTTCTTTCCTTCCCCTGCGAACAGAGGTGAGGCACTCCTGCACACCATGGACGTCCATCAGATCCTTCGGTGTTACACACACTGAACAAAAGATATCTGTAGCTGCGATGTTTTTTTTTTCCCCCAGGTTGGCGGGCAAAGCTGTTTCTAAGCAGTGCCTGTCCAGTTGGTTAGGTAGCTGTATTCGCTGCTGTTACCAAAAATACGACAAACCTCTGCCGGGTCCCATCAGAGGTCACTCTACTGGGGCAGGGCTGCTTCTGCTGCCTTTTTGCGGAACGTTTCATCAGCTGATATCTGTGCAGCAGCAACTTGGAGTTCTCTCCATACCTTTAGCAAACACTACAGTATGGACATTGCTTCTAGGAGGAGGGCAGGTTTTGGCCTAGCTGTTTTGCAGGGCCTTCTGTCCTAGGCTGGGTCCATTCTAGTTCCCAGTTTTTGTTGGAGTTTGTTTCTCTCCTCCTCCTCCTCCCTTGTTTCTCTCGGTCTCTCCTCTGAGGGACTGCTTGGGATTCAGTCCTGTATGTAATGACCTACTGAAGGAATCCTCTCGAAGTAAGATAGTACAGTTACATAGGAACTTACCGTAACAGTAGATCTTCAAGAGAGATTCCCTCAGTAGGTCATATTTTTCCCTCCATACTTCCCCCTTTTATTTTATACACAGGGATTCCAAATTCTGTTTACTCCTGCTTTCAGGCCTCTTCTAGGCTCCGGCAGGAGCCATAAATTTAAGGGCGCTATGGCCAGTTTTTCCTGTATACATGAGCAAACATTAAGTGCCATCTTAAACGGTTACAAACATTGGCAGCATTAGCCATTTGGTAAAATGAGTATACAGTACAATTAGGTATTCCTCCTGCTCTTGTATCAACAGTAGCATTGTCTCTCTCTTATCTGCTTATCATTTTTATGTGGTGATCATATGCCTGTACTGCATTGCACAGTGTTTTGTGTATTATATCATTGCATAAAATCTTTAAATAAAAAGTAAAAAAATAGCCTTCTACTCAAAACACATATTCTTTGAGGTGGAAGCGCTTCTCCATATGGTGTGCTTCCCATTCAGTAGTGCCTTTTTTGTGTCCTGTCAGTACTTTACTGGACTACTTTTTGTCCCTGACTGACTCCAGTCCTTGTCCATTAAGGTGCACTTCGCTGCTGTTTTGGCTTTTTGTGCTCCTATTGATGGGTGTGTGGTGGCCCAACTAGAGGTGTCCAGTATGTTTTTGAAAGGTATTCTGCACATACATCCCCTGATTCGTAAATCAGCTCTGCCTTGAGACCTGAATTTCTTCCTTGAAAAATTGACTCAGCTCTGTTTGAGCCTGCTGCAAACTGTGAGATGCACTTCCTTTCATGGAAAACACTACTTTTGGTCGCCAAGACGTCTGCTTGTAGGATTTCTGAGCTTCAGGCTCTGATGCATGATCCTCCTTGAAACTTTAAAACATGTATAACCTACGCTTCTACATAATTTGAAGTGCACTCAAATAACCAGCAGCACAGCTTTTTTATGAATGTGAATTTTTACTTGCTGTCCAAACACACAACAATAGCAGAACCACACATTAACAGTCTTGCGTTAGACCATTTTCTTGTAAACACAGTTGGCACCAAATTCAAAGAAGCCTTAGCTTCTACCAGTTCGAAATGCACTCAGACATCATTATTTAACTTATCTTGGTGCATTAAAACACTCCGAAGGTCTGTGTGTCAGTCTTCTGGCTCGATTGCCTAATTCCATAAACGCACCAACTTACTGCTTGCCAAACCATTTCAAAGAGAAAAATGCTAACAACCATGAAATTTACTAAATGCCATTACTGCTTTCATGTTCGCGTCTAGGACAGACACCTACATGGTGGAACCACGGACTACGAGCTGACGTTTCCGACGTATGACGTCTTCATCAGAGCTAATTCCAACGATCAATTAGGAATTCCTTTATATCATTGGTTGCCATGGTAACAATACACTATAGACTGCTAGGGCATCGAGAGAACTGCCCTCAGTTTGAGCACATTTATGTGCAGTTTCTGCTCGAACAGGGACCAGCTGCCCTGAGTCCTGTGAGACCCTAGGTGGGCACACCAGCCCTCCCCTGATGCATCCATTGTTAATGTCTGGGAAGGAGGACCGATGTAGAATGGAACTCATAGGCACAGTTTCTCTTGAACCATCCACCAGTGCAAGTCCCTGATCATGGGATCCGATACTAGCACCTCTTGGTCTAGATCGTCCATGGTTTGGTCCCATTGCGACCAAAGCACCCATTGAGAGATCCTCATATGGAGCCGGGCGAACGGGACTGTTGGAATTGCAGCCGCCATGAGCCCGAGGAGGCGGAGGACTGACCTGGCTCCAACCCGTCTGTGATCTGGCAAGAGACAAGCCTGATTCTGAAAGGTCTCGACCCTGTCCAGAGGCAAAAAGGCTTTGCCTGTGGTCGTGTCCAGTATCGCCCCTATAAATTGGAGGCGTTGACAAGGGACCAAGTGGGGCTTGACCTGGTTAATGGTAATGCACGGCTGGAAAAATCTGCAGGAAAGGGGTGGGAATTCTTCCCTGGAGCGGGGCTGGCAGGAGCCAGTCCAGGATAGGGAAGATCCCTTGCGCCCTGGGTCGCACTGAGTGGGCCACTACCATCGAAAGGCATTTGGTAAACACTTGGGGGGCCAAGGAGAGACCAAATGGGAGAGCCTTGAACTGGTAATGGTCCCCCTGAAAGCAAAAATGGAGGTATTTGCAATGGGAAGGCATATGGGGACATGCAAGTGAGCATCCTGCATATCTAAAGCACATGGCCACTGTCCCGGCTGGAGCAACAGCAGAAGGCTCTGCAAGGAGAGCATTTTGAAGCGTTTATTCTCCACAAACATGTTCAGGGAGCTGAGATCTAGGATTGGCCTAAAGTCTCCCGTCTTCTTTGGAACTAGAAGGAAATGGGAATAGTAACCCATCCCCAAAGGTGAGTGGAGACTGGCTGTATCGCCGCCTTCGACAGAAGGGATAGGATTTCTTCTAGAACCAGAGGAAGATGTTGCGGGGAGAAGGACAACTGAGGGGGTGGTTTTCGAGGAGGTTTCTTTAGACACTGTAGCGAGTGTCCGGCAGATATGAGCTGGAGCACCCAAGTGTCCGATGTTATTCTCTCCCAACCCGGCAGTTGGGAGGAGAATCTCCCCCCTAACGGTTCCTCTGGAATGGCCAGAGGGAGAGGCAGGGAGCCAGGAGGTGTGGGAGAGTGCAGCAGCCGAGGCTCCCATGGACTTTTTGCTGGGGGAAGTCTTGGTTGCTGGAGGGGCCAGACGTTTGTTAGTACGCATTCCTTGGTTGGGCTTTTGTTTTTGTCGGGTTTGATGACGAAAAGGATGTCACTGCCCCTGAGGGGGGGCCTGTACAAAGTCTGGAATGACTTTAGTGCAGTGCCCTTCTCCTGCAGTTTGGTTATGATGTCCTTGACATCACCCCCGAACAGCACCGAACCCCTGAAGGGAGCATCCTGTATAGCGGACTGGCACTTCAGGGACCAGTCCTGACTACGGAGCAGGCATGGCGCGTGAGCCGGTGGCCGAACTCTACCAGCTGTGTCCATCGCGTCGTAGATGGCACGAAGTATGTGCCTACAGGCTGAACGGGTGGAACAGACCAGGTCTCCCAGTTCCTGCTTGGTTTGTGAATCAGGCAGAGAGTCCAGTTTGTATTCCATCTGGCTAAGGATGGACTTCTAGAAATCCCCCATATGGCCGATGTAGTTGAGGTCCCTGATGCCTAGGGTCAAAGAGGAGTAAATCTTCTTCCCGTACTGATTCAGAAGTTGGGATTCCTTGTCCGGCAGGGACGAACTCAGATGTTTGGAGATGGTGGGGCGGCCATTGGCGGCGCTGATCACAACAGAATCTGCCTTGGGGTGAAGACTAAGGAAGTCTTTACCCTCCAGAGCCTGGCACAGCCTTTCCACCTTCCTCGGAAGGGGGGCTAGCACGGATGGTTGTTTCCAAATAGTGGAAACAAGATCAGCGTGAGGCTCTACCCAGGGTGGGAGCGGTCTCGGGCAGATCCAGATGGGCAGCGAGCTTCTTACGCTGTGGGTCTGGCTCCACTGATTGCCATTGACGTGTCTCCTGGATCTTCCTTAAGAGCTCCAGAAAAGAAGGGTCCCTCGGCCATGGGCGATCTGGAGTATGGGGCTCGTCTGTGTGATCAGAGTGGTTGGAATCAGAATCTGAGTCCGTTGGATCTGAGGTAGAAAAAGACTCCTCCTCCCTGGGAGGGGGAGGAACGACCCCTCTGGGGAGCTCCTGGGGTGGGGATGTCCTCCCCACCCTGGGCACCAGAAGGCTGTCATCTGGTAAAGGGGATGGAGTCTCCCGTCTCCATCGTAGGGGTTCTGGCATAGGGACAAATGTCGGAAGACCACTCTCGTACTCTCGACCTCCTTGGTGAGCTGAGCCTTGGCCTCAGCCCACCAGGAGGCCAAGGTCTCTTTCAGATCTGCTGGTGGCTGCAGGGTGGGTGACAGAGGAGAAGAAGGGCTCGGATATGGGTAGGGTGAGTACCCATAATAAGGGCATCCATAGCCCGACTGCGGGAAGCCCAGTGCTGGGTAGTTAGGCGTCTGGTACTGCGGCGCCGGATAGTGCAGCGTCGGATACTGAGGAGCCGGGTACTGCGGCACTGGGTATTGCAGTGTCTGGTACCCTGGTGCCGGGGGCTGTGACAGAACAGAGGGTCCTGGCAAAGGCCCTGCTGGCGTACCGGACGGAGTCGTTGGTCCCATGGGGGTCTGGCCTGGCATAGGGAGACCGCCGAACGGGTCCGACAGTCCTGATGGAGGAACAGGTCTTCCATCGGGCAAAGGGATGTCGGAGGGCAGTGTCAGGTCGGCTAGCTTTAGGTCTGGCGTCGGAGGGTCTGTCATAGGAGGGGGGGACCCCTGACTGCAGTGTCCCAAGGTCGTCTGTCTCAACCGGGGAAGGAGGATTGAAATCCCCGGGTGTGAACCGAGGGGAAGTGGGGACCTCAGTAGGCAATGGGGTTATCCGTTGCGGAGAGCCTGGGTCATCAGGCGTGACAATAGGGTGTGACGCAGGCTGGTTGAGCGGGTGGTCGTCTGATCGTCTGAGGAGACTGTGGCCACCTTGTCGGCAGTGTCCAGGTGGACACTAGAGGAGCCGGCATCCAACTTGTCAGACTCGCTGTCCGAGGAAGGCCACGAAGGAGTGGCGGCCTTGTCGGAAGGGGGGTGGGCTGGGCGGTCAGCCAAGGAGATGAGCGGCTTAGCAGCCCTGTCCAGGCGGGCATCGGTGGGACTGACATTTGACTTACCGGACCCACTCAGACCAGAAGGCCGCAGTGGAGGAGCGGCTTTGACAGGAGCAGAGGCCTCCTTTGCCCTAGAGGCTTCCATAGGGCCCGAGCACTAGCCCAGCGGGAGGGTAGACGCCTTCTTGGTAAGCCACCAAGACAGCCGTCGAGGAGCGATCTCCAGAGGGGATGATGCCTGTTAGGCTGCGACTCCAGCCAAAATCACAGCTGCTGTGGAAGACGAATCCTGCTCCCGTTGCTTCTCCTTCTCACGCTTCTTTTTGTAGCCTGTGGGGGAGGTTGACGCCTGCCTAATTTTTTTTTTTTTTTTCCCCAACTCCTCCTTAATGGATGCCATTTTCTTTTTGATGAAATGGGCTTCCAGGGACTGCTGCCTTCCTTTGCGGGTAGCCAAGTTGAATTTCTGGCAGTGCTGCCACATCTCCACGTGGTGGTCTGGGCCTAGACAGAAGAGGCACAAGGAGTGGCCATCCTTGTGTGGAAGCTGGGAACCACTAGTCGCACTTGTTTTTATGCGATTCGGAGGGTGTCTGGGACGACATACACAGCAGATGGTATGAAAAAACAAAAAAAAAGCAAGAGAAAGGGTCAAAAAAGTTGAAAACTTTATGACCGACGAAGGTACTGATGAGTGCTGTTCTACCGCAAGGAACTTTCACAAGCCGACAGCGGGAAAGAACTGGAAGGCAGGCATGGGGGACCGCTCCTTTATACATGGGGTGCACTCCCCCACCAGAGAACGCTAACTAGAAGTTTTCCTTGGGGTCCTGACACCTGGCAGCTTAGACCTGTATGTGAATGCCTACTGCAAGAGTCCTCTCGAAGTAAGATCTGTTCTTTTCTTTTCTTGGCATTATGGGTCCTATTTTTATTTGTACGTGCTAACAAGAGATTCTGAAACTTTGGAGGCCCATTGCTTTTCGTGTCTGACCCAGCCGTAGCTTTAAAAAAATTATGAAAAGCATGACATGGCTGACAGCTTGTAACTGCCGGCTCACAAGGCGGGTGGGATAGATGGCAGCTAAGTGTGTGCTTATCTCCTGTTGATATTACACTTTTCTGACAAGATGGTGTTCACAGGTCTATTGGTGCATTGGGGGGGGGCAGAATCAGAGTTTCAACCATAGTGCTTTAGAAATTATCTAACAAGGAAAAAGAAAAAGCTAACATCGTTATCCACACTGTTTTTTGTTTCCAAATCAGTTCTTTTCTAAAATAACAACTATACATTTGTCTTCGTAACACACAGTATATACCCCTGCATTTCCTGGTTTCTTCAGTCCCTGTGCTTGCATTTTCCATTTTCTGTCATTCCTATGAGTGACAGAGATTTGGGGGTTGTAATCACAAACAGTCGGACTTTCAGACAGCAAAGTACAGAAGTGGTAAAGAGAGCAAACAAAATGATGGTCTGTAAACTTAGAAATGTGAGTAATCGAGAAAATGCAGCTTTAATGCCGTTGTACGGAACATTGGTGTGACCCCAGGTGCAATATTGTGCCCAGTTCTGGGTACCAGACGATAGATGAGATGGTAGATTGTTAGAGGGGGTGCAGAGGAAAGCAACAAAGACAACTGAACAACCCGAAACATCTTCCACATGTGGAAAGATTACAGAAACTGGATTTGTACACAGGTGATCTGTGCCTTGTATACAGGGTTGTCAGGAACAACGACCTGTGGGAATGCATGGGATTGGAAGCCAACAAAACTAAGAGAAATAGCAGAGTGCACAAATATCAACATGGGGAGAGGTATTTAACACAAACAGGAGGGGCGCCTGGATAGATCGGAGGGTGACAAGACACTGGAATGGTCTCCCTTAGGAGATAGTAAACAGTGCCACCATAAATATATTCAAAAATATGTCAGATAAGTATACTGAGCACACAGTTATCCATTAGTATAATGGTAAGTTTCGTTAGCTAATGCTATTGACTTGTACTTGCCTGTGAATCCTATGTCTGGTCAAAACATTGATTCTGACTGCATTTTCAGAAAGTGTGTGAAACTGTTTTTGTATTACTTGCAGACCACATGCTGTTGCAGCACTCTGTATTTGTTCTCGCATTATATAATAGGAAGTGGTACCAGTAAATGGGCTAGACTTTGGCACTGTGGATAGGGGAAGAACATGTTGCCTATAGAGGCCTGGCAAGGGGAATGGTAACATAATAGTAAAACTTAGAGAATGCACTGTATTTCCAGTAAAGTGTTAATGCTGCTGAAGGGGGAAATTTGACAGTGATATGATCTCAACACACTTCTCATACTAAGACGACGTCGGCTGGTACAGGCAGTGAGTGTGCTTGAGTACCTCCCTCCCTTCCTCATAACCCATAATTGCTTAAGCCGTCTTACCAAGAATCTACATGTCCAGCTTCCGTATAAAGATGTTTTAATCTTTACTGAGTATTATCTCAAGTGGGAGTGAATTCCAAGGATTGACTACCCTTTGGGAGAAATATTTTCTCATAGTACTTGTTGCATGTTATATGCCTTAGCTGAAGTGGGTGACCTCTTGTATCTATCTTGTCCTGATTAAATTCAAAACCCATTTCAGAGAACGAATAGGGGCAGTTTACAATGTCCCACATAAGAAGCAGGTCTTCTCTAACCCTTCTTTGCTCAAGCGACATTAGGTTTAGTTTTTTAAGGTGGTCATTTCAGTTCAGCTCTCTAAACCCCTATACTTGCCTAGTTACCTTCCTTTGTAATTTCTCAGATTTTTTTTTTTTTCATTTTTCTTGCGTGTTCACCAAAACTGTGAACAGTAGTCAATCAGTTATTCATCTTTTATTTACTTTTTCCCCAGTTCTCCCAGTCGATCCCAATTTACCTTCAGCTCCACTCTCAGGGGGAGGGAGAGGGGCACGCCAGGAGGGTCAGGGCAGCATAAGGGCAGGAGGGACACAGAGGAGGGAGGGGAGGGAGGATCGTGGGGTGTAACAGCTGTGGAGCAGCCATATTCATGGGCACCCTGTGGAGGCTGGGGGAGTGCCCAGTTTGTCAAAGGCTGGGGAGGCTGGAGGCTGAGCTTTTATGGCTGAGAAGGGAAATATTGTGGTCGAAAAGAGAAACACTGAATGTAAACGGGTTGAGGACATGAGACAGGACGACAGAAAGGATAAGAGCTGGAGCAAACAGGACACACTGGGGACCGGGGGGGGAGGTGCCAGGACAGGAATCGGAGGCGCAATGGGCATGAATGTCAATGTAAATGAGCATAGATACACAATAGACTCAGACAGGTATTGGCTCTTAATGGAGATGGTGGAACAGGAGGAGGTAGATGGGAGGGAAGTTAAGGGTGACAGGGAGCTGGGCAACGAAAGGCAGACAAAGCCAGAGGTAAAGGCGGCTCTCACAAGGGGGTTACGAGATAAGAGCAGCAGGGGTGACACACTGCAGGAAATGAAAAGTAATATGGCGGGACAAGGTGTAAAGGACGAGGGTAGCAATAGGGAGGGGAAAGGAGCGGGAGGTAGACAGTGGGGGAAGGGGTCAGCAGGATAGGGATCAGAGTGCAGGCAGCCACGCAGGTGATGGGTTACAGGGAGGGAGGGATAATGGCAAATGGCATAGATGAGGACTGGAGGGGGCAAGGGGAAGGTGGTGAGACAGGGAACCATCCAGGAGGGCAGGGGGATGAAGGGATAGGGGGTGCAGGAGTGGAGATAAGGGGTGGCCGGGGATATGTGTAGGCAACACCAGGAGAAGCCAGGTAAGGGATGCGGAGGTTCCCTTGTGGTTAGGGCAAGAAAAATTGGTGATAGTATGTGGGGACTCTGTTATAAAAGGGATCTGCTGGTTAAGGAAGGGCATGACTTTTAAAGGGAGGTAAGTCTTTTGCGAGCCAGGAATGGAAGTGAGCAGGGCACTTCCAAAAGTAAGGAAGTGCATTAGGCTAATTGGGGGGGAACCTCACCTGGTCTTGCACCTTGGAACAAACGACATAGCCAGGGAGGAGATGCAGAAGAGATTCAGGGAGCTAGCTAAGAGGGTGCAAGGGGATGGTGAATTCCATAGCTTTTTCAGAAAGTCTGCCAGTGCACTGCGCCAGTACAGCTAGACAATTGAGAATCAAGGACTTTAACCACTGGCTGAGGCAGTGGTGCAGGAAGGAGGGCTACGAATGTATAGGTGAGTGAGGGGACACATGGGTAGACCAGTACCTGTATGCGAGAGACAGGCTGCATATAAATGACGAGAGGGCTAGACTGTTGAGGGGGAAACTCCAGGAGTACATAGATAAAATACTGGGGAGCGATTTTAAACTAAGAAAGGGGGAGTGTGTAGTTAGGAGTATTCCAGGGAAAATGACTGGTGGAATTTACCTAACTCACACTCCTCCACAGCTGGGGGTAGAGGATGCTAGGGGGAAGGAAATAGAGAAAGGAGGGATTGGTGGAAGGGGTTGCTAGCAAATGCCAAGAGTCTTGGAAATAAGATGGTGGACCTGCAGGTGGTGATGGTGGCAGAAGATGCAGACCTTATTGCAGTCACTGAGACCTGGTGGACTGACGACCACAGTCGTGGCGTGGAAATACCAGCGTATGGACTCTACAGGAAGGACAGGACAGGAAGGGGGGGGGTTGTCCTGTATGTAAAAGAAGGGATTTAGGCGATGGTGAGTGGGGGTAGGGATGGATCAGCTGAGACCCTGTGGGTCACTTTAAGCAGAATGGAGGGTTGGAGGCAGTGAGGGTAGGGGTGGTCTACAGACCACCAAGTCAAGGGGAGGAAGTGGAAGGAGAGATCATTAGGGAAATACAGGAGATGGCCAGGAAAGGGGAAATCATGGTGGTGGGCAACCTGAATCTACTGGATGTGGATTGGGAAATCCCAGCAGCACCCACAGAAAGGAGCAGGGAGCTGTTGGAAGCCATGCAGGAATTGTTCATTCACCAGCTAGTCACAGACCCTACTGGGGGCCATACTAGATCTGGTTATGACAAATGGGGATGGAGTTGAGGGGGAAATTGGGGAAAATTTGGACGACAGTGACCATAAGATGGTAGGCTTTAAAATTAGAAAGGGGCCAGTTAAGAGCATCTCCTCCACTAAGGTGCTAGACTTTGGAAGGACAGATTATAGGAGGATAAGAGAAATTGTGCAGAAGGAGCTATAAGGAAAGGAGAACTAGGATGACATAGTGGAGCTCTGGGGGGAAATAAAAGGAGGAATATTGAAGGCGACAGAACTATGCGTTAGGATGGTGAGCAAAAATAAGGGGGAGGAAACCACTTTGGTTCATAAAAGAAGTGAGGGAAGCAGTTAGGGAGAAAAGGAGGGTGTTCAGGGCATATAAAGCTTCTCAGAAGGAGACTGACAGGGAGGTATATAAAGAAAAACTGAGAGAAACAGGGAAAATAATCAGAAGGGCGAAGGTGGATGCAGAGGAGAACATAGTAAGGGAGGTGAAAAGGGGGGATAAGAAGTTTTTCAGATATGTGAGTGACAGAAGGAAGGGGAAGAAGGGGACTATGAGGCTCAAGGGGGAAGGGACACTGGTAGAGAGGGATATAGAAAAGGCTAACGTTCTGAATGACTTCACATTAGTCTTCACAATGGAGGAAGTGAAAGGGCTGGAGTTGAAAAGCAGGGTAGGGCAGGGAAATGGACTCGAGTCCATTCACGAAGGATAGGATATTGGAAGAGCTGGGGAAACTGCGGACAGATAAAGTGATGGGCCCATATAGGATTCACCCTAGGGTACTCAAAGAGCTAAAGCAGAAGTTGGTGGCACCGCTCATGAGGTTATTTAATCTATCACTGACCAAGGGAAGGGTTTCTAGAGACTGGAAAAGGGCTGGGGTGGTGCCATTGCATAAAGGAGGAGGAAGGGAAGAACTGGGAAACTACCGCCCAGTTAGCCTTACCTGTGTTGTAGGTAAGCTAATGGAGACACTTATTAAGGAAAGGCTGATAAAACATTTGAAGGTGGAGGGCCTTCTGGATGTCAACCAGCATGGATTCACAGGTGGTAGGTCCTGCCAGACCAATGCGATTGAATTCTTCAACAGAGTTTGAGATATGGGGCCAGGGCGGGGCAGTTGATGTGGCCTACCTAGACTTCAGGAAGGCCTTTGGCACCATCCCACACAGGAGGCTGGTAGGCAAAGTTGGCAGCTTGGGAGCGGGGAGCAAGCTCACAAATTGGGTAGAACATTAGTGAGAGGGGAGGACACAGGGTTGTGGTAAATGGGGTACACTCAAAAGGACAAAAGGGTGACTAGTGGGGTTCCCCAGGGGTCCGTGCTGGGACCCATACTTTTCAGCATTTTCATTGGGGACATTACGGAGGGGCTACATGGGAAGGTGTGTCTGTTTGCAGACGACATGAAGATCTGTAATAGGGCTGATACGACGGAGGGGGTGGAGAGTATGAGAGAGGATCTGGCAAGGTTGGAGGAGCGGTCAGAAAGGTGGCAGCTACAATTCAATGCAAAGAAATGCAGAATTATACATATAGGACATAAAGCCAAAGGCAAAGTACTGTCTTGGGGGGGATCTGGGATAACAGATCACAAAAAGGACCTGGGGATCACTATTTCAGACAGCCTGAAAGTTTGGAGTCAGTGCTACAGGGCAGCGGGGAAAGCACTCAGAATATTGGCTTGCATAGGGAGGGGCTTTATGAGCAGGAGAAGGGAAGTGATCATGCCACTATACAAAACCATGGTCAGACCACACCTGGAACATGGTGTTCAGTTCTGGAGGCCATACTTACAAGGGGACGAACCTATGAAATTTTCCAGCAGGAAAAAAAACATTTGGTCTATTGAGTCTGCTTGATTATGAAGCTAGCAGCCCTGTTCTTTCTTTTTATAATTTAAATGTTATTAAATTTTTAACAACCACAAACCAGTACCAGCAAGCAAAGAAAGGAAAAATGAGGATACCATAGAAAGTATAGGCAATACACAAGTAGCAAATTATATCCCTCCTTCAGACCAACAACCCCACTCCAAGTACCACACTCCCCCAAAGCACACCAACCAGCGGTTAACAAGGCAAAGGAAAATGGAATAATCAGAAAACATATGGGGCCCAGGCTTCACAAAGTGGAAGCCCCATTCTCATCCCCCTGCCTAATCAGGTAGACTTAAAATGGATAGGAGAGTGTGGAGTTGCTCCCATCTATTCTGGAAGAGGTCAGGGTGCTGATGAAGTCTGGTGATCTGCTTCTCGAACGCCAGAGCCTGCATCTCCTCCTCATACCATTCCCGAAATTATGGGATAATCTCAGCATGCCAGTGACGAAGGATGATAACTTTTGCGACCATGGAAATCAGAGCCATATAAGCTTTACAATTGGAGTAAGAGATGCTGGATTCAAACTGGCTGACTTTTTTCCTCTTTTTGATGGAACCGACCCCTCAGGGTCAGCTCTCCTTTTGCCCTAGGACGTCTCGCCCTCCTCAGGTTCGGTCGGAACCGAACCGGGCTGGTCATCCGGGTCAGCGGGCTTCTCGGCCTCCTTTTCCTTTAGCCTACCCAATCTTTTTCCCAGAGTGGCCTTAGGAAAATGTTTACAGATTTGGCAGTCTGTTTTGAGGTGGTCAAACCCCAGACAATAAACACAGACGAGGTAGGGGTCGGCCTTAGCAAAGGTCTCCCCACACTCTGTACAGTGTTAAAACCCAGTGGGACCGTTTTATTTCTTGGGTTTCTCAGACATGGCCAGACTAGAAAAAATGAAAATTACATACCTACCGTAATTGTTGATCTTTCTGTGTATCTTCACCATTCATCCCTACTTGGGTGTAGCTCTAGGACCCCGTGGGAGACTTTTTTTTTCCCCCCAAACTCAAAAAAGCTAAGGGTACATCCCTGTGTGTCGCCACAACCCCCTTCCACCTACACACAAGGAAGAGAAGAGGGAGGAAAGAAAGACACACAGGGAAGGGGAGGAGTCCAGAGACTGAGGCCCCGGGGGAAGGATGGTGGGATTTAGTAATGAATGGTGAAGATACACAGAGAGATCAACAATTACGATAGGTACATAATTTTCATATCTTATCTGTGTCAATCTTCACCATTCATCACTACTTGGGTGAGTACCGAGCCCCCCCGAAAGGGAGGGGTACCCAGAACACCCTAAGGGACTAGGTCTCTTAGCCTCCAGTGGGTGAGACACTGAAGGAGAGAACCCTTAAGAGGCCTGAGGAGGTCTGAGACTGGTCCGGGTGAGACTGGGATCCCCCGTGGGGGAAGGAGGTGCCCTGAAAGTCACTATCTCACCCGTTGGGAGAAGAGGTGGGTTCTCCGATAGACAGAGTAAATCACCCTACGCGGGCCAGGGGTGACAACCGGGATAGGCAAAGCCACGCCGTCTGCCGAAGGCAGATCGCTGTCCCTACCACTCTAGAAGCTACCTCATTGGCATCATAAGATGCCCTTGCTTGGTGCCCTGCTAGCTCCAGGCCCTGCGCAGAGAGGGTGATGGCTTGCCTGGTTTCCTCCGAATCAGGCATCGAAGCTAGGAGTTGCCCTAGCCTGGACCACAAGAACCTGTCATAGGTAATATACCGGCAGGGGCTTCAGGATCGAGAGACTGTAGGCACACGTATAGCTGGGCTGCAGAATGGGGCAGGAGTGCCAAGGGGGATAACTGGGAGAGAGTGTCTACCGCTGTCTGGGACCATGGGGTATGACCAAAAACTGAGGTGAGGGCTGTGTCCAGCTACCAGTATTTAAATGTGTGAAATAAAGGAATGGAAGAAAGTTCTTGTAGCCTTTGATGGGAGTAAATCCTCCCATTTCTGACAGTGGAGGAGACTGGTATAGTTCCATGCTGGGGACAAAATGCAACCGCGGAATCCGATGGCCCTCGATCCTAATATTAGGATTCGCCAAAACGGGTTGAAATGAGGAATGGGACCAGCCTTCTTGAGAAACTGTTCCAACTGCATTCTAGCCTTAATGGACCATGAGATGGGGGGAGTTTGTAAAGACTCTGGAAGATTGGTATACTTAGTGTATAGAAGACTGGCACAAGACATGCCTGCTTTCCGGCACAACCCTGATTCTATACGAAGCCAGAGCGGGGAGTAACCCCTGCCATCTGGAGCAGATCCCCAGCGTGGAGAGCTAGATAGTAAAGATAAAAACGGGGAAGGCGTAACCCGCCCTTAATCCCAGGGGCGCAGTAAGTTTGTGGTAAGCATGACGAACCACCCCCTCCTTCCAGAGGATGCAGTTCAGTAGCCTTTGAAGGGAGGTAAACCAGACCTTGGGAAGATAGATCCCCAACATACTCATCGGATATAGTAACCGGGGGAGAATATTCATCTTAAAAATATTGAAATAATCCCAGATTGTCATAGGGAGGAAGACCAACTAGTCAAATCCGCTTTAATATTCTGAAGAAGGGGTAGAAAATTTAGGAAACTAAGTCTGGGAGATGGCAGGGTAGGAAGATTCCTAGATATTTAATAGCCTTAGGTTCCCAGGATAACCTCAAATCCAAAATATCCTGTTTTAGAATGTGGGCATTGAGGTGTATAACCTGTGTTTTTTGAGGTTCAACCTGTAACCTGCTAGTTTAGAGAAGGACTCAATCTCAGCTAGTGCAGCTGGGATGGAAGAGACCGGGTCTGAGACATGGAGGAGAAAATAGTCTGCTTAGGCAGTTTATACTGCTCATCCCCTACTGGATACCTTGAATGGCAGGAGAAAGTTGTAAACATTGGAAGAGGGGCTCTAGATAAAGATTAAACAGGAAAGAAGAAAGGTGACAGTCCTGTCTTGTACCTCTTCCTAGAGGAAAGGTGACAGAGGAGAGTCTGTTACAATGAATTCTTGCTGACGGTCTAGTGTATAACACTCGCAGACAGGTACAAAAGTTGTGGGGAATTCCAAACTTGTGCAAGACCTCAAAAAGGAAAGGCCAAGGCACACAATCAAAAGCCTTCTCTGCATCCAGAAATAACAGGCGGCCGGGGACCTGCTCTCCCGAGATGCAGAGATGAGATGGAGCAGCTTTCTCACATGATCGTTAGAATGATGCCTCTCCATAAAACCCACCTGCACTGGCGAGATGAGTGAATCCCAGACAGATTTCAATCTATTGGCCAATATTTTGGCTAGAATCTTTGCATATGAGTTCAAAAGCAAGATAGGCTGGTAACTGGCCGGCAGGAGCTCCTGTTTCCCCAGCTTCTGGGGGAGGGTTATCCCGGCCTGGGTGAAGGAATAGTCCCGAAGGCCATCCGTCAAAAAAAAAATTAAACAGCTGAGTAAGAAAGGGTGCCAAGTCCTCCAATAAGGCCTTATAAAAGTTGTTACAGAAGCCGTCTGGACCAGGTGCTTTGTCAGGGGGAAGTTGCTTGATAACAGACAGAACCTTCACTAATTGGATAGGTTCCCTCAGAAATTCTTCTTGTGAAGAAAAGAGACAGAAGAGAGGAACTTGATTCAAATACTCTAGAATTGCTCTACGTTCCCCTGGGAAGGGCGCCAGGGCCTCATAGAGGCTCATGTAGAAGGCCCCAAATCCTCCATGATGTTCCAAGGAGTAGTGAGTATTTCCTCCCCGGGATCTAGTCCAAAGCGAGGGACAGTCCTCGGTCTGTCCAACTGCGTCACTCTCCATGCCAAGAGCTTACCAGCCCTCTCCCCGGACTCGAGATATTGGGACTTAGTTCGAAGAAGAGCTAATTCTGCCTTTTCAGCCATGAATACTGCATATTTAACATGGGCTAATTCAAGCCTCTGCCAAACTGTAGGTGAGGAGATATCCGATAGGTCCCTCTCCAGACACCAGACCTCTGCCAGTAGCTGGTCCGCCTCCTGAGTGTGGCACTTCTGATGTTCGGAGGCCAGTTTAATACATTCACCCTGGATAGTGGCCTTAATGGCTCCCAACCAATCCAGTCTAGAGATTGAGCCCTTATTGTCTGAGAGAGTCGAGCAAAAAAGTTCTATAAGTGCTCAGATAAGGTGCAGTCTCAAAGAAGCTGAGTGTTCAGGCACCAGATTGTATTTCCTCCCTCCCCTGTAAGAACTGAATGAACTCAACCGGGGCATGGTCCGATAGAACTGTTGGAAGAATCTCCGAGGATGCAAGGCCAACCAGAGCACTCCAACTTACCAAAAAATAGTCAAGCCTAGAAGACGTGCCATGCACCAGAGAGAAAAAGGTATATTGCCAGTCCTGGGGTGAAGTACCCTTCATGGGTCTAGCAGACCTATATGGTCTAACAAATCTCTGAGACCCTGCTGACCAGGAGACAGACCACACCTAACGGAGGCTGATCTGTCTAGGTCATCCTGATAAACAAGGTTCCAGCCCCGCCACCGCTCCCCAGAATTACTGGTAACTGAGGTAAGGATGCGAGATGGAATTCAAAGGTAGAAATAAAAAGAGGGCAAGTCAATGTTGGGGCCATAAACAGCCCCTAGGACCATTTCTCTGATACCTAAACGGCCATGCAGTATATAATAAAACGGCCCTTGGGGTCCCTACATTCTCAGATAACCTGGAATTGAGTACCTCTGGAAACCAAAATAGCCACGCCACCCCTTGCGGAATGGGCCCCATCCCCAAAAACCTGCGCTATCGTCTGCATAAGCAGACCAACTCATCCCTCTTCAAATGAGTTTCCTGTAACATGACCACCTGCGGGTGTAGTTTTTGCAGGTGCCCTAGAATAATGTATCTCTTTTTTACATTATTAGCCCCTTTAATATTCCATGACACAAATTTATAATTGACCCCATAATGTAACAGATACAAATCAAATAATATGAAAGGACTGGAAGTTAAGTAAGCCACTCAGGTGCTCTGGGAGAGTACCTCCCCCATCCCCCAAAGAGACCCCAAACATCCCTTATGCCCCCATAAGTATGTTACAGACACCAACCCCCCACAAAGGCATTGTCTTACCTGACCCTGAAAAACACACAAATCTAAGAGAGCAATATGAAACAAAGCAAAGAGATCGGAAACCCTCCCCAATAAACCCAACAAGAGAAACAGGAGTAAGGCAACATGTAACAAAGCCAAATTCTTGAATTATAACATCTCCCCTCCAGTACCAAAAGTGTACAGTATACAGTATATTTAACCCAGATGCCATGAAGGCCCCTATCCCACCCCCAAGGACCCCATGTACCCTCTGCCCCACCCTGGAGAACATAAAATAAAATCCTCGTATATGTGTCAACCCTAAACTATAGGGCAAGAAGGGCCCCGCCCATTATCTGGTGCGTGATTACAATCCCTGATTGATACAAACGTCCCCAAAAACCGCCCCACCCTAATTAAGCCCATCTTAATATTACAGCTAAATTAGAACAATATCTGTATGTAAATACCTATAATCATCATAGCTTAGGGTACACCATCCAGTTAGCCCCCCCCCCCAACCAACCCCTGTAGCCAATGCCTGTGGAGTGAACAAAACTAGAAAACTTGTTATATACAGTAGGTTATGCTATAACTAAATGTCCCCACGTAATAAGTAGGGCATGCCAATGAAAAGGTCCAAAAGAAGCCTGTAAGTGAAAAACAAAATGTTCAAACCAATGTCCAAGGCTGAGCCCCAAAGGAGGGGAGGCAAGTCAAGAACTTAAAACCCATGCTAGGATGGCCAGCAATCCACCATAGAAATTAGCAGCTACTGCAGTTTAGAACTCCTGCAAAGTCAGAGGTCATTCAAAAAAAAAAAAAAGGGTGAATGTCCTCCACAGCACCGTGCACGTTACAGGTAACAATCTGATTCGCCCTGAAAAGGCATCATATTAATTGAACAGTCAACGATCCCTGAATAAATCTGGGAAGAGCTTTCCAAGCTTGGGTGCAGCTTGCTTCACCATGTCGAAAGCTATCCAGGTCCCTTGATGCTGAACAGAGAGCCAGGCCAGGTAGGAAACTTTAAACCGCACTCCCACTGCAAGTAATTTTGTCACCAGCGGTTGATAAGCTGCCTGTTTCTGTTTTGTTGCCGTGGGGAGGTCCTGGGCAATATGGGTCTTGGCACCCTCCCAGAGAATCTCCCGGAGTTCTCGGACCTTGACTAGTACATGTTGCTTGTCCAGGTAATTTAGTAATTTTAGGAAGAGAGGGCGTGGGGGGGACCCTGCCGGCAGTCTAGGGCTTAGGGAACAGTGGGCCCGCTCGACCACATATTCAAGATTATTGGGAGATGGACCTGTGATTTTTACAAGCATCTTCTGCATGAATAAAATTGGTAAGGAGCTCTCAGCGTCTTCTGGAAGACCAAAAATGACTAAATTGTTTCTTCGGCTTTGGCCTTCCAGATCCTCCAATTTGGCTTCCACCTTTTTAAATTTTTGCCTTATAGTGGCCATATCTGGTTCCACTTTGTCTCTCCAGTGCTGTAATGAGGAGGTGCGGGCAGCAACATCTATGATCATTTTAGTTGCTTCACCAAGATCTACCTGCATTGATTTTAGCTCCAAGCAGAGCAAACTTAAAAGGTTGGAGTTCCACCAGGAATCTATCCTCTATGAGAAGGGCCCGCACCTGGGTGTTGGTGGCAGGCTTGCCGGCAGTAGCGCTCTAACCCTTAAACCTCTTGTTACTCTTCTCTGGAGTTTGCGGCGGTGTATGACTGGGGTGGGGGGGTGCCTGGCACATTGCTGCCTCCATCGCTAGTGTAATTCAGGACACCTCTGCTGGAAATGCCACCTGTTTCTATCAGGTAAGCTGTTGACAGTGTTTACTGATGCCTGAGAAAAGCGAAAGTGTTCCAGGAAGCTGCAAAAACAGAAGATTAATTTAGATAGAGCAGGAGCTGTTGTCCAGGAGCTGCTACACGGAGGGTTGCATCACGTGACTCCCAAGCAGCCCGATTCTGCAGCTGCCCCTTCCTTCTCGCCCCCCTTCCTTTATCCTCCCTCTTACCCTGTCCTAGCCCCTTTTGAAGCAGCCCAGTGTTTCATAGGCTACTACTTTCACTGGTAACGCTGCCCACCCTGCCACCACCTCTCTGTAAAAAGTGTCTCCTCATTTCCTCCTAACCCCCCCAAATCTCATGTCATGGCCTTGAGTGCCCCTCCCCACACTTGCCCTTTTATTTATTTATTTTTATTTATTGAAATGTTTCACCAGGAAGGCACACTGAACAACAAGTTGCTAGTCTCCTGGTGCGACCTGGGAGGTAGGGGAACATGAGGATTGAATACAGAGATTTGGTACAATAATATAAGATAACTCCTAACTGTATAGGAAATGACTGGACTGGACTAACTAGGAAGCAGCAAGTCACTTAACTTCCTTGTGTTCCCTGGTCACACCTGTAAATAAGCTTTCAGCTTAGTGCGTGTCTCCTGGTTTAAAAAAAAAAAAAAATAATTTCATGTCCCTTTCCAGGTACAGGCGCCAGTACTACACGCAGTATTCAAGATGAGGTCTAACCAGTGATCTGTACAGCGGCAGAATCACCTTCCCCCCTCCTCGACGTCATTCCCCTAGCTATGGAACCCAGCATTTTGTTGGCCATTGCTGCTGCCTTCCTTCACTGTGCCAAGTTTTTCATTGCTCCCGTGATGACCACCCCCAGATCCTTCTCCTCCTCAGTCTCCGCCAGCTGCACCTCTGCTGGTAGTTTCTTCTTGGATTTTTGCTCCATAATGCAGTACCGTACATTTTTTGGCATTGAACCCCACCTGCCAAGTGTCCAGCTTTTTCAGATCTTCCTGCAGACCCCGCCGGCCCTCTTTGTCATCCACCACCGCCCCGATCTTGGTGTCTGCAGACAGGCTGATCCTGCTCTTGATGCCCTTGGAAATGTCTGCAGTAAATATCTCAAATAACACTGGTCCCAGCACTGAGCCCTATAACACTGGTCCCAGCACTGAGCCCTGTGGAATCCCGCTCATTACTGCCCTTGAGGATGAGAGTTCCCCTCTGCTGCCTTCCCTGCAGCCAGTTTGTCACCTATCCCACCATTTTTGGTCCCGCCCCTGTGCCTTCAAATGTTATTCCAAGTCTCTCATGTAGCACCGAATCGAATGCCTTGCTGAAGTCCAGGTACAGGACATCCACTGCATGGCCCATGTCCATCTGCCCAGTCACCCAGTCATAGTATTTGACCAGGTTGGTTTGGCAGGATCGGCCCACGACAAAGCCATCCTGTCTACTGTCCTGCAGCCCACTGTACTCCAGGAGGGACACCAGCCTGTCCTTCAGTATCGTTTCCATTAGCTTCCCCACGAAGGACATGAGGTTCTCCAGTCTGTAGTTCCCTGGTTCATCTTTGGGGCCGCTCTTATGCAGGGGAACCACATGAGCCAACCTCCAATCCTTGGGGACGCATCCCAAATTCAGTGAGGTATTGAATAGGCCTGCCAGGATCTCTGTTAGCTCCTTCAATACCTTGGAGTGAATGCCATCCAGCCCTGGTGCCTTGTCCACCCTCAGCTCTCTCAAGCCCTCCAGGACTCTAGCTTCCGTGATCCCCCCATCCGTTACTCCCTCTCCAGCCTTTACTGTCCCCCCACCCCCCTTGGGTAGTAATTTCCTCTCTCCTTCATTAAATACAAAGCAGAAGTAGCTGAGTGCTTCGGCTTTTTCTCCTCCCTCTCTTCTCACCCATCCCCTGTCCTTTTTATTTTGTATTTATTAAACTCTAGGATTACAAATACCTTTGAGCAAGAACTGCTTGTTTACAAAGGTTCCACGTCAAAAGGATGGAAGGTTAACATACAAACAAAGGTAAACATTAATACAGGGTCTCAAAAACAAAATACCGTAGTTTAAATGGAGAGACTGCGAAGGATAGTAAGGCCAGATGAACAACCAGTAGGTGGGAAGGGTGGGTAGGGGTCAGGGAGGAGTGGGCAGGCTGAAGGGCCATTGTCTTGGGAGGTGTTTGGTATGAGAATTGCAAGGTAGAGGGGACAGAAGTCTGAAGTGCTAAAAGATGGGAGGGTGTTGGTGAGGTAGGGGAGGAATGGGGGGAGGGGTAAAGTGAGAGGGAGGAAAGTGGAGGACAAGGATAATTGGCCAGAGGGAGTTTAGGGCCACACAGTGCCAGGTGTGAGTGTAGCGGTTGGCCAAATTGGCTGGTAGTAGAGAGGTGAAGTCGTAGTTGTCTTTTAAATGGGCCAAGCATAGTAGCTGAAAGGGATTCCTTGTTGAGTGAATTAAACCACTGGGGGGCCCTGTGGGTGAATGACCTCTGGCCCATAGTGGTCCAGCATCTGGGGACCTGGAAGGTTTGACTTAGTATACTTCGGGTGTGTTGGGTGCTGCAGTGGGCAGTCAGAAGCTTTTCAACCCCAGGTGGTATGAGCCCAAGGAGAACCTTTTTGGTTGAGGCAGGCCTGGTATTTGATCCTGCTGATGAGAGGGAGCCACCCAGACTGGGCATACAAGTCACAAGTATCTGTTAGGTGGGCAGCGCCCGCAAGAAATCTGCATGCTTTGTTGAGCCCCACAGATATCTTGCGGAGGGCTGTAGGAGAAGAGGAGCTGTAGATGACGAGCCCATAGTTTATGGTGGAGGTGACAGAACTATAGATAGCCAGTCTAAGGGCCTCTGTGGTCATACAGTGTATGTTAGTGGCCTTTGCAACATTGTCAATGTGCTGAGCGTAAGAGAGGGAACAGTCCAGAGTAACGCCGAGGTGTCTGAACTGAGGAACCTGCTCCACAGTAACCCCAGAATGGTTAGTGATGATGAAGAGTAGAGAGTTATGTCCTTAATCCTTACTATCTGTTCTTTACAGCTCCTTTTCTCCCTGAGGTACCTGAAGAAGCTCTTCTCCCCCTCCTTAATGCCTTGCGCCAGCCTGAGCTCTTTGGTGGCTTTTGCTCTTTTCTTGCATCTGCTTGTCACCTCCCTTGCCTCCTGCAGGTACTCCTCCCAATCTTCCCTCCTGATTTCTTTTGTATCTCCTAAAGGCCACACCTTTCCAGCCCCCCACTTCTAGCCATGTTCTTGCCTGGCCTTTTACTCCGAGTTCTGGTGCAGGAATTGGTAGCCTCTAGTATCCCCCTCGTTGTGAGCTCCCATCTCTGGTCCGTGTCCATACTAGGCTGGATCCTGGCCAGGTACCCGCTCACTACCTCCCCCCAACTTTGCAAAATCTGCCCGCCTGAAATCCACCACCTTCGTGTTGGATGCCACCCCCTCTTTGCCCATCATCAGCCTGAACCATACTAAGTGATGGTCACTCCCCGCTAATGGTTTGTCCTCCTTGATATCCCTCACAGATTCCCAATTTGTGAGCACTAGGTCTAGGGTGTCTCCTCTCCCCCCCCCCCCGGTTGGTTTGCTGACCACCTGTGTCTGGAAACTTTCCTGAATGGCATCCAGTAGTACCTGCTCCCTTTTGCTGCTGGTGGCTGGGGTTCCCCAGTGTACCCCCTGCAGGTTGAAGTCTCCCACAACCACCACACTCCCCTTCCTGCATGCCTTTTTAATCTGCCTTGCAAGTTCCTTGTCTAACTCCTCTGTCAAGGAGAGTGATGTGTATACCACTCCCATCCGAAGAGTCCTATTCCTGGAATCCTGGAGTAGCAGCCATAATGACTGTTTCACCCTCCTCCCCCCACCTCCCTAATGCACTTTAGCCTCTCCCTCATGTATAATGTCACTCCCCATTTTCCTCTATCCCTGTGGAATATTCTGTACCCTGGGACCGCCAGGTCCAAGTCATCCAAGTCATGGTATTCGGTCGCCCATGTTTCCATGATTGCTGCCATGTCCACCTACCTCTCCACCATAACGGACTGTAGGTCATTCATTTTATCCCCCAGGCTCCTCACATTCATGGTGACCACCTTCCATCCCTTTACCTTTCCTTCCCCATCCCTCTGCCCTTCACTTCCAGCATCTCCTCTATTGTTTCTGCCTAGTACATCGCCCTTGTTCTGGGGGGTAAGCCTGCTCTGCTTCCCATCTCGTGGCCACTGTATGCCCTCCCTCCACCTGCCACCCCCCTCTCCTAGTTTAAATGTCCAGCTACAGGGACAGGCTGGAGAGGGTCCAGAGAAGGGCAACCAAAATGGTGAAGGGGCTGCAGGGAAAATCATACGAGGAAAGACTGGGTGAACTGGGCCTGTACACATTGGAGGAGAGGAGGGGGGGGGGATATAGTGGAAACATTCAAGTACTTGAAAGGCATAAACAGAGTGCAGGTTGACAACATCTTCAAATTGAGTGAGAACAAGTACACTAGGGAGCATGCATTAAACCTGGGGGGGGGTAGATTTAGAGGTGACATTAGGGGGAAATTCTATACTGAGAGGGTGGTGAGGCCATGGAACAGACTGCTGAGATGGGTGGTGCGGGTTGATTCAGTGGGCAAATTTAAAAGAGCTTGGGATCTATACATGGGACTAACCAACAGTGGGCAGACTAGACTAAGAATGGAGGGCGGATGTCTTCCTAGACGAGGGTACTCGAGCAGACTAGATGGGCCATGGGGTCTTTTTTCTGCCGACAGATTTCTATTGTTTCACTTCACAAAATTTGCAAGTAACTTTTTTTCATTTTCAGTAACAATAAAATAAAATTTAAATTGTGCAGGATAGCTCTTATACAGGCAGCTCAAACAAAGTCCTTCGTCTGAAGGTACTTCTAATTCTAAATTTCAACCCCCCCCCCCGGCCAACAAAAGATTGCTCTCTTTATAAGAAGGCTTTGCCAGGCAATTAATTTTTGCATCCTGAGCTCGTTAAGAAACATCCTGTTTCTTGCAAAATGTATCAGAGTACTTGTCAGTTTCTTTCCTGAGCAGGCTTGCAAGTAGAACAGGTATCCCAAGCTCACCTCTTGTTGACAGTTTTGTAAACAAGGCTGAGGAGGTCAAAAGGTCAAACTGCAGCTCAAAGTTAACCCTCTGAGTTCCAGGTAGCTTTTTGCAATCATTTCAACAATATAACTACCTTATACACTCATGCATAAGCCAAGATTTTTGCACCAAAACTTGATTCGCATTTTTTAGTATCTCTGCTTCTATGCAGGTCATGCCAATTAATCAATTAGCGATTGAGTCCATGTTAGTTTCTGTAATGCCCAGTTCAGCACTATAAAGCTCATTCTCGGTACAGTACTTGCAGTTTGTGTTTCAGTACAGGCGAAATGAGTGTGAAACGGAAGTGGAGCTCATACGATGCAGCATTCAAGCGGCGTGTTGAGTGTGCCGAGGCAACTAGCAACTCCGTTGCTTCTCAACAGTACACTATCAACGAAAAACAAGTGAGGGAGTGGAGAAAACAGAAACGAGCATTGAGTGAAATGCCTAAATCTAAACGAGCATGCGGTGGTGACCATGCAGCCTTTAACTTGTTGGAGGCTGACCTGAACAGCTGGGTATTACAGTGCCGAGAGAGTGGCAACATTGTAACACAGCTGACAGTATGAATGAGGGCGCTACACATGGCAAAGGATCAAAAGTACCGCTGTGCAGGTGTGGAGTCCTTTCTAGCATCTGCCAGGTGGTGTTCCAGGTTCATACCCTCGGCTTATACGTGGGTCATATGATTCTTCCTGATTTGAGCTGCACATTTTTGGAGTCGGCTTATATGCGGATCAGCTTATCTACAAGTATATACGGTGTGTACATTTTCAAACCAGAGAAGCCAGTTTCACATAAAAATCTATATGCATTTTATAACCACAGATAAGCAAGGGGAAGAAAAGACAAACAGTAAGAAAAAACAAGTAAAAGCAGGGAGCTAGCAGGATGGGGGAATCATGACTGTCGGAGTGATCAGTTCCTAGGTCTAGTAAGAAAATTTGATTGCGCAGTCAGACAGACAAGAGACAGAAAAGGAGAGGATAGAGCAGATCCTTGCTTCTAACTCTTTCTGCATAACAAATGGAGCAGGGTCAGATTCCACCCTGTCACTCTGGAGCACACACCAGCATCCATATACAGTCCGTCATATTTACACACAGATCTCCCCCTCAGGAAACGTATCCAGTGCTTCAGATGGGGGTGTGGGGCCAGAGAGTGCTGGGGCTCTCATTCTGTGCACCAGAGAGTAAACAGCAGGGGGCTCTAGGGCACATGCACACAGCTGCATGCGACATGGAGTAGTTCAGCATCATTGGTGCTTCAGCTGGGCTGCCACATACAGTCACTCAGGTGGCGGATTACAGTAGAATCCTCATTATCTGAACCGCTTGGGAGACTTCTGATCAATTTGGATAATCAGGGTTCTGAAGATTGGGGTTGCATTGAAATCAATGATGCTCAACTGATCCAGTTAGTCTGTGTACACCCTCTTATCTTTATGGTCGCAAAACAGCAGCATTGTAGTTATGAGCTGTGTTGCAGTTGTATTTAATTGTGTTATCAGAAGCCGCAGTATGCTCACACTGACAAACCTGGTAAACAACAAAGCCTCACTATGTGGCGTGATTTCAAGTTGCAGGTTTTTAATAAGTGCACGGTGTCCTATTTCATTACCCCCTTCAACATTGTTGTTTTAGGCCGGCCCGATGGCGCTGAGGGTTGAGACGCTGGACGCCACACCACGTGCCATGCCAGCGACCCAGGTTCAGTGACAGACTCTGGGAGCCGGGGGTTGGCAGGGAAGGGAGAGGATGGAGTGTCCGGAGGACAGCTCTCCTCTCCCTGGGGAGGGATCTAGGGTTGCTTGGTGTCCTAGCAACCCACGATTGAGATTGGAGACATTGCAGGAACACCAGCCAGTGTAAGGGGTGGAGTGCAGCAGATGCCAGTGGGGCAACCATGCGCAGGCGTCAATGCACGCCACACTCCCGGGGAGGAAGAGCTAAGAAAATCCCCATCCACTGGGATAGGCGACGTCACCTCGACCCCCTGAACCACACTCCAGCACCGGGCTTCTCTCCTTAGCAGACCGACCGCCCAGCCGGCACATTGGATTACAGATAGAGCGCCCTGGTCGGATATGGTGGTCCCACCTCGGAGGGTGCAGAGCTGGGGGATCTGCTGGGCTGGTGTGGGGGTGAGAAAGAGAGCTTCAGGTGGGAGGTGGAGCTTGCGGAGTGCGGTGGCTGCCTGAGAGAGTGTCCCGTAGGAACGGAGCACAAAAAGAATGTACAAAAAATAACATTGTTTCTAGGGACATGGATATGTTGTTCATCCACACTTATTGGCAGGTTCCTTGCCGCTTTAAATCTTGCCGGAAGGTCTTCCAGCTGGCTCCTCCCACCCACCCGGGTGGTAAAACTCTCGGCTCCGCCCCATGACGCCAGATCTTCCTTACCGCTTGGAAGCTCAGAGTTCCCTCCTTAACGCTGCGCTTAAGACTGGTTCCTAATTCTTGAAAGTTCGAATTGAAAAGTTTTTGCAAAGGCTTTGGTCTTCTTCTCCTCGCGGCGATGGACAAATCGACTCCCAGATTTCGGAGGTGCCTTGCGGGGCAGAAGATGTCTAGGGCGGATCCGCCTCGCACGTCGTCTGCCTGGGCCTTGGCCACGACCCGCGGGCCTGGAGCTTGTGCTCTTTCTTTTGCCTCACGTCCTTGAAGACCGTGGTTGCCCGATTACAACTGGGCGCCTGAGAAAAGAATTTCCACCGGTGAAATCTAAAGAGGCCCGATTGGCGGTGTCCAGCGGCGGGCTCGGGCGGATCAGCTTGAGCAGATGATCGCCTCTCTAAGAGGAACGGCGCGGGCTGCTTCTACCTCGGCTGCGGCATTTGTCCCGCTTTCTCTGGGTGCCTCTTACTTGGCTTCTTTTAAGGAGCTTTGTCTGACCCTCTCGACCAAAGGTGAGGGTCCAACTTCTTCGGGACCTTCTCCCAGGTCCAAAAAGAGCAAAAGTAAGTCTCTCCGTCGACGTTCTTGGGAGCGGGCAAGATCCCCCTTCCCTTGCCGACAGTCGACTTCGGTCAACCCCTCAGCTTTGGCCACTGGCTTCACGGTGTCCCCGTCAGGCCAGTTGACCGAGACTCCCATCGATGCGGTCGAGATTTTTCTTGACCCGTTGGACGGGTTGTCGGCTGGAGAAGCTGAGAATCCCCTCTCCCCGGTTCCCTGAGTGGGAGTTGAGGATCCAGTCGGCTCGTCTGTGCCTCCGGTTCCGGAGCCTTCAGTGGGATCATCCGAGCCGTGGGGAGTGCCGATTTCCGACACTTCTCCTCGCCTTCCTCGGCCTAGTCGAGACTCTCGGTCTCTGTCTCGGACATCCTCGCTGATCCAACCCGATCCCGCCCGTCATAAGCGGTCTCGGCTTCTAGTGAGCCGCGCCTCCTCAGACGAGGGAGGCTTTCAGCAAGTTGCGCCGGAGGTACGAGGAACTTATGTGGCAACAGTCTTTTGACGGGAATAAGCCGTTCACCCAGTCGCCTTCCCCGCCATTAAGTGGCTGTCACCGGAGCAGCCGAAACAACCCCTCGTTGTAGTCGAGGAGCCTGTTCTCAGGCCGGTTGTTCGGCCAATTCCAGCTGCCCCACCGATTCTGGTGGAACCTCCGCCCCCACAGCCATTAGTTGGGGCTCCGACCAAAAATTCTCTGTCGGCTTTGGGTTTGCCCCATAGGCTGTCGGTCACCCTCACTCCCGATAAACCTCGGCAGGTGGAGGGTGGCTCAGGGCCGAGGCAGCTTTTCGAGGACTCTTCTGAGTCCGATGATGGTTCCTCCCTCTTCTCCAAGCGCGCAGAGTTGGAGTCCTCGGGAGGACAGTCAATGGACGATAGCCCTTCGTCCTTCTTAGGTTGCTTCGACTCATCTCGGAGTCCACCGGATGAAGCTCAACCCGCTTTCAACGGGCTGGTGTATCCCCTCACGGAGATTCTGGACCGAGGGGATTCTCCTACGGAGGCCTTTCCGGTGGCCGAAGGCATAGTGGGTCCGGCCTTGGAACTTTGGCAGCGTCCTGCTTCCTGCCCTGCGCCTTCGGCCAGGTTGGCCAGGAAGTATGCGGTCCCTACTGGTTCCCTGTCCGGTTTTCGTAACACCCTCGGCCGAGGGGTTGGTGTCCGACAGCGTTTTCGCGTGCGAGGAACGCAGGATATGGACAAACCCTCCCGACAAGGAATCCAAGAAATTGGATTATGCCGGGCGAAAAGTCTATGCTGCGCTCCTCTCTCGCGCCGTCAGACCAGTCGCTGTCTTCATGGCACATTTTTTCACGCCTGTTGGGCTCCTGGATGAGGTTGTCCCTCATCTTCCCGTGAGATCTGCAGACTACCGCCAGGCAGGTGCGGGACCAGGGCAGGCAGTGGCTAAACAGCAGCTCCAGACTGCATTAGACATCGGGACTCATGTGCCAGGTCTGTGGCGGCCGCAGTGGCTATGCGTCGCTTGGCTTGGCTGAGGATATCCACCTTTATCTGGATACCAGCACAAGTTGGCGGATGTTCCTTTTTGGGACTGACCTCTTCGGCCCTGGGGTGGAAGGTCACCTGCAGAGGATCGAGAAGTCCAATGCTACCTTGGACTCGGTCTCTTCCGGCCAGAAGGAAAAAGGCCGCAAGCCACAGCCTAAGCCCTTTCGTCCCTTCTGGCGCTCATGGGCGCGCCCGGCCCAGCAACGCTAGGCCAGCAGGCTCGACCTTGGTATCCTGCCCAGCTCAGCTTCCTCCAACAGGAAGCAGGGAGGTAAAGGCCCAGGAGGTTCCTCGGTCCGTCTCCAAGCCTGCCCAGTGACGGGCTGAGGGTGTCGCCTCATCCCTGTCACCTCACCCCTGGTTCCTCTGCGGGGACGGCTCAGACATTCCTTTCCACCTGGTCCGCTGTTACCACGGGACAGGTGGGTACTGGAGGTGGTGGGAAAAGGCTCACTTGAATTGAGCAGGCCCCGCTTCTTCAGAGCCGCCGCACTGGGGCCTCTGGGTCCGCAGCCTCACTGGTGGCTTGCCGAGCCGATATCGCCTCTCCTCCTCCAAAAGGAGGTGATCATTGAGGTGGAGGACCCCCTTTCAGACCCGGGGTTCGTGTCCAGGTATTTCCTGGTTCCGAAACGGACGGGGGGCTGGCGCCCCATTCTCTACCTACGACACCTAACAAGTTCCGTGTCTAACCTTCAGAGTGGTCACCTGGCGCAGATAATACTATCTCTGGAACACGGCATGTGGTTCTGCTCTCTGGACCTACAGGACGCGTTCTTTCACGCCCCTATCCGTCTGCCACATCGGAGATTCCTCCACTTCCGAGCGGGAGGGATCCTCTTCGAAGTTCCCGAGCCATGCCTCTGCTTATCTCCAGCTTGCCAGGGTCTTCACCAAATGCATGGCAGTGGTGACAGCATTCCTGCGGCGCCGAGGGGTCCGGGTGTACCCTTACCTGGACGATTGGCTGATAGCAGCCTCCTCCAGACGGGAGGTGGAGCGGTCCAGAGATCTGGCCCTCCAGGTTTGCTCTCGAGTTGGCCTTCTCATCAACGAGGCCAAGTCGGAACTCGAGCCAAAGCAGGTGATCCTGTTCATCGGGGCAGAGCTCGACTCTCTTCGAGCCAGAGCACGACTCCCGGTGGACAGGGCCGAGGTTCTTACCTCCTTTGCCCAATCATTTCTGGTTGGGCAATCGCGCCCTGCCCGGGACTTCCTGCGCCTTCTGGGTCTCATGGCGGCCTGTACCAGCGTGGTCCGTTGGGCCCGCTGGCACATGCGCCCCCTTCAGTGGGGACTGGCCAGCCAGTGGTCACAACGCTGCGATCCTTTGGACCAGCTAGTGATAGTGACCCAGGAGATGTGGAACGCTCTCCAGTGGTGGACCGTTCCATTCCATTTGCAGGAGGGCATCCCGTTTGTCCGCCCCGAGCCGACGGTCTCTCTATCGACCGATGCCTCTCTGATGGGTTGGGGTGCCCATCTGGGGGAACACCGAGTGCACGGCCTCTGGTCCCCGCGGGAGTCCCGATGCCACATCAACCTGCTGGAGCTCTGAGCGGTCCGCCTAGCTCTCGCCGCCTTTGCTCCGTTTCTTCCGGGGTCAAGTGGTCCGAGTCCAGACGGACAATACCACGACCATGTACTACCTGAACTGCCAGGGCGGGACACGCTCCATGCTTCTATGCAAGGAAGCTCCTGCATTTGGTCACTGTGACAGCCTGGAGGCGGATCTCCTAGCCATTCATGTGGCTGGAGCCTCCAACATCCTGGCCGATGCCCTGAGCCGGATAGGGGCTGCATCTCACGAATGGTCTGTCCTGCCGGAGGTAGTACAAGATCTGTTCTCCCACTGGGGCACACCTCAGGTGGACCTGTTTGCCTCCAGGGAGAACGCGAAGCTGAGGCTGTTTCATGCCCGCCCCCCTCAGCAGGGCTCGCTGCAGGGGGATGCCTTCTCGAGGTTGTGGACCCCGGGCCTCTTTTACGCCTTTCCCCCATTTCCCTTGATTCACAAGGTGCTTCTCAAAGCAAGGAGGGACAAGGCGCAGGTGATCCTCATAGCCCCAGACTGGCCCTGCCAGTTCTGGTACCCAGATCTCCTCAGCCTCAGCTCCAGGCTCCCGAGGCAACTTCCAGCTCGCCCGGACCTGCTTTCAGTCAATCAGGGGAAGGTGTTCCATCCGGACCTTCAATCCCTGCACCTGACGGCCTGGTTCCTGAGCGGCTAGAGTTCCAGGCCTTGGGTCTTTCCGACGAGGTCCTCAGTGTTGTTGAGGCGTCCCGTAAGGAGTCGACCAGAAAATGCTACGCCTTCAAATGGAAGAGATTCTCCATTTGGTGTCAGGGCAAGGGACTTGGACCCTTCCTCCTGTTCTGTGGCAAGCATTTTGGACTATTTATGGTCCCTTTCTAGTCAAGGGCTTAGGTCGACGACCCTAAAGGTGCACCTGGCAGCCATCTCTGCTTACCGGGCGAGGGCCGGGAAGCAGTCGGTGGCGCAGGAAAAGGTGGTCGGGTGCTTTTTCAAAGGCCTTGATCACATTTCCCCTCCGGTGCGAGAACCTCCACCTCTGTGGGATTTACTGCTGGTACTGGCAAAGCTCATGGGAAGCCATTCGAACCAATGCACAGGTGTGATCTCTCTCACCTGTCGTGGAAGACCGCCTTCTTGGTGGCTATCACGTCAGCCAGAAGGATGGGAGAGCTCCAGGCGCTTTGCATCGAGTCTCCTTACCTGGTCTTCCACAGGGACAAGTTGTCCTGCGTTCCCCACCAAATTCCTTCCGAAGGTGGTGCTAGGAGTTTTACCGGTAACCAGGTGCTGACTCTGCGGTGTTCTACCCCAATCACACCTCGAGGGTCGAATATAGGCTCCATACTCTGGACCCTAGAAGGCGCCGCTTATTATAAGGAGCCTACGGCTGAAATTCTGGGAGAGGTTCGCCAGCTGTTTGTCACCCTACGCTGAAGCCGCACCTGGCAGACCTGCAGCCAAGCGGACATAGGCAGGTGGGTCACCTCCTGCATAGATCGCTGCTATAAGTTGGCAGGCATGGAGCCTCCCAAAGGGATAAGAGCTCATTCTACCGTCTATAGTGCTGCATCGGTGGCTGCTTCCTGGGACGCCCCTATCCAGGAAATCTGCAGGGCTGCTACCTGGAAGTCAGCACACACCTTTATTACCCATTACCACATCGACCTTGAGTCACGCCGGATGCTGGTTTTGGGGCCTCGGTTCTCAGTCCTTATTTCCCAAGTAAGTATTGAGGGTTGTCGCCTGCCTCCCTCCTCCCGGAGAACTGCTAGGAGTCTGCCAATAAGTGTGGATGAACAACATATCCATGTCCTAGAAATACAGGTTACTCACCTGTAACAGGAGTTCTAGGAATGGTATATGTTGTTCATCCACTAATAACCCACCGACTCCCAGCTTCGAAGACAACCTGAGCTTCCAGCGGTCAGATCTGGCGTCATGGGGCGGAGCCAAGAGTTTTACCACCCGGGTGGGTGGGAGGAGCCAGCTTGAAGACCTTCCGGCAAGATTTAAAGCGGCAAGGAACCTGCCAATAAGTGTGGATGAACAACATATACCATTCCTAGAACTCCTGTTACAGGTGAGTAACCTGTATATTCGCCGTCTCTGCTGCTCGTAACATCTGAGCCACATAATTAAGTGGATTATGAGTTGCAGTCTCATGTAATTGGGTCTGACTGTTGCTGAAAACCAAATCTGGAGTTACTTCCAATGACATAATTATGTCTTCTATTCAGAAAACCTGAGTGGAAAAAGGCAGTTGTGGTTTTACGCAGTACTTGGTCTGCAACCTGTCCATGAACACTCAAAGGAAATGTAGTTTTTATAACAGAGTGTACGCAAGGAGTGTGGTGCTCTTAGAAAATTAAATATCACAACCAACCAGCTTTCAAGGCACTCGTCACCACATATAATACTGCCACCGCCATAGAGTAAAAAAAAAGGTTTTATTTTCAGAATAACATGGTAAAAAAGGTAAAACGCCCACCTGACGTGGGGTCTAGGAACAAAAGCAGAAAGAGGAAGACTGAAGGCAGAATGGAAGACCACAAAGGAGTATGTAGGGAGGGAGGAGTAGGGGTGGGCATAAGGGGAGCTTCTGGGGGCTCAGGTAGAGGAAATACAGGAGGAAGGCATAAGGGGAGCTTCTGGGGGCTCAGGTAGAGGAAATACAGGAGGAAGGCATAAGGGGAGCTTCTGGGGGCTCAGGTAGAGGAAATACAGGAGGAAGGCATAAGGGGGGCTTCTGGGGGCTCAGGTAGAGGAAATACAGGAGGAAGGCATAAGGGGAGCTTCTGGGGGCTCAGGTGGAGGCAGTAAAGGACATGAGAAGGACCAAGGAGAATGGCAGGAGCTAAGGTACAGAGGTCCAAAGCATGAGAGGCAGGGAAGGGATAGGGGAGGTGCCCCAGTTGGAGGGATACAGGCAGCGGGCATAGAGCACAGAAACAGTTTCGCACCACTAGTACCCCAAGATGGGGGTGAGAATAAGGAAATTGGAGCTGAAACGGACTCTGAGGGAAGAGGAGAAACAAACACGAGAGTAGGATCAGTGGACGGGGGGGAGGGGGACACCCCATCGCGGGAGAGCAGAGAGATTAGCAACAGGAATGTAGAGGGCAATACATACTCACCCCAGAAAGGGAACAAACCTCAGGAGTGGGGAGATAGTAGCTACAGATTTAAGTGGTCTGAACAGGATAGTCATGCGGGTATAGAGGGAAAGTGGAATTAAGGGCAGCAGGAGAAGGCAAGGGACCAGGAAAACAGAGAGAAACCAGCAGAATGTAATGGAGAGAAGGGTTTTACGTGTTGGGGACTTGATGATAAAAGAATTTGATGGGGGGCAGGGGGGCACAAAAGCAGTACAATATGGGTCGAGTGCCTGCCAGGTATAACAGCGGCTGAGGTCATTCAACTTATCCTCTTCCGGGGAAACAGCAGATGAAAACACACCTGGTGTTCCACGTAGGAATAATGACCTGGCAGGAGTAGCTTGTTGGAGGCGCAGGCAAGATTTAGCGCACTTGCTAGGTACTGCAGCAGCCTGGGGTTCAAAACTGTGGCATTTTCAGAGGTGCTGCCAGTACCAAGGGCTAGCAAACAGAGGAAACTAAGATCGAGAAATTTAATAAATGGCTGATGGGATGATGTGTACAGATGGGGTATGAGCTAGTAATGGACTGGGGTACAATGTGGGGGGATGAGAGCCTATTTGCCCCTGATGGACTGCACCTGAATAGGGAGGGTACGGCTGTGCTAAGGAGCAAGTTAGGAGAATTTATGGAACAAAAATATAATTTAAACTCAATCAGGGGCGGGATTGGGGACAAGTCCACACCACATGATGAGAAATGGGGGACTACCAGCCTCCCCCAGGATGAGAGAAAAGGCCAGGGTAGAAAAATAAAAGGAAGGAGACGTGCACCAGGGGACAGAGAACTGGGTCCAGTGAATGGAGAGCCATGTGCACCAACACCAGGAGCCTAGGAAAGAAGATCCCAGATCTAACTGCACTCATGGCTGAGGCGGACCTGGACATAGTGGGAATTGCAGAGATGTGGGGTCATGGTGGCCAGGACTGGGACATGGCAGTACTGGGGTATGCACTTTATAGGACAGACAGAGTGGGAAACAGTGGGAGGGGTAACACTATATGTGAAGGAAACACATTAAGGCCACAAAATTGCAGGGTGGGTGGGGACTGAGGCTTCATGGGTATCTTTGGAAACAGGGAAGGGAGAAATCATATGTACCGGGGTGGTATACAGGCCAATAGAACAGCAGGATGAGGAGAATAAGGCAGTGATGGAGGAGATCCAGAGGATGGCTAACAGAGGGGAAGTGCTGCTGATGGGAGACTTCAACTTGACAGGTGTGGAGTGGGGCATCCCATCAGCAGCATTCACCAGTAGCAGGGATATAGTGAACTCCTACAGGGAGCTCTCATGAAGCAGATGGTAAGAGACCCAACCTGGAAGGGGGCAATCTTTAGATTTGATCCTTACAAATGGGGAATGGGTAGGAGGGGTATCCATAGGGGAGAACTTTGGCACGAGTGACCACAGCACCATCTGGTTCACGGTTAAAATGACTACTGATCATCAGCCCCAAGTGAAGGTGTTAGATTTCAGGCAGGTGGACTTGGGGGAATGTGTTCAGCAAGCATTGGCAGGGGTGGAGGATCTTGGGGGGGGGGTTGGGGGTGGAGGAAATACGAGGTACAATAAGAGGGGCAATAGTGGAAGCCACTAGCCTGTGCATCAGGAGGGTAAATAATAACAGAAACGAGAGGAGGCCACTCTGGTACAATGGGGAGATGGCAGAAAAGGTCTGGGCAAAGAGAAACACATTCAGGAGGTATAAAACAACACAGAGGGAGGAGGACAGGGCTGTTTACCAGGAGAAGCAAAGGGAAGCAGGCTTAGAGGTCAGGCGAGCGAAGGCAAGAACAGAAGAGAGAATAGCAACACAGTCAGGGAAGGGGACTAAACCTTCTTCCGGTATGTGAGCGAGAGGAGAAAGTCTAAGCAGGGGATAGTCAGGCTGAAAAGTGAAGAAAGAGGGTTGGTGGAAGATGACCAGGGGAAAGCGGAAATACTCAACAGCTACTTTTGCTCAGTGTTCATGGTAGAGAAGGATGGCGAGGTTAGGAAGCTCAAGGAAAATGGGGGGGCGTGGGGGTTGATTCCAGTCCGTTCCAGGTGGAGGAGGTCCTGAGGGAGCTAGAGAAGTTGAAGGTGGATAAGGCGATGGGGTGCACCTCAGGATACTGAGGGAGCTTAACAAGGTACTAGCAGTGCCTCTGACTGGCCTCTGCAACATGTCCTTGGAGACAAGGGAGGTCCCTGATGACTGGAGGGGGGCAGATGTGGTCCCCCATCATAAGGAGGGGGGGACAAGGAGGAGGCAGGCAATTATAGACCGATGAGCTTAACATCTGTGGTGGGCAAGCTCATGGAGAAGCTGCTAAAGCGGAGAATCACTAAAGGCCAGTGGCTACAGGACCGGTGGCAACATGGGTTCACTGAGGGAAGGTCATGTCAGACAAACTTGATTGAGTTCTTTGACTGGGTCACCAGGGTTCTGGGTCGGGGGGGGTGTCCTGTGGACATTGCATACCTAGACTTCAAGAAGGCATTTGATTCTGTGCCACACAGTAGACTGCTGCACAAACTAAAATGTCTGGGGCTGGGGCTGGTAGTGGTTAAGTGGGTGCAGAACTGGCTGGAAGGCAGAGGGTAATTAACGGAGTACCTTCAAAGGAGGGTATGGTCACCAGTGGGGTGCCCCAGGGGTCAGTGCTGGGGCCACTCTTCATTAATATATTCATAGGGGATATAGCAGAGGGGCTGGAGGGAAGAGTGTGTCTGTTTGTAGATGACACAAAGGTCTGTAATAGGGTGGATACACCTGAGGGGGTTGAAAGTGTGCGCAGGGATCTGGAGAAACTGGAGGAATGGTCCGAGGAGTGGCAATTGTCCTTCAGTACAAAGAAAACAGGGTGCCAAATACAGGATGGGGGGCATGCCCTAGAGGTTATCGAGCTGGAAAGGGACCTTGGTATAATATTTTCAAGGGACCTGAAGGTGACAAGGCAGTGTGAAAAGGCAGTGGCAAGGGTCAACAGGATGCTGGGTTGTATCGGCAGGGGAATAACTAGTAGGAAGAAGGAGATCATAATGCCGTTGTACAGGCAGCTTGTCAGGCCACATCTTGAGTAGGGGTCCAGTTCTGGAGGCTCAAGAAGGATGTGGAAAGAGTGGAGCGTGTCCAGAGGAGGGTGGCAAAAATGGTGCAGAGCCTTGGGCAATTGTCATATGAGGAACGACTGAAGGAGCTGAACAGGTACTCCCTGGAATGGAGGAGGGAGAGGTGAGACATGACATAATTGAGACATATCAAGGGTATTAACAGGGTGCCAGCAGGTGACATCTCCCAGCTCAAGGAGCAGACAAGAACAAGGGGGCCTGATAGGCAGATAGTGGGGGGTAGGTTCAGAGGAAACATTAGAAAGTTCTGTTCCACAGAGCGGGTGGTGGATAACTAGAACAGACTCCCAGAGGAGGTGGTGGGGGCAGGAACTGGGGGGGATTCAGGAGAGTGTGGGATAGATACAGAGGTCTTTTAGATATGGGAGGGGGACACAGTAGGAGATGACAGAAGTCCTAGCAGCTGGCTAGGCATACTGGGTGGGCCTGGCGGTCTTTTTCTGCCGTCACTTTCTATGTTTCTACTCAAGATACTTCCTCACTCAAGAGAAAAATCGGGACTTGGCAACCCATCCTGGATCTGTGACTTCTAAACAAACATGTCTCAAAACCAAAGTTCAAAATGGTTACTCTGGCCATGATAATCCCCACACTGAAGAAAGGGGATTGGCTGGCATCCTTAGACCTCAAGGATGCTTACTTTCACATATCAGTAAGGCCAAGCTACAGAAAGTACTTAAGGTTCAGGCTCCCCTCAGGTCACTACCAATTCTTAGCCATGCCTTTCAGCCTGACTTCAGCCCCCAGGGCTTTCACAAAGTGTCTGGCAGTAGTGGTGGCACACTTAAGGCAGGGAGTGACCATAATCCCATACTAACGACTGGCTACTCATGGGTCAGTCCCTGCAACATGCCAGGGGCTCTCTGGCCCTCACAAGGCACACACTAGAGTCACTGGGATTTCTGATAAATGTACAGAAGTCAAAAATGGAGCCAGTACAGCTTCTGCATTTCATTGGCGCAGAACTGGACATCTGCCAGGGAAGTGCCTTCCTTCCACAGGACAGGGTGCACGGTATCTTGCAGTTAACAGGGTCATTTCAGTTGAACAAACCAAGGACTGCAAGAGTTTTTGCAATTACTGGGCCACATGACAACTTCTACAGCAGTGGTCCCAGGTTCCAGATGAGGGACATACAGTTTCACTTAAGGGCTCACTGGCCCCAGAGAAGAGATTCCCTGACCAAACTAGTACAGTCTCAGACACCCTTCTGCAGGCCCTGCAGTGGTGTCTGGATCCAGAAAACCTCAGGGAAGAGATCCCCTTCCAAAAGGAGCATCCATCAGTGGCTCTTACCACAGATGCCTCTCTACTGGGGTGGGGAGTACACATGTTAGACCTAACTGCCAGTGGAACATGATCACCTCAGGAATTTCTCCTGCACATAAATCTCCTGGAGCTCAAGGGAGTATATCTGGCTCTACAAAAATGTGCTTCACGCGTTAAAGGAAAGGTGGTACAGGTCAGGACAGACCATACCACCACCATGTACTACATAAGCAAGGGGGAACCAGGTCCACCCCACTGTGCACAGAGGCCATGAAAGTGTGGGGCCTGGCCTACTCACTGCAAGTGTCTATCGGCCGTCCACCTTCCAAGAAAGGACAGTGTCCTGGCAGACTCTCAGCAGAATCGGCCAGAACCATCACGAGTGGTCCCTGAATGCACAAGTGCTACAGTCTGTGTTCAGAAGGTGAGGCACACCAGAGATAGATCTCTTCACCTCCACAAACAATCACCAGCTGTCACAATTCTGTTGCAGACCCCACAACAGTGGCACAGTCCCAGTGGATGCCCTCACACTGGATTGGTCAGGCAGATTCATATATGTCTTCCCTTCTTTTCCCCTGTTGCTCAGGACTCTGGTAAAGTTCAGGTTACAGACCGCAACAATGATCCTGGTGGCTCCAGATTGGGCAAGGCAGCCATGGTACTCACTGCTGCTGACTCTACTGCCTCACAGCCAAGCCACCTGTCCCAGAGGTACAATCTTCTGACATCCTTTCAGGGCAGGATCCTGTAACCCAACCTCAGAGCCCTACGACTGAAGGCATGACTCTTGAAGACTTAGAGTTTGCAAAATTGAATCTCCCTGAAGAAGTTTTGACTGTGCTCAGGGGTTCCAGGAAGCCTTCTACCAAGAAAATGTATTCCTCGAAGTGGAAAAGATTTTCCATTTGGTGCAAGGGAAGATATATTGATCCTTTGGGTGCCAGTCTCTCTCTCCTGCTGGACTAACTTGACTCACCTACACTCCCTGGGCCTCAGGCCTTCCACATTGAAGGTCCATTTGACTGCAGTCTCCGCATATGTATCAGCTGGTAAGGACAGATCTGTGGCCTCTTACCCGGTTTTTAAGACATTCTTCAAGGGTCTCAACCACCTCCACCTTCCCCTCAGGGAGCCAGTCTCGGCCTGGAATCTTAACATTTATATTGCCAAACTCTTGGAGTCCCCTTTTTGAGCCCATGGCAACTGCAGACTTGAAGTATATCACATGGAAAAATGTCTTCCTGGTTACCATCACTTCAGCCAGAAGAATCCGTGAATTGCCGGCGCTCTGCACTGACCAGGACTGCATATCAGTCCACAGGGACAGTTGTACTCAGGACCAACAGGAAATTCCTTCCTAAGGTGTTCTCAGATTTTTATTTGAATCAGTCTGTTACTCTACCAGTATTCTTCACTGAGAATTCCAGCTCATGTGAGCAGAAACTTCGTAGCTTGGATGTCAAGAGGGCCCTCAGCCACTACCTTGACAGGACCAAGGCTCATAGACCTGAGCATACCCAGCTATTCCTCACTTATGGGGAAGTGGGTAAGGGTACGCCTGCATCAAAATGAACCATTGCACGCTGGATTGTGGCTTGCATACAGTTATGTTACAGTAAAGTGGGTAAACAGGCCCCCCCTGGGTCTCCGGGTACATTCTACCAGAGGTACAGGGGAGGGAGTGATGACAAGCCATTGATCACATAGGATAAGTGGCCACATACAATGTATAGGGCCTACGGGCGGACTAGATGGGCCTAGTGGTCCTTATCTGCCAACAATTTCTGTGTTTCTATCAGTGGCAGCTGCAAGAGACATCCCACTGTTGGAAATCTACAAAGCAGCTACATTAAAAACTGTACACACTTTTACCAAGCAGTATAGTTTGGAGATACAGCCCAGAAGTGATGGCAGATTTGGCACAGCAGTGCTGCAGAACCTGTTCCCCAAATAGGTTCTGTGCCCAGCCTCCAAAGGAACTGCTTGGTAGTCTGCATTTTTTAATCATAATGAGTGATTCCTGGGGTTAGAAGAAAAAAATACTCACCATTGTAATCTTGTTTCTTCCAGTGGATCACTCATTATGATTAAATCTCCCACCGTGCCTCCCCTACCTGAACCTACCAAAGGGAACAACCTAGTTTCTGCAGCCCTGCTGGCTTTAGGGAAAGATTGTCCACAGCTGATGTTACAGTTCTTTACCAGTTGGTACATCTTGTCCCTTCTTGAGGGATTTTGGTGTTTTATGGGGTGTGATTAAAAAAAAAAAAAAATTTTTAATCTTTAAATACTAGATAGCTAGAGGGTCTTTACCCTGTTAGGTTGCGTAAGAATCTGAAGCACTCAGAGTGCAGCAGTTACTAGGAGCAGCAGTTTGAAATTGTCAGCCAACTAGAGTTCCATCATTGCCATACATTCCATCTCTCCGTGGTAGCACAACACTGAAGGCTGACTGCATTTGTTTAATCATAATGAGCGATCCCCCGGAAGAAACAAGATTACTATGGTGAGTATTTTTTTCTTTTTGCCTTGTTTCGCTCCTAGAGCACAACCACAGACAAAACCCAAGCAGAAGGAACAGCAAGCAGTGCCAGTCAAGCAGGATGGTCGCTTGCGTGATGTGGTAGGGTAAACTAACACTACGCACTCACTTCACACAGCAGACATATAGTAAAGTGAAAGGAGTACTGTAGTTAGGTACAGGATTCGAATAACAGGAATAATGCCTGTGGAGTAATGCAATTTATAATAGTCTACAACTATAGTAGTAAACGTACATAATGGGGATACACTGCAAAAAATGGGTCACAATGGTCGGGTTCGTTAAATAGGGAGTTCCATAACCTTGGGTTCATTAAGTTGAGGTTGTTCTGTAGTAGTAATAGAGACTGCAACCATCCCTCTGTGGAGAAACGCATCCTGTGGGATTCTGCTCCCTCCACACTGCTGGACCTGTCTTATCAGGAACACCTGTCTCCAGTACATGCAAGATTTAAGACCATTCCCATGCAGTAGGATTATCTGTTACCTTTAAAGGAAGAGAACATAGAGAAAGCCTCTACATATTTGCAATTTTCTGCTAATATTTGCAGCATTTACAAAGAGCAGAATTGTGCTAGCCCTTATAAGGGGATATGTCAATTCACTCTGGGCAGTTTGCTCCCAGACAATTCGTGCAAGTCGCTCCCACGACAGTTGGGTCCCTGACAAATTAATTCCCCGACAGTTTGCTTCCCAGTTCTTATCGATTTAACGCTAACAAGAATGACAGCAAGCACTGGTTTTAAAGCTCTCTAGCATACTGGAGTGCGTTAAATTGAGTCAAATAAGCCTGGAGGTAATATAATAATATACATCATGGGAGCAAATTGCTGGGAAACTAATTTATTAGGGACCCAATTGTTGTGTGGAGTGTTGTCCAGAGTAAATTGTTGAGAATAGTTATGTCTGAGTAGTTGACGTGTAGCCCCTTATAATCATATATAAGATATTACCGTTATGACTGGAAGATCTATCTGGAACGTTTATATTGCATTTCACATTACTTTATGATGAAGCTTGGGGGGGGGGGGCTTAAGAGGTATGTAAAGAAGTGCTCTTTCACTGAAAGAGAGGCAGACATCTGGAACCAGACTGCCAGCGGAAGCTATGGAGGCAAAAACAGTAGAGGGCTTCAAGCATGCATGGGATAGACAAAGGGGAATAGTATTGAACAGTCAGGGAAGATGGAGGGTCTCTGGAGACCGACTAGGGCCAGACCAGACCATTTGGGCAGACTGGGTGGGGTAAGCAGTCCTTTTCTGTCAATACATTCTGTTGTTTCTTACATTGCATTACATTACTTTACTCGGTGGGACAGAAGGAGATAATGCCTGTCTGGTCTCCCCCCACCCATTGTCTCAGTGGTTATACCCTTTTCTCCCATTTAAAGCCAGTAGGCACACAGCCTCCTTATGCTCCCAAACCGATTCTGCCTGTATTGACTCACCTGGTGAACTGTTCTGCAGGCTGACAATTCTGTTGATTTAAAAAAAAAAAAGTGTTTTGGACAGTCTGGACTCACTCTGTTTAAATATTTTATTTGCCACAAAATTACTTCTTCAGGATAGTGGCAAGAAACAATCAAGTTTTACAGTACAAATATTAATTTTACATAAATTGATATAAATGATTGAATCAGACACATACCTAAATCATGTAACAATTATATTACTTTATTCTGTTAGGATAACATAATCTGTCTTCTTTCAGTATTAAGTATTGTACTTTTCTTAGAAATCTTTGCCATAAAACCTGAATATGTTATTTTCACACTGAGCCTATACAAGTAGTTACCAGTGTCCGTGGAGGGTTTTACAAGTGGCCATATTGGTGTGCTTGTTTTGGGATGCAGGATTTAGTTCTCGATTGGAGGACTTCACCATTACAGGAATTGCTAGCGAGTATAAAATAAAATATTTTAAAATAATTGATTGCAGAGAAAGAAAGGTATTTAATTTTAAACTGACTACTGTCAGATCATCACCAATGCAGAGTGTAAGTGCCTGATGTGAGACTCATCAGACTGACTTAAGTCTGCCTAACCGTGGGAAGATTGTCATTTAAACATGCCCACAACTGAGTGCTCAACCTCCTCCTAGATAGCGTCTGAGGTAATGGCAGTCTGGGAAACACAAAGCAGGAAGCAGGTACTGGAAAATACCATTACGGCATTTATTTTTCTTCTAGATTAAATTAAATGAAAGAAAGTGGGTTTATATTTTAAGAAGTTTTTTATAATCATTTCAGCTTGTGAAAGCCAGCTCAAGTTGAAGAAATATGAGAGGCTAATACAAGGCAATACAGCTGGAAAAGCTTGCAAGAGGTACCCCTTTCTATTTAGAAGCAGTCTTAAGTCACATTTTATTCATATAAAAAAAATGTGAATAAAAAGTAAGTTTCTTTGCCACAGGATAGAATTGAAAACGAGCCTTAAATCAGGAATGAGTTTATATCTAAAGGCAATAGTAAGCAGTATGCAGGAAACATTTTATTTTGTGTTATATAAAACCATTAAGAATTAATCATTAGTGTTCGATCCATTTTTTTAGAAAATGAAATCTATGAAACTTTGTTAAAAAGGAAATAAGTGCCCAGTTTGTTACATGATTTAGGTACGTATCTTATCCAGTCATTTAAATTAATTAATGTAAAATGAATATTTACTTTGAAATTGATCATTTTTTTTTTTTATTGTATAGCTACTATACTGAAGTGGTTTCTGATCACGAAATGTTGAAGTTAGAAATTTTTTGTTAGAAACACAGTATTTAAATAGGGCGAGTCGAGACTGTGTGGAGTACTTATTTTGGATTTTGATAGTCGGACAGGATGGACTCCTCCACTCAGATTTTTTTCTTGTGTTCATTATTCACAGGATCAGGGTAGCAAGGACTTTCCTGTGTTCTTAAGTGTTTCGTAATGTACCTCCTAAATAGTTGTTGGACCATCTCAGTTGGTAGCACATCCTCCTCTGGGCCAGAAAGTCATGGGTTCTAGTCCAGCACCGGGACTGAGCTTATACCGTAAATGCTGGAACTAGAGTGCAGTACTGGGGGGAAGGGGGGTGGTAATTGTACTGTCAGGCCATACCGTCCTTTGGATGAACTTCTAAACAGAGGTTCTGTCTGCCATTTCTGGCAGCTCAGGTGGACGTTTTTTCTCCCATTCAGTAAAATGCTGCCAACAGCTTACTCTGGTTGAATTACAGTTGGCTTACATCCCCCTTCCCCAATATAGTACCTACCGTCCTTTTATGGTCAATAAAACCCGGTTGCTATCTTCATATAATTCCCTCTTGTTACCCCATGCTCAGTGACCTTCCAGAACTCCCATCTTATCAAGGTAAATGTGGCTGTCCGTTATCTTGATAATTATCATATCCCTTCTCAGCATCCTATGCAGCAATGAAAATAAGTCTAGATTCTTTAACCTAACTAATGTGCCTCCTCCCCCATTTTGTAATCATCCTGGTTACTCTTCTTTGGATCTTTTTTCAGATAATCCACACCCCTTCCAAAGCATGGTGACCAAAACTGTGTGCAGTATTCCAGATGTGGCCTCACGTATGCCATGATAAATCATAATAGGATTACTTCTCTAAATCTACCGTTTAAAACCCCTCCTGATATTTATATTAAAATTGCATTAACTGTTCTCGAGACCTCTGCATGTTGCTCAGCACTCCTTAAATCTCTGGTTACAGTCACTCCCTGGTCCTTCTCTTCCTCTAGCATCTGACCTCCCAATGTGTGATGCCACTCGCCATTGTTAAAACCAAAGTGCAAGGTGTTAATTATCTTAGCATTAAATATCATCTACCACTATCACACCCCATGACTCAATTTATCCAGATCCTCCTGTAGTTTATTTACAACCCCTGTGGTCTCCACTGTGTGCCCTCTTTCCAAATTATCCGAGAACTGGGGTATGCAGCTTCTTTGCCCTCTTGTTTTAGTCTCCAGTGCACAGATAAAACAATCTGCCCCAATACCAACCCCTGTGGGACCCCACTTTCCACACAACCAGATGCTTCCCAATCCACACACGCCCTCTGCGCTCTCCTTACCAACCAATCTTCAGCCCATCTCCATACATATGACTCAACTCTCATACTTTCTAAATTCAGTGTTATCAGAAGCCTTGCTTATCAACATAAAGGGGACATGAATCTTGCATTTGACTTGTTTTAATATAATTATTAATTTGGGCCTGCGTGATCATGTATGAAATTTTCTTAATGTCCTTAGAGTGTTGTATTGTGTATTTGTTTTAAAATCATCCTGTTTTTACAATTTTTGGGGGGTGCCTTGTTGATGCTGTCCTCTCTCCTCTCTTCTGGTTGTCACAGGAGATATTGCTGTTATTAAGAAAGCAGTAACTTGCAACTGGGTAATGCTAAATAGCTGTCTGCCTCAGTGGTGGCAGAGGGTCTTTACACCCCTGGGAGAAATGCATTAATTTAGCATTACTGTATACACTGATGCGGGTTCTTGTGCTTATAAAATGACTTTGTATAGCCAGCCCAGCACATTACTTCTCCCACACCAACGACCCAGCTTTGGAAATGAGCTCGGGGTGGGGGTTGGGTTGAGCTGGGAGAGGATTGAGCAGCCACTAGGCAGCTCTCCTCTCCTGACTTGGGGAGGCAAGTTTTCCTGGTGCTTGGCTGCCACCGAGTAGAGGCTCGGTGGTGGTGTTGGGCAAATGGTTGGGGGGCTGGCGTTAGTCTGAGTGGCTGGAACAGGGCTGCGAGTTCCGATGTGCATGTGCAGTCATGTCTCTGAGGCCTCAAGGAGTGAAGGGGAGAAAATTGGGAAAATACCATGTCCCCCCCTTGTCACCATACGTGATCGTCATCGGGTCTCTTGGGTCCCGCTCCATGTGTATCCCTGCCAGTGTGACAGCAGGAGGAGTTCCAAATGGAGTAGGAGTCCCGAGCCCAGGGCCTGAAGGTAGGCATAAAGTGGTGACGGATGAGCAGAAGGCTCAATTGAATTAATAAAAAAAAAAAAAAAAACTGACTCGCTGTTATTTACTGTAGAACACTGGCTTTTTGGCAGTAATGAGGAGGTTGAAATGTGACCATGCAGTGATGTGAAATCAGTGCACAATCACATGATCTTTCTCCGATATCCGCTATGAATAACCCGAACACCACCGGCCCCAGCACCGATCCCTGTGGCACCCTGCCTATCACTGCTCTTGGTGCTGTGTTCCCCTTCCACTACCACCCTCTGCTGCCTACCGCTTAACCAGTTCTTTATCCATTTCACTGTCTTCGCTCCCACCCCCACAGTTTCAACTTTCACCCCAGCCTCCCTTGCGGCACAGAGTCAAAGGCCTTGCTGAAATTCAAATACAGGACAACACCCACTGTATGGCCCTTGTCTAGTTCCCTTGTCACCCAATCGTAGTATTTAATGAGGTTGGTCTGGCAGGATCTGCCCGAGACAAACCCATGCCGATGCCCATCCTGGAGTCTGTTGTCCTCCAAAAAGGTCACTAGCCTCTCTTTCAGGATTGTCTCCATGAGCTTCCCCACTATTGTGTGGCTCACTGGCCTGTAGTATCCCAATTCATCCATTGGGCCACGTTTGTGGATGGGCACCACATGGTCTATCCTCCAGTCCTGTGGTACACATCCCGTGTCCAGGGATGTACCATACAGGTCCGCCAGTGGCCCTGTCAGAACCTCAGCCAGCTCCTTGAGTACCCTAGGGTTAATGTCTTCTGTCCCAGGTGCCTTGTCCACCTTCAGTGCCCTCAGTCCTTCCAGTACCCTGACGTCCGTAATCTTCGCATCTGTCACCACCTCTCTTCCCCTGTGGTACCTTCCCCGCTTTCTCTTGCATGAATGCAGAACAAAAGTATTCATTTAATGCCTCTGCCTAATCCTCCCCTCTCTCCACCCCCGTCCTCTTTTTATCCTCACTATTTGGTCCTTGTTGTTCCTTCTTTCCCTTATGTATCTGAAGAAATCCTTTTTCTCTGTTTTTAATACCCGGTGCCAGCCTCAGCTCCCTGGAAGCCTTGGCTGCTCTGACTAGTTTGGTGGCCTCTCTGGATTTCTTCCTGTACATCTCCTTGCCTTCTCCCCTCCCTGACTTTTTGAACCTCCAGAATGCCTCTCTCTTGGACCTCACCCCCTCCCTGATCTCCCGAGTCATCCAGCTTGGCTTCTTTGCCCTCCCTTTCTTGCTCTGCCTTCTAGTACATGCCCCCGTAGCCTCCACTAGCCCCTTTTTTATGGCATCTCATTTCTGATTTGTGTCCCAGCCTGGTTGAATCCCCTCCAGGTGCACGCCAGAATTTCCCCCATGGTTTTAAAGTCAATCACCTTGGTACCTGTACCCCCAGCCTCCCTCCCCATGTTGAGTGTGAACCACACTGAGTAGTGATTGCTCCCCGCCAGTGGGTCCTCCACCCACAGATCCCTTACCATCTCCCCATTGGACAGTACAAGGTCCAGAGTATTTCCTATCCAAGTTGGCCGCAGCCCAACTACATCAAGAAGCCGTCCTGAAATGCCTATAACAGGACTTGCTGCCTTGCACTTGTGGTGGTTGGGGTACTCCAGTCCACCCCAGGTAGGTTGAAGTCCCCCACCACCACCGTGTTACCCTTCCTGCAGACCCTTCGGATTTGTTCAGCTAACTCCCTGTCCAGGTCCTCCAGTTGAGCTGGTGGTCTATAAACTACCCCCATCCTCAGTGTCCTGCCTTTTGAGTCCTGAAAATGCATCCATAGGGCCTCTGTCCTGCCCTCTTCCCCCTCATCTCTTACACACCTTATCCCCTCCCGTACATAGATTGCCACCCCGCTTTGGTCCTGTCCTTTCTGAATATCCTATACCCTGGAACCATCAACTCCCAGTCCTGGTACTGGGTGGCCCACGTTTCTGTGATGGCTGCAATATCCACCCTCCCCTCTGCCAACAGGACCTGAAACTCAGCTGACATGTTACCGAGGCTCCTAGCGTTCAGTGAGACCACTCTCCAACCCACTCCCTTCCTCTCCCTAACCCTTCTCCTTCCCCCCCCCCACCGTGTCCCCTCCCCTTTGCCTTCGCCATTAACTGGGGGGGGGTAAGCTTGTCAGGCCCACCCCCCACACCAGGACCCCTGTCTACCAGCTGACCACTTGCCACCCCCCTTTCTAGTTTAAATCCATCTTTGTTTCTGCATACTCCTCTGTCTTCTGCTTCAGTACCGCTTTCCCTTCTTTGCTCAGGTGTAGTCTGTCCCTGGCATACAGGTCATTCCTGTCCCAGGTTCTACGCCAGCCACCCACCAAGCCATATCCCTTGTGCGACACCATTCCCCCAGCCAAGTATTAAACTCTCCTATCCTTTCTTTCCTTGCTGTACTAGTGCATGGTACTGGGAGTACTTCAGAGAAGGCTACTGATTCCATCCCCTCCCCCCCACAAAAAAATCTCTTCACACAGCCTTTCTAGTTCCTTGAACCTCTCCCATGCCAGTTCCACTGTCCCCCCTGCCAGGTCGTTTGTACCCACGTGCATCACAAGCTGGGGTCTCCTCCTTCTCTGCACATTTAAAAAGAGACTGCCACGCCCTGTCGGCAGTTAGCCCAGGTATGGATTCGACACAGATTCGGCTAGGTCTTTTCCCCCTTACTGCCCCATCTGATCCCCTTCAGTATGGAATCCCCCAGTTCACAAACTCCCATTCCGTGCTATTCATCTGAATGGCCAGGAATGGGAGTTTCTGATCTCACAGAATGTTCGGGCAGTATGAAAAGAGAGCAGCAACTGCTGAGGGGAGAGGTATTCAGGGTACTTAAAAAGGCAACAAAATTAGATTAATTTAACAAAAAAGGTCAAAAATATATCGGAATACTGTGTAGCCAATAAAAGAACAAGTGGAATGCATCTAGAGGCATAAAAACTGTTTCCTAGCTCCTTTACAGAACACTGGTGATTTAGAGAGAGGTGAAGCGCAGGGAGGTTTAGTGACACCCCCCGGATGAAGAACCAGAGTGCTTTGGAGCACTGGGGTTTGTTCCTGTCTGTGAATCTTTATGGTAGCATGTCTGATCAAATAAATAAAAATATTTGCGTAACTGACATTTTTCTGATTATTGCTCTCCTTTGTGGAACTTGCTAATGTGCCGCTTAGCTCCTGCCATTTTGTTTTTTTTAGGTTTAGTGACTTGCTTAGGGTCACAGTTAGTGATGGATTTCGGGAATTAATTCTGGATCTCGAGGTTTGCAGCTCTGTGTTGTAATTATCAAGCTAAACTCCTTCCCTAAATGAATGAAAATAATTTCAAATGGAAAGTACAAGTGAACGCGAGTCTGAGTGATGGGCTGCATTCGTCTATAGTCGCAGCACCTCACTTAGAATTCACTGAAGTAGCATAAGCCCCTGGGAAAACTGCTAAGTCTGGGTACAAATGATTAGATCCGGACTTCCATGAAGGAACCAAGCCCGGATAGTACACTCATGTCTATGTAGGTGGTGAAATTTGTGTTGGGTTGGGTGGGGGTGTGGCAGGCAGCCACAATAAAAAGTATACATTTCCAGCCTCGGAGATGTCCTTCAGCTTCAGAGGAAGAAACCCTAACCTTCCATATTTAACTCATGTCCTTGTTTCTGTTTCAGTATTACAGTGCTACAGGTATGCCTACCAAACACCTTTCGGATGAGATCTGCGCAGTGTGCGGACAGCAGATTTTTGTGGACGTCAATGAGGAAGGAATCATCGAAAACACTTACAGACTATCCTGCAACCATGTGTATCCTTCAACTCAATTTAAGACACAACATTCCGGTGGGGGGAGGGTGAAGCTAATTTTTCTTAAGGGATTATTTTGGGGGGGATTAATTTAAATTATGAAATGGGTAGAAAGAATGCTGGCTCCTGACTGGCCAAGAGGTCATTTCAGCTGGGCTGTTATCCTAGCACAATAGTCCAGCTGAAAGTACCTCAATGAAAATATGTTTAAAAAATGCATCCAACTTACTAAAAAGTGCCCATTTCATAGTCGCAGTTAAGGCAATCCAGGGAGTGCATTATGGTGGGCTAGTGGCCCTTCTCGGTTGGTGGAAGCACTCTGCTTCGCCTTGTTCTTCAACCCACCTGAGGTAGGCAGGTCATCGAACTCCTAGTGCCCTGTCATGCCTCATTGCTAATTTGTAGTCTGATCAGGGCGGACAGTTTCTTTTTAGTGTGGCATGGCACACATCAGAATCTGGTGTCGCCACTTTTTTTTTTTTTTTATAACCACTCAGTTTTTAAATCTGGTATTCTATTCAGCTTTTTAGTTGGCTCCCACTGTCACCCAGCCCCACCCACACTCTCTATGGGTGTTTTTTTTGTTTTGTTTTGTTTTCAGTTTTGTTTTAAGCCTGAAGTATTTATTTTTAGTAGTCAAAAAGTTAAGGCTGCAACTCCTCTCGCTTCCTCATTCTCCACTCCCATAGACCAACTTCACTGCCTGCCTTCTAGTATTAAATCCTCCAGACAGACTCTGATCCTGGTATTTTTAAAACAGTGTTTGCAAACTACACAGGTTTTGGACTGGATGTAGTTTCTCTAATTTGACTCAGATTGGCTGACTGCAGTTAGCTTACTTTCCTCCTCCACACAGCAGCCCCTGGGCCAGACTTTCTGTCCCCGCATTACCACTAGTCCTGAAAATGATGTTTATTTCAGTGATCAAGCTCTTTTAATGATGGACTGAAGTCCATAAAAGGACTTTTGGTGGTGTTGAGACAGGATGCAAAGCAACTGATTCCCAGCCTAAATAAACATGGAACAGAGTGTTCTCGTTCTCTGGCTGCGTCTCTGGCAGTGTTGTGGGCTACAGTGTGTTGAATGCTTGATCTACGCAGCCCCCACCTGATTATTCAGACCAGAGATATGATCCACATCCTGGCTAAGTAGACTTACATTTCGGCTTCCTTGGGTGTGTGGGCAGGCAGTAGATGCTTCTCTTTGTTGCTGTCCACAGCTGGGTAGACCTGCGTAGACTCTGAGACAAAATGTAGAAAAACAGTGGGTCTAGATAAACTGGACTACAGGTTGATCAAGGCCACAGCTGATTTATTGCGCTACCCTCTTGCTAAAAGTTTCAGTCCCTCCCTGTGCACAGGTCAATTTCCAATGCTATGGGAAACAGCCACGGTAGTGCCAGTGCACAAGTCAGGCAGCACAGCCTGCATACAGAACTACAGGCCCATCTCTTTACTTTCCCCTCTTGCCAAAGTATTTGAACACATAATTTTTGACCAACTACTTGACTTCATGAGCAAAACAGGGTCTCTGACCCCTGCCCAGCATGGCTTCCGTCCTGGCCACAGTACAGAATGAGCCTTGGTAGGGTTCACACAGGCTATCCACCCATACCTGACTAAGGGTCATCTAGCATTGGCAGTTTTCATTGACCTCACCAAGGCCTTTGACCTGGTGAACCACCAACATCTTATCAAGGGCCTTTGTAACCCGGGCTGTTCAATGGAAGAGCTGGCTTGTTGTCAGAGAGTTACTTGCCAGGGTGCATGCAGAAAACTAAGATCACCAACTACCTCTACACTGTGCTGCCATTCTCCGTTGGAGTCCCACCGGGGTCCGTCCTGGGCCTGCTGTTCTTCAGTCTATTCCTGAACACTCTCCCTCTGGCTTACAAAGGAACCAAAATCCTACTCTGTGCTGACGGTACAGTGATTTTCTCGGGCTGCACTAACACCAATGAACTACAGAGCGTCATCCAAGCCTATTTTGACTCTGTGCAGCAGTGGTTCATTGATCACAAGCTTGTGCTAAATGCTGGTAAAACAAAATACATGACTTTCCACAACTCCAAGAAAAGACTACTTGAAAGTGCCAGCACTTCGATCACTACCTTAAACTGGACATGCATCAAAAAAGGCCCTGTCTTCAAATACCTGGGCCTCTTCTTTGACTGCAACATAACCATTAGTAGCCATATTACTCACCTTATAAAAACCACACACCAGAGACTGGGCGCTCTGTACAGCATCAACCCTTTCATGTTCCCCTCAACACAACACCTCTTGGCCCAATCATTCCTGCTCCCAAACATCGACTGTGGCATAATCCTCTACTCCATGGCAGCCAACTCTGGGTTCCACAGGGTTAAAACCCCTTATTACTAAATAGCCAGGCTCGCTACACAACTCCCCGCCCAGACCCACCACTGTGACCTGCTCAAGAAGGCTAGCTTACCACCCCCCCCAGTCCACCAGGGGCAAGTTCTGTTTGGGTACCATGGTGAGAAAATCATCATGAATAAAGCACCACATATCTACAACTCCTTCCAACCCAGAGCTCCCTGACCCAAACCAGATCAGCAGGCACTGCCTAATACAGTATCACAGCACTAAGAACGTAGGCTGGATAAAGGGCTTTACTGCATCAGCTGCCTTAGCTCTACAATTTACTGCTCCTGCGTGTGTTTGACCAGACTGGTTGTGTAACTCGGATACTTGCAATTGTCTGTAATATCCTAGTTGTTCACAGTTTACATTGTTATTACCAGTAGTACGCTATCTGTATACTTTGTTACCCTGGTTACACTAGTTAGTTTGTCAGGGGCTACACTACGCCACAGCAACAGGGATGTCGGTGACCTACCCTACAGCGACACATGGTCTCTGAGATCTGCGACACTGCCAGTCCGGACCCCCGACTGGCAACTACACCATCACCTGTCCAATGTGCATTTTGGTGGCTCTGCCTCCCCCAAGACTTATGGATTCCAACTCGGGGAGGGGGGGGTGTCTGGGGAGAGTGGGCAAACTCCGAAATCGATGACTTGGTCATCACTCCAGCAACCCGGTCGACACTGCAGGTGTCGCTGTAACAGCATCACTGTTAACAATGGTATACCTTTGACAGGCTTACTTTCTGTTACTCTTCCTCCTGTCTAGTCAACTGTGAAAACCGGCAGTCTTGCTCATAGCCTTACCAGACATTAATAAATAAAATAAAGAAAGAAAGAAATGTCTGGTTCCTGAAATACCCATGCTGCGAGACTAGACTTCCCAGGTAAATGTAATATATAAGATGGAGATCTTTATATATAATGTGCAGCAACAGGTAGGCATGGCCCAGAACAGATGAAACTGCTGGGTCCTGTATATTATAGACTGGGACCCAGACTTCCTTCCCTAGAACAGCTGGGATGGAGTGGTGGTGGTGGGGGGAGGGCTGGATAGAGAGGGTAAATAAAGACATCCATGGATATTGCCTTTAGGGATCTGGATAATGTATACTGCACACTGATATATTGCAGTTATGAAATAAGCATTAAGCCACGACACAGCATGGTTCTACTGGAGAATTAAGCCATGGTGGGGGCATGAGTCTGCAGGCCAAGTGCCTTCAACCACCCTGGCATGGATTAATTTTTGAGTACAACCGTGCTGTGGAGTGGCTTAATGTGCTTGTAACATGGTAAGTGCAGATAAAAACTATTATGTGCCTATAAAGGAGTCTTATGTTTGATCAATAATACAGAGAGAACGCACTGCACCATCTGTGTGCGTCTGTCTCTCTCTCTCTCTCTGTCTTTCTCCTGCAACTCTGTTGAGTGCGCACTGGTCACAGCTGAATGCAGTGCTTTGGACTTGCTGTGTTTAAATGTAATGTTGTGAGTACACATCTAAAGAAAATGATGTACTCACTGTATACACATTTGCTTAGAATTTCATAATATGTTTAATTTTTAGGTACATTAGATCTTACTTCGAGAGGGCTCTTGCAGTAGATCATCACTTGTAGGACTGCATGGAAACTTTTGCTAAGTGCCTGATGGGGGATCACCCACCGGACGTCAGCGTGACACTATATAGTGGGCGGTCCCCACGTCCGCCCACCCAGTACTTTCCCGCTGTTGACCTATGCACGTTGGACCGACTGAAGCTCATCACAGCAGTTTGAATGCCTTTTTCAGAAGAGTATCCATTTTTTTCTCATTTCTAATAATTATCAGTAGTTTGAATGTCATCCTCTTCGCCTATAGATTCGCATAAAAACAAGTGCGGTTCATGCGGCGTCCAGTTACCGCACAAGGACCAGCATAGCCATTGCCTCTTCTTCGTGGGTCCTAACCACAGAATCGAGGAGTGTGAGGCCGGTGCCCAATTGAGCCAGGCCACGTGAAAACAGCGCCAACAGTCTCTCGAGGCCCATCTCCTGAAAAAAAAATAGTTTCGATGAAGAAAGTGCTAAAAAAGCTGAAAAGTGCATCTTCCTCGCCAACTGATCCACACAAGAAGAAGAAGAAAAGGGACAAAGAAAAACATCGGGACCAGGAGCAGTCCCCCCTTCCCCCAAATAAAGCTGCCCACAGGCCCTTTGACGGAGAACCATCCCTCTTCCTCCGGGAAGGTGAGTGCCATGGCCACGCCTGCACTCCCACCTTCAGAGCATGCCCCCTCCATCCCCACCGCTACTGGTTATGGTGACTGGCTCCTCTGATCTGTCCAAGGCTGCCGCTGCTCTTAGGCCCATTTCCACCCCGGGCTCCAAGTCGGCAGGCACAGCCGATAAGCTGCTCGACAGACCGTCCAGCTAGTTCCCGGCCAGGGTTGGTAAGTCGGGAGTCTGAGCCCCAGACTCCTGCACGACCCAGGTCGATCATCGAACCATCTGACGATCGCATGACCTCTTCGCATCCGTCAGGCTGTGATGAGGTGCTGCCGGACATTTGCTCCATCCAGGCTGGAGGACAAGGGCCTCCCCGGGGTTCCCTCCATGAGGAAGCCCCATCTTCTGCTCTGTCAGAGATTCCTCTGCTGTTGCTAGACCTGCAGGTCCTGATGGATGAACACCTTTAGCCAGGTTTACCCGACGGAGTGCCAACAGGTCTTACAGTGGCTGCAATGCCACTTATAGTAGTGCCAGACCCTGCTGCTGCTCAGTGCCCACAGGTCCCTTTACCTCTGCCGGGACCGCCATCGTGCCTTCCTCTGTCGGGGCTCACAAGGGGTATTCTGCCCTCGGGGCTTCATCCCCTCAGGACCTTATGCAAGTCTTTCTCCCGCCCAGGTCCTTGGGACATCCTGCAGGACAGTCAGGTGTCCCTCCATCTGGGTATGCGTGAGCTGTCCCCGTCAGGGCGGCGTCAGGCTGCCACACTGCAGTGCCGCTGCCTGGGTACCTCTGTCAAGGTCGCCATCAGGTTACCCTCATTCAGGTCTAACGGCAGTCTTTCTGACATTGGGGGTCCCGCTGGGATATCCACCTTCAGACTGTCCTTCATCAGTCCTGACGCCGGATCCCTTTTTCTTGACCTTTTATTACTCCGGCTACCCTGGTTACTATCCTCCACCAGGCTACCCGCACCATTATCCATCCTCTAGCTTTGGGGGACACAGACCTGGATCTGGATTTACTCAGCTTCTGCCGCCTCCTACTCCTCCTCAACCTCAGGTGGATTTTAGGGCGATCCTAAAATCTTGGTGGTCTGAGACCACAACCCAGTTGGTCTCAGAATTAGACAGCAGGCATCCTGGTCTTCAGACGCAGGCTGCCCGGCTCCTTCCCCTAGGGCGCCCTCTCTGAACCTTCCTCGTACTTCGACGTCAGGCCGTCCATCTCCAGCGCACAACCCCTGACGTCTGAAAGGATCACCAGGGAGCCAGATCCTCCGATTCTCGAAAAACTTCCGGAGGATTCAGTTGATTCTGAAGCGGACGTGTATTCCTCATCTGCTGGTTTGGGTTTTGAGACCCCTCCTCCTGAGGAACCAGTTCCTTGGGAATCCCCAAAATCACCAAACAAAGATCCCCCCATGGACCTCTTCAAGCACATGCGGAGGCCCAAGGATGGAAGTCAGAGGCTCTGGACCCCAAAAGACAAAGGTTGGCAGAGCATCTGGACTTTCCGGATACAAGCCCGGTACTCACTCCCCCATTGCTGGAACCCCACGAGGATTTATTCTCAACCATATGGCAGAGACCTTCCTCCATCCTGGCCATGGCAAAGAAAGCTGACCGGGTTTACAGGACCCCTGAGGACAAGGACCACCTCAGTGTGCACCCTAAGTCTGAACTGGTGGTCACCATGACAGCCCATGATTGATCTGCTAAGCATAAGCTCATCAGTATTCCCCGTCCCGACAAGGAGTCCAGACAAATGGACCAGTTTGGGAGGAAATTTATGCCTCTTCTGCTCTAGTGATGCATGCTCTGAACTACGTCTCGCACATGCTAGAGTACCAGAAGTCCTTGTTCCGCCAGCTCAAGCCTGTTGTCGAGACCCTACAGGACTCTGACACAAAGTCATCCTTGGCAAACACCCTAAAATGGCCAAGGTGGCTGGACATCATTCTTTGCGGGCCACCTACGATGCGGTGAATTCCTCTGCTAGAAGTACGGCCACAGCTGTAAGCCTTCGCTGGTACTCTTGGCTAAGAGTATCGGGTCTAGCCCCTGATGTTCAGTCGGCTATCCAAGATGCCGCTTCCAGAGGCTCTGTCCTGTTCGGGGAGGGATGCCCAGGACATTATAACAAGCCTGCAGGATAAAGGCACAGCTCTTTGGTTGGTCCGTACCATGTATTGACCGAAACAACAACAAAAACATCCTTTTTGTCAGCAAAACAGATGCTAGATGAAAAACCAGCAAGCACCCATACGGCAGTTTTAAACGTAGGGCTCCCAATACGGCCACCGCCCCTCCAGCCAAAACACAAAGGGCTTCAGGAGCGGTCCTTAACTCCCCCCCATTCCTGATTTGCTGATGCCCTCCCTCCTCCTCATCTGCTCATCTGTCAGAGGAACAGGTGGGCGGAAGAATCGCAAGGCATCTGGGAGACTGGGAGTCCATTACAACAGACGCCTGGGTGCTTCAGTTAATAAAGCTTGGTCACATTCTCGAATTTCGAGAAAAACCTCCAAACAATCCACCGAGATATTCTCATTACCCAAAGGTGCATATCCCCCATCTAAGGGAGGAGATTAGGGGATTCTACTCCCACTTCTTTCTGGTACCCAAAAAGACCAGGGATTTTCACCTGTTTCTGGATCTTAGTACCCTAAACCTTTTCATAGAGTACAAGAGATTTCGGATGCTGACATTACAAAGCCTTCTGCTTCTCCTCTCCAAAGGACAATGGCTTTATGCCCTGAACATGAAGAATGCATATCTACACATCCCAATATTCTGTCCACATCACAAATTCCTCAGGTTTTCCTTCCAAGGGGAGCATCACCAGTTCAGAGCTCTTCTTTTTGGCCTGTCCTCCGCTCTGCAGGTTTTGACCAAATGTCTAGCGGTAATGGCACTGTCTTCACCTGCCTCGACGATTGGCTCCTCGCAGCACCATTGAGGGAGGGGTTCGAAGCTTCCTTATCTGCTACTCTGCACCTTTTTTCCAGCACCCCAAGTCCCAGCTTACTCCTTCCCAATACCTTCAGTTTATTGGGACAGTGCTGGACACAGTGAAGGGTATGGCCTTTCTTCCCCTGGACAGGATGGACTCCCTTGAGAGACAGGCCAAGCTGGTATTTTCTAGCCAACACATTCGGCCAGGGTGTTTCTCCATCTTCTTGGCCTCATGGCAGCGGCTATCCCTACAATCCCATTAGCCAGACTCCACATGCGTATCTCACAGTGGACTCTCAGGTCTGAGTGGGATAAGAGGGACGACAATTTAGACAGTCAGGTCCTCATCTCCAGCCCAGTGCAGTAGGATGTTATGGTGGCGGGACTCCAGCAACCTGATCCTAGAAGTCCCTTTCCAGACCCCTCCTCGCTCCCAAATACGGACTACAGATGTGTTGGGACTGGGATGGGGTGCCCATCTGGGACGCCACAGGACCCAGGGACTGTGGTCACTTGTAGACGCGCACCTGCACATAAATGTGCTAGAGATGAGAGCAGTGCTTTATGCTCTTCAAGCTTTTCAGCACATCCTTCTACAAGGAACCGTGTTGATCCAAACGAACAACATGTGTGTGGTATGGTACATCAACAAGCGGGGGGGGGTGGGGACCTGCTTGTATCCTCTTTGCAGGGAAGGGATGTGGATCTGGAACTTGGCGTTTCTGCGCGGATTCTGTCACCTGGTGGTCCACGTCCCAGGTGTGCAGAACATTCTTACAGACAGTCTCGGTTGCACCAGGATAAGAGCCCACAAATGGGAGCTAAAATATGAAGTTCTAGATCACATCTTTGACCTTTGGGGTCATCCGGAAGTGGATCTGTTTGCAGCCCCATCAAATGCAAAACTTCTCAGGTTTTGCTCGCTCGATCCCGGGCATGGTGCTTTCTGGCAAGATGCACTGTCGCTTACTTGGGAGAGGGAGATTTCTGTATGCATTCCCTCCCTTCCCAATCTTACAGAGAGTGTTGATCACGCTTCAGTCGGAAGGAGCACAAATGATATTGATAGCTCTGTTTTGGCCTCAACAAATCTGCTTCCCACTGCTTCAGCAGCTAGCAGCGGAACTTCCAATCCCTCTGCCTCTGTCTTACATAGATACATGGACAGTGTTGGCAGATAAGGGCCTACGGTCCACCCAGTCTGCCCATTTGAGCTTGTAAGTTTTTTATGTTTTCCTAGAAATCTGTTGCCCCTTAACCCTGACCTTCAGAATTCCTTTATGTTTGTCCCATGCATTCTTAAACCCTGTGATTGTTTCAGCCCCCACCACTTCCCCTGGCAGGGTGTTCCACTTGTCCACCACCCGTTCTGTGAAGAAATTCTTCCTCACGTTGCCTCTGAATTGTCCTCCCTCCAACTTCATCCCATGCCCTCTAGTCCTGGAACATATTTTTCGCTTACGATCTCCTGACACAGGAGGGGTGCATACTGGTACATCCAGGGCTAAAGTCCCTTCATCTACATACATGGCACCTCAAGACACAGCTGCTTCTAGGTATGGGGTTTCCCCAAGGGTAGCTCATATTTTGGTAGAGGCACGAAAGCCATCTACCTGAACTATCTATGCCATGAAGTGGAAGTGCTTTTTCATTTAGGTCACCTTGAAAGGTTTGGATCCTTTCTCATGCCCCACTCCCCAGGTCATGGAGTATCTTCTTCATCTGTTGGATCTGGGTTTGGCGCTATTCGTCACTGAAGGTGCATCTTGCAGTCATCTCTGCCTACCATGATCCAGTGGGAGGCAAGACACTGGCTCAGGTAGGGGTCTCCAAAACCTTTTTGAAAGGTATTTTGCATCTGAAACCCCCGGTGCATAACCCTGCTCCACCATGGGATCTTAATTTTCTTTTAGAGAAATTGACCTTACCTCCCTTCAGACTGGCAAATACTTGTGATATGCCCTTTTTGTCCTGGAAAGTGCTGTTTTTAGTTGCAGTTATCTCTGCTCATAGAATTTCTGAGCTTCAGGCCCTGATGTGTAAGGTGTGCCTTATTTGATTTTTTACAGAGACTGGGTGGCTCTGCGCACAAATCCCAAGTTTCTCTCTATGGTTGTTTCGGAGGCTACCCTTAATCAGTCTCTAGAATTGCCGGTATATTACCCCAAGCATTCTAATCGGGGGGACGCCATCCTGCATACGTTAGACATTCACAGAAGTTTACGTTATTACATGAACAGGACAAAAGACATTCGCAAGGCGGATCAGCATTTTGTTTCTTTCACACCAAAAAGAGACTGTCTGGCAGTTTCCGAACCGTGTCTTTCAAAATGGCTGGCAAACAGCATTACTTTTTGTTACCAGAAGTACAGTAAAGTCCTTCCGGGGCAGGTAAAAGGACATTCTACCGGGGAATGGCTGTTTCCACAGCCTGTTTCAGAAACTTACTGTATCTGCCCCAGACATCTGCGCCGTGGCTACTTGGAGTTCCGTCCACACTTTCATGAAACACTACAGTTTAGACATTGTCTCGCGGTGTAGGGATGGTTTTGGACCAGCAGTCCTTCAGGGACTCCTGTCCTAATTTTACTAGTTTTCTACTGAGATTATGTTTCAGCCTCCCAAGTTTTTTCTTGTCCCTTGGACTATTTACTACTTGGGACTCAGTCCTACAGGTGATTACCTTCTGCAAGAGCCCTCTCGAAGTAAGAACCTACCGTAACAGTAGATCTTCAAGAGAAGCTCTTGCAGTAGGTGACCTTTTCCCCACCCACCTTCCCCCTCTTTATTTACAGCTCTCTTTCCAGAAAGCTTGTTTTTGGATTCAGGAGCCTCTTCCCATTCTCCTGTCATGACCCTTGGAGGTCTCCAGCGGGAGAACTGGAGGGCGGACGTAGGGACCGCCCACTGTATATTGTGTCACTGACATCCGTCACGTGATGTCCAGTGGGCGGTCCCCCATCAGACACTGCTAGCAAAAGTTTCCATGTGGTCCTGACACCAGGGGGCACAGTCCTGCAAGTGATTAGATCTCTCGAAGACCTGCTGTTACAGTAAGTTCTTGTGTAACTGTACTTTTCGTGAACACTGCAGTGGTGTTCGGTGTAATGGTACGCTTCATTCTAGCAAATTGGTTGCTGTGGATGTTGGGAAACTTCCTAGCCATATATTACCGTGCATTGAAAAGATTTTAACATTTTTCCAGGTTTCGGCTCGCAGTTTTGAACTATGAATGGAGAAAGGTGTTCATCCAGGTCTGTGAGTAAATACTACATAATGTTCTTCAATTAAGTATTACTGTTTTAAATCTGGCTCCTGTTTAATGTACGCAAATATATGCATATGAACTTTCCCAGCATCTACTGCAACCGATTCGACTCAAATGAACGGAACGGAGCAAGGTGTTACTGGAGGTATGGAATTAATTTGCATAAGGTTATCAAATCCATCTGTCATGCTTACTGTTACATTAGGAGCATTCACCTGCACTTACTGGTGAGGATACTGACCGCTCACTCCGAGGTCCGTGGAGTGGGTGAAAGGGAAGGAACCCCTTCCATATGTGTGTGTGTGTGTGTGTGTGTGTGTGTCTTTCTCTCCCCCTTCCTGTCCAACTCTTACTAAGCACGCTTCCAATGGCAACCATGGATTAATCAGGGAAATTGATCCATGGTCAAGTGATGTGTTATAACGAATCACAGTTCACTGTTTACAAGTCCTGTACAGTGCCATGTTACAGCTTTGTTTATAGCATTTGTAAAAAACTGGCAGCACTTGGTGGTTGTTTCTATTGTTGGATTGTTGTACCTCAAAAATTTAACTATGAGTATAAACAGAAGGAGTGTTCAAAGTGCATCATCTTGCACTTTTTGGCATTTAATTTTAGCTACCAAACCTTGGACCACCCCTTTCTCTCTTTTTGTTTTTCTTCCTCAGAGCTTTTTCCTTTGCCAGGGGGCTGGCTTGGCTCTTCAGCTTCTATCCCTCACAAGGCCTCCATCTCCCCACAGAATTCACCTGCCTTGCCCCTCCCCTCCCCCATGGCGGGGTCAGGAGAGGGAGAACCCCGAGTCCAAATGTGGTGCAGCAGGGTCCTGGGGCGATGGTGTGGGTTGGGATGAACGGGCAGGGCTTTCTAAGTGACCAGACCCCACTTTTCCCATTATCCTGTTTTCCCCGTCCCGAGGTCGACGTGAGTTCACTGGTGTGGGTGTGCACTGTGAAGATGTTGCACACACTCAAAAGCCTGCGCCCAACCCTCCGAGACACAGCGCATGGTATGCCACCCAGCCTCCAGTAGGTGGCAGATGTAGAGCAGTACGTGCTGTCTCTTCCCCCTTCCCCCAAAGGAGGAGAGCCATCCATGGACACTCGATCCTCCTTCTCTTGAGCGACCTGTATCTTTTCCCAAGCTTGGGTCACCAACATGGGAAGAGGCAAGGCACTCAGCATCTCTGTCTTCCACACCACTAATCTGGCTCGGGAGTGGACCACCTCTCTAACCTTACCAGATCACTGTGTAATTCCCTTACCCCCTTCTTACTGTCTACTCTGCCACAGAGCTTTGTGTTATCTGTGAAGACACCAGTCTTGACCTGTTTTCATTATGTATCTAATACAGAATGCTGACACTCTGAATCTCAATACCCAGGATCCTGAACCAGACATCCCGACAGTGCAGTTCCCGACGGATTGCCAGCCTGATGGTGGAAAGCCAGACACCACAACTATGGCATTTTCGTGGGTGAGAGGGGGGGTTCCGCCCCCCAACCCTGTCGCGGGGGGCTTCGTCCCCTGCACTCCCCTAAATTAATATAACCAACTCTGGTTAGGTTCAAGTTTGGGAGTCTGGCTTTCCACCATTGGGATGCCGAACCACTGGGGAAATGCACTGTTGGGATGACAGGCTTGGGATCCTGGGTGTCGGGATTCCAAGTTTTGGCATTTCGTAGTGATACCTTCATTATCTAATGCTGCTGATGAACATATTGAAAAGGATTTGACCCATGCCTCACCCCTGCAGAAACCCATTTGTATCCTCTCTCTCTCCTTCCCCCTACTTGACTCCGTTTACCATGACCCTCTGCTATTCCACCCCCCAACCACTTACCTACTCACCTTAACTAGGTCCTTCATTGAGCCGGCCTGGTGGCATTGAGGGTTGAGGCGCTGGACGCCTTACCTTGCGCTGCGCTGGCGACCCGGGTTCAAGAATGACTTCAGGGTGCTGGCATTGGGGGGGGGCCGGAGGAGCTGGATTAAGTGAGCTGCCTGGCTGCTTTCCTCTCCTCCCCCAGGGGTAGTGGGGGGTGGGTTGTCGCCCCTCCCATAGTTCTGTCCCTTCCTGGTGGATGTCCAGTGGGGTAATGTAGGCAGGCAGGAGTGGCAGTGTGGGTAGGAGAAAGGGGCTGAGCTGGTTTCCGGTGTGCACCTGCGCCTCCACGCACATGTATGGCCGGGGCCCGGGGGGGGGGTGTTACGGGAGAAAGTCCAGAAAACAGAACTAGGTCCTTTGCTACACCTAGATCCTTTTAACTTTTTCGGCAACCTTGTGTGTAGTACTGTGTCAGATGCCTTGCTGAAAACGAAAGAGTAAATCCACTGCCTGACCCTCCTACTCTGTAGTAGCTACCCAGTCAAAGAATTATTGATCTGACAAAACATCCCTGCCACAGACAAATTCTGTGTACTGTCCTGGAGCCCATTTCTCTAAAGCTAGTCCACTAGAACCAGTTCTTCTTGACTGTTGTCTCCATTAGTCTATCCACAATTGAAGTACAACTAAAAGAGTGGATGATGGGTACAGGGAGGGAATAAAGACAGATGGGGAGGAAGTGAGAGAGGAGTAGGTAGAGGCTTGGTAATGTGCGATTTGGCACAGCTTGTGAAGTGCTTGTTGAAAGCATCCACAACAACAATTAATTTGGTCACTTTCGATAGCCCTTATATTATTGGAGGGGACTTTAACCTAGCTTTAAACTGCAGACAGGATAAATCCTCCTCATACTGAGATCAAAGATCTAATGTAAGAAAACAATTGAAAGGATATATGGAAGATGTAAAACTCACCGATAGTTGGGGAGATCTTAATATGGACTTTGAAACAGGAACATAGGAATTTGATGGCAGAAAAAAGCCAGGCCCACCCGGTCTGCCTAGTTTGCCTAGGCGTCCACCTAGGTCTTGACTATAGTCCGCGCCCCAGTCTCAGCAACCTTAAGTGTTTATCCCATGCCCTCTTGAACCCTCCTACTGTCTTGTCACCCACCATCCCCCTTGGCAGCCCATTCCACTTTACCACCTCTCTCTCAGTGAAGAAGTACTTCCTATGGTTGCCTCTAAATTCACCACCCCCACCCACCGTTTTGTAATTCACGTCCCCTCACCCTTAACCGTTCTTTCAGCTGGAACAGGCTCCCTACTGGCACTTTAATGAAGCCCTTCAAGTATTTGAATGTTTCAATCATGTCATCCCTCTCCCTCCTCTGTTCCAGTGAATACATTCCTAGGTCATTCAGCCTCCCCTCGTATGGCAATTTGTCAAGACCTCTGACCATCTTTGTCGCTCTCCTCTGTACTCGTTCCAACCGCTCCACATCTTTCCTGAAGTATGGCCTCCAGACCTGGACTCCATACTCTAGGTGCGACCTGACCAGCTGAGTGTACGAGGGAACTATGACTTCTCACGTTCTGCTTGATATTCCTCTCCCTGTGCAACCCAGCATCCTGCTGGCTCTTGCCACTGCCCCTCCACACTGCTTCCCCACCTTCAGGTCCTGTGAAATGAGACCCAAGTCCCTTTCCTGTACTGTAACCGTCAGGGATTTACCCCCAATCCAGTATTCAGCCTTCCTGTTTTTTGCCCAAGTTCATAATCTTACATTTGGCCGTATTGAATGCCATTTACCACTCCTTGGACCATTCCTCCAACCTCTTTAGATCTTTACGCATCATGTCTTTCCCTTCCTGCATGTCCACTCTGTTACAGACCTTTGCATCATCTGCAGACAGAATCATCCTCCCCTCCAGACCCTCCACTATATCCCCTATAAAGATATTAAACAAGAGGCCCCAGCACCAACCCTTGGTGGGACCCCACTGATGACAGCAGATTCTTCTGAGGGTGCACCATTGTCCAATACCCTCTGTGTCCTGCCCTCCAACCAGTTTTTGACCCACTTTATTATTCCCTCTCCCAACCCCAGGCAACCCATTTTGTGTAATAGACTCATGTGCAGCACCGAGTCGGACGCTTTTCTGAAGTCAAGGTAAGCCACAGCCTCCGAGCCCCCCTGATCCACCACCTAGGTGACCGACTCAGAAAAACCTTATCAGGTTCATTTGACAGGATCTGCCCTCTGTGAAACTATGCTGTCTTGGGTCCCTCAGGCTGCTTGTCCCCAGGTAACTGTTGATTTTGACTTTGAGCAGCTTTTCCATGAGCTTCCCAACCACCGATGTCAAGCTGACTGGCCTGTAATTTCCTACCTCCTCCTTCGGCCTCCCCGCCCTTGTGAAGAGGTACTACATCTGCCTGTTTCCAATCACTGGGTACCACCCCTGATCTTAAGGAGCTGTTGAATAGGGCTGTGAAGGGAGCAGCCAGAATGCCACTCAGTTCCCTCAAGACCCTTTGATGCACCCCATCCGGGCCCATGGCCTTGTCCACTTTCAAATCCTCGAGTTGCCTCTGGATCTACTCCTTCCGAAATGGACTCATGTACACCCCTTCCCCTCCAACTGGTGCACTCCTATAGCTACCTCCCTTCCATTCCTTTTCCCTCATGAATGCTGAACAGAAATACCTGTTCAGCAGTTTGGCTTTTTCCTGATCTTCCACCACCCTCTCCCCCACCTTTAGACTGTGAATCCCCTTCTCTGTTTTCCTCTTTTCTCCTATATACCTAAAGAAGGTCTTGTCCTTTTTGGCAGTATTTTCCTCTGTTCTTGCCTTTGCTCGCCTGACCTCCCTGCCTCTCTCTGTCTAGCCTGATAATCTTTCCAAGCCTCCTCCTCCTGTGTCATTTTAAACGTCCTGAATGCTATTCTCTTGGCTCTGATGCTTCATTCCACTTCCTTGTTGAACCATAGTGGCTTCCACTTTCTCCTATTTTTGTTTAGCCTTCTTACACAGAGGTCTGTGGCACCTGCTGTGGCCCCCTTTATTGAGTCCCACACGTCCTCCACCTCCTCGAGTTCCCCCACTCCTTCCAGTGCTTGAGCATATTCCCCCATACGTTTAAAATCTGTTCGTCTGAAGTCAAGTACCTTCACCTTTGTCCTGTTTATGTGCGTACTGTGAACCACACAGTACCATGGTCACTTGTACAAAGGTTTTCCCCCATCCATACGTTCCGTACCCTATCCCCATTCGATAATACCACATCTAACACCAACCCTCCCTAGTTGGCTGCCTGACCATCTGTCTTAGTAAGGCCTCCTGAAAGGAGTCCAGAATCGCCCTGAAGATGGGTGATGCTGCTAACAGCGTGTCCCACACCACATCCGGTAGGTTGAGGTCCCCCATCAGCAGCACCTCACCCTAGTTGACATCCTTAGTATGTCTTCCATCATCTGATTGTCCACACTGTCTTGCTGCCCTGGTGACCTGTAGACTACTCCAGTGCACAACACCTCCCCCCTCCCCGTGGGAAATGAAACCCATAATGCCTCTGCGTCCCCCCCCACCTGCCCTGTACTTCTGTTGCCTGAATCTCCTCCTGCACATAAAGTGCCACTCCCCCACCTTTCTCCTGATCCTATCTTTCTTAAATAGATTATACCCTGGTATGCTTCTGCCCCCCCCATGGCACCAAGTCTGTTATCCCCACCAAGTCTAATTCTACCTTAGAAACATAGAAGTTGACGGCAGATAAGGACCGCAAGGCCCATCCAGTCTGCCCATTTCTTTTTTCTACCTTATAATTGTGCCATCAGCCTTTGCTCTGTCAGTGGCCTATCTGTTCATAGTCATTTGTATTGCTCCCTTATGCCTATCCCATGCCTGTTTGAAGCCGTGTACTGTATTCATAGCCACCACTTCTTGTGGTAAGCCATTCCATGCATCTACCACCCTTTCTGTGAAAAAGAATTTCCTCACATTCCCTCTTAATCGGCCCCCCTCAAATCTCATGCTGTGTCCTCTTGTCCTGCTGTTTTTCTTAAATTTAAACATGTTAGACTCTTTCACCTTGTTAATGGCCTTAAGGTGTTTGAATGCCTCGGTCATATCACCTCTCTCCCTCCTTTGATCAAGGGTATACATATTGAGCTCTGTCAATCTGTCCTCATATGTCTTCTGATGCAGTCCTGCACCATTTTGGTTGCCCTTCTGGACTGCCTCAATTTGGTTAATGTCCTTGTGAAGGTGTGGCCTCAATACTGCATGCAGTACTCCAGATGGGGCTCAACCAGTGTCTTGTAAAGAAGGATTATTACCTCCCTCTCACGACTTGTGTTACCTCCTACTAATACACCCTAACACCCACCTAGCCTTACCTACTGCTTTAGAGGTCTGCTTGATTATTTCAGGTCATCAGTGATGATGATGCCCAAGTGTCTTTCTTCCTTGTGACTGCTAGCAACTCCTCCCAGCCTATAGGTGGCTTCAGGGTTTCTCTTCCTATGTGCATGATTTTGCACTCTTTGCATTAAATCCCAGTTGCCACTCTTTGACCATTTTGCTAGTTTATCCAGATCTCTTCTCATTCTGCCCACCCCATCTGATCATCTACTCTGTTGCAGATCTTGGTGTCATCTGCAAACAGACAAGCCCTTACCCTCTAGTCCATCTGCAAGGTCACTAATGAAGATGTTGAAGAGGACTGGCCCCAGAACTGATCCCTGAGGTACCCCACTTGTGACTTGCATCTCTTCTGACTGTATACCATTTACCCCCACCTCTGTTTTCTGCCCGTCAACCAGTTTGCCACCCAGTGACCAACTTGACCCAATTCCCGAGCCTACCCAGCTTATTTATCAATCTTCTATGTGGAACAGTGTCAAAAGCTTTGCTGAAGTCAAGGTAGGTGACATCAACTGCCCCTTTGGTCCACCACTCTGGTTACCCAGTCAAGAAATCTATGAGATTAGTTTGACAAGACCTTCCTTTGTAAACCCATGCTGTCTTGGATCCTGTGCCCCTATGGATGCCAGGTGTGCAATTATCCTTTCCTTAAGGAGTGCCTCCATAATCTTGCCCACTCACTGGTGTAAGACTGACTGGTCTGTAGTTCCTGCCTCTCCCTGCTACCACTCTTGTGGAGCAGGATCACATGAGCCCTTCTCCAGTCTTCTGAGACCTCTGCTGTGCTCAGAGACTCACTAAACAGTTCTGCTATTGGCTCTGCTAGTTCCACCTTTAGCTCCTTAAGTACCCTGGGATGTATGCCATCAGGTCCCATTGCCTTATCCACCCTGGGCTTGCAAGCTCTTGTAGGACCCTTCTTTTGTGAAGGGAGTAGTACTCACCTCCCTCCCCGTGTCCATGATGCTGAGCTAGGGCCCTGCCCTGCCTTCTCTTCAGTAAATACTGACCAAAAGTATCTATTTAGGATAGATGCCTTTACAGGGTCCTCCTCTTCACATGCTCCCTTTTCTCCATTAAGCTTAGCAATACCTCCTCTGGACTTTCTCCTTTCACTAATGTATCTATAGAAAGTCCTGTCACCTTCTTTTACTGTTTGTGCTAGTTTTTCCTCAGTTTGGGACTTTGTCTGCCTTACTGCCTTCCCTGCTTCCCTTAGGGCAGTTTGGTATGCCTCCCTCATCTTCATCCGTTGTGTTCCTTATATTTCCTGGAAGGCCAGTTTTTGGCTCTGACCTTTCTGCTACTGTATTTGTAGAACCAAAGTGTTTCTTCTTCTTTGCACTTCCTGTTCTGTCTAACATAATGGGATGTTGCTTCAAGTATTGCATCCTTAATGCTTTCCCACTTTGCCTGTACCCTTCACCTGTGTTTCTTTTGCCAGGGCTAGCTTAACTCTGTTGGCCATCTTATCAAAGTCAGCTCCTCTGAAGTCCCATATTTTGCCTTGGAATGGGATGATTTAGATATAGTAGCCAAATTGAACCATACCATGTGATGGTCACTGGCCCCAGGTGACCTTCTCCTACCTGAGATCTGTGATCCCTTCCTTGTTAGTCAGTACTAGATCTAGGATAGCCCTGCCTCTCGTGGGTTGCTGTACCAGTTGTTTGAGGCCCTTCCCCTGCAGGGAATCCACTCTGTGTCTAGTTCTGGCAGATGTTCCTGCTGGTATTGACCAATCTGTATCCGGCATGTTGAAGTCTCCCATTATCAGAACCTCCCCTTTAGCTGTCATGTTTTGTACATCTTCTAACAGTAATGTATCTATGTCCTACCCCTGGTCTGGGGGCCTGTAGACAACCCTAGTTCTTATGACTGTCCCATTTCCTGTTTCCAGGGTGACCCACAGTTCTTCTGGCTCCTTATGTGTATTCTGAATTTCTGTAGCTTTGATATTTTTCATTGACATACAGGCCACCTCCCTTTTTGCACCTCTGTCTTTTTGAACAATACATAGCCAGGTACTGAAATCTCCCAAGTGTGGTTACTGGTAAACCACGTCCTCACTAATTGCTACTATGTCCAGTTTAGCCTCTGACATTATTGCCTGCAGGTCTGGGATCTTATTTCCCATGCTGTGAGCATTTGTGTACATGATTTTCCATTGGCCAGATTTTGGTGTGTTAGTTGTTGGGTGAGGTTTGGCATTACCCTGTGCGTCGTGTGGCAAGAGACAAACCTTTTTCTTACCTGGTGATGCAATGAACTGCAAACATGCTGAATCCCTGTTTGACCACTGGCTGAGGGGAGGGTGTTCTTCCCATTCGACGCTTTGGGGTGCTGCACCCCTCTCCCATTGCTAGTTTAAATATTCTGCAAAGACGCCAAACCTTTGCCCCAATGCACTGACTTCCTCCTTAGTCAGATGCAGTCCATCAAATTTAAAGAACTTTCACTCCCAGAACTGTTGCCAGTTCCTACAAATCTGTGTCCTTTTTCCTGGCACCAGCCCTGAGCCACGTGTTTAGCTCCCTATCTCCCTTTCTCTGACCTTCCGTCCATCTGCTCCCCTCTCCCAGACTGGCAGGATCTCAGAGAAGGAGATGCGGACGAAATAAATGATAGTTTGTCACCCAGCCTGGTCAGGTGTTCCTTGGTCTCCACAACTGACTGGCTGGCGAGATCATTAGTCCCTATGTGTACTAGGACATCAATGTTTTCTCCTGCTTTGTGAACAGTTTTAGCAATGCGTTCAGTGTCTCTCCATGCTGATGTACCTGGGAGACATCTGACCATTACCCCTGGCTGGAGATGGGTATCAACTCCCCGAATCATGGAGTCTCCTATGATCAGAAGTTTTTTACCTCAGCCATGACCGCTGCTAGGTCTGGGACCTTGTTGCCCAGGCTCCTGGCGTTTGTGCACATGGCCTTCCAAACTCCTGCGGCCCTGATGTCCTCCCTCATCCTACCACTTCTCACCAGCCTGACTCTCCCACCCTTTGCCCCAACTGGGCGTCCTATTTTCTTGGGGGAAGGGGTCTGAGTGTCCCCCTTATCAGCTACACTGTTTTGGGTATTTGCTAGTAACAACCCCCCCCCCCCGTCAGTTTAAATTGTAGGATTTTACAGTGTGCTCCTCCGATTTTCCTTTCAGCACTTCCTTGCCCTCTTTAAGTGAAGCCTCTCTGCAGCAAATAAGCTTTCATCCTGCCAAATGATCCCCAGTCTCCCACTATCCTGAATCCTTTCCTGGTGCACCATCCAGAGAGCCAGCTATTGAATTCTGCTATCCACGGCTTCTTCTCTGAGCTCGCTCTCGGAACTGGCAGCACCTCAGAGAATGCTACCAATCTAAAACTCAGACCATTACAGAACCTTGACAGGGCATCAAGGCGTGCCTGCCCTCCATCAGGCTGTGCCCCGCAAGGTCATTTGTTCCCAAATGGAAAACCAGATGAGTACTCTCATCCTGCCTTTTTACCCATGAGGAGATGTGGTGAATCACCTTGGCTGCTGTCATACCTGTCAAGCACCTTATCCAAACCTTACTCCCCCCATTTAATGCTCCTGACAATGGAGTACCAAGGTTTTCCCCCATCTATATGTTCCGTACCCTATCCCCTTTCGATAATACCACATTGTCCTCCACCCTTTTTGAATGGGATCCTCTCCCTACTGACTGTCCCTCCTCCACTCCTCCATCTCCTCCTTATCTTGCCTTCCCCTTATCTTGCTCATCCCTTGACCTCCTACCCCTGGCTCATATTCCCTCTTTCTAGCCCCTGTAGTCTGCCCTCTCCAGGGACTGCCCCCTGGACTCATTCCTCTAGCACCCCCTTCCCTCTGCGCTCCCCTCCCTTCTCCCAGGTCCACTTCCTATAACTATCTCCTTTGCCTGCTCACCCACCCCCACTGACTTGCTGCAAACTCCCTATCCTGCCTTTGCCTTGCCCTCTCCTGTCTTTTAAACCAAGGATGGAAATGAGAAAGGAACATGTGGACACACCGGGATTTGAACTCCGGACCTCTGGTATGCCGTTCCAGCGCTCTAACCATTAAGCTACAGGCCCACTGGTATTGGTAGTGGTGTTTCTAAATTGGTTTCTGGTTGCAGAATTGAGCAACACTAGAGAAAGGAATGTGTGACTGTGAAATAGGAAGTTCTTCAGATGCTTTATCCAGTGGGCCTGTAGCTTAATGGCTAGAGCGCTGGAACAGCATACCAGAGGTCCGGAGTTCAAATTCCGGTGCGCCCACATGTTCCTTTCTCATTTCCATCCTTGGTTTAAAAAACTATATACCTTGCAGGGGTTAAACTGCACTGTGAGTAGTGGTACTCCTCTCCTGTCTTGGAATTCTTATCCCTTCTTCCCCTGTCACTTTTCCATCCGAGTTCCATTTAGTACTGGAAAGGTTTGTCGATGGAGTCCCAGCTAACCTACCCCCCTGCATTTGCCCCACTTCTTCATCGCCGCCCAGTGTGTCCCACTTGCCTGTGTGCCCATCTACTTTATCCTCCTGCTCTGGCTGTGCATCATTCTCACAGTCCAGTCTATCCCCCTTGCCTAAGGTGCCATTCTGACCCCCACTGCCCCGCTCAGTTATAGACAAGCCTGACCCTTGGGTACTACACTCCCTGTACTCCTGGCCCTGCACCCCTGAGTTTTCTCGGGCCCTCAATGCTTCCTTCTGGCCGCTACTACCCTGAAATGTCCTCCTCCATGTGTACCCCTGCCCCTGATCCCTTGCTCCTGATGCCTCCTTCTGAGTTCAGCTGCCTTGGGGTGCCCTCCTCCTTGTGCAGTTATCCTCCCCTTTGCCCCCTCCTGTGGGATACCCTCAATTTTCCCCTCCACTTTGGTCTGTAACATGTCCTCCCCGTTCTCCCCACCCTGATAGCTTCTCACACAAACTTCCTCACCCCCATCCTCATCCTGTATCTGTAGTTTGGAAAACCTGTTGTTTGTATGTGATACCCACCAACTGCCTTTCCCCTACTGGAACTCCCCCCTCCTCTTGCTTTATGAAATTGCTCCGAGTCCCCTTGCCTCACACTAGTTTCCATCCCTCCTTGTCCTTCGTCTTCCTTGCTGTTGGCTCCTCCCCCTCTATATTACTACTTCTCCTCACAACCCTTCCCTCCACTGCCTCCTTCTATACCCGACCAGCCCCGCTCCCTCTTTGTGCCACATTGATTAATACTGCCCTCGTCACCACTACCTCAACCCCCCAATATCCCTCCAATTTCTTCTAGCCTCCCCACTCTACTCCAGTGTATCAATTTCCAAGCATAACCTTCTTACTTCCTCCCTAATCTTTGCCAATTGCCTGCACACCATACTACCCCCCCACCCTCCTGCCATGTGCAGCATCATAGCCGACCCACATCCAGTGCACCTCACTACTCTACCGAATATTCCCTCCGATCTTGCTGTTTGGTGACCCAACCGCCAACCCCAGTCCCTTCTTTGCCAACGGCCCTTCTCCATGTTCTCAGTTTGCTACAAGAGTTTTACAGTAGATGGTGATAGAGAAGTGTCCCTGGGGTAGGCCTCCCAGTAGTGTGCATGCAAGTCCTGGTTCAGTAGTCTCTAGGAGAAATTTCCCTGGAGCATGATTTACTGACTGTGTATCATGATTAGAAGAAGAACCTTAATGCACCTGTTCAAACAGGACTGCAGATTTGGGGAGGTGGTTAGTTTTTCCGCCCCGTTGCAGAAGGTTACAGGCTCTATCCCTAGGTGTGATACCTCTGAATTGCCTAGGAAAGGACGGGTGTGGACCCACAATTCTATTAATATATGTCCAGTGAGGGTTAGAGTGAGGCTTGGATTACTGGGGAATCCAGAATCTTTGGGTTGCTCGCTAGCACCTCCCTGTGGTTGTCTGGTATAACTTGAGAAATAGGGACTTTAAAATTTGACCGGCATGACCTAGTGCCCCAATAAATTAAAGGACAACCCATGGAGGGTGGGGGGACAGTCGACAGCAAGCTTCAACGGGCTAGCACAGTCCAGGAAAATCTCTAGTAGATGTTGTGCCTTCTGCTGCCTTGCCGCTCTTCCTGACCACTGCTGCCGCTAGGATGCTCACTCCGAATGGGGAGGGGGGCTCTCACTCGGCCCTGTAGGCCCTGTGGAGAACAAAAGAGGATCCGGTTACCGGCGGGAAAGGATTGTGCATGCGCGGCATCCATTCCAACTCTCAAAACACCAAACGGATTACCCGCAACACACTGTATACAATAAGCCTATTACATTACTTAGAAATCTCTCCATTCTGCCTGCTTTGCATCCTCACATCAACAGCATGCTCCCCGCTTCCTTAAAGCACGCCCCCCGGTACCAGTTACAAGGCGTCCACATCTGCACACTCTGTGTCCAATAAAACAGTCTGCATAGGTTGGCCAACAGGAATAGGCACACAGCAACGTGCCTTAATTAGTTTACAGTCCAAAAAAGTCTCTGGTTGATGCTGTGCCTTGTGCTGCCTTGCCGCTCTTCCCAACCGCTGCTGCCGTTAAGACGCCAACTCCGAATGGGAGAGGGGGCTCTCACTCAGCCCTATAGTTCCTTGTGCTGCCTTGCCACTCTTCCTGACCTCTGCTGCTGCTAGGGCACTCACTCCGAATGGGGGAGGCTCTCACTCAACCCTGTAGTCCCTTGTGCTGCCTTGCCTCTCATTCTTTTCATCACCGCCACACAAGAACTGGTTATTTTTTTTATTTCTCAACTTCTCACACACAGCACAAAAAACAAGAAAATATCATCATAATTTTGGACCACACCCTTGTAGAATTACAAGTCAGTATCTCTGAAAAAAACATGACCAAGCAGTGGTCAATGGGCCCAACACTTCTGAAAGATAAGAACTGTTTAGAACTACTTGAACAGAAATAAAAAATGATTCACAGCACATTCTGTCCTGTGCGGCTATTTTGGTTCAGGTTAAGTAGTGGGTGGTTCCAACGCCATGTGGTGCTAATGGAAGGAATGCTTAACACAAAGCCCAGTTTCAGAAACTTTTGCTTCTGTCAGGTGCAGTGTCCTAAAAGTGGTTATTAGAGGGGAGATTATTAGAGGGGATATAATTAGCTACTCAACACATAAGAAAAAACTGCTTAGAAAAAAAAAATTTTTGAAAAAGAAGTAGATCAGAAGCTATGCACAGGTCTACTCATGGTCCAGCTGCATTCAGAACCCTTCTGCAGCCTAAAAACAAACATAACAAACTGGTTTCCTACAGAACAGAAAGAAACCTATTAATGTCTAGAGCAAAATACTACGCCCTTGGGGATAAACCAGATAACATTATGGAATTACAACTACAAAATAAAACTTGGGTAAGAAATATTTTTGAAATTTTAGATCATACAGATAAACTGATTACTAAACCAGTGGCAGTAAAGTATTTTTCCGACAACTACTAAACACTGTACAGTACAGAAAGATCAAAATTTCTAGAAGCCATGGGCTGCTTTCTTACTAGATTGAATACAACAACCCTTTTGAACTGTCAAGTAGATTGCCTAGAGTAAGACATAAGTGAGGAAGAATTAAACAAACAAAGCAATTGCCTCCAGGGAAAGCACAGGAATGGATGGAATTCCCACTTAATTCTATGAACAGTACCCCCATGTACTAGCAGAACCATTGCTACAACTATTAAGCCACAGCATGCAAACTATGACCATCTTTTTTGATGTGGGAAAAATCTGTTTTTCTGAAGAAAAAAATAAAGACCCAAGGTGTGTAACATCTTACCGGACTATTTCTCTACTTAATTCGGATGAGAAAATCCTTGCCAAAATAATAGTCACCAGACTGGAAAAGGTAGCCACCTCAATTGTCGACAAAGACCAAAACGGCTTTATAAAAGGCAGAGAACTGGGTGCAGACATCAGGAGACCAACAAACATCTCAAACATTAGTAATAACAAACATCTTAAACATCAGTAACTTGGACAACTTAGTAATAGTAGTATTTGATACGGAGAAGGCCTTTGATTGAGTCGAATGATATTATTTCTTTGCAGTATTTTGAAAATTCAGCTGTGGACCAACATACATCAGCTGGCTCAAAATGTTCTCTCTCTCTCTCTCTCTCTCCAAAGGCAGTAGCTCAAACTAACAGGAATTTATCACCTCACTTTAGTCTAACCAGAGGTACTAGAGAAGGGATATCCATTATCATCATTGCTGTTTGCATTCACCTTCGAATCCTTAGTCAGAGACATCAGCTCCAACAATACTATAATGTATGATAGAACGCTGTTAACCTTAGGAAATCATCATTTCCTAAGGTTGTTAACCTATCGATGTGACGTAGAAATGTTGTTAGCCTATCGATGCTACGTCACATCAATAGGTTAACAACGGCCATCGGTCTGCGCATGTGCGTGCCTTTTTTTACACTGGGAACCAACGGATGAACGCAGCGGTTAGGGAAGGACTGAATGCGGCGGTGACTATATTTCAAAAAGTAAGCAGCCGTTTTCCTTTTTATGTGGGACCATACACTATAAAAAATAATGTATGGTCCCTCTATCGGCAACCAGTCACTGTTAACCATCTCGAGTTTGCCATGGCAACATAAACCTCTCGAGCTTCGCTCCCAAGGTTTACATGGTCGCCCTGGCAACCTCTCGACAGGTAACAGACCGGTTACCGATAGAGGACCATACATTATCCTCTATATAAAAGGAATTACAATAGATCAGCGAGAACACAAAATCAGTCCATATGTAGGTGACACACTGCTATACACATCAGATAATCCAACATCATTATAAATATGCTTGGGCCTGATTGAAGACTTTAGAAAAGCATCTAGTTATAAAGTTAATGTGGACAAAATGGAGCCGATATTGATTAATGGAAGGGAGGACAGTCTACCATAGGAATTCAGGGATAAGGTTACCAGTCAGAATCTTGGAATTAACATAAATAATCCACAGCATCTAATAAAAATGATCTACCCCTACTAAATACGTTCAAGAAAGATTTAGAAAAAATGGAGTAAAACTGCTGTTAACATGTATTAGCAGATATGTCATCAAAGGGAATATCCTTCCAAGAGTTGTGTTCTTATTTCATTCTTTAGCGATAAGTTAATGAACAATTCTTAAAAAAAAAAAATTAGATTGTATTATTAATAAGTTATTGTAGAATGATAAAAACCTTTACATAGCATTAACAAACTGGCTTAGAAAGAAGATGGGAGGACTGGAACTACCTAACTTTAGACACTATTACCTGGCTTCTTAAAAGTCTCAAATTCAAGACTGGTTTTCCAGTGATTTAGCAGTAATTAAAACAGAACAACATTTTCATAAATACAGCAACTTCAAAAGTATTTTATGTTTGGGCTACTATAATAGAGTTACAAAATGTGTCCCACACCACTCTCTAATCAAAGTACTTCTAGCTCATGAAATTATTCAGTTTAAAAACCGAGTCTCTCTACTCACCGCAGTACACTGAAATTTCCATTTTTAAACCTCCATACTTAGACAATGGATTAATTCGTACATTAGAGGATGTGATGGATCATAATACTCTGTTAGCGTGCCTGCAGTTGCAAGAAAAAAATTACCTGCCACGATAGTAATTCTTTAGATACCAACAATTGACAGAATTGAGAGAATTCATCATTTCTGTTGGCTATTCAATAAATCCCCAATTGTTAATATCTTGGAGCAACATAAAATCGAATGAAAAACCTACAGTGTATCAGCAGTTTTATAACGTATTGCTACAGTACACCTCAGTGCCTCTAGACCATCTTGAAAGGAATTGGGAACACCACCTAAACACCTCTGCTAGTGATAGTAATTGGCAAAACATTATCGCATTCCCTATAAAAGAATTTCAATCTGTAAAGTTACAAGAGATACCATTTCATATTCTCCATAGAGCATACTGTACTCTACATGACTTAATAGAATGGATAGCAATGTTAGTGATAGAAGCACTTGATGTCAAAATAGTATCACTTATACATATGCTCCTCGCCTGTAAAAGAAGAAAAAAAAAACTGACCCACTACTGGGAAGAAATTCTTGCTGTCCGAGAAACATCTACCACCAGTAAATGGTCGGTGAATGCAAAGGATATTCTATTAGCAACAAATCATTCAGATTTAACGGACTCGAGCTCAGGTCAGACGTTTCTCTCTGGGATGCATAATTGCAAAGAAATGTATACTGTTACAGTGTGCATGGAAGGACTCCAAACGCCCTTGTTTTCAAACCTGGGTAAACTTGATGGTGGATGTGTATAAACAAGAAAGGATACTGTACTAAAAGGGTAAAGAATTCTTTGCTTGAAGATATGAGCATCTCTTGTTACCAACGCCTGAAACATATTTACTCAAAAAAAATCCTGTCTGGCTAAATGGTCTGTCCTGGTAATTTGGAATGTAGTTGTCTTTGAGGTAGACACTGAAAAATGGGACATATGTTTTTGAATGTAACACATGGTAAAACAGACCACTATTTCAATTTACTTCCCAAAGTAGATCAACTGTATTATAGTTCATTGCAAGCACCTCAGATGTTGTGTACGCTCTGTCAATTATGAATGCATATTGGTGGATTTTTCAGTGTATTGCTCTGTACGCTCTGTAAAGTCTCTTGAAAATAAAATTCTTTAAAAAAAAAAAGCATCCACAACTCTAGAGGGAGTGAAGAAAAGGGAGTTGGCAACTCACAGGGAAGAGATGGCAGATTAAAACTGGGTCAGATTGCAAGTCGCCTTCTAAAACGTTTTGAGTTGTTCACGTTAGGTTGGATGGTGGATTCAAAACAACTTGCCTTCACTGCTCACATACAGTATGTTTGAGGCAAGTGTTTTCAGAGTTGCTTGTAATGAAGGGAGGTCGTTGAAGGAGCCCATAACCTTGTGAGAGGCCGAGGCTGTGTCACGTTCATACCTTATGCACCAAGGTCCTCGGAGACCCACGGGAGGTGATAGCCCTTCACCCTAGTTCTGCTGAGGGGGATGGTTTTGAAGGGGAGAGCCTTACTGCTATTCCAGTCTTTTTCGTTTAGGGTTACTGTAAAGAGTGGGATGGCAGTTAAGATATCATTTGGTGTCCGGGGAGCTGGCAGTTGTGTCTGTCCTTTAATACTTCAACAGGAGTCTTTGTAGGTTGGTGTAGGAGTTGATGAGCTTGGTAACGAAGTGTCTGGAGTTAAGAGGTCGGAGCATATACTAGCAGTCTGCACCCCCACAGGACACCGAGTACTTGCTCTGGCAGCTGTCATTCCTGCTTGCTTTCTTTCCACAGAGAATGTGTAAGTCCTGCTATCACGTTTTTCCTTAACCATTGTCACGCTCCAGATTCCATGAATTTTGCATCCGGGGCTGGTGCATCGTGGGAAAGAAGCAGACGTGCCCGTATTGCAAGGAGAAGGTGGACCTGAAGAGAATGTTCAGCAACCCGTATCCTTTAAATGAGAATAACATGTGTTGGGATTCTTTCATGTTTTATTTTTTGTATTTCGTTATTTATCCCCCAAGCCATCGCATCTTTTATGCCCCCACCCCACCCCCACTTCAGGCATCCTTAGACACTCTAGCTTCCCCTCTCACATAACCTAAGCATTGCCAAATTAGATCCATCGACGCTTCTCTGGTACTCTGTTGATTATTCCTAGTGGCAGGGCCTTGCTTGACAAAGCCATGTACTGACACTCTCCTGGGAGAAACCTAAATCAGTAGGGGTAGCGAGGAATGATGTCTGAATGTCGGTGACTCTGAGGTGAACAGACAGTGCAGTCATTGCCTACGGGGTGGGCTTTTGTCTCCTTAAAATCCTTCTACCAGCCAATGCTGTGGGCTGGCTAATGTTGTTTGATGATCCAAGACATCCATGGTACCCCTGCTCCTGCTGTCAGAGGCACTATTGCAGTGGGCGGGCTGACTCCCACCATCCAAGGTCAGTGCCTGATGCCTTTGATTTGCACTGTAGACTCCCAGCAGCTCAGCACAGTGGAGCTGAGACCAGGACTAGATCTCTGATGTTCTGCATGAAAGTGAAGTGCATTACCAGCCCGTGTCACCAGGCCTGGCTGAATTGTAGCAGTGAGACCGACTCCAGCCAAGAAGAGAAGTATGTAGATGAAGGGAGTGACCCTCTTCTTAATTAATCATTAAGGCACAACTAGCTGTGTGTTCTGCTGGGATAACATCATGACTCGTGCATCTTGTGCCTTCAGCCACCCGAGAAGTGAAGTTAAACATCCATAACACATTTCCTGGAGAGCCTTATTGCAATTTTAAAATGGAGCTTTTATCATTTATTTATTTTTTTTAAATCTTTTTGTGTAGGTTTTTCTTTAAATTATTTTCAGACAGTGGTGTTGAGCGGCCCGGTGGAGCTGAGGGTGAAGGCGCTGTACGCCACACCTCATGCCACGCCTGTGACCTGGGTTTAGGAACGAGCCCGGGTTGTCGGGGGTCGGCCGGGGAGGGAGTGCATTGAGCATCTGCAGACTGCTGTCCTCTCCCTGGGGGGAGAGTTCAGGGCTTGCACCGCGCTGCAGTGGCCCCCGATGAAGATCGGGGGTTCCACAGTCATGGTGCAACTAGAGGGAGGAGTATGGCAGACATTGGCACGTTGTGCTCAGACGTCATAGAACGTCTGTACTGTAAAGGAAAATCACGGTAGAAAATGGCAGTCGGTCGTGGCTGCTTGATGGCCTTGCCTCTGCACACTCTCAGACCCATATGGAATCGTGCCTTGATATTAGATCCGGGCCCAGTGGCCGGGACTGGGAGTACCATCTGCAGGTACTGTGCGTGCTAGCCCTGTGCGCATGAGCCATTCTGGGTGGCATGGATGGGGTGCAGGGGATGGCGGCTGGACAATGGCAGGCTGAACCACAGGGGAGAAAGTGGTGTGATTTAAAAAAAAAAGACAGTGGTGTGTTGAGATAACATCATGGCCAGAACTACCCCTGGACTAGTCCTTTTTTCAGGATTTTGTCTATCCATTTTATAATTTGTAATTATGCAGTGGATATAAAGAACCAAGCAATTAGGCTGAGATCCCCCGCCCCCCAGGTCACTGACTGCTGGGCCATCTCTCAGGCAGGTACCCACTCAGCCCACCTCTACCATCTGCCTGAACCCCTCCCCGATGGAGGAATCTGGTGCTGGGTTCCCCGTCTCCCACTGGGTCCATACGGGAGGAGGGGAGGACCACGGTGAGTCAGGTACGGTTGGGGCCGGCATGGACATGTGGGCTGAGGTCCTCGAGCCCCGCCGTTGCCTTCTCAGCAGCCGGGGTTTTCCACCGTCCATTACTCCCCCAAGGCACGGATGTGCAGTGACGTCTGCACGGCTCTGCCTCCTCCCACCGTTGTCTGCCATGCCCCACCCCCTCTATAGCCCCCAGCCTCCACCGGGAGCCACTACAGAGCGGGGAGTCCCCCATCATCCCACCCCAAGACGGACGCTTGATTCTCTCCTCCCCCTGCCAACCCCCGGCACTTGAGTCCGCTTCTGAACTCTGGTTGCTGCAGTGGCACAAGATGTAGTGTCCAGTGCCTCAACCCTCAGTCCACCGGGCTGGCCTGGCTGAGGCGTCTTAGCTGTGATTAAAACCCAGTGGATAATCACGGGTAAGAAAACATTAGTCAAAAGTTTTTTTTTTTGTTTTTTTTTTTTTAACTACTTTGAATCCATCCACCCCAGAAGTTCAGCATATTCTTCAAACAGGACCACGTACTACCTGTAGCAGCTGTACAACATTTTACTTAAAAACAACTTATTTGGTAGTGCTCCGTATTTCCAGTTTTAGGGAGCTCCACACAGTTACACCACAGTAGAAGGATCTCCTACCTAGTTCAGTTTTACACCTAGACACTTTAAGGGGGAAGTTTGACTAGTTTCTCATATTATATCTGGACTCCAGATATGTTAAGTATAGATTCAAACCCCAGGAATCCCTCACTGTGTTTAACAATTGCAGTTAGCCTGGAAGGTGAAGCTGCCCCGGAGAGAGTAGAATTTATGTAACTGATGGAACTTGGAATTTAATTCAAATGACAGTAATGCAGTGGCACTGTATTTTCAGACACCAGGAAATCTTACTGTATTTTTGACTAATGCAGTATGGTCTCACCATAGGACTGCCCCGGAGCCGAAATGGTTAATAGAACCTAAGTAAATGATGGAATGCTAGGCTCGAGCTCGGTTTTCAACCCACTGTCCCTGGTTACAGTTCAGCTGTCAGATTCTTTACTCCGCTTGCCTCAGTAAGACATCTCCAGAGAGCTCTCCTTCATTCGCTTGAAAGGATTTGTTTTCTCAGTTTTTCACAAAGTACTGTTATTTATTTTCGGCATTGCACTGTCCTTCGTATTCTGGTAGAATTAGTTAGATTTAGTGTGTTTTGGGTAAGTTGTTTGGTTCCTTTTTGGTTCCCCTAACCGGGAAGGAACTGACGTTTCTTTTACTTTCTGGACTAAATTTCAGAGAGACAGGTTTTCTTTTCTGGTTATGTCACAGAAAACCAAGAAAAGAAGGGGACCTACAGGTTTCCAGCATTGCACTGGGTGCAAGGAACCTTTTGCTAAAGCTGATCCTCATTTAGTCTTTGTTTTCTGTCTTGGGTTTGAACACCTTAAGACAGACTGTGAGATTTGTAAGAATTTTCCGCAGTCAGCGGTTGAGAGGCGGTTAAAAAGACTGCAGGAAAAAATTAACTGAAAAGGCTGCTGACCCGGCCATAGATAAACCGGTTCCTCCTTAGAAAGAACTGGAGGAGCTGCCCTCTGAATGGAGTAAAAGCTCTTCAAGTAAAAAATGTACCGCTGATACTGCCGCTGAACTGGCTGTTACGGGCAAAAAGAAAGAGAAGCATACTGGACAGGAACTGCAACTGAAGAAGGCTGCGTTTCCGACTGCTGAAGAGATCGCTAACACGATAAAAATCATCTAGTCTCTGCAGTCTGGAATCCCAGTTCTGGAAGGTCCAAACTCCCGTTTCAACCCAGGTTCCCAGTTCACTGGACTCCGGTTGTGACCACTGTGGGGAAGAAGAGGAAGAGGAGGATGATGATTATGGAGAGCCCATTGAACCGGACGTCTCCCCGGATCCTCACTGCTCTGACTCCCCTGATAAAGGAACTGAGAAATGTTACCTCTTACTATGCCTTTATGAAATAAGTTGCTCAGACCCTTGATCTCCACACTCAGGAGTCCACAGAGGATGAGGAGGAAGAGGACTACAGGGAGATGATGGATGTTCCATCATCAAAGAGATTGCTGCTTCTGATCCACAGACCCCTCAAGAAACAGACCCTAAAGATTTTGCAGACACCCACCTTGTTACTTCCTACAGACTAAAAGGTGGACAAAAAGTGCTGGGTTGCCAAAGGAGGAGCAGAATTCCTGTTTGGGCACCCTAGCCATGAGGGGGATAGTGCAGGCTGCAACTTGTGTCAAAGCTGGCATTCCCATGGCCTCTCACCCTCTGGATAAAGATTCTAGGAAGGTGGATTCAGTGGCAAAAAAAGTGTACCTAGGGTCATCCCTTGCCATTAGATAGGCCTCCTACATGTCCTACGTTGCTAGGTACCAGAAAACTCTTTGGAGCACAGTCCTAGAGATTGAAAAGGCTGTTCCATCCCCATGGTAGCTGACTTGGAGGAAACTGCCAAGAGAGGAGTTGAAGCTTCCAAGACACAATTCAGGATGGCAGTGGATGCCAATGACACTACATCCAGACAAGTGGCAGCAGCAGTGTTCCTCAGAAGGTTTGCCTGGCTCAGAACCACCAATCTGACACAGGATACACAGACCAAAGCCTTGGATTTCCCCTGTGATCCTATGTTTCTGTTTGAGGAACAAACAAAGGCATATATGAAAACAATGGATGAATACAAAGCTGCATACAAAAGTGCTGCAGCAAAGGAAAGGGCATCCACGCCCCAGAAACACCAGAATAGAGGTGGTAGGGGCAGGACTCATTACAGGCCTTTTGTCCAACCTCAAGCTTTCCCCCAGTATTAACCACAAAGGGGATCCTTTAGAGTCAGAGGCAGAAGGGGGGCAGTGGTCGCACTAGCCCCAGCACAGCCAGCAGCCCAGGCAAAGCAGACACCCTGAGGTGCCTGCTCGGGTCGCCTCCCCAATCCTAGTAGGGGGCCGGCTGGCCCACTACCTCCAGGAGTGGCAAAATATCACTACTGACAAGTGGATCCTGGAGGTAGTGGGCCAGGGTCTTGTCCTCTGTTTCAAGTTCATGCCAAAGCTGAGGTAAAGAGTCTTCAAATCCTCTATCCCACCAGAAACTGCTTTGTTAGAGGAGGAAGTATCCAGCCTTCTGTCACAAAGATCAGTAGAGCCAGTTCCCTTGGCCCAAAAGGGAAAAGGCTCGTACTCAAGATACTTCCTCACAATAAAGAAAACAGGGGAGTGGCGATCCATTCTGGATCTCCGACGTCTAAACAGACACTTGTCAAAGCCAAAGTTACAGTTTTATTTAATTAGCGCTAGTGTGGGGGGGGGGGGGAGTTGAACTTGTGAAGATGTTTTTGATGCATTTGTATAGTAGTCTTTCTTGTCAACTACCTGGCCGCATTATTGTATTTTCTTCTCTGTGATCCACTTTTTCCAGGGTCTGTCTGAGTATTTGCATGTCAGACCGACCCAAAATGAAAACAGGACCTACTGGTTTTAATAACTGTGCAGGTGGTTTCAGACTCTTGTCAAAGCCAGATTGACATGACGTGGTCAAGGTGTCCAGGTCCAGATCATACATTTTCAACCCCCGACGAAAAAGGGCATTTTGGGCTATTTTCTTTAGCGGTACTGTCATTTAGGAACAGGACCACAAACTATGCCTTCTGTCTTCAAAACTGCACTTTACAAAGGCTCTGCTATTCAAGCAACATGAAGTTTTGCTGTATTCTGACAATATACAGTTAGACCGACTGGTTCAACTGCCCTGGAGAACAAGGAGTTAAACTCTATGCAGATGCATAGAATGTTGAGCTCGAACTCTGTTTTCAAACCACTGTTCTCGGTACATTCTAGTAACTGATCAGATTCTTTACTTCACTCACCAGTGAAGACACCTTGAAGATTTCTTCTCATTGCCTTCCGTCAAGTTGAGTCTTGGTTAATTCAATGACCGCTTTCTTATTTTTGTTTTAAACTTATCTCAACCCACTGTCTTTGGTATAGTTTATGTTCCTAGGTTGGGCAAGTGTTCGGTTTCTGATCGATTCCGCAACCGTGAGGAGACTGAACTTCTTTTTCACCCTTCTTTTCTGTAATATAAATTGTATTTGGGACCCAATTCGAAGTTCTAACCAGAACTGAGGATTTTCTCGGTTCTTTGGTTGACGCTCAACCGTTGGCTGGTTTAGGACTTTGTTCTCTGTTACCCAGCCTAACTAAGCCTTCAGGGGTCATTTTTCTTCTCCAATTTAATTTCATTGTCCAGGCCTAACTAAGCCGTTTCAGATAAAGTAGCTGTTTGATTTTTGCATAACCGGCCTAACTAAGCCAGTGGGTTAAGCTCCAAATTTCCAGGTTATGTCACAGAAACCCAAGAGGAAAAAATGGTCCCACTGGGTTTCCACATTTTAATGAGTGCGGAGAGCAATTTGCTAAAGCTGATCTGCACTTGGTGTGTCTGTACTACCTGGATTTCGACCACTTGCAAGCAGACTGTGATATTTGCAAAAATTTCCTTCAGTCTACTTTAAACAGACGCCTCAGTAAACTGAAGAAAAGGATGGAAAAGACTGCTGAGGGCAGTTCCGGTTCTACCGGACCCTTGGATCTGACAACCGATCCCTTAAGCCAGGGTGAACCGTTGATGGGTAAAAGACGTTCGGAGTCTGTTTCTGAACCCACACCGTCAAAGAAAGCCAAACGCTTTGGTTTGGAACCATGCAAGCACTCTGCTCCGGTTCCAACCGCAGAGGAAATTGCAAAGGTCATTCAGATTGTGCAGTCTTTGCGGTCTGGGTTTGGCGAACCGTCGCAGATACCATGTGGGCAGCCAATGGTTCTGGATACCGGTTCAACTCCTACAGGAAACATTGATCCAGAGGAGTATTATTTTTCTGAAGAATGTGATGGAGGGGAACCCATTGACCCAGAGGTTTCCCCTGACCATCCCCAGCATGAATCCCCTCCCAGGCCTGTCTCTGAGGCCACCTCCCATTTTGTTTTTATGAGGCAGGTGGCTGAGACCCTGCCACTCTCTGTACAGGAAGCCAGGCAGGAGGAGAATTACAGGAAGATCATGGATCCTCCTGTTTCCCAGGGACTTTCGATTCCCATCTGTAAGTCCCTTAAAAAGCAGACTTTAAAGATCCTCTAGACCCCTAGTTCTGTCCCTCCTGTAGATAAGAAAATGGACAGAAAATATATTTTGGCTGGCAATGGTACTGATTTCTTATCCAGCCATTGCAGCCATGTATGGGTGGTACAAACTGCAGCCTGTGAGAAGGCTGGTATTCCACTGGCTTCTCACCCCCCTGACAAAGATTCCAGGAAGGTGGATTCCCTTGCCAAGAAAACATACCTGGCATCTTCTCTGGGTATTAGGCAAGCCTCCTAAATGACTTATGCCTCCAGGTACCAAAAGCCCTTTTGGGAAGCCGTTGAACAGTTAGCCAAAAAGGTCCCTCCTGAGCTCTCTGCTGATCTCCAGGAGTTGGTCAGTAAGGGGGTACAGGCATCAAAGACCCATTTCCACATAGCTGTGGACTCTAATGATGCAGCTTCTAGGGCTATGGCTTCTGTTGTATCCCTTAGGCATTTCTCCTGGCTCAAGTGTCCTACCTTGTCCAGAATTCTCTGTTTCGGGAACAGACTGAGGCATACATGAAGAAAATAAATGAGTACAGAGTGGCATACAGGAGTGCTTCAGCAAAAGAGAAAGCTGCCACTCCTCAAAAGCAGCAGGTCAGGGGTTGGGGGAGACCTTACCCCAGGCCTTTCCATCAGACCCAAGCTTTTCCCTCTTACCAGCAACCCAGTGGGTTCTTTAAAGGGAGGGGCAGGAGCGGTGTTGGCAGGACCACCTCCACCCCCCAGTCTGCTACCCCAGCGAAACGGACACCCTGAGAAGTTTTTCCGGGCCGCCTTCCCCTTCCACTGTAGGAGGCAGGCTGACCTACTGTCTCCAGGCTTGGCAATCCATTACTTCAGACAAGTGGGTTCTGGAGATAGTGGGTCAGGGTCTTGCCCTCAGCTTTGAGCTGCTCCCAAAGCTGTCAGCAAGAGCTTTCAAACCTTCAAGCCCTACAGAAACAACCCTGTTGGAAGCAGAGGTCTCCACTCGTCTACTCTCAAAAGCAGTGGAGCCTGTGCCTTTTCAGCACAGGGGCAAAGGGTTGTACTCAAGGTACTTCCTGGCACCAAAGAAAAATGGGGAGTGGCAGTCAATTCTGAACCTCAGATTTCTGAATAGGCATCTTACAAAGCCAAAGTTCAAAATGGCAATGCTGGCTACCATCCTACCTACTCTCAAGCAAGGGGACTGGCTGGCATCCCTGGATCTAAAGGATGCCTATTTCCACATCCCCATCAGACACTCCCACAGAAAATGTCTCCGGTTTCGACTGTCTTCAGGCCACTATCAGTCCAGCGCATTGCCTTTCAGAGTGACATGTGCATCAAGGGTGTTTACAAAATGTCTGGCAGTGGTACTGGCATTCCTCAGAAGACAAGGGGTTTCATTTTACTCCTATCTGAATGATTGGCTGCTGGTGGGTCTGTCCCCTCAGCAGGTCACAGAAGCACTAAATCTTACTAAGGACACCTTTCAGTCTCTAGGATTCTTGCTGAATCTAAAAAAAGTATGTCTTGACCCCAGTACAAGTCTTAGACTTCAGAGGGGCAGAGCTGAATAACATTCAGGCAAGTGCTTTCTTACCTCCTGCAAGGGCGCAAGCTCTCATTGATTTGGCAAAATCCTTCCGCCTTCGAGTCCCTCGACCAGCAAGATATTTTCTTCAGCTCCTGGGTCACATGGCCTCTACCATGGCAGTAGTCCCAGGTTCCAAATGAGGGATATCCAGTTCCATCTGAGATCCTTCTGGTCCCAGAAAAGAGACCCTCTGTCCAAGCTGATTCCAGTGTCTCGCACCCTTCTGTTAGCCCTCCAGTGGTGGCAGGGCATGGACAACTTCAGAGTAGGGGGTTCCCTTTCTCCCTCAAGCACCCTGTCTGTTGTTGACAACAGATGCTTCCCTGCTGGGTTGGGGTTCTCACTTAGGGGATCAAACAGCCCATGGCACTTGGCTTCCTCAGGAGTCTTATTTATTTATTTATTACTAGGATTACAAATATCTTTGAACCAAGGGTTCTTTTACAAAGGTTCCACATCAGCAATAGGTGTAAGCAAAACAGTGATGAGATACAAAACAAGGTCGGGAGGTTAACATAGAAGCACACGTGTGTATAGACTAGCACAGTAGCAGACAGACTGTGGCAAATAACAATGCACAGTTAATACGGGTGTGTATATAGCAAGACACGGATACAAGTGAAAACCATCCTGGGGTGACATAAGTAGAGCAAGGGGTTGGGGGATAAGAGGGGGAGTGGTGGGGAAAAGTAGGGTAGGCAGTCAAGGATTTGACATTGTCATAAGTGCAAGAACAGAAAGATAAGTGCTAGGTAGTCTAGGGGTGGAGCAACAAAAGATAGTGTGATAGGGAGGGGGAGACAGGAGAGGAGTGGGAGAGGGGGTGGAATGGTAGGTGGGAGGTGAGAGGGGTTAGAATGGTAGGTGGAGGTGGGAGAGAGACTGAGAGTAGCATGGGGTGGAGGGACAGAGAGAAGTCTCTACTACACATCAACCTTCTGGAACTCAGAGCAGTGTTCCTGGCTATCCAGAAATTCACAAATCTCTTACAGAACAAGGTGGTTCAAGTCAGGACAGACAATAGTACCACCATGTACTACATCAACAAGCAAGGGAGAGCAAGATCCTCTCTGCTTTGCACAGAATCTGTGAAGATTTGGAAGCTGGCATATTCTCTGAATATGTCACTGTCAGCAGTTCACTTGCCAGGGAAGGGCAGTGTGGTGGCAGATGCTCTCAGCAGAATCAGCCAGGGACATCATGAATGGACCTTGAACAGGCAGGTCCTTCTCTGTGTTCAGGAGATGGGAGTGCCAGAGATGTATCTCCTTGCAGCCCTAGACAATTATCAGCTACCACTGTATTGTTGCAGGCCCCCACTTCAGGGCTCAGTTCCACTGGAAACCCTTCTTCTGGATTGGTGGAACAGGTTAATTTGCACTTTTCCCCCATTTCCTCTGATAGCCAGAGTCCTTTTCAAACTGAGGTCTCATTCTGCCACTGATTGTCATTGCCCCAGACTGGGCCAGACAGCAATGGTACTCGGATGCTACTGTCTCTCTGTGACCAATCCCATTTCTCTCCCCAGGAGGTACAACCTGCTGACATCCTTTGTCTGTTGGACTTAAAATTATCATTGAATATTTCAAAAACTAAGAGTATGATGTTTGCCTCTAAACAAAAGTTGATTAAATTAGGGAAACCAAACATTTTTGGTAAAAATGTAACTACTTTGGATCAAGTGCAATGTTTCAGATATTTGGGAGTGAACTTGGACTCAAATTTAACATTTTCGGAATCACATATAGACTTTAACAAAATCAGTAAATCAAAAATTAGGGTTTCATTTAGACTACAGAATGTGTTAACTTCACAAGCTATGAAACATATAGCCCAAGGTATACTACTTTCAAAACTGAATTATAATTCATTTTTGTTTACAACTTTATCTAAACGTGTTAAATAATTTAACAATGACATTTCATAGTACAGTATCTGTATATTTGTTTATAGATTGCCTTATAGTTCTCCTCATTGTACTTTATATCAAGTTTCAGGGTTTTTACCGCCAAATTTAAGTTCCATTTACTCTCTTTGTTGCATAACGAATAATGTATTGAGACAAAATAATCTCTCCCCTTTGTACTCTCTGATCCTCTATAAGGGAAGCTCCGAAAAATTTGAGATCAAATTCTTTTACTTGTTTAAATTTGCAAATCACTAAAACTAAAATGTGTGCTCAACTTTTTTCAATCCAAGCACCAAAATATTGGAATGATCTTTCTAATGAATTTAAAACTTTGAGTAGTCATAATTTATTCAAAAAGAAATTGAAGCATCATTTGTCGAGTAGCTTGCAATGTCACTACTATTTTAAATAATTGTATTATACTGTCTGTCCAATATGTTATACATTTGCATTTTTTTATTAAGTGAATGTAAAAGCTATCTTTTTGTATAACATCTTGTGACTGTTTTACAGTCTCGGGTCGCATATGAAAAAGGGCCTTGGCTCGTATGTTTACCCGGTTAGCAAAATAAATAAATAAATAAAAAAAAATCCTCTCAAGGGAGGATCTTGTACCCTAATCTTCAGTCCCTTTGCCTCAGGGTATAGCTCTTGAAGACTTGGAACATGCAGATTTGCATCGCTCTCAATCTGTCCCGGACAGCGTAAAGAAGTCCAGGAAACCTGCTACCAGGAAAACCTACTTCTCTAAGTGGAAAAGATTTTCCATCTGGTGCTCCCAAGAGGGCCTGGATCCCCAGCAGGCTGGTTTACCAGGACTTCTGGATAGCCTGGTGCTCCTTCAGTCTCTGCATCTGCAACCATCTACCTTGAAGGTACACCTGTCAGCTGTCTCTGCATATCTTTCAGCCCAGAGGGCCCCCTCCCTGGCTACACATCCAATTTTCAAAAAGTTTGCATCTTCATCCTCCACACAGGGAACCTACCCCTGCATGGGACCTAAACATATACATGGGTCAGCTCATGCAGCCTCCTTTTGAACCTGTGTTTTCTTCAGAACTCAAGTTTCTTACTTGGAAAACTGTGTTTCTAGTGGCCACCACTTCTGCGAGAAGGATCAGTGAGCTTCAGGCCTTGTCAGTGGAACCCAACTACATTATACCCCGCAGGGTAAGATTGCTCCGAACTAATAGGAAATTTCTTCCTAAGGTGGTTTCTGATTTCCATCTTAATCGATCCGTCACTCTGCTTGTATTTTTCTCAGAGCATTCTAGTTCAGGTGAACGAAGGCTCCACAGTCAGGATGTAAAAATAACTATTAGCTATTACATTGATAGGACAAAGGAGCTAAGGAAGGATTGTTCCCTGCTTTCATGGTGAAGTTGGTAGAGGCAGACCAGCTGCAAAAAGGACCATAGCCAGACACTGTAGATTGTGGCTTGTATTCAGTTTTGTTACAGTAAACTGGGTAAGGACCCATCAGCAGGCCTTGGGGCCCATTCTACCAGGGGGACTGCTGCCTCAGTGGCAGCTGCCAGAGCAGTCCACTTGCTTGAGATCTGTAAGGCTGCCACCTGGAAGTCTGTCCATACCTTCACTAAGCACTGCAGCCTAGATATTCAGGCTAGGAGTGATGCCAGATTTGGCACAGCAGTACTGTAGGGCCTGTTCTCCAAATAGGTTATGTGCTCACCTCCGTGGGGCACTGCTTTGTAGTCTGCATATTGTCATAATACAGCAAGACTTCATGTTTGAAGAAAAAAATTACTTACCATAGTAATATTGTTTCTTCTAATGGAGTCTTGCTGTATTCTGATCTCACACCCTACCTCCCCTTCAGAACCTGGGGAAAGAGTGGCTCTCTGCAGCACCTATGGTATTTAACCCAGTAGTGGGTAATGGTTTTCTTTGAGCATCTGTGACTTGAGTCTTCCACATGCCTTTTATATTTTGGTTGTGTTGCCCCTGAAGGGGCCCCCTGTTTACGCTTAGTTAGTCTTTGTTTGCCTATATATCTAGTTTCCGCTTCATAGAATCTCATCAGTTACTAGAATGTGCCAAGGACAGTAGTTTGAAAACCGAGCTCGAGCTCAACATTCTATGCATTTGCATAGAGTTTAACTCCTTGTTCTCTGGGGCAGTTAAACCGGTCGGTCTAATTGCATATTGTCAAAAAACAGCAAGACTCCATTAGAAGAAACATTGCTATGGTAAGTAATTTTTTTCTTTTGGAACATAAGACAGATTCAAAAGAAAAAGGAATCTACAGGCTTCACATTTTAAATTGTTTTAGGTGCTACAACTTCTTGGCAAGGCAGACTGTCACGAGTTGCACTCCAGTTGCCTAGGTCCTGAACGCTTGCTGCTTACTGTAAGCAGAAATGTTTAAAAAAAATAAATTATTTGCATAATTATTTGACTCAGTCTTCCTCTGTCACCAAAGCACTGAGGTGAGGGCCCTTCCTCTCAGGCACACATAAGGAAAGGTTCTCACAAGACACGATCCTAGGGTTTCTAAGGGAACCCTGAGCTGGCCAAGCATAAAAGATCATCGAACAGGTTCTGGACTCGGTTCCTGTTTAAAAAAAAAAAAAAAAATGGTGCTGCCCCTCCTTCTGAAGAAGGAAGGAACAGTCAGTGGACAAAGCAAGAAAATGCCCTCTACGGAGGACATCACTGAAGTCTGGCAGTTCTTTCAGCTATGGTGTCCTTGGTGGGCATGCCGGTTCCCCTACAGTGTTTGCTCCTCTGGATTCTTAAGGGCCAGGGGGTTGAATATTAATTATGATGAATAGGGGAGGAAGGGGAACCCGTTTGAACTTGACAGTTCCCCTAAACAAGAGTTTGCTTCTCATCCCTGGGGGACGGAGGATTTTTTACTCCCACTGTGCCTTTGTGAGGCAGATTACAAGAAAATTGGAAAGAACTACCAACTGAGCAGGCATGACGCTGAGTACCTCTACTCTCACCCAGATCATGTGGAAGTGTCGAGGCAGCTATAAGTGACACAAGGGATCCAGGAAGCCTCACAGTATGGGTAAGAAAGTTCATTCTACCGTTTCCCTGCTGTTGAGGCAGGCAGCTTATATGGCCTATACTGCCCAGTACCAGAAAGCCCTATGGATCTCGGCATTAGCCAGTAACAAGAAAGCCTCGGGGGACCTGCACTAGATTTGGCAGGCACTGCCAAATCTGCTCGGGATGCTACCAAATTCCAGTCCCATGCGGTGTGGTTACCAATGACACTGCTTCCGTGGTCCTGGCCCATGCCATATCTCTAACAAGGTTGCTCTGGCTCAGAACCATTAACCTGCCCCAGTGCACCCAGGCAAAAACCATGGATTCTCCATGCGAGAACAACTCCCTGTTTTGGTGACGAGACAAGAGACATACATTAAGAAGGTAAGAGTACAAGGCCACCTGTAAAAAGCAACTCTGAGAAGGACAAGGTCTCCACTTCCTACAGGCCTCATGGAAGGGGAGGCAGGGGTAGGGGCTATAATCCCAGTGCACTAGCGCTCAACAATTTCTCCAGATGAGAGGTTTCTTTAGGGTCAGGGTTAGAATAGTTTCCATTTCCAAACGGCTGCTCTGACCAAGGCACCTAAGGCTTAGCTCAGCCAGAACCCTTGACGAGTTGTCTAGGTCTCCCGTCCATCACCAGTGTGAGGAAGACTTGCTCGCTTTTTCCTGGAATGAGAAAAAAACCACCACAGACAAGTGGGTCCTGGAAGTAATAAGCCAGGTGCTCACTCTGCAGTTCACAAGCTGTCCCAGGCAGCAGGTTCGCAGAAACTACAAATCTACCACCCCAGCAGAAAGAATACTGCTGGAGTAGGAGGTCAAAAAGCTGCTGTAGGTAAGTGCAGCAGAAATAGTTTCTCCTTCCCAGTGGGCAAAAGGATTTTACTCAAGTTAATTTTCTCACTTGCAAGAAAAATGGGGAGTGGTGACCATTCTGAACCTTAGGTTCCTGAACAAACACCTGAAAATGAACAATTCATGGTGATCACCCTGTCCATAGCAAAACCGTTGCTATAGCAGGGAGACTGGATGTGTTCTGTGGGCCTGAAAGATGCATATTTCCACATCCCATTCAGACCTAGTCACGAGAAATTCTTGAGGTTCAGGCTGCCTTCTGGTCACTACCAGCTCACAGCTCTTCTCTTCGGTCTCTCATCTGCTCCTGAGGTGTTTACGAAGTGCTGGTTGTTGTGGCAGAACATCTCAAAAGGCAAGGAGTGATGGTTTTCCTTACCTGGGTGACTGGCTGGTTGCAAGGAAATCACACCAGCAGGTCAGGGATTCTCTCCAGCTAACTCAGAGAATGTTGGAGACATTGGAGTTTCTTAGAAATGTTCAAAAATCCCAAACAAAGCCAATACACATATTGGAGTTCATAGCACCAGAGCTGGATGCCCTCCAGGGTGGTGCATTCCTACCTCAAGAAAGAGTGAAAAACCTGTGTGTGGCAAGCTCCTTCATCCTGGTCCAGCCCAGGCCATCAAGGCAGCTCCTTCTGGTTTTAGGTCATATGGCCTCCACCACAACTGTGGTGCCAGGGGCCAGATTCCAAGTGAGGGACATTCGGTATTGCTTAAGGGCCCATTGGTCCCAAAAGTGATACCCTCTTTCAAGTCTTGTGCCTGTCATGAAAGCTGTGTTACAAGTTCTGGACTGGAGGAAAGATAGAGACAGCTTTAGAGAGGGAATGCTTTTTCAACAGCAGATTCCCACAGTTATCCTGACAACAGATGCCTCCCTTCTAGGCTGTGGAGCCCACTTTGGCATCCTAACTGTAGGTGGTGTGTGGTCCACTCAGAAGTTCAGAGAGCATACAAACCTCAGCAGTTCATTTTCCAGGGAAGGAGTGTCCTGGCGGATTCCCTCAGCAGGATCAGCCAGGAGCATCATGTATGGTCTTTGAACAAGCCAAGTGCTGGCCACAATCTTCAGGAGATGGCGAACACAAGAAATTGACCTGTTCGCCTCCCAAGAGAATTATCCACTTCCTCTGTTTCATTTCAGGCCTCCAGCAATGGGTTCAGTTCCCATGGACGTTCTGACTCTGGACTGGTCAAGGAAGTTCCTGTACACTTTCATTCCATTCCCTATTACTTTGGTTTCTCCTGAAATTAAGGAGCCAGCCTGCATCATGATTTTAGTGGCTCCAGACTGGACAAGATAACCTTGGTACTCTCTGCTACTGGCTCTTTCCACCAAACAGCCATTTGTCTCCCACAGAGACTTAGTACTGCTGACCATGTCTCAGGGCAGGATAACCTTCCCAAACTTAAGATCACCACACCTCAAGGTGTGATTCTTGAGGAGTTGGAGTTCCCTTATTTTCCATTTTTGGAGGAGGTCTTCAAGGTCCCCAGGGGTTCCAGGAAGTTCCTAAGCAGCTCGGTCCTTTATGGGCAGGCCTGCCCTTACTGTTGGAACTACTTGGTTCATTTGCAGGCATTGGGTCTCTGGCCTTCAATCTTCTGAGTACACCTGGCAGTTATTTCTGCTTTTATTTCAGCAGGTAATGAGAAATTGGTGGCCTCACACTCATTTTCAGGAAGTTTTTCAAAGGGTCTGCTGCACTGTATCCACCTGTTAGGGAACCAGTCCCACCCTGGGATTTCAATCTGTATATAGCCAAGCCCATGGAAACCTTCCTTTGAGCCCATATCTACTGCAGACCTGAAGTATATCACCTAGAAGGCAGTCTTCTTGGTGGTCATGGCTTCTTCCAGGAGGGTATGTGAGCTGCAAGCACTCTGCACTGACCCTAACTGCATTATCCTCCACCGAGACTGGGTAGCCCTTCAGATTAGTAGGAAATTCCTGCACAAAGTAGTGTCTGATTTTCACTTGAATCAATCCTTCACTCTTGCAGTGTGTTTTTTTTTTTTTTCCTACAGCAAAATCTAGTACTGGTGAACAGAGACTCCCCAGTCTGGATGTTAAGAGGGCGCTCACTTACTGTTTGGACCACACTAAGGGATTCAGCTCATCCCACTCACAGCTGTTTCTCACTTATATTGAAGTGGGCAAGGGCAGGCCAATCTCTGTAGTGTTAAGCATTCAGTTCTACTACAATAAAGCTGGCAAACAGCCACGAGAAGGCCACGGGGCACACTCCACTTATGGCACTGCTGTCTCTTTGGCAACTACAAGGGATATCTCTTTGTTATAGATTTGTAAAGAAGCTACCTGGAAAACTGTACACACCTTTACAAAGCACTGTTGCCTGGACGTGCAATCCAGAAGGGATGCCAGGTTTGTCACTACTGTCTTACGAAACCTTTTCCCTACATTGGTTCTGTACCCAGCCTCACAAGGTACTGCCTTGTAGTCTGCAATTGTTAAGCATAGTCCTGGGGTTTGAAGAAAAAAATATTTACCATAGTAATATTGTTTCTTCCAAGGGATCCCTCACTATGCTTAAATCTCCCACCCTACCTCCCCTTCGAGAACCTGGAAAAAGTTCTAAAAGAAGCAGTGTTGGTTATTTACTTGCTTGCATGAGCATTCTTTGACGTTCTTCCTAATCAGTTTTTCCATTGTAGTGTTTGTCTTAGTCTACCATAGGGTTTGTGACCACTTTTCTCGAGGCATCCGAAATAAATCTGGCGTTAGCCAGCAGAACATAGTGTCACCGTAAGGTTGTCGTTTCAATTAAGTTCCAAGTTCCATCATTAACATAGATTCCACTCTCAGTTCCATCATTAACATAAAGTCCACTCTCCCCGGGGCAGCTTCACCTATCAGGCTAACTGCAGTTGTTAAGCATAGTGAAGGGATCCCTTGGAAGAAACACTATATTACTATGGTAAGTAATTTTTTTCTTGTAGATTTGCTGTATAGGCTGTTTTGCCTCAGCCTGAGGGCATTAAGCTCGCCCAGGCCTCAAGTGGGGGCCATTTTAGTTTATTAAACATACCACAGTGGTGAGTAAGTGATTGTGTTCCCAAGGGGAAACATGCTGCTCTCTTATGCAGTATGCCCAGTTTCTTTAAGGTGCGGCCTGTGGCAGTATCAAATACTGTATCACCGTTGTCATGTGGGGAAGGAGCATGGTATTAATCTCACATTGCCTGTTGAGGCAGTATTTTATTTATTGTAAAGTTTTAGCAGGGAGCGCATACTGAGATGGTACCAGCACATCCTTGATACATACTTGCAGAAGGGGGATAGGGAACAATACACCACAGCAACCTGATCACAATGGATGATGCTTTTTTAGGTATTAAAGTTTAGATAGTCCATATGTTGACAACACTGCCATACTGTCCTTTGATAATGATGCTTGTGAGTTACAGTGCATTGCTATGTCCAGTTTTAATAGTTTTGCATTGGGTTGAACAAAACAAGCATATTTCAAGAGTTTTACCAAGCAAAGCCTACAGAGCCATTATAGTGCTTCTCCAGAGGTGCACTGGGGGATGGAGGTACATGGGAGGAACAATGTGGCAGAGGTCGTAAATAATTTATAGGCATGACATTACTACTGGATAAATATTTAACCACAGCTATGTGCTAGCCCAGTGGCTTTGCGATAACACTCTCACCTGCCATCCCAGCGACTTGGGTTTGGAAGCAGACTCTGGTTGCATGGGAGTCAGTCAAGGGGAGAGGATGGAGCATCCCAAGAACTGCTCTTCTGTCCTGGGGAGGGGCCTGGCCCCTCCATTCTATGCCTGCTACCTAGTGGAGGTTGGGTGGTAGTTGGAATGGTGTTGATAGTGGACTGCCAACAGGTGCCAAGCAAGTGCATGCCTCCCACACACACTTGCATCAGTGCATGTTTGTTGGCTAGGGAGAAAACAGGAGTAAACTAGAGTGGACTTAGTGGGGTGACGGCTGTGTCTGCTGCATGCCCCACACCCACCAACTAGGCACCCTCCCCTGGAGCTAATTTGGATTGCGCTTTGGAGGGGCCTGGCAAACCCCAACAGCCCTATCATGGTGGGCAGTTCATGGGGGATCACCAGTGGAGGAGGTAAGTACAAGGGATGATGGGGTGATGGTGCCAGGTAGACCAAAGAATAATTACATGCAAATGAATACCAGTGATATGATATAAGCAGAGGGAGCAGTGCAGAAATGTGAGAGTTAAATTGGTAAGCATTGGTCACAGCTGTACAATTGTATATAGTGGGGGCGGTGCAAATGTGAAAGAAGGTGGACAGAGAGGTGAGACCAGAGGTTAGGATTAACCCTAAATTGGTCTAAAAAGGGGCAGCAACCCTGTTGCACAGTGGTAGCACTAATGCTTGCTACACTGGTGACTTGCATTCGGAAGTGAATGCGAGCCATTGGGAAAGGAAGGGTTGAGAGTCTCAAGGATTTCTCCCCTTCCTTGAGGGGAAGGGAGGCTGCTTCTGCTGACTGCCGAGATTTGGAGACCAGTCTGCAGCACAGTCGGGAGCACCAGAAGGGATGCGGTCGTTACCAGATGCCTGTCATGGCATGCATGTGCGACTGCATCATTGCATGCCAGTACCCAGAGGAGAAAACCAAGAGGAAATTGATGACTGCCCCCCGCATGACTGATATGGGTGGCCACCCACCATGTTGTGCTCTTGGGTAAGTGGTGGATAACCTAAAAGTCCAGGAGAAGGTTAGTGACAGGGCTGGGAAGTGGGGTACCGCTGAATGAGACTCTGATAACAAAAAGCTCTATAGACAAAAAAACACTCTTAAACAAAAAAATATGTATGCTATCCATGACTTTGTCATATTCTGTGCTGCTCTCCTTAGAGCACCCAGACTGCAAGATATTGTGGTTGTCTGGTTGTTTACCTGTTCTTCAGAGTCTCAGTTATCATCAATTCCCACGTTCTTAGCAATGCTCAGAGTCTGGGTAACAAAACTGAAGAGTTGCAAGCTGTAGTTGCAGAAGCTGGACCAGACATAAAAGCAGTGATTGAGACATGACGACAAGAATGAGGACTACAGCATTGCTATCCCAGGCTGCAATCAATTTCGAAGGAACGAAGGGTCAGATAGTGGGGAGAAGTTGCATGTTATTTCAGGCAGCATAATGGCCATGCAAGTCAGGGTCTTGGGAGGTCAGGGCATGCTAGAACAGTTTGATTACAGCTTAAGTTAGGAGAGGCAGAAATTTCACACTTAGAGTGGCCTACAGGCTACCAAACCAGAAAGGTGGAGAAAATGGAAAATTAGGGCGACAGCTCATTACTGCAGCAGCAGTGGATAATGTGGTTCTGCTAGGGGACCTCAACTTGCCTGATAAGGATTGGGAGCAAATAACAGTTCTAGGAGCCCTGCTGTGGTGGGAAAGATCCAGGAAGGCTTTTGCATGCAATGGGTCAAGGAACCCACAAGGTAAGAGGCCATCTTCAACTTAGATTAGTGTATGATCAGGCAGGTGGAGGTGAGGGAGCCACAGGCAGCAAGTGACCATAACATGATCGCATTCTCCCCTGCCCTCGAAAAGGAAAGATTGAAGTTTTAAACTACACTTTTGAATTCCAGAAAGCCTGACTTTGAAGCCATGGGGGAAAACCTCTGAGATAATCGAAAGGAGTTGAGGAGATAGAAAAGGAGGAGGATGAATTGTGGGAATACATTAAAAACAGGTGGGTAAAGCAAGGAAACTTAGGAATACAAACTGGTACACTAGGGAAGTGGAGAGGGAAGTCCGGGACATGATTATGGCATTCAGGAGTTATAAAGAAAGATAGTACAGACTCAGAGGGAGGTGTATTTAGAAAAGCTAAACAAGTCCAAGAATGCTACCATGAGAAATCAAAATCAGACACAGAGCTTAGCATGGCATAGAAGCATAGAACCTGTCGGTGGAAAAGAATTGCTTGGCCCATTCAGTGTGCCCAGATGGTCTCTGCCTACTGCCTAGTCTGTCTCTGCAGACCCTAACTGGTCTCTGGTGACCGTTCTTTCTCCATACCCATTTGCTGATATTCCCCTATGTCTGTCCCATGCATGTTTGAAGCCCTCTACTTTTTCACCTGCATCACTTCTGCTGGTAATCTGTTTCCATGTCCACCACTCTTTCAGTAAAGTAGTACTTCCTTACATGCCTCCTAAAGCCCCCCACCCCCAATCTGCATTGCATACTCTCTGATTCTGGTGCTCTCTGTCATTTGTGAAAGATACTCCCCTCCTGCACCCTGTTCACCCCTGTGAGGTGCTTGTTAGGTGGTCTCTATCATGTCCCCTCTTGCTTTCTTCTCTTCCAGGGTGTACATATTGGGATTCCTCCCATCTTTCCTTGTAGGGCTTTTGGGGCAACCCCCTACACCATTTTAGTCGTACACCTCTGGACAGCCTCCACCCTGTCTATATCCTTTTCGAAGTGTGGCCTCCGGAACTGGACACAGTATGTTAGATGGGATCTCACCAGTGAGCGATACAGTAGCAACACCACCTCCTTCCTCCTGCTAGCGATAGATGTCAGCATGGCTCACTTGGTAGCACATCTGCCTCTGGATCAGAAGGTCATGGGTTCTCGTCCCACACTGGGATTGGACTCGTAACTAAATGCTGGCACGGGGGAGCTGTACTGTCAGAGTGTGCCATCCTTCAGATGAGATGTTAAACCAAGGTCCCTTCTACCCATCCTGGTGGGTGTCCAGGTGGAAGTAGAAGAACCCAGGGCATTCTTTGCAAAGAAGAGGGGCCATTCCCAGTGCCCTGGCCAACATTCCTCTTTCCATAAAACCGGTTCATGCAATTGTTCAGGCTGTGTGTGGGTGCTGATGTGTGTTATGGCTGCCACTACACATTCAAGTCACTTCACTACCAGTCTAACATTGCTTTTAAAGCACTTTGGGATACATTGTGTGTGAAAGTGCTATATAAATGCTGAATCATCTTCTCCCTATCACAGCATCTCACTAACACTACATACTGCTTTGTCACACTGAAAACACAAATGTGCCATGCACTACTAGAACAAACTGGTGCAGTCAGATAAGGTAGGCCACGCAAGAAAGCAGATGCTGCACTCCAGGAGTAGATGATGGTAAACTGTGACAAAATACAAAGTAATTGTTGCCGAACAAAGAGCATAATTTAGTGTGCTCATGATCAGATAGCTCTGATCCCGGCGCTTCGACTCTGAGTCTTCCCTCACCCTGACAAAGGTTCATATCAGAGTCGAAGTGCCGGGGTTAGTGCTGCCTGCACGTGAGCACGTTAAATTTTGCACTTTTAATTGTTTTACCCCAGTTATTTTGCATTTTGTCACTGTTTACAGTCTTTACTCCCAGAGTGCAGCATCTGCTATTTTCCTTGCTTTGTCACACTGCTCTGCCACTTTGAGGTAATCAGATATGATAACCCTAAAGTCCCTTTCCTGCTTAGTGCTTGACAGTGCCCCCCTTCCCATCCTGTACTCAATTTTTTGATTCCTGTGCCCTAGGTGCATGATTTTGTCATTGAACCCCAACTGTCGTGTTGTTGACCAAGCCTAGAGTTTCCCCAAGATCCCTATGCATTCTTTCCAACCCTTCAAACAACATGAAGTCTTGCTATATTATGACATATGCAGTTTGTCCCAACCTTAGAACTGCTCCGGAGGTGAAAGAGTTAAAGTCCATGCAGGGCATGGAACTTAGAGCTCGAGCTCGGTTGAAAACTCTATCTGTTGTTCTTCAAACTTAAACTGTCAGATTCTTTACTCCGCCTCACTGAACAGTCGCTCCAGAGATTTCCTCCTTCTGCTCGGTTCATTTGTCGGTTAAATTATAAAAGTTTTTGGTTTTTTAACCGAAGTTAAACCGCAACCGGTCGGTTCAAGCTCTATCTGTGGTATTGTAAGTACTAGATAGGTTTTACGTTTATTTTCTGTGTGGAACTTGTAAACAATTTCATCGGTTCAGTTTGAACCGATCAAGTTACTTCTATTACATTACAGTCCTTTAGAAGTGCAGTTCCCGGTTCTTATTGGTTCTAAAAAAAACTGATTTAATTACGTTTTTTTCCACAACCTGTGACACGGTTGGGAACCGATAAGGGAGTCTTGCTTGGAGGATTGCCATAAACGGGCAAGTTTTTGGTTAGGCTGGCACTATGTCTGAGAAACCCAAAAGAAAAACCAGGCCCACTGGGTTTCAGCACTGTGTTGTCTGTGGGGAAGCCTTTGCCAAGGCTGACCCCCACACCACATGTGTTTATTGTCTGGGGTTTGACCACCTCAATTCAGACTGCCAGATTTGCAAGGGTTTTCCTGCAGCTACCCTGGATAAGAGAGTTGGTAGACTCAGGAGCGGGAGGCCAAAAGTCCGCTGACCGGATGGCCAGCCGGTTCAGTTTCAACCGAACGGAGGAGTGCCCTCTGACCAGGGCGATACTTCCTCGGGCAAAAGGAGAGCCGACTCTGAGGAGTCGGTTCCAACAAAAAAATCTAAAAAAATCAGCTGGTGTGGAGTCAAAACTTTCCTTTCCAACCGCTGAAAAAAATAGCTAAAGCAATAAAAATTGTTCAGTCACTCTCCCCGGTTCCAACCGAACCGGCATCATCAGGATAGCGCTCGGTTTGGTCAGTTCCTCCGGTTCAAGAGTATGATTTAGAGGTATTTTATGAACCAGAGGAGGGGGAAGAGGAGTATGAGGGAGTGAATGTGGTTTTGAAAGTTTGGATGTGCCCATTGAACCAGACATCTCTCCAGACAGACCTTCAGGAGTGTCTCCCCCTAGGCTTTCTGAGTCCCCTTCTCATTTCATGTTTTATAAAAAAGTGGCTGAAACCCTCCAGCTCCCTGTGGAGGAAGCTGTGGATGATCAGGAGGAGCCTGATTTTGTGGAAATGATGGATATCCCAGAGTCTAGGAGACTGTCTATTTCTCTGCATAAATCTTTTTGGAAACAGTAAAGATTTTGAAAGCTCCTCACACCATACCTCCTGTTGATAAAAGAATGGACAAAAGGTATGCATTATCAGGCTCTGATACGGAGTTCCTTACACAACAATGCAGCCACGTAGGGGTGGTGCAGGCTGCAGCCTGTGACGAGGCAAATGTTCCCTTAGCCTCTCACCCTCCTGACAAGGACTCCAGAAAGATAGATGCCATGGCAAAGAAACAGTACATGGCAGCTTCCTTAGGACTCAGACAGGCTAATTATATGGCTTATGTTGCTAGATATCAAAAATCCAGATGGGATACTGTTTTAGCTCTAGCAAAGCAGGTTCCTGGCCAGCTGGCAAGAGAGCTGGAGCAGGTGGCCGCTGATGGTATTGAGGCATCCAAGGTGCAATTCCATGCTGCAGTGGACTCTAATGATGCATCATCCAGAGTCATGGCTACATCTGTGGCTCTCCGTAGAATGGCTTGGCTCAGATGTACTAGCCTGTCACACGATACCCAGACTAAGGCCATGGATTTCCCTGTTGTGGGCAACTCTCTGTTTGGGGAGCAAACAGAGAATTACATGAAGAAAATGGATGAATATAGGACCACCTATAGGAGTACACAGGCCAAGGAAAGGCAAGTCACTCCCCAAAGGCAGCCTCCCAGGGGCAGGGGTAGGCCTTTCATAGGCCTTTTACCAAGCCAGGCTTCCTCTTCAGCTTTTGCACAGAAGGGGTTCTTTAGAGGAGAGGCAGACGGGTGCAGGCAGGCCTGCTTCCACCCTCAGCCTAAAGCCCCTGCCAAACAGGCACCCTGATGGGGTGCCCAGGGCAGTCTCCACTACCTGTGAGGGGCAGACTGGCTTACTTTGTCCAGGACTGGGGGTCTCTAACGTCCAGACAAGTGGGTCCTGGAAGTAGTAAGCCAGGGACTGGTTCTCAGCTTCAAAAAATTTCCAAGATGAGAATCAGATCCTTTCCACCTGCAAATCCTTCAGAGGCTCTTGCCCTGGAGGCAGAAGTCTCTACCCTCCTGGCTCTCAGAGCTGTGGAAAGGTTCCACCCCTACACCAAGGCAAGGGTTGTACTCCAGGTACTTCCTTACCCCAAAAAGGACAGGAGAATGGCAGCCCATCCTGGATCTCAGGTATCTAAACAAGCACCTTTTAAAACCAAAATTCAAAATGGTGACTCTGGGAATTATTTTACCCTCTTTAAGGCCAGGGGGCTGGCTAGTGTCCCTGGACCTCAAGGATGCCTATTTTCATGTTCTTATCAGAAGCTCCCATCGAAAGTACCTCAGATTCGAACTGCCCTCAGGCCATTACCAGTTCAGAGCAATGCCCTTCGGCCTCACATCTGCCCCAAGGGTATTCACAAAATGCCTGGCAGTAGCAGTTGCCCACTTAAGAAGGCAAAAAATTGCCATCTTTCCTTACTTGGACGACTGGCTCATTGTAGGCCAGTCCCCAGACCAAGTCAGGTTACACCTTCAAGTAACTCAGCAACTGCTGACTTCTCTAGGTTTCCTTCTCAATCTTCCAAAGTCAGTCCTAGAGCCTGTCCAGCCTCTCACCTTCATAGGTGCAGAACTGAACACAAAAGAAGCCACAGCCTTCCTTCCTCTGGAAAGGGCAAGTTCCCTGATTTCTCTGGCTTCCTCCTTCACCCTGCAGGTCTCTCGACCAGCAAGGCACTTTCTACAGCTCCTGGGACACATGGCTGCTTTGACAGCAGTAGTGCCGGGAGCCAGATTTCAGATGAGCGACATCCAGTTCCATTTTAGAGCCTTTTGGTCTCAAAGAAAGGACCCTCTAACCAAATTAATTCCAGTGACTCGAACCCTGATCCAGGCCCTTCAGTGGTAGCAGGACCAGGGCAATTTGAGACAGGGGGTTCCCTTTACCCCTCAGTCTCACTCTTAATCCTTACTACAGATGCATCCCTATTGGGGTGGGGAGCTCACATGGGCGACCTCACCACCCAGGGATTGTGGTTCCCTCAGGAATCTCTGCTCCACATCAGTCTGTTGGAACTCAGAGCAGTTTTTCTAGCACTTCAAGCTTTTTCCAAATCTGTTCAGAACAAGGTTATTCAGGTCAGAACAGATAATACCACCACAATGTGGTACATCAACAAGCAAGGGGGCACTCGGACTACGGCCTTGTGCACCGAAGCAATGAAGTTGTGGTCTCTGGCTTACTCCCTGAACACCTCCCTTGTAGCAGTTCACCTCCCAGGCAAGGACAATGTCCTGGCAGATGCTCTCAGCAGGATTTCCCAAGACCATCACGAATGGGCTCTGGATCCCCTAGTTCTGGAGGTGGTATTTGCTAGATGGGGCACACTCCAGATAGATCTTTTTTGCAGCCCCAGACAATCACCAACTTCCCCTTTTTTGTTGCAGGCCCCCAGTGTTGGGCTCAGTCCCCCTGGATGCCTTCCTTCTCAGTTGGGAAGGGGAAGTTTCTCTATGCCTTTCCTCCCTTTCCTCTCCTGTTCAAAGTGCTAGTCAAAATCAGGTCTCAATCCTGCAAGATGATTCTGATTGCTCCAGACTGGGCCAGACAGCCCTGGTACCCACTCCTTATGTCCTTAGCAGTCCACCTTCCCCTGTGTCTTCCCAGGAATCACAATCTGTTATCCTGTGCTCAGGGGAGGGTTTGATACCCGAACCTCAAATCTCTCAATCTCAAGGCCTGGCTCTTGAAGAGTTAGAGTTTGCTGACCTACAGCTTTCCCAAGGTGTATTGGATATTCTGAAGGCTTCTAGGAAGCCTTCCACCAGGGGCTACTTATAATTCCAAATGGAAGAGATTTTCCATATGGTGCTCTGGGAAGCATATTTCCCCAGAATCTGCTGACTTACCCACAGTCCTGGATTATATGGTTCATTTAAATACTTTGGGGCCGAGACCAGCTACCCTAAAAGTGCACCTGGCAGCCGTGTCTGCTTTCTTGTCAACAGGTAAGCCCTCTTCTCTTTCAGCTCATCCTGTATTCTCCAAGTTTTCAAAGGGTTTCTTCTCTCAACCCCCATTCAGGGATCCTGCCCTGCCTGGGATCTTAATATTTGCATTGCCCAGCTTATGCAACCCCCTTTTGAGCCCTTGTCTTCAGCAGAGCTCAAGTACTTGACTTGGAAAACTGTGTTTTTGGTAGCCATCACTTCTGCCAGGCTCATAAGTGAGTTACAAGCATTGTCAGTGGAGCCTGATTTTATCTCCTTTCACAGAGATAAGGTAGTCCTCAAGACTAACCGAAAGTTCTTGCCTAAGGTGGTCTCAGATTTCCACCTTAATCAATCTATGTCTCTCCCTGTGTACTTCACTGACCATTCCTCTTCTGGTGAGAGGAGGTTGCACAGTTTAGATGTCAAAAGATCACTTAGCTACTACATAGATCGTACCAAAGGTCACAGGTTTACTCCCTCCAACTGTTCCTCACTTATGGTGAGGTTGGCAAAGGAGACCTGCCACTAAAGATCCATTGCCAGGTGGATGCGTTTCTTATATCCAATTCTGCTATGAAAAACTGGGTAAGTTCCTCCCTCAGGCCTGAGGGCTCACTCCACCAGAGGTACAGCTGCGTCTCTGGCTGCTGCCAGAGACATCTCTATCCTAGAGATATGTCAAGCAGCTACCTGGAAAACGGTTCACACTTTTACTAAGCATTACTCCCTGGACATCCAGGCTAGGAGTGATGCTCGTTTGGCACAGCTGTGCTTCAGAGCCTATTTCCTAAGTAGGTTCTGTCCCTCCTCCATGGAGGTACTGCTGTGTAGTCTGCATATGTCATAATATAGCAAGACTTCATGTTGTTTGAAGAAAAAATTACTCACCTTAGTAATGTTGTTTCTTCTAATGGAGTCTTGCTATATTATGACCTCCCCCCCTGCCTGCCCCTCTCAGAACCTTACTCTTGGGGATGTGGGTGGGCAGGGCAGCGTTGGCACTTTTTAGATGCCCACCTTGTTTTTCATCCCTCTTTTTGGGGTGATCTGTGTTGTGTTTGTCATGTTTTGGGTCTCCTGACTTGAATCTTCATTGTGGCACCAAAAAATGTGTTTATTTAATTAAGTAGCCAGTTGGCTAGTGTAGGTTTACAACTTCCACACAGAGTCTTAGTGAGTTTTTGCTCGTAAAGATCTGACAGTTTAAGTTTGAAGAACAACAGATAGTTTTCAACCGAGCTCGAGCTCTAAGTTCCATGCCTTGCATGGACTTTAACTCTTTCACCTCCGGAGCAGTTCTAAGGTTGGGACAAACTGCATATGTCATAATATAGCAAGACTCCATTAGAAGAAACAACATTACTAAGGTGAGTAATTTTTTCTTCTTTATTATCCACCTTATTACAGATTTTGGCATCATCTGCAAAAGAGGCATACCTTCTCCTCCAGGTCTTCTACAGTGTCACTTGTGAAGACATTGAAGAGGACCTGGCCTAGTACTGAGCCCTGTAGCACACCACTGGTCACTCTCATCAGAGTGAATGCCATTAACCACCACCCTCTGTCACCTATCTCTTAACCAGTTTCTAAACCCACTTCACCTCTTTGGATCCCGTCCCTAGACTGTCCAAATTCTTAATCAGTCACCTGTGCAACACCATGTCAGATGCCTTGCTGAAGTACAGATAGGCCATGTCCACTACCCCCCCCCCCCAAAAAAAAACTATTTCTCTGGTCACCCACTCGAATAACTCGATCAGATACATCTGGCATGACCTCCACCCAGTGAATCCATGCTGCCTTTCATCTTTCAGCCAATCGGATTCAAGATATTGTACCAGCCTTTCCTTTAACAGTGTTCCCATTTACTTCCTCACCACTGAGGTTAGGTTCAACAGCTTATAACTACTTACCAGCCTCTACCCTGCTGCCTTCCTTGTGTGGAGGGACCCTATCTGCTCTACTCCAGTCCTCAGGAACCACGCCCAATTCCACTAAGCTGTTGGATAAGGCAGTCAGCGGTACAGCCAACATCTCCCTGAATTCTTTCAGTACTTTTGAGTCCATCTCATCTGGACACATAGCCTTGCCACTTTCTCAGCTGTAAGTCCATTTTGGACTCTCTCCTCTGAAAACTGACTTGAATCCACATCCCCTCCCCTTTGTTCCTGCTGATCACTGGTCCTTCTCTCCCTCCACTGTGAAGACTGAGCGAATGTACCTGTTAAGGAGTTCTGCTTTTTTCTTGGTCCCCTTCAGCATGTGTCCCTCTGCCACCCTCCTTATCCTCAATATCCCTCCCCTTGCTTTCCTCTTCTCACTTATGTACCTGAAGAAAGTCTGATCCCCTTTAGCTGCCCCTTTGGCTATCCTGTCTGTGCCTTTGCTTCTCTCATTGCCATACCTGCTTCCCTCAGTTTTACCTGGTACATCTCCCTGTCTTCCATCCTCTACATTTCCTTCTACCTACTGAACCCTGCCCTTTTTCCTTCACCACTATATGGACACTTCTTTAGAGTACCATAATGGTCTGTTTCCTTTCGCTTGTACCCACTTCATGCAGAATCTGGATGCCTTAATTATGCCCTCCCTTATTTTCCCCACTGGTTCTCCATCCCTTCACTGCTTTTAATTTTGGCAGTTGCTGAGGCAGTTTTCCATTTCCATAAAATCAGCCCTCCTAAAGTCAGGACCCTTGTCTTTGTGTCATTTGCTCTGCTCCCATCTTAATGTTTAAACTACACAGTATGGTGATCACGGGTGCCTAGGGGACTGCCCATTGTGACATCTGCAATGCAATCCCTGTTTGTAAGCACCAGGTCCAGCACTGCTCCATCCCTACTGGGTTATTTGACTAGTCGCCTGAGAAAGGTCCCTTGAAAGGAGGCAAGGATGGCCCTGCTCCTTGATGAAGCTGCAGCTGGAAGGCTCCAATCCATATGTGGCAGATTGAAGTCATCACCTAGTAGCACCTCCCCTTATTTGCCATCCTGATGATGCCCTCCCCAAGTGCCTTTTCCAAGTCTTTTACCTGTGCTGGAGGTCTGTATACCACTGCTGTACAGGTGGTGGCCGCAGTACCTGTCTCCAGAATAACCAGCAGCAGCTCCTATCCTCCTTTTTGTTCTGGGTGCCCCTGCACTTCCGTAGCTATGATTCCCTCCCTTACATATAGTACAACCCCTGCTCCCTCCCTTCCTGGTTTCTCCTGAACAGAGAGTAGCCTGGTATGGCCACATCACAGTCATGGTTGTCAGTGCACCAGGCCACCAAATCAATGCTAACCTCCTCCATGATGGCCACTGGTTCTGTAATTCTATTTCCCATACTGCTTGCATTGGCACACATAGCTTTTCGTACCTTACTCTTACTCCCCCCCCCCCCACTGCCCTCCCCGGCTTTCTCCCCCTGCCTTTGCTATTTCTTGAAGCTTTCCCGATCCCCCTCATCCCTTGTTACCATCTCCATTACCTCTCCTTTACTCCTCTTTTCTTGCTGCCCTAATGTATGCCCCCCTTTTTAACTCTTCTTCTGCAACCCTAAGTTGGCAGGGGGATGTACCAGACTCCATACCTAGCATCCTCCACCAGGCTGGCCAGCTGGGGAGGCCCGTAGCTTGCCCCCTGTGGCGGGACCCCCCCCCCTTCCCATGGGGAGGGGAAGAGACTGAAATCCATCTGAGGTCCCATCGTAGGCTACAACCTTGGCCATTTTTCAGGTGGAGGTCTGGGGGGATCACAGTGCTTGGACCAGAAGGGGTTTTCCCTTGATTGTCCCCGGAGGTGTGGACATGCAGTAATGTTAGTGTGGGAAGGGTGCACTCCCGCACTTGACCTACAGATGTCCACCATCTCCTCTCTACTGTAGAGTGGCCCCAGGTGTTGCAGAACCAGCCTCCACTCTGTATCACTGATTGCCGTGGAAACGCACCCCCCCAGAGGAGGAGGAGGAGAGTACTCAATGGGTCACTCATCCTACCTCCCCTAGCTGACCCTCTGATGTCCCATGCTCACTCCCGAACACAGGTTATCAGCGGCGGTAGCGCTATCGCTGCACTGTCAGGCCAGCCGTGATCTATGCCTCTTTAACTCTGCCTTGTCCTCTCACTGTCTTCCTGCACCGCTCAGGCCCTCCTCTTGTTGCTTCATCATCTGAGGGGAGGACATTTTTGCCTCCTTTGTTGTTACAGCACCCCCCCCCCCCAGTTAGCTTAAATGCTCATCCAGGTAACATTTAAACCTCCCACTAAGGACTGTGGTTCCCCTCCTGGAAGGATGCATGCCGTCTCCCCTATAGAAGCCCATATCCTCCCAGTCTGGTCTTCAGTCCCCAGTGTAGTAAAAGCCCTCCTGCATGCACTGTGCCTTCAAACAGTTAAAAACCATGAGTCAGACTGTCCTTTCCTCTCTTGTGACTTGGATAACACCTCGGCAGATGCCACCATGCATGCTGCCTGCTTCAGACCCCTCCGCAGCTCCCTGAAATTACCCTGCACTACCCCTACCCTGTCCCTTGCCAGGTAATTTGTTTCTAGGTGGACAGGGAATTTAGCTTTGTCCCATCTCTTGCCATGCTAACAGTCCTCTGGATCCACTCTCCATTCCTCCAAACTGAAGCACCAGGGAAGAACTTCACCTCCTTCTCCCTTCTCTCCCCCCTTCCCCCACCTGTTCCCTTAATGATAGAGTCCCCCACCTGAAGTTTCTTTCTCCTCAGCTGTGGGCCTCTTCCTCCTTGAGGGCTCCCCTTCTGAGGACCCCTACTTCACTGTTGTGTGTGCCTCCTCCCGGCTTCCCTATCCCATCAGTATGGTGAAGGAAGTGTGCAGTGGTACAGGTTAAGAAGTGTGTTTCCTTTCTGCCGCCCACACCTCCCAGAGCCGGGCGGTGGGAGTGAAGGATAAGGACAAGTTAGGCTAAATAACAGAGAACAATTTCTGGAAAAGGATAAGGTGAAAGCTGGTATCCTGAACAACTTCATTTGCTCAGTTGTCAGGGCTGAAGCAGTGGGCTACCTTCCAGACTGCAAGCTTCAGCGATGGGAAGGCATGCAGCATAAATTAAAAATGGGGCAAATAGCAATGCCAAGGGTATTTAATGGACTCAAAGCACTGAGTGGATAAGACGGGTTGCAGTCTCAGGTGTTGAAGGAACTGAGCAATGAGCTGGCAGAATCACCGGTGAGCTTGTTTAACCTTAAGTCTCAAGTGACAAGAAAAGGGCAGACGTTGTCCCCGTGCACACATCGAAGAATAGCGTACCCCAAAAATTATAGGCCCATTGGTTTAACCTCAGTTGTGGATAAACTCATGGAGTCTATCCTTCAGGAGGCCCTTGTAGAATACCTAGAGGCAGGTGGGCTCCAGGACAAACACCAACATGAATTTGAGGGGAAAGTGGTGTCCGTTCAGCCTGATCGATTTCTTAGACTTTGTGACGCAGCTGGTGGGCAAAGGTCAAGCAGTTGATGTCCTGCATCGGGATTTCAGCACAGCTTTAGACTGAGTTCTGCATGGAAGGCTAGTAAACAAACAAAAAAAAAACTAGGGGACCTCAGGGTGGGTGAGAAGCTATTGAGATGGGTAGTCACTTGGCTGAGATGGAGGACTCAGAGGGTCGTAGTAAATGGTGAATGCCCCAGTGTCCAGGATGGCACAAACAGGGTCCCACAGGGGGCCATCCTAGGACTAGCAATGTCTAATGTATACATCTATAACATAGGTATAGGGATAAGGAGCAAACTTTCTGTTTTGCAGATGACACTAAACTTTGTGTGACAGGATACACTCCAAAATGAGAAAAAGGTATTTGAAAGAAGAATTAAATGGACTGGAAAGATGGTCAAAGCTGTGACAGCTCAAGTTTAAAGGCAGAAATGTAAGGTTATGCATATAAGAAAAAGGAACCTGAAGACAAAGTATCAGCCGGGGGCAGAAGTCTGTCAACCACTGAAGAAAGGGATTTGAGGGTAATCATTATTGATGACATCAGATTATTGACGCAGCGTACTAAGGCAATAGGAAAGGCCAATAGGATGCTGGGTTGCATACGGAGGGGCTTTTCTGGCAGAAGGAAAGATGTCTTACTGTCACTCTACAAGTTATTAGACCTCACCTGGCGTACTGCATCCAGTTCTGGAGCCGATACCTAAAAAAAAGAACATAAGTCTCCCTGAATCTGTAAGGGGCCACAATTTTTCAAGAAGTGCCATGGGATCTTTAACATCCACTGTCCTGAACAACCACCAGAACAGGCAGACGGGACCTTGGTTTTACATCTCATTTGAATAACTGCATCTCAGGAGTGCAGTTCACCCCTCATGCTGCACTACAGTATCGGCATTGGTATGCTAACCAGGTTCCTGGTGTGGGACTAGAACCCACAGCCTTCCAGTATTCTGGCCTCAGAGGCAAGTGTGCAGCCTGCCAAGCCACTGACACTGGCATAAATATAAACTTGTGAGGGGCAGTTTCAGAAGGGATGTGACAGTATATCTTCACCTTATGAGTGCTGGACAGCTGGAACAATCTCCCAGGAGAGGTGGTGAAGGCCAAAACAGTGACCTGTTTCAAGAAAGCATGGGACGGTCATAAAAGCCTAGTGAAAACACGTTGCACGGGAACTCTAGCAGTTGGCTTGTAAATTGTTAGTAAACGGGCAAACTAGGGCCACCTGTTGGCCCAGTGGATGCTCTGTATGCTCCTGAAGTCGATTGGGTGGCTGGGGTAGCACTCCCAGCCTGCAGAGAGAAGCGCCCTTGTTCCGGTGCCATAGCAATCTCTGCAGTGGGCCAAGGGAGTTTTTCCATCCCAGCAGGACGTCATTACATGTGTCCAAGGTGATGTACTTGGGCACACGTCCTGTGTCAGGACGCCAAGGGAAGGGGGGGGGACAGGGAAAAAATAGAAAAATAAATTGTGCATCAGAGGCAGCTAGTGATGGCGCTAGTACCCTTGGGTCCCTCCGCGCATAGATCCCCGCCGAAGGGATGGCAGAGGGAGTGGCGGCTGGGAGTTGGGGTCCCAGAATCGGGTGGTATTCTTTTGTCTTCAGCCTTCTGTGTCTGTGTCAAGGTTTCTCAATGTGTACTCTGTATTCAGCTAAATACCTTATACAAGGACCTTGATTAATGGCAGTGGGGATTGTGGCCCTCCACATTTTCTTACAAGACAGAAGAATTTTAGTTTAGTTACTTTGTATTCCCCAAACCACATGCATACTCTCTAAAGCCGCGACACCAGTGCACAGCATCAATGGTATGCAAATCCATAGATTGCATATATATTTTTTTTTTATTTGTTAGCAGTATGTAGGATTTTAAAATGGGTTTCTGAATCGTAGCAACTTCATTGATCTAAACACATCACCTGGTCATTGATTATTATCTGATATATGCACAGTTCGTAACTAACGTATCCTAATCTACCTAGCAACAGCCTAACTCAATGAAATGTCTTTTTCCCTTATAATAAGAACATTTCCACTTTTCAAACATAAAAACCCACAGCAGCATAGGTTTCTTCAAAATAAAAATACTCTTCACAGGTTCATTCAAAGGCACTCCGTCTGTGTTAACAAGCTCGCATATTCTGTCTGCCAACAGCATAAGTACAACAAAATGAAATCTTTTTCCATTGAAGAATTATTTTTCTAGGGACGTGGATATGTTGTTCAGTCCACACTGTCTGGCAGGTTCCTTGCTACTTTAGATCTTGCCGGAAGGTCTTCAAGCTAGTTCGTCCCACCCACCCACCCGGGTGATAAAACTCTGCTCCGCCCCATGATGCCAGATCTTCCTTACTGCTTGGAAGCTCAGGTTCCCTCCTTAGCTCTCTGCGTTTTAGGCCTGGATCCACACTCTTCGGTTAAACCGAAACTCATTCTTAAGTTTAAAAGACTTAGGTCTTACTTTTCCTTTGTGGCTGGGATGGACAAATCGACTCCCGGATTTCGTCCTGAACCGATCCACACTCTACATGCATTTACTGCCTTGGACTCGGCCATGATTCACAGGCCTGTGAGTTGTGCAAATCCTTTTCAGCTTTGGTCTTGGAGGAACGCACTGCCCGATCGCTGTTGGGGCAGCCTGAGAAACGTTATCCTTCGGTCAAGTCAAAGGAGGCCCATTGGGCGGTGTCATGACTGCAGAGCTCGGCTGAACAACTAGAACAGATGATCGCCCTTCAGGAGGAGGCGGCATCATCGTCATCCTTGATTGCGGCATTTATCCCACTCTCCTTGGGCACCTCCTACACAGCTTCTTTTAAGGAGCTTTGCCAATCCCACTCCACCAAGGGAGAAGGGCCTTTGGGACATTCCTCTCTGTCCAAAATTGACGACTCCAAAGGTAAGTCCCACCATCGACATTCATGGGTGTGGGAGAGGTCCCCTTCCCCGGACAGTCGACACTCTACTTTGGTCGAGGTTGCGGCTAAGGCCAGTGGCTTCACAGTGTCCCCGGCAGGTCAGCCGGCCGAGACACCCGTCTACGCGGACGAGATTTTTCTCGACCTGTTGGACGGTCTGTCGACTGGAGAAGCAGACAACCCTTCTTCACCAGTCTCCCCGGTGGAAACAGAGAATTTGCCTGTGCCTCCTGTGCGGAGTCCCCGGTTAAGGTCCCTGAACCGAGGGAGGAGTGGGTTCCCCGCCCGCTCTCAGACCCGCCTCGGAATCCTCGTAGATCTTGGCCTCGGTCACGGACCTCTTCCAGGTCAAGCTAGTTCCACTGGCGTCGGCGGTCTCGGCTCCATAGGCCGGCGGCGCCGCTCATCCTCGTTGTCCTCTTCGGAGGATAGGCTCCGGCGCAAGGTGCGTCGGTGCTACGAGGATTTAATGTGGCAGCAGCTCTTATTGTCCGAGAATAAGCCGACTCCGTCACCTTCTCCGGCCATTAAGTGGCTGTCACCAGAGCGGCCAAAACAATCCCTCATAGTAGTTGAGGAGTCGAAGTCGGCACTGGTTGTTCGTCCGAAATCGGCTGCACCACCCATTGTGGTGGAACCTCCTTCTCCACAACCAAAAACTGGGGCCCCGACCAAGAATTCTCTGTCGGTTCAGGGTTTGCTCCATAGGTTGTCTGTTACCCTCACTCCCGATCGACCTCGGCAGGTGGAGGGTAGCTCAGGCGCTCACCAGCTGTTTGCAGACTCCTCGGAGTCTGATGACAACTCCTCGTTCTCCAGGCCACTTGACCTGTAGTCCACTAGGGGTCAGTCAGTGGATGAGAGCCCATCCTCATTCCTTGGAATGCTTCATCTCATCTCAGAGTCCACTGGGATGAAGCTCAAATCCATTTCAAAATGGGTCGGATATCCCCTCACAGAGATACTGGACCGAGGGGATTCCCCTACAGAGGCCTTCCCGGTGGCTGAATCCAGTGTCGGCCTGGCCCTGAGGCTATGGCAGCGGCCAGCTTCTTGTCCAGCACCTTCATCCAGGATGGCTTGGAAGTATGCTGTTCCCAACGGTTCACTCTCCGGTTTCTTGGAGAACCCCTCTGCGGAGGGGTTAGTGACCAACAGTGTTTTCCGGCATTCCGAGAACACTCGGGATGTAGACAAGCCATCCGATAAGGAGTCCAGGAAACAGGACTACTCCGGGCGGAAAGTCTGCTGCTTTCTCCCTAGGCCTTCATCAGGCTAGCTTAGCCGTCCTGATGGCACACTTTTCACACACCCTTTTCAGCTCCCTGGATGAGGTGATTCCTCATCTCCCGGCTGACCTTCAGATGACTGTCAAGCAGGTGTGGGATCAGGGAAGGGTGGTGGCCAAACAGCAGCTCTATACTTCCTTGGACATCGCTGACTCATGTGCCGTTCAGTTGTGGCTGCAGTGGCCATGCGCTGTAGTGCTTGGCTGCGGATCTCCACCTTTACGGTGGATACCCAGCACAAGCTGGCAGACGTTCCCTTCCTGGGTACTGACTTGTTCGGCCCCGGGGTGGAGAGACATCTTCAGTGGATCAAGAACTCCAGTGCCACCTTGTACTCAGTCACGTCTGCCCAAAAGGACAAAAGCCGCCAGCAGCAGCATAAGCCCTTTCGCCCTTCAGCCTCTGCAGCACGTCTGGCCCAGCAACACCAGCATCAGGGCCAGCAGGCTCACACTCAGCACCCCAAAGCCAAGCCTGCTGCTTCCTCCAGCAGGAAGCCAGGAGGGAAAGGCCCAGGCAGCTCCTCGGCCAGCCCTTCCTCCAAGCCTGCCCAGTGACAGGTTGAGGGGTGTCACCCCCAACCTCGTCACTCCTCCCGGGCGGCTCCTCCACTTCCTTTCTGCCTGGTCCGATATCACCATGGACTGCTGGGTGTTGGAAGTGGTAGGCAGGGGTCTGCCTCTGGAATTTGAGCAGTCCCCACCCTATCGAGCCGTCGCCCCACAGGGGGTTGTGGGTTCCGCAGCCTGTCTGTCGGCTCTTCGAGCCGACATTGCCCTGCTCCTCCAGAAGGAGGTGATCAGGGAGGTGGCGGATCCTCCTCTAGACCCAGGGTTTGTGTCCAGGTACTTCCTGGTCCCCAAACGGACAGGGGGCTGGTGCCCCAGTCTAGACCTACATGACCTGAACAAGTTCCTAAGGTCTCGTACCTTCAGGATGGTCACTCTGGCTCAGATCATTCCATCCTTGGAACGAGGTGTGTGTTTCTGTTCTCTGGACCTCCAGGACGCGTTCTTTCACGTCCCAATCCGTTTGTCTCACCAGCAATTCCTCCACTTCAGGGCAGAAGGATCCCTTTACGAGTTCCAGGCCATGCCCTTTGGCCTCTCTCCAGCTCCCAGGGTCTTCACCAAATGCATGGCAGTGGTGATAGCATTCCTGCAGCACCGAAGGGTCTGGGTGTACCCTAACTTGAACAACCATTCCTTTATACCTGGGGTTCTGACATCATTTCCTCAAGAGTGCAAGGTGCATATCAATGTCATATCCTCTCTAGCGAACAGCACTGAAAATATAAGCATACACATTGTATAATATATATATTTCTATATAACAAACCAAACACACACACACACAAAAAAAAAGTACATAATCATGTGGGGAGTAGTGCAATGTAATGGCTGTGGGGCAGCAGTCTTCCGGGAGACTTTCTGGAGGCTGAGATGCTGCCCTATTTACAGACAACTCTCTGCCCTGAGGGAGGAATTTGCCGTCTTCAGGCCACACTGGACAGCAGTAAGGGAACCTTCCCCAGGCCAGACTGGATGGTAGGAAGGGAACCTCCCTCATCCAGGGAGCACCAGAGCCACCACCACTACCTCAGAGGATGCAAAGAAAGCACAACAGTTGGACCACAGTGGGCTCAGGGAGGGTGAGGATGGTGGAACAGAGGCACACCCAGTCAGTTCCACTCCACAATCCATACACCATTCTAGGGGAGCACAGCTCCCCTATGGATGCACCCACAGAGGAGATAAAGGAGGCTGAGGACACCTGTCACAAGGGCGGCCCTCAGGAAGGAGGCAGAGGACACCACAAGGAAAGGAAGCAGCTCCTGGTGGGGACTCAGTTATTAGGGATAGAACTGGGGTGAGCAGGAAAACTGAAGTAAGGTGCCTGCCTGGTGCCATGGCATGGAGGGACAGGAAGCGCATCCTCAGGATCACAAGAACAGCTGCAGGGAGTCTAAGCTGGCGTCATTGTCCACCTAGGGACAAATGACTTGGCTCAACATGAGATTAGAGCAGTGCAGAAGGACTTTGTAGAACTGGGGAGGGGCCTAAGACAAGTAGCACACACAGTATCCTTCTCAGAGGTGCTGCCTGTCAATGGCATGAGTGAGGCAAGGGTACTTTGCACCATGCAGTTTAATGAATGGTTGAAAAAATGGTGTGGAGCACAGGGGTTTGACTTCATTGGTGACTGGTTTTCCACCTGGAGGGACACCAGCTTATACTGGCAGGGTGGTCTGCATCTGTCCAGGAAGGGAACAAGTCTTTTGAGCAATTGGTTTAAATGCTTCATTGGCAAGCTTTTAAACTAGTCAAGGGCGGAGGCACTGATAAGCAGCAGGAAAATCCCAGCCTCTCCCTACAAAACAGGGTACTAAATGAGAAAAAGACCAAGGTAGAAAGGTCAGTGGGGGATGCTGCAACTGAAGGTAAAGCCATCAAAAAATGGAAAGCAATGAGTACCAATGCCCATAGTCTGAGTAACAAGCTTTCTGAATTAGTGGCCTTGATGGAGGAGGAACATCTGGATATTGTGGCAGTCACAGAAACATGGTTCACACAAAACCATGACTGGGACGTAAACATACCAGGATACACTATCTATAGGAGGGACAGAGAGGGTAATGGAGGAGGAGGAGTAGCTCTTTACATAAGGGAAGGAATCAAAGCAACAGAACAAAAGGGAAAACAGGGAGGAGAAGAAGCACTGTGGGTAAATTTGGAGACCGGCAATGGCACCACAATCAGCACAGGGGTTGTATACAGACCCCCTTCTCAGGGGGAGGAAATGGACAAGGAAATGATAGAAAGTATACTTAGTATGGCAGAAAAAGGGGAGATATTGCTGATGGACGATCTGAATATAACAGATGTTAACTGGAGTGCAGTTGCAGCAGCCACTTCGAAGAGTGGGGTTATTCTAGATGCCCTACAGGGGGCATGCCTTAGACACCTAGTATTGGAGCCCACTCGAGAGGGAGCAATCTTAGACCTGGTTCTCTCAAATGGAGATGAAGAGAGGATTACAGATGTAGAAGTGGGTAGCCATCTGGGAACTAGCGACCATCGAACAGTATGGTTCACAATAAACACAGCAATAAAGTCAAGCCATACAAAGGCAAAGGTACTGGACTTTAGGAGGGCTGACTTTGCCAAAATGGGTGAGTGCCTAAGGAATGCACTAGCAAATGGGCAGGAAGGAGGGGTGGAAGAACAATGGGGAATAATAAAAACTGCCATCACAGAGGTAACAAGCCTTTGCGTGAAGCAAATAAACAAAACTAAACGATGTAAGAAACCACTATGGTTCTCAAAGGAAGTGGCAGTGAAGGTTCAAGAGAAAAAGAAAGCATTCAGGAAGTACAAGGAATCACAGAAGGAGCAGGAGAGAGAACTGTATCAGTTAAAGCAAAGGAAGCTGGGAAGGCAGTCAGAACAGCAAAGGCCCAAACTGAGGAAAAGATAGCCAACTCAGTTAAGAGGGGATAAAACCTCTTATAGGTACATCAGGAGCCAAGGAAGACCAAGGGAGGATAGTGAGGCTTTATAAAGGGGAGGGTGGGCAGAGGGTGACTGTGAAAAGGCAGAGATACTAAACAAATATTTTTGCTCAGTATTTACAAAGGAAGAGGGGGAGGTACCTAAAACAAACAGTAGAAACACTCTGGATACAAAAGTTGATACCAGCCCATTTACAGAAGAAAGGGTTCTGAAAGAACTCTTAAAACTGAAGGTGGACAAAGCAGTGGGGCCTGATGGGATTCATCCCAGAATTCTAAAAGAACTAAGGGTGGAATTAGTGACACCACTGACTACCCTGTTTAACAAATCATGGGAGGATGGGGTGGTACCCAAGGACTGGAGGAGGGCAGATGTGATTCCCTTCACAAAAGTGGGAGTAAGGCAGAAGCAGGAAACTACAGACCTGTTAGTTTAACCTCAGTGGTAGGAAATGATGGAATCACTTCTGAAGGAAAGAATTGTCAGGTATCTAGAGGCCAGAGGGCACAGGACCCATGGCAGCATGGATTCTGATGGGAAGGTCATGCCAGACAAATCTGATATATTTCTTTGACTGGGTGACCAAAGTATGAGATCAGGAGGGGCTGTGGACATGGTCTACCTAGACTTTAGCAAGGCATTTGACACAGTCCCACACAAAAGATTAATATACAAGTTAGCTAGCCTGGGGTGGGTCCCAAGATGACAGCCTGGGTAAAAATTGGCTGGAGAATAGGACACAGAGAGTAATAGTAAATGGAGTCCACTCTGAAGAAAGGAGGGTTACTAGTGGGTACCGCAGGGTTCAGTATTAGGACCGGTCCTCTTCAATGTCTTTATAAGTGACATTGCAGAGGGACTGGAAGGAAAAGTATGTCTCTTTGCAGATGACACAAAGATCTGCAACAGAGTTGATGCACAGGGTGGGGTGGAAAGGATGAAAAGGGACTTGGCAAGGTTAGAGGAATGGTCAAATGTATGGCAGCTTAGATTCAATGCTAAGAAGTGCAAAGTAATGCACCTGGGAAACAAAAACCCAGAGGAAGAGTACACGATGGGGGGTGAGATACTAACAACAATAAAAATGGAAAGGGACCTGGGGGTAGTCATATCAGATGACCTAAAGGTGGGCAAGCAATGTGAGAGGGCAGCAAGGAGGGCTGGGGGGATACTGGGATGCATAGGGAGAGGCATCACCAGTAGAAAACAGGAAGTTATTATCCCTCTGTACAGACAGCTGGTCAGACCACATCTAGAGTACTGCGTGCAGTTCTGGAGACCCAGTCTTCGCAAAGACATAGACAGGATGGAAGCTGTCCAGAGGAGGGCAACTAAAATGGTGCAGGGTCTGCACCGGAAGACATATGAAGAGAGACTTAAGGAACTTAATATGTATTGCCTCGAGGAAAGGAGGGAGAGGGGGGACATGATAGAAACTTTCAAGTACCTCAAGGGAATCAACAAAGTCCAAGAGGGTAGCATCTTTCAAAAAAATAGGTGTGCAAGAACAAGGGGGCACAATTTGAAGATAGAGGGAGGGGCGGCTCAGAGGTTTATTTAAGGAAGTATTTTTTCACAGAGAGGGTTGTGGATGCATGGAACGGCCTTCCGGAGGAGGTCGTGGAGTCAAAAACAGTGGTGGAATTCAAGCATGCATGGGACAGTCATAAGGCAATTCTAGGGCGTGGGGGTAGGAAGAAGTAGGGTGCTGGTTAACTAGGCTCTGCAGCTTATCCAGTAGGCAGGGAAATGGGCAGACTGGGTGGGCCAAGCAGTCCTTATCTGCCGTCATCAACGAGGCCAAATCAGAACTCGTGCCATTGATCGCAGGTGATTCAGTTCATCGGGGCAGAGCTCGACTCTCTTCGAGCCAGAGCACGGCTCCCAGCGGACAGGGCCGAGGCCCTTTCCTCCTTTGCCCAGTCATTTCTGGTTGGACAGTTGCACCCTGCCTGGGACTTCCTGGGCCTCATGGCGGCCTGCACCAGTGTGGTCCATTGGGCCCACTGGCACATGCGTCCCCTGCAATGGGGGCTGGCCCGCCAGTGGTCACTGCACTCTGGTCCTGTGGACCGGCCAATGACAGTGACCCAGGAGATGTGGAATGGCCTCCAGTGGTGGCTCGTTCCAGCTCATCTGCAGGAGGGTATCCCATTTGTCTGCCAAGAGCAGACGGTCACTCTAACGACCGATGCCTCTCTGATGGGTTTGGGTGCCCATCTGGGGGAGCTCAGAGTGCACGGCCTCTGGTCCCCTCAGGAGTCTCAATGCCACATCAACCTGCTGGAGCTTCGAGCAGTCCGACTAGCCCTCACCGCCTTCGCTCCGTTTGTACGGGGTCAAGTCGTCCTGGTCCAGACGGACAACACCACGACCATGTACTACCTAAACTGTCAGGGTGGGATGCACTCCTTGTCTCTGTGCTAGGAGGCTCTCTGCACTTGGTCTCTCGTGAGCAGACTGGAGGCGTATCTCCTAGCCATCCATGTGGCAGGAGCCTCCAACACTACGACTGATGCCCTCAGCCGAATAGGTGCTGCATCTCATGAGTGGTCTCTCCTGCCGGAGGTAGTACAAGATCTGTTTTTCCACTGGGGCACTCCTCAGGTTGACCTGTTTGCCTCCAGGGAGAATGCGAATCTGGGGCTGTTTCATGCCCACCCCCCTCAGCAGGGCTTGCTGCTGCGGGATGCCTTCTCGAGGCCGTGGACCCCGGGCTTCTTCTGTGCCTTCCTTCCATTTCCCTTGATCCACAAGGTGCTTCTTAAGGCAAAGAGGGACAAGGCGCAGGTGATTCTGGTAACCACAAACTGGCCTCGCTAGTTCTGGTATCCAGATCTCCTCAGCCTCAGCTCCAGACTCCCGAGGCGGCTTCCAGCCCGCCCGGACCTGATCTTAGTCAACAAGGGGAAGGTACTCCACCCGGACCTTCATTCCCTGCTCTTGACGGCCTGGTTCCTGAGCGGCTAGAGTTCCAGGCCTTGGGTCTTTCTAGTGAGGTCCTCAACGTTGTTGAGGCATCCCGTAAGGAGTCGACCAGAAAATGCTATGCCTTCAAATGGAAAAGATTCTCCACTTGGTGTCAGAATAAGGGGTTGGACCCTTCCTCCTGTTCTTTGGCTAGCATTCTGGTCTACCTGTGGTCCCTTTCTCAGCTAGGGCTTCGGTTGACGACCCTTAAGGTGCACTCTGGCAGCCATCTCTTGCCTTACTGGCACGGGCTGGAAGCAGTCAGGAAGTGAGGAGAAGGTGGTCGGGCACTCTGGCCTTGATCACATATCCCCTCCAGTGACGAACCTCCACCTCTGTGGGATCTACTGCTGGTATTGGCTAAGCTCATGGGCAACCCATTTGAACCGGTGCACAGGCGTGACATCTCTCACCTGTCGTGGAAGACCGCCTTCTTGGTAGCTATCATGTCAGCCAGAAGGATGGGAGAGCTCCAGGCGCTTTCCATAGAGTCTTCTTATCTGGTCTAACACAGGGACAAGGTTGTCCAGCGCCCCCAACCGAAATTCCTTCTGAAGGTGGTGTTGGAGTTTCACGGCCGGTGTTCTACCGAAATAACACCTCGGAGGCCAAATATAGGCTCCATGCTCTGGACCCTAGAAGAGCACTCTTATTATAAGGAGCGGACGGCTGAAGTGCGGGGAGAGGTTCGCCAGCTGTTTGTCACCTACGCTTAAGCCGCATCTGGCAGACCTGCAGCCAAGCGGACGATAGGCAGGTGGGTCACCCCTGCATAGATCTCTGCTATAGGTTGGCGGGCATGGAGCCTTCCAAAGGGATAAGAGCTCATTCTGCCCACCATACTGCTGCTTCGGTGGCTGCTTCAAGGGATGTCCCTATCCAGGAAATCTGCAGGGCTGCTACCTGGAAGTCAGCACACACCTTCATTACCCACTACCACGTCGACCTTGAGTCACGCCGGGATGCTGGTTTTGGTATCTTGGTTCTTCAGTCCTTATTTCCCAAGTAAGTATGGGGGTGTACGCCTTGCCTCCCTCCTCCCAGAGAACTGCTAGTAGTCTGCCAGACAGTGTGGACTGAACAACATATCCACGTACCTAGAAATACGGGTTACTGACCTGTAACAGGAGTTTTAGGAGTGGTATATGTTGTTCATACACACAACCCACCAGATCTTCCCGGCTTCGACGTGCAACCTGGCTTCTAGCAGGCTAGATCTGGCATCATGGGGCAGAGTCGAGAGTTTTACCACCTGGGTGGGTGGGAGGAACCAGCTTGAAGACCTTCCGGCAAGATTTAAAGCAGCAAGGAACCTGCCAGACAGTGTGGATGAACAACATATACCATTCCTAGAACTCCTGTTACAGGTGAGTAACCTGTATTTTCATGTTATAAGAGAGTCACAGTTTAAGTGTCCGTTTCAATGTAACTGTGGGGTAGGTAATCATTAATTACATGCAGCAGAGGTAATTATACTGTAGTTACAAGTTTGTTGCATGTAACTGTCTTGCAGTTGCAGCGCAGTTACTGTGTACTTACATTGTAACCACAGTGTAGTTAAGGAACTTTAAAGTGTTACCTATAAGAGCATTGATTTCTTTAGAATTGATGCATTTCCTGGTGCATTGACAGTCACGTGGTTGTTGGCCGTGTGCCTTCCAGTTCTCTCGTTAATTCTGTAGAAATCCATGCAGTGCCATGGGTCATTGCTCGTTTTGTTCAAACCAATGCAGCACTATTACAGCCGGACTGGACAGCACATTGTAACTCATTAGCATCTGTACCAAATTACAGTATAGCGGTGTTGTCCGCATACAGACTATCTAAATGATAACGCCAATAAAAAGTGTATTGTAGAAATATTAACTCTTGGGTTGCTTTCCCTTCCCCACCCACTGACCCTTTCAGGTTCCTGTAAAGGTTTCTCACCTTGTTCCTTTCTGCATCTTTAGTTTCTTTAACCTTTTGATACTATCAGCTGGGAAAGGCCGTACGTCATGTACGGACAGCTCCTGGACTGGCTGCGCTACTTAGTGGCATGGCAGCCTGTGATCATTGGACTGGTACAAGGGATCAACTACACCTTGGGACTGGAATAATCTGAGCTGCACTGAATCACAGCCAGAGGAGAACAAAAAAATTGCTGCTTAGAGAAGCCTGCTGGGGGAAAATGGCAGGACACTTTAAACCTTGGGATCTGAGCCTGCTGGAATTATCCTTGGACCAATGTAGAGAGACGTTGGGCTAGTAGGTGACCAGCAAGCTTGGCTAGTTTGGATTTTTGTTTATGTTTAGTTCCCATACTAAAGGACTCGAGTGCATATCAAGCCCTCCTCTCCAGGAAGGAGGTGGGCCTCGGAGCTCTTGACCGTTACGGAGTGGTAAATCTCCTCTTTGTTCGGAGTGAGTGAGGTGGGAAGTTTTTAATTCTGTATTGTATTTTTCATGGAGGTACAGCTGATCAGATTATAGCCACAACTTAAATTGATGAATTTTATATTTATTTATAAACAGTATTGTTACACTTGCTGAAACTGAGATACGTTGCTGGAAAATGTTGACTGTCCAGTGCATTAAATTGCCATTGTTCAAGTGGAGCATGTAGAATTCATGTGTAACATGTCAGCTGTCATTAATGCAGGCTAGTTAAATTTACAGATTATGGGGTAGGGTGAGAATTCACTAGGGCTTATTGGAATGCAGTACCTCGAGGCCGGTTCTGTGGCCCTGAGTGCTGTTTCATCCTGGTGATCCAGGTTCATGATCCTAGCCTGGGAGGATGGGAGTGGAGACCAGCATGGTGGGCTTGGACCATCCAGGTGGACATCCTCCACACTGCGTAGATGGTGGTGGGGGGGGGGAGTGATGCCACTCATCTAGGGACATGTACAGATGACCCAGTGGAGGTGTGATTGCAGGCATGAATGAACAGTTATTACCTGGCCCCTTCCACCTGGACAGTCGTGCATAGTCACTGCAGTGGTGGATGGATCTTAATGGGGAAAAACAGTCTGTGGATGGATGCAGCGTTAAAAGCCTGGCCATTCATCGCACATGCTCACAAACTGTTGGATAGGTTGCCCATCCCTAGACAGTGGTGCTCCAGGAATGTTTACCATTACCCCTCTGACTAGGCTGCTGTCAATCCAGAAGGAAGGCGGGTGGTGCCCCAGCCATGGAGGAATAATCTGTGATCATCTGGTGTAGCCAGGCCAGTTGGGCATGGAGGTCAGCATGACTAGGAGTCACATAGCAAGGAGCAGGAAGCATGTGGACTGGAGCGAAGCCTGACATGATTTAAAAAAGACAGTACAGCACCTCAGGGTCTCTTCACCTCCTGAGAACAACACATTGGTTCTCTTGATACTACTACCCCCTTCTATCCCTGCAGCTTTCCCTCTCCTCAGTACCCTGTCAGAAGCCTGATCCTACATGAGAACAGGGAGTCCCAGCACCATCTATGGAGCATTGGGGCATGTGGAAGAGAATGGGCATTAACCCTTGCTGGCCCAACCCATATATTTCCCCTCTAAGCCATTTCTTCCTAACATTGTACTGCCCTTACCCCATGCCTGGCCTTTGACCCTGCTGAATGCCAGTATTGCATGGTCACCCCGGCACTAACATCACTATTTTGACACTCCCCATGTCCAGGAGTTACCTATTGACTTGTATTTTTCTGTTTCATTGTACTGCGCCATCTTTATGGCCCAGGCCATGCCTGAAAATTGTCCCTGGGATCAGTGTACCCTACTAAGTTAACAGATGAATAAATAAAATTAATTTACTGTTATGCAGGAATGGAAATGTTTCTGTGGAGGCAGGACAGGCTACAGCACAGTCCAGTTGGTAGAAACAAAAAATTGGGGAAAGGCTGATGGCTGCCAGTATAATGGCCCTTGGTATTCCCAGCCCCTGCACCTCACTTGGCTGTATAGGAAGCAGACACCGGATGGGGGAACGTACCTAGAGGCCCCGCCATGATGTGGGGGTAGACATGGGGGCCCCAGGTCTTGCTCATCAGAACAGGATGCATTCACTGGATATGGGATTCCTCTAAAGGTTCCACTAGAGAAGAGAAGTAGTTGTGGGAGCCCTGTTCCTCACTTTACTATGTTGGACACAGACAGTGGATGGGGGAATGTCCCTTGAGGCTCCTCAGTGAAAAGGGGAAGAGTCATGAGTGATGTACCTCATTCGTCTGCACCAGATGTATGCACTGGATGGGGGCCTGCCATGACATGGGGTAGTCTTGTGAGCACCCCACCTCGCTCATCCACACTGGATGCAGACACTGGATGGGGGTGCCTCTGGCCCTGTCATGAGGATGCTGTGCCTTGTTTGTCTTCACTGGATGAGGGATTCCCCTAGAGGCCCCATCATGGCATGGGATTAGTCATGGGGGCCTCACTCATTCTCACTGGATGCAGACACTGGATGGGAAGTATTCATAGAGGCTTAGCCATGATACTACGATAGTCATGGAGGCACTGCTCCTCATTCCGTTGCACTAGATGCAGGCACCGGGTAGGGGATGCCCCTTGAGGCTCCACCACAGAATGAGGTTGTCGTGGGGGACAGTGGTCAAGCAAGAACTGACCAGGCTGTGAGGCCCCCAAAGGGACCAGATGTCTGCAGCCATTGATGGAATAGAAACCTTTAGATGTACATTAACAAAAACTAAAACATCTGGATGAAAATGTAGCTGTCAGGAGGTGTAACCTCCCCCCTTGGTCAAGCTGGGCTTAAGAATAAAAGCTGTGCCTGAAGATAAAACCAGCTGCTCAGGAGGTTGTTACCAGCTAGGAATGATTAGTGACCCTTTCTGAAATCGGCCCTTCTCATCAGTGAAGAAGGTATGTCCCGAATAGTATTTTTTACACTTGAAGGTAGCATGTAGAAGTTTGCCATGCAGAGAGTACGAATGTTAAAATTGTTTTCTGTGTGTGTGTCCGTCTCCCACACAGCTTCTAACATACATGTAGACTAGACAATAAAGCATTGTACCCAATGCAGAGAGCATCATGGAGTGCAGTATTGAAATCTATTTGTATGCCCCAAAACAGGCTTTGGTGATTGTTCCAGTTTAGACTGAGAAGGTGTGTCCCAATAGCATTTTTAAAGACTGCATTTAAACTCTGTTCAGTTTGTATTTATATGTTTATATACTTATCTATCCTGCTAAACCCTTCTGAGATCAGTGAACCCTTGACAGAGGAGAACCTGACAATGTTATGCTGCTCTTTGGCCAGGTCACTTTTTTATTATTCAACAAAACCTGCACCTTTGCTTCTGCTCCAGTTCAGGACAATACATACCAGATGGGCCGAATGTTAAAAAAAAAAAAAAAAAAAATGATGAGCAAAGCCACTAAGTAGGAAAAAATGATTTATATCACAGTACAGAACTGTCTCTATACACACACTTTAAAAAAAGTCACAGAATTTCACACAAATGGGCGTTTCGTACTTGAATTTTCTGGTGTACAGTATTTCCTCTTTTGACTTAATTTTGCTTCATTTTATTGTGTTGTGTATGTTTACCTCTCTTTTGTTCCATCAATTTATGCACGTGATTAAAGCTAGGCAGTAGAATCCCAGTAGAAATTGTAAATTGCACTTAGCAGTCTCTGGTGCAATCCCAGAATTTCAGATCTTGAAAACAGAATTCGATTACTTAATCGCAAATCAGTGGCACCCTGATCATGAGCACTGGCTGCATTTGTGCTGCTTTTTGGTTTTGTAAAGGGGTGATCTCGTCTTCTCTTCCTTTATGGCTTAGTATTTAAAAGGGGCTGTTAGTCCAACGTGCAGCCCCTAAGCATAGCAGTCTGCATGTTAAATGTAAAAATCTCCTCCAATAACAAACTAGTGTGCCATGTTGGCTGCTGTGTTGATGTAGGTTTCCCAGCAATCTTGCAGGTGTGTGGTGACACTGACGCATCCGTGACTCCCTATACTTTCCAAAGGGAGCATCTAAAATAGCTCCACCACCCCAAGGAACAAACAGCAGCACACTTATTATGTATCATTAACTCAGACTCAATTGCTCCTAACACTTGGGATTTACTCTTCATTACTGGCCACCTTTACAAGCCAGCGGTTTCATGGCTAGTCTCTAGTCAGAGTGGTGGTCCTATTGCTGTTTATTTCTGATAAACAGCAGAGAAACTATCAGACACCCAGACTCTTCAGACTGCAGTATGTTGTTCATTAGAAATAGCATAAGAGCCCCCAACCCTGAGGAAATGGGGATGGCCATGATAGTGACTGTAAACGTGGCCAGCAGTGATGTGTTTGGAGCAATTTAAAGGTGACTGACATGGATAGTGGGGACCAGGCTACTACTCCACCCTCAGGCCCCAGTTGCACCTCCTCCAAAGTCTCAGGTTGGTGGCAGGGGACCCTCTCATGCTAGTCTGACTGGCGATGTGGAGGCCGGGCGTGCCATGGAATTATCCAGCTAGCATCTGCCCCAGGAACAACTTTTCCCCTTCCTACTGAGATGCTGGCTGAACATGCCGGCATGCAGTGGGCGTGCACATGGAGTGGCTGAGCGTCATCCCTGCTGCCTTTACGCATTGCCTGTTCCGCCTGTGGGCACATCTTGATATAAATTGCCATCCACGCCGTGGAGGTGTGCTTCTGATGGTGTGCACACTCCTCCTACCCCGCCAGCCCAACAGCATCCCAGGATCGTTCCCAAACTTGGGTCAACAGTGTCACGAGCGGCACCACTGACAGGCCGGCTTGCCATAAGTGTTATTTTAAACCCATCAGAACCATCAGAATATTAATGTGGTATCAGTGCACTGCTGCCACAGTCAAGGCAGTATTGCCATATGTGCCACTAATTCTGCTAGTTTTCCCACAGTGCTGTGCCTCTGCTCCCATGAGAGCCAGTTTTGCCACCGTGATCACCACAGTTCTTTTATAATAAAGTGCAAGGAGGCAACAGCATTTAAAATTATAGGAATAAGCTGACCCTACGGCACAGGGATAGCATTACTGCCTGCCACGCCATTGCTCTGGGTTCAGGAGGGAAAGTGAGTTGTTGGAGGTTGGGGGAGGATCGCTCATCTGGAGGACTGCTTTCCTCTCTCGGGGAAGTGGGCAGCACTTCCTGTAACGTGCACAACATCTGCTGGGGGCTAGGAGTCGGGACATCCAGGAAGCTCAGTAGGGCATGAGGAAGTAGGCATGCCGCTGTGCGTCACTGCACACTGATGGAAAGGGAGAAAACCACGGAAGAAAAATATGTCCCTGCTATGTGGGATGAAGTCGGCCCACCCGCAGGCTTGGCACCACCAACCAGGTATCTGAACAAGATCCTACTTAAGGGGGAACACAAAGGTAAGTCCCCCCCATCCGCTCCACAAAGGTAGGTTGTGGGGGCACCAGGGGTAAATCCTGGGCATGGTGGGTGACTGGGCTGCAGCAGACCCCAAGAGGGGGGCATAAACCTAAGTAAAAACAAAATTATGGGAATACATCCTTTGAACATTTGTGCTGCCAGTGTAAGGTATGTTAGAGCAGGAGCTTGGCTGTCTCATTCCTTATCATTCACCTTTAAGATCCAGACTACTAATGTGTGTTAAGTGTGTTGCCTGGTTTCTGGAGTGACAGAACATCTTTATAGTACATTGGTAGTACGCACTTCCTGTCTTTATGTCTCTGCAAAAAGACCACAGGTCAGACCTGGGTTGCAAAATTGCTTCAAAATACAAAGTGAAACTTTTTTTTTAATGCCCCGAGCCACTGCTTACTCAGGCATACCCCAAGGGACAACCTGGTCCCCTGCACCCCTTACTCAACTGCCTGTTCTCTATTCAGCCTTGGTTACCCCCACCCCACAAACACGGTTGTGATTGGTAGGGGGTTCTTTTCAAATCTGCTTGCTTCGCCAGGTGGGAACCCTAGTGGTGGTGCAGAGCCCAGATATATCAAGGGAGGGGAGAATATTATCTCGGCAACTGGGGCCATTTTCCTTGCATTCCTCCCAGCCCCGGAATGTTGGTGCACAAGGGGCATAGTAGACTGGCAGCATGACTGCGCATCTGCCACATGCCCACCTATCATCCCTCAACCCTTTCTCTTGCCTCATGTTGTGCTACCAGCTATGGTCATCCAGTTGGCAACAGTGCAGTGAAGGCAACGATCCTCCCCAGCAAAGGGATGCATCCTCTGGGACAATAAATGCCCCCTTCAGGAGAACTGCTAGGATTCTGCCTAAGTGCGGATAGTGCACCATATCCACGTCCCTAGAAACAAGGGTTACTCACCTTTGATCGTAGTTCTAGGAGTGGTATATGGTGCACATCCACATGACCCACCTGACCTCCCCTGGCAAGTGGCACATGGATCCCTGCTTCCAGTGTGCAGGATCTGACATCATGGGGCAGAGCTGAGGAGGATATCACCTGGGTGGGTGGGAGGAGCTTAGCTTGAAGACATTTTAGCTGGAACTAAAGGGAAAGAAAGACTGCCTGAGTGTGGATGTATACCATATACTGCTGCTAGAACTATGATTACAGGTGAGTAACCTTCATTTCTAGGGATATGGATACGTTGTTCATCCACACTGGCAGGTTCCTTGCCGCTTTAAATCTTGCCGGAAGGTCTTCAAGCTGGCTCCTACCACCCACCCGGATGGTAAAACTCTCGGCTCCGCCCCATGATGCCAGATCTTTCTTACCTCTTGGAAGCTCAGGTTCCCTCCTCAATGCTCTGCATATAGACTGGATTCTAATTCTTCCGTTGGCCCGAAACTCATTCTTAAGTTTTCAAGGCTTCAGTCAAATTACTCCCTCATGGCTGCGATGGACAAATCGACTCACGGTTTTCCGCGGTGCCCATGTGGGTAGAAAATGTCCAGGACAGATCTGCACTCCACGTGCATTTACTGCCTCGGCCTAGACCATGACCCACGAGGCCTGTAAGCATGCCGTTAGATTTCGTGGCAGTAAGTGGATTACCACGCTGCTCGGTTACAGCTTGGGCGCCCTGAGAAGCACTACCCGCGGTGAAGTCAAAGGAGGCCTGTTGGGCGGTGTCCGTGGCAACTGGCTCGGCTGAACAAATAGAGCAGATGATCGCCCTCGAGAAGGAGGCAGCCCAGGCTGCATCTTCATCTTCCTCGGTCGCAGCATTTATCCCTCTGTCTCTGGGATCCTCCTATACAGCTTCTTTTAAGAAGCTTTGCCAATCCCTCTCCATGAAGGGAGAGGGGCCATCGGGACATTCTTTTTGGTCCAAAAAGGAGGACTCAAAATGTAAGTCCCACCGTCGGCGTTTGTGGGAGCAGGAGAGGTCCCCTTCCCTGGACAGTCGACACTCGACTTTGGTCGAGGTTGCGGTTAAGGCCGCTGGCTTCACGGTGTCCCAGTCAGGTCAGCCGACCGAGACAACCATTGACGCGGTTGAGATTTTTCTCGACCCATCGGACAGACTGTCAACTGGTGAAGCCAACAGCCATTCTTCACCGGTTCCCCCGGTGGAGACCGAGGACTTGCCTGTGCCTCCCTTGCCGGAGTCCCCAGTCAAGGCTTCCGAGCCAAGGGAAGAACAGGTGTCCCCCGCCCCGTCCCAGACCTGTTCTCTGAAACACTGAGGGTCTCGGTCTTGGACCTCATCTTGGTCCAGCCAATCCCGCCATCTGCGGTCTCGGTCTCGGCACCGAAGTAAGCGGCACTGCCACTCGTTGTCTTCCTCCTCGGAAGAGGAGAGGTTTTGGCGCAAATTGCTTCGACGCTACGAGGACCTAATGTGGCAGCAGTTACTTCTGTCTGTGAACAAGTTGACGCTGTCGCCTTCCCTGGCCATTAAGTGGCCGTCACCCGAACGGTCGAAACAACCCCTCGCTGTAGTCAACGTGCCCAAGCCTGGGCCAGTTGTTTGGCCAAAAACCAGCTGCCCCACCGATTGTGGTGGAACCTCCGTCTCCACAACCGAAATCGGGGGCGCCGACCAAGGGCTCTCAGTCGGGTCAGGGTTTACCCTACAGGTTGTCGGTCACCCTCACTCCCGACCGCCCTTGGCAGGTGGAGGATGGCTCAGGCTCCAGGCAGCTCTTTGCCGGAGTCAGATGACAACTCCTCCCTGTTTTTCAGGCCCCTTGACCTGGAGTCCTCCAGGGGCAGTCAATGGACGAGAGCCCATCGTCCTTATTGGGTCTGCTTCGACTCATCTCGGAGTCCACCCAGGATGCAGCTTGGGCCCATATCCAAGCAGGCCAAGTATCCACTGACAGAGATACTGGACCGAGGGGATTCGCCCATGGAGGCCTTTCCGTTGGCTGAAGCCATTGTTGGCCCAGCCTTGGAGCTTTGGCAGTGGCCGGCTTCCTGTCCTGTCTGTTCAGCCAGGATGGCCAGGAAGTATGCAGTCCCTACCGGCTCTTTGTCCGTTTTTTCGGAACACTCCTCCGCCGATGGGTTGGTCACTGATAGCATTTCATGGTGTTCTAGGAATGCTAGGGATGTGGATAAGCCCCCCCCCCGACAAGGAGTCCAGAAAGCTGGACTATGCCAGGCGCAAGGTGTACACTGTGTCCTCCCTTGCCCTCCACCAGGCCAGCTTGGTCGTGCTGATGGCACACTTCTCCCACGCCCTCATGGGCTCCCCGGATGAGGTGATTCCTCATCTCCTGGCCGACTTGCAGACCACGGTCAAGCAGGTACGGGACCAGGGAAGGGCAGTGGCAAAACAGCAGCTCCAAACAGCTCTGTACATTGGAGACTCCTGTGCCAGATCAGTGGCGGCCGCAGTGGCCGTGCGCAGCAGAGCATGGCTGAGGATATCCACCTTCATGGCGGATACCCAGCATAAACTGGCAAATATCCCCTTCCTGGGGACTGACCTCTTCGGCCCTGGAGTGGAAGGTCACCTCCAGCGGATCGAAAAGTCCAATGCCACTCTGGACTCGGTCACCTCCACCCAGAAGGACAAGGGCTGTCACCAACAACACAAGTCCTTTTGCCCTTCTGCGCCTGTGGCACGTCCGGACCAACATCAGGTCCAGCAGGCTCGCACTTGGCACCACAAAGCCAAGCCTGCGGCTTTCTGTAACAGGAAGCAGGGAGGAAAAGGCCCAGGAGGTATCGCCAAGCCTGCCCAGTGACGGGTTGAGGGGTGTCGCCCCCAGCCTCGTCACTCCCCCTGGGTTCCTCCCATGGTGGGACCGCTCCGCCACTTCCTTTCCACCTAGTCTGCTATCACCACGGACTGCTGGGTGTTGGAGGTGGTAGGAAAGGGCCTGCTCCTAGAATTCGAGCAGGCCCTGCCCTTCCGAGCCGTCGCCCCTCGGGGGCTATGGGGTCCGCAGCCTCTCTGTTGGCTCGCTGAGCCGACATCGCCCTGCTCCTCAAAAAAGAGGTGATCAGGAAGGTGGCAGATCCTCCACCAGACCCGGGGTTTGTGTCCAGGTATTTCCTGGTCCCAAAACGGACGGGGGGGCTGGCACCCCATTCTAGACCTGCACGACCTGAACAGGTTCCTAAGGTCTCAGACCTTCAGGATGGTCACTCTGGCTCAGATAATCCCATTCTTGGAACGAGGCATGTGGTTCTGTTCTCTGGACCTCCAAGACGCATTCTTTCATGTCCCAGTCCATCCATCCCACCAGAGATTCCTCCACTTCAGGGCAGAGGGATCCCTCTATGGGTTCCAGGCCATGCCCTTTGGCCTTTTCCTAGCTCCCAGGGTCTTCATCAAATGCATGGCAGTGGTGACAGCATTCCTGCGGCGCCGAAGGGTCTAGGTGTACCCCTAACTGGATGACTGGCTGATTGCAGCCTCCTCCAGAATGGAGGTGAAGCAGTCCAGAGACCTAGCCCTCCAGGTTTGCTCTTAGGTTGGCCTCCTCATCAACGAGGCCAAGTCTGAACTCGTGCCAAAGCAGGTGATAAAATTCATCAGGGCAGAGCTCGACTCTCTACGAGCCAGAGCATGGCTCCCGGTGGACAGGGCCGAGGTTCTTTCCTCCTTTGCCCAATCATTTCAGGTTGAGCAATTGCGCCCTGCCCGGAACTTCCTGCGCCTCCTGGACCTCATGGTGGCCTGCACCAGCGTGGTCCATTGAGCCCGTTGGTACATGCGTCCCCTTCATTGGAGGCTGGCCAGCCAATGGTCACAGCACTTCGATCCTCTGGATCAGCTAGTGACAGTGACCCAGGAGATGTGGAACGCTCTCCAGTGGTGGACCATTCCAGCACATCTGCAGGAGGGCATCCCATTCGTCCGCCCCGAACCGACAGTCTCTCTATCGACCAATGCCTCTCTGATGGTTTGGGGTGCCCATCTGGGGGAGCACAGAGCGCAAGGCCTCTGGTCCCCTCGGGAGTCCCGATGCCACATCAACCTGCTGGAGCTCTGAGCGGTTCGTCTAGCTCTCACCACCTTCGCTCCGTTTCTACGGGGTCAAGTGGTTCAGGTCCAGACGGACAACACCACAACCATGTACTACATAAACCACCAGGGTGGGACGCGCTCCATGCCTCTGTGCAGGGAAGCTCTCCACATTTGGTCACTCGTGCGCAGCCTGGAGGCAGATCTCCTTGCCATCCATGTGGCAGGAGCCTCCAACATTCTGGCCGATGCCCTAAGCTGGATAGGGGCTGTGTCCCATGAGTGGTCTCTCCTGCCGGAAGTAGCACAGGATCTGTTCTCCCACTGGGGCATGCCTCAGGTGGACCTGTTTGCCTCCAGAGAGAATGCGAAGCTGAGACTGTTTCATGCTCGCCCCCCTCAGCAGGGCTCCCTGCAGGGGGATGCCTTCTCGAGGCCATGGACCCCGGGTCTCTTCTACGCCTTTCCCCATTTCCCTTGATCCACAAGGTGCTTCTCAAGGTGAGGAGGGACAAGGCGCAGGTGATTCTGGTAGCCCCAGACTGGCCCTGCCAGTTCTGGTATCCAGATCTCTTCAGTCTCAGCTCCAGGCTCCCGAGGCGGCTTCCAGCCCGCCCGGACCTGATCTCAGTCAGTCAGGGGAAGGTATTCCATCCGGACCTTCAATCCCTGCACCTGACGGCCTGGTTCCTGAGCGGCTAGAGTTCCAGGCCTTGGATCTTTCCAACGAGGTCTCCAACATTGTTGAGGCATCCCGTAAGGAGTCAACCAGAAAATGCTATGCCTTCAAATGGAAGAGATTCTCCATTTGGTGTCAGGGCATGGGCCTGGACCCTTCCTCCTGTTCCTTGGCAAGCATTCTGGACTACCTGTGGTCCCTTTCTCAGCAAGGGCTTCGGTCGACGACCCTTAAGGTGCACCTGGCAGCCATCTCTGCTTACCAGGCGTGGGACGGCAAGCAGTCGGTGGCGCAGGCCAAGGTGGTCAGGTGCTTCTTCAAAGGCCTTGATCACATATCTCCTCCGGTGCGAGAACCTCCACCTCTGTGGGATCTACTGCTGGTATTGGCTAAGCTCATGAGCAAGCCATTCGAACCGATGCACAGGTGTGACATTTCTCACCTGTTGTGAAAGACCGCCTTCTTGGTGGCTATCACATCAGCCAGAAAGATGGGAAAGCTCCAGGCAATTTCCATCGAGTCTCCTTATCTGGTCTTCCACAGGGACAAGGTTGTCCTGTGACCCCACCCGAAATTCCTTCCGAAGGTGGTGTCGGAGATTCACCTTAACCAGGTGTTGACTCTGCCGGTGTTCTACGCCAGTCACACCTCAGAGGCCACTTATAGGCTCCGTACTTTGGACCCTAGAAGAGCGCTTGCTTACTATAAGGAGCGGATGGCTGAAGTTCGGGGAGAGGTTCGTCAGCTGTTTGTCACCTACGCTGAAGCCGCGCCTGGCAGACCTGCAGCCAAGCGGATGATAGGCAGGTGGGTCACCTCCTGCATAGATCCCTGCTATAGGTTGGCGGGCATGGAGTCTCCCAGAGGGATAAGAGCTCATTCTACACGCCATACCAGGGACGTCTCTATCCAGGAAATCTGCAGGGCTGCTACCTGGAAGTCAGCACACACCTTCATCACCCACCACCACATCGACCTTGAGTCACGCCGCAATGCTGGTTTTGGGGCCTTGGTTCTCCAGTCTTTATTTCCTAAGTAGGGGGTGTGCGCCTTGCCTCCCTCCTCCCAGAGAACTGCTAGGAGTCTGCCAGACAGTGTGGATGAACAACATATCCATGTCCCTGGAAATACACGTTACTCACCTGTAACAGGAGTTCTAGGAATGGTATATGTTGTTCATCCACATGACCCACCCGGCCTCCCCGGCTTTGATGCACAACCTGGCATTCAGCGGGATAGGTCTGGCATCATGGGGCGGAGCCAAGAGTTTTACCACCCGGGTGGGTGGGAGGAGCGAGCTTGAAGACCTTCCAGCAAGATTTAAAGCAGCAAGGAACCAGTGTGGATGAACAACATATACCATTCCTAGAACTCCTGTTACAGGTGAATAACCTGTGTTTCTGGGAGAAAAAAAACGTAATGGATGAGATGGATTTGAAAAGGGAGGTATGGCAGAGGGTGGAGAAGAGAAAGTGAAGGTACTTAACAAGTACTTCTTTTCACTGTTCACTAGAGAGGACGGACCAGTGCCACAAGGGAACAGGGGGAGACCAGCCGGAGGGAAGTCAGTCATTCAAGCTAATGGGGTACTCAAGGGCCCTGAAGATGGATAAATCCCCAGGCTCAGATGGAGAATACCCAATGATCCTAAGGGAACTGCCACAGGCTGTGGTGGATCTCGTAGCAGATCTGTTTAACACCTCTCTGGAATTGGGTATTGTGCTCTGGGATTGGAGAACTGCACATGTAGTGCCTCTCTATAAAAGTGGGCCAAGGAATGAACCAGGGAACTACAGGCCAGTCAGCCTGATCTTGGTAGGGGGCAAGCTGATGGAGACCATCCTGATGAGAGTTCTTACTTCAAGGAGGCCCTTGCAGCAGGCTGTAACCAAAAGAACTGAGCCCTTAGGTGCTTGGACCACATGGAAAATTTCTAGCTAGCAGTATTCAGAGGTGGACCGGCCCCAATGTCAGCACAGTGACATCCGACCTATGGTATAAAAGGGGTGGTCTCCAAGCCCATCCTAAGTTCTTTTCCCGCCGTCGACCTGCACAGATCGAACTTCTGCTTCTAGTTGACTGCCATTTTCATCGCGTTTCAACTGCAATTTATTTTCACAATTTCTCATCATTCATTCTTTTTATTCAAGATCTTCCTGGACATAAAGTCTCCACCACTCATTCACACTAATCGCTGGAGGTGCTAGGCCCCAGCGGGAGCAAACTTTTCAAGAGGGTCAACGTCAGAGATGGAGCTGTGGCTCGTGCAGTAAAGACTACTTCGGCGTCGAACCTCCAACCGCCTCAGTTCCTTTTTTCCCGCCATCAAGTGCCCTTCAGTGACGATGGTGCTCGACTGCCGGGAGTCGAACTTCAAACTAGCAGCATAGTTTTCAGTTTATTGTTTTGTAATTTATCTAAGTACCAAGTAGATTTAATTTTATTGATTAATAAAAGAAGTCTTCAGCCTTCCATTGACTGAGTCGACCATGAGCAGGTCAGGTGATGGTAGGGAGACTTTGTATGAAAGCTGTTCACCTGGTGGTCGCAGGAGGACAGCCTTCTGGAAGGGTATCCCTTTGCTCCTCTGGATCATCAGATCTCTTATTACCAACGACGCGTCCTTGATGGGGTGGGGAGCTCACTGCCAAAATCTCCACACCCAAGGTACATGGACTCAGGTCAAGTCCTGGCGTCACATAAACATCCTGGAAATGAGGAGCCGTCCTCTTTGCAGTCCGGGCCTTGAAGGACATACTCTGTCACAAGAACATTCTTCAAATGGACAACAAAGCAGTGATGTGTTACATCAACAAGCAGAGCAGTGCACACTCTTACCCATTATGCAAGGAAGCTATGAGTGTGTGGGAATGGTGCCAGGCGCACAAGGCTCTAATCCACTTGGTTCACCTACCAGGCGTGCAGAACAAACTGGCAGACTGTCTCAGCAGAACAGAGACAGATCCTCACGAGTAGTCTCTTGACTCAACCGTCGCTCAGTCACTCTTCAAAGAGTGGGGAACTCCAGACCTGGACCTTTTTGCATCCCCACTCAACGCAAAACTGCCTCTCTTCTGCTCCAGAAATCCAAGACCTGGCATTTTCTGTCAGGATGTGCTCGAGCTGCAGTGGACAAAACGCTTTCTATACACCTTTCCTCTGCTTCCTCTAATTCAGAGGGTACTTCTCAAATTTGAGTCTCTGGGAGACAGAATGATTCTCATTGCTCCCTGTTGGCCTCGACAAAGTTGGTTGCTGCTGCTCAACAGTCTGTCTGCAACCCTCCCGAAGGCACTTCCCCTTCAGATGAACCTTCTGACCTTGGGCCCGTGGTCCATCCCAATCTGAAGACGCTTCACCTTCACGCTTGGCTCCTGAAGAGAGAGAGAGAGAGGTGACTAGGTTTGATGATTCCCATAGGGTTTCAGATATTCTCTTGGCTGCGTGTAATCCAGCCACTAGGAAGACCTACACAGCCAAATTGAAGCGTTTCTCTTTCTGGTGTGCAAAATCATCTTCAAACCCCTTTTCCTGCCCACCAAATAAAGTCTTAGAGTACCTTTTAGACCTCTCAAATTCAGGTCTGTAATACTCTGTCAAAGTTCATCTCTGTGCCATTTCTGCTTATCATGAGCTGGTACATTTCTTGTCTCTGGCTCAATTACCTGTAGTTAAGAGGTTTCTTAAGGGTATTCTGCATACCAGACCTCCTATCAGATGTCCAGTCGCAGCCTGGGACATTAACCTTGTGCTAGACATGCTCACTCGGAACCCTTTCGAGCCTCTAGGTACGTGCGAGTTCAAGTTCCTCACTTGGAAAACTGCTTTCCTGGTGGCCATTACTTAAGCCCGTAGAGTTTCTAGCCACGACGGTCACAGACCCCCCCAGACAATCGTAGATTTCACAAGGACAAAGTAGTTCTTGGGATTCACCCTAGATTTCTTCCTAAGGTTGTCTCAGAATTTCATCTAAACCAACCTTTAGTCTTACCTTCCTCAGGTGTCAGCGTGGCTCAGTTGGTAGCACATCTGCCTCTGGACCAGAAGGTCGTGGGTTCTCGTCCCACACCGGGATTGAACTTGCACCTAAACGCTGGCATCCAAGTGCAGTATTGGGGGGGTGCTGTACTGCTGGGGTGTGCCTTCCTTCGGATGAGACGTTAAACCGAGGTCCCTTCTACCCATCCTGGTGTTGTCCTTGTGGGTGTCCAGGTGGAAGTAAAAGAACCCAGGGCACTCTTTGCAAATAGTTGGGGACATTCCCAGTGTCCTGGCCAACATTCCCCCTTCCCATATACCAGTTCATGCAATTATCCAGGCTGTATGTGGGTGTTGATGTGCGATATGGCTGCCACTACACATTCAGTCACTTCACTACCAGTCTAGCATTGCTTGTAAAGCGCTTTGGGATACACTGTATATGAAAAGCACTATATACAGTGCCTTCAGAAAATATTCCCATCCCCCCCCCCGGATTTTGTCACATTTTGTGATGTTGCAAACTCAAATTGAAATACATTTATATGGGATTTTTTTGTCACAGGTCTACACAAATTACTCTATAATGTCAAAGTGGAATTTTTTGTACATGTAATTTAAAATAAAAACCTGAAATGTCTTGATTTGATAAGTATTCACCCCCTTTGCTATGACACTCCAAATTGAGCTCAGGTGCATCCAATTTCCTTGTGAGATCACTCTAAAACTTCAATGTTGGAGTCCACCTGTGGTCAGTTCAAATGGTTGACATGATTTCAGAGGAAATACACCTGTCTATACAAGGTCTCACTGTTGACAGTGCATGTCAGAGCAGAAACTCTACTATGAAGACCAAGGAGCTGTCCGTAGAACTCTGTAATAGAACTGTGAGGAGGCATAGATCTGGGGGAGCGGTATAAAAACATTTCTAGGGTGTTGAAAGTTCCCAGGAGCACAGTCAAGTCCATCATTAGGAAATGGAAAGATTACGGAACCACCCAGACTCCTCCTAGAGCAGGCTGTCCTCCCAAACTGAACAGCCGGGCAAGAAGGACCTTGTTCAGGGAAGTGACTAAGAACCCAATGACCACCCTGACAGAAATAGAGAGTTCCATGGCTGAGATGGGAGAACCTGTCCAGAGGACAACGATCTCTGCAGCACTTCACAGATGTAGCCTCTGTGGGAGAGTAGCTAGGCGGAAGCCACTCCTGAGAAAAGGCCACATAATAGCATGCCTGGAGTTTGCAAGAAGGCACGTAGCAGACTCTGAGACCATGTGGCAAAAGATTCTTTGGTCTGATGAAGCAAAAATTGAACTCTTTGGCCTGAATGCAAAGCACTATGCCTGGCACAAACCGAACACAGCTCATCACCCGTGTAACACCATCCCTACCATGAAGCATGGCGGTGGCAGCGTCATGTTATGGGGATGCTTTTCAGCGGCAGGGACTGGGGCACTTGTCAGGATAGGGGGAACAATGAATGGAGCCAAAACAGGCACATCCTTGAGGAGAACCTGCATCAGTCTGCAATAGAACTTGAACTGGGGCAAAGATTTACGTTCCAACAGGACAATGACCCCAAGCATACAGCCAAAGCGACACTGGAGTGGCTTCAGAACAAGAAAGTGAATGTCCTTGAGTGGCCCAGCCAGAGCCCAGACTTGAATCCCATTGAGAATATGTGGAAAGACTTAAAGATTGCGGTTCACCGACACTCCCCATCCAACTTGACAGAGCTTGAGCAAATCTGCAAGGAAGAATGGGCGAAAATCCCCAAATCCAGATATGCAAAGCTGATACAGACATACCCAAGAAGACTCAAAGCTGTAATTGCTGCCAAAGGCACTTTTACAAAGTATTGGCTTGGGGGTGAATACTTAAGTAAACAAGATATTTCAGTTTTTAATGTTTCATAAATTTTTGTTACACAATAAATGTATTTTTGCCCCTTTAAATTGTTAAGTATGCTGTGTGACTCAAGGGGGGAGAAATCATTTCAGTGCATTAAAAATTCTGGTAGTTGACACAACTAAATGTGACAAAATCCAAGGAAGGTGAATACTTTCTGAAGGCACTGTAAATGCTGATTCTTCTTCTTCTACCTACTTTGCTAACTTGCAGAATGAAGGGAAACGTACCCTTCATTCTTTGGATGTTGAGAGCACTGCGATTCTATCTGGATAGAACAAAAGAAATTCGCAAGGCTCAGCAACTGTTTGTTTCCTTCAGCGAGACCCAGTTGGGTCAACCTGTCGCTATTAGGTGCATTTCAGCATGGCTGGTAGCATGCCTCCGCCACTCTTATTCTATGGCACAGGTTAAACTACAAGGCAGAGTGTACGCTCACTCTACTAGAGCAGTCGCGGCATCTCTGGCGGAAATCCACAGTGTGCCCATTGCAGATATTTGCAATGCAGCTACATGGAGCTCAGTGCATACTTTCATTAAACACTATGCTTTAAATGTCCATGCCAGACGACATCCGTCATTTGGTAGGACTATTCTTAACGAACTTCTGCCATAAGTATGTGAGTTTTTAGTTTCGCCTGCTACCCATCTTGGGGGTTATTAGCTCAGTGCTCTCCCATTAGTATGAACGAGTGGTGAAGACTTTATGTCCAGGAAGATATGGAAATTATGTACCTACCATAATTCTTGATCTTCTTGGACGAAGTCTCCACCACTATTCACACGGGCCACCTACCATCCCCTGAGCGACGCCCTGTTTTTGACCATGCCTCCTCAGTGGCTGGGCTGTGACGACTTTATTGTTGACACTTCTTATGTCCAATTTTGTTAGGTTAGTCCCTCTAGGTTTATTTTTTTATTGATCGGGTAAGTGCACTAGACAAATCCTGCCTGTTTTCAGGCACAACCCGGGGGAGGGGGGATACAGATGAATGCCAGCTGACCTTGAACCAGATTAAACTGTTGGTGGTATTTTTAGTGAATGAGGGAAATTTGGCCAGGATCCTCCGGAAATTCCTCTACTCTTTTCGATAAGCACCATGGGATCTTTAACATCTACCTGAACTACCACCAATCCAGGCAGATGGGACCTCGGTTTAACGTCTCATCCAAAAGACGGCACCTCAGAAGTGCAGCACCCTTCTCATGCTGCACTGCAGTGTCGGTACTGGGATATTAACCCAAGTGCCAGATTTGGGAACTGAACCCACAGCCCTCTGATCTCCCAGCCTCAGAGGTGTGTGTACTACCTACTGAGCCACTGACACTGCTAAGTTACACTAGGTTAGTTACACTGTACCTCCTGGTGGAAAAAAGGTACTGAGGCGGTTGGAGGGTCAACACCGAGGTAGTCTTTACTACACGAGCCACTGCTCACAGTGCAGCTTTCTCGCAGCTCCATCTCTGGCACCGACCCTCTCAAAATGTTTGCTCCTGCTGGGCCCTAGTGCCTCCAGTGTAGTTCCCATTAGTGTGAATGAGTGGTGGAGATTTTGTCTAAGAAGATCAAGAATTACGGTAGGGGCGCAATTTCCATTTCTTGTATGTCGTCTTCTCCAGTAACATTTTCTGACCGATGTGTGCCTGGGGCAAACAGATCACCACTAAGGACGGCCACTCCTCATACCTGCTCTGTCTAGGCCCTACACATGACACTGAGGCCTGCCGATACTGCCAGGAGTTTAACCAGGCCACACGGAGACGGTACTTGAAGACCTTTCAGGCTTTCCTTCTGCAGCAGAAGTTAGCGACGATGGAGAAGAAGCTCCAGGGCAAGAGCTCTTCTTGCTCCGGGGCATCAACAACTTCTTCCCACAAAGAGAAGTTGGGTGGAAAGCACAAGGATCGGCCCCGGTCGGCTTCCCACTCCAGGTCACCATGCAGGTCAGCGACTGCTTCTGGATCTTCCTCCTGTTTGAGGTCTTTTCCTCCTTCACTGGCAGCCCTCACTCCTTCCGGGCTGCCTGTGTCTTCACCTGCCACCCACATCACCATTTTGGGTGAAAGCTCTTCTGGGCTTCAATTCAATTCAATTCAATTCAGCTTTATTTTTAAAAGGCGCTTTTCTTAAAACCAAAGCACCTGTACATTTTGAACAATAAATACAGTAAAATTAAAACTAAAATAAATCATTAAAAGCTATGCTAAAAAGGTGAGTCTTCAAAGCTTCTTTAAAACTAAAGACGGTCGGGCTATTTCGCACCTGACGAGGTAGAGAATTCCATAGGGTTGGTCCCATAAAACTAAATGATCTAGCACCTGATGTTTTCAAACGGACCCTAGGAATCTCTAGCAATCCCTCGTCAGTGGATCGGAGGGGGCGGGAGGGACAGTAGGGGCAAAGGAGTTCTTTCAGGTAGGTAGGTAGGTCCCAGGCCATGTAGGGCTTTATAGGTCAGCAAACCGACCTTGAAGGTGATTAAGCGGCAGCCAGTGCAGTCCACGAAGCACAGAGCGTTATATGGCTGGATCTAGAAGATCCAGTCAACAGCCTGGCTGCCGATTCTGCACTAGCTGCAGGCGCGGTTCAACCCCGATAGCCCTAGGTATAGGGAGTTACAGTAGTCAAGACGGGAGGTAACGGGCGCGGATCAACGTGGAAGGTCCTCTGAGGAACCAGGTGCTTCACCTGGCAATATTCCTCAGATGGAAAGGAAGTTTTGACCACCGCTGACACCTGAGATTTAAGCCGCCAGACGGTCGCAATTATTACGCCAAGATTCCGCACCTGATCTGAGGTTGCCAACTGAACACCTGCAAGCCATAATCCTGAGGGTGATCCATCCGGCAAACCCGCCTCACATCGGCCTTTGTCCACAACCAACACCTCAGTTTTCTCCGGGTTTAACCTCAGCCAACTCCCATTCATCCAATCTTGAATTTCTGCAAGGCAGTTATTAAATATCGACAAAGCAGCATCCTGGCCGGGCACAAAAGACATATACAGCTGGGTATCATCCGCATAGCAGTGAAAACCCAGACCGTATCGTTTAATAATCGCTCCTAACGGCAGCATATACACCGCAAACAACATGGGCGCTAAGATAGAACCCTTCGGTACCCCACAGGATAGGGAGACTGATGCTGAGGAAAAAATTCCTGACACCACTTTCTAAGTCCTACCCTTGAGGTAAGATCAAAACCATCTGAGGACCGTACCAGATAGTCCACAGACAGACCACAAACGTTCTAACAGCACACTGTGGTCAACGGTGTCAAATGCTGCAGAGAGATCAAGTACTAAGATGGATCGAGTCCTACGATCTCTCGCTATTAGGAGGTCATTTAGTACCCGAACCAGTGCTGTCTCGGTACTATGCCTTTTCCTAAATCCAGATTGGAGAGAATCGTAGATATTGTTGTTGGTCAGATGATCTTCCAACTGTACTGCGACCACTTTCTCAATAACTTTACCCACAAAGGGTAAGTTAGAGATTGGCCTGTAATTTGCTAGACAATCTGGATCTAAGGAGGATTTGTTCAATAGAGGCTTAACTACAGCCTCTTTTAGGGGATCCAGAAAGATCCTCCTCTCCAAAGACTTCCAGACTATCAAAGCCAGGACTTGGCCGATTTTATCCACACAACCCATTAAAAGGCGTCTGGGGCCAGGATCCACATCACAGGTAGTCGGGTCCATTGCTCGAATGATCATCACAACATCATCGATTATGGGAAGGCTGAAGTCAGACCAACTAAACTGGGTGTTCGACATCTCCTGCCGACCACCATCATTCCCACTGGGAGGGAAGAGCGGATATCCGATCTGATTCTGACAACTCTATCTGCAAAGAAGAGAGCAAGTCCTCACACCATTCTTGAGATAAGGCTCTTCTGGGCTGCAGACAGACTGGATTGCACAGTCTGTCCACAGTCCGAAAGAGCTGAGCTGGTCTATTCTGTGCAGCCGCTATATCTCTGGACAGGAATTCTGCCTTCTTACGAGAGATTACGGATTGATAGACCACATAATGGTCTACCAAACTAAGCCTAAGCTTAGGACGTTACCTGCCCCAAAGCCCCTGAAGTTCAGAACCCTTTTCCCAGCGGGTTCTCAGCCAGGAAGCTCAAACGGCTCTTCGGACAGTGGGTGTAGACCTACAGCCCCTTCGGTCTTGGCATTGCCTACATCGGTCTCGTGCTTCAGGGGGGCTGATGTCTCTAAGCGACGCCTGGAGCAAGCACTTGCTTCTCCCTAATGGGTGACGCTACTGTCTACAATGGGAGCTTACTCCCCTATGCAGGCTACACCTGTGCTGGCTGCTTTGCCTGACTGTTGTCAGCTCTGTTCTCCTCAGTCATTGCCGGCCACACTGGTATCGACCCCGGCGACGCCTTCACCATCGTCAACTAAGCGCTAACTGGCACCAGCCACTCCTTTGGGACAGCTGCAACCCACACCTGCTGAACTGACACCAGGCCCTTCGAGAGCAATGCCGGCTAGCCCTTCACCACAAGAGCCATCATATGGTCCCTCAGTTCCCCAGGCACCAACCCCGGGGAATCCCGTACCTACCCGCCTGGTGCCGCCTCCCTACCACAGTCTTATTCACGGCTTGGTGGGTGTTCACGCAGAACAAGGAATCCCAGAAAAGGCCTCCTACCTCATCTTCGAGGGAGGGCTTCCTCATTCCCCATGGGAATAACATGGCCGCCAGGCTGGGCGCGCCGTCGGCTGCTCTAGCAGCTAGTTTGTAACCTTTCGATTCCTGCCTGATTTCTGCTCGAATTTTATTTTATTTCACTCTCCTTGCTGTTCTCCTGTTTTGTTCTAAGCTTTTTATGCCCTGTTAGATCTGTTAGAGTCGAAAGTCGGTCAGCTAGAGCGTTTCCAGAGTGATACTGGAGTGACCGAAACAACTCCACAGTGTGCACTGGGGCTGTTTCATTTCAGTCCTGTTACCGCTCTAAACATTTAATTTGTGCTGGGCCTGCTGTTCTAGCTTTCCCTGCTTGGATTTACCTTGGACTCATCATTGAAATTTTTGGAGGTTCTCGTTTTCCCTACCTGGATTTACCCTGGACTTTTTGTTGAACTTTCTGGAGGTGTTTTTTTATTCCTTATGTCTTATTTGGTCCTGCGTTGGTTAACCGACCAGGATCCTGGAGTTGAGCTTTGAGAGGGGAAAAGGTTGTGGAGAGGAGGTGAACTGTCGGGGAAATTGACTGGCGGAGAGAAAGTGAAGATTACCTGGATTTTGCTTTTCGGCCGTGGACTAACTTACTAGTGGATGAAGTGATCGGTTGAAGTCTGAGGTCCTACGACGGCATGTTGGTAGGTGTAGGAGGAGTGGTGCAACCTGGTGCAGTTGAGCAGTTGATCCTGACACTGCTGGGTGTCTGTCTGCTGAGGAGCGTGGCTACACAGGGGTCTGGGTTTTGATCTAGCCAGGTAGCTGGCAGACCCGGCCGATGGTCCTTTAGGTTTCTCTGGGGGCAAACTGGTGGGTTGGCCCTGGCAGAGATCTGCAGTGGTGGCCACGGGCATTTGCAATCTCAGTCCCCTGTCTGGGATTTTCTGGGGCCGAGCTCCTGCACAAATTGGACATCTGAGAAGAGGATTTCTACCTTTAATTTCCTTGCTTGCTTGCCTGCTTACAGTCAGAATTTTCAATGTCATCATTTGCTTTACTGTTATTCAATTGGGAAAGCAGTGAGAGTGCCTTGTTTTCTGTCAGTCTCCCTTGCAGTGAGAGTGCCTGGAGGTTGAAAAATCATTCAGGACGGATTTTATTTATTCCTTCTCAGTCTCCCTTGCAGTGAGTGCCTGGGGGCTGGAAAATCATTTGGGGCACATTTACATTCTTACTCTGTCCTGGGAGTGAGAGTTCCTGTGCTTCATTTGGCCTCCTTAGGTTGTGAGAGGGCCTCAGGGGGCTGAAGATTTTATCTCTTTGTTGGATTTATCTCACACTTTTGGACCTAAGTTACAGTTATAGTATTAAGGAATTTATTATTTACTTTGACTGGTTTCTTACGCTGACCAGTTCGCTGCCCTAGACTCTTAAGACTGAGCTATTTATATTTTATTTGTATTTTAAAGATTTGTTTTAGCATATGTGATGTTATTGGGGGTGGGTGATTGAGAGTATTTATTTATTGTCTGATTGTATACTTGAAGTTTTGAGTTTTTGGTTGGTTGTTTTGTGGGTTTGTTTGTTTTCTCCCCAAGGGAGAGTTGTGGGAGTATTTTATCGTATTTTATTTGGAGTTTTGTTTAGTTAGTTAGTTGGGGCTTTCTTTTTTTTTTTTGTGTGGGCTTGGTGTACTTCTGTTCTGATTGGGCTTATTACTATGTGCGGGAGGCCTGCCCCCATGGTCATGCGCTATTCATTTTCTACCGTTTGCACCCTCCACCCTTTTATCTCTCCCCTGTTGCAGTTTTCAACCTACCAACACTGTAGAGCGCTGGGTATTGCTCAAGGGGTGGCTGGGGGTAATGGTGGAGGGTGAATGAGCGGGCCATCACATCTGGGGTTGCTGCCCACATTCTGGGGTGAAAATGGAGCCTGGACGGTGGCTCGCCATGCCTGGTTTCCATACCTAAAGGCTCCACCAATATTGGTGGGGAGGTAGCTCGGGTGGCTCTGGAAGCCTGTCCAACTCAAGCGGTGTTGTGCAATGCCAGAGCCATTAAAAACAAGACTGCAATTATTGCAGATCTTGTTGGGACAGCAGATCTGGCGTGCATCACCGAGACCTGGCAGGGTAAGAATGCTGTCCCCATGTTGGAGGCTGCAATTCCAGTCAGGTACTCTGTGTTACTCTGCCCAAAATTGGATCGCAAGGGGGGGGAGTTGCAGTCTGTTTCAAGACCGAACTGGGCCTCACGAATATACCAGTCGAGGAGGCTGGGTCATTTGAGTGTACTGTAGTAGCAGGTGTGGGTTGTAGGATCACCCTCATGTACCATCCACCTGGGGATGATCAGCCTTTCCATCAGGAAGTAGCAGATTTTGTGATTGGCATGGTATTTTGTGATTTCAACGCCTGGGTCGATGATGAACTCTCGCAATTTGGACAACACTTCCTCCAGTTGATGACATCTCTGGGCCTTACACAGATTGTTACCTCTGCTACTGACAAACACGGTCACTCTTTTGACCTAGTCTTCCTCCTGGGGATTGAAGCCTTCGATTTGGGGATGGAACCTGTCGGATGGTCCGATCACTACACCATGGGGTTCAGTTTTTGCGTCGCCCCCCCTCATAGGCCTACCCCCATGGAGATGGTCAGGTACCACCCTTTATGAGATGTAAGCTCTGAAGGCCTGGTGGTGGTGCTTCACCTATTGGCGCTTCCTGGGGCAAGCAGCAATCCAGAGGCTTTGGTTTTTGCCTATAACATGGCCATTTCTACAGCTCTGGATGCTATTGCTCCTGTCCATGTTCGTCCTCTCTCCCTTCGCCCTCAGTCCGCTTGGTTTGACGGGATTTTGAGGGAGATGCGGTGACTAGGACAAAGGTTAGAACGTTGCTGGCGGAAATCCACCCTGGAGGCCAACCATCTTAGATTGATGGAATATTATCAAGTCTGTCAGTCTGCAGTCACCCATAAGAAGACAGAGTTCCTGTTCGGGGAGATTCTGGCTGCTCAGAACCGACCGGCTCAGCTATTGTGAACTGTAGACAGACTGTGCAACCCAGTCTGCCTGCAGATTTGAAGAGCCTTTTCACAAGTGGAGTGTGATGAGCTTGCACGATTCTTTGCGGCTAAGCTGGCTGACATCAGGGCGGGGCCCCATTCGGCACGCTGTATGGGAGATGCTACTGATCGGCGCTTGGTCATTTTCCCTCAGTTTTCCTGGAGTACCTTTGACCGGCTGGAATTCATTGATATCATGTGGATTGTCCAGGGTATGCGCCCTACATGCTGCAGTTTGGATCCGGGCCCAACCACCCTGAGTAACGGTTGCTGCGATATCATTGGCCCGGTCCTAGCACAGACAGTCTGGTGCTTCCTTGAGTTGGGTGAGTTTCCTAGCTCCCTCAAGGAGGCGGTGGTGACACCCCTCCTGAAGAAAGTTTCTGTGAACCCAGACTGCCCTGCCAACTACAGACCAATCTCTAACCTCCCTTTTGTGGGGAAGGTGATTGAGAAAGTAGTGGCGCTACAACTGGAGAACCATTTGACCATCCATGACATCTATGAACCTCTTTAATCCAGTTTCCGAAAGGCATAGCACCAAGACTGCGCTGGTTCGGGTGCTCAATGCTCCTGATGGCGAGAGATCGTAAAAAACATTTCATCTTCGTTCTTCTGGACCTCTCATCAGCATTTGACACTGTGGACCATGGGGTTCTTCTCGAATGCCTGAGGTTCATCTGTGGCCTGTCTGGTACAGTCCTCAGGTGGTTTAAATCTTTCCTCCCTGGCAGAACTCAGAGGGTGGTGTCGGGGATTCACTCCTCCGACCCAGTCTCTCTGTCCTGTGGGGTCCTTCAGGGTTCAGTATTGTCCCCCGTGTTGTTCGCAGTGTGCATGATACCCCTCGGAGACATTGTAAGATGGTAGCAACTGAGGTTTCACTGTTATGCTGATGATACCCAGCTCTACATGTATTTGTGCACCAGACCAGGGTAGAGCTCTCAGTTTTCAATAACTGCCTCACTGAAATCCAGGGTTGGATGAATTGGAGCTGGCTGAAGTTGAACTCGGGAAAGACTGAGGTGATGATCGTGGACCCGGGTTGCCGGATAGAGGAGTTGGGTGCGGGTTTGCCTTCGGGACTTTTCCTTGGAGGCTCCCAGCTTCTTACCTCTGAACGGGTGCGAAACCTGAGGGTGATTTTTGACGATGGGCTGACACTACGATCACAGGTGTCGGCAGTCGTCAAATCCTCCTTTTACCATCTGAGGAACATCTCCAAGATTAAGCACCTAGTTCCGTCCAGTGCTCTTCCTACACTGGTCCATGCCTTTGTGACCTCGCCCCTTGATTATTGCAACTCCTTTTATCTAGGGCTGCCTGGGGTTGATATCCGCTGCTTGCAGCTGGTGCAGAACGTTGCAGCCCGGGTGTTGACAGGAACTCCCCGGACTTGCCACATCTCTCTGGTGCTGCACGAACTGCACTTGCTGCCTGTACAGTGGCAGATCACCTTTAAAGTCAGACTTCTAACTTATAAAGCCCTACGTGGAAAGGGCCCAGACTACCTGAAAGCTTCTGGTTCCTTACTGCCCTGGGTGATCGCTCCACTCGGCTGACATGGGGTTGCTAGAGATTCCAAGGGTATCCTTAAAATCTTCGGGGGCCTGTGCATTCATGTACGCAGCCCCAGCCCTTTGGAATTCTCTACCCGCAGCTCCGGGAGTGCATGACCATGGACGGATTTAAATAGACCTTAAAAACCCATCTGTGGCACCTAGCCTACCTTGTTTGATTTTATCGAAGTCTGAATTTTATGAGATTCTGTATTTAACTGTGCTTTTATATTATTTTTGTTTTATCTTATTGTTAAGGCACCTTGATATTTTGAAAGACGCGATGTAAATAAAGGTATTATTAACCTTCCGCCTCACCGGTCTGGGTTCTCACTACCACTCCCCGGTCTCCCGGTGACAAGGAGGACCAGCGCAAGAAGGAGCACCGTCCACCGATGCAAGTTCCAGACTCTGAACCATTCAGGGTAGATTCCTCCTGTCCTATCCGGCTTGAATCCCGTCACTGACTTGGGTTCAACCAGCTGCTTGGGTACACTATTCCATTTATCCACCACCAGCTTCATGAAAAATAATCTTTCATCCCTGTTTGAATCCCCCACCCCCACTTACTGTGCTTTCATACCACATGAATAGATCATTGCAGTCGTCCCTGTTTGTTCCCCTCATGAACTTATCTCTGTCATGTCTCCCCTCCCTTTCTCTCGTGGTCTCCACAAAGAACATGTCCAGACAATCCAGTTTCTCCTTGTGTGTCTTCCCTTGGTGCCCCTGATCATTTTTGTAGCCCTCATCAGGACCCTAAATAGTCCCAGTATGTTTTTTTCAGGTGGGGACACAAGAATTATGCACAATACTCCAGGTGTGGCCTTACTCTGGACCTGCACTGGGCAGTATCTTCTCTTTTCCTCAGTTTGAGAATGCCATAGCAATACAACTCCATATCCTACTTACCATCCAATATACCTTATTTCATTGGACCCTAGACTTGAGGATGACACTGATGGTGACTCCCAGATCCCTTTCCACAGAGGTCCTGGGGAATCACCCTCACTCCCCAGTCCAGTAGACTGCTCTTATTCTGTAAGAAACCGGAAATAAAGTACGCCCAGGATATAACTTGGTAGTGATTCCATTAAGAGGTTATGATGACATAAACCATGATGGTGAAACTTGGGTAGTTTCTCTCTTTCTTTAAGATGCATACACATGATAGAATGACGTCCTCGAAGGAGAACTGTAGCGAATGTATAGAAACATAGAAGTTGACGGCAGATAAGGACCGGAAGGCCCATCCAGTCTGCCCATTTCTTTTTCTACCTTATAAATGTGCCATCGGCCTTTGCTTTGTCAGTGGCCTAGCTATTCATAGTCATTTGTATTGCTCCCTTATGCCTATCCCATGCCTGTTTGAAGCCCTGCACTGTATTCATAGCCACCACTTCTGTGGTTAAGCCATTCCATGCATCCACCACCATTTCTGTGAAAAGAATTTCCTCACATTCCCCTTAATCGGCCTCCCTCTAATCTCATGCTGTGTCCTCTTGTCCTGCTATTTTCTTATATTTAAACATGTTAGACTCTTTCACCTTGTTTATGCCCTTAAGGTGTTTGAATGCCTCGATCATATCCTCTCCCTCCTCTTTGCTCAAGGGTATACATATTGAGCTCCGTTAATCTGTCCTCATATGTCTTCTGATGCAGTCCCTGCACCATTTGGTTGCCCTTCTCTGGACTGCCTCAATTTGGTTAATGTCCTTGTGAAGGTGTGGCCTCCAATACTGCACGCAGTACCCAGATGGGGCCTAACCAGTGTCTTGTACAGAGGATTATTACCTCCCTCTTACGACTTGTGATACCCTACTAATACACCCTAACACCCCCTAGCCTTACCTACTGCTTTAGAGGTCTGCTTGGATGATTTTAGGTCATCAGTGATGATGATCCAAGTCTCTTTCTTCCTTTGTGACTGCTAGCAACTCCCCTCCCAGCCTATAGGTGGCTTCAGGGTTTCTCTTCCTATGTGCATGATTTTGCACTTCTTGCATTAAATCCCAGTTGCCACTCTTCTGACCATTCTGCTAGTTTATCCAGATCTCTTCTCATTCTGCCCACCCCATCTGGATCATCTACTCTGTTGCAGATCTTGGTGTCATCTGCAAACAGACAAGCCTTACCCTCTAGTCCTTCTGCAAGGTCACTAATGAAGATGTTGAAGAGGACTGGCCCCAGGACTGATCCCTGAGGTACCCCACTTGTGACTTGCATCTCTTCTGACTGTATACCATTTACCACCACTCTCTGTTTTCTGCCTGTCAACCAGTTTGCCACCCAGTTGACCAACTTCTGACCACCCGAGCCTACCCAGCTTATTTATCAATCTTCTATGTGGAACAGTGTCAAAAGCTTTGCTGAAGTCAAGGTAGATGACATCAACTGCTCCCCCTTGGTCCACCACTCTGGTTACCCAGTCAAAGAAATCTATGAGATTAGTTTGACAAGACCTTCCTTTGTAAACCCATGCTGTCTTGGATCCTGTGCCCTATGGATTCCAGGTGTAGCACTATCCTTTCTTAAGGAGTGCCTCCATAATCTTGCCCACTACTGAGGTAAGACTGACTGGTCTGTAGTTCCCTGCCTCCTCCCTGCTACCACTTTTGTGGAGCGGGATCACATGAGCCCTTCTCCAGTCTTCTGGGACCTCTCCTGTGCTCAGAGACTCACTAAACAATTCTGCTAATGGCTCTGCTAGTTCCTCCTTTAGCTCCTTAAGTATGTACTCCTTATGTACAAGTCATTTTCCTAGTAGATGCTGTTTTTAAGAACTAGTTCAAATTCTGCTGTTGTTTCATCTTTACAGGCCTTTCAGTAACCACTGCAGACATTTCTGAACTGCACACAGCTAGTACCATTTTAGAACTGTATGACGTAGATTGTCCTTTTCCAGTCACGGAGTTCTATAGTAGAACACAGATGCCAACAATAGAAGATCAGAACAGTGGGCATAATCTCCATCATACAGTTCTAAAATGGTACTTACTAGCTGTGTGTAAATCAGAACCATTCACTGGGATAACTAAACAGCTTGTATAGGTGGAACAATAACAGAATTTAAACGGTATATAAAAATCCACTTCTACTGGGGAAAGTTACCTACAGATTCATCGCAGTTATCCTTTAATATGCAGTTTTGGTGTATGTTACTGTATCCGTTTCCCGGATGTGAATAAAAACAGGAACCATCGCCTAGTCTATTTTTCACACTCAAAACAAAGGTTATTTGTTATTACCTGGTATTGTAATGCTGTTATTAAATGGTTGTGGCTTTTTCATTATGCACTTAGTTATTTCAAGGCCTTGAAATGATTACTTTGGTGAAATAATCTGTGAACCCGGCTGTAACACACTATAAACGGTGAATGTCTCAACGCATGTCACTGTCAGTGAGGGTGCCAAAATTAGCAAGAATTGTATATCTTACCCAGAGTCTGTCTTCTCCATGGGGCCACATTTTGGGTCTGAGTAGGAAGTGCTAAGACTCCACATAGGCAGATCTTTTGGTCGGGATCGACAGTGACCACTGGCTACGGCACCTGCCACATGCCTGCCAGAAAGCATTGCTGACCCCGTACATTTTTTGTTTTATCCAGGAGAGAGACTCTTAAGTTGAAAGCTTGTTTACAAGTACGAACTGGGAGCACAAGGAAGTTGTGACTTGCTCAGGCTCACACAGTATGCATGTGGAGACTGTGGGATTCTAACCCAGGTCTCCAGGTTTGCAGCTAAGAGCCTTAAACCACTGCACTATACTGCCTTCCTCAGTTCTGTACCATCTGCCACAGAGTGTACACCAGGGGAGCGAACAGTCCTCCATTCCTGGACCGTTCATCACCAAATTTTGGACTTTCTTGTTTATTTTCAATGATGCCCAAGTAGCATGAAAAAATGAAAGGGACTTGTAAGGGCTGTTTATTCCACTGGTGCCCCTGCGGAACAAAGATGAGTTCAAGCAACTGGTATCTCATGTGCTTCTCCTGTCTGGGACCCAGCCATGACATGGGCAAGTGAACCCTCCATGTGCACACTGAAGAATGAGTAATCAATTCATGGGATCCAAGGAGAGGATGTTGGAATCTAACATTCGTGTCCCCTCAGTGACCTACTTGATTGGCTGAGGTATGAGGCTGTATGTCTCTTCTCTCCCAACCCCCCAATGGTGCTGGGATTGTGCCAGGGACCTAGGTGGCAGCTGAGTGCACAGCTGGTTCCTGGACTGCCGGCTGAGAACCTGCTGCAATCTGCTGACCCAGAATAGCAGATATTCCCGAAGTCAAGGTAGAGGCCTTTGACCTTGTTCACTTTTGCAGACTCCTATACGCCAGCTGATAGGGCACTTGAGCTGTCATCACCTTTTGCAGCAACAACTTAGGGGGCAGCTCCAGAGATGGTGTTGGGCCTAGTATTGACATGATTTTCAATATTGATACAGAGTCTGGTTCCCAACATTGGTGTCGACCCTGACACTGTGGAAAGAGGCGGCACCAGACTAGATGTTGAAGTAGACCCCAGAGCTTGTGTCTAGGTTGACGTCGAGACTGGTGCAGGGGGTGGGGGCTTGATGACTGAGATCATGGCCATTCCATTGTCAACGTGGAGATGGATATTGACCCCAGCATCGAGTTCTCTTGTGGGCCTCTCCTTGACATTGACACTGATGGTGTCTGAGGGCCTCTCCGAGAGGTCTGGTCCACTGCAGAATCCCATGTTCACTTGGCGGTCTCCCCAAGTGCTACTGTACTGCCACCTCCTCTGTTGTGGGAGTGTTAGAAATATGATATTCTAAATGGACTTTCCCTAAGGGTGAGGATGTCACCAGAGCCTCAAGGCCCATCCTGAGGTATGGGTAACCCGTGGTACCGCTTTCTTTGGCGCATGTACCTTCAGACTGGAAAGACGGACTCCTCACATTCTTTGACCTTCTGGGGCCTCTTTTGTGGGATCAGTATCGTGGCTGGGTCAGCACTGTCCAGCTGTGGTAGCGAGATGCCAACAGGGCCCAATTCAGGATTCTGTCCCCAGAACATGACCTAGGCAGTCCAGCACCTCCTCTCCCTAAATCTCCATGTCTGAGGATAACAAACCTTAAGTTCATCTGGCTTCTTCAGCTGAGTATGTCCTGTGTCAGCAGTTCATGGGGGAGATGATGTAGGCATTGGGTATTAAGGGGAAATGTCCACCTAAAAACAGCCCCCACCTCTGTGTGAGGCAGCATCTGATTAAATTTTCATAAAAAGTTGTATTTTTGTACTTGAATAGACTTTGATGGCAGATAAGGACTGCTTGGCCCACCTAGTCTGCCCATTTCCCTACCTACGGGATAAGCTGCAGATCCTAGTTAACCAACAACCTATTTCTTCCTACCCCCCACTAGAATTGTTTTATGTTTGTCCCGTTCATTCTTGAATTCTCCCACAGTTTTAGACCTTACTTACAGTGCTGTTTTATGTAGAATTTATTTGGTTGTTCCTGCTTCCCCCCTCCCCCGCTGCCATTTTAAACTTAGAGCCCCAGCTGCACACCCACAACCTTTAATGGCTGTCCCAAGAATGACGTGTCATGAGTAGTAAATACAGGAGCATCCAGAGATTATTGATATCCAGAGCTTATAGCTCTGGTTTGGTCAACATATCTTGTTGTACAGAGACCAGGTGTGTAGCCTGACAGTCTGCCAGTCTGTACCTGGTCTCGGTATAGCACCAAGATGTGTACATTCCAAACTGGAGCTATTAAAAGCTCCTGCTGTACGGTAACCCTGTGGACACTCCCACAGCTGCTCTCACATGATAACGTTATTCTCTGGACAGCCGCAGGAGATTGTGGTTGCGCAGCTAAGGGATCTTGATTTTTAAAATGCCAGCAGGAAGGGACACAGGATCTACCAGACAATTTCTAAATAAAACAAGGCATTGTAAGTTTAAAAAAAAAGGCAATGTTTTGGGAAAATGCTTATCAGGCCATGCCTCACACCAAGGTGAGGTCCAATTTTAGGTGGACATTTCCCTTTAATAACTGATCCTGTTGCCCTGCCTTTGGGTCTTCTAGAAGACAGAGGCTTTGACTTCATTGGAAACTGGGGACCCCGTGGGGGAATGTGACCCTTTACAAGGGAAACAGCCTACACATGTCCAGTGAGGGTGTCGCTGTCCTCAGTGGACAGTTTAAATACTTGATTGGCAAACATTTAAACTAGCAAGGGGGAGGGTGGCAGAAGGATGTAGGGGGAACCAAACTGCCCACCCCCCCAGGCTAGTGAAGTCAACATGGAGGACCATAACATTTTGATATCACCAGAGGAAACAAAAGACAGAGAAGGGGGAACAGCGGAGAACAGGAGGAAGGGGGGTTGAAAATAGGAAGGACAAACAGAGGAGGCAGGAGGGATGATAAAAGAACAAGTGTTAGGACGTGGAAGGCCATGTATACCAATGCCCACAGCCTGGGGAATAAAATCCCAGACTTGGTGGCCTTGATAACGGAGGCTGACGTGGGCATTGTAGCTATTACTGAAATGTGGTATACTGGAAACCATGACTGGGATGTAGCAGTACCTGGTTATACTCCATTTAGAAGAGATGGGGTTAAAAAGGGAGGAGTGGTGGCCCCTTACGTCAGGGGGGTATTAGGGCAACTGAGGATAGGGAATGCGGGGGGGAGCGGAGGTACTTTGGGTCACCCTTGAGATGGGCAAAGGCACTGCTATTCGCATGGGCATGATATACAGACGTTCAGCACAGGCGGAGGAGGTGGACAGGGTTCTAGTGGACCTGTTCTCCCTGCTGTGTGGAGTGCCACAGGGCTCCGTCTCGTCACCCATGTTTACGGTGTATGTGCTGCCATTGGGAGACATTGTGAGGTGGTATGGCTGAGTTTTCACTTCTGTGCAGAAGACACTTAGCTATACATGTCCTTTGTTCCCGAGCAGGATTAAGCTGTCTCTGTCTTTAACAACTGCTTTGCTGAGATCCAAGACTGGATGATTACCAACTGGTTATGGTTGAATCTGGGCAAGACTGAGGTTCTGGTAGTGGACCCAGGTCATCTGGTAGAGGGGCTTTTGGCTGGTCAGCCTTCAGCTTGGTGATAGCCAGCTGATTGCCTCTGAGTAGGTGTGAAATCTGGGCATTATTTTTGATGCGGGACTGACACTTAAATCTTAGGTGTTGTCAGTCGTCAAGACCTCATTTTACCATCTGAGGAATATCGCCTGGATTAAACACCTGGTTCCTCCTGATGACCTTCCAATGCTGGTCCATGCCTTTGTGACCTCCCGCCTTGACTACTGCAACTCCCTGTACCTAGGGCTACCAGGGGTTGATATCCACCGCTTGCAGCTGGTGCAGAACGCTGCGGCCAGGCTGTTGACAGGGCTTCCTTGCTTGTGTCCTATCACGCAAGTGCTGCGTGGCCTGCACTGGCTGACTGTTCAGTGGTGGATCACTTTCAAGGTCGGCTTGCTGACCTGTAAAGTCCTACATGGACAGGGACTGTTACCTGCAAGAGCTTCTGTGTCCTTACCACCCACTCCGCTCTGCCGATGAGGGATTGCTGGAGATTCCCAGGGTGTGTTTGAAGGCCTCTGGGGCCCGGGCATTCACATTTGTGGCTCCCACCCTGTGGAATTCTCCACTTCGTCAGGTTAGGGAGTGCCTGACTGTGGAGAGTTTCAAAACCACACTCAAAACCCATCTTTTCAACCTTGCTTTTCCTGATTTGGTATGAATGATTGTCACTGAAATGTTTTAATTTTATAGATATTTTACCTTGGATTTTATCGAATACTGTACAAGCGCTCTGATCAGCTGTGAATAGTGCTTTTTTTTTTTTTGGTTTTAAATAAAGTTGAATTGAAATTGGATTGAATCCATCAACACGATGGCATCTAAAGGGGAGGTGTTGCTGGTAAGTGATTTCAGTCTGCCAGATGTGGATGGGAGCATCCCAGCTGCTGTCTCGGCCTGGAGCAGGGATCCTGTATGCTGTACAAGGGGCAGGCCTCAGGCACCTTGTGCTAGAGCCTACTAAGGAGGGTGCAGTTTTGGACCTGGTACTCGCCAATGGGGGCAGAATTGAGGAAGTCAGGATGGGAGAACACCTGGGATCCAGTGATCATCGCACAATGTGTTTCAGCATGAGTACAGTGGCAGAGTAAAGCCACACAAAGGTAAGGATCTTGGATTTCAGGAGGGTGGACTTTACTAAGATGGGGATATGTCTCAAGCATGCCCTGACAGGGAGGGACAAAAAGGGGGGGGGGGGTGGAGGAGCAGTGGGTCCATCTGAAAGGAGCCATAGTGGAGGTGACAAACCTTTGCATTAAGCAAGTAAACAAGAGAAAGCCGCTACGATTCTCGAATGTAGTGGCCGGGATGGTAAGGGTGAAAAGATGGCTTTCAGGAAATACAAGGAAACACAGGAGGAGGGTGGTGTATCTGGATAAACAGAGGAAGGCAGGGAAAGCAATCAGGAGCGCAAAGACACAAACTGAGGAAAAAATAGCACAGGAGGTAAAGAAAGGAGACGAGACTTTTTATGGGTACATTAGTGAAAGAAAACACAGGTGGGATAATAAGGCTTAAAGGGGAAGAAGGAGTGTGTGGAAGGGGACCTTGAAAAAGCATCAATACTGAACAAATATTTTTGTTCTGTATTCACAGAAGTAAGTGAGAGATTACAATTGGGTAACATGAACAAATATGGGAGGGAGATAGACACCAGTCCATTTACAGAAGAGAGAGTCCTAAAGGAACTCACAAAACTGAAAGTGGGCAAGGCAATGGGACCGGATAGGATACATCCTAGAATATTAAGGAAACCACAGGAGGTTCTGGCAGCACTGTTCAATGAGTCATTTGATATGGGAGTAGTTCTGGAGGAGGGCAAAAAAGTGGCAGTAGGGAGGAGGCTGAAAACTATAGACCAGTCAGCCTCACTTTAATAGTGGGGAAGATTATGGAATCACTACTTCACTTTTTTTATTTTACTCTTTGGTAACCAGGTAAAGCCCACTAGGCACAAGTGCCTGTTTTCAGGGGCAGCCTGGGAGCACTGGGCAATTAAGTGACCTACTCAGAGTCACACAGTATGCAAGTGGAGGTTGGGGAATCAAACCCCGATCTGCTGGATGTATCAAGCTTATTCACAGCTCATTACTCTAACCTCTAGGCTATACTGCCATTCCCACTTAAAGGATCGTGGAACATCTTGAAGCCAGTGGAGCACAGGATCTGAGACAGCATGGAGTCACAGAGGGAAGGTCATGTCAAACAAATCTAATTGATTTCTTTGAGTGACTAAGGTCGTGGATCATGGGGGCACAATGGATCTTCTCCAAATCAGTCTTCTCCGTTCATTACTTATGGGTCCTACCAGAGGTCAGGACTCTCCACGGAAAAAAGAGCATTGCCTCTTTAAAATTTTCTGAGCTGGGAGGAGCCAGCATCGGGATGGCACCACCCATGAGGCCTGCGTTCTGCGTAGCGCTCGCGGGTTGGTCAGTAACTAATGCCAGCTCCTCTCTACACTCAGTTCTGTCCATTCCGCTGTCGAGGAAGGATCCTGCATGGGAACTGTGTGCTGTATCTGCGTCACTGCCTAGGCCTCATCCTTTTCTGTGGTACCGTGAGTACTGGCATCATTTGGCGCTGGAGGTTTTCTTCGATTTTTTTTTTTTATTGTTTGTCAGCGCCGGGTGTTTTAAATCCTGTTGTTACTTTAGCTGCTGCAATGGTATGTTAGGGTCGGGGCGTCGTTCGAAATCCAAACAGTTGGAAGTTGCCCCCATGCGTGTCTGCCCCTGCGGCAACTTCATTACAATATCACACCCACACGACCATTGCTTTTCTTGCTTGGATCCCTGCTATCTGATGGACAAGTGCGACACCTGTTTTTCGATGGACTGCCGAACTTTCGTTGTCCATGTGGCACAGTGGTGTAGGAAATCCCCCAACTTTCGGTGGGTGTCTACGCAGTCATGACACCAAGGCGAGAACCTAGGGCTCCACCCCCGAGGCCCCCTCCCCCCGGGCCTATTCGACCCAGCAGGGAGAGGACCCCAGGAAGTCTTTACTGTATTCTGACTAATGCAGTTAGCCCTTCCAGTTGAACTGACCTGGAGATGAGAGTTAAAGCCTATATGCTAATAGTGGAATGTTGAATAGGCTTGAGCTCTGTTTTCAAACCATTGTCCCTGGTACATTCTGTGTAACTGCCAGATTCTTTACTCTATCTGCCTGTGAAGTTGCCTCAGAGATTTCACCTTAGCTGCTTCGGTTGAAGTACTAGTTTCATCGATTTTACAGCTACCATTTATTTTACTTTTCAAACCTCTGTCCTTCGGTTACAGGTTAGACTAGGTTTTCTTCTTTCCAGTAAGTTTCTCTGTTTCTGATCAGTTTTTGCAACCAGGAGGAAACCGAAGACTTTTTTTTTTTTTTTTTTACTTTCTGAGGTAAAAATGTTAGTTCAGCACTGGTAATTTGAGGGACCGGTAGATTTTTTTTGGGGTTAAAATAATGAGGTTTTCTCGGATTTTTCCTCTGCTGCTAAACCGGCTGTTAACCAAATATCTCTTCTCCAGGTCTAAAATGCCCACTGTGGATAAGTGTTAGAAATTCTTCTTAGTTGTTATGATGTCACAGAAACCCAAGAAAACAACCAGTCCCACTAGGTTTCAACATTGTACTGAGTGCGGTGAACCTTTTGCTAAGGCTGATTCACATCTTATTTGTAAGTTCTGCCTAGGGTTTGACCACCTTAAGGCAGATTGCGAAATTTGTAAAAACTTCCCTCAGTCTACACTTGATAGGCACCTTAACAGACTGCAGGAGAAAATGGCCGAAAAAGCAACTAACACTGAAGGTCGGTCCAGATCTTACCTCGAGAAACAGCTCTTGCATCAGGTTACACTATTAGGACTAAAGCTGGCAGGCGCCAGGACCCCATGGAAATTTTCTAGCTAGCAGTATCCAGTGGGGACCGCCCCCAACATCAGGCATCATATAAAAGGGGGCGGTCCCCCAGAATCCCTAGTTCTTTTCCCACCGTCGACTCGCCAGCAGCAGCCTCACGGTCCCTCTCTAGCTTATGACGACTAGAACTTCAAGTTTTCGGTACTGAATGTTGGCATCTCCAACTCCTTCAGAAGAAAATCCTTCCAAGTGTGCCTGCGGCAAACAGTTCCCTTTCAAGGATCTCCATTCATCCTGCCTGCGGTGCGTAGGCCCGGAACACAGCACCAAGGCCTGCTCCTTTTGCCACGGGTTCAACAATCACACCAGGATCTGCCGCCAGAAGGCACTTCAGGCTTCCCTCTTGGAAGAAAAGTTAAAAAGCATAGATAAAAACCCTGCCTCCAGAGGTGAGTCTACCTCTAAGTCCCATAAGCACCGGGACAAGCATCGGGAGAAGGCCAGGGCCAGATCCCCTAACTGGGCCTCGGACTTGCGCACCAGCTCAAGCTCCACGCGCTCTGACCACTCTCCCTCCAGGGCTCGCTGTCAGCCCCCTCCAGTAAAGGTCAAGTCTTCTGGTAGCATTTCAGCTTCTCTGTATCCCATCAAGACTTCCAGACCTTCGGCTTCCTCAACACCCTCCTGGGCCTCTTCAAAAGACGGACACTGGGACTCCAACGCCAGATTGGCCTCCCAGCCTCCTGGGGGTTCGGATCCCCCTCTCAGGAAGACTAAGGACCTGACGTCCCTAAAACAGATGACGGACCCGAAGCGGGCTTCCGACCCTTCATCGGTCAAACGCCTGTCGGACCAGACGTCTGCTAAGCACCCGACGTCAGTGAGACATTCGCCGGAGCTGAAGACTGCCTCCCCATCACCGGTGGACACCGGTCGCTGGGACTGTACAGAGGAGGACCCGACATTGCCTGATGACCAGGCAGGTGTCAATGAGGATGTCAGGCTTCCACCAGAGCCGTCACCAAACGCGAAGACACCCTTGGACCCGACGCCCGATACCGGCGACAGACCACCGACACCAGGTCTGTCGTCCAGTGTAAATATTCAAGAGGTCAAAGATCTCTTTACCTTTCAGTGGGACACAATAAAGAAGGATGTGATCCCAGTCAAGCCTCCTTCTCCTACTCCCCCCTCCTCCACCGCAGGGGCCAGCAGGAAGACCACTGACCCCAAGGAGCACACTCCACCTCCTAGGGGAAGATCCAAAGAACGGAGAAGGCCCCCTTCAAGATCTCCCTCAGGGTCTCCCAGTCCTAAGCGACCCAGACGTCGACGGTCCACTCCACAGTGGGATGATTCCAAACCTGACACCTCAGATACCTTCAGGTCTCCTTCTCCAATCAGCATCCCATCACCTGACCCACAAGACCTGCCCAGGTCACCTCTGGATGATCCCTCCTTTTCCAAAATCATGAGGCACATCCAGGAGAACATGGGATGGGATTCAGAAGATCTCGACCCCGAGAGACAGCGCCTAGCTCGTTACCTTTGGCAGAAGGACCCTAAGCCCTTGGTGGACACCTTCGCGGACATCACCAAGGCTGCGTGGAAGCATCCGCACTCCACCCCCGCAGTGCTGAAGAAAGCTGACCGCCTGTACAGGGCTCCAACAGAGGACCAGTACTTGGCGCAACAACCCCTGGCTGATTCCCTGGTCATTACGGCTTCCCATGATAGGCCTCAATGACCACAATATCTGAGTACACAGCCACCGGACCACGAATCCAAACAGTTGGATGCCCTGGGGAGGCACATGTATGTGGCTGCTACATGGCTCCATCAGGTCCCTGAACTATCTGTCTCATATGGTTGTGTTTCAGAACGCCCTGTGGGAACAGGGTCAGGACCTAGTTAGCTGTTGAGCCTCCTCCGCACAGGGTCAGATGTGGGGATCCAAGTGTTAAGAGCCACATATGATTCTGCGGACTCGTCCGCCAGGGGCGCAGATTCAGGCGTCTGTCTCCAGAGACACTCCTTGCTCCGTGTCTCCGGTTTTACCCCAGACGTACAGAATAGTATCCTGGACGTCCCTTATAATGGAGAGCTCCTGTAAGGTGAACCCTCTGAAAAGGTCATCACCAAACTTCAGGATGCTGGGAAGGCAGTAAGGTCTGTACAGGCTATGTGCAGATCCAAATCTGGTTCATTTTGTAGGAATCAGAACCGTTTTCGCGGCAGGCAACAACGACAGTAGTCACGTTCCGGCCAGCAGCAAAGGGGCACCTTTCACCGTAAGGCCCAACATAAGTCTTCCCTAGGCCAAGGTCAGTGGTATACCAAACCGGCCCAGCCTGTGGGGGGCAATGCCGCCACAGCATGACTCCTTCCGAGCCCCCACCCCTCCTCTGGATCAACTGGCAGAAAAGGTTGGGGGTTGCATCGCTCACCACTTTTCAGGGTGGCAGTCGATTACCCCTGGCCGGTGGGTCCTTCAAATGGTCAAGAGAGGTCACTTCATAGAATTCCTCGACCACCCACCGTCAAGACCTCCCCTGTTTTCCCATTATTCGGGTCAGCATACACTGCTTATACAGCAGGAGGTGCTCACACTTCTGGGAAAGGAAGCCATAGAGCACATACTGAGGAACCAGAGAGGTGCAGGTTACTGTTCCCACTTCTTTCTGGTTCCTTGAAAGACAGAGGACCTCCATCCAATACTGGATCTCATCAATTTCAGTGCTTCGGTCCTCTACAGATACTTCTGCATGGTGGCCCTTCCCAGTTTGAGACCCATGCTCAAGCAGGGCAACTTCCTAGCGTCCTTTGACATGCAGGATGCCTACCTGCATATACCCATTGCTCAAGCGCACAGGAGGTTCTTGCACTTCGAATTTCTAGGTCGCCATTATCAGTTCTGAGTCCTCCCTTTCGGACTGTCATCAGCACCTCTGGTGTTTATGAAGTGCATGGCGGTCATAGTGGCGGCTCTAGGGAGACAAGGCCACTATGTGTTCCCTACCTGGACGACTGGCTCCTCTTGGCATGCTCTCAGGAGGCTCTGATGTCCGCAATTCACTGTACTCAGTCCCTGTTTGGAACATTGGGCATCATTATCAATAAGGAGAAGTTGCACCTGGTTCCGTCACAGACTCTGCAGTTGTAGACACTGTCCAGGGAAGAGCTTTTCTGCCCCAGGCCCAAGCAGAACACATCAGATCCCTCATCAGGAACATCTTGGCAAAGAAGACTGTCCCAGCGAGACTGGTCCTTTGCCTGCTGAGGCACATGGCTGTGGCCATTGCGACAGTCCCGTTAGCCCGTCTCCACATGCAGGTGACCCAGTGGATGTTACAGGTTCAATGGGATCAGAAGCAGCTTCCAATTCGGATCACGAATGCCGTAATCTGGGATTGGCAATGGTGGCTAGATTCAAAGAACCTATTGGCGGGGGTTCCCTTCATTGCGCCATTGGCAATGGTGGCTAGATTCAAAGAACCTATTGGCGGGGGTTCCCTTCATTGCGCCATCTCCGATTGTGATGCTCTCCACGGATGCCTCAGGGTTCGGTTGGGGAGCACACCTCGATGGGGTCAGGTCTCAGGGCTTGTGGACACCCTAGGAAGCTCATCTCCACATAAATATCTTGGAAATGAGAGCAGTTCTTTATGCCCTGCAGACCTTCCAGTCGGAGATCCCACCGGGTACTCTCCTGTTGCAAACAGACAATACCGCGGTGATGTATTACCTCAACAAACAAGGAGGCGCCCATTCCTACCCGCTTTGCAGGGAGGCCATGAGGGTGTGGGATTGAGTCCTACAACACAGCGCAAACCTCATTGCTGTTCATGTCCCAGGAGTGGACAGTGTCATCACAGACGGCCTGAGCAGCTCTCAGGCCAGGGTCCATGAGTGGGAACTACTCCAGGAGGTAGTAGAGGATCTGCTTCACAGATGGGGCACACCAGAGTTAGACCTTTTCATGTCCTCATCCAACGCAAAACTGCCCACTTTTTGCTCGCTAGATCCAGGGAATGGTGTTCTCTGGCGAGACGCGTTGTCCCTCTCTTGGACGGGCAGATTCCTCTACACTTTTCCTCCCTTCCCGTTGATCCAGAGGGTCCTTTTGAAACTCCGCAGAGAGTAGGCGACACTGATATTTATTGCGCCTTTTTGGCCCAGACAGATTTGGTTCCCTCTGTTACACTAGCTATCCCAGGAATCTCCGGTGCTGCTGCCAATCAGCTCTCACTTATTGTTCCAGGAGGCAGGTTCTTTGGTCCATCCGGACCTTTGCTCTATGAACCTGCACACCTGGCTCCTAGAGACATAGCTATCATGCGGTACGGGGTCTCGCAAGAGGTAGCAGATGTTCTATTGGCTGCTAGAAAACGGCCACTCATGCCACATATGCCATGAAACAGCGCAGATTTTGTCTCTGGGCTCAAGCATGAGGTCTTTCCCTGATGGATTGTCTAGAAAGGTCGGTCCTGGACTACCTCCTGTTTCTCTTCCAGGCAGGCTCGGCCTACTCCTCTATTAAAGTACACCTTTGTGCCATCTCAGCCTATCATACACCAATAGACCGACATCCCATAACTCAGCTGGACACAGCACGAGCCTTCCTGAGGGGTGTTCTCCACCTTAGACTTCCGATCAAGGATCCTATTCCTCCATGGGATTTACCCTTTGTCCTGGAGCAGCTCACGCTGTCTCCTGACATGGAAGACGTTATTTTTAGTTGCTGTTACTTCGGCCAGAAGGATTTCTGAACTTCACGCACTTACGTGCAAAGAACCTTATTTGGTTTTTCACCAGGACAGGGTGTCCCTAAGGACAAATCCGAAGTTTCTACCCAAGGTGGTCTCAACTCTCACCCTCAATCAGGATATTGACTTACCAGTGTATTTTCCGAAGTATTCCAATAGAGGAGAGGCCCTGTTGCACATTCTAGATGTGCATAGGTGTCTAAGATACTACCTGACCAGAACCAGGCACCACCGTAAATCTGATCAGCTTTTCATTTCCTTCTCCCATAGGATGATGGGAGCTCCTGTTTCCAAACAATTGCTGTCCAGGTGGCTCATCCACTGTATCACATTCTGTTACTAGAAACGTAACAAACCTTTACCGGACTCGGTTATGGGTCATTCCACAAGGGGGGTGGCTACCTCCTTTGCAGCCATGAAGAACGTGTCCACTTCAGCCATATGTGCAGCAGCTACTTGGAGCACCGTGCACACCTTTATCAAGCATAATTAGCCTGGACGTTGCATCACGGCGAAGAGCTGGTTTTGGTCTAGCAGTCCTTCTTTCCTAGGCTTCAGTCCAACTCACAATCTCTACCTAGCCTCCTCCCAACTGTGAAGGATATCCAGTATTGCTTGGGAATCAGTCCTAATGGTGTAACCTGCTGGAAGAGCTATTTCTTGAAGTAAGATAGTACAGTTACGTAAGAACTTACCGTAACAGTAGATCTTCGAGAACAGCTCTTGCAGCAGGTAGTTTCCCTCCCACTATCCCTTCTGGAGGTAGAGTTGTTCCGATATATCTTTTCTAGGATTAGGTGTTTCTAACACTGCTCTGAATACCTTTTGATGGTGGATCCTCAGTCTCCGCTTCTGATGTCATCTAGTGGCCAGGAGTCTCTGGCGGGAGAACTGGGGATTCTGGGGGACTGCCCCCTTTTATATGATGCCTGACGGGGGAGGGGCCGACGTCAGGGGGCAGTCCCCGCTGAATACTGCTAGCTAGAAAATTTCCATGGGGACCTAGTGCCTGCCAACTTCAGTCCTAATGGTGTAACCTGCTGCAAGAGCTGTTCTCGAAAACCGCTGTTACAGTAAGTTCTTACGTAACTGTACTTTCCACCACCAAGGATAAACCGGTGGAACTGGAGGCGGTGCCTTCTGACCAGGGCAAAACCTCCACTGGAAAGAGAACCACTGATACAGGCCTTGAAATGCCTGCAGAAAAAGAGAAAAGGAAAACAGCCGGTTTGGAACTGCAGAAGCTTGCAGCTGCGGTTCCAAACACTGAAGAGATAGTGAAGGCCATTCACGTAATCCAGTCACTGCAGACTGCTTCGGGCGAACCGAGTCAGCGTGTCACGGCTCAAACTCCAGTTTAGGTACCGGGTACTTCTCTCCCCTCTGGTTCATTTGAGCCTGAGCCTTTTTATGAGCAGGAATGGGATGAGGAGGAGGAAGATTTTGGTGAACCCATTGAACCTGAGGTTTCACCAGATCATTTGGACCCAGAGTCCCCACCTCGCCCCTCTGGGGACCCTGCTTCACATTATGCCTTTATTAAAAAGGTAGCAGAAGCTTTGGAGCTGCCTGCTCAGGAAGCTTCTGAGGAGGAGGAAGAAGAGCTGGATTATGTAGAAATGATGAATGTGCCTGTTTCTAAGAGGCTCTTAATACCCATCCACAAGTCTCTTAAAAGGTAGACTATGAAAATGTTGCACACCCCAACCTCTATACCTCCTGTGGATAAGAAGATAGACAGGAGGTACTTATTGGCTGGCAATGGCACTTATGTTTTTATTCAGTCACTGCAGCCATGAAGTGGTGGTTTAGGCTGCAGCTTGTGAGAAAGCAGGCATCCCCTTGAAAAGGACTCCAGAAAAATTGATTCTCTGGCTAAGAAGGGGTATCTGGGGGCTTCCCTATGTGTAAGGCAAGCCTCTTATATGGCCTGTGTCTCTAGGTACCAGAAGTCCTTATGGGAATCCGTCCAGGAACTGGCCAGCAAGGTTTCACCCCAACTGGCAGCTGACCTGGGGGAAACTGCTAAAACTGGAGTGGAAGCAGCTGAGTATCAGTTCCACATGGCTGTGGATGCTAATAACAGTACTTCCAGAGTTATGGCCACTGCTGTTTCACAGAGGAGGTTTGCATGGTTAAGGTGCACTAACCTTTCACAGGACACACTAACTAAAGCTTTGGATTTTCCCCTGGTGCAGAATTCTCTCTTCGTGGAACAGACAGAAACATAGAAATGTCGGCAGATAAGGACTGCTAGGCCCATACAGTCTGCCCGTAGGCCCTAGACATTGTTTGTGGCCACTGACCCTATGTGATCGAAGGCTTTTCATCACTCCCTCCCCTCTCAGGCTTCCCTTGTGCCTGTCCCAAGCATGCTTACCTCCTGTGGAAGGCTATTTCATGTTTCGACTACCCTTTCTGTGTAGAAAAACTTCTTCACATTACCTCTTAATCTATCCCCTTTTAATTTCATATTATGCCCCCTTCTTGTAGTACTTTTTATACATTGGAAAAGCTCCCCTGCCTGCACCTTGTTTTTGTCCTTGAGGTACTTGAAAGTTTGTCATGTCCCTGCTGTCTCCTGTCTTCCAGTGAGTACATATTGAGGTCCCTTAATCTCTCCTCATATGTTTTGTGGCGTAAGCCCTGCACCATCTTAGTTGCCCTTTTCTGGATAGTCTCTACCTTATCTATGTCCTTGAGCAGGTGTGGCCTCCAGAACTGCACGCAGTACTCCAGGTGAGTCCTTACCAATGCTTTATACAATGGCATCACCACCTCCCGCCTCCTGCTAGTGATATCCCTGCGTATGCAACCCAGCATGCCACTGGCCCTTCCTGCTGCCTTTGCTTTGTATACTGCTTTGGTACCTTAAGGTTATCAGAGATGACCCCTAGGTCCCTTTCCTCTTTGGTGACAGTCGGTTCCGCCATCCCCCCCCAACCTGTAGCTCTCCCCAGGGTTCTCTCTACCCAGGTGCATCATTTTGCAGTTCTTTACATTGAAGCTCAGTTGCCACATCTCCAACCATCTTTCAAACTTCTCCAGGTCCCTCTTCATTTTCTGCATCCTTTCTGGAGTATCCACCCTGTTGCAGATCTTGGTGTCATCTGCAAACAGGCCATAGGAATGAGTGTACCCAGCTGTTCCTCACCTATGGAGAAGTAGGAAAGGGCAAGCCAGCCACGAAAAGGACCATTGCACGGTGGATCATGGCCTGTATTCAGTTCTGCTATGGCAAACTGGGTTAGGAACCACTAGTGGGCTTGAGGGCTCATTCCACCAGGGGGACAACGAGTTCTATAGCAGCTGCAAGGGATGTCCCTTTACTGGAGATCTGCAAAGCAGCTATCTGAAAAACTGTTCACCAAGCACTACTGCCTTGACACCCAGGGTAGGAGTGATGCCAAGTTTGGCACAGCAGTACTGCAGAGCCTATTCCCTAAGTAGGTTCTGTGCCAACCTCCAAGGGGCACTGTTTGGTAGTCTGCATTAGTCAGAATGCAGAGACTTCCTGGGGTTTGAAAAAAATAATTACTTATCATAGTAATCTTGTTTCTTCCAAGGGAGTCTTACTGTATTCTGACCTCCCACCCTGCCTCCCCTACTAGAAGCTGGGGGCACTGCACTCCAGCTGTCACTTTCAAAAATGTTAGACCACTGGGGTGTTTTTTTATGGGCATCTATGACTTGAGTCTTTTATATGCCCTTGTTGGGTTTATAGCCGTTTGACTACAGATGTTATATATTGGTTATTCATTAAATATTTATATATATTTTTTTTGCATAGTATAGCTTAGTTTATCTCATTATTGCTATTATCGCTAAAAGTTTGCTCATGAGAATCTGGCAGTTACATAGAATGTACCAGGGACAGTGGTTTGAAAACCGAGCTCGAACCCATTGAACATTCCACTATTAGCATATAGGCTTTAACTCTTTCATCTCTGGGGCAGTTCAACTGGAAGGGCTAACTGCATTTGTCAGAATACAGCGTTCCCTGTGGCAATGCCACAGATGGCGTCATTGGTCGACACCATGACCTCAGTTCGGCACTGTATCAGGTGCCGCCCCGGTCTCAGTTGCTAAGACCTCCTTGCGATCTGGCTCTGTATCAGCAACCAAATCCAGACTCACTGTGATCTGGATTCAGGCCGAAGATGACGAACCTTGGGTGGCCCCTCTCACTTCTTTCGGGGTAGGGGGAGGGTCTTCCCCTCCCAGGGTGGTCCATCCAGATTCCTCCACTGGGCCTACCAAGAGGGACAGATCCCCTTCTTGGGGGAAGAGGGCCAGTGGGGCTGGTAGGAGGACAGGGAGGTGAGGTGCCTACCAGGTGCCACGGCATGGAGGGATGGAAGGAAGATCCTGGGGAATCACTGGGAAGGCAAGACGGGAGGGTGAGCTGGATGTCATTATCCACCTAGGTACTAATGACCTGGCAAATGGGGAGCCAAAGGAAGTTCAGGAAGAGTTTAGGAAACTGGGGAAGGGTCTCAAGCAAGTAGCTACTTCTGTCACTTTCTCAGAAGTACTACCTGTGAGAGGCAAGGGAGAGCATAGGAGTGCATGCACCAGGAACTTTAACTCATGGTTGAAGAACTGGTGCTGTGAGGAAGGGGTTGGATTCATTGGTGACTGGGGACCCACCTGGAGGGATGGAGGTTTGTTCAAGCCTGACTGCCTGCATCCATCCTGGAGGGGAATCCAAGCACTCGATAAGTTTAAATGCTACATTGACAAGCATTTAAACTAGCAAAGGGGTGGCAGGCCAGCAAGGAGGGTACCACTTGCTCACCCCCCCACAGCTAGCAGTGGAACCAGTGAACCAGAGGAGTGGCTTTCTGCAAAGCAGTGTGCAGAAGATGGAGATTAGTGCCCAAGAGGTGGATAGCAGAAAAGGGGCAAAATTCAGCAGAAGGGCAGACAGCAAGGAGAACCAGGATAAATGACAACCAAGGAAGGGGCTGGAGTAGAACAGTGAAACAGTCTATGGAGATCAAATCATGGAAAGCCATGTGTGCAAATGCCAGGAGCCTTAGCAACAAGATGGAAGATCTGGAGGCTGTCATGGTACAGTCAGACCTGGACATTGTGGCCATCACTGAAACCTGGTGTAATGATAACCACGACTGGGAGATGGCCATACCTGGCTACAACATATTCTGAAGAGACAGAGCAGGCAGGAAGGGAGGAGGAGTGGCACTGTATGTGAAAAATGACATAAGGGCCACAGAGATCCAGGAGGAACAAAATGGGGGAGAGATACTGTGGGTTAAGCTGGAAAGGAAAATGGGGACAGCCATCCGCACAGGTGTGGTCTATAGACCACCAGCCCAGGAGGAAGAAACAGATAGGGAGCTGATGCTAGCCATCCAAAGGATGGCAGACAAGGGTGAGGTAGTACTGGTTGGAGACTTCAATATTCCAGATGTGGACTGGAGCATCCCAGCAGCAGCATCAACTAGGAGCAGATTTATCCTGGACTCCCTTCATGGTGTCTTCCTCAAGCAACTGGTCATTGAACCAACTCGGCAGAAGGCAATACTGGACCTTGTGCTCACAAACAGGGACAGTGTGATGGGGGTAACAGTGGGGGAGCACCTGGGAAACAGTGACCACCAGTCGTGGTTTGAAATCACAGAAAGAGCAGAACCAAATCACACAAAAACACGTATCCTGGATTTTAGGGGGCAGACTTTGGGAAAATGGGGAGATACTTGAAAGAGGCATTAAGGGGAATGGGACAGGAATCAGAGGTTGAGGAACAGTGGGCAGTATTTAAAATGGGGATTACAAGAACAACAGAATTTTGCATTAAGCAGGTTAGCAAGAGGAAAAGGAAAAGGAAGAGGAGACCATTATGGTTTTCCAAAGAGGTAGCAAAGAAAGTGAAAGCCAAAAAGATTGCATTCAGGCAATACAAAAAGACACAGGCAGAAGGGATAGGGAGAAGTACCAGGAGAAGCAAAGGGAGGCAGGGAGGTCAGTAAGGGAAGCCAAAGCTCAGACAGAAGAACACATTGCAAAATCAGTGGGTACAGGGGACAAAACCTTTTACAGGTACATAAGTGAAAAAAGAAAGACAAAGGGAGGGATAGCGAGACTGAAGGGGGAGGATGGGGGCCGAGTGGAGGATGACAACAGTAAAGCTGACATATTGAACAGGTATTTCTGCTCAGTCTTTACTGAGGAAGAGGAGGGTAATGGGTCTGAAGGGAGTACAAGGGGTGAGAATGGTGCAGAAATGGGACACAAGTCCCTTTACACGAGAAAGGGTCCTGAAGGAACTGGAAGTAATAAGAGTTGATAAAGCAATGGGGTGCACCCCAGGGTCCTTAAAGAACTAAGAGAGGTGGTGGCTGAACCTCTGGCTATCCTGTTTAGCCGATCACTGGAAACAGGGGAGGTACCCAAAGACTGGAGGACAGCAGATGTAGTCCCCTTATACAAAAGTGGGAACAAAGAGGAAGCAGGGAACTACAGACCAGTCAGCCTCACCTCGGTAGTGGGGAAGATCATGGAAGCACTACTGAAGGAGAGATTGCTGGAACATCTGGTTGTCAATGGACTACAGGACCCAAGGCAGCATGGTTTCACCAGGGGGAGGTCATGTCAGACCAACCTCATTGAATTTTTTGATTGGGTGACTAGGGAGGTGGATCAGGGGGAGGGCAGTGGACATGGTCTTTCTGGACTTCAAGGCCTTTGACACTGTGCCACATAGAAGACTATTAAACAAAGTGGGGAATATGGGTGTGGGCAGGACAGTAGTGTGGTGGGTAGGTAACTGGCTGGGTGGCAGGACACAGAGGGTGGTGGTAAATGGCTGTCACTCCACAGAGGGAAGAGTGACCAGTGGGGTACCACAGGGATCAGTGCTGGGACCGGTCCTATTCAACATCTTCATCAGTGACATTGCGCAGGACCTAGAAGGCAGAATTTCACTGTTCGCTGATGACACAAAGCTCTGTAACAGAGTAGACACACCAGAGGGTGTAGACAGAATGAGAAGCGACCTGCAGAAACTTGAAGAATGATCAGGGGTTTGGCAGTTGAAATTCAATGCAAAGAAGTGCAAGATAATGCATATGGGGCACAAAACCCTGGCACAATATATCAGTTGGGGGGTGAGGATATAGCATGCACCAAGCAGGAAAGGATCTTGGGGTTGTCATCTCTGATGACCTCAAGGTAGGGAAACAGTGTGACAAGGCAGCAGGTAAAGCAAATAGGATGCTGGGATGTATAAGCAGGGGCATCACCAGCAGGAAAAGGGAGGTAATAATTCTGCTATACAAAACACTAGTGAGGCCCCACCTGGAGTACAGTGTATAGTTCTGGAGACCTTACCTACGTAAGGACATAGACAGGGTAGAGAAGGTTCAGAGGAGTGCAACAAAGATGGTGCATGGATTGCATCACAAGTCCTGTGAAGACAGGTTGAAGGAACTGAACATGTACTCCCTGGAGGAGAGGAGGGAGAGAGGGGATATGATAGAGACATACAAGTATCTTACAGGGAGGAACAGGGTGCAGGAAAACACTATTTTTAAGCGAAAAGATGCTCCAGGACTAGAGGGCATGGGATGAAGTTGGAGGAGGATGATTCAGAGGAAACATGAGAAACAATTTCTTCACAGAACGGGTGGTGGACAAGTGGAACACCCTGCCAGAGGAAGTGGTGGGGGCTGAAACAATCATGGAATTTAAGAATGCATGGGATAGACATAAAGGAATTCTGGAGGTCAGGGGTAAGGGGCAACAGACTTCTAGGAAAACAAACTGAACTTACAAGCTCAAATGGGCAGACTGGGTGGGCCATAGGCCCTTATCTGCCAACACTGTCTATGTATCTATGTTATCTATGGTGCTAAGCTGCAGCCCTCAAACTCCTGTAAAGCTGTTGGGGGCTGTGGCCCATGACCACCTTGGCCTACCTCTCTCCTGGGGAGGGGTTCTTCAGTTGGTGGGGGCAGTAGCCTTCCAGAGAGACTCGCTCAGCTCCAGCCTCACCCTTTGGGGGGGTTTCCTCCAAGAGCAACCCCCAAGCCGCCTCTTGAGGGTTGGGCACATGAGAGGATGGGTTAGTCAGTTCTCCCTCTCATCAGGGCTCATCTACTCAAACTCCAAACTCTGGCAGAGGTTCTGCCTGGCGCAGCTGGGCTGTTCCTCCCCTGGTCACTCTGCCACCTCCTCCCCCCCTTTCCTGGGCTTTCTTAGTCCTGAAGGTCTCCTGATGTGGGAACAGTTCATCAGGGCTGTGGCGGCACTTTTTCCTTGCTTCTTTAGGGCCATCTCCAAGGTCATCTTTAGACCTCTGACCTCTGCGCCACTGAGCTCCGAATTGGATTCCCTCTCCTCTTCAGCCTCCTCTATGGAGGAGGACGATTCATCCCGACACTTCTATGATGTGGGGGACTTCACATCCTACCAACGGTTTCCTTATGGAGATGATGAAGGAACTTCATCTTTCCCACCTGATCGGACAGAACCCGGATCATGCGATGCTGTCATTCCTGGGGTAATGCAACACTGACAGGCTGGTCATTCCTACCTGGCCTAGGCCTTTATGGGAGGCCTCGCATACCATCTGGCAATGTCTTGCCACACCTTCACCTGCCCCTAGGAATTGTCTGCACGGATACTGCGCAGCAGCCAGGTCCCCAGTTGCCATGCCTCGGCCTTCCTTAGATCTAGGGTTCTTGGATACCCCATTGGGGTGTCATCGCCTCAGTAGTGACTCCCCGACACAGACTAGCCAGACTTCGATCAATGGAGAAGGATGGTGTTCTATTTGGCAAGCCTCCTATTGTGAGTAATGGCTCATCATGCACACCAGATAACCTATGCAAGGCATATTGAATCTCTGCTGGGACAGGTCCTAGCAGCATTGCCTGATGGTGAGGAAACTAGGCAAGCAATCTGCCTAACCACTCAAGGCCTGGAGCTAGCAAGACACCTCTCCAGGGCAGTCCACAATGCCAGCGAGGTGGCTTCCAAGTTGGTAGGGTTCTCAGTCTGCATAAGGTGGACTGAGTGGCTTCGGCTATCTAGGTTATCACTCTTGGCCCAGCATAGGATGGTAACCTCACCTTTCCGGGGGCCCACTTCTTTCCTTGCAGGGTGCATCAAGTTCTGCAGGGGCATCTCCCGGATCCCAGGAGCGCTCGCCAGCCCTGTCCAGCCTCTGGGCCTAGCCAGGCCCATATGGGCCCCCTCCTCCACAGGAGGCTAGGGGAAGCATTTTTCATCAGTGTTTGCCGGCTTAGCACTTGGACCCATTAGTAATGAATGATGATTGATTTGGGGAAGATATGGAAATTACATACTTACCGTAATGATCGTCCCAAATATCTTCACCATTCATTACGCCCTCCCCCCCCCTAAGAAAAGACACAGCTCAGCCCCCCTTCTTTCCTCCCCCTCTTTCACCGAGATCAGGGATGATGTGGGAAGGGGGGAATGAGGGTTACTGTCTTGGGCGAACCCTGTATCATCTTGGATTGCTGTCAACCTCGCCAATGCATTGGTTTTCAGAGTCCTCCACCAAGCAGGCCACGGGGTGGGAGGGGGGAACCTCACTCTTTGCTCACCCTGGGAGCTGTTGCTCCTCTTTCTCGCATTGGTTCATAACCAGGTCTGGCAAACTTAGCCTGGGCAGGCAGTGGAAGGAGAGGAAGAATAGATGAAGAAAGGCAGGTAAGAGAGTCTTGTCTTGAATAGTGAGTGAATTGGTGTTCAGAGGGGAAGCTTCTGCTGGTGCAGGATGGTCCTTGAACCCTTCCTTAAAAAGAAAAAAGGGGAGGAATGGCCCCTAGGTCTCTGGCCTTTTCCCTCGTGGTTCTTTCTCCCCTCTCTCTCCTCCTCCAAGTTGGTTAACATCCTTTGTACCCCTTCAAGGTTCTTTGGGCAGCTCCCAGCCCCGTCCAGGGGAGCTTGGTCCACTGGGCTTGTTCATTTTTTTTAATTTGTATTTTATGGTTTTTTCAGGGTTTTCTCCTGTCCCACTCTCGGGTGTCCTCAACATGACATACGCGTGTGGAGACACGCACACACATGCCTTGCAGGACGCCCCACCCTACTGGTCTTCCAATACTGCCTGTGCTTGTCACTGAACCTCCATTCAGTGACAGTGGTACTATGGGCAGGTGACCCCCCCCCCCGGGAAAGAACAATTGCTCAATCCTGCTCCCACCCTCCCCTCGAATCCGGGTCGCCGGCACAGCATGAGGTAAGGTGTCCAGCTCCTCAGCTGTCAGGGCCTGCAGGCCGGCCACTGGGCTTGTTCTGGAGGAGAGAGATTCTAAGGGGGTCTTGTGTGGGGGGGTCCCCCCAAAGGGGAATAGGTCAGTTCTTTTCCTTTTCTACCTGTCTTCCTTCTTTCTCTCTTGTCTCCTTGGTTGTTTTATTCTGTTTAGGGCTGGCCAGTGTTCTGGTCACCCCTTCCTGTCCTTTTCAGTTAATCCTTCTGGTCTTAACCCTTTCTTAAAGTCAGTCTTTATATTATTTTCAGCCCTCCTCTATCACTTGGGCACCCTATCCCTCTGGTGTACCCAGCTTTCTTTTTTTCTCCTCACCTGGTGGGACAAAACTGAATGTAGGGAGGAGTCGGCATCAGTTACTGACTAACCTGCAAGCGTCATGCAGAACGCAGGCCTCGTGGGTGGTGCTATCCCAATGCCAGCTCCTCCCAGCTCAGAAAAGTTTATAGAGGCACTGCTATTTTCCATGCAGGGTCCTGACCTCTGGTAGGACCCGTTAGTAATGAATGGTGAAGATATTTGGGAAGATCAATAATTATGGTAAGTACATAATTTCCATATGTTGCCTACCTGAATTTCAGTAAGGCCTTCGATACCATTCCACATAGAAGACTTGTGAACAAGCTGAGCAGCCTGGGAGTGGGTCACAAGGTGGTAAACTGGATTAGGAACTGGTTGAGTGATACAAGACAGAGGGTCGTAGTAAATGGTGCTCAATCTGAGGAAAGGAGGGTGACCAGTGGGGTGCCACAGGGATCATTCCTGGGCCCAGTCCTGTTAATGTCTTCATAAGTAACATTGCTGAGGGGCTGGAGGGGAAGGTGTGCCTCTTTGTGGATGACACGAAGATCTGCAACATGGTGGACACTTCAGGAGGGGTGGAAAAAAAATGGGGAGGGACCTACATACACTGGAGGAATGGTACAGAGTATGGCAGCTGATATTTAATGTGAAAAAGTGCAATATCGTGCATTTTGGGCACCAGAACCCAAGGGAGGATTTGTTTGTTATTGGCAGAAAGACTCCATTGAGCATGCTAATTTTCAAGGAGGTCCTATAAGGACAACGTTAAACAACAGTGTACAATAAAAGTGGTGACATAGTATACAGGTACAATAATTGGTAGGAAAAAAGTGCATATATAGTCAGCAAAAACAATGATAAAACAGATCGTAATCCAGTGCCCGGGTAAGCAGCAGTGACATACTATAAGGCAACAATAATTGGTAGGAAATGCATAAAGGGTCAGTGAAGAGAAAAACAGTGAAGCCTACAGGAACCAATTCATATTGAGAGGGTGAAACAAAAAGTAGTATCTGCAAGAACATATACGATTGCTGTCAGCTTCCCAAGATGTCTGAGAGTGCAGGAAGGAAGGAGGTAAGGAGAAATACATAACTACCTCTGATGAGGAAGGAGTCTGACTGAGGGGGCAAGGGATAGGTGCAAGATGTTGTGAGAGGATGAAAGAGCAAGGGAGAGAGCTGGGCATGGATCGGGGATGGAGGGTATAGAAGGAATCATTGACGTAAGGGTGGGGATGGACTAGGGAGGAGAGGGGCCAGGGTGGAGAGGGAGAGTGGGGCAAAAGATGCAAGAATTCAGAGGGTACTCACTTGATGGCTGTGGCAAATGACTGGTATGATGTGCTAGCACCTATGGCAGTGACAGAGCACTGGGAAGAATTTGTAGGTCAGGGCTCTTGAAGAAATTTAAAGAGACAAAGCTGATGAGCTTGAGTGATGTCTGGATGAGATTCCACGCCCGGGTATGTCAAGGTGGATGTAGGTGGATTTCTTAAGGGAGTAGGAGTAATGGGAAATACTAGCAAGCGAAGAGATATAGGTTAGTAATTTGTTTAGTAGACATTTGAGGGTCCAGGTACCTAAATGAAGTAGCCGCCAAGTGGTGAGGGTTTGCCAGCCTATTTCTTTATTTAAGTCGTAGTGGTGCGTCCTGAAAGGTGCTTTAGTAATGAAGCGCAGAGCCCGATGGAACAGTATATCGAGCCTACGAAGGTTGGAAGCAGCTGCACTGTTGTAGATAATGTCACCGTAGTCTAGGAGTGGCAGGAATGTGGCCTATACTAGTCTACGTCTAATGGGGAAAGAGCGCTTTGTTCCTGAAGAAAAAAACTGAGTCTCACTTTCAACTTACTAAGAAGGTAGTCAATGTACACACTGAAACAAAGTTTGCTGTCTGTCCAAACACCCAGATATTTGAATTGATCCACCCACGTCTAGTGATTCACCTAGGATAGTCATAATGGGCACAGGTGACGCACTGTGCCTAGGGGAGGGGCTATTGCTACTAGGTGCGAAATAAAGGACCTTGGTTTTTTTCACATTGAGTAGTAGCTTGGAGTTGATTAGGTTGCACTCTAGCTGTGCGAAGTCAGCTTGGAGTACATCACATACTTTGGATAAGGTTGGCTTAGAAGTATATATAACGGTATCATCCACAAAGAGATGAATTTTGGAGTTGCTGATATTGGAATCTAGTGGGTTAATGTAAACAGAAAATAGTATAGGGCCTAAAATGGAGCCTTGAGGGACACTTCATTTTGTGGGGAAGGAGTCTAAGACCTGACCACTTGCTTTGTTTTTCTGAACTCTACCTGTAAGGTAGCTCGAGAACCATTGAAGTGTGGTGTCAACCGAGCCTAGTTTACTGAGACCACTGAAGATAAGGTTATGGTCAACGGTATTGAATGCCTTGCTGAGATCAATAGATATGGCACCTGTGACTTGTTTGGAATTGTGCGCTGTCAGACAGTCATTGGTGACTTTAGTTAAAGCAGGTATGGTACTGTGTTTTTGTCTGAACCCAGATTGGGCAGGGTTGAGGAGTGAGAACTTTTCTACATGGTCTTTAAGCTGGTGATGGATGAGTTTCTCAGTAGTTTGGATAGGACAGGGAGGATGGAGATGGGCCTATAATTGTTTAGGTCGCAGGGGTCACCCAATTTGAACAAGGGCAAGATGTGATCTGATTTCCAACAGGAGGGGGCCGTGACTGAGGAGATGGAGATATGAAGGATTGGTGCAGCTAGATAATAGTAGCCTAGCTTGATGAAGATAGGATCAGTGCCATCTGCTTCACAACCTTTATTGATGTGTTTACTAAGGTGGTCCTCTGCTTGTTTGTAGGTCACAGGGTGAAGCTAGAAGGTATAAGAAGGCGGGGGCTCATGGGTGGTGGGATGGGGTGGGAGGCATGGTAGCATTGCATATGGGGAGGTATCAAATGCGAGTCCAGTGGTGGCGAAATGGGTATTCAGTTTTTCTAGGATGAGGTCACGCTTGACATATTCAACTCCGTTAATGGTTAACTTGGTGGGAATGGAGGGGACTGCTTTGTGTCCCTTAACCATCTTGATTGTTTGCCAGATCTTGGCTGAGTTGCCTTTGGCATTTTCAAGGGATTCTACATAGAAGTTAGCTTTGACAGTTGTATTAGGTTAACACAAGCATTACTGTCAGATCTTACTTTGAGAAACAGCTCTTGCAGCAGGTTAAACCATTAGGACTGAAACCGGCAGGCACCAGGACCCCACGGAAATTTTCTAGCTAGCAGTATTCAGCAGGGACCGCCTCCGATGTCGGTCCCGCCCCTGACATCAGGCGTAGTACATAAGGAGGTGGTCCCCCAGAATCTCCAGTTCTTTTCCCACCGTCGACTCACCAGCATCGGCCTCTCAGTCTCTACCTAGTGTACGATAACTACAGAACTTCTACATTTTTCTAACTGATGTCCTCTCCAACTCCTTCACTTGAGGGTCACCTTTCCAAGTGTGCCTGCGGAAAACAGATCCCTTTCAAGGATCCTCACTCCTCCTGCGTGCGGTGCCTAGGCCTGGACCACAATACCAAGGCCTGCACCTTTTGCCAAGGGTTCAATAGCCGCACCAGGATCCGCCGTTGGAAGGCACTCCAGGTGTATCTTCTTGAAGAAAAATTGAAAAGGATGGACCAAGAACCTTCCTCCAGGGCAGAATCATCCTCCAGGACCCATAAACACTGGGACAAGCACCGGGAGAAAGTAAGGTCTAGATCCCCGAATCGGGCCCCGGACTCCCACAGCTCGGGCTTCACCAGATCGGACCGTTCTCCCTCCAGGGCTCAGTCGCAGCCCCCGGCCCGGTTAAGGTCCGGGCTTCAGGTCGGCTCTTCTTCGCTCCAGCCTATTAAGACTTCGTGGCCCTCAGCTTCCTCCACTCCATCCAAGGCCTCTTCCAAGTCTTCCGAGCACCATAAATCATCATCTTCCTCCCGATGTCGGGACACAGACTCCAGGTCGGTCTCCCAACCTCCAAGAGGTCCTGATCCAGCGCTTAGAAAGACCAGGGACTTGGCCCTGAGCGAGGCGCGACCCGGCGTCGTAGTATCAGTCAGCCAGGCGCTTGCAGGAACTGACAACACCAACCAGACATCAGTCGCCGGCCGGGTGTTCGCCAGATCCGGCTGGTTGGCACAAGAGACTGAAATCGGCATTTCACCTCTCGAGCTGAAGACCGCTTTCTGCCACGGGCAGACGCCTGTCACAGGGAATTGACTGAGGAGGACACCACACTGTCCGAAGACCAGGTGAGTGACACTGAGGATGCTGGGCTCCCGCGAAACCTTCCCCAAACCCGGAGACACCTGGGGACCAGACGCCCGACCCCAGCGACAGACCACCGGCGCCAGGCCTGTTGTTTGGCATGAATATTGAAGAAGTAAAGGAGCTCTTTACATTTTGGTGGGACACCATCCGAAAGGATGTGGTCCCTGTTAAACCTCCTCCTCCTACTCCTCCTCCTCCTCCTACTCCTTTGCCTCCTACGCCCCCTTCTCTACCTAAGGGGCCAGCAGTACAACCGCCAACCCCCTAGGAGCAGACTCCACCTCTTAGGGGCAGGTCCAAAGACAGGAGATCCCTCTTTTGCCGAGATCATGAGGCACATCCAGGACAACATGGGGTGGGATGCTGAAGACCTTGACCCCGAATGACAACGCCTTACCCACTGTCTTCGGCAGAAAGACCCAAAGCCTGTGGTAGTACCACCCTTGGTAGACACATTTGCGGATGTCACCAAGGCTGCGTGGAAGTGTCCGCACTCCACTCTCGCAGTGCTGAAGAAGGCTGACCACCTGTACAAGGCCCCGAGAGACGACCAGTACTTGGCAAATCAACCTCTGGCAGACTCCCTGGTCATCACAGCCACGCATGACCGGTCTCAGAGACCACAACATATGAGCACACAGCCACCGGACCAGGAATCCAAGCAACTGGATGCCCTGGGGAGATGCCCGTATGTGGCTGCTACATGCACCATCAGGTCTCTGAACTACCTCACCCACATGGTACAGTTTCAGAACGCCCTGTGGGAACAGGGCCAGGACCTGGTCGATAAACTTTCGGATGGCGATCAGAAGTTGGAGCTCCTCAGTCTTCTCCGCACAGGGTCAGATGTGGGTACCCAAGTGCTACGAGCCCGCATATGATTCTGCGGACTCATCTGCCAGAGCTGCAGCTTCAGGTGTTTGTCTCCGGAGACACTTTTGGCTCTGTGTCTCCGGCTTCACCCCGGATGTACAGAAGAACATTCTTGACGTCCCATATAACGACAAAGTACTCTTTGGCGAATCCTCAGAGAAGGTCATCACCAAACTCCAGGACGCAGAGAAGGCAATCCCATCTGTACAGGCCATGTACAGGTCCAGGCCTGGTTCCTTTCACAGGAACCAGAACCGCTTTCACAGCCAGCAACAGAGGCAGCAGCCACGTTCCGGCCAGCAGCAAAGGGGCACTTTTCAGCATAAAGCCCAGGCAGAGGCCAACATTACACGAAACCGGCTCAGCCTGCAGGGACCAGTGCTGGCACAGCATGACTCCTTCCCAGTCCCCGCCCCTCCTCTGGATCAACGGGGCGCAAAAGGTCAGGGGTCGCATTGCTCACCACTTTTCATGGTGGCAGTCGATCACCACCAACAGGTGGGTTCTTCAATTGGTCAAGAAAGGCCATTTCATAGAATTTCTTGACCACCTACCGGCAAGACCTCCCCTGCTCTCTCGTTACTCAGGTCAGCATGTCCTGCTCATACAGCAGGAGGTGCTCGCGCTTCTGAGAAAAGAAGCTATAGAACACGTATCGAGGAACCAGAGGGGTCTAGGATATTATTCTCACTTCTTTCTGGTTCCAAAGAAAACAGGGGACCTTTGTCCAATACTGGACCTCAGCGACCTCAACGACTCGGTCCTGTACAAATGCTTCTGCATGATGACCCTCCCAGGTCTGATTCCCATGCTCAAGCAGGACACCTTCCTAGCATCCTTGGACATGCAGGACACCTGCCTGCATGTACCTATTGCCCAAGTGCACAGGAAGTTTCTGCGCTTCGAGTTTCAGGGTCACCATTATCAGTTCCGAGCCCATCCCATTGGACTGTCATTGGCACCTCGGGTGTTTACGAAGTGCATGACAGTCATAGCAGCATCTTTGAGGAGACAAGGCCACTACGTGTTCCCCTACCTGGATGACTGGCTTCTCATGGCACCCTCCCGGGAGGCTCTGATGTCCACTATTCACTGCACTCAGTCTCTGTTCGAGATGTTGGGCATCATCATCAATCATGAGAAGTCACACCTGGTTCCGTCCCAAACTCTGCAATTCATGGGTGCAGTTCTGGACACCATCCAGGGGAAAGCTTTTCTCCCCCCGGACACAGCGGAACACATCAGATCCCTTATCAGGGACATTTCAGCGAAGAAGACCTTTCCTGCCAGATTGGTCCTTCACCTGCTCGGATACATGGCTGCGGCCATTGCAACAGTCCCGCTAGCCTGTCTCCAAATGCGGGTAACCCAGTGGATGTTAATGGTCCAATGGGATCAAAAGCAAGACCATCTGCAGCATCCAATCCGGATCACAAAGGCCATAATCCGAGATTGGCAATGGTGGCTAGATTCAAGGAATCTTTTGGCAGGAGTCCCCTTCATTGCGCTGTCTCCAACTGTGATGCTCTCCATGGATGCCTCAGGGCTCGGTTGGGGAGCACACCTCGACGGTGTTCAGTCTCAGGGCCTGTGGACAGACTAAGAGACTCATCTCCACATAAATATTCTGGAAATGAGGGCAGTTCTTTACGCCCTGCAGGCCTTCCAGTCGGAGATCCCTCCGGGTACACTTCTGTTACAAACAGACAATTCTGCGGTGATGTATTACCTCAACAAACAAGGATGCACCCATTCCTACCCACTTTGCATGGAGGCCATGAGGGTGTGGGATTGGTTCTTGCAACATGGCGCAAACCTCATTGCCATTCATGTTCCAGGAGTGGACAATGTCATCGCAGACTGCCTGAGACGCTCTCAGACCAGAGTCCATGAATAGGAACTACTTCAGGAGGTAGCAGAGGATCTGTTTCGCAGATGGGGTACTCCAGAATTAGACCTTTTCGCGTCTTCATCCAATGCAAAACTGCCCAATTTTTGCTCGCTAGATCCAGGGCCTGGTGTTTTCTGGCGAGACGCGTTGTCCCTCTCCTGGGCGGGCAGATTCCTCTATGCCTTTCCCCCTTTTCTGTTGATCCAAAGGGTTCTTCTGAAACTTTGCAGAGAGCAAGCAACGCTGATACTTATCACGCCGTTTTGGCCCAGGCAGATATGGTTCCCTCTTTTGCATCAGCTGTCCCGGAAACCTCCAGTGCCACTGCCAATCAGCTCCCACTTGCTGTCTCAGGAGGCAGATTCCTTGGTCCACCCGGTCCTGTGTTCCCTGAACCTCCATGCTTAGCTCCTAGAGACATAGCCATAATGCAACATGGGGTCTCCCAAGTGGTAGCAGACATTCTCGCTGCTGCTAGGAAACTGGCTACCCATGTGACCTACACCATGAAGTGGAGCAGGTTTTGTTTATGGGTTCAAGTGTGCGGTTTTTCACCTTTGGATTGTCCAGAGAAGTTGGTATTGGACTAGCTACTGTCCCTTTTCCAGTCAGGCTTGGCTTACTCCTCGATCAAGGTACACCTCTGTGCTGTCTCAGCCTATTACGTCCCTATAGGCCAACGCACTATAGCTCAATTGGACACGACATATGCCTTCCTGAGGGGTGTCCTCCACCTTAGGCCCCCGATTAAGGATCCGATTCCACCATGGGATCAACCCTTCGTCCTGGAGCAGCTTACGCTGCTACCCTTTGAACCAGCCGTGGATTGTGAGCTACGTCTTCTGTCTTGGAAGACGCTATTTTTAGTTGCTGTCACCTCAGCCAGAAGAATTTCTGAACTCCATGCACTTACGTGCAAAGAACCTTATTTGGTTTTGCACCAAGACAGGGTATCCCTACAGACTAATCCTAAATTTCTGCCTAAGGTGGTCTCAGCTCTCACCCTTAATCAGGACATCGATCTACCAGTGTATTTCCCTAATTACTCTAATCGAGGAGAAGCCCTTCTGCACACTTTAGATGTGCATAGGTGTCTCAGATACTACCTGACTAGAACCAAACACCACCGAAAATCGGACCAGCTTTTTGTCTCCCTTTGCCCACAGAATGATGGGAGCTCCTGTTTCAAAACAGTTGCTGTCCAGGTGGCTCATTCAGTGTATCACATTCTGTTACCAGAAGCGAAACAAACCCTTACCGGGCGCGGGTAAGGGTCATTCCACCAGAGGGGTGGCTACCTCTTTTGCTGCTTTAAAGAACTTATCCACCTCAGCTATTTGTGCTGCAGCTACTTGGAGCTCCGTACACACTTTCATCAGGCATTACAGCCTGGACATTTCATCGAGGCGAAGAGCAGGTTTTGGTCTAGCAGTCCTTCAGGGACTTCTGTCCTAGGCTCGATGTCATTCGAGGATTTCTACCTTCCCTCCTCCCGATGGTTTGTGATTTTCCAGGATTGCTTGGGAATCAGTCCTAATAGTCTAACCTGCTGCAGGAGCTGTTTCTCGAAGTAAGATAGTACAGTTACATAAGAACTTACCGTAACAGTAGATCTTCGAGAACAGCTCTTGCAGCAGGTACTTTCCCTCCCACCATCCCCGCTGGAGGTAGATTCTGGTTCCAATATCCTTCTCCTAGGATAAGGCGTTCACAGCCTCTTTTCTGTTTGCCATTTGACAGCGGATCCTCAGTCTCTTCTGATGTCATCCAGCGGCCGGGAGTCTCCGGTGGGAGAACTGGGGATTCTGGGGTACTGCCTCCTTATGTACTACGCCTGATGTCAGGGGTTGGACCGACGTCGGAGGTGGTCCCTGCTGAATACTGCTAGCTAGAAAATTTCTGTGGGGTACTGGGGCTTCAGTCCTAATGGTGTAACCTGCTGCAAGAGCTGTTCTCGAAGATCTACAGTTATAGTAAGTTCTTACGTAACTGTACTTTCTAAATGCTTGCCAGTCTGCCACATTCTTTGTGTACCTTGTGCGGGCCGAAAGTTTATCGCAGTTGTGCAGCACAGCTTTTAGATTTGGAGTGAACCGAGGATGGGAATGTTTACAGACCCTGGATCTAATGAAAGGGGCATATTTACTGGTGAGCATAGTCAGTGTAACGTTAAGAAAGGTGACCACCTCATCCACTGATTTGGCAAGATGGGGATCTCACCAGTTTACATATTTTGGATCCGAGATATAGTTTTTGATGTTGAATTTGCAGAAGCTGCGCTTGGTGACAAATGTAGAGGAAGAGGGGCACTTATCTTGGTTTCTGGTGCATGCTACAATATTGTGATCACTAAGATCATTATGAAATATGGAGGTATGCCAAATTTTGTGGGGATGGTTTGTGATAATGTACCTAATGGAGTTATTTGCATGATTTTTGGTGTTGAGCCTTGTTGGCTCCGTAATGATTTGGGACAGTCCAAGCTCATCAGAGTTCTTTTAGGACACATGCCTCAGGTGAGAGCCAATCAAGGTTGAAATCACCTAGAATGATGATCTCATTGTTATTGGGTGCGATCAAACCTTTGAGGGTTGAGATTAGCTCAAGCCCCGCTGAGGGGGACCTGTAGCAACCTATGATTTTGAGAGCTTCGACTCTGGATATTTGGATTTTGATGGCCATGCACTCAAATTCTTTGGGTTTGGACATGGCATTGGCGATGGAGATGTTTGTGGTCTTTTGTGTAGATGACCACCCCACTCTCGTGGGCTTGTCTGCTCCGAACAGGTTATAGGAGGGGAGTGAGATTTGCTGGTCAGAGATAGTACTTTTAAGCCAGGATTCAGTAATAATACTCAGATCTGGGTTAGTGTGGGCGGCCCATATTCTTAACTGGTCTCGTTTGTTAATCAGGCTCCACATGTTAATCAGAATAAACTTTAAGCCTGAGGTAGTGGCAGAGTCTGAGGGGGATGCAAGGGGGATTTGAGGACCAGGATTCACTTCAACATTACCAGAGCACATGAGTAATAGCAGGATGTTTTTTTCAAATTGTTTCTTGCTGCAATAATCTGTTTCCTACTGTGTTGCTTGCTCTTGGAGAACCAATGGAAAGGGGTAGCCCGGAGGGGGGCATGTGGCACAGGGGACAGACCATGGCTACAAGCGAGAGTGCCTGATTGAAAGAGAGGTTGTTGAAATATCCAGGGAGGCCTGGGTAGCCCAGGGAGGATAACTTGTAATTTGACAATGAGTGAGAGCTGCTGTAACCCACTGCACAGGGCAGAATGATGGGCAGGGGTTGGTTACAGATGCTAGATTAGTCCGTGGTATAGCCAAAGGGGTGGAATTCTTAGCTGTACATTGGAAGAAAATAAAGACTAGTACCAGGTGGGAAAATATAATTGATGTCGAGTAGAAGGGATGAAGGGGGGACGGTCAAGAGGACAGTTGAGGTAATTTTCAGAGGATGAAAGATTTGAGGAGAGTCAGTGGTGAGAGGCAAGGGGCGAGTACCTAGGGCGGAGAGAAAGAATAGGAAGCAAGATGAATATTAGAGTAGGAGAGCTATAATGTAAGAGATTAGGGGGGGATGACAGGCCCTAAGGGATATGCAGTTACTAGTATACTTGACGGTAAGCCAGATGGATGGGTCTCCTGGTCACAGTAGCAGAAATAGTGCTTGTGTGGTTCAGCAAGATGAGATGCAACTGGCACTTTAAGCAGGGTAAGGTTAATTATTGTAAGGGGCTCAGAAGGCCAAGTGAGGTGGGGCTAGTTGGGCTTAAAGACTATTTAATAAAGTGTTGGGGTAGGGGTGGTAGGGTGGGCCGAAAAACTAAGCCAGAGAAGGAGCTTGCACAAGCAGAGTAGTTAAAGTGTGAAGCAGCTCCAATTACTTGAATGTGGAACAGCTGCAAAACTGAATCAAATTAATCCTCTGCACACTCTGGATTTTGAAAATGGCGACAGGCGCCTGAGTTGGTTCAGCTGGCTACCTTTTGCAGATGAGCTGCCACTGGATTACATGATGATGATGATGATGGGGAAGGGGGGGGATGATGGTCACCAAACAAGAAAGGGATTTGGGGGTAATCACATCTGATGACCTAAAGGTTGCCAAACAATGTGCCAATGCTGTAGGGAGAGCCAGTGGGATGCTGGGGTGTATAGTGAGAGGTATCACCAGCAGAAGGAAGGAGAGGTGGTGATGCCACTGTGCAGATCATTGGTGAGGCCTCATTTGGAGTATTGTGTCCAGTTCTGGAGGCCACATCTCTGTAAGGATGTACACAGGGTGGAGGCAGTTCAAAGAAGGGCAACAAGGGTGGTGCAGGGCCTTCACCAAGAGTCATATGAGGAAAGACTGGGAGACCTCAGTTTATATACCCTAGAGGAGAGAAGAGACAGGAGAGATATGATGGAAACCTACAAATAGCTAGAAGGCATCAAAAGGGTACTGGAGGGTAGCATCTTTCAGGAAAAGAGATATCCAGGTACGAGGGGGGCATGACATGAGTTTCGAAGAGAGTAGACTAAGGGGTAGCTTGAGAAAGCATTTCTTCACAGAAAGGGTGATGGATGCATGGAATAGGCTTGTAGCAGAAGTGGTAAGGGAAAACACAGTTGGAGGATTCAAGAATGCATGGGATAGGCATAGGAGGAACCCTAGCAATAGGAGCGAGGAGGTAAAGCCAGAGATCAAGTAGAGTCTGTAACTTTTAAAATAGGCAGGGGAAAATGGGCAGACTAGATGGGTCTAGCAGTCCTTATCTGCCATCAGTTTCTATATTTCTAAGTTCTCAATAGAGACATCTGCCTCATGCTTTCAGGCCAGGAGCCAACAAAGTGTCTACCAAGGCTGTATGGAAGTGTACCTACACCACACATGGAGAAATAGAATGCATCAACAGATAAGGACTGTTTGACCCACCTAATCTGCCCCTTTTCCTTGCCTGTTCTGCCACTGCAGACCCTACCTAGTCTCCAGCCACCTCCTCCCCCCTCCTTTCATACAAGTTTCCTTTATACCTATCCCATGAATACTTGTACTCCACCAACCCCACTGGAAGATTGTTCCAGGGTGAAGAAATGCTTCCTCATATCCCTCCTAACCCCCTCCCTCAAAGCTTCATTGCATGCCCTCTAGTTCTTATACACCTTCTGTTATAAAAATGCCTCCATCTTTGAGACTATCTCTCATCAGGCCACACCCTTTGAAACTACTCCCATGTCAGCGCCAGGACCACACTGAAACTATTGCAAGCCTGGGAGGCCCACCATGTACATAAACATTGGCAGCTCCATCCCTCCTCTTTCGTTTTCCGCCATTGATCGTACTCATCAGACCTGCATGGAAACATCGACCACTAGCTGCTGTCATTTATTCTTTTATAATTTAAAATAATCACTAGTTTAGTGATTCTCTGTACTTCTTTATGCCCCCAAAAGACCCAAGTTATTTCTGTATTGTGAGTGTGGAGAGAAGATCTATGAGGATGACTCGAGTGAAGTGTGTCTACTGTTTGGGCCTCACAATGAAAAATCTTGTGAGATATGCAGGGGCTTCAGCTCTGCTACCATGTGAACTAGGAAAAGAATGCTGAAAAGTTCCTATTAAAGAAGACTTTGCCAGCGATGGAAAAACAGATGCAGGAAAAACCCACGTCCCCTACCCCATCGACCAAGTCACAGTCATCGAAATCTGAAGAAAAATCGTTGTCAGGAGCCACAAGCATAAACATAGGGATGAAGAAAAGGTATCCCCAACATGTTGTAGTTTGCTGCTTGCAGCCTTTCAGGTAACACTTTGACACGCCAATATTTGCTCTGGTGGTGGTGACCCACCCCGGACTGTACTAGACACCAAGGTCATGGCTTAGTTTAGGTGCTACTGGACCTATTATGGTGTATGTCTCGTCTTCACCTGCCGTTGACTTCTACTATCACGACGCCTAATACAGGTGTTGTCGATGCACAGGCAATGCTGGTGTCATTTTTAATAATGATACAACTGCTACCAGGTTTACCTGAACAACCTGTTCCAACATCGATTGGACTTGCAACCTCTCAGACCCTGTCAATGCCTCAACCTAACATACAGCAAAAGAGACCTCCTCAGTCGCCGCTAGTGTCACTAATGTGGTCTTCTCCTGCCATTGCTGAATGGGGATGATGAGGCTGAATATAATCCAGACCTCGTATTAGAGGAGGAGGGGGTATGCCAAAGACCAGTATTTAACTGGCATCAGCTCCACCTTATCCTCATGTACTGAGGTCTCTGTGGTGAACACCTCAGGGCCACTACCAGAAGACCTCTCTCTCTCCAGTCCATGATGCAGAAGATGCAGGCTGCCATGGACTTGACTTTAGAGGAAGAGGATTCTACAAAGAAGAATTTAATATAATTTTTACAGGTGCCAAAAAAAACCTCCATTGTTAGTTCTCCATTCTATTCAGCCCTAGAGGATGCTACCTGTGCAGCCTGGTCTAGACCAAATGCCATACCAGCTGTCTCTGTGAAGGCTGACAAAGTGTACCCTACTCCACTTAACAAGCCTTACCATGACAGTCAGCCAGACTGATTCTGTGGTGATCACAGCTGCCCATAATCTAGCCAGGGTGCTCAAACATACAAGTTCCTTTCCTCCTGATAAGGAATCCTAGAGGCTGGATGTCATGGGCAAACGCACTTATGCCTCTGCATCATTGGGCCCTACATATTACAAATCATCAAGCCCATATGATTAAATACCAAAACACTTTATGAAGAAGTGCCAAGGCTGCAGCACAGGCCCTACCTGAAGATCATGCCAAAACTGAATTACTCAAAACCCTGATACTGGGGCTGAAGTGGGGAAACGGTCCACTCAGCCTGTGATGTCTCAAATGCATCTACCGGGACAGCTGTATCAGGCATTTGACTAAGGCGCTACTCTTGAGTAGCAGGTTTTGCCAATGATTTTCAGCAAGCAGCGTTAAAGCATTTGACTACGATGCTGAGAAGGCCTTAAGGGGTCTTCAGTCATCTAGAATTACCTTAAGATCTGTAGAATCCCTATACCCCACATCAGGTAGAGTTAGGGGCAGGGGACAATTTTGTCAGTCCATTGCTAAAGGGGGCTGACAGGTCTATGGACAACAAGACAGAGGCAAGGGTACTGGCGCCTTGCCAGCTCCCCTCCCTTCAGGTGTCGATTCTTTTTTCATTTACTTAAATTTATTCACTTTTAAATAAATTAACATGTCAAAGATAACAATTACTGGCACCAGGAGAAAAAATAGCACTGGATTACAGTGAATATTCACATTTGTTAGCATCAGAAAATAAAAATCAATCGATATTTGATACTACATACTGGGTGAGGTACTATTCAAAACAACTTATGGGGATACTGCAATAAATCAGCAGGTCCAGGCTGGATAGTCAGGAAAGCTAGCCATGTTAACACCAGTGAGGAACAGTAAACTTAGGTAAAACTTAAAGAATCCGGTAATAAACGGCCAGTTCAGGCAACATGCCCACTATCCACAGTACAAAGTATTGGCATAATAGGACTTCTGAAGGTTACACAGAAACTCTGCAACAATGGTAGAAGCCCATTAAAAATACATAAATGGTACTAGAGGGCTGTCTTCCAGGGTGAATGAACTCCATTAGAGCTCTGTCTCATGTGGGGTACTTTCTGCTAACTAATTGGAGATAAAGATTGGGAACTTGTCCGTTTTCTTATGAAATCCAAAATCTTCAGCTTACACTGAATATTTTGATGCTAATTTCAACATGGGCTATCCTAAAATGCAGCAGCTGGGACCGCTGAAAGAATCTTCTTCAGCACCCAGCAAGGCTGTAGGAGCCACAAGTAACACAAATGCCACCAACTCAAAATCTAGTTCTGATCCTCCTTCAATCAATCAATCTCTTTATTTAACCAGACATAAACACCATTGAGCAAGCTCATTTTCAAGGTGGTCCTGGACATTAACACAATACAGTACCCATCATAAGATTACAATTACGGTAGACAGCGGTGCAAAAAAATAAAAAAAACATTGTGAAGGTGCCGGTCAATATGGGCCTATACATACTGGTCAACATAATTAACATGCAAAGGTACATAATGATAAGCTTTACTGGAATGAGAATACAACAATCCCATATAGTTTCCGCTAAGTAAGAGCTCATGCCTAAATGATAAAAAATAAGGAGGTATTAAGGAATAGGGTAGAAATTGGGGTGAAAGAGTAGGCAGCCAAGAGGGAGGCCAGAATAGGTAAAATGTACAGAATAGGCAGGGCCATCTTGGATTAAGGGAACTAGGCGAGTAGGTCCTAGGTTTCTGTTGTTAGGAATGTGGGGTGGATGAGATACTTAGGTGTAGGATTTGAGAGTGGTACCCGGGGCTTAGGGGTCATAGGTGTCTGAAACAGTTGCATGATTCCTTCAAATAATCTGTTAATAGAGCTTTGAATGTGAAAATGCTTGGAAGTGAGGATAATTTTAGTAAGTCTTGCATAGTGTTCCAAAGTGATGTAAGTGAGAAACTGATTGCTGCCAAGCCAAGGGTAGTTTTCACTCCAGGAATCTGGAAGCAGATTATGGAGAAGCATCTCAGCCATAGGAACCTTTAGCCCATTTGAAGAGGTTTGAGATGTATGCAGGGAGGTTATCAGATAATGCTCTAAAAAAACAGAGGAGAGCATTCCTTTTTCTCCTAGTTGAGAGTGAGGTCCATCCCGAAACCTGGTTTAGACGACAGTGATGTGTACTACGAAGTAGATTTAGGATAAATCTTAAAGCCCGGTGGTAAAGGGTGTCCAGTTTGTTTAGCATCGTTGATGGGCAGTGACTGTAAATGAAGTCAGTGTAGTCCAGTATAGGTAGGAATGTAGTTTGTACTAGTCTCATTCTGGCTTCTAACGTAAGTAAGTGTTTAATGCGATAGAATAAACCTAATCGCTGTCTTAGTTTCTTCAAGGTTTCATTTAAGTGGCACAGAAAGTTGAGCTTGTTATCCAGCCAGAACCCTAGGTATTTAAAGGTATCAACTACTTCAAGGGGTTCATCTAAGAGTGTTCAGATCTGTGTGATATGTGGACATCCGGAAATAGACTTTGGTGAGAGAATCATTGCTTTAGTCTTTTTGGCATTGAGGAGGAGCGTATGAGTGATAAGGTTGTATTGGAGGGTGACAAAGTCTATCTGTAAGTACTCATGGGCCAAATCCAAGGATGAATTTGTGGTATAGAGTACAGTATCATCTGCGAATAAGTGCACATTTGCTGTGAGTCCAGATTATTGATGTATATTGTAAAGAGGATAGGGCCCAGGATGGAGCCTTGTGGGACTCCTCATAACAAGGATTTTTGTGGGGACAGATCTCCTATGGCTTTGACTTGTTGTAACCGATTGGTTAGGTAGCTGGTGAACCATTTAATGGTAGAACTATCAAGTCCGATGTTACTCAGTGCAGTAAGCATGATGGTATCATCCACAATATCGAAGGCCTTACTTAGATCAAGGAAGAGGGCAAATACATGCTTCATAGAGTCCAAGGCCACTTGCCAGTCTGTAGTTACTTTGGCAAGAGCCAATACTGTACTGTGTTTGGCTCTGAAGCCGGACTGAGCCGGGTTTAGCAACTTTTGTGAATCCAAATGTTCTCTAAGTTGGATGTTGACATTTTTTTTCAAGTAATTTAGAGAGGACGGATAGTATAGAAATAGGCCGGTAATTGTTCAGATCACTCGAATCCCCAGTCTTGAATAATGGTAGGATGTGGGCAGTTTTCCACGAAACAGGTAGCTCACCTTGAATCAGAGAGGTGTTGAATAAGTGTGTAATGGGAGCAGTCAGATAGATATGGCCAAATTTTAGGAAGTAAGGTTCAATATTATCTGCACCCGCACTCTTTTTTTGTATCCAGAGAAAGGAGGAGGTCCTTCACTTGCTTGAACGTAACTGTAAGCTGAATGAGGTGGGAAGCGGTTGGTTATGGTTGTGGTTATCAGTGAAGCCAACAGTGTAGTCTCTTGCCAGGCTAAGTTTTCTGATAGGTAAGGTGTCAAAGGCAAGCCCTGCAGTGGCAAAGTGATCATTAAACTTCTCTAGTATATCAGCTTTGTCTGTATAGGTGGTACCATCAGATACAATTTTGTTTGGAAGGGGTGTTGCAGTGGGCTGACCTTTGACTTCTGTGAGCATGTTCCAAAATTTTGCAGAGTTGTTTTTATTGTCTTCTAGCTCTTTTTTGAAGTACCTAGCTTTTTCTGACCTAATTAGCTTGGTACAAGCATTCCTAGTGGTACGGAATGCTAACCAATCGGCCTCCAGGTGGGATTTCCTCGCTTTTTTCCACCAGTAGTCCCTATCCCTAAGTGCTTTCTTCAGGATGGGAGAGAACCAGCCAGGAGTTTTATTTTTCGATTTGATCAGTCTTAGTGGGGTGTGTTTGTTCAGGAATGTGTACTAGCAGAACTTTTTCAGGCATCTTTTCAATTTGAATTTGGAGGCCGTTTTTATTTGGGAAGGATGTCTGATGCAGGCAGTAGCGCAATGGTCCCTTATATCGCTGAAGAAAACTCCAGTATGCGAGATATTGTGAGGTTTGTTTACTAGCATAAGGTCCAGGAGGGTACTGCGCTCAGGGTTTTTTCTGTCAGATCTGGTTATAACAGTCGCCATATGTAACAGACCATTAACATCCCATAGATCCTTCAATTTCTTAGAGCTGTCATCATTCCAATTTAGATTGAAACCCCCCATTAGAATACACTCAGTATTAGCAGAGTCAAGAAGGTTTTGAAGGTGTGGCAGAAGTGCCCAGCCACCAGACGGCGGTCAGTAGCATGTTGCCATAAGGAGTGATTTCTCGCTGGAAAGTGATAATTTTAGAGCCAGGCATTCAAATTCCTTAGCTTTTGAGGTACAGTCAAAGACTGTGACTGTGAATTTGCTTTTGACATACTATATATTGCAACCCCTCCCCCTCTAGTCGGTCTATCACAGCGGTAGGTGATATATCTGGGTTCGTTGATAGATTTGTTCGGGGTTGAGGGTGTGAGCCAGGATTCAGCTATCATAAAAAAAATCAGGAGATGCATGTAGAGCCCAGGTCTGTACAGAGTCAATATTCTTTATCAAACTTCAGACATTAATACAGAGAAAGCTAATCCCTTTATATTGAGGGAGGTCCGCAAGGGCGTCCAGAGAAATATGTGGGCCTGGGTTTAATTCAGTATTTCCAAAACAGAGTACGAGAAGCAGTAATAGTTTTTTTAAGGTGGTGTCTTAGCCTACTAAATAGTCTTTTGTTACACTTTCTAGCGTACATTGGTTTAGCGGTGGCTGTGTTAAGGGCAGGATTGCTATTTGCTAGGGATAAAACACAGAGAACTGATAGGGCTGATAACATCCTTGGAAATTGCACATGTTCCATAGTTATGGTCTGGTAGGAGGAGGGGCATGACCATAGAGGAGATGTCCCTGATGTAGGATGCCCTGGTCTAATGTGGGAGGCTATATCTTGGTAGATAGTAGTGGGAGAGAAACTGTCCTTTGTCCGAGTTGCAAACCAAAATTTTGGGTAGAGCATAACTTAGTAATATAAGGCAACTATAGAGAAGGATAGGCGCAGATGGCATTCTTAATGTGGAGATATTTCCTTTTACCAGTAATAAATACAGGATTTGTAACAGTTCCTTGAGAGGGCCAGAGAAATGAGTGGTTCCTGTGAGAGGATGGGGGACCAGTGAAAATTTAAGGCCTAGATGACCAATGAGGTGTGGCTGGCAATAGCCAGTAGGAGTGAGCCAGAAAGTCGGGACGGGGTTTATGTGTATTTTATCAGGACCGGGGGGGATGAGTGGGTGAAAAAATTGGCAGCTAGGGCTCCCTTCCTGGAGGTAATCAGTCCCGAGGACAAGTCTGTACCTGCGTTTCTGTGAGGGGCTGGCGACTTCACACCTGGACTGCAGGTGGCAGTCTGGCAGGTCGGGTTCATCGGAGAACCACGTCAGTGGCTCTCAGACTACCTGGAAAGAGAAGGCAGAGGAGAATTAAATAAGAAAGCCAGCTCATGGAGCTAAAAAGAAATGCAGATTGGCTTAAACGGGGTGGGGGGGGATGTTGCAGACCAAAATATTTGGCAAGGTGCCTCCAAGTCTGAGTGAGCAATAACAGGGCTATTTAAAACACAATACTAGCGTAAAAAGGTGAAGGGGGTTCAAAGGTCTGAGCTGAGATCGCTACTGGTCTTATGAGGAACACAATACAGGCATTTACATTGAATCAGAAAACTTCAGCCATAAAATACAAACAAGACAGTTTTAACAGAAAACATAATCTAGCACAATATAATCAAACATTAACAGTGCAGAGCTATATGGAGCCAAATGGAGTGCTCCTGGGCTGACTGCAGCCAGTGGGCCACAGCAGTAAAAGACTCTGGAGTTAAACCCAGAGACAACTGTCCTCATGTAAAGAAAGCAAAAATTAGCAGCTAGGGCTCCCTTCCTGGGGGTGATCAGTCCCTGAGGGCAAGTCCGTACCTGCATTTCTGTGAGGGGCTGGTGGCTTCACACCTGGACTGCAGGTAGCAGTCTGGCAGGTCGGGTTCTTCAGAGAACCATGGCTGTGGCTCTCAGACTACCTGGAAGGAGAAGGCAGAGGAGAATTAAATAAGAAAGTCAGAGGGGTGGGGCTGCTCATGGAGCTAAAAGATGTGCAGACTAGCTTAAAGCGGGGGTTGCAGACCAAAATGTTAGGCAAGGTGCCTCGAAGTCTGAGTGAGCAATAACAGGGCTATTTAAAACACAATACTAGCGTAAAAAGGTTGGGGGGGGGGGGTTCAAAGGCCTGTGCCGAGATCGCTACTGGTTTTATGAGGAACACAATACAGGCATTTACATTAAAAGAAAAACAGCCAATGCTCTAGTCCATGCAGATAATGAACTCAAAAATGGAGAGGCTTATTAAGAAGTTTGTCACCCAAGATGCGGCCATAAAAATGCTGACAGCCACTGTTGCAGACTCTGAAAAACATGTGAATACTACACTACGAACATAAGAAATTTGTCAGCAGATAAAGGCCTAGAGGTCTACCAAGTCTGCTCGAATGTGCAGCTAGCACCCCTTATTCTGCAGCTGCCCCTCCCTTCCACCCTTCCCCTTCATTAACCCTCCCCCGTGTCCTGTCCCATCCCCTTTTGAAGCAGTCCACTGTTCTACTGGATACCACTTCTGCAGGTAACACATTCCACCCAGCCACCACCCTCTCTGTAAAAAAGTGTCTCCTCATCTCCCTCCTGAACCTTCCTCGCTCCAGTCTCGTATCATGGCCCCTATTGGCCCTCCCTCCCTTACATTGAACAGCCCCTCTGTACCCATCTTGTTTATTCCTTTCATGTATTTAAAGGTTTCAGTCATGTTACCCCTGTCCCTCCTCTCCTCCAGCGAGTACATGTTTAACTCTTTCAACCTCCTCTCATATGATAAGTCCCCTAGCTCCTGGATCATCTTTGTCGCCCTGCGCTGCACCCCCTCCAGTAACTTAATGTCCCTCTTTAGATACGGGCGCCAGTACTGCACGCAGTATTCCAGGTGGGGTCTAACTAATGACCTATACAGTGGCAGAAATCACCTCCTCCCTCCTCGAGGATATACACTAACTACAGTGGCCGCCCTTACTAAAGAGAAAGGACAACTGAGTAGCAGAATGGAGATGATGGAAAATAATCTTAGAGCCAGGAATCTCCAGTTCATGGGAGTCCCAGAAGGGGCTGAAGGGACCAGTCTGCTGTCTGTCTTATCTGAGTGGCTGGCAACAAATCTTTCTGTCACTGAGGGTTTGCAATGAGGAAGGCCTATAGAGTAAATCTAGGGTTGCGACCTGTGACCCCTACTCTGCCCCACACTATCGTCCTACATATGCTGGGCTCAGAGGCCTGTGATATACTTCTTTCAGTTACCAGAGCAAAATATCCTATACCAATTAATGGGGCCGACTTCAAGCTTTATCCTGACCTCTCATTAAACCTGTGCAGGATGCAAAAGTTTCCATGCTGCACGACCGAGACTGCATGCCCTGGGGATTATCCACTCCTTTCTTTTATCAGTTTGTCTTAAGATCCTTTACAGAGGTAAGACTTGGCAGTTCAATGATCCTAAGGATGCAGGGTGGTGGACTGAGAAGGCAGAAAAGGAATTCAGTGCAAAGGGTGCTGCTTCTGTCACCAGTCAATTGAATTCTGAAGGGGACTGAAATGTGAGCAATATTACAGTGGGTCCCTCTAGTTAGTTGCACCTCCTGCTGTTACGGACACAGAAACTGCACCTTACTTTGGAAATTTATTGTACCCCATATTTGAATGTGTTGCTAGCCTGGGATTGCACTAATTTTAACCGTGGTACTCTTCTATTTTTGGCATTTTACTGGATGAAAGTTTGCCTGTCCAGATGTGGCACCTGTTGTTTTGAGGTCCCCAGTGCAGTTATAATTTCAGAAAATAGGTGCAGTAGTTCTGTGATTAGACCAGTTGGACTTAAAATAAACCTATTTTTGTTCTTGTGAATTAACAAGCAAAAAGTTTACTATATTTAGTACACTAACTTATATATTTATTTAGTTTTTGTTAACCGGGTAGGTGCCATAGCCACAAGAGGGACTATTTTCAGACATGACCCAGGAGGTTACAAACAAAGAAACAGTTTATACCACACAGAGAAGGGAATACGTGTGACCAAACAGCATCAAGGAAGCACACATTACAGGTAACAGGAGAAACATGTACACAAAATTCAAGAGAAGATAAAATGAGAAACAAAATATACATAGTCAAATACATACAGTCACAGTAAGCAGTCATTTGGCAGTAGAGTTTACACGTATAGTCTTAACAGTAAGTGCCATAGTAAATAATAGCTTCAGATTCAGAGAGAGCATAGCAAGAGAGGTAGTGAGTGACCTAAGGGGGTTAAAGCAAGTACACTGGGTACGTTTGATGAGACGAGTATAATGCAATCTTTTGAAAGCAGCATGAGTGGGTGCAGGGCAAACTCCAATTGGTAAGGAGTTCCAGTATTTTGGGGTCAAGCTTGAGAAGGCTGGGGGTGCTTTCTGGGTTCTACACCTAGGAGTGCAAAGAAGTGAAAGCTCATTTGAATGCAGACCATAGGAGGAGGACTGTGGCACCATCATAGAGGCCAGAGAGGAGGGTAGGATGGATCTAACAATATTGTCAAGCAGAGCACCAAGGGCAAGATGTCTTTTGACTGATGGGGAGGGCCAGTATAGGCCAGCGTAAAGCAAACAGTGATGCTTTAGTCGAGGGGAAGCCGAGGCATAATGGCAGATGTTATTGTTTGTGATGTCCCTTTTTCTGAGGGTGTTTTTAGAAGCATTTATGTAAGTAACTGCACCGTATGCAAGAGATGGAAGGAGGATGCCCCTTGCTATAGTCAACCTGGCTGAGGGAGTAAGCATTTAACTAGTCCTGTAAGCGACGCCAAGTTCCATATTTAGTGCCTTGCACATGGCCAGGATGTGCTCTTCGGAGCTGAGGACTTCATCAAGCAGGATAGCAAGATACCGTAAAGAGGTTACTATCATGAGAGATGAGCCATCAGCACAGAAAACATGTAGGCTGTGGTTTAAGTTGAGTTTGGCTATGGATCCAAAGAGCATGCCCTGTGTTTTAACTGATAGAAGCAGGTGGCTACTAAACAACACAGGAGCCAAAAAATGCAATGGTGTACTCACCCAGAGCAGACGGCAGTACAGCTACACATCACTGCTGGAAAAAATGTTGATCATTCGCAGGATAATATGCATAAATGACATTTATTGCACACAAGAACGGCAGGTACATAGATAGTCCATGTCCCTCCACTCAAACAGTCGAATGTCTTCACACCTTTATCATAAGTGCGAAAACATTCGACTGTTTGAAGGAGGAACATGAACCTCTGCCTGTTGCAATAATATCACCCCTGCATATTATCCCTGCGAATGATCAGCTATTTTCTTTACGATGTGACAGCTATGCTACATCTGCTCTACCGAATGTTTGTTGATGTTTAGGACAAGCCTATGTTTATGGATTCAGTCTTGGATGGAGATAAACACAGAGGTACGACAACTGTTTATTGCTTATACTGTATATCTGCTGAGATGGTATGCAGCACAAGATTGTCGGCATATAGAATTGTTTGGCATGATGGTGAGTTGGGGGATATACCGTTTATGAAGACTGAGAAAAGAAGTGGACCCAAAATGGATCCTTGAGGAACAGCACCATTTATAGGAGCTGGGTCAGACACAGCAGAGTTGAATTTCACCTGTTGGCTTCTATTAGCTAGGTAGCTATGGAACCTTTTGATGGATTGTAGAGAGAAACTGAGAGAAGAAAGGCAGGCAAGCAGGAGAGGGTGTTCCACCAAATCAAACACCTTAGAGAGGTCTGTGAACACTGCACCAGTCATAAGTCCTTGATCCATCGGAGTCAGGATGTCATTTGTGAGTTTTAGCAGCACAGTGGAAGTGCTATGCCATTTTCAGAAACCAAGCTGAGTGGGAGATAACAGATTGCATTTAGAGAGATACTCCGTGACCTGGGTGGCACTATTTTCTCTATGATTTTATTGAGCACTGATAGAATGGCTTTAGGCATATAATTGGCAATGTCCTTATTGTACCCTTTCTTGGAAAAAGGGGTGACTTTGGCAATTTTCCAGATGTTTTCTTAAATGTTGGCAGTTGGCCTGATTATTCGTTGGGGGATTGACTTGAAGTGGGGGCAAATATCCTGCTTCTTCTACCTAAATGTGAAAAAGGTTTAAATAGCAATCTGATTGTTTTCTCTCCCTAGTTTTATTCTCCCTATTGAATACACCTGAAGCCATTGAAAAAGCTGGCAACTTGCTTAAGACTTTACCTGTACTTAATATTAAACTATAGGATTCCCCATTCCTATTGTACAAGAGTGCATGGAATAACAACTGCTGAATCTTAATTCGATATTGATGTAACAATGTTTATTGTTGCGTAACTACTCTATTCCCTGCATGAGAAATTGATATTAATGATCTATTACATGAGAAAATTAATAGAGTTTAAAAAAAGACAAACAGCAACTCTGAACAAGTACAACACATGGGCTCAATACCAGTGTGCCCAAATAAGTACAGTATAAGGTATAAAGACATATGAGTAAGTCTAGGACAAAAGAAAGAATCCACATACGAATTACAGTGTCCCCAACCTGATATACTATATATGGCATATTACACTGGTATCAAGTCCAACACATCGAGAAGCCACAGTGGAATCAGTCCTCTTCCTCCAAATCAAGTGGCAGATCCTGTCCTCTAGGTGCTTGATTTGAAAACTCTGCTGCTATGCATACCTCTCAACCTCCTGCCTCATAAATCAGGGACAAAGGATCAAAATCAGGGACACATCTTCAAAATTAAAGATATCCACCCAAAAAGCTGGTAGAATATGGGGCTTGGAGCAAAATGCATTTTCTGAAGAAGAACAAGTCTGTAACTTTAATACTTGACATTGTTTTGTGCTTACAGTCCCCATTGTTTAGCCATAAAAACACAAATTTTAGTAGCAACAGAGCAAAATTTTGAGGCAAAATCAGGGACACTTGAGAGGTATGCTGCTATGGCATTCACCTTTCTCCATGCCTCTGCCAGATTGTTGAATTGAAGTGTGCACCCTCCATATGTAATTTGGAGATGAGCAGGAGGGAGTAGTGAGTTGGCCACCCCTAGGCCTCGTAGTTGGTGAAGCGGATCAAATAGTTTGTGTCTGCTGTGTGTGACATAGGACCAATCTGGGAAAATTTGATCTCTTGTTCTGCCATATAGAATGGACACGTGGCTCTTGTCCATTGCAGTGCCAAGTCCCAAACGTCGGACCCTGCCATAAACAAAAGGATTGTTCTGGTAGTCTCTTAGTGGACCTGGACCCTTCTGAAGTTGATTCCGTAAGCCTGTTTGAATGCTTCAAGATCAGGCTGGAACACCTGAGGCATACTAGTGTATATCCATTGTTGCAGATAAGTAAGTAGATCCTCTCCTCCAGCAGTCTTCGCAACCCTAACCAAGTGCAGGTTCACTGCTCCATTCCCATCTTCAAGGGTTTCAAGCTTGGCTCATAGATTATTATTTTCAGCAGTCATTTTTGTGAAGGCAGCATGGGTCGTTTGAGAGTGGGTATCAGCATCCTTGGCAGCTTGGACTGCCGTTTTGATTTTGACGTCTTGAGTCCCCAGTCTATCAAGGACCTGCTCTACCTGACGGTCCATGTCTCAGACCACCTATAAGATGGAGTTCTATGGTGGGGGAGCCCCCACTGCACTCGAGCCTGTAACTTGGCCCGGAGCCCCAGGCTGGATCTGTGGCATCTGTTGTACAGCTTTTTGTCCCAGACATCCAGCAGCACCCTTTGGTTGTCCAGTGACTTTTCTGGTATTGTTCCGTTCTAGAAGAGATACTGAATCCAACTATGTATTTAAAAACTGATAAAGTTGCCCTTTCATGAAAATGTATTTAATAGTTTGCTGAGCTCAAAGCAGAGCCAATCAGAAGTCACATCCAGTCACCAATGTGGCTGTCTAGCACTCCCTCAGGTGCCCATTCAAAAGCAATGAAAGGCGATGGAGCCGATGATGCCCCCAACGGTTCATCTTGACTTGCAGCAGTACACCCCCAACCACCATTTGCCTCCAGGGGTGGTCGTGAGGGGTTGTCTCTCCCTTCTTCTGAGTCAGTGGAGGGAGATCACCACAGATGAATGGGTTCTGGATATTACTATGAAAGGTCATGCTCTGGAGCTTCTGGACATCCCTCCAGATCATCCACCACCGGCATCAACTTATCCCCCAGGACACATGTCCCTGTTGAAAGAAGACATACAGGCCTTACTCCAAAAATCTGACATAGAACCTGTTCCTGCCAGGCAGAGGAACAGAGGCTTCTACTCCAGACACTTCCTAGTCTCCAAGTTGACAGAAAGTCTGAGCCCTGTTCTAGACCTGTGAGACCTCAGCTTCTACACAGAGTGCAAGAAGTTCTGTATGGTCTCTCTGCAAACTCTGATTTTCCTGTTGCAAGCAGGAAACCGGATATGTTCACTGGATATGAAGGATGATTACCTTCATATCAGCATCAGGAAGAATCTCAGAAGATATATGAGATTCATGCTGAAGGGATAACATTACCAGTATAGAGTATTGCCCTGTGGCTTATCTTCTGTGCCACGGGTCTTTACCAAACACTTGGCAGTGGTAACAGCAGTCCCCCACAGCAAAGGCCTGTATATGTTTCCCTGCTTGGATGATTGACTATTAAAGGCCCACTTCAGGGACCAGCTCCTACACATCCTGACTCACACCAGGAATTTGTTCAACTTAAGAATGACAGTCTGCCAAAATCAGCACTGACTCCCATGCCAAAGACTGCGGTACATAGGAGCAGTCTTGGACAAACCTCAAGGCTGTGTGTTCCTGCCTCTGGACCAGACCGAACATCATGCGGCTCAGGCACAGGTACAGTTCAGCAGTCAGTATGTGTCAGCCAGGACTTTGCTATGCCTGCTGGGACTCATGGCAGTGGCCATTGTCACCGTGCCACTGTCCTGCTTGCATATGCAGATTCCCCTCTGGACCTTGAGAGTCTAGTGGGACCAGCTGAACGATGAACTAGAGCTTGGCCTTGGGAAAAGCAAAGGACCTGAATTTTGCTTTGGAAAAGCTTACCTTGGCTCCTTTTGAGCCAGCCACGAGCTGTGGCCTATGCTTCCTTTCATGGAAAGTGTTATTTTTAGTTACCATAACTTTTGCTAGAAAGGTTTTAAAGCTACAGGCTCTAATGTGTGAACTCTCTATTTGATTTTCCATTAAGACAGGGTATCTTTACAGACCAGTCCTAGGTTTTTACAAAGGTGGTGCCTGAATTTATTTTGAATCAAACCATCCACCTTCCAATGTACTACCCAGAGTATGCCAGTCCAGGAGAAGATCTTACAAGAATCGCACCAAGGACTGCAGAAAGTCCTCTCAGCTTTTTGTTTTGTTTGCCCCTTGGAAATAAGGCAGCCCTGTGTCTAAACTGTGTCTGTCCAAATGGCTGGCACATTGTATTATATTACATTCTGTTATAGGAAGTACGGTAAGGAATTTCTGGGGGTGGTTCGTGGTCATTCCACAAGAGGCCTGACCACTTTTTTTTTTTTTGGCCCGTCTCCATGGATGCCGCTCTCTTCTGGGGTATCCTCTGCTCACTCTGCCTGCCCCGGTACCTCTCGGGATACCACCAGATCTGTCCCCATGCTGCCCCATCCTACCCCCCTGGGCAGGGAGGAGGGGGATCCCGGGAAGTCCCCCTTCAGTCTATTAGCGTGTGTTGGGAAGTCTGGATGGTTCCTAAGAGCTGGGTTATGGTGTCTGGGAGCTTGGGTCCCCATTTACGCCGGCATCCGCGAGATCCTTTTTCCGTGTTTCTGGTGCCATCCCCTGAGGTTGTAGGCACACACGGCGGGGCCAAGAGGCGAAGCACATTGTGACATGCAGACACTCCGGCTCCCAGCCTATATCCTCCCCTCCCACTGGCTGTCCCAGTTGCACCACTACCCATGGTCTCCCAGGTGGTGGTAGAGTAATGGGACAGGCAACCCTCTCCTCCCAGAGAAGGAGAGTGGCCAATGGGCGCTCGATCCTTCTCCCCCCCGGCCGGCCCTCCAGCTGCCCAAGTCCGTTCCTGAACCCGGGTTGCTGCGCCAATGGACCAGCTTGACCATTTATGTTTGTTTTTCACAATAGTTCTGCTGCTGAGATCCATACCTGGAGCACTGTCCACACCTTCACTAAACATTAGTCTGGAGATTGTGTCTCGTAGAAGAGCAGGATTTGGACTGGCTGTGTTACAGGGCCTACTCTCATGAACACATATCTTCCCTCCACCTAGACTGTTGGCATTTTTTGTTACTGCTTGGGACTCATTCCAAAGGTGTGGCCTGATGAAAGAGATATCCCCAAAGAAGATAGAAAAACTGCATGCTTACTGTAATTGTAGATGTGAGAATCTCATCAGGCCATGCTGTCCCACTTTCCTTCCTCCTTGGGGTTAGGGCAATGGATTTCTTGCATCCTTAGATTTCTTGCATCCTTTCAATCCATAGCTGCTTTTTCCTGATCCCAGTCACCTGGTATCCTGGAAGTTGGCCTGATCTGGTCCCCCACAGAGGGGTCCTCTGAATATAGTCTCCGACAGGAAACTGAGTAGATATGGTTCTACCTACGACATCATCGTGGTTGGCCCCAGCTTACAGAAGTTTTTGTGTAGTCCTAGCACTGACACAGGAGTAGATTTACTGTTATGGTGAGTACATACCTGTCCTTTGAAGTCTTTGTTGTAAAATGCAAAGTGTAAAATATAAAAAAACTTTTTTTCACAGTTATATCTCTGAACATTATAAAACTGCTTGCATTTTTTTACATAAAAATTGAAATACACAATTAAAACAAGTGTTATACTCACATAGTCCAATACATTTTAGAATGTGAATGAGCAAATATTTTTACTTGCTTGTTTAAAGAGCACCTTTCCCAGATTTTTCTCCCTGCCTGCAAAATCATCAGGAGACTCCCTTACCTGACTGGGAGTTCCTCCGTAGTAGTGAAAAAATGTTCTCCTTAGCCCCCTAAGGATGGAAAGAGATCGTATTTGCCCCCAAGTGGGGTTAGCCACTCGATCCCTTCCACTTCCTGATCACCGACGCCATCCCCGTGCTTCGTTTTGTGAGGTCATTATATGCCTAGTGTGGGGACGTGCTCCATGCAAGTCTATGGGGCGGTATTATGATTTTAACCTGACTTGTATTACAAATCGGAGTCAGTATTCAAGGAACGTGATCCCTGTTACTTTTGTTAGATCCATGTGGAGCCTTGTATGTAGCCTGCTTGGATTTTAGTAAGGCCTCCAACATCATTCCTCATAGGAGACTCATAAACAAGCTGGGTAGCCTGGGAGTGGGTCCAAAGGTAGCAAACTGTGTAAAAAAAATTAGTTGAGGGATAGATGACAGAGAGTGGTGGTAAACTGAGCTCACTCCGAGGAAGAGATGGTGATCAGTGGGGTGTCACAAGGATCAGTACTGGGACTGGTCCTCTTTTTAATGTCTTTTATCAGCAACATTGCAGAGGGGCTAGAAGAGAAGGTATGCTTTCTGCAGATGACACACAGATCTGTAGTAGGGTAGACATTCTGAGGGAGGTGTGTGTGTGTGTGTGTGTGTGTGTGTGTGTGTGTGTGTGTGTGTAAAAATGAATAAAAATAGAAGAAAGCTTGAAGAGTGGTCAAAAGTGTGGATCTAAGATTCTATGCTAAGAAATGCAAAATCACGCACTTGGGGCAAAGAAACCCAGGGCCCAGTACAAGATGGGGGGGAAGGGAGTAGTACTGACATTCACTAAGCATGAAAGAGACCTGGGGTAGTTATTGTGATGCTCTGCCCCTTGCTTATGATTATGGTATGATATCTGTAAAATAAATAACTGGTGTGTGCATAAAATTTCGCTCACACAAGTTGGCAGATTTGGCCTGTAACTTCAAAGTGTCAGTAGCTGAAACCAGGAGGTAATTAAACAGACCAGGAGGAAAAACAGTTAATTGAGACATCCTTCCAGAAACAGTTTATTGCCTGCTGCTGCTTTTGAAGTTGGAACTTAAATATGAATTTTATTATGTTTCAAGAGAAAGGTAATTGGGCTAGTTCCTCTCCTTTTAGCAAATAGCTGAAGAGTCATAAAACACCTCAGATCTCACTGGCAGGAAATCAGTCAAGGGACATGACAGATGTAGGAATGTTAAGATCAAAGAGAAATGTTTAATTAAAGGATGCCATATTTAGGAAACGTTTTTTTCTTCTGATGTACCATTAATTTTAAAATGCCTCCTGGTAGGAAATTATGTTTGTAAGAATTAATTCTAAAAGGAGGAGCTAGATGACCCACCAAGGGGATGGGGAGATAGAGTTGAAAATGTATCATTGTTTCTGAAATGTGACATATCATCTTGGGCTCTGAAGAAGCAAAGTTCTCTCTAAATCAGTACTTACAAAAAGGTAATACTTAGATAGCAAAGATCTAAAAGTATTGTGGTAGGAGTTTTGTTCTGTAATTTTTTTCATTTTCTTTTGTGACTGTGAGCTCATGCTATTTGTTCTGTATTCCATTTAACTTATTTTACAATTTTTAGTAAATAACCATTTTCTTAAAACACTGCCTGGGTGTCTTCTTAGTTTCTTTTAGTATATGAAGTGTCTGTATTTTTAAGTCTGACAACTGTTTAAAAGGCTTGATGGTGTTATTAAGCTTGGAAAAGGTAAGAATATACCTAAGGTCTCTTACAGAGTTTTAAGGGTTCATTTTGGAGACCTGGTTAGGTGCCCCTGACACAGGACTGTATCGCAATCCCCAAAGAGGGTACATATCTGAGCCTCTACATTAGGTATGCTAGCATAAGGTTCACAATTTGAATCTCTCCAGAACTTGAGTCTAACAGATGATTCGGACCCAAAGCAGACAGGAGGGTTACCCTGTCTGTTACCTGTTCTCACTATTGCACTCTGAGGTTGTCACTATGGGAGCAGAGGGCCTGACCTGTGGAGTGTGTTTGTAATAATCATATCTGACAACCTAAAGGTGGCCAAACAGTGTGACAAGGTAGTGTGGAGAGCTAGTGGGATGCTAGGGTACATAGGGAGAGGTATCACCAGCATAAAGAGGGAGGCAGTGATACCACAGTAGAAATCACTGGTGAGACCTCACCTAGAGTACTGTGTCCAGTGCTGGAGACCACATTTTGAGAAGGATGTAGACAGGGTAGATGCAGTCCAGAGGAGGGCAACTAAAATGATGCAGGACCTGCATCAAAAGCCCTATTAGGAGAGGCTAAAAGACCTCAATATGTACACCCTGGAGAAAAAGGGGAGGGGGGATATGATGGAAACTTTCAAATACCTCACGGGTATAAATAGGGTACAAGAGGGAAGCATTTTTCAGAAAAAAGATGCTCAGGAAAAAAGGGGTCATGCTGTAATGCTGGGGGTAGATTCAGGGGAAATGTGAGGAAGTACTTCTTCACAGAAAAAGTGGTGGATACCTGGAAAAGCCTCCCAGTGGAGATGGTCGGAGCAAAAACTGTAATGGGATTCAAGAGTGCATAGGATAGGCATAAGGGAACATTATTGGTTAGGAAAGGGAGGGCAAAGCCGGAGACCAATTAGGCACCAGTGGTATTACAGTAGGTAGAGAAAATGGGCAGACTAGGTGAGCGCAGCGGTCCTTATCTGCCATCAGTTTCTCTGTTTCTATGTAAGTAGGTCAACTGGTGCACATACCTTCCCCCCTATTTCTTTTCCCCCCCATCTCTCAGGCTGGCACACGTGCGATAGCGCGAGTGTGTGACGTAAAGATGTTGCATGTACTCTGCCCCTAAACCCAGACATTCAGAAGGCTATTACTGCTGCATTATCCAGCCTCTGCTACTGTAGATAGTAGTCAAGCAGCTGCTTGTGCTGTCCCCCTCCTCAAAGAAGTTGTCAACTGATGCTCGGTCCTCCTTCATGCAGTCAGCCCTCATGCGACTCAGGTCTGTTCCTGAACCTGGTTTACCAGCATGGTGATAGGCGAGGTGCCCAGGTCCTCAAAATTCTATGCCACATGGCCAACACTGCATTTCTTATTTTAAATAAAAATGCTAAAAATCTGATAGGAGGATGGTGGGGAATCAGGAATCATGGTTGCACCTGGAAAGGGATGCGCTGCTGGAAAAGCAAGCAGAGATGCTTTATCACTGTTTTAAATCTGAGCTCAAAACATTTTTGTTTTGTAAAGCATTTGGAGAATGATTTTATTATTGGTATTTAATTATTGTCTTTTAAAGTGTTTTAAATTCTGTACAGCGCTTTGGTTTTGAAAAGTGCTTAAAAATTAAATTTTACTTATACACACTGTATATCGCGCTACATGATAATCACAATAGTTTTTTTACAATGATAAATTATCAGTGGTAATCATGATATATCATCATATCATGTTATCATGACATGGGGTGAAACTGGTTAACTGGATCATGAATTGGCTGAATGGGAGGCAGCAACAGTTGATGGTGGTGGTGGTGGTGGGGACTCAACACCTAGGCCAGTGACGAGTGGAGTGCTGTAAGACTCTGTGCTGGGTCCGGTGGTGTTTGAGCTATTCATATTGGACATCTCATATGGAGTTGGGAACAGGATCAGTCTGTCTGCAGATGATACTAAAATGGGAGCAGTAGAGGATGAAGTTGATGGGGGGGAAACAATTACAGGGGAACCTAATCAAACTGGAGGAGTGGTCAGCGAAGTGGCAGCTGGGCTTCAATGTAAAAAAGTGCAAGGTTATGCACTTCAGGTCCAAGAACCCGAGGAGGGAATATTGGTTGGGGGGGGGTGAGGCTGGGGGTCACTGAGGAAGAGAAGGACTTAAGGGTGATGGTAACGGAGAGCATGAACAACTCTGCTCAATGCAGGAAAGCTGCAGCTAAGGCTCACAGGATGCTGGGGTGTCTTGAAAGGGGATTCTTATTCAGGCATAGGGAAGTGATCCTGCCCCTCTGCAGGTCTTTAGTCAGGCTGCACTTGGAGTACTACTTGCAGTACTGACATCCATATCCGAAGAAGAATGTTAGACTGCTAGAGGGGGTGCAGCGTAGGGCGACAATTATATGGGGGATGGAAGGCAAAACTAAAGAGGACAGGTTAAGGGATCTGAGTTTGTGCACCCTGGAGGAGAGGAGGGATGGGGGGATATGATTAAAACTTTCAAGTACTTGAAGGGGATCAACAAGTCTAGTGCTGATGGGTTATTTAAGCTGAGGAAGGGAAGGGAAGGGACACGGGGGGAAGTTAGGAGAGAGGTGAGGAGACATTACTTCACGGAACGGGTGGTGTTGAAATGGAACTCCCTTGCAGAGGGGGTGATGTTATAGAGGATGGTGGGTAGTTTTTAAAGGGTATGGGACAGGACACAGGGGTGGGTCTGGGTAAGTAGGGCTGAGAACTTCCTGGAGGTGGGAGAGGGGTGAGGCAGCTGCAATCTAGGGGTGCTAGCTATGCACTCGAGCAGACCTGATAGACCATGAGGTCTGTTTCTGCTGGCAGATTCAAATGTATGTTCGAATCAGTTTTCACCATTCATTACTTCATGGGTATGTACCAGAGATGCTAGGACCCTGTGGGAGCATATAGCTTTACAATTCTTGAGCTTGGGGACCATCGTCAGGGATGGCGACGCCCATTAAGCAGACACACGACATGGCACTTGCAGGCTTGCCAGTAACCAACGCCAGCCCCCTGCTCTTCACATTTCTGATCTTCCTGACATCGAGGTTGCACTCAATGGGAGTGTGCACCATTTTTAAGTGCACAATTCAGTTTGCGGCCACCAGCTTGATGTCGTAACTTCTTCTTTTGCCTTTTTTCCTACACTGTTTCTATTCGCTATCCTTTTATGGCACTGGGCTCTGTTTTTTTGCTGGTTTCTATTATTTTACAGTTAGTCACATCCACATCTCAGGGACCTCAGAAGTTAAAAAGGAAGACAGCATCTCCTCCCTTGAGTCAGTGCCCCTGTAGGAAAAATATGTTTATCTGGGGCTAACATGACCATTGCTGAATCTGCCTTAGAGCACAACATGACATGGATGATTGCAACACCTGTCTCTCCATGGACTTCTGCGCACTTGAGATCAACATGATGAAGTGGGGTTGTTTTCTCCTTACTTTCAGAGGCAGGCATCGCACAGAGACTCCAAGGTAAGGTCTCTGGGCTCTTCTCATGAGTCCCTCCTCAGTACTGTATGTACGAAAGGAGACTAGGCCTCTTCTGGTCCTCATATCACCAAGATGGAGAGCCTGGATGAGGGGTCTGTGTGACAGCTGGCTCCTTCAGAGGGGCAGGTTGTGCACACCTCCAGTCCGGAGCCCCCTCAGGAGCAAGGATGCCCCCAGTAACGAGGTCAGCACTATACCCTGGGTCTGCAAAGGTGGTCTCCTTGCAGTCACGATCTGGCACTGCTTCAGCAGCCAGTTCAGAAGCTGGTACTGCTGAGAGGAGTGGTGCCACCTGCGTGTCCTCTTATGATACCATTTGCAGCAGTGGGAGAGGGAGGGTTTCTGGAGTCAGCAGCCCGGAGGAGATCTTCTGGATCTTGTGCCCTGAGCGGTTAGATGCCCCAGGGGAAGGGGACCGAGATGATCCCATGTGGCTTCCAGTATCTGACGTTGAAGGCTTTCTGAGCCTAGTTCTAGGTCTGTGTTGTCCTTGGCATCATCTTTAGTTGTTTCCCAGTCTAGTGCTGTCTCCTGGTGCCACTCAAAGTGCCAGGGACAGCCCCTGTGCTGATTCCAGCACTTGGAGAGGACCACTGCCAGATGTGCCTGGCCAGGTTCTGGTGCTGCTCTTAGTGCTGAGTTGAGTTCCTGCGCCATTCCCAGTGCCAGGTCTGACTCTGGTGCTCTTCACAGTACCAAGGCGGGGGGTTCTGTTGCTACTCATGGTGCTGGTTCTCCCTCAGCTCAGGTTTCTGATGCTTGTTCCAATGTTGGGCCTAGTTCAAGGGGCAGAGTCTATTCTGGTGAGGTGGGGGCTGATAGGAATCAGCGCTTCGCTCCATGCCCAGTGCTTCTGGTAGCACTGGCAGAAGTCATAGTGCTGACTCAGGTCCTCTGGCCTCACTAGAATTATCTGGGTCTGTCATAGGTGGGGAGAGGGGCCACCCTGTGGGACCTCCATGGCTCCAATCACCCCTCCTGGGGTTCCTGGTTACCACCTAGACCACCCCTCCATGGTTGAGTGTTCTCAGGTGGATGAGGTGGTCAGGCCCTTCGAGCAAGGCCTGTGTATGATCTCATGGCCCTGGCAGAGGATCTGGCCTACCCCACCATGACTCCCCTCCTCCTCTGCCTTCCCCTCCTGCCCTTCTAGGCATTTTGAGTTCTATGGGGCCCTTAACCTGGGAACAGTACAGGGAATTGATGAGTGCCTTTCCCACTTACCTTTTGTCACTAAATTAGGCTATTTTGTTTTTAGCCTGAGACCCCTCCCCTCCCGAGTACAGCCCTCGCCATCCTCATCTTCCTCCTCCTCTGAGAAAGGGGACTCTGTTTCATCTCTCCTCTAACGCTGAGTACCCTTGTTACCAGCAGTTCCTTGCAGAGATGGTGAGAGAGCTGCAACAAGACCACTTTTCAGACCACAGTCCTGATCATCTAATGCTGTCCTTCCTTGGGGAGTACAGTCATGACTATTCGGTCATATCTCCATGGTGTAGACCTTTTATGGAAGTGTCTAGAGGTGTCTAGCTCTGTCCCTCTCCCCCCCTCCCAGCCTGAGGAACACTCAGATTGGGTATTGTGCACCTGTGAGGTCTTCAGGAGCCATTCCACATCCCACTTCTGGGATCCAGCTCCTGGAGACCCCCCCCCCGGGCAAAGGCACCCAGTGCATGACCATCCCCCAGAGTTAGACTCTGCAGTTTGATACCTAGGGTTGAAGACTTTTCTCAGCGGCATGCACTATATTGTGCATCTCCACACACCAAGTGCACCAGGCGTCCTATGGCAGTATCTACATAGATACATAGACACCATCGGCAGATAAGGGCCTATGGCCCACCCAGTCTGAGCCCCCACCACTTCCTCTGGCAGGGTGTTCCACTTGTCCACCATCCTTTCTGTGAAGACATTCTTCCTCACATTTCTTCTGAATTGCTCTCCCTCCAACTTCATCCCATGACCTCTTGTCCTGGAACATCTTCTTCACTGGAAAATAGGGTATTCCTGCAACCTGTTCCTCCCTGTAAGGTACTTGTATGTCTCTATCATATCCCCTCTCTCCCTCCTCTCCTCCAGGGAGTACATATTCAAGTCCTTCAGCCTGTCCTCATAGGACTTATGATGCAATCCCTGTACCATCTTTGTTGCCCTCCTCTGAACCTTCTCTACCCTGTCTATGTCCTTACATAGGTATGGTCTCCAGAACTGTATACTGTACTTTAGGTGGGGCCTCACTAATGTCTTGTAAAGTGGAATTATGATGACCTTTTTCCTGCTGGTGATGCCCCTTCTTATGCATCCCTGCATCCTATTTGCTTTACCTGCTGCCTTGTCACACTGTTTTCCTACCTTGAGGTCATCAGAGCTGATAACCCCAAGGTCCCTTTCCTGCTTGGTGCATGTTATATCCTCACCCCCCAACTGATATGTTGTTCCAGGGTTTTTGTGCCCCATATGTATTATCTTGCACTTCTTTACACTGAATTTCAACTGCCAAAACCTTGACCGTTGTTCAAGCTTCTGCAGGTGCCTCTTCATTCTGTCTACACCCTCTGGTGTGTCCAGTCTGTTACAGAGCTTTGTGTCATCAGTGAACAGGGAAAGTCTGCCATCTAGGTCCTGCACAATGTCAGTGATGAAGATGTTGAATGTTGAATAGGACCAGTCCCAGCACTGATCCCTGTGGTTAACCCACTGGTCACTCCTTCCTCTGTGGAGTGACAGCCATTTACCACCACCCTCTACGTCCTGCCACCCAGCCAATTATCTACCCACCGCACTACTGTCCTGTTCACTCCCATATTTGCCACTTTGTTTAATAGCCCTCTGTGTGGCACAGTGTCAAAGGCCTTGCTGAAGTCCAGATAGGCCACGTCCACTGCCCTCCCCTGATCTACCTTCCTTGCTATCCAGCTGAAAAATTCAATGAGGTTGGTCTAGCATGACCTCCCCCTGGTGAAGCCATGTTGCCTTGGGTCCTGTAGTCTGTTGGCAACCAGATGTTCCACCAATATCTCCTTCAGTAGTGTGTCCATGATCTTCCCCACTACCGAGGTTAGGCTGACTGGTCTGTAGTTCCCCACTTCATCTTTGTTCCTGTTTTTGTATAAGGGGACTACATCTGCTGTCCTTCAGTCTTTGGGTACCTTCCCTGTTTTTAGTGATTGGCTAAACAGGATTGCCAGAGGTTCAGCCACCCCCTCTCTTAGTTTCTTTAGGATCATGGGGTGCACCCCATCTGGCCCCATTGCTTTATTGACTCATTCCTTCCAGTTTCTTTAGGACCCTTTCCCATGTAAAGGGACTTGTGTCCATTTCTGCACTGTTCCCACTCCTTGTACTCCCTTCAGGCCCATTTCCCTCCTCCTCCTCAGTAAAGACTGAGCAGAAATATCTGCTCAGTATGTCAGCTTTACTGTTGTCATCCTCCACGTGGCCCCCATCCTCCCCTTTCAGTTTCACTATCCATGCCCTTGCCCTTCTTTTTTCACTTATATACCTGTAAAAGGTTTTGACCCCTCTACCCACTGATTTTGCGATGAGCTGTTCTGTCTGAGCTTTGGCTTCCCTTACTGACCTTCCTGCCTCCGTTTGCATCTCCTGGTACTTCTCCCTATCCCCTTCTGCCTGCATCTTTTTGTAATGCCCTAATACAATCTTTTTGGCTTTCACTTTCTCTGCTAATTCCTTGGAAAACCATAATGGCCTCCTCTTCCTTTTCCCCTTGCTACCCTGCTTAATACATAGTTCTGTTACTCTTGTAATCCTTGTTTTAAATATTGCCCACTATTCCTCAACCCCTGATTCCCTCTTATTCCCATTAATGACTCATTCAAGCATCTCCCCATTTTCCCAAAGTCTGCCCCCCTAAAATCCAGGTTATGTATTTTTGTGCAGTTTGGTTCTGCTCCTTCTGTGATTTCAAACCACAGTGACTGGTGGTCACTGTTCCCTAGATGCTCCTTCACTGTTATCCCTATCGTACTGTCCCCGTTTGTGAACATGAGGTCCAGTATTGCCTTCTGCAGAGTTGGTTCCATGAACAGTTACTTGAGGAAGGCAACTTGAAGGGAGTCCAGGATAAATCTGCTCCTGGTTGATGCTGCTACTGGGAGGCTACAGTCCACATCTGGAATATTGAAGTCTCCAACCAGCACCACCTCACCCTTGTCTGCCATCCTTTGGATGGCTAGCATCAACTCCCTGTCTGTTTCTTCCTCCTGGGCTGGTGGTCTGTAGACCGCCCCTGTGTAGATGGGTGACCCCATTTTCCTTTCCAGCTTAACCCACAGTATCTCTCCCCATTTTGTTCTTCCTGGATTTCTGTGGACGTTATGCCATCTTTCACATAAAGTGCCACTCCTCCTCCCTTCCTGCCTGCCCTGTGGGTGATACTGGGACAACTCCTGGTACCCATGACAGACTGTGAGCAGACCAGACAAGCCATAAATCTTTATGCACAGAGCCTAGAGCTGGCAAGACACCAGGCAAGGGTGTCCTATGATGCCAGTGAGGTAGCCTCCAGGTTGGTGAGAAATGCAGTCTGCACCAGGTGAATGGCGTGGCCTCATCTCTCCAGGTTGTCACCCTTAACCTGGCATAGGGTGATTGTCTCAAAGTTCCAGGGGGACTATTTCTTCTTCTGCAGGGCCAGGCATGAGCTTGCTTGATGCTTTCCTGCTCCCAGGGCATGGGAGTCACCACCTGCCCCTGATGAGCCTCGAGCCTCACCAGGCCCATAAGGGGCCCCCACCTCTTTTGTATTTTTCCCTCACAGGAGGCTGGGGGAACAGACATTTCCCTCAGGGTTGGCTAACACTGCCCTTGGTGGTAAACTTGGCACTCTGACCCATGAAGTAATGAATGGTGCAGATTGATCCTTGGAAGATAGGAAAATTATGATATCTTCACCATACTTTACTGCAACCCACACACCATTCCCCTCAGTGGCCACACATCTGGACAGCTTTCCTGCCTTTCTCTTTCATCCCCTTCTGTCTCTATTGCTAGATGTACCAGCTTTTAACAAAAAAGGAGGCATAAGGGGGAAAAAACACGACTGAGGGTCATTTTAGCTCTTTTGTGGCCCCTTTTTATGGCTGTCAAAAAAAATCGGCAACACATTTTTTTTAAAACAAAGTTTTGTCTCCGCCCTACCTGAATAAGTAATCTGTAAATCTGTAGCTTGTTTGCTGTTGGAGCAGCACTTTTTCCTCCTTCTTCTGTTTTAAAAGGGAAAAGGAGAATAGGAGCGTAGGCATAGGAGAGGACCAGGAGAAATATGCTGAAATCTCAGCCCAGACTCCTTCACCTGGTAGAAGTCTCCCTTTCCCTTGTCATAAGTCTCCTAGAATTACCTATGACTTCCTGAAACCCACCTTCCTGATGCTCATAATCCCGACACTGGCTGCCCAAAACATGGTCGCCCAACATCAGGATTTTGCCAGTGGCAAAGGTTTTATGTTTTGGGGGGCTTTGCCCCCCCATACCCCCATACTTAAGGATACTAATTCTGTCACAGGCAAAATCCTGATGTTGAGCAATCATGTTTCAGGCAGCCGGCATTAGGATTTTGAGTGTTGGGAATTTGGGTTTCAGTATCTTGAATGGATACCGTCTCCTATGCTACCAGTCTAGCCAGCCTGCTACATTTTTCTTTCTCTTACTTCCTTTTCTTTAGGGAATATAACAAAACAAAAAAGAGGGGGGAGATGTGGTAAGATAATCAAAGGATATCTTCAATTCTCTCAATTAGTGTCTGTCCTTCTAACAGTGTTCCTTCCTCCCCGACTTGTTTTCCCACCTCAGGATTGCTCCGTTGACTTTTGAACACCTAGGTGTCTGTGACAGGGTTGAATAGGACCATGTCCCAGTTGTTATGGAGAGTTTGAATGCAGGGATCTGTTCTGTTCTTTCCTTTTCTGTCTCTTGTCTGTCTGGTTGCACAACCAAATTTTCCTCTGAGACCTAGGATTTGATCACCCCGACAGTCTCGCAATTCTCTGCCTCTCACTATCTCTCAGTCTTCTCTTGCTGTTAGTCTTTTTCCTTCCTTGCATATCTGCTGGTATAAAAATATATGCAGATCATTATGTGGAAATGTAACTGATATTGGGATTTCTTTGTTTAGAAATGATATAGTGTTACTGAAGAACTGTATATAGTTATAGTTTGAGATGATTGCAAAAAGCTATTGGGAACTCAATGCGTTAACCAGAGAGCAGTTTTTAAGCCCTTTTTCAGAAGCTGTGGCGAAGGGACCTCAGTTCTGAGGCATTGTGTTCTTGCTGCACCTGCATGAACTTGACAAGATCATTTTAGAAAAAACAGGATGCTTGTTAAGGAGGAGGGTTGCAAAGACTTAAAAGATGACAGAGTGGCAATGTTTTGGAAGACACAGAAATTGAAGGAAAACTCAGATGGATCTTCTCTGTCTATTTTGCCTTGTAAATAGTTATGCTGAACAAGTTTATTTTTTTTATGTTACTGCTAGTACTAATAAACTCTTTTTGCGAATTCTACAACTGCTCCTGTTTTTTTTTTCTCTGCTTCCTGACCTGTGCCTCGACTACAGTGTCTTTGTCTCATTTCAAGATCCTTGCTTAGTATCATGTTTCATGGGCCCTAGCTCTTCTGATTACTGTGCTTCAGGAAAACAGGGCTCTATCAGTAAATCTGAATTGTGAACCCTGAATGTTATGATGTAAACCTTCCAATGTATTCAGATGAGGAACCTTTGTAAATTAGCATTTTGCTCCAAGGTGTGCATCCAAGTAAATAAATAAAATTAAAAAAAATATTTATTTTTCATTGGTTAAATTGGATCTCAGAGTCTCTGACACCTCTGTGGTTCATATAATCTGCAGGTAGAGAGCCTTCGCTGGTAACAGTGTTCAGGGCTCATAGCTCTACTAGAATTCCTGTTTTTAGGAAAACATGGGTAGATTGCCCTGGAGTTAGGAGCAAAGCCAACTCTACTGAAAGAACTGCTCTCTTACGGGGGGCTCAGGATCCCTGCTACAATCTCCGCTTTTGCATTTTCTATCACCTGGCAAGTTGTCCTGGTCATTACTTAGCCCCCTACCTAGGCCCTCCTTCCCCACTTCTTCTTTCTGTTCTTTGGTAGTCAGGTTTTATTGTTTTGTTCTTTTTGTATCCTGTATCCTTTTTCTATCCCTTGAGCAACCTTTCCCATTCCTTTCTTTTTTCTTGCCCTTTGTTTCCTCTCAATTACTGGCCAGCCCGTGACCACCATGTCATGCATCCACCTCATGGGTGACGCTGTCCCCAGTGTTGATCCCCTAGCTCAAGAATTTTAAAGCTACATGCTCCCAGGGGGTGTTAGTGACTCCACACAGACCCATGAAGTAATGAATGGTGAAGGTATTGTAGAAGATCAAGAATAATGGTGGGTACATAGTATTCATGTTTTGCTAGTACACCTGTGATGCTTGGTCAGCTGGTTATGATTGTTGTATGATATCTGTAATATAAAAATAGTAGGTGATTGTCTCACATAAGACTGCCTGTGCTTATGGCCTCCCCCCCCCCAGGTTTCAGTGAAGTGAAAAGTGACCTGAAACATGGAGGTAATAAAAACACCAGAGAGACTTAATTAAGGGTCTCCTGTTTTTCTGTCTTAATTAGAACTGACTCAGCTGCCAGGATACAGGGCTCGTGAAGTTTTATGATTCCTATAGGAAGAACATTTTATACCAACATGGTGTGAAAAGTTGTAAAACCCTTTGATATGCCTTGGGAATAGGAACTACTCAAGATCAAAGAGGAACATTTTTCCTTTTCATTTTTACCTAGCAGGTCCTTCTGTCAGTCTCCACCCTGATCACAGCCCCAGGAGCTCCCATCTACCATCTATGGCCAGCATCTCCCAGTTACCCTTGTCTTACCCCCTTGAGGGCGAGGCCACGGCACTGGTCCCCTATCCAGAGCCACGGGACCAGTATCTAGTCAGGAGAGCTAGGCAATAGTGGCTAATTGAAGCTTCAGGGAGGGATTCATGGAAACATATGACCTACCCACCTTCCTTTTTCCACTGTTTTTCTTGGAGGTGGGGACATGCAATGATGCCAGCGTCTGCCCCACCTCCCATACATGTGAGCACCAGTGGATTGAGTGACTCCCAGACTCTGCCAAGTGTCCCCATGCACTTAAAACTTCCCTGCCCTCCCCTTTGGAGAAGGACAGCAGTCCATAGGATGCTCCATCCTTCTCCCCCAGCCGGCCCTCTAGCGATCTGGGCCTATTCCCAAATCTGGGTCACTGACATCACAAGCAGAAATCCAACTGCTGCATCGATGGGCCAGCTAAAGAGAAAATGTTTAATTAAGGAGTCATATTTAAGAAGTGGAGTTTTTGCTGATGTCACATTATTTAATATCTCTCCTGACAGGAAATCATTGTTTGTCTTTTTTTTTATTCTAAAAAGGAGGAGCTAAATGACTCACCAAGGGGGTGGGAGATAGAGTTGAAATGTATCCTTGTAACTGGGGAATATGTCATATCATTTTGGGACTCAAGAAAGACAGATCTCTGATCTAATTATAAGCACTACAGTGGTAATACATTAGATGGAAAAAGTCTAATTGTATTGTGGTGGGAGTTTTTGTTTTGTAATCTTCCCTTGTTCTTTTATGTAACTGTGAGCTCTTTGATATATTGTTCTGTGTTTACATTGTTCATATTTTTATTGTCTTTTAGTAAAGTCTTTATTTGAAAGATACTGCCTGGGGTGTCTGCCAGTTCTTTTTGCATGTGACATATAGAGGGTTAAAACTGACAAAAACTGTTCAAAAGCTTGATGGTGTTACTAAACTTGGAAAAGGTAAGAATATACCCAAGGTCTTTTATAGAGTTTTAAGGGTTCATTTTTGGAAGCCTGGCTTGGTGCCCCTGGAGAAAGATTGTACCACTATCCCCAGAAGAGGGTACATATCTGAACCTGTACATTGGGTACACTAGCATAAGGTTCACAGTTTGAATCCCCCAGAACTTGAAACTAAAGGTGATACATACCCAAAAGCAGACAGGAGGGTTACCCTGTTCTGTTACCTGTTCACAATACTGCACTTGGAGGTTGGCACTGTGGGAGCAGAGGGCCTGACCTGCTGAGTGCATTTGTGACAGATTTGGTTGGCAGAGGTGTGATGAAATTGGTAACACAAGCTTTAACTCTTCGGTGTGTCAGCTTAATACTGTATAACTCACTTGCAAAACAAGGCAATGATTTATTTTTAAAAAAGGAAACAGAACTATATCATTTTGCTTACAGTCAAGTTCCTACCTGTTTAATTTTTTTCTAAAATGCAAGTTAGAGTAGCTGTAGTTAGGGAAGAAGATGGCTTCCAACTACAGTGGGTACACTGCAGACTACTTGAGGCAGTTGTTCCAGGACAGAGGACTCCTGCATGAGTAGAGAGCCACCAAGCAGAACCTCATGGATGTCCTGATGGCAGCAGATGCCCAGAGCATTGAGTCACAGACTGTGACTGTAAAGGACCAAACCTTGGGCATGGAGGAGCCAGCAGCGAATGCAGTGTCCAGATCCAGTGAGGAGGGCAGCAGGGCCAGTGCCAACGAAGGGCCATGGCACCAGGGGAAGTTCACCAGCATTCTGAAGCCAGAAGCAATCAAGCTGCAGACTGAGGTGCGCAGAATGGAGCTGGAGTTCCAGAGAGAAGAGAAGTAAGAACAGCGAGAGGTGGACCATGAGGAGCATGAGTACCAGAGGTGACATGAACTGGAGAAGCTAGGACTCCAAGCACCAGCACCAGAGCAAGTAAGTGGCTTGGGTTTAACTGGAACTACAGGACTGGGTAACAAATTAAATTCCAAATTGATAGCTGAATTTAAAGAGTGGGAGGAAATGGATGCCTTTTTAAATTCCTTTAAAAAAGTTTGTATTCAGGCAAATATTCCTAGAGGTTCCTGGAGCCTCCAGCTATCCCCGTTACTTACCAGGAAAGCTCGGGATGCATTGGGTCAGATGGACAATGAGGACAGTAATGATTACAGAAAAGGTAAAGCTGCACTTTTAAAAAAGTTTAATTTAACTGCAGAAGCATACAGAGTTAAATTCTGTAAGCTCAGGAGAAACCCTGACATGAGCTACGAGGAACTAGCCACAAAACAACGTCAATGTTTAAAACATTGGTGGGAGAGAATTGACGCAAACTCTGTTGATAAAATTGAAAATTTTTTTTGTTAGAACAGTTTTTTTGGGCATGCCCAGCAGAGCTGAAAACCTGGCTAGAGGACCTAGATCACAGAACAGTGCAAGAGGCTGCTGAACTCTGACCACTATGTCAAGAGCAGACCTGCTCTGAGAGCGAATGAGGTGGGTGTGGCAGCACAGAAAGAGAAAAGCGCACCTTCAGAGCAGCTAAAACCCTCACTGCATCCACCAAAACCAGTTAGCCCCAGGTTTCAAAGAAAAGAAAAGAGTTCTCTGAGAAAAGAAATGAATGTTGGATTTGTAAAGAAACTGGGCATGTTGCCAGACAGTGTCCCAAAAGGACAAGCAATATGCAACATGGGGCTAGGAAAGAAGTGGGTTGTTTATGTGTCCCTGGAAGCATGCCTGTGAACATGAGAGAACACATGAACCTAGTCATGGTGAATGGTGTACAGACACAAGGGTTGAGGGACACCGGGGCATCCCTGACATTGGTAAAAGGGGATCTGGTAGAGCCTGGTCAGCTTATACTCAATGAATTTGTAACTGTACAAGACTTCACTGGGGAGGAGAAAGCATTGCCACTCCCTAGTGTTCTCCTAGACTGGGGTGAAACAGGGCTAACTGCGCAACAGATGAATGTAGCCAAAACTTTAGCAGTTGATGTCATCCTTGGCAACAATCTCAAAAGGGGGATGGTGTGTGCAGTTACCCATAGCCAAGTGGTAAGGGAAAATTTTAGTTCCCTGGATCCCACAGAAGCCATTGTGGAAACCACTGGGAGGCTGGTTTGCCAGCCTGTGTCTCCTGATATGGAGACTAATGAAAAGTGGGTAGAAATTTCCTCAGAGGCAGTTAACCACACAGCTACAGAGCGTTACTCTGAAGAAGGAGGGCTGACCCCATTGTCAGATGGTTAGGGATGACAGTAATCCTGAGTGCTCTGATGCTAGTGCTAGGGAACCCTAGTTTAGAAACTGAAGGAGACCTGTCCCATGCCTTGGGAATGTGTAAGGAGTTTGCAGCTGCTCAGAAAAGTGACCCTAGTCTAGAAAAGCTGTGGGCTTGGGCAGACTCTGATGGAGCACAGGGAGGTGATGGTAAACATAAAGTTTATTGGGAAAATGGAGTGATATATACTCAGGTTGTGAAGACAGAGGAAGGGGTGATAGGCAGGCAGCTTGCCGTTACCCAGGGGTACTGTGAGCAGTTGCTCAAGACTGCACACGATATTCCCTTGTCTGGTCATCTGGGAATCATGCACACTATGCTGTGGTAGGCCTGGAATTTCTGTTGGCCCAACTTCATCCAGCAGGTGAAGGAGTATTGCAGGTTTTGCCACCGGTGCCAAGAAATAGGAAAGGAGGGTAAGAAAACCTAAGCTGCCCTAATTCCATTACCCATAGTGGGGGAGCTATTCCAGAGGGTAGGAATGGATATTGTGAGGCCTTTAAATACCCCCAGCTCCTCTGGGAAGAGGTTCATCCTGACTGTGGTGGATTATGCCACCCGGTATCCAGGGGCAGTCGCCCTATCCTTACTGAGAACAGAAAAAGTGGCAGACGCCTTACTTGGGATTTTCTTCCTTGTTGGGTTTTCACAGGAGGTTATCACCGATCAAGGAGGTTCCTTCATGTCAGAACTGATGAAATGTTTGTGGGAGATGTGTGGGATGGAGCAGAGACACACGACACCTTATCACCCGCAAGCCAATGGGCTTGTGGAAAGATTTAACGGTACCCTGAAGTCAATGCTCCAAGCATTTGCTGAACTGCATGGGAGAGACTGAGAGAAATACCTTCCCCACCTGTTGTTTGCATACAGGGATGTGCCCCAAGAGTTGACAGGATTTTCCCCCTTCGAGCTCTTACATGGACACCAGGTACGTGGGCCCCTAGACTTGATCCAGGAGGACTGGGAAGGCAAGCACGCCACCTAGGGCACTCCCATAGTGGATTACATCCTTAGGTTTAGGGAAAGGCTGAAGGAACTTATGGGGGCAGCCCAGAGCAACCTGGTAGCTGCCCAACAGAAACAAAAAGTGTTGTACAACCGCAGAGCCAGAGCTTGCTTGTACAAGGTGGGTCAGGAAGTCATGGTCCTTATTCCGGTCCGGAAAGACAAGCTGCAGGCTGAGTGGGCAGGACTGTAAAAAGTAGTTAGAAAGGTAAATGATGTAAACTATATCATAGAGTTACCTGACAGAAGACAGACAGACAGAAAGAATGTACCATGTCAACATGATGAAACCATATGCTAATAAGGTTGACATGGTGTTTGCAGTATGTAGTCCTGGGGAGCGGACGGACAAAGGAGACCCTCTTCTGGACTTTCTGGAAGAAAGCAAGTGGGTGTCCTCTGTGGAGGCAGTTAAACTGTCACCCCAGCTGGCCCTGGACAAGATCCAGGAAGTAAGGGAGGATCTGGAAGACTTTACCCCACTGTTTAGCGCCAAGCCTGGACTAACCCCCTTAACGACGCATGATGTGGAGACAAGGACGCAGATGACCATATGGTGGACAGCATATCTGGTGTCAGAGGCTGACCAAAAGGACATTGGGAGGGTGGTGGAGGAAATGCTGGATTTAGAGGTAATCCAGAGATCCCATAGCCCCTGGGCCTCACCCGTAGTCCTTGTTTCCAAGCCAGATGGCTCTACTCATTTCTGTGTGGACTATCATGGACTGAATGCAGTCATGAAGTCTGATGCCCACCTGATGCTCCAGATGGATGAACTCCTGGACAAGTTGGGAGAGGCAACCTGCCTTACAACTACTGATCTGACAAAGGGGTATTGGCAGGTAGAGTTAACTGACAGAGCTAGGGAGAGGTCAGCCTTCATCACTCCAATAGGCTTATTTGAATTTAAAGTAATGCCTTTCAAAATGAAGAATGCCCCGGCCTCTTTCCAAAGGTTGGTAAACTGGGAGGAACACCTATGCCACCTTAGAGAAGTGCTGGACAGGATACAGAGGGCGGGGCTTACTGTCAAAGCTGAGAAGTGCCAGGTGGCCATGGCTGAAGTGGCATACCTCGGGCATGTTGTAGGCCGGGGACAGCTCTGTCCTGACCAAGTATAAAAACAGATGTGACCAAGGCATGGCCCAGACCAGAAATGCAAAAGCAGGTCAGGAGTTTTCTAGGGACAGCAAGGTACTACAGGAAATTTGTGCCCAGTTACAGTGCCCTGGCTGCTCCCCATCTGACCTGGTAAAGAAAAAGATGCCTAAGAAAATTACCTGGGAACCAGCCTGTGAAAAAGCCTTTACTAGACTGAAGGAGGCACTGTGCAGTGCTCCTGTACTGACAAGTCCTGACTATAGCAGACCCTTTATAGTCCAGACTAATTCCTCAGTCATGGGTATTGGGGCAGTACAGAGTCAGACATCCAACCAAGGGAAAGATCACCCTGTACTGTATCCCAGGGAGCAGGCTTACTCTACTGTGGAAAAAGAGTGCCTTTCCAGATTGTGGGCCCTGAAGAAGTTAGAGCCATACTTATATGGGCAGCATTTTGAGGTACAAACTGACCACAACCCCCTGGTTTGGCTGACACAAATGGGAAAAATTAATGGTAGACTTTTAAGATGGAGTCTTGCCTTGCAAGGGTATGACGTGACGATCTTACATAGGGCTGGAGGCGACCAGCCAGAATCACAGATGACCTGTCGTGTGTCACATGAGGAGTGAACTGACTTGGGAAGCTCATCCCATGCAGGGGGTAGAGCCCCCAAATTCAGTCTAGGTGGGAAGAATCGTGACGCTTGGCCAGCTGGTTATGATTGCTGTATGATATTTGTAATATTAAAATAGTAAGTAATTGTCTCACATAAGACAGCCTGTGCTTATGGGTGCCCTCCCCCCAGGTTTCAGTGAAGTGACAAGTGACCTGAAACCAGGAGGTAATTAAAACACCAGATAAACTTAATTAAGGGTCTCCTGTTTTTCTGTCTTAATTAGAACTGACCCAGCTGCCAGGGTATAGGGTTTGTAAAGTTTTATGATTCCTATAGGAAGAACATTTTATACCAACATGGTGCGTAAAGTTGTAAAACCTTTTGATATGCCTTGGGAATAGGACCTGCTCAAGATCAAAGAGAAAATGTTTAATTAAGGAGTCATATTTAAGAAGTGGAGTTTTTGCTGATGTCACATTATTTAATATATCTCCTGACAGGAAATCATTGTTTGTCTTTTTTTTAATTCTAAAAAGGAGGAGCTAAATGACTCACCAAGGGGGTTGGGAGATGGAGATGGAGATGTTAAGCTTGTTCTAGAGGTTTCATTTTTGTTGACTGTCATCTTCTAGATAGTAGGGAATTATTTCCACATTTTAAGTTAAGATCGATGCATTGAAAGTTACTGTTAAAGAAATGGAACCTTGTTGATTATTGAGTTATACATTTCTTTGTATTCTGATATTTGTCAATTTGCTTTGAATCATACAGTTTCAATGGCATAGTTATGTTTCCTGTTCACTTTTTGTAGCAATGTTATATTTTTGCAAAACTCAGTAAATAGTTAATTAAAAAAAAAAAAAAACAGAAGCAGAGACCCCAGAAGGCCCTGCACTTCCACAGCCAGATGGACTCTTCCCTTGCCTTAGGGGCAGGATGGCCCAGTTCATCTGCAGCTGTTGTCCAGTGGACGTACAGGGTCCTGAGGGTCCTGTGTTATTAGGGATGACAACCCCAAGAAACACCACACGATAGATTCACCAAGGTTTCTGAGTCTCCAGATCTGTTTTTCACTTTCTTGCGTTGTCCGCTTTATATTCTTCAACCTTAACATGTACATTACCTGTCCAGGTTTGATGTTAATAGTTTCCTCACCTCAATCAATCTCACAAACTGGAACTCTATTAAGACTCTTCCTGACATTAATTAAGCATTGAATGTTTTCATCTCTACCCTTTCACAAATTATTGATAAGCATGCCCCTCTCAAAAAATGTAGGTTGAAGGGTATTAAGTCTCCTTGGCTTACAAGAGATTTCAGGAACCTCATGTCCTCCAGGGACCAGGCCTGGCAGTCCTTCAAAAAAAAGGGTGGGTTGCCATCTGATTGGCAGTACTACAGACAGCTCTGTAACACATGCAAGAGCTCTCTACAGAAAGCCAAACGTCACCATTTCAAATCCTTACAAACAGAACACCTGTGCAACCCCAAGGAGTTTTGGATCCAGGTCAACTCCCTGATAAAAGGTAAAACAACTATACTCCCTAGCTCTCTTGCCACCCAGGGCACCATCCTAACTGACCCCTTATCTATTGCCACAGGATTTAATACATTTTTCACTGATTTCCAAAAATATACCTCGCTCTTTCATAACTTATCTGCTCACCTCCCACCCCCTCTTCCCATGGCCTAGCTGGGTCTCGTCCTGATTTTCACCTAAAACTGACAACTCTTAAAGAGGTCCAGAAGCTGCTGTCCAATCTGAAACCTGAGAGTTCTCCAGGTCACGATACTCTTGAGCCAAAGTTTCTCAAGCTTGTTGCTCCTGCCCCCACCCATCCTGTCCATGACTTATTCAACAGATCCTTCCTATCCTGTACTATTCCTGTCAAATGGAAAGTTGCTGCTGTTGTGCCAGTGCATAAATGTGGGCCCAACTCTGTGGTCAAAAACTTTCGGCCAATCTCCATTCTCTACCCACTTGCCAAAATTCAGGCACACATAGTTTATAATCACCCGAAGAACTACCTGGAATTCCACAATATATTATTCCACTTCCAACATGGGTTTAAAAAGAATCATAGTACCTTTACTGCTTTATTGAAAGTGACCTCAGATGTTCCTCAAGCCATGGATCAGGGATCTGCCACCGGAACCATTTTTGTGGATCTCATTAAAGTGTTTGATCTTGTAAATCATGGACTCCTGCTCCAGCAACTCCAGATACTTGGTCTTGATTCTGCTGCCCTCGACTGGTTCCAAAGTTATCTTACCTGTCATTCTCAGAGGGTCAAATGGGTTGAATTACTCTCTGACCTTAGACCTATAACCCATGGAGTCCCTCAGGGGTCTATCTTGGGTCCCTTACTATTTCCTCTTTTTATCAGTGACTTACCATACCATTGTGGATGGGCCTCTATGCACCTCTATGTTGATGCTGTCCTATATCGCTCATTATCCATTACCCATATCAGTGGAGAACTTGTCTCTGATTTCACTGCACTGGAAGTGTGGTTTAGAAATAACTTGTCCTTAATACTAAAAAAACTAAATGCATACTATTTACCCATAGACCCTCCTCCCTAAGTACCCTTGCCCCTCTCAATATAACTTCTCTCAACGGAGATACTCTGGAATCAGTGCCTACTTTTAAATACCCGGGCATCACTCTGGACCCCTCACTTTCTCTACTCACCCATGTCTTCTTGCTAATTAAATCCCTGAACCAAAAGATAGGCCTCCTCTATCACATTCATCCCTTTCTCACTGATGCAGCTTCCCATCGGATTGCCTCATCGTCCCTCCTTCCAATCCTAACTTACAGTGCTCCTCTACTGCTCTCTACCAGTGCTGCTGCCATGTCCCTTCTCACACAAGCATACCATAGAGTGTGGTGGTTCACCCTTGGAGTCACTGCCTGTCACCATCACTGTGACGTCCTTTCCTCCCTTGGGTGGTTACCCTACAAAACAGAACTAGGATTCTCTACCCTGTGTTTCATGTTTAAGCAAGTTCACACTTATACTCCCCCTGTCTTAGAGATATCATCTGCCACAGAATTGCCCCACATACAGTAAGATCTGCCACACTCCCCCTCCTACAAAGGCCTGCTGCTTGGCTTGTTCCTGTGTGTAGGTCCTTCCCTTTTGCTACTGTCACTGACTGGAACTGCCTTACCCCCTCTGTCCTGTCCTGTCACACTCTCTCTGAGTTCAAGACCCGCTTGCTTTCTTTTCTTACTGCCTCTGCTACATGCTTCTGCTATATAGGGCACCGATGACTACACTTGTTATATACTTGCTCTCTCATCTGTTGTCAATTGTATGATTACTGTGCTATATTTGTTGACATTCTTATAGTTACTCTAGTTCCGAACTGAAATGTTCTGCTGTTTTTGTATTTTGTATATACAGTTGTGTAAATATTGTTCTTCTTTGCTTTTCTGTGTTTTATGATACAATTTTAGCGTGTCATCAAAGACTTCTATCATTTATTGTTTACATCCACTTGTTGAACTGTCTTTACCTGTTATGCCTACGTGTTTTTATCATGTTGTACTCCCGGGTCAACCCTGAAAAAGGGACTGTAATTGTCTCAGTGGACTTACCCAGTTACCAAAAATTAAATAAATAAATATTAACATGGGTTTTTGAAATGTATATGTGTGTGTGTATATATGTGTGTGTGTGTATATATATATATATATATATATATATATAAAATATAGATATATATATATATAAAATATAGATATAACTAGCTAGAGATAGACATAGATAGATAGATGATATGGGATATGACATGGGTGAACATGAGAAAGTAGAAATATCTGTATCTTCTTGAACTATGCCTGACCTCTCAGAAGCTGCGAGTGAGGTCAGAAGGGGTCAAGTATAGTAAGTGAAGTTATTTTTGCTATTTCACTTTTCACCATGTCATGTTTGATTTGTACAACATGTGCTTAGGTGGTTCTGTTATAGAAATGATAAAAAGTTACAAAAGGAAAAAAGTACAAAATGCCCCTCTGATCAATAGCTCGGCATACAAGAAACAAATCAACGCAGTACAAATCAGTACAATAAAAATGGAAACAATTAATGCATTAGAGATCAACACAGTCAATACAGATGCAAAGTAGAAAACAACTGAGCTTACAAAGCATCTTACATTTGCTGGCTTCAGTGCTGCACATGGCTGTATTGTGATATCAGCATTGTTAAAGTTGCTGAATAATTGGTTTAGTGTTTCACTGTGACACACTCAGCTTTGCAAGATAGTACTTATGTCTTAGAATATGTGAGATAGTTGTACTACAGTATCTTGCAAGTTGGTTATAATAGTTCTATCTTGTCTAACCCAGACCCACACCCATCATATATCTGTCTATCTGTAAAGATACAGGTGTGACATGATAACCCTGTACTTGTTATTATATTGTCTCATATTTGTGATATAAATATAGGTTTCTTTGAATGTCTGCTTGGAAAATATGGGAACCAGCAGACTAGCACTATGGGGGCTGGAATTTCAAAAGTGTGCTGAGGAGAAATGGCCTCTCCATGACCCAGTGGAAACTCTAATTAATAGCTTCCTTCAGAGGCTAGATTATAACACATTGTAAACCGTCCATTTACTTTGAAATCCAGGAAACCAGGATGAATTTTATGACATCTTAGGAAGAAGCAACTGATATGTGTTATATTTCACAAATAAGTAACACAGCTCATCAGGAAGTTTGCTCTGAAGATCAAAGGGGTCATTCTGATGTGTCATAAAGCTCACTAATTAGGGAAAAAAAAATATATATATAATTGGAAAATGTTGAGCATAGTGATGAGGCATGTGACTGATTAATTTGTTCAGTATGCAGGAAGAATGACTTCTTACCAACAGCCCAGCGCTGTGACATCACAGGTTGGGAGGGACATTTTGACCTCTAGTATCAAGTTGGTTGAAAGGACTGAGACTTCCACTTCTGGACTCCTAAGAGAACACACACTGTGTCCTGGACTTAAGGGCCCTTCTGTCAAGAATAGGTAACACTCAACTGAAAACTGAGTTAGAACTAGAAATTCAGTTACAGGCATTTTGTTTTTGTAATTTCCATTTCTTTTGACTGTATGCATTAATGTATATATATATGTTCTGTGTTTTGTATTTATTTACCTTTTTTTAATTTTAGTAAACTTTTTTTTGGTTTCCTTAATTCTGTTGGAGTCTTTTCTCATTTTGAAAGAAAAGATTTGCTTGAAAAAATAAATGCATGTTGGGTTTACAAACAACCTGGACATATTGCCAGGCAGTGTCCTAAAAGGGCAGAGAGTGCACAAAGTAGTGCTAGGAAAGAATTTTTTTTTTGTATCCCTTAAAGCATGCCAGTGAACATGAGGGAACACATACACCAAGTTACTGTGAACGGGGTGGAGACCTTTGGGTTAAGGGAGATGGGGGCATCCCTGACTTTGATAAAAGGGGATTTGGTTGAGCCTGAACAGCTTATACCCAATCAGTTTGCTACAGTACTGGGATTCACTGGGGAGGAGAAAATGCTGCCACTTGCCAGTGTCAGTGGCTCAGTAGCTAGCACACTTGCCTCTGAGGCTGGGAGATCAGAGGGCTGTGGGTTCAGTTTCCACATCTGGCACTTGCATACCTCTCAACCTCCCTCATCACAAATCAGGGACAAGGCTTAAAATGATCGGGGCAAATGACCAAAATCAGGGACACATCTGAAAAGAATAGTAATTTTAGTTCCAGAAGCTGTGTACAACATGCTTCTTAGTCTGAATATCATTCTCTTAATGAGAACTAGACTGTAACACCAATGGCTGGCATTATTTTGCGATTCAAATCCCTACTCTTCAGTGACAGAAATGACAAATTTAGGAGAGGCAGAAGAAATTTCTGAGGCAAAATCAGGGACAGTTGAGAGGTATGGGCACTTGAGTTAATATCCCAATACGGACACTGTAGTGCAACATGAGGGGGGTGCTGCACTTCTGAGGTGCTGTGTTTCAGATGAGACGTTAAACTGAGGTCCCATCTGCCTGGATTGGTGGTAGTTCAGGTGGATGCTAAAGATCCCATGGCACTTATTGAAAAAGAGTAGGGGAATTTCCCAGGTGTCCTGGCCAAATTTCTCCCATTTGCTAAAAATACCACCAACAGCTTAATCTGGTTCAGTTTCAGTTGCTTACCATCTGTATCCCTGGTTGCCCCTGAAAAAGGGACTTCTAGGCCCAATGGGCTTACTGGGTCAACAAAATTCAATAAATAAATGAATAAATATAAATAAATAAATAGTGTTCTCCTGGACTGGGGTGAGACAGGAGAAACTGTGCAAGAAGTTGCAGTGGTAGAAAATCTTGCCTGGATGTGATTATAGGGAACAATCTCCTAAAGGGGATGGTGTGCACAGTTTCCCGCAGTCAAGCAGCAAGGGTACATTACACTTCCCTGGACCCCATAGAAGCCCCTGTGGAAAACACTGGGAGGCTGGTTCCCTAGCCTGTGTCTCCTGATATGGAAAATAGTGAAGGGGGGTAGACATTCCTCAGGTAGCAGCTAACAGAACAGCTACAGAAGGTTACTCTGAGGAAGAAGGGGTAGCCAATGGTCAGAGGGTTAGGGATAGCAGTGACCCTGAATGCCCTGACACTAGAGTTAGAGACCCTAGTTTAGAAACTGAAGGGGACCTGTCCCATGCCTTGGGAATGTGTAATGATTTTGCAGCTGCTCATAAAAATTACCCTAGTTTAGAGAAGCTGAGGGCTTAGGCAGACTGTGGTGGAGCACTAGGAAGTGACAGAAACATAGAGTTTACTGGGACAATGGACTGCTGTATACGTAGGACGTAAGTAGAGAGGGAAGGGTGATGGGCAGGCAGCTTGTCATTCTCAAAGGGTACCATGAGTGGTTGCTCAAGATTGCTCACGATATTCCCATATCTGGCCATCTGGGAATCACATGTGCTATGCAGCGATTGGTCCAGAATTTCTATTGGCCCAATTTCACCCAGCAGGTGAAGGAGTATTGCAGGTCTCGTCACCGGTGCCAAGAAATAGGGAAGGCGGGATGGAAATCCCAAGCCACCCTAATTCCCTTACCTATTGTGGAGGAGCCATTCCAGAGGGTAGGAATGGATATTGTGGGGCCGTTGAATACCCTCACCTCCTCTGGGAAGAGGTTTGTCCTAACAGTGGTGGATTATGCCACCCAGCACCCAGAGGCAGTCGCCCTATCCTCACTGAGGACAGAAAAAGTGGCAGATGCCTTGCTAGGGATTTTCTCCTGTGTTGGGTTTCCACTCCCACAGGAGGTTATCACTGATCAAGTGGGTTCCTTCATGTCGGACCTGATGAAATATTTGTGGGAGAAGTGTGGGGTGGTGCAGAGATGTACGACACCTTATCACCTGCAAGCCAGTGGGCTTGTGGAAAGAGTCAATGGTACCCTTAAATCAATACTCCAAGCATTTGCTGAACAGCATGGGAGGGACTGGGAGAAATACCTTCCCCACCTGTTGTTCACATACAGGGAGGTGCCCCAAGAGTCGACATGGTTTTCCCCCTTCGAGCTGTTATATGGACGCAGGGTACATGGGCCCCTAGACTTGATCCGGGAGGACTGGGAAGGCAAGCACTCCACCCAAGGAGCTCCCATTGTGGATTATGTCCTTAAGTTTAGGGAAAAGCTGAAGGAGCTTATGGGAACAGCCCAGAGCAACCTGACAGCTACCCAACAAAAACAAAAGATATGATATGACCACAGAGCCAGAGCTCACTCGAACACTGTAGGTAAGAAGGTCATGGTTCTAATTCTGGTCCAGAAAGATAAGCTGCAGGCTGAGTGGGCAGCACCGTAGAAAGCATTCAGACAGATTAATGATGTAAATTACATTATAGGACTGCCTGATGGGAGACATACCCAAAGGATGTATCATGTCAACAAGATGAAGCCATAAGCAAATAGGGCTTACATGGTCTTTGCAGTGTGTAGTCCTGGGGAGGGGATGGATGAGGAAGACTCCCTTCTGGACTTTCTGGAAGAAAGCAGGTGGGAGTTCTCTGTGGAGGCAGTTAAAATGTCGCTCCAGTTGATCCTGGACCAGATTCAGGAAGTAAGAGAGGTTTTAGCAGACTTTGCCCCATTGTTTTGCACCAAGCCTGGACTAACCCCCTTAGCGATGCATGATGTAGACAGGGATACAAGCGCCCATACGGAAGACAGCATATTGGGTGTCAGAGACCATCCAAAAGGACATTAGAAGGGAGGTGGAGGAAATGCTGGATTTAGGGGTAATCTGGAAATCCCATAGCCCCCGGGCCTCACCCGTAGTCCTTGTTCCCAAGTTGAATGGCTCTACTCATTTTTGCGTGGACTATGGTGGACTCAACACAGTCACAAAGTTGGACACCTACCCAATGCCATGGACAGATGAACTACTGGACAAGTTGGGAGGAGTGACATATCTTACCACTATTGACCTTACAAAAGGATATTGGCAGGTAGAGTTAACTGCATGAGCTAGGGAGAGGTCAGCCTTCATCACTTCAATAGGGTTAATTGAGTTTAAAGTAATGCCTTTTGGAATAAAGAATACCCCTCCCACCTTCCAAAGGTTGGTGTACCAGGTGTTAAGTGGTGCTGAAGAGTATGCCATGGCGTACCTGGACGACATTGCCATCTTCAGTGTCAGCTGGAAGGAACACCTGCCTCACCTTAGGGAAGTGCTAGGCAGGATACAGAGGGCTGGGCTCAGTGTAAAAGCTGAAAAGTGCCAGGTGGCCATGGCTGAGGTGGCATACCTCAGGCATGTAGTAGGGTGGGGACAGCTCCACCCTAATTAAACAAATATTGAGGCAATCGAGGCATGGCCCACACCTGAAACACAGAAGCAGGTTTGGAGTTTTCTAGGAACTGCAGGGTACTATAAGAAATTTGTATCAAACTACAGTGCCCTGGCTCCTTCCCTATCTGGCCTGTTAAAGAAAAGAATGGTTATCTGGGACCCAGCCCGTGAGCAAGCCTTTACACAGCTAATGGAGGCACTGTGCAGTGCTCCTGTACTAGCCAGTCCAGACTATAATAAACCCTTTGTAGTCCAGACTGATGCCTGAGATGTGGATATTGGCACAGTACTTAGTCAGATGTCTAATCAAGGGAAAGATCACCCAATAGTGTACCTGAGTAAGAAGTTACTTCCCAGGAAGCAGGCTTATTCTACAGTGGAGAAAGAATGCCTTGCAATGGTGTAGGCACTAAAGAAGTTAGAGCCATACCTATACAGGCAGCACTTCAAGGTACAAACAGATCACAACCCTCTGGTTTGGCTGGTACAAATGGGTAAAACAAATGGTAGGCTTTTAAGATGAAGCCTTGCCTTGCAGGGGTACGACATGACTGTCACTCACAGGGGCAGTAAAAGCAGATTGGCTATCCGCATCAGTTAGAGCAGTGAGCTGAATTTGGGAAACTCATCCCATGCCTAGGAATAGATTCCCCCAAATTCAGTCTAGGAGGGAGGCGTGTGACATGATAACCCTCTACATGTTATTATATTGTCTCATATTTGTGATATAAATATAGGTTTCTTTGAATGTCTGCTTGGAAAATATGGCAACCAGCAGAAAAGCACCATAGGAGCTGGAATTTCAAAAGTGTAGTGAGGAGGGATGGCCTCTCCATGACTCAGTGAAAACTCTAATTAACAGCTTCCTTCAGAGGCCAAACTATAACACATTGTAAACCATCCATTTACTTTGAAATCCAGGAAACCAAGATGAATTTTACGACATCTTAGGAAGAAGCAACATCTGACTTATACGTGTTATATTTCACAAATAGGTGACACAGCTCATCAGGAAATTGTCTGAAGATCAAAGGGGTAATTCTGACCCTGTCATAAAGCATGCTGCTCACTAATTGGGATATATATATATATATATTTTTTTTTTTACTGAAAATGTTGAGCAGAGTGATGAGGCATGTGACTGATTAATTCAGTATACAGGAAGAGTGACGTCTTGCCATTAGCCCAGAGCTGTGACATCACATGTTGGGAGGGATAGTTTGACCTCTAGTATCAAGTTGGCTGAAAGAACTGAGACTTCTACCTCTGGACTCCTAAGAGAACACACACTGTGTTCTGGACTTAAGGGCACTTCTGTCAAGAATACGTAACACTCAACTGAAAACTGAGTTAGAACTAGAAATTAAGTTACAAGGCATTTTGTTTTTGTAATTTCCATTTCTTTTGACTGTATGCATTAATATATATATATGTTCTGTGTTTTGTATTTATTTACCTTTTTTTTTAATTTTAGTAAATTTTTTTTTGGTTTCCTTAATTCTGCTGTAGTCTTTTTCTCATTCTGAATGTGAATGCTGGGATAGTGTTGAGAAATCTGACAGAACTGTTAAGCGCTTATAGTGTGTTATCATATGCTCAGGTAAGGAAAAGTACCTAGGTCTCAAATGAGTCAAAAAGAGGGATTGTAAACCAGGTTGGGTGCCTGCTGGGTTAAGTATTGCACTGCTTTTCCCTAAAGAGGGTATGATATTTGATCCTGTTAATTGGGCGTGCTAGTGAAAAAGGGTTCATATTTGACCTCAGGGCTCGAGCCTGGTTGGTGTTTTGGACCCAAAACAGACAGGAGGGTTACCCTGTTTGTCTCCTGTTCACATACTGCACTTTGAGGTTTGGCACTGTGGGAACAGCGGGCCTGACCTGCGGAAGTGCATTTGTGACAACAGCCACAGTTGTGCCATAGGGCCAGAATGAAACCTGCTGAATTGTACTGTCTTTATTTATTATGTCCTGACATTGTATTTATATTTTTAGGACACTTTCTTGTGCATCTGTTCATATCCATTTTCTGTGTTTCCCCGGGTCACACTTGGAAACAAGCCCTGGCTCAGTGTGCCTTTCCCAGTTAAGTTTAAATGAAATGGGGTTGAGTAAGCACTTCTTGGGCTGGCAGTATAGCCTTGAGGTTAGAGTAACAAGCTGTGAACGAGCTTGGTACACCTAGCAGACCAGACCTTGGTTTGATTCTCACAACCTCCATTTGCATACTGTGTGACTCTGAGCAAGTCACTTAACTGCCCAGTGCTCCCAGGTCGCCCCTGAAAACAGGCACCTGTGCCTAGTGGGCCTTAACCGGTTACCAAAGACTAAAATAAATAAATAAAATAAAAATATGTTAAACCCCAATAGTTTCACCTTAATAACTCATCCTCTGATTAGCCAGTTTGCCCATGATTTGGTAGATGTGGAGTCTGGGCCTAGGTCTCTGGATCCTGAAAATTATGTGGCAGTTGGTTTGGGGGGGAGCAAAGTTCCAGTGGTGCAAAAATGCTAAAATACACCTAAATTATGATTTCTCTCACCTGTAACTAAAAATGGTTGTATTTTGAAACCTTACAGGATTGATAGTCTGACCCAAGATACACGCCTTTGCAAGTTTCCAGTTTTTAACTTGTATAGTTTTTAAAATATAAATTAAAAACTGTGCCATGTTCTCAGCATGCTCAGTGAAAAAAATGAATGAGCTTCATCGAGACTATCTCCCCGTTGGGTCACATCTTTGGAACGGTAAGCCATCAGTGTCAGGACCACTCAGAAACATTTGCTAGCTTGGGACCACCCATGAACCTATACAACATGGCCACCTACAAAACATGGACAGCCACATCACTGCTCAGGGAGGGTTAGAGCAGTCAGGCAGAGGCACATCCCAGATCCTATTCCTCTCAAGAACTCATATGCCACACTGGCAAATGAGGACAACCAAATAGAGGTACCCAGGGAAGTGGAAGGAAAGGATGTGGAGGTTAGGCAAGGAGGTGACCTCAGTGGGGAAAGCAGTGGACCCCAGAGGAGGAGGACGAATCCTGGTGGGGACTCCATCATAAGAGGGATCCAGCTAGGAACACAGGAGGGGAGGACAGGGAGGTGAGGTGCCTACCAGGTGCTCCACGGCATGGAGGGATGGAGGAAGATACTGGGATCACTGGGAAGGCAAGACAGGAGGGTGAGCTGGATGTCATTATCCACCTAGGTACTAATGACTTGGCAAATGGGGAGCCAAAGGAAGTTCAGGAAGAGTTTAGGAAACTGGGAGGGGTCTCAAGCAAGTAGCTACTTCTGTCTTTCTTCAGAAGTACTACCTGTGAGAGGCAAGGAGAGCATAGAGTGCATGCACCAGAACTTTAACTCATGGTTGAAGAACTGGTGCTGTGAGGAAGGGTTTGATTCATTGGTGACTGGGACCCATCTGGAGGGATGGAGGTTTGTTCAAGCCTGACGCCTGCATCCATCCTGGAGGGAATCCAAGCACTCAATGATAAGTTTAAATGCTACATTGACAAGCATTTAAACTAGCAAAGGGGTGGCAGGCCAGCAAGGATGGTACCTACTGCTCACCCCACAGCTAGTAATGGAACCAGTGAACCAGAGGAGTGGCTATCTCTGCAAAGCAGCGTGCAAAAGTTGGAGATTAGTGTCCAAAAGGTGGATAAGCAGAAAAGGGGCAAAATTCAGCAGAAGGGCAGACAGCAAGGAGAACCAGGGATAAATGACAACCAAGGAAGGGCTGGAGTAGAACAGTGAAGCAGTCTAGGAGGTCAAATCATGGAAAGCCATGTGTGCAAATGCCAGGAGCCTTAGCAACAAGATGGAAGATCTGGAGGCTGTCATGGTACAGTCAGACCTGGACATTGTGGCCATCACTGAAACCTGGTGTAATGATAACCATGACTGGGAGATGGCCATACTGGCTACAACATATTCAGAAGAGACAGAGCAGGCAGGAAGGGAGGAGTGGCACTGTATGTGAAAAATGACATAAGGGCCACACAGATCCAGGAGGAACAAAATGGGAGAGATACTGTGGGTTAAGCTGGAAAGGAAAATGGGGCCAGCCATTCGCACAGGTGTGGTCTATAGACCACCAGCCCAGGAGGAAGAAACAGATAGGAGTTGATGCTAGCCATCCAAAGGATGGCTGACAAGGGTGAGGTAGTACTGGTTGAGACTTCAATATACCAGATGTGGACTGGAGCATCCCAGCAGCAGCATCAACTAGGAGCAGATTTATCCTGGACTCCTTCAGGGTGCCTTCCTCAAGCAACTGGTCATGGAACCAACTCGGCAGAAGGCAATACTGGACCTTGTGCTCACAAACAGGGACAGTGTGATGGGGTAACAGTGGGGAGCACCTGGGTAACAGTGACCACCAGTCATTGTGGTTTGAAATCACAGAAAGAGCAGAACCAAACCACACAAAAACACGTATCCTGGATTTTAGGGGGCAGACTTTGGGAAAATGGGGAGATGCTTGAAAGAGGCATTAAGGGAATGGGACAGGAATCAGGATTGAGGAACAGTGGGCAGTATTTAAAATGGGATTATAAGAACAACAGAATTATGCATTAAGCAGGTTAGCAAGAGGAAAAGAAAGAGGAGACCATTATGGTTTTCCAAAGAGGTAGCAAAGAAAGTGAAAGCCAAAAAGACTGCATTCAGGCAATACAAAAGACACAGGCAGAAGGGGATAGGGAGAAGCACCAGGAGAAACAAAGGAGGCAGGGAAGTCAGTAAGGAAGCCAAAGCTCAGACAGAAGAACACATTGCAAAATCAGTGGTTAAAGGGACAAAACCTTTACAGGTACATAAGTGAAAAAAGAAGGACAAAGGAGGATAGTTAGACTGAAGGGGGAGGATGGAGCAGCGTGGAGGATGACAACAGTAAAGCTGACATATTGAACAGGTATTTCTGCTCAGTCTTTACTAAGGAAGAGGGGGTAATGGGTCTGAAGGGAGTACAAGGGTGAGAATGGCAGAAATGGACACAAGTCCCTTTACACGAGAAAGGGTCCTGAAGGAACTGGAAGTAATAAGAGTTGACAAAGCAATGGGGCCAGATGGGGTGCACCCCAGGTCCTTAAAGAACTAAGAGAGGTGGTGGCTGAACCTCTGGCTATCCTGTTCAGCCAATCACTGGAAACAGGGAGGTACCCAAAGACTGAGGACAGCAGATGTAGTCCCCTTATACAAAAAGTGGGAACAAAGAGGAAGCAGGGAACTACAGACCAGTCAGCCTCACCTCGGTAGTGGAAAGATCATGGAAGCACTACTGAAGGAGAGATTGGTGGAACATCTGGTTGTCAATGGACTACAGGACCCAAGGCAGCATGGTTTCACCAGGGGAGGTCATGTCAGACCAACCTCATTGAATTTTTTGACTGGGTGACTAGGGAGGTGGATCAGGAGGGCAGTGACATGGCCTATCTGGACTTCACAGCAAGGCCTTTGACACTGTGCCACATAGAAGACTATTACACAAACTGGGAATATGGGTGTGGGCAGGACAGTAGTGTGGTGGGTAGGTAACTGGCTGGGTGGCAGGACACAGAGGGTGGTGGTAAATGGCTGTCACTCCACAGAGGGAAGAGTGACCAGTGGGGTACCACAGGGATCAGTGCTGGGACCGGTCCTATTCAACATCTTCATCAGTGACATTGCACACGATATAGAAGGCAGAATTTCACTGTTCGCTGATGACACAAAGCTCTGTAACAGAGTAGACACACCAGAGGGTGTAGACAGAATGAGAAGGGACCTGCAGAAACTTGAAGAATGGTCAAGGGTTTGGCAGTTGAAATTCAATGCAAAGAAGTGCAAGATAATGCATATGGGGCACAAAAACCCTGGCACAATATATCAGTTGGGGGGTGAGGATATAGCATGCACCAAGCAGGAAAGGGATCTTGGGGTTGTCATCTCTGGATGACCTCAAAGTAGGGAAACAGTGTGACAAGGCATCAGGTAAAGCAAATAGGATGCTGGGATGTATAGGCAGGGCATCACCAGCAGGAAAAGGAGGTCATAATTCCGCTATACAAGACACTAGTGAGGCCCCACCTGGAGTACAGTGTACAGTTCTGGAGACCATACCTACGTAAGGACATAGACAGGGTAGAGAAGGTTCAGAGGAGGGCAACAAAGATGGTGCATGGGTTGCATCACAAATCCTATGAAGACAGGTTGAAGGAACTGAACATGTACTCCTGGAGGAGAGGAGGAGAGAGGGGATATGATAGAGACATACAAGTATCTCACAGGAGGAACAGGGTGCAGGAAAACACTATTTTAAGCGAAAAGATGTTTCAGGACTAGAGGGCATGGGATGAAGTTGGAGGAGGACGATTCAGAGGAAACATGAGAAGAATTTCTTCACTGAACAGGTGGTGGACAAGTGGGAACACCCTGCCAGAGGAAGTGGTGGGGGCTGAAACAATCACGGGATTTAAGAATGCATGGGATAGACATAAAGGAATTCTAGAGGTCAGGGGTAAGGGGAAATAGACTTCTAGGAAAACAAACTGAACTTACAAGCTCAAATGGGCAGACTAGGTGGGCCATAGGCCCTTATCTGCTGACACTGTCTATGTATCTATGTATCTATGTATCTATGCTCAGTTCTTTCTCCCACCATCAACTGCTTGCTGAACCTACTGAGAAACAACTTCATCTTTTTTGACTTTTATTTTATTCTGTTACTTGTTCAGCTCCTCTTCCTCATCATCATTTTATGCTGGCATGGAAAGAACCTTTATTTAGGTTTTGTACCTGCAGCTATAGTCTACAAGGACGACACTCAGATGGTTTGTGTTTGCTGTTTGGGATTATCCAACAGCATTAGGTCCTGTGCTGTCTCCCAGGGATTAAACCTGGCCACAAGGAGATGCCGTAAGAAGGCCCTTGATACCTTCATTGCCAAGGAGGCCATGGAGGCTGCTGCTAAGGCTACAGCTCCAAGTCAGCTGCTCCAGTCATCATGGTCCACCAACGCCAAGGAAGAGGACAAGACTCTTTCTTCCCCAGTGAGGTAGAGGTAGCCACTGTGTTCAGAGGCTAAGTCCTCACAGTTGTCCACTCCAGCAGTGACAATTACAGCCCCACCAACTGTCCAATGGACACCATGGTTGTGATCTAGTTCAGGTGCTGCCATACCTACAATGGAAAGTTTGTAGCCCATCATCAGATATTATTCCATCAATGGTTCTGGCCCATTTACAGGGCACCGTCAACTCCCAGGACATGCTGGTGATGGTCTCAGAACTGTTTTTTTGCTTGTTGTCATCTCTTCCTACAAAAACAGCTGCACCATCGATAGGGCCTCTTCCACTGGCTCTGTCTTCACTGATGGATTCACGGCACAAGCCTGTCATTCCTCCTTCCCAGTCTCCATTGTCAGTGGCTTTGCCTGAACTTCCCATCATCATTTCAGATGAGGAAGAGGAGCATAATTCTGATCTCCTTAATATGGAGAAGAATTTAGAGCCTGGGGAAGGTGACTATGATCCCTTTGATGGTGGTTGGGCCTCAGGATCAATCTTCTCCTCTTGTAATGAGGACTCTGATTTATATTCCCAGGTCCCCACCTGAGGATGCCCAATTTCAGGCATTACTAAGGCAGATACAAAGTGTTATGGGCTTTGCTGCTCAGGAGGAGGATTCCACTAAACAAAACATTTTGGAGGTTTTGGTGGTCCCTACTCCTCCACTGTTATCCCTCCAGTGCATCCTGTTTTGAAGGGTGCCAATTTTTCTGATTGACACAAGCCCACTACCTTTCCAGTGGTGTCCAGACAGGCAGATAAGCAGTACCCTGTTCCAACTGCTGAGCCTTATCATGCTTCACAGCCTGAGACTGATTCTGTGGTCATCATGACTACTCATGATCATTCTAGGCTCTAGAAATGTGAGCTCCTTCCTCTTCTTGATGCTATGGGCAAAAAAACTTATGCCTCTGCATCCCTGCACCTCTGCCAGGGCTGTTGCCACTGATGTTTGCCTGTAGAAAGTCTTATGGCTCTGAGTGGCTGCTTTTGCCACTGACTTACAGCTGTCTGTCCTTAATGCCCCTTTTAGAGGGTCCAGATGGTTTGGGGGGTGATGTTGAAAGTGCTGTACTTGAACTTCAGTACTCCATGATAACTCTAAGGTCACTTAAATCCCTAACCTTTCAACCCACTATGGGGTATAGTACGTTGTTCTTTTCACAGACCTGTAGTCTGTGGGGGCTGTTCCTTCTATCAGCAGCCCTGTGCTCATGGTGGAGGTCCCCTCCAACCTTTTGCCCATGCTAAAGCACAAAAAGGTCGACAGGTCTGGGGAGGGGGGTGCATCATTGGCAGGTGGGGGAGGGCTAAGCAGGGAGAAGAGGTACTGGAAGGGAAATCACAGCAGAGAGTGAGGAAGCCTCAGCTCCCTTAAGACGGAGAAAGCACCGGGGCCGGATAAATTACATCCTAGAGTGCTGAAGGAACTTGCAGATGTCCTGGCGAAACCCTGGCAGACCTTTTCACCATCTCTCTGAGGACAGGGTGGGTGCCCCAAGACTGGAAGGTGGCGCATGTAGTGCCTATCCACAAGGGGGGATCAAGGGAGGTGGCAGGGAACTACAGGCCTGTCAGCCTGACATCAGTGGTGGGCAAGGTGATGGAGGGCATTGTCAAGGAGAGGCTAGGGGGGGACCTGGATAAGTCAGGGTGCCTGGACGATAGACAGCATGGATTCATCCCGGGGAAATCGTGTCAGACAAACCTGGTGGAGTTCTATGACTGGGTGACAAGTGCCTTGGACCTGGGTAGACCAGTGGATGTCCTCTTTCTAGACTTCAGCAAGGCATTTGACTCTGTTCCTCACATGGGCCTGTTGGATAAACTAGGAGAAATGGGGGTGGGAAACCAGATGATCCGATGGATAGGAAATTGGCTCCAGGACTGGACCCAGAGGGTCGTAGTTGGTGGGATGGTCTCTTCCCCAAGGAGGGTCATTAGTGGGGTCCCACAGGGATCAGTCCTTGGGCCCCTTCTGTTCAACGCCTACGTATCTGACATAAGGACAGGAATCAGGGAGAGATGAGTCTCTTTGCAGATGACTCGAAACTGGGGGGGTGGTGGATGGGGATGGGGAGGAGGAGGTGGCCCTGCAGGGGACCTGGAGGCTCTGGAAAGATGGTCTAGAAAGTGGAAGCTGAGGTTTAATGCAGGGAATGCAAGGTACTCCACCTGGGGCCAGAAACCCAGGCCAAGTGTACACCCTGGGGAAATACTACAAGTCTCAATGGCTGAGAGGACCTGGGGTGGTGGTGGATGTCAAGATGAACAACTCTGCGACTTGTAGGAGGGCAGCAGCCAAGGCCAACAGGATGCTGGGATGCATCGCTAGGGGATCACCTCCAGAAGGAGGAAGTGATACTCCCTCTGTATAACTGCTTGGTGAGGCGCACCTGGAGTACTGCGTGCAGTTGGAGGCCACTTAAAGAGGGACATTAACCTCCTGGAGAGGGTCCAGAGGAGGGCAACCAAAATGATTTGGGGCTTGGGGGACAGGACCTATGAGGAGAGGCTCGAAGAGCTAAATATGTACACCTTGGAAGAGAGAAGGGACCGGGGGGACATGATAGAGGTCTTCAGGTACATGAAGAGGGTAAATAGGGGAGGAACAGTGAGGGTGCTTCGAAGGAAGGAGGAGGGGGCCACTAGAGGGCATGGGTGGAAGCTGGAGGGGGGAAGATTCAGGGGAGAAAGGAGGAGGTGCTACTTCACTGAGAGGGTGGTAGAGCCATGGAATGCACTACCTAGGGGGCTGGTGGAGGCAGAGACAGTGGAGGGGTTCAAGAGGGGGCGGGACAGGTACAGGGGAAGGGTTCAGGAAGCAAAATCCAATGCAGCAAGAATATCTGGAACTGGGAAGGGAGAAGCCAGAGAAGGCGAGGGGGACAGCAAGGTCAGCACCCAGGGTGGGGGCTGACCAAACGAGCAGACATGAAAGACCATTAGGCCTATTCTGCTGGCATTTTAGTATGTTAGTATCCCAGTGGTCCTGCTGCCCTTGTTACCTTCTGACTCTGCACCTACATCGCTTCTGCAGCTGGTTTCAGGTGTGCAGGTGGAGGATGGATCTCCTTTCATCTACAAAAATAGAGGGAGAGCACCACAGATGAGTGGTTTCTGGAAATAGCGGAAATGGGGCATGTTCTGGAGCTCCTGCCTACCCATCCAGTGCATCTACTGCCTGCTTGTCATTATATTTTGGATCACTTGTCCCTTCTGCTGATAGAGGTTCATACAAAAGCATACTATTGAACTCATTCCCCCCTCTAGAAACAAACAAGGGATTCTACTTCATGTACTTCTTAGTTTCCAAGTGGACAGAAGATCCAGGTACATCTGGCACTCGACATCAGAGACCTGAATCTGTTTATCAAATACAAAAAGTTTTGAATGGTGTCTTTCAGGCTCTTATTCCCCAGTTAAAGTAGTGGGTTGGCTCTGTGCCTTGGATATGAAGGACACATATTTCCATATCATGATTCGCAAATGCCGCAGGCAGTAATTCTGCTTTATACCACAAGGCAGCCATTATCAGTTCCGAGTCTTGCCCTTTGGCTTATCCTCTGCGCTGTGGGTATTTATTATATGCTTAACAATTGTGACTGTGGCCCTTTGGAGGGAAAGGCTTTATATTTCCCTAGTTGTACAACTGACTGCTGAATGCCCCATACAGGGAATGTACACATTGTCCAGAATGAGACAGTTCTTCAAGAAACTGGGTGTCATAGTGAACATACCAAAATCCATACTCCTTCCTTGTCAGCATCTCCAGTATAGTGGGGCAGTGCTGGACATGGCAGTGGGATGTACCTTCATGTCCACAAAAAGGGTGGAGGCCCTTGTTGCCCAGGCCAGACTGATACACAAAAACCATTATGTGTCAGCACAGACAATGTTGCTTCTGCTGGGGCTGATGGCTGCATACGAACATATGAAATTTGCCAGCAAATGAAGACCTAGTGGTCTATCAAGGCTGCTCTAATGTGCAACTAGCACCCCTTATTCTGCAGCTGCACTTCCCTTGACCCTCCCCCTTGCCCTGTCCCAGCCCCTCTTGAAGCAGTCCACTGTTCTACTCGATACAACTTCAGCCGGTAACGCATTCCACTCAGCTGCCACCTTCTCCATAAAAAAAAGTGTCTCCTCATCTCCCTCCTGGACCTTCCTCCCTCCAGTCTCATATCATGGCCCCAGGTGTCCCTCCCCACCCTTACTTTGAACAGCCCCTCCGTACCTGTCTTGTTTATTCCTTTCATGTACTTAAAGGTTTCAGTCATATCCCCCGTCCCTCCTCCAGCGAGTACATGTTCAACTCCCTCAGCCTCCTTTCATATGGTAAGTACCCCAGCTCCTTGAGCATCTTTGTTGGCCTGTGCTGCACCCCCTCCAGTAACTTAATGCCCCTCTTCAGATACGGGCCTCCCTCTGAAACCATGATCGTGGCCCCTTTTGCCTGACTCTGCATTCCACATTGGACTCTTTGGGGGCAATGGGACTAGCTGATGGACAAAATGGAAAACAAATAGTCCTCTGCATGTCCCCTCTTCACCGTGCTCTGGTGTGATGGATGGACCACCTGTATCTGTTACAAGGTGTTCAGATCTTTTACCCAACTCCCATACAGATCCTGAAAATGAATGCCTCAGGGTCCAGCTGTGGGGCCCGTCTTGGTTGTTTCAGACTCTGGGCTCTTTTACCAGCTTGGAGTCCGATCTCAATATCACTGTTTTGAAGATAAGGGCTGTCTACTTGGCCTACAGGCATTTCAATCCCATCTCAGCACTGGTCCCTTGCTTGTTCACACAGGCAATGTCAGTGTCATGCACTAAATAAACAAGCAAGGGGGTACTCACTCTTATCCTCTGTGCAGGGATGTGATGAGGGTGTGGTAATAAGCCATGTCTCATGGCCTTCAGTTGTCTACTGTGTTTCTCCCAGGTGTCCAAACATCTTGGCAGACAGGCTAAGCAGATCTCAGTCTTTGGCTTACCAATGGGAACTGTTGACCTCCATGGTAAATTACCTGTTCACAAGGTGGGGTCATCCAAGTTGGGGCCTTTCTACATCCCTAAACAACTCAAAACTGCCATGTTTTTTGCTCACTCGCTCTAGGGTCTGGACTTTTCTGGTGAGATGCATTGTCCCTCTCCTGGAAAGGGAATGTCTTTTATGCCTTCCCTCCAGTCCCTCTCATTTAGAGGGTTCTGCTCAAGCTATGGATGGAACATGCCTCTTGCAGAATGTGTCTCCCTAATATACTGGTAGCACCTTTTGTCCTCACCAGATATGGCTTTCACTTCTTCAGCATCTAGCATTGGAGCCTCCTGTTCAGCTCCCGCTGTGTCAGGGTCTGCTGTGTTAAGATCACGAAAACCTTGTCCACCCAGACCTGCTGTCCTTGCATCTGCATGCCTGGCAATATAGCCTAGAGGTTAAAGTAGTGAGCTGTGAATGAATCTGGCACATCCAGCAGACATGGGTTTGATTCCTTCAGCCTCCACTTGCATACTGTGTGACTGAGGAAGTCATTTAACCAGCCCAAAGCTCATGTGTCACCTCTGAAAACAGGCAGTTGTGCCTAGTGGGCCTTCCCTGGTTAACAAAGAATAATAAAGATGTAGCCATTGCCCATTTTGGTGTTTTGCCCAGATGGTTGATGTCTTGCTTGCAGCTAGAAAGCCTTCCACCAGACACACCTGCACTATTCTTTAAAGTGGAAGCACTTTTCACTATGGTGTGCTTTCCATTCCATGGACCCATTTATGTGTCCTGTGAATATGGTAGTGGACTACCTTCAGTCCCTATCTAACTCTAGTCTCCAGTACTCATTCATTAAGATGCATTTGGCTGCTGTTTGGGCTTTTAATACTTCTATTGATGAGCACATGGTGACACAACTTGTAGTGTCCCATACATTTTTTAAAGGCACTCTGAACATGTGCCGTCCCCCATTCATAAAGTGGTTCCACCCTGGGGCGTTAATTTCAGCCTTGAGAATTTGACTCTGGCTCCGTTTGAGCCTGCTGTGACCTGTGAGATAAATTTCCTTTCATGAAGAGTACGTTTCTTGTGCCTATATCTTTGGCTCATAGAATATCTGAGCTTTAGGCATTCATGCATGAGCCTCCTTATCTGATTTTCCACTAGGAGAGAGAGTTTTTGAAGTGCAATTATTGTTTCTTACTGAAGGTTTTTTTCTGCTTTCCCATTGAATCAGACCATACACCTTCCTGTTTATTATCCTGAGCATGCTAACAAAGGTGAGGCATTGCTCCACACTTCATTGCTCCACACTTGATGTAAATGGAACACTATGTTTATGTTATAAACATATGTTATACTATGTTTATATGTTTTTTTATGTATATCTATGTATATATATATATGTATATATATATATGTATGTTTATATGATTTTGGACATGTATTGTAATTTACCAAATGTTTTACTACTGTTTATTGTACAATACCTTGTGTTCCAACTGTTGCACAATCTTACAATGTTGTATTGTTTGTACTACCTACATACTATTGTAACTGATCATCCTTTACAACCCTATGTAACCCCTTCCCCCAAGTCGCACAGTGAGACAAGCAACTTGTTGTTCAGTGTGCCCTCCTGGTAAAACATTTCAATAAATAAATAAATACCCAGATCACTCTGAGGACTACAGAAAGTTCTCTCAGCTCTTTGTTTCTTTCACACTGATAAGGAAGGTACCCACGACTAAACAATGCCTGTCCAATAGGCTGGTCAACTGTATCACATTGTATGTGAAATACAGTAATGAACTTGCCAGTGCTGTCTGTGGCCACGCTACACACATAGTATGGCCACTCCAGCTTGCTTTCAGAATGTCTCTGCAGCTGACATGGGTACAGTTGCCACATGGAGCACTGTGCATTCTTCCACTAAGCATTACAGTCTGGACATAGTCTCTCGCAGGTGTGCTGGTTTTACCTTTTTTTTTTGTTGACTCTTTTTATCACCAGGTTGACGGGAGGGGGATGCACCCCCTCTTCAGTGTCCAAACTCGTCCTCCCGGCATCCCCTCCAGGCTGCCTGAACTGTGTGGCCCATAGCTTACCCCCTACACCAGGGCTCCCCTTGGGGGGGGGGGAGACCATCCAGGAACTTCATGGAACTCCGTGACCAGGAGTTTCCTGCTTTAGTTTTACCAGGAGACGCAGACATGCAGTGATGTCAGTGCAGGATGGGTGCCCTCCCACACCCATCCCGCAGATGTCCACCATCACCTCCACACATGCCAGGCAGTCCTGGCTGCTGGAATACCCAGTCTCCACTGGGTGTCACTAGTATGCCAGGAAACCACAACCCTCCCCCTGGAGGTGAAGAGCTGTCCATCGGACGCTTCATCCAACCTCACTCCAGCTGACCCTCTTATCCACTATGCTCACTTCCGAACATGGGTTGATAGTGCTGCAGGTGCTAATGCTATGCTGGCTGGCTAGTGCTGGGTTTGATTTTGCGATACCGCAAGGCCTACTGTCATGATGTCATATCAGACATTGCCATCCTCCATGGATATCTTGTGTACTGCTTGGGAATTATTCCAAAGATGTGGCCCAGTGCAGGAGATATATTTGATGAAATTAGAATAGTTACTTACTGTAACAGTGGATCTTTGAGAAAATCTTCTCCAGTGGCCCACAGTACAGCCACCCTCGTTCTTTACCCTTACTGAAGTATAAGCTGGCAGGAGTGCCTTTTTGGAGGTGTTCATCTGTGCCATATGTCTATTATTGTAGCTTCCAGTCCCATGCCACTCTTTAGGAGCCTGGTCCTGGTTTTGTTCCCTGGTTCTTCCTGGTAAGATAACCCTCCAAGCCATGGTATTTAAGTAATTCAGCCACTACCAGGACCTGCCCCATGATGAAGATCTACATGACTGAAGCACCAGGGCTTCGGGTGGGAGTTTGCGTTCCACAGCGTGCTTGTTACTTTCCTATGTGCACATTACATTGATAAGTCTGCATCAGCAATATCTGACTTAAGCGTTATTGGCATTGGAGTGCAATTCTTCTCTCTGTGTTTTTGATGAGTTAGACTATTCTCTGTTAACCTTATTTTTTTCTTCTTCTTCTTCTTTCAGCACATGCTGATACAGCTGTGAGTTTGCCAGCTTAGGCTGAACTGAGCTAGGTGCAGCATGGTACATGGCATTTACTTCTGTTTGTGGAAGAATATTCGCACAGTTTAACGGAACCTGAATATGTGAAGTCACAACACTGAGATAGCACAAGATGTTTATGTGTGTAGTTCACACAGGAATAGGGGTGCAATGTAAAAGTAGGATTACCTTGTATGGCTATATGCCGAGTTGCAAGAAAACTGTTTCTGGAGAGTGTATTAAAGAGATGTGTAACATGAAAGCAATGAGATGCGACATCCTATGAAATGAGATGCTGAATCCTATCTGCCTTGTGTGCACTCCAAGGGGACAGGTACTACCTATGCTTCTGTTTTCTAGATTGCCGTAACTATCACTGTACTAGCTATAGTTAAATAAACCTTGTTTTTGGAGATTGAAGTTCCTGTCTTGGTGATTCCTTTATTATTTGTTCAAATACCAACAGAAGGAAATTACAACAGATGCTCGGGTCCTGCAGCTCATGGAGCACAGTCATGTTCTAGAACTTCTGGAATTGCCTCCAGAACTGCCATCAGTTCCCTCAGTTTATCCTCTAGATCACACACCAGCACTATTGGAGGAAGTACTGTATCTACTCTGCAGCGCAAGAGGGCCATAGAACCTGTTCCCTGGGAGCAAAGGAACAGGGGGTTCTACTCCCATTTCTTCCTAGTTCCCAGATCCACAGGGGATTTAAGGCCCATTCTGGATCTGAGGGAACTGAACTTCTGTATTCAGCCCAAGATGTTCAGAATGGTCACTCTATAAGGCCTGCGGTGCCTCCTGCAAGCTTGGGACTGGATATGCTCCCTGGACACGCAGGATGTGTACCTACATATCAAGGTGTTTCAACCCCCACAGGAGATTTTTCAGGTTCCTGTTTCAGGGGGAACACTACCAGTTCAGGGTATTGCCCTTTGGCTTGTCATCTGTGCCACATGTATTTACCAAATGCTTAGCAGTGGTGGCACAGCCCGCAGGACAGAGGGGACTATACGTCTTTCAATATTTGGGCGACTTGTTGCTCAATGCTCAGTCCAAGGAGCACCTGTCATACATTCTAGCATGTACCAGACAGATGTTTCATGCCCTAGAGATTACAGTCAACCCACCCAAGTCAGACTTGACTCCTTGTCTGTGTCTTCAGCACATGGGAGCTATACTGGACACTGCTCAGGCATCAGCCTTCCTGCAACAGGACAGGGCAGAGCACCAGATATCTCAGGCCCGGGTGCTTTACAACAGCAGGTATGTCACAGCCAGGGCATTCCTCAGACTACTGGGCCTGTTGGTAGCAGCCACAGTTACAGTTCCCCCGACATGGCTGTACATGCGGATCCCCCAATGGACATTAAGGGATCAGTGGGATCAATGTACGGATGATCTAGAACAGAAGGTTCTTGTCACATCGGCAGTAAAGAAGGTGCTTTAGTAGTGGATGGAACCCAGCAATTTGCTCAAAGGGGTTCCTTTCCAAATTCCCTTCTTTCATCAGATCCTCACCACAGACTTTTGAAGATGGGCTGTAGGTACACCTGTGCCCTCACCAGGCCCATGGTGCTTGGACTGAAGTTGAGAGTTCCCTCCATATAACTGTCTTAGAGATGATGGCTGTTCTGTGTGGCCTGCAAGCCTTCCAGAACCACCTGTCCCCGGGGCTTCTGCTGGTGCAGATGGACAACATCAGCATTGTGCACTACATAAACAAGCAAGAGGGGGACTCATTCATACCCCCTGTGCAGAGAAGCAATGAGTGTTTGGTACTGGTCTCTAGAACATGGTCTAGAACTATCAGCCATCCATGTTCCAGGTGTCTAAAATGTCCTGGCAGGCAAACGAATCAGGTTGCAGTCTAAAATGCACACCTGGGAGCCGCTAACCTTGGTAGTGGAAGACCTGTTCGATTAGTGGGGTCACCCAGAGTTGGACCTGTTTGTGTCCACACTCATTGCAAAACTGCTGCTTTTCTGCACGTGCGCTCCAGGACCTGGAGTTTTGTGGTGAAATGTATTGCTCCTCTCTTGGAAAGGGAGGTTCCTCTATGCCTTTCTTTCATTCCCTCTAATTCAAAGGGTGCAGATCAAGCCCCAGATGGAAGGAGCAGTTCTGATACTCATTGCTCCCTTCTAAGTTCATCAGATCTGGTTCCCCTTAATGCAGCAATTGGCGGTGGAACTTCCAGAACCCCTGCCCCTGTGCAAACGTTTGCTGTTACAGGAGCAGGGCACCCTGGTCCATCCTGACCTACAGCCACTCCATCTTCATGCACGACTCCTGAGGGCATAGCCATGGCTAGATCTGCAGTATTCTAAAAGGTGGCTGATGCACTGGTGGCTGCAAGAAGACCCTTCACCAGGGCCACTTATTCCATGAAGTGGAAGTGCTTTGCTCTATGGGCTCCTTCCCATCGCTTGGATCTTTTCACTTGTCCAATAAATCAGACTCTGGAGTACTTGCTGTCCCTTTCAGATGCAGGACTGCAATACTCTTCCATTAAGGTGCCCCTGGCAGCCATTTCAGCTTTCCATGTGCTTGTAGATGGCCATGTGGTGGCACAACTGGAGCTATCCTATACCTTCTTGAGAGGCATTCTTCATTTATATCCTCCAATCTGTAATCCAGTCCTGGCTTGGAACTGGAATTTTATTTTAGAGAAACTTACTTTGACTCTATTTGAGCTGCCGTGACTTGTTCGCTATGCTTTCTGTCAAGGAAAGCACTATTTTTGGTTGCTGTTACTTCTGCTTGAAGGATTTCCGAGCTTCAGGCTGTTTTGTGTGAGCTTCCTTATTTGAGTTTCCGCAAAGACAGGGTGTCTTTGTATACAAACCCTAAGTTTTTGCCAAAGGTGGTGGCTTGAGTTTACCCTGAATCAAACCATCCACCTGCCTGTTTATTTACTGGAGCATACCAATCCAGGGGAAGCATTGCTCTGCACTTTAGATGTACATAGAATACTCAGATAATATGTTCATCACACAAAGGACTGCAGGAAGTCCTCACAACTGTTTGTTTCCTTCACCCCTGAGTAAGAGGGTGCACCAGATCCTAAACAGTGCCCGTTCAAATGGTTGGCCAACTGTATTACTTTTTGTCACAGGAAGTACGGTAAGGGACTTCCTGGGGCAGTGCTTGGGCATTCAGCCAGCGGCATGGCCACTTCTGTTGCCTGTTTCAGGAATGTTTCAACTGCTGAGATGTGTGCTGCTGCAACCTGGAGTACCTGTCCACACTTTCTCTGAACACTACAGTCTGGACATTGCCTCTAGGAGTAGGGCAGGCTTCAGTCTGGCTGTGCTTCAAGGCCTCCTGTCTTACGCCTATAGCCTCCAGCCACCCATTCTGTCTTTCTGTCAGTACTGCTTGGGTCTCGTTCCATAAGTGTGGCCTGACGAAAGAGATATATTCAAAGAAGGTAGTACAGTTACTACCATAACAGTAGATCTTCGAGAGAATCTCTTTCATCAGGTCATATGGTCCCACCTTCCGTTCCTCTTGGACTCGGAGCTTCTCCATCCTGGTTTCACTTTCTTGGATGGTCTACCTTCTGTTCTACCTGGCTTGGTAGCAGGAACCTTCAGTTCTCCCTCGGTTCCTCAGGAGGAGGTCCTCTGAGTATGATCTCCGGCAGGGAACTGAGAGGGGCATGTGGCCACCCACAGTTATATAGTGGAGGACATCACTGTGGGTGGCCCCTAGTAGACCGCTAGCAAAAAAGTTTCCATGTGATCCTAGCACCTTATTTATTTATTTTATTTTAGTCTTTGGTAACTGAGTAAGGCCCACTAGGCACAAGTGCCTGTTTTCAGGGGTGACCTGGGAGCACTGGGCGGTTAAGTGACTTGCTCAGAGTTACACAGTATGCAAGTGGAGGTCATGAGAATCAAACTCTGGTCTGGTCTGCTGGATGTATCAAGCTCGTTCACACTTTGTTCCTCTAACCTCTAGGCTATACTGCCAACACAGCACCTGGTGGCTATAATTCCATAGGCATGGCCTGATGAAAAAGATTCTGTCAAAGATCGACTGTTACAGTAAGTTCTTATGTAACTGCGCTTTTAATTAGATGAACAGAATCTGATTAACAAACAGAACTCAGGATTAGTGGAGTGTTAACAGGTGAGGGACCAAGCATGAGTGGGGTTCTGCCAGGATCAGTACTCACACCATTACTTTTTAACCGCTATATATTAGTGATCTATGAAACGAATTTCGCATTTGGGTCAACAAATCTGATGGCAACATAAAGCTGGAAGGGGAAGGCTGATACAGTAGAAAACCAAAACAGAATGATGTTGGACCTTACCAAGCTACTGTACTGCCTAAAACTAAAATTAGTGTAACCCCCCCCTACAAATGAGGGTGCCTAAAATGTCTTCCTGGGCTTGCCTAATGCCCACTGCCAGCCTGGTGTTCTGTGTTTAAACAGTTTAAAAGTGCTTGCATGAGAGTACCCTGTTAGATTCCGTGCCTGTCTCTTTAAGAGGTATCTATCTCGTAGGTTATAATTAATCTGGGTGGGGGCTAAGTGGTTTCAGGCTCGAGTTCCGCCTGGGTTGCAATACAGCCACTTCATTCTGCAATCACTAAGTGTGCAGAGGAAGCCTTAAAAGGTTCTGTGATTGTTTGCTGATTATCACTTTTAGTAATAATAATTGTTTGTCTAACCTGCCTTCCTTTGCAGCATGGACTTTCTGCTAAGATACACCATTTTGGTTCTGGACTGCCAGTTTGGACCAGTCTGTACCTTGGGGGATCTTAAAATGGAGACTGTCCCTAGATGTCTTGTGAGAGTGAATTTCTGTAGGAATTGTAGTTTTTACTGATTGGCGCCTAAATGGACCTGGAGGGGGAAGCTTTTCTGTGGCAGGCAGATGGATCAACCAACTGAACCTTTTGGATCTTTGGGAAATCCCAGAGCTGCTTGCAGCAGTGTGTCAGTGTAGAGTTGTAGTTGAGAGAGTGAACAGCTCGAGTAATTCGAGCAGCTGCTCCTGCGTGGTAGCACGGGGATTCAGCAGGAAGGCTGTGTTTGGCCTGCCTGCTACCATCTTCCAGTGTGAAGAAGTCTGCAATCTAATATTGGACTATATCCAAAACTGCTGTTATTGAGAATGGAATCCTGAATTGTGAGAGAGCAAATTTTGACTGTTGTGGACTGAAGACTTGCTCCTGGAGTGATCCACCTGTCAAAAATTGGAGAGAACCGCAGAGCATACGGTTTGTGCAGAAACACTGCCTAATTGCAACCGGACTGTCATTCGAACTGTGGTATCTGGCTATTCTTACCATAATTGTGTTGAATGTGGAGTGTGGGTCACGATTTGGTTCCCCACACTGTTGAATGTGTCACACTAGCTGGAAGCTGCATTCAGCACCTAAAACGGACTGCCATTTGAACTGTTCACCTGGTCTGGGCCTCACCATCTCGGCCTAGATTGACGCTCATGCCACAGAGATTCATCCAACGAAAGACCCGCTTGGGGATTTGGCTCTCTGCTCAACACCATCGTACAGGATTGACCACCACAATGCTTCGTATGGGCCCTGCTTTCCCTGGCAACCAGCATACCATCCTAAGGTCTTCATCTCATCAATCCTGCCTCCTGGTCTGGGTAGCATGAGTAACCATCAGGGTAGCTCCCTGTAACAAAGCTCAAATCATTGTGTATAATCTGATTTAATTGTTTTGGTTGATCATTATGAACTGAGCCATCCAGCTCTGGAATACAAATTGTGGTTAAAAGTGCATGTTGTTTTCTTTCCTAAGGGCCCCAACAACAGCTGCAATACTGGCCTACCCTGGGCAATGCTTCAGGCTAGCCTGAATAACAACGCTAGGGGGACTCTTAGTGCATGCATGTTTAACCTGATTAAATCAGATCTGATATCAAATGCCAGATTGCTGCCCCACCCTTGTTCACGTCCCCTAAATAAATCTGATTCTATTCTTTCTGCATTTAACTTGGCTAGTGTATGTGTGGAGGGGATACTGTATTGCCATTGCACTGTTCTATTGCATGTCTTGGTTTACAGGGGGGGTCTCCAGGGTCAGTGCAGCTGATCCAGCCCAGTGGCAAGTGTACCAAGTGTGGGTTCAATATTGTATTCTGATGCTAAATGTGTTGGTTCATCCGCAGACCGGTAGGCTACTAGAGGGGTCAGAGGAGGGTATCGGTATCCCAGGGAGCTATACTCATAGCAGCTATGCTACCCTTAAACCAACCCTCCGGGTGGAGGCACCTGTTCACTGAGCTCAGATCCCTCAACCTGCACCTAGTCACGCAGGCAGGGGAAGTATCCCTTGGGATAGTGCCATCTAGGCATTACATTAGTTGTTAAAAGCCGTGAACCATTAACTTTTACATCTGAGGTACATCTTCATTTCCGCTTGCTTAAGTAGAAGATTGGTTACCTGGTGTTCGTAGGTGTGCTGTGTGGAGCAGCACTTTGCCTGGCAGCTGACATATGTATCTGTTGCCACCCCCCCCCCACCCCAGAGTATCATCAGCACAGCGATCTCACTGACTGTGACTACACTGCTGCTTAGGAACAGCTACTCAGAAGCTGGTAGGTCTGTCACCTGTGATATCACTGTCAATAAGATTACAGTTCAGTACTGATAATGTAGTGGGGGGACTAGAGGTAGACATGTCAGCTGCCAGGCTGAGAGTTATTCCACACATCCAACACATTATTATTACATAAATAGCTTTCTGTTGAGCAAAAGGAAACAGGAAAATACTTCAGAAATAAGTTATAACTGAGTACTTCTTCAGATTTCTATAGTTTTCCCTATCTGTCTGTTTTGGTTCCACTAGCTCTTTAAAGAACTTGAAACCTGACCTCTAGAGAAACAGATGACATTTAACCCTTAGGCTGCCAAGAGAATCAGAAGATATAGGAATTCTGGACTGATATCAGTCCGCGGCACAGCAAGGGTTAACAAGCATTTGTCAATGCCGAATGTTTGCTTGCTGATATTAGCATTGGACATGCAGAGGATTAGACAGTTGCAGAATAGGAGTGGCAGTGAAGTACTACACTCACGCCAAGCCACCTCCTCCACCCTGCAGAGATGGACAGGCATTGGGGTGTGCCTGTGGGTCGTTGCCCATAATGTTCATGGCATTTCACCTCACCCTATCCTGTAGACACCGACAACTGTTGAGGTGTGCCTTGGGGTGTTTGGCTTCACAGTCACCCCATTTCATAAGGACATACGCTGAAATGGGTGCAGTACAGGAGAATGGGGTGAAGTCTGGGGCTGAAGACTGCAAGGCACACCTTGATGCTTATCACTGGGTTCAGGGTAGGGGTGGGATGGCATGAGCATTACAGCTGGTGATCCAAAGTTACACTTCTGATGCCTGTCAGTCTGTACAGGGTGTGACGTTTTGGTTAGAAACCCTAACGCCCCGAGAGTGTGTTAGTATTTGCACTACAAATTTTCAACATGGCCTTTTTGTGACCCCACCTCATGAAAGCTTTTGGGACCTCTTCTCGTGAACAATGGCAGTGTGATTTTGTTAATATCCTGAACTTCAAGTTCTCACAACGACCGTGCCATTCTGCGCCAATTGTGCGAAAACACAGATCGGGCAGGATGTCCTCCTGGATAGTAAACAGCATGGGTTTGTGGCAGGGAGGTCTTGCCAAATTAAGCAAGGTCTTTGACTCAGTGCTATCATGGGCAACTACTGAAAAAGATGGGAGGATCTGGGGGTGAGAAGAGAAAGAAATTAGCTGAGTGGGAGGCAGCAGATGGTCATGGTAAATGGGATCAAATCAGAGGAGAGGGAGTTTACAAGTCAGGTGCTTCAGAGATCTCTCCTAGGGCTAGTTCTCTTCATTATGTTCATCAATGACACTGGAGAAGGAATCCAGAAAATGTTGTGTTGGAGATGCAGAGTGACCTGCATAGTCTGGAAAGGTGGTCTAAGGTCTGGCAGTTGAAATTCAACAGCAGAAAGTGCAAGGTAATGTACATGCAGTAAGGAGCAAGAACTCTAGGACGGAGTACCAGATGAGAGGAGTTAAGCTGAGCACTACAACTGAGGAAAGGGACATAGGCGCCATTACTAGTGACACCTCTAAACAATCAAGCCAAGAGAATAAGGACTTTAGTAAGGCAAACAAGATGTTAGGATGGATCGATAGGGGTACTGACAGTAGAATGGAAAGACATAATATTACCTTCTTATAGATCAATGGTTCAAGATCATAGGGACATGAGTGAAAACTTATAAGAGAAAGGTTCAAAAGGGATATGAGGAAGTATTATTTTATGGAGAGGGTGATGGAACCTTGGAATAGATTGCCAGTTGAGGTGGTAGCAGCATAAATAGTTTTAAGCACAGGTGGGACAGAGTGAAGGCTATATTGACTACTCAGGGCAACAGTAGCAGATAGGAGAATGGGGTGGGGGGGGACTGAGAAGTCTAGTTCTATGGATGACAATTAGGTCCAGGCATAGATAGGATAGATAGGAAAACCCATGCAAACTGGGTGGATCATAGTTCTGTTTCTGCCAGCACTATCTATGTATCTATGCAGGGCCAGATTTATAGTAACATCATGAAGGATCGGATTTACAACATGTATGCCAGTACATAGGGCCCTTTGTTTCAGGAGGCCCAAACCAGCAGCTGTTTTAGTATTTGATTTACTGTATTTGTTTGTTGTGGGCACCTGACAGGTCAGAGGAAGAACTTTTGTCTCGGGGGGCCATCTGGCTGTGCTGGAAAAATAAAGCACATAAGCTGCTCTGACTGCCTGGCGAGGCCCATCCCCATAGCTGTCCGTCTCTAAAGAAAAAAAAAAACACAATGCCTTTCCCCCAATCTTGGTCATGCTCCAGGCTGTAGACATGTGTAACAGTCTGTTGTTTTTATTGATGGTCCGGTACTGATGCAAATTGCAATTGCAAATGGAGTTTTATTTGGCTCATTTGGCTGGTTGGCATTAGGTGATGGAATCTGACTGGCAACTGTTCTGCTGCTAAATTTAGCCATATATGCACCTACAGCCAGCTGGCAGTTTGGCACCATTCTGACTCTGCAATGGAGGATGGAGGGAGCATTCATTGCATGTGGAAGATGAAGTAGTGGGGCTGGACCATGACAGTTGAGAGGGGGTGAGAAGCAGAAGCAAGAGCTTACTTTACCTTAAAAGCTCACTCTCAAGCCTAGCTTAGCTTTTTTTTCCTGTAGAAGCTGTGTGGAAAACCAGACCAGCGAACGTCAGAACTCTGGGTAGAAATGCACCAGGCTGTATAAACGTGGTCACTGTCTGGCAGCTCAGCAAGGCGAGTGGAGAGAGTAAAGACGCCAGGACTCAGAAGCGAGTGAGTTGGCCATGACAGATATGGATTCAAGGCCCAAGGGAAGAGCTGCATCAATCTGGTGCAGAGCACACAAATCTGATTCCAAGATTCGGACCGGACTGGGAGCACACAAAGCAGCAACCCCAGCCCTCGGCACAGGCACATAATCACTGTCTCAGCAAAGTGGTACCAGCACGAACAAGCAAGTGCTCTGACAGACAGGTTTACAGGAGCACTACTCTTGGGCACGAGAACACAGGCTAGCATCAAAGCTTCAGATTGATGGTAAGGATCCAGGAGTAGGGTAGCTGCTAAACTCTTTCAGGTTTCATTTTAACACTGTCATAATTCTCAGTTTTCTTTTGCAGCAGTCCATTATTTTATTATGTTTGCACAAGTGTGCAGATAAGAAACACAGACAGATTGGATGGACCAAAATGAGCTTTTGCTGTCTATGCTTCAATGAGAGTCAAGTAAAGTGCAGTAGAGAACTGTCTGCTTTGTTCATTAAAAGACGGTGTTTTATGGGGGGAAGGGGGATATGTGCTAAGCTGATGTTATCCTGCTCAGCACTTTCTGCTGTAGCCAACAGTCTGAGTTTGGTGTGGTAGTGGTTTAACTAATTTGCGTGGTAACTTAAGTGCTGCTGCTGCTGCAGTGTTACAGATAAACTGACTGTCTGATCGAGGATTTCTACAAAACTAAAGTACGATTGTTAGCCTGGTAGTGGCGGTTCAAGACCTCATTCATCCTGCCTGCATGAGTTATTATGGTGGGAAGCTGCTGACTTAAGATGGAAGACACAGACACCACAAGTGTGGAGTGTGTGGCAATGGTACAGTTTGTTAATGCAAACTTCTCCCCATCTGGATCACTCACAGAGCTTGTAAAACTTCTAATTATGGACTGTATGTGTCTGTCTACAGCATCTAGTCCATTACCTCATCTGATTCCTATTCATCCCGCCTCAGGAGGAGGAGGAGGAGGAGGAGGAGGATCATGAGTGTGTGACCAGGTTCGGCTGCATAACCAATGCTTATTAAGCAGGATGGTGGGGGAGGGGGTCTTGGCCCGTGGGGTATTGACTGGGGGAGACATGAATGGCCCACAGGAGGTGCCCTTGGTTACTGCTGTGCACAGAGCCCGTGGCAGTGTAAATCTGGCCCTGTACCTACAGTATGTATTTATGAGCGAATATGGAACAACCCCAATAAACACCAGGTGCTGCACAAAGTGGCACTGGTAGTTCTACTAGGGGCACTCTTCCCTTGGTTCTAAGCAACCACATCAACACCAGCATGTTGTTCAGGAGGGCACTGTGCTATCATGAGGTGCCATCTTTCAGCAATAAAACAGTAACAGTAGAATATGTGCACGAGAGCACAAAACCCTAAACTCAACTAAAGCTGATTTAACACCAGAACAAGATAAGATGTTAAACCATGACCCTGTCTATATGTTCCACTGGTTTATAATGTAGATGTTTCAGATCTACTGGGCCTTCACAAAAAACAGTAGGGGAATTTTCCCAGTATTGTGGCCAGATCTGCACCCCCACCCACATGTGCGCGCGTGCACACACACACACACACACACACACACACACACACCAGCCATCACTGCCACCACCATCACAATCTTAGCCAGCTGCACAGCCATATGCCAAACAAATTCCACGTGTATTATTTACAAAGGTGTGGGGATGTCCCTAAAGTCTGAATTTTGGACTAAATCTGCCATTTTATTAAGAGGCTACTCCAGGCCAGGATCCAAAATGGGACACATGCCCCAGTAAACATCTGCTGTACCCAAACTGTGTCCCAACAGTGATACAGCTGCCAACATAGTCCACAATGAAATTCCATTTATGTGCCCAGTATTTTGCCTTTGCTACAGTCCCCCACTGAACCACCACCACTGAATTTTACATATCAATCATCATCACCATCATCATCTCAAATCCTCTACTATTGCCCAAGGCAAGACCAAAACAACCTGTAACCATGTGAAATCCCTTAACTCAGATCAATATAAAAACTTTGCAAATTATTTTTATTTTACAGAAAACACTTGAATTACAAATTACGAAGAAGATTAATTTTATTGCAAATGCAAGAATGAACAAAATGTATTCATATTTGTGCATCTACATGTGAAAAGTGGTATTAAAGCTCTCTTATACATACACACACGCACACACACACATACTGTACACATACAGCATTCTTCCAATTGCAAGTAACTTACTGTCCATTTCTGGACATATTTGCTGCCCCACTGTGCTATTAACTATACTGTAGCACTGCAAACGTATTATAAAATCTATTTTCCGTAAAGATGAAAAGATTTGATAGTGCATAATAAGTGAAGTTTAGAAGAAAACAATGCCCATTTTTAAGCACCAAATATAAAAATAAACTATAAGACAGCTGTGAATTTTGTCACTGGTGTGTGACATGACTTTAACTCCCTCTTGCCTGCAGTCTATTAGAAATGTGGTCTCGCACTTATAACAGAATGGCCATAACTTTCTCTGAACAGTGGGATACTTTTCACAGCTAAACACAGCTTTTGGATTGACTGACAGACGAACAATCCAAAGTCCATTGTAACAAGCTGAACCAGCAAAACTGAATGGTTTTACAAATACTTTCATACAGTGTAGTGCTTCAGACATTTCATGTAACGTAAGTAAGTCTGATGGCAACACCAGTCTTGAGATATTGTATACCCTGATCATTGGTTAAAAGAATATTATGCAGGCCAACCCCAGTTGTTCAGTATCTATTAAACTATTGAATACAATTACATAAAACACCACTGAATAATTTATTACATACAGGTTGGTAAGATGGGGGCACAGAAATAAAGTTTGATTATTTGACATTATGATCCACCTAAAAGATAGTTTTCCTTTTTAAAGGGCATGATTAAAAAAAAAAAGAGGCAGTAAATTCTGAACCTTGCAGTTTTCTGTCACTATCTCAGTTTTTGTCTTATTTATTTAAAATATTTGCCAAGGAGTGAACCAACAACAAAAATGTACTATATTTCTAACTAGGATGTCAACACTTTTTTTAGGTGATTAACTTAATCCAGCACATTTTAAAAGCCAGAAAATTGCATACAGTCTGTATAAAAAAATAATAGCATGCACTTCCACTACCTTGATATTTTAATCCCAAAGTATCCTACCCATTCAAATTTCTTCAGTGCAGAACTTACAAAAGGGGTGTGTGTGTACACACGCCGCGTGTGTGCGTGTTATGTCAATCTGCGTCTGTTTTTAATGCTGCTGCTGCTGAAGCTCAGACAGTGCTCACTGCTGACTGAAACCAAGCACACTCGAAATTAACATAACATGATGCCGAGTGGGAGAGTTCCATTGCTAGCCAGTTTCCACTTGGGGAATTTCGCATTGTATATATTTTTAACCTAGCTCAGGGATGTTTTGTAACAGAGGAGTTTCTTCTCTTCGGGTCATTTTGATCATTGGTTGGTTTATGTGTTATACCTTCAGTGCTTATTTTCCAAACAATGATCAGTGCACCGTGTCACACACCATACATACAATATATACACACACTGATGGGAGAAAAGGGCCAATGGCCCACGAGTCTGGCCAGTAACTTCCAGCATCCACACCCAGCCTTATACTTGCTTGCCTGTCATCTATCATTGCTTTCTCTTGAATACTCATGCAGGATGGCTCCTCTTCCCCTTACCATGTGGTTGCGGGTGATGTTGCTAGTCCTGAGAGGCAGCAGCACTATGGGTAACAGTGGGGCGCTTTCTGTTCCAGATCGGAGATCCCCAACTTCAAACCCCGGGGAAGCATACCTCTCAACTGTCCCTGATTTTCAGGGATGTCCCTGATTTTGCCTCAAAAATTTCCTCTGTCGCTCGAAAAATTTGTGTTTTTGTGACTGAACAGTGGGGATTAAAAGCACAAAATGATGTCAGACATTAAAGTTACAGACTTGTTCTTCTTCAGAAAATGCATCTTAACACAAATCCTTTCATTCTATCAGCTTTCTGATGAATAGTACCAATTTTTAAGATGTGTCCCTCATTTTGGGTCTTTGTCCCTGATTTTTTTAAGCCTTGTCCCTGATTCATAAGACAAGAGGTTGAGAGGTATGCTGGGAAGACTGCTGCAGCAGATAAAGGGCTTCACCCCTTTTGCCTGCAAAATAGGTTTCCAAAAATAAAAATACAATAATAGAACCAAAGATTCAATTCAGATTAATTGAACAGAAGAAAACAAATTTGATTCTGACTACACTCATAGCCCAATGGCTGGCTAAGAATTATTCAAAGTCAATTCACAATTGCCAAACAGCTGTTTTAAAATAAAGCCGCTGCAGCATATTGTCTGCCCAGAGCTTCGCCCAAAACAAATTTAACAAAAATGTTGAAATAATGAATCAGCCAGTAACTAAATATAAATTAGCCACACGTAACACAAAATGCTGATATCCAAGGAAAAGCAACTTAAATCCTATTTCAGGTTGTATCTCCCATTAAGGATTAGCCATCTAATAGGTTTAGTATTACAGTATTCGCAGATTAGCAATTCTCTTCAGAAACAATACTTTTTGCAGCACCCTTCTGAAGTCTAAAACTAGTTCTACCTACTTTTCATTTCCTTTAAATGTGAAAACTTACCTTCCTTCCAAACAATACCACGCCATTGCTAAAACATACGTTCAGCGACTTTCTCTACAGTGTTACAAGCTCCAATATGCCACTACTGTATTTAAAAAACTGAAAAGGAACACATTTTTCACAACCAGTCAGTGCCTTCCTGCATATTTTGCACCATTTATTCACTAAAGTAAAGGCTGGCTTATAGGCGATGTGCGTTTTGAAAGGAAGTAGGCTTAGCGATTTTGATGCCCTTCTTTTCCTTTTCTTTTCCCCCTTACCAGCTAGAAAGACAGCAGCACAGGGGGAATATCCAGTGAAAATAGCGCAACAAATATAGCGCTAGTAAAAATGTCACAGAGTTTAAAGCGCTGAACAAATTGCCAGTTGCCGGATCGAAGAAGAAGTACAAGGACACGGCACAGACGCATTAAGGGAATTGTGTCTGAGTATGGTTCACAGTCCCTGTATGAATATGTACAAGGCATCACATACAACTTTCAATTGCAGGCATAGTGGACTTTGAAAGTAGGATAGCAATGACACACATTTGCTCTATGCACCAGTGACTCTAATTTGAGTTTATTTTAATGCACGTCTGAATAAATTGCATAGTTTTTGTCTTCCCATAAATAAGGCTGAAATATTACTACTAATATGTGTATTTTGTTCTTGAACATGCACACGGTAATCATGGTTGGTGCTGTACAGGCGACTTTATATCACGCATTATTTAATCGGGGTTACTAAGTCAAGCGCTATTTCACTCATGTTATTTTAATGGCCACTGATGAGGGACTGGAAATCCACCTCGGTATCTCTCCTCCTCCTCCACTGAGCTTACCAAAGTCCCCTACTCCAATCAGCTCCATACAGGTGCATTCTCGGCTTCAGTCTCCGAGCCTTCCAATGGCGAGCTCAAAAACATGACTTGAGCTCAGGACTCTGGGAATGGGACAACAGGGGCAGTAAGAGCTCCCAAGGTTGCTGTACAGTTCGGTTAGTTACAGGTGGGGTGTGGAAAGTGCAGGAGGTGCTTCGTGGCCGAGTATGATCCTACTGATCTGTTTACCAGCAGTGCATGTGAAATGTGGATTGGTCCGGTTGCTATGCGAAACTAAACTGTCCAGACACACACACAATGAGAGAGAGACTTCACTACAGGAACAACACACAACCACAGACAGTGGAATTATCCAGCCCCAGCCCCATCTCCATTTACACTAAGAAAGAGAGAGAGTGTGTGTGAGATAGAAAAAAAAAATGTTTTGTATGTTTCTTTTCCACACAACCCTGCCTCATAACTGCTAGTGCTACCTACTGTTCATGGCTCGACGATAGGCTGCTGATGATAGGACGAGCGGTGCCCGGACTGGTGCGGCTATTTTCTTTGAAGGTTGTGGCATGCTTTCAAACTAGTGTCACTGGCAGGGTCCATCAGTATTGGTGGCCACCACTCATGCCCCACCATGCAGTGGTGGCATTGGCCACAACAGTGCCACACCTCCAGAACCTGCTTCTCCAGCAAGCTGTTGCAATATGTTTCTAGTGTATGCGCGCAAGCAAACGTAATAATGACAAGTGGGTTGTTATGTATTTAGGTCATAATAATGTTTGACAGGCAGGGCTCCAGATAAGATTTTTTGGGATGAGTACCTGTTCTCCTCATTTTGAAAGTGAGGTGAGTAAAATGAAATTCAGATGTGTACAAATGTCTTGCTAGAGTGGACTGAGGAGTACATTTATTTAAAAAAATGTAGTTTTTTTTCCTAGATAAGAATTTCAGGTGCCAACAATGCCCCAAATAATGTAGGCAGATAGGAATTTACTCACCAGTTTTAAAATATAGTGAGTAAAACAAAAGTGGGACGCATACAAGTGCCGTAAATCTGGCAAAAAACTGTTCCTTTTGAATCACCAGTTATGTTATGAAGCACTATTCTTTGGTGTGTGTGGAGTATTTACAAATGTTGGGTGAGTACTGGTACTCATTAAAAAAATTTCTGAGGGGTATTTCCTAAAATGAGGTGAGTAAAATAGGCCGGTACACACCTTATCTGGAGCCCTGACGACAGGTAAATAGTATGAATAGCAGTGCCTTAAAAGTTGTTAGCAATGAAAGAGACTTGGGTTTGTAAATCAGCAAGGATCTCAAGAGCTCAGTATGCAACTTAAGTAAAGGCAAACAGAATGATAAATTGTGCCAGGAGCCGAGGTCTTCTATAAATAAAACAGGGAATGCCACAGTCTCAATTTATTGAACGTATGTGGGAATCCCAGTTAGATGATGGTTCACAGCCAGTTCTGAAATCCATATCCAAACAAAGACATAATCTTATCAGAAAGGACACAACACTGGGTAACATAACTAACATCTAGTTTGCAGAACAAACCTTACAAACTAAGATTAGACGACTAGGGCTTCACTCGCTGGAGAGAAGAAGGATAGGTGGGGGACTACTATTGCTTTATAAAATCATCAACAATGATGAGTTACAGGAACATCTCAGCCTTGAATTCAGGGTATTTAATCACAATTTGCATAGTCATAAAGTTCAGTTAATCAATACTACAGCAAACAAGGATGTGCGTAAATATGTTTATGTCGAGAGTGGTCGATTTTGGGACTAGCCTACCTTCTTTCAAGCAGAAACTAGATACATACATGACTGAGAACAGCTGTCACCAATGAGAAACAGAGGACAGTCCAGATAGGCAACTTTGCCTCCTACTGTTCTACTTTCCAAGTGTAAGTATTACTCCAAGTATGCCTGACTATCCACTGATTCCCCCACAGCTGTCACACACACTCCCCAGCTGGCCCACTCAACACCTTCCAACCCCTACCCCGGTGGCATCCAACTCACATTACCCACCATGACCTTCCAGCTACCCTCTCCTAGAGACAGAGACCAGCACTACCCCTCCATTTACCCACCAAACAAGAGGTAAGATGCAAGTGCATCCATTTCTTGATATACAATGTGTGTGTGTGTGTGTGTATGTAAAACTGCTGCACTCTGGCCAACCAATAGGTTTACAGACCTCAAAAGGTTATCGCCAGCCAGCCAGGAGAATCCCTGCTGGCTGGATTGGCTGGGTGTTTTTAAGGGTGTGGTCATCGCCTGCAGAATGATGAGTCAGTGGTTGGTTCATGGACCTGAAAAGGTTATTTCTAGCCAGCCAGAAGAATCCCTGCTGGCTGGAAGTTTTCAGGGGTGTGGTCATCTCCTGCTGAATGATGAGCCAGTTATCAGGTGTGGTTGTTTACTCAGTTCTGCTCAGTTTGGAGGAGAGAGCTGCAGTTTGCAGCTGAGGGAGTACAGAGCTGCTAGAAGTGGAACTCCAACTAGTATCCTACCAGGTTGGATGCCATCAGATGCCATCACTTTGGTCAGATATTAGAGAACCTCAGATGGCATAGACATCTGACCAAGGATTCAACTGCCTAGGATTCACTGTAAGTATCCAAGGTATCCGTGGATCTGACCTGGATCCAATGGATCTGACTATAAGATCCAACTGTCCGAGGCTGAATCCAATGTATCTGCCCACCGGATTCAACTATCTGTGGTTAGAGCTGATGGATTTGACCTCAGATCCATTGGCCAGATCCTAGGTCAGATACTGGCACTTTCTGATGGAGGATAGTCAGATCATCAAAGGCACTATTCGAGCAACACTAACCTCTACTCTAAGCCTTGAGATCATGGCGGTGGCCTGCAACATGGAGCTCTCAGTGGAGTGTCCACCCACCAAATGCAGATCCTCAAGATATTCTTTAAGTTTGCAACCTTTGTGGTAGAAATGCAACTGTTTTGGGCTTTGAAAAAGAAATGTATTAAAATGCCTTTGTACCCCGGCTGGGTAGCAGTTGGGATTTCCTGTGATGGGAGGAGTGGACAATGCAGTTATGGACCCTCTGCACCATGGGGGCCAAGTTTGGGAGAGTGTCAGAGGCCAGGGCTCTGGAAGTTGTGACCCCAGGGCATGATGGCCTCTTTTGCCATATGTAAATTGTGTGGCAAATCCCCTTGATCCTTAAAACCATGGCATAATAGCCTAAAATAGGTGGAGATGATATAAACTCTAGAGCATCTAAGTTGGCTACTGTAATTCCACAGTGAGATGGACATGCCAGAATTCTCAGACTGTGGTGGACTCCCCCTTTGGGGGGCAGTGGGGAAGTGGGTATCAAGTCTATGGGAGGTTGGAGGGATGGAAGCACTGGGTAGCCTCTCAGCAGAATGTCACACAGCTACATTTATTTTTTAGTGCTTGTGCTTTTCAAAATCTCAGCCAGGAGTTTGAGTAAGTTTACCTCATGCTGGGTCCTGTTAACTAATCTGGCTAGGAAAACACAGTCGGTTAATGTTCTAAGTGCCAAATGGTTGTCCCCAGCCCCCGAAAAACTGAAGATGTCTAGTAGAGGGCCTGTGCCCTGACAATGTGCCTCCTGGAATTGGATACTAAAGTTCCTGAAATTACAGTTCACACCATAGGGAGAAGTACCTGAAACCACCCTGGCAGGGACTTATGATGTTTTCCCTTGTAATAATAATAATATGCTTGTGAGATTTTACTTTTATAAAAATGGATTCTGATGGAATTTAAATTTGATTTTGACATTTCATTTACTAGTTACCAGGTGTTTACCTGCTAACTAGTTGATTTGCAGCATTCAGGGGCCAAAGAAATGTTCCTGCTCCCAGAAGGTCATCACAGGCCCAGAGGATCAAGTAAGTCAATGTATTATTCCATGAGCTTCCTCCCCATGGAACAAGTCAGGAAGGATACTCTTATAAGGGGAGGGGGTTACATGTGACTGCCTCTAAGGGGGCATTTCCATAAAAGGATGCACTTGGCTCATACTTCTTACCTGCTGGTGACTGGCACTGCATGTCAATCAAGTTAACATCACTTGGGGAGTGATTCACATGCCTTTTACCTAAACTTTCAGGCTCTGGCTATCTGCATGACCTCCAGACCCCTGTCTGCCTTGTATGCTCACTCCACTCCTCCACTGAGTGCCTCCTGTCATCTCCAAGGATGCGGCTGAAAACCTCAGGAGACTGTGCATTTGAGGTGGCCTGCCCAGAGCTTTGGAGCTACCTTCCAAGAACCTTGAGGATGGCCCCATCAGTGGATGCATTCAAGCAGGGTCTGACGGCACATCTCTTCAGAGAAGCTTTTGGAAGTTAGCTACAGTTTTGATTATTATTGAAGTATTGCTATTTTATAGAGATTATTTTATAGAGTGTTTTATTGATCTGTCGTGATCTATGTCTGTATACTGCATTTCTACTTTTGTAAAGCGCCTAGAGCCTCCAGGATTGGGTGCTAAAGAAAACAATATTTACTTTCTTACTTCCCTAATCTATTTATTGTAATCATTTTTGTGCTCTGTCTGGGGTCTTTTTTTTCTGTCTCAGTCCAATTCTATCACTTCAGTCCCCCATTCTCTTTGTACGTGTGTCTGTGAGGTACCAAATGGATTCTCTCTTTGTTTACCTAATGTGTCTGTGTGACACGGATCCCACTCTCAAATCTTTAACATTCATTGTATGCTGAGTAAATGATTTGTAGTGTGCAGTGTGACAGACAGGGAGACAGTCTGAAATGGATAAAAGGTTACCTTTATGTGTGCAACCCCTCACCCCTGCCTTTCTAGCAAAACGACAGGTGGCATGCTGTTGAAGCTGACAGCAGTACCTGGTGGGGACTGGGTTCGGGGAGGATGAGGTTACTCGGCACAGGGGACCCAAGTTTGGCCACTCTGAACAGGGGCATCCAAGTAAATCCGAACACAGGAAGCAATAACTGTAATGTCCAGAACCAAGAATGGGATTCTTCAGTGTGACTTTTATTCACATCCAAGCTGAACAAACAAAGCATAGACGGACCCCCATGGGGCTACATTTCCTGGTAATGCAGATTAGAGACAACAGAACACTTCATCACTATTTCCAGCCCTCAGGCTCCAAACCCATCAGGCATACAGCCCGGAGTTGCATGCAGCTTTGGGTACACAGCCCAACTTGTACACTACTTGGGTTTTCCCCACTGGCCTGGCTCCCCCGCCAGCCACTTGATCCGTGGTCCATTTGAGAAATGAACCAATTATCCTGTTGTGGCTCCCCAAACCACACTAGAGTCTTCAACTCCTAGAGAGAATTTTTCTTACAATCCCATGTCTGGGTACTTCCCTCATCACTGGCCAAGTGCCTAAGGTAAAGTAGAAATCCACCGAAGAAATCCGTAGAGGTGGACCTGGTCACTAAAGGTGGGGGGCCACCCACTCACCTCCAGCTCCCACAGCCCATACCTGGCCATTTCTCTGGAAACTGAACAATTCCTTTACTGAAAACTTTCAAATGTAGATTCTGGGTAGACGTCTGTCATGTCTCCTCTACATACCATTTGCATCCCAACAAGCTCTGGACTTGAATCTACTTTTAATTTGCTTAGCCCATTACTCTAGGCTTCCACTATTTTAGTAGTTCAATCCCCACATTGTCACACAAGTCCCAGGGTGAAAAACATAGGCCCTTTTAGCAAGAGCAGACACTCACCCTCACGTTGTAGGTGCCCTACAGGCGACTCACAAATTTTCTTGTTCTCCCAAATAAACTCTGGAACACATAGGCAGCTTTTCCTTTATGAGCAGAACTAGGGGGTTGCCCTAGGAATCTGCAGGTAACCCTTTCCTGCACCCACAAAGGGAGGGGGCACTGAGACCCTAAAACAGCGGTCTCCACCACTTCAGTTATCTTCTGTGTCTCTCTTTAAGGTGGAGACACACACCCTTTTAAACTAAAAGTAGCCCTCTGTCAGGGCTGAGGCTCCTAGAGCCTTCACTGAGCTGCTTTCTCAGCAACCTCCCAACCTCACACTGAACTGACTCACACTGACTGACTGAATGACTTCAAAACCTACCAACGTTCTATGCTAACTCCCTTGCTGCAGATTCCAATGTGGCTCATGCAGCTGCAAATAGTTCTATTGGTGATGTCATCCCTCAGTCTCAGCTGAGACTGAGAACAGAGTGAGACAGTATGAAACCCATTTAACTGGAGTTTCACAAGCTGCCTTCCCTGCCTGCCACTAGGTCTTACTGGGATTCTAGTAACCCCGGGTAACAAGGGGGTTACATGTGAATAGCTGAAAGTGAGTTATGAGTTGTGCATGAATGATACTGGGAGATATTTTTAACATAGAAACATAGACCATGATGGCTGAAAAAGATCACAGATCCATCTAGTCTGCTCAGAGCTCCCCATCTGCCTTGGGACCTATTGTTCATGCAGGGATTTATCCCTCCTGTTCCGCCCCCGCTCCCCTTCCTACTGGTACTGTCCTGAGCAACCACCATACCCTTCACTCAGTCTCAGTCATGCTTGAAACCATTGATGGTCATGGTGCCCACCACTTCTGCTGGCAGAGTGTTCCATTGCTCCACCACCCTTTCTGTAAAATAGAACTTCCTCACATCCCTCTTAAACCTCCCCTGCCAGTTTACACTCATGACCATGAGTTCTTCACTCAATACTTATGCTTAATAGTTGCCTGCAGTACCCCTTGTTTTATCCCTTCAGGAACTCAAAGATCTTATCCCCCCATCTATCCTGGCATCGAGTGAGTACACGATCAGTGCCTTGAGATGAAAGATCTGCCCTGTTGGCCATGAATCATATTGGTCACTCTGCATTGCACCATTTCCAGTCTGCCCATGTCCTTCCTTAGGTGAAGATTCCAGAACTGAGCATGGTATTCCAAGTACGGCCATACCAATGACCTATTTCTTTATCTCTTTATTTCAATAGTTCAGAAAACACCTTTGAACAAATACTCTTTTACAAAGGTTCCATGTCTGTACTACAACATACAATCAAGTTATAGGAATAGACAGAAAATACAACAAACACTAAACAATTAGTACAAAGACAAATCGTATGACTCCTATAAATATTTCAACAATGCCTGGCGATTACAATATTAAATATTAACAGTATTAACTCCAGGTTAAACAACTAAAACAAAATTAAGTAAAGGTGAAAATACATTCTGCGAGCAGACGAAAAAAACAACCAACCAGATGATGGAGATAAGCGTTAAGGGAGAACAGTGCAGAAAAGGGGTAGCAGCCTGGAGGTCGGGCTTAGTGAAACCTATAGTGGGACAGTAGTACCTCCTTTTTCCAGCTGTCAGTACCCCCTTCTGATATGCCTCAGTATATATGATTAGCCAACTGCAGACCTTGTTATACTGACTTGATTGTTTGAGGGAGTCACTCATGATGACTCCCAGGTCCTTTTCTTCTGCTGTAGTGCTCAGCTTAACCCCTTCCATCTAGTACTCTGTCCTGTCTTTTATTCTCTTAGGTGCATAACCTTGCATTTCTTGGTCTTGAATTTCAACTGCCAAACCTCAGACCACCTCTCAAGCCTTTCAAGATCCCTCTGCATTTCTCTGATCCCTTCACCAGGATCTACCCTACTGAATAGCTTCTTGTCATCTGCAAAGACATGCAGCTTACTCCAGATGCCCTCTCCAATGTTGCTGATGAACATATTGAAGAAGACAGGACTCAGGACAAAACCCTGCAGCACCCCACTTGTGATATTCCTCTCTCTGATTTAACCCTGTTTACCATAACCTTCTACTGTCTGTTCTTCAGCCAGTTTCCTATCCCTCTAACTATGTCCCTAGCCTGCACCCAAGTCCTTCAACTTCTTCAGCAATCTTCTGTGTGGCACCAAGTCAAAAGCTTTGCTAAAATTGAAGTAGAGTAACTCCACAGCCTGGCCCTTAGCTACTACCTTTGTTACTCAGTCAAAGAAAACTATCCGGCTGGTCTGACTAGACTTCCCCATCGCCAATCCATGCCATTTACTATCCTATAGACCGTTGCTGTCTAGGTAGAACACAAGGTCCTCTTGATCAGTGGCTCCATTACTTTACTCACTACTGAGTTAAGGCTGACATGTCTGTAATTCATTAGTTGCTCCTTGACCCCCCCTTCGGTAATGGGACTATGTCCACTACCCTCTAGTCTTTTGGAACTACCCCGTCGGAACTGAGCTAGTGGTTCTGCCAGTTCTGCAGCCAATTCCTTGAGCACCCTTGGGCACATCCCGTCCAGCCCAGGGACTTTATCTACCTTTAGGACTGCAAGTCCCTTCTTGACCCTTTCTCTGGTAAATACTGGCTGCCTTATTTCAGGAATGCCCCTGACAGCCACCTTATTGCCATTTCCAAGTGTGGGACCTGCTGTCTTCTCTTGCAAAGACAGTGCAGAAGTAATCGTTAAAGATGGCTGCTTTGTACTTATCTTCCTGTAGTACCCTTCCCCCACTTGTAGCCTAACAATACCCCCTTCCTTCTACCTTTTTTCCTTACTATATCTGAAGAATTGTTTTTTCCCACCCATGACCCCCTCCATAATATATACCACCAGTATCTGCCTTTGCCTCCTTGACCATCCTTATTGCTTCCCTAGTTTTTATTCCCCCCACCCCACATTTCCTTGTACCTGATGAAATCTTTTTTCCTTTAAGAAGCGCGTTGGATCGTCTGAATGTATCATTTGTGTGGCCATCTGTGGAGCTGGCCATGACCCTGACCTGGTACAGAGGCTAAACCAACATATGTAATTGTTACTATCATTTTCTGCTGGGTTTTCAAAAGCAGAAATGGATCTACCGTTACACTTTTAAGTACTTCCACATGCTTGCCAGGAGAGTTTCCAACACTGTTAACACCAGACTGCTGATGAATGTTAAATTCAGTAGCAGTCTGTGGGAAACATTCTGTAAGATCCCATTACTTGTAGTGCATAAATGAAACACAGTATTGTTGAAAGAGGAAAGAGGCATTGAATGGATGATGTCAGCCTCCCCCCCAAAAAAAAACAATAATCAGCTTTGTTAGTCATCTGAGTGGTAGACAATTAGCAGTATGCTAAAGTATGTGACTGTAGTTCTTGCTCTCATTCTCTCTCTTCCAGAAGGGTGATTTGACCCAGTACTCCAATCTTTTAACTAGGATATTTGCAGTGGGAGTTGTAGTCTTTGGGTATGGGCCAGTACTGTGAAGGCAAGTTGTGTTACAGTAAGTCTCTTGTTCTTGACAGACCAGGCTAGGGGCTTTTTCTTCAGATACGAGAGGAAAGGAATTTGGGTTTATATAGCAGCTTTAATACAAACTGTATCCTAAAGTGATTTTTAGTCCAGGAGGAGAAGAAAATGTTGCTGCCCTTTTAGACATTTTGAAACAGCATAACGAAAGATGACAGAGAAATTAAGTTAAGCACAGGAAGGCCACATGGCTTGCTCAGGGTCACACAATAAGTAAGTGGTGGTTGTGATTTTCAAACCTGGGTCTCATGTTTCACAGATGTGTGCTCAAAACCACTAGATCAAAGTGCCTCCACATGGGTCATACTCATCTCCAAGGGGTTGTTGGGAAAGGCAGAGGAACAGCACTGGCTCGTGTTTCCAAGTCCGAGTCCAGTGCTGGAGCTATGGTCAGTTTTGGCAGACTTCTGCTATAGCATTTTGGTCCCATCACAACCGGAGGCTGGGGTGGGATCTGAATGGGTGCAGTGAATAGGAGTTATGAAAAAAGGAGTGAACAGGCAATGAGAGGGCACAGTCAGGGGGTCTATATTAAAACAAAAAGTCACTTTTTGCAGCACTGTTTAATCCTGTAAATGGCATTATCTTTATGAAACAGAGCATGAAACCCTGCAAGGGTTTTTGTTGGCACTTATAAAGGGTCATCTGTCCAGGGCATAAAAGGGAAAGCACATAATCTACTATTCAAGAGAGCAACCAATGACGGGGTGTATAAGTAGGGTCATTAACATTCACATTTTATTTTTAAAATGCCTCCATGTCAATGCTCTCCATTCCTGTGACTTTCATGATTCACTTTCTCTCATCTGAAATTTAGTTTAGTCAGTGACCACCTCCACTGGGAAGCTGTTCCAAGCATCCATTACCCTTTCCGTGAAGAAGTACTTCCTCACATTCTCTCCCCCTCCCCCACTTCATAGTGTGATCCTTGTCCTCGAGGATCTTTTTCTTTGGAAAATGTTTCCTTCCTGTACCTTGTTTATACCTGTGAGGTATTTGAATGTTTCTATCATATCCCCTTCCCCTCTTTTCATCTAGGGAGTAAATATTTAATTCCTAAGCCTTTCTTCATAGGGTTTCTGATGCAGGCCCTGCACCATTTTGGTTGCCCTCCTTTGTACTGCATCTACCCAGTCTATGTCCTTTTGGAGGTAGGGCTCCAGAATAGGACACAGTACTTGAGGTGGGGTCTCACTAGTGATCTATACAGGGGTATTATTACCTTCTCCTTTCTGCTGGTGATACCCCTGCCTATGCATCTGTGCATCCCGCTAGCCTTTCCCACTGCCTTGTTACACTGTTTAGCTGCTGTACCTTCAGGTCTTCAGAAATGATTGCCCCAGGTCCATTTCCTGTTTGACTACTAGTACTTCTCTTCCCAGTTGATATGCTGTCCCCGGGTTTTTGTACCCCAAGTGCATGATTTTGCACTTTTTTGCATTGAAGCTCAGCTGCCAAAACATGACCTTTCTTCTAGCTTTTTCAGATCTTCTCTCTTTCCACCCCCAGCCACCCCAATTAAGACTATTCTGTTGCAGATTTTTGTGTCACCTGTGAACAGGCATACCTTCCCTTTCAGTCCTTCTGCAATGTTGCTTATAGAGATATTAAAGAGGACTGGGCCTAGTACTGAACCTTGTGGCACCCCCACTGGTCACTTTTCCATCTCCAAGGTGGATGCCATTTACCACCACCCTCTGATTCCTATTGTCCAGCCAGCTCTCTACCCATCCGGCTACTTTATGACCCCCTCCCAGGCTTCTCAGCTTGCTCACCAGTCCTTTATGTGGAAGAGTGTTGAAGGTCTTTACTGAAGTCTAGGTAGGCTACATCAGATACTTCTCTCTGATCCACTTCTTTGGTTACCCAGTCAAAGAACTGGGTCAGATTTGTCTGGAAGGACCTCCTCTCTGTGAACCCATGTTGCCTTGGATCCTGAAGACCATTGGAAACAAGGAAACAAGGCTGGCAGTATAGCCTAGAGGTTAGAGGAATGAGGTGTGAACACGCTTGGTACATCCTGCAGACCAGACCTGAGTTTTACTCTCACAACCTCCACTTGCATACTGAGTGACTGAGCAAGCCAATTAACTGTCCAGTGCTCCCAGGTCACCCCTGAAAACAGGCACTTGTGCCTAGTGGGCCTTACTTGATCACCAAAGACCAAAATAAAAGAAAAAAAAAGAAAGGTATTCCCCAGTCCTTTTCTTCAGTAGAGATTCCATTACTTGGCCCACTACCAAAGTCAGGCTGATAGGCCTGTAATTTTCTGCCTCCTCTGTTTCCAGCGTATACCCAAGAAGCAGTTTACAAGAAGAGCAGTAAATGATACATAAAAGATACAAGGAAAGAAGACATTCACTAGATTCAGATGTGTCATACCAGAAAGGCACTCTAGAGGAAGAGCAGAGAACACATTCAGTAAACTCAGAGGTGTTACACCAGAAAGGCAGTATGGAGGAAAAGCAGAGAACATATTCAATACACTCAAATATGTAATATACTATACCAGAGAGGGAGTTTGGGAGAGCAGTAGTAATGGTTATATAAAGGATACAAGGAAAGGACACATTTACTGATGCCGGCCCCCCTGGTGGGGGGAAAGCCATTCAAAGGTGTCAGTCAAATGTCTTCTGGGAGCATCTGCTAAACGGGGTAGAGAAAAGATGGGAAAATTGGTTGACAATGCAAGGGAAGGACTGAGGGTGATAATTCATGTCGGTACAAAAGACTTAGCCCACCAACCAGTTGATGTGGTCAAACAAAATGTGGCAAAGCTGGCAGGAATGCTGGAGGCGGGAGCATCATCCTTGGGCTTCTTGGCGGTCCTACTGGTGTGGGGGAGGGGGGAGAGAAGAGGGACAGAATTAGATAAGATGAGATAGCGGAACTTAATGGATGGATGAAGGAATGGTGCCAGACAATGGGTAACCCTTCACTGGCAGCTGAAGTGATTTCTGGGAAAGGAAGCTTTTCAAGGGAGATGGTCTCCACCTGACTAGGGAAGGGGCTAGTGTGTTGGCACAAAAGCTCAACGTTTACATTTATCAGATAGGGTGACAGGAGCAGGGAGTTGGACAGCAGGAGGAAGGGAGCAAGAGGAGGGATAATAGAAAATCAAGAGGGGGAAATAAAAGGGAACTTGGGTTGCAGTAAGACACGAGGAGGGAGTAAGGAAGGTATGAATCATTACGCAATGGCTAATGACCCAACATAGGCAGATTTGTAACTCACCAACAGTTTCCTCTCCTGTCACTTATTTTCCCTCAGTACCAGCTACTACCCTTTTATTATACTTATTATGATGACACTTTCTTTTCTCTTTTCTCCTCTTTTCTATCTCTCTCCACTCTCCCCCTTTTTTCTCTCTCTTCCTCTCCCTTTTCCTATAAATAATTAATTATTGCTATCCATAGAAGAATCAGGGGAATGTTGTTCAATAAATTAGAGCTATAAGAGAATATATGCAAAGAAATGTGACATCTTCAAAGGAGATACTATAGTATACCCTAAGAATAAGTGTTGCTTTGCTTCCTCCTTTTTCTCTCCCTTTTTTCTCTCCTTCTTCTTCTTCACAATCTTAGAGGATGAATATGTTTAGAAGCAATATTTTTTTTAAAATGTTGTCCTTATATGATAAGCCCTACTGGGGTTATTTAAATGTAATAGGTACCAAATTATATCTATGATAACTGTTGTATTAATCTCTGTTATTCATAGAATATCTATGTTGTACATTTTAATGAATTCTAAAAACAATGTTATTAAAAAAAAGTATAGGGTCAGCAGAAAGGAAGGAGAGATAACAAGAGAAAGTCTTCAGCAAGGGAGGGTGGGGGAAAATACAGAGAAGAGACAAAGAAGTAGATCTAATATATGGAGAGTCATGAGCACCAGTGCTAGGAGTCTGGGAAACAAAGTCCCAAACCTGGCAGCAGTCATGGCAGAAGCAGACCTAGACGTGGTGGCTATTAGGGAAATGTGGAGCTATGGGGAACAAGACTGGGACATGTCCATACTTTCAGAAAGGACAGAGAAAGCAGAAAAGGGAGGGGAGTAGCACTTTTTGTAAGGGATGACATAAAGGCTAGTGAGGCATTGGGCAAGTGTGTGGGGGGGCAGAGGCTCTATGGGTCACCTTGGAGATGGGGAAAGGGGATGTTATTTGCACAGGGGTGATATACAGGCCACCGTCACAAGAAGTGGGGGGGTGGACAAAGCTATGATGGAGGAAACACAGGGGGTGGCAAACAAGGGGGAGGTGCTGGTGTTGGAGGATTTCAACTTGCCAGATGTGGAGTGGAGTACCCCAGCAGCAGCCTCTGCCAGGAGTAGAGATACCATTGTCTCCCTACACGGGGCACTCTTGAGACAGCTAGTCAGGGAACCTACTTGAAGGGGCAGTACTGGACCTGATTTTCACAAATGGAGACAGAGTGGGAGGGGTTTCAGTGGGGGGAAAGCCTAGGCACAAGTGACCATAATACAGTATGGTTCACATTAAGGACAGCATCAGAAAGGAAACATACTGAGTTAAAAGTCTTAAATTTCAGGAGAGCGGACTTTAAGAGTATGGGAGACTGCCTCAAGAAAACATTTGTAAGGGTGGAAGAAAAATGGGAAAAAAATAAAGGGGGCTATAGTAGATGCCACACATCTATGCATCAGACAAGTCCATAAAAACAGGAAAATTAGGAAACCTGTATAGTTCAGTAGTGGGGCTGCAATAAAGATCAGTGCGAAGACAGCAGCGTTCAGGAGATACAGACACTGGTTCGGAATAGTGCCGACAATAATAGCACAGCCCAGAACCACGCAGCAATAAAAGCACCAATTCAGCCCCCCCCCCACACCCCCTGAACTGAAGGATTCTTACTCTGGGGGGGAAGTGGATCACTGGGAAAGTTAAAATTTGAGGGGCCATGAAATACTGTTTCCATGACCCCATAGAAAAAAACTAAGTCCCGAGTACACAAAAAAAGTTGGAGACCAGAATTAGAACCCTGGTCTCCAATGTTGCTGGCTGAGCTGCTCAACACTCCAGCTCTCCACATCACGGGATCAGCTCAGCCAGCCTCCTGGATCCTGGTGCCCTTGTGTGCTTTAAGCACAATGGACAGCAGCCAGAGGAGTGCTTACTGAAAGCACTGTAAATCCCCTCTTGCTGTCCGTGTTAGCACTACAGGGACTAGAGCTCTGTTGACTGGTGTTGTTCCTGGAGCGCTAATCTAACTGGGTGCTGGAGACACAAACAGACGCAGAGCGAAGAAGATAGAGAAGCATACCAGGAAAGGCAAAAGGAGGCAGGAATTACGATCAGGAGAGTAAAGGCGAGAACTGAAGGGAATACAGCACAGTCAGTTAAGAGAGGGGATAAAACCTTGTATTGGTATGTGAGTGAAAGAAGGAAGACAAAGGGTGGGATAGTTCAGCTGAGGGATATAAGTGAGATGGTGGAGAGGGATTGGGAGAAGGCAGCTATCCTAAATAGCTACTTTTGCTTTGTGTTCATGGTTGGGGGGGGGGAGTAGGGCAGATTGAGGAGAAGGGGAAAGCCAGGGCTGTGCCAACAACTGCAAGGACCCCCGCAAAATACTTTGTGGGGCCCACCTCCCCACCAATAAATGTAAACTAACCATTAGTGCATATCGAATTTTTATAGTGCAAGTTTTTTTGTACTGTATCTGTCCTGCTGAACAGGTAAGCTATCTCTACAGCAACACCGACACAGCGAAACCCCGACTGTGCCTATATCGGCAGCGACAGGGATTTCACTTCAATGGACTTTGCAGTGATGGGGTGATATATATGACTTTACAGTCTGTGCGATGTGGAGTTAGATATCTAAAGTAGAGGGGGTGGGGGGCACAGCCTCCCACATGAGGTGTGTGGGGAAGCGCAGTCCCCCCCTTCATTGGACATCTGGGTGTTGCTGGTCATTGCAGGGAATGCATCAGTGTCGGGGTGTCGACAGGTTTCTGACGCTGTCAAGGACATCACAGTGGGGGATGTCATGCCGGCGTTGTAGATCCTGCTGAACATATATAGTTTGTCCATGCTGCCCCCGTGCCCCTTGCTGGCACCATGAACAATGTAATTTGTTCCTGCTCCACCTGGGGACAACAGCACCAAGATTAGATATTTTGAGTAATGTGCCCAATTGTTTTTTTGCTCTGTACTCCCCCCCAACCATGTGAAACTGGAGTTGGAATCTTCTGACACCAATGCTGACAAACCCAGTTTCAAATGGATAAGCAATTTCCAAAAGAAAACTTGCAAGTTTGCCTGCGAGTAAAGGTTTTCTTAATGCTGAACTCTAAGGCAGTGGGCACCCTAACAGTGCAGGCCCTACTGCAACTGCAGCTCTTACATCCCCCTGGTCACTGCCCTGGGGAAAGCTGGGGAGGGAGTGGACACCAGCCCATTCAAAGTGGAGGGGATCCTAAAGAAACTAGCAGGACTAAAGGTTGACAAAGCCATGGTACCTGATGGGATTTACCTCAGAAAACTGAGGGAGCTGAGGGAAGAGCTAGCGGAAAAATTAACTGCCCTGTTCAATAGATCGTTAGAGATAGGGGTGGTTCGGGATGACTGGAAGGGAACAAACGTTGTCCCCTTCATAAGGGAGGAAGCAAGGATGAGGCAAGTAACCACAGGCCAGTCAGCCTGACATCAGTGGTGGGGAAGGTGATGGAGAAATTACTGAAAGAAAGAATTATGAAGTACCTTAATTCAAATGACTGAAGAATCACAGACAACACAATTTCACAAAAGGGAGGTCATGTCAAACAAACTTAATTGAATTCTTTGACTGGGTGATCAGAGTGATAGATCAGGGCAGGACAGTGGATGTGGTATACCTAGACTTCAATAAATCATTTGACACTGTGCTGCACAGAAGGCTTCTGCACAAAATGAGAGCCCTGTAGGTGGGACCAGAGGTGGAAAGATGGATGAAAAACTGGCTGGAGAGAAGAAGGCAAAGGGTGATCATTAATGGAGTTCCATCAGGTGAGGGAAGGGTGACTAGCGGGGTACCACAGGGGTCAGTGCTTGGGTCCAATCCTGTTCAATATTTTCACTGGGGACATTGCAGAAGGGCTTGAGGGAAAGGTCTGTCTATTCGGGGATGATACAAAGCTCTGCAACAGAGTAGATACTGCCGATGAGGTAGAAAAAACGAGAAGGGATTTGCAAAAACTAGAGGAGTGGTCAGAAGTGTGGCAGTTCAGCTTTAATGCCAAAAAGGGCAGAACTTTGCACTTTGGGAGTAGAAATCTAAAAGCAGAGTACAGGATGGGTATTCAGATACTGGAAGCAACAGAGCAGGAGAGGGACCATAATATAATCACATCTAACGATCTCAAGGTGGCTAGGCAAGACAAGGGGGCAGTAGTGAGGGCCAGTAGAATGCTGGGATGCATAAATGGAGACATTTCTCAAACAGAGGATCATGGCATTCCTAGAAGCTAGTGGCCATCAGGATCTCAAGCAGCATGGTTTCACAGCTGGTAGGTCATGCCAGAGAAACCTGACAAGAGTTTTTTGACTGGATTACAAAGGTTATAGATGACGGTGGGGCTGTAGATGTGGTCTTCTTAGACTTTAGCAAGGCCTTCAACTCGGTTCCACACAGAAGGCTGGTAAAGACGTTAAACCACACAGGAGCTGGATCAGAAGTAGTTAGATGGGTCAAAAACTGGTTACAGGGCAGAACCCAGAAAATGCAAGTAAACGGAGCACTGTCATCAAAAGGTAGGGTAACCAGTGGTGTGCCCCAGGGTTCAGTACTGGGACCCTTGCTTTTCAATATTTTCATATCGGACATAGTTAATGGACTACAGGGAAAGGTGTGTCTGTCTTCAGATGACACCAAAATATGCAACAGAGTCGACACCCAGCAGAGAGTGGACAAGATGGAAGCTGACCTCAAGAAACTGGAAGAATGGTGTGGATCATGACAGCTGAGATTCAACGCAAAAAATTGCAAAGTCATGCACATAGGAAAAAGAAATCCAAATAAGGCACATTACCTTGGAGGGGAAAGACGCAGTTTGGGGATCATTATCTCAGACATCTTGAAGCTAGGTAAACAGTACAAGAAGGCAGCATTAAAGGCCAACAGTATGTTGGGATACATTTGGAAGGGAATCATAAGCAGGAAGAGGGAAGTGATTCTACCACTGTGCAGATCACTGGTTAGGCCTCACCTGGAGTACAGCATCCAGTTCTGGAGGCCCCAGCTCAAAAAGGACATTGTAGAGAAGGGCAACAAAAATTATTCAGGGACTGCACGAGATGTCCTACGGGGATAGACTGGAAGAACTGAATATATATTCCCTGGAACAGAGAAGAGAGCGGGATGACATGATCAAAACATTCAAGTACATAAAAGGCACCAGCCTGGTGGCACTGAGGGTTGAGGCACTGGACGCCACACTGGTGACCCAGGACTGGTGATGGACTTGGAAAAGCCAGGGGGCAGCGAGGGTGGGAGAGAATGGAGCATCTGGAGGACAGCTCTTCTCTCCCAGGGAGGGATCCCGGGGCTGCTCTGTGTCCTGGTGACCCCCCATGGAGATCATGGAGATCGGGGGCATTGCAGGCATAGAAACATAGACTTTGATGGCAGACAAGGACCACTTGGTCCACCTAGTCTGCTCATTTCCCTACCTACTGGATAAGCTGCAGATCCTAGTTAACCAACAGCCTATTTCTTCCTACCCACCACAAGAATGGCTTCATGTCTGTCCCATGCATTCTTGAATTCTCCTACAGTTTTAGACCCCACAACCTCCTCAGGAAGGCAGTTCCATGCGTTCACCAAAAATACTTCCTCACACTGCCCCTGAGCCGTCCCCCCTCTATCTTCAAATTGTGCCCCCTTGTTCTTGCACATCTCTTTTTCTGAAAGATGCTACCCTTGTGGACCTTGTTGATTCCACTGAGGTACTTAAAAGTTTCTATCATGTCTCCCCTTCCCTCAAGGGTAAGGAAGAAAAATCCCCATTGATGAGGACAGGCGATGGCTTCCTGCCCCGTTGTGCCACACTCCATCACCGGGCTTCTCCCTCCATCCTAGCCCAACCACCCAGCTGGGCACATTAGATTGCCAGATACAGTGCCCTGGGAGGATAGGGCTGCCTCACCTCGGGGGGGTACAGAGCCGGGGGGGGGTCTGCCTGGCTGGAGCGAGGATGGAGGAGATCTTCAGGTGGGAGGTAAAGCACACGGTAAGCAGAGGTTGCCTGAGAGAGTTCCTTGTCGGCAGTGCAGAAAAAGAGTTGACAAAAAAAAAAGTACATGGAAGGCATAAACCAGGTGTAGCTAGACAATCTCTTCCAATTTAAGAAGGTAGCAGAACCAGGGGACATGATCTAAGGCTGCAAGGAGGGCAGTTCTCTGCCACCAGTAAGTTTTTCTTTACAGAAACAGTGGTGGATGCCTGGAGCAGCCTGCCTGCAGAGGTGGTGGGGGAAAGCACAGTGGTAGGTTTCAAGAATGCTAGGGACAGATACAAGGGAGCCCTCAAACCAAAGGGCAGTTAGACTGCCATGCTAAAAGACAATGGGAAGACTAGATGGACCCTGGTGGTCTCCTTCTGCCATCAACCTTTATGTTTTTATCCTGGATGATGGTTTGACGCTTGATGCATGGGTGTCGGTCATCATCAGGAGCAGATTTTATCATCTCCAGAATATCACCTGAATCCGAGCCCTGATCCCGCCTGAGGACCTGACCATGCTGGTGCATACGTTCGTCACTTCCAGGCTGGACTACTATAATACCCTGTACCTAGGGTTATCTAGAGGCAACCTCCGCAGTCTTCAGCTGGTGCAGAACGCGGCAGCATGGTTGTTGACTGGGGTGAGACAGTGTGAACATATCACCCCAGTCCTCCACGGACTGCATTGACTGCTGGTCAGGTGGAGGACTGTCTTCAAGGTAGAGCTCCTGACCTACAAGACCCTGCATGAAAAGGGACCTGTCTACCTGCAAGATCTCCTTGTCCCCTACCTTCCATTCCAGGCACTTTATTCTGCCGGGGGAGTTCCCAGGATTAGGTTGTGGCAGTCTGGAGACAGGGCATTCTCGGTGGCAGCACCTACCCTGTGAAACTCCCTTCCAGATTATCTAAAGGAGGCTCCCTTGATAGAAGCCTTTAAAAAGGGGTTAAAAACATACCTGTTCCAACAAGTTTTCACTGACTGATTAATTGTGCTAAGGGATGGCTAGAGTAATTTTAAATATGTTCTAATGATGAACTATTGTGTATATGTATTGTGTGTTTTATTGTACAGCACCCAGAGTCTCTGGAGATGGGTGTTTTTATAAAAAAAAAATCTATCTATCTAGCGACAGGGGTATTATGAGCAGAAGGAGGGAGGTAGTGATGCCCTTGTACAAACAGCTGGTGAGGCGACACTTTGAATGCAATGTTCAGTTCTTGAGACCGTACCTCAGCAGGGATGTGGATAGAGCAGAGAGAGTCCAGAGGAGGGTGACAAAAATGGTGTGAGGACTCAGCCATTTGATACATGAGGACAGGCTGAAAGACCTCAACATGTATACCTTGGAGCAAAGGAGGGAAAGGGAGGACATGACAGAGACCTGAAAGTACCAAAAGGATATAAACAAGGTCCTGGATAGCAGTATATCCCAAAATAAGAGACTCTCAAGGACAAGCGGTCATGACATGAGGCTAGACGGGGGAAGATTCAAGGGAAACATTAGGAAACACTACTTCACAGGAAGGGTAGTGGATGGGTGACATTCATGAGGAAGTGGTGAGGGCCAAAACAGTGATGGGATTCAAAGTTTCTTGGAACATGTACAAGGGAATTTTGGGGGGGAATTACCCAGATCACCTGGGACCCTTGGGTAACAAAGACATAGAACACTTGGGCAGACTCAGTGGGCTTAGGGTCTTTATGTGCTGACAATTTCTATGTTTCTATTTAGTACACTAGAAGTTAGCGTACCAAAGAGGCAGTTTGGAAGGGGAGCAGTAAGGGTTACATAATGTAAAGGATACAAGGAAAGGACACATTTAGTACACTAGAAGTTAACATAGCAGAGAAGTGGTTTGGAGGAAAACCAGTAAAGGATACACAGAGAATACAAGTGTTAGTATATCTGAGAAGCAGTGTGGAAGAACAGTAAAGAGTATGTAAAGGATACGAGCAGAGAACACATTAGGACACTCGGAGATAGAAAATAGGCAGTTTGGAAGAAGAGCAGTAAAGGTTACATAAAGGATGCAAGGAGAGAACACATCCAGTACACTCAGTGGTAGGACATCAGAGAGGCAGTTTACAAAAAGAGCAGTAAAGGATCCATAAAAGATAAAAGGAGAGAACACATTTAGCACACTCAGAGGTAGCCAGAGAGACAGTTTGGAAGAAGAGCAGAGAACACATTTTGTACACTCAGAAGTAATATACTGTACTAGAGAGACATTTTGGATGAAGAGCAGTAAAAGATACATGAAGGATACAAGGGAAGAACACATTTAGTACACTCTAAAGGTATCATGCCAGAGAGGCAGTTTGGAGGAAAAGCAATAAAGTTTACGTAAAGAATACAAGTAGAGAACATATTTAGTACACTCAGAGGTAGTATAACTGAGAGGCAATATAGAAAAAAAAGGCAAAGGATACATAAAAGATACAAGGAGTGAACATGTTCAGTAAACTCAGAGGTAGTATACCACAGAGGTAATACAGAAGAACGGTAAAGGATATATAAATGGTACAAAGAGATTCAGTACACTCAGAGGTATGTAGCATACAAGAGAGGCAGTTTGGATGAAAAGCTATATAAATGATCCATAAAGGATACAAGTAGAGAGAGAGAACACATTCAGTACACTTAGAGGCAGCACCCCAGAGAGGCAGTTTGGAAAAAGAGCAGTAAAGGATACTGTGACAGCTTACAACATGTTTGTGTGTGTGTGTTTGTGTTTAATTTCTATAACCATCTATGGCTCAGTAAAGTATTTCAGCTGAGTAGGCAGGTCTGGTAGAAACTAAAAATTACATACCAATGTAGCCCATGCCTAGGGGCACTCAGCTAATGGGGCCTTTGTGTAAGCAATCCTTTTTCCTGTCCTATAAAGGCTTTTTGTTTTGGTTGAACATCAATGGGCTGAATCCCTTCCTGTAACAAAAATACATGTTTTGAGTGTAAACAGGGCCAAAGCAGTGCAAGACAGCACCCCAGTGATTTAGCCATCCAGGATAGCAAAAGATCCAGACTGCAGTCCACAAAACTAGTTTGGAATCGTTCTGGCAGATGGTGGTCTCCAGAGATAAAAAAAAAGGCCTAGTATGTGATGTCAGAGAGGTATGTATGATGATGCAGGTGTAGTGGGCCAGCCAGACGAAGATATCTCTGTGTGGGTTTGCTGTAAGAGTTCATTATGTTTTGGGATTCTGAATTAGCAACATCATGGGTTTGAATCTACCATAACTCTCAAAGTTCCCAGTTGGTGGTAAGCGTCTTCTTCTGTACTTCGGATTTAGATAATTTTGAGTTAGGCTTCTGTGCGATCTCTACCTTTTCAAAAATGTATTTTTCATCTCTGTAGAATACTGTATTCCCTATAGTCTTTAGTGTGCATTATCCTGTAACATATGTAAATATCATGGAGTATTAAATGTTATTTTTATATACTTCATGCTTTCTGTGACTGACTTATTTCAGGTATAGATAACCAGGGCTACATATGCAAGTCTGTGATCCATTTTTGAAGAGGTAGGCTACAGTTACTGTAAACTAAGGTAAAGTGTTTTCAGCTGTGACAGAAGGGGTGGGTCATTTGCTCTTTTGTGAGCTACTGTGTGAGTAGTAGCTCAGGTGGGATCTGGACCTATACATATCCCAAGTGAGGCTTCAGCTGAATGGTGGCAGCCTACCAAGATCGCCCTTTCAGGCATCTAAAGGATTGTGAAAAGTGGTAGCAGTCCAGACTGAGTACTGGGTAAGAACCAGTCTGTGACAGATACATAAAGGAGACAAGGAGAGAACACATTTAGAACACTCTGATGTAGTATACCAGAGAAGCAGTTTGGTAGAAGAGCAGTAAAAGATACATAAAGGATACAAGGAGCGAACACATTCTGTATATTCAAAGGTAGTATACCAGAGAGGCAGTGTGGAAATGCAGAAAATGATACATAAAGGATACAAAGAGAGAACACATTCAGTACACTCAAATGTGGTATAACAGGCAATTTGGAAGAAGAACAGTAAAGGATACATAAAGGATACAAGGAGAGAACACGTTCGGTACACTCAGAGGTAGCATACCAGAGAGGCAGTGTGGAAGAGCAGAAAAGGATACGTAATAGACACAAGGAGAGAACACATTCAGTATAGTCAGAGGTAGTACACCAGAGAGGCAGTGTTGAAGAGAGCAGGTTGTAGGCTCCATAAAGGGTACAAGTAGAGAACACATTCAGTGCACTTGGAGGTCATATACCGGAGAGACGATGTGGAAGAAGAGCAGTGTGTAGAATCCATAAAGGGTACAAGAAGAGAACACATTTAATACAGTCAGTGGTAATATGCCAGAGAGACAGTTTGAAGGAAGAGCCGTAAAGGATACATAAAGGATATATTTTTTATTTATTTAAAGAGATAACATATTTAGTACACTGAGCGGTAGTATATCAGAGAGGCAGTTTGGAATAAGACCAGTATTTGGGATCCATAACAGGTGAAAAACAGATATACAAGTAATCCCTCTGTATCCCTAAGCCACAGACCCTGTGGTCAGTTGAATTACCCAATTATTACTGACCTGTACCACATTCTGACTCATTTTTTCAACCAGTTTAAAATATATAATTTATGACTTCAACTATTCAACCAATTTTTGTAAAATTTCTGTGCGTTTGGGACAGCACATGAACGAGCAATAAAATTACTTAAAGATCAATTGCCCCCCCCCCCCACGTTAAATTGTTCAAGCCTACCTTAATCGGTGTGGATTGCCGTCCTGAGTTTGGTCATAGTGGGGTTTTTTTTTCCACAAAAATGCATGTATTTTTGAATTATAAACACACCACGCGCTGTTCTCACCACACGACCGCTCTGCTGTATTGTGAGATGTGACCTTTCACCTTGCGCTGCTGCATGATGTAAATTTTGTCACCCCTACCATGGGAGCTTTAAAGCAGCAGTTCTTTTTTCAGTACCGAAGATGGCATCTTATGATAGTGATGCTGAGACCAATGTTATCTGTTTTCCCGTTGATCCCTTTGAATCGAAGCCACTGGCTTCAGTACGGAGGTCATCCTCTCCTGTAGCTACCGGCTCTAGTGTTCAAAGTGATGTTGGCAGCAGTCTGGATGCTGATGTTTCTCAGCTGGTCCATGAATGGTTAGTGTAGAACAGTGAAGTACTTCACCTCTGTACATGACCTCCTGACTGAAATGTCAGTGTGTGTGTGTGGGGGGAGGGATAAACTTGCGGACTGTCTGTATATTGTAAGTGTGAGATGCACACTTAAACCCACACTGTAGCCCTTAAAAATTGGAATCAGCAGTGGGACAGAAAACTTGAGGATGACCCTTATTTATAGTAGAATGTATTGCAAAATAAATGATTGCTTTTTTACATCTTCAGATTTATGTCCTGACCTAGCTTTCCTCTGTTATACAGCAGTGAAACATAGTTCTGTGTGGTGGAGTTTACTGTATTGTACACAACTTGCACTGCTGATTTACATTAGCAAACTGAATAAAACCAACATGGTAGAAGATTATGTTCATAATTATTTTTTTGTTGCCAACTGATTTTTCTTAGTTGTAAAATTAAAGTTTTATCATGTGATTTTAGAGCAGGAAGTTCCCCTAGTCAGAACATTGTTATCAATAAAGAGTGGTGTGTGTGTGTGTGTGTGTGTGTGTGTGTGTGTGGAGGGCACATCTGGACAGTGGACAGAGTGCATAGATTGACACCCAATTTTAAATCCAATAACAGAGGAAGTCAGCTTGATCAACTGGTTAGAGCATAAAACTGTAACCTTGAAGCACAGGTTTTAATCCAACCATTCACTAAACCATTGTTTTGAATGGCTTTAAGTATTAATAATCAGCATCTTTCAGATTTAAAGATACTGTAGAACAAAAGAACATGACATGAGACTGGAAGGGTGTAGATTAAGGGGCAACGTGAGAAAGTACTTCTTCACAGAAAGGGTAATGGAGGCATGGAACAACATTCCAGCAGAAGTGGTTGAAGCAAAATTGGTGGTGTAATTCAAAATGTCATGGGTTAGACATAGGTGTACTCTGGGTGCCCGATTCCAAGTCGGCTTCACCATGGCACAGTGTGGGTTGCGCCAACACAGGTGAGTTGGTTGCACCTTCGCCATGTATGTCTGCGGGATTCTGAGGCGGCCTGCGCCATGGTGTGGGCAGCCTGTGCCCAAGGGGACATACATCAGCCAAGGCCCTTACAGCATGGCGGAAGGGGGATTACGGCAGCAGCTGCACCCTGTTCTGAAAGGGCAGCTGCCGTAACCCTGCAATGCCATTCCAAGAGGCACTGCATGGTTAGACCAGCTCCTAGCTGATGTATGGGGCAACCATCCAGGCCAACTGCCTGTTGCCCCCCCCCACAGTGCCATGACTTGCACGTGGCCGTGCCACACAGCCCTCCACCACAGAGCAACCCTCCCACCCCCGCAATACCAGGGTTCCACCCACTGACGCCTGGGTTTGTGGTATGCCAATGCTACCCCCCAGAGCCAGTGCCACTCTGCCAACACCCCATCATGTCCTACAGGGGCTTGTGGGCATGCCTTGGGGCTTGGGGGGGGCTGTACACTGTTGTTGGCTCATTGGCAGCTTGCGGCACCTGGGTCAGGTGCGCCCTTCCTGTGGAGCAACCCTGCCGATGCTGCAAGTCACAGGGCATAGGTGCTTGGGACCCTGCCTGTTCTGGAATCTGGTGCAGGGTCCCCAGCATAGTGGCGTATGTTGCAACTCACATCCGCCAGTGAATTGTGGCACACATCTTGGAATCGGGCCCTGGGTGTCCAAGGGAGGATATGAGGCAGGCAAACTAGTAGGATGTAAATATTTTGCAGTTACAGTAGGTATGGGAAAAAAATGCAGACCAGATGGGCATTGCGGTCCTTATCTGCCATCAAATTTTATGACCACACACACAACCAGTGAGCAGTCCTCAGGCTGCACAAACCTCTTCCCTACTGGCTGACACCCAAATGGTTTAGTTTGCTCATGAACCTAGGTCGCTGGCTTAGCATGCGGAAAAACTACCGCCATTCTGATGAGCAGTCCTTTGCATTGCAAAACATCAATAGCCGGATTACCAATAATTCACCAGATGGGATACAGTAACAGTTCTTCAGCACGCTGCAGGGCATTCAGGAATTCTGGTTATGTAATTTACTGTTGGAACTGCTTCTAGCTTACATTGATAAAGTCTTCCTCATCTGGTTTTCTTAATCTTTACATTTCACATATACATATTTATCCTCTGCAGTGGCCTGTAAAGTATGTCAGCCAGCCTTTGACGGACTCTGAGTTGTTTTGGATCTTGTATCACTGTGCAGACCACTGGAGCCAGCATGGAGGCTTCATACTGCCACTGGCTTCGATGGTTTTCACTTTTTAATCCCCATTACCCAATGCATCGGAATGCGGTGGCTCATGTGCGTGTAACCACGCATGTGCCCCATGTCTCTGGTGACTGCACCGTCTGCCCTTCTCCATCCTAGCACCAGGACTCCTCTTGTGTGGCGCTGCCACCCAGCCTCCACCTGGATGCAGCCAATCGTCAATGAGTCTCTTTAAACCCTCCCAAGGTGTAGAACTGTTAGACGGCAGCTAGAACAGCTCCTCTCCACCCCACCCCCCTCCTGGCCCACCCCTGATGCCCCAATATGGAGCCTGAACATGGTTTGCTGGCACGTTGCAATGTGTGTTGTCCGGCATCTAAACCATCAGTGTCAATGGGCCTTCCTTTGGTTGCATTATACTTTTCAAAAATGTAACATCTTGTAATCTGTTGTCAGAAGGGACTATAGGTTCTTCGTGACTGACCCCTCCACCTGCTGCATAAGCATTAATGAAGTACGTGGTGCAGTCACATTCCAGTTTCTATGTAGTCCCTAACAACTCAACTTCCAAAACATGCACTTCCATGAGTAAGCAAAACTTTGTGTATATGTTAAAGGCCTGTACTGTACTCACGTCCACTGTCTCCGCTGGTAGACTCATCATACTCTGGGAGGTGTATGGACTCCAGCATTGCCCCTTAATTTACCAGACATGAGCTTCCAGTTATGTCCATGCCATGCATGTGATACAGTACACCAGATCAAACATATATCATCAGTCTTGCCACTACCTAATAGTAGTTGAAAGATGGGGATCATGCCACCGTCTCAGCCTCAGGTTCTTGTGAGTTAAGTTAATATCTCCAGACTCACTTCAGAGCTTTTGTTCCTCATAACCATGATCATGTTGGTGGCCCTGTGTTGCACCCTCTCAAATTCCTCATTGACCTATCTTTATTGAAGAGAGCAATACTGCATGCAGTACTCAAGGTTGTCCCTGACCAGAAAAGTGGACGTAGAACTTCGCCTGCTTTTCTTGATTACCACAATGGTTGTGTGCTGCAGTATTCTGCTAAAAATCTCTATACCAGCCACGCTGTGCTTGCCCTGCTTCAACCTGTTGTCTATTTAGACCTTCGGAACACTTAGAATACTGGGTGGGCAATTATGCACAATCAGTATGTTCGGCCATAGATGTGGTTCTGATTTCTTCTGACCACGAGAACAAAGCTTGAGAGGTCCATGGGAATATGAACCCTGAGGTGACAGAACATACTGGTTGTGCATAAAGTTGCTCATCCTGTATTTTTTACTTTTTTTATTTTCCTCTCTTTTTGCTGCCTGTGACCACTGAGGCCTCTGCCTGGTCATGGACCCCTGAACCCCTACTTCCATATTGGCCGTGACTCCTGACACCCCCCCGGCTTTCCCCCCTTGGAGTGGGGTTGTGGCACCTGGGCTTAGTGCCGGAAATGTGGGACCAGAATCAGGGAGCTGGCCTGAAAGCTAATCGGGGCCAGGGGCGGGCATCATACATGGCAGTCTTGAGCGATTTTTCTTGTTAAGTTCCTCAGAGGCGGAGATGTGCAATGATGGCCTGCATCCACCCTGCCCCTCTATGGTTTATGATGTCGGCGTCAGCGATTCCTCCTGGCCTCTGCCAGAATTCCTAAGTGCACCGGGCATTCTCCCCTACTCTCCCCCTCTTAGAAGGAGGGCAGCTCTAAGGGTGATCTATCCTTCGCCGGCCGGCCCTCCAGCTCCCTGGGTCCGTTCCCGAACCCAGGATGCTGGTGTCGCAAGTGGAACTACAACCGCTGCGCCGGTGGGCCGGCCTGTATTTTTTATAGTGTATAGTATTATGTGAAATGTGTGTGCAGTGTTTCTTTAGCTTTCAGGAAGAAGCTGACTTGTGGGATCTCTAGAAGTTTTAGAATGCTGTTATACCACAGAATGGCATAATCACATACTATGGCCTTTGTACTGTGGTACAACAGCATTTTGAAAAGGATGGATTTCTATACAGAACAATGCTCTACTATACACTATACTTTACTTCTTGACTCAAACAGGAAACCCATCCCTGACTTGATTGTAGGACCCTTCCACCCACATTACACAATATTGCATGAAAAATGATAAGTGAGCTGCATCACCGTCGGCGTAAAGACTGGGTTTCTGAGAAAAAAACTCATGTTTTTTCATCTTATTGCCAGAAAATGTGTGCGTCACTTGTGTCATGTACTGCATATAAATGGCAATGCCATTATTTCTCATTCAAGTGTGTGTGTGTGTGTCAGTCGGCAGTTTACGAGCTGCGTGTGGAAGCTGTGATTCGCTCTACTGCTGACTGCACTTAGCTGTGCACTTTATTTGCCTTTTTTTAAACTTTAAATTTTTATTGCATTTTTCATATATAATAATACAAGTTCATACATAGCTAACAACAATCATAAATAATACATAAAACACTGAGTGCCATGTAGGTGTATAACTTAAATACATTATCTGTAAATAAAGTTTCCAGATAAAAAAGAAATAACTGAAAAAAGCAGTTTATCTAGCTTCTAAGAATTCTGTTCTGATCACTAGGTAAGAATCTGGCTAAACCTAGGTGCGTATATGGAAGATATATAAAACTGAGACATTGTTTCATAAAAGTTTGATTTAAGCTGTTAATTCTAAGAAATGCAAAAGAAATGACATATACATTTTAAAAAAGGTATAAGTGCCCTGCTCTCATAAGAAAATTAATAATGTGTTCTGTTAAGGGAGTAGCATGTTATGTCGAGTATAGCAGGGATAAAATGTTCCAGTTTTCCAAGACCCCCTAATCGTGGGACAAAATCAGGTCTCTGTGCCATAATGTATGTGAGCCACCTTCTCCAGAGCAGTTTAAACTGGACCTGTCTTTTATTGATAGAGGCCATGAGATTCTCCATCCTATAAACAGAGATCATCAGGTCTTGCCAGTGAACCATAGAAACATTCTTATTAGCGAGCCAGTTCCTGGTGATCATTTTTTGGGCTGCCAGGAGCATATTTCTTCGCAACTTGGCTGTGCCCTCATCTCTGTGACCAGGTGAAAGGTCTAAGAAAAAGTATAATGTGGGGGTTAGAGCAAGGCTCGGGTCAAAGACGGAGTGTATGGCCTGTTGCAGCTTGTGAAAAAAGGAGGTTAATGAGGAGCAGCTCCACATTATAAGAACCAGGGCTGCTGGAAACTGGCTACAGCCCCTCCAACAGGCCCTGGTATTTCCTCCTTTATACTTCCCTGTTATTGCTGGGGTTTGGAAGTATCTAGAGAATACCTTTCATGAAAATTCTCACCAGCTCACTGCGGACACTTCCCAATGAATTCTCCCTAAAGTTTTGGACCAAACTATCTCAGGAATTGGCACTCCCAAATCCTGTGTCCAGGTCTTTTTGATGGTTTGTGATGTGTCCCCCTTTCACCAGAGGAGAGCTCTACATAAATATGAAACAATCTTATCTTGTGGTGCATGGTTTTGCAGTGCTGCTTTAATAAGGTAGACAATTTCTGAGGGGGAAATCTCCCCTCCCAGGGGAAGGCGGAGAGATTGGACATAGTTCCTGGCCTGGAAATATCTAAACCTGTCCTGCCATGATATTCCATTTTGGTTTACCAACTCCTGAAATTATAGTACACCTCCCTTTCCCAGGAGGTGCCAAACCAAGAACAGGCCCTTCTCTTCCCAGTGTGAAAACCCCCGAGTCCCACATAGCGGGTGCAAAAGCCTGCTCATATGGAAATGATTTTAGAACAGGCCTCCATGGTTGTAGGGATTTATCTTGTAAGATCTCATACCAGTTGGTTAGAGTACAGATTTCCCACTCTCTGAGAGGGTAGATTCCCCCTCCTCCAGAAAGGAGGAGATCGTTCAGATTGGGGAGCTCTCTAGTTTCCAAGGTCTTCCACTTGGTAATACATGCCCCACTTAACCAGTAGAACACTGTGGGAAGCTGGGTTACCTGATGGTATAGCCTTAAGTTAGGGAAGGAAAGCCCACCCTCCCCCTTTGGAATCTGCAGTACAGGTAATCGAATCCTAGACACTTTATTTGCGTTTTAACAAAAACAAATATTGTGTGTGCTTGAGCCCTGCCCCCATAATAGGAAGCAGGAAGAGTGGGCTGTAGTCTGTTGCGTATCTTAGGACTACAGCTCAAGTTTTAGAAGGCTATGGATTTTATTATGGCTATTGTACTACAGGGATTATTGTGCGCCAGGTCCACAGATGAGTGGATTTCACTCACAAATCTTGCTTTGTGTATTTTAAGGGGGTTTTGAACAGTGATTCTGACCCTTAACATCCGGGTCACGAGCTGCTATTTAACTCACACTGCAGAGAGCGGGCGGCTTTGTGTGTCAGTCGGCGTTAGCGAGCTGCGTGTGGAAGCTGTGATTAGCTCTACTGCTTACTGCACTTAGCTGTGCACTTTATTTGCATTTTAACAAAAACAAATATGAAACACATGTTGTGTGTGCTTGAGCCCTGCCCCCATAATAGGAAGCAGGAAGAGTGGGCTGTAGTCTGTTGCATATCTCAGGACTACGGCTCAAGTTTTGAAAGACTGAGGACCTGATTCCAAGTTACGTTACACCTAGTGCAAGGTGATTTATGCCAAACCCTATGGTGCAAGTTGCACCTTGCACCATGCAATATGCAAGTTGGTATCCCAAGATGTGGGTTGTGCAATGCCGCATGCAGGTTGCACCAAAGGTGGGCTATGCCACCTGCTATGCCCACTAATCACTGCAGCATGGTATAAGGGTGGGTTATGGCAGCACCTGTGCCCTATTCAGAAAGGGCGGCTGACGTAACCCACCTATGCAATTCCAAGACCATGTATGGTGCAGTGAGGTTAGACCAGCACTTAGCTGGTCTAAGGGGCATCTGTCCTGGTACAATGACGGATGCTCCCCTGCAGCACCGTGGAATGCACATTGACATGCCCCATGTACCCCCCCAGCACAGTCATGCCCCCCACCCCTGAATTTCGGGGACATCCCGGGTCCATTTTTTGCCATGCCCGCCCATGCGCCTGTGCCACCTGGCCACTCCTCCCAAGGCCCAGAGTTGATTGCTGCAGTGTTACAGGATGGAGGGCTCCAGGGGACAGTTAACTGCAGGCTGCATCTTGCGGCACCTAGGTCTGTTGTGGCATTCCCGTGGCACAACCCTGTGGCTGCCACAATTCACGGGACATATGGGCTGGTGACCCTGCCTGTCTTAGAATAGGGTGCAGGGTCCCCGGTGTAACAGTGCATGGTGCAGCTTGCATATGCCCGTGAGTTGCGTCATGCGACTTGGAATCGGGCCCCGTGGATTTTATTCTGGCTATTGTACTACAAGGATTATTGTATGCTAGGTCCACAGATGAGTGGATTTCGCTCCCAAATCTTGCTTTGTGTATTTTAAGGGGGTTTTGAACAGTGATTCCGACCCTTGACTTCCGGGTCACGAGCTGCTATTTAACTCACACTGCAGAGAGTGGGCAGCTTTGTGTGTGTCAGTCGGCAGTTAGCGAGCTGCGTGTGGAAGCTCTGATTAGCTCTACTGCTGACTGCACTTAGCTGTGCACTTTATTTGCATTTTAACAAAAACAAATACGAAACACACGTTGTGTGTGCTTGAGCCCTGCCCCCATAATAGGAAGCAGGAAGAGTGGGCTGTGGTCCACTGCGTATCTCAGGACTACAGCTCAAGTTTTAAAAGACTGGGTTTTATTCTGGCTATTGTACTACAGGGATTATTGTGCACCAGGTCCATGGATGAATGATTTCGCCCACAAATCTTGCTTTGTGTATTTTAAGGGGGTTTTGAACAGTGATTCTGACCCTTGACTTCTGGGTCACGAGCTGCTATTTAACTCACACTGCAGTGAGTGTACTGCTGACTGCATTTAGCTGTGCACTTTATCTGCGTTTTAACAAAAGCAAATACGAAACACACATTGTGTGTGCTTGAGCCCTGCCCCTATAATAGGAAGCAGGAAGAGTGGGCTGTAGTCCACTGCATATCTCAGGACTACAGCTCAAGTTTTAAAAGGTTATGGGTTTTATTCTGGCTGATGTACTACAGGGATTATTGTGCGCCAGGTCCACGGATGAATCTTGCTTTGTGTATTTTAAGGGGGTTTTCAGCAGTGATTCTGACCCTTGACTTCTGGGTCATGAGCTGCTATTTAACTCGCTCTGCAGCTAGCAGGGTGAGCGCACAGTGTTCCGTGCAAAGATGCGCACAAAGATGTATGCAAAGACACGCGTGTCCTTGCATGTGTCGAATGTATCAAGTGGGGAAAGAGGAAGAGGAATCTAGTTTGGATAGTATCAGTGGTGTAAGTGCATTTAATACTGAAGCCCTACACAAGAAAGTTTAAATACTGCCACTGATGTGGATTCAGCACTTCACTACTCTACTACCAGCTTCAACATAGCCTGTGAAGTCCATGCCACCTTTAAGAAGTGTAAGATTAGGAGTGACAATAACCCATTGTTCCCCCTAAATCTCCTTGAACAACTGAAAGACTAAGACCTCCTCTGGTACCACGCCAAGGCCTCTTGCTCTCCTTCCGACATGCAGGCATAAAAACTGCCAGAAACCCCTGCACCCATGCTAGTCACCTTGAGAAAGCAAACTATTACAGGAGTACACTTTCCAGCACCTGGAAAGATGGGAGATAGTTGTGGAGTAACCTCACCGAAATTACAGGGAAGAAACCCAGAACACCACCCTCCACTCTGAACATTGAAGGCATCATCACCCAGGACCCAGTAACCATAGCTAATACCTTCAACGCCACCTCTCGGACCTCAGTCATGTGTTAGTTACCCTCTGACTTTTTTGCCTCCCCTGACCCCTCAATCTTCAATGACCATGGGCTTCCTCAGAGACACCCTCTTTTCTACTTCAAAGCTATTTCACAAAGACTAACCAAAAAACACATCCTTAAAGTACTCTGAAAGATGAGACACAGTGGAGACTCCCTCGACCTGAAACTCCTCACCCTCACCATTGACGAAGTCCTTCCACCACTCACAAAAAATTCTCAACCTCTCCCTTAGGCTCTCCCAGTTTCCCCAACTATGGAAACAAGCCCTGGTGACTCCCATTCACAAAAGTGGGGACAAAACCCTTCCTAACAACTATCGACCAATCTCAATACTTCCTCTGCTCTCGAAAGCTCTGGAATGTGTAGTCTCTAACCAACTAAGTGAGTACCTTGAAAAAAATACAATCTACAATATTCCCAACAGCACAGTTTTGGCAAAGGGAACAGCACCACCACAGCGCTCCTCGAGTTCTCCACTTTCATCCAACATGCCCTCGACTGGGGCCAACTTGTCGGCGGTGCTTTCATCAATCTAACAAAGGCGTTTAACACAGTCAACCACCACCTGCTGATCGAACAATTAACTTTAACTCTCAACTGATACAACCCACTGGTTCCATAGCTACCTGAGTAACTGTACCCAACAAGTCAGAATAGGTGATTCCTTTTCATCCTCCCTTCCTGTCCAATCTGGTGTCCCCCAGGGATCCATCCTGGGCCCTCTGCTCCTCAGCGTTTTTCTAAACAATCTCCCTGCCACCTGTCAGGATCGAATACACCTGTATGCTGACGATACAGTAATCTTCACATGTAACCCAGATCCAGCTCTCTTATGGCCACAACTGTGGAAAAGTTTCACAGAAGTTGAAGCCTGGTTTAAAGCACACAAACTCGTCCTCAACTACCAAAAAAACAAGCCAGCCCAGTGGCATTGAGGGTTAAGGCACTGGACGCCTCACCTCACGCTATGCCAGTGACATGGGTTTGGGAATGAGCCCAGGCCGTCAGAGATCGGCTGGGGCAGGAAGGGATTGAGCATCCAGAGGACAGCTCTGCCTTCCTGGGGAGGGTGTAGGGAATAGCGTTGCTCCTGAGTGACCTCTGGTGGCAGTCGAGCGTAGCCACGGAATCTGCAGCACTGCCATATGGCAGGGGTGGAGCTCAGCAGATGCTGAACGTCATTGCACATCCAAGCTCCAATAGAGGGAGGGAGGAGTGGCGAAAAACGAAAAAAACATATCACACAGGTGAGGTGACGGCAACCATGAGAAGCCCCAACCCACAGGCCCAATGTCAGCCGCAACATCCTACACTCTCCCCTTGGGGACTCTGGGGACTCTCCAAGGAGGAAGGAGAGCCTGGAGTCTTGATCCTATTGCAGCATTCAGGAGGAGTGGTTCAGGCGGGCGGTACAGAGTCATGGAGATGAGTATGAGAGCCTGAGAGATGCCCCGGATAGGTAGGAGCATAAATAGAGTTTGAAAAAAAAAACCTACCAAAAAATCAAAACAATGTGGTTCCACGGGACCCACAATAAACATAAAGACCATGAATTAACTTTGAAAAACAACTTGAGTGTCACCTTGGAGCAGGTGGACCAATTCAAATACCTGGGTGTGACCCTTGACTGCACTCTGTCATTTTCCAAACACATTGATAACATCGAAAAGTCAGTGAATACCCGCATAGGGCTCCTATACAAAAATAAAAGCTGCCTGACTACTGAAGCCCTAAATCTCGCCATCCAGAGCTCGGTCATCTCAGTAATCGACTATGGGCTTGTGATATATGGTTCAGCCACTGACATAGCCCTCTGGCACATAGCACTAGCCCTTAACAAAGCCTGTCAGCTTTATACTGCTGCAGACCGCCTCTCTCACACACCTGTGGCATCTATAAGCAGGCAAACTGGCTCCAACTCTCCGCCAGACTAAAGTACCAGACCTACATTTTAGCATGTGCTTGTGATCCCCCCACCCCAGTAGGAATTAAATGTTATCATGCATGTTACACAAGCTGTGAGTCATCCCTAGGATCCCTAGTGGCCAAAAAGCCAGGCTAATACAGTCACCCAAGTCAGAGTAAATTGGGAATTTGTGGCTGTGGCCTGACCCTGCCCACCAGAAGGAATTCAGTGCTCTCATGGTATGCTACAATCAAGTTGTGAGCCTGGGAGGATCTCTAGGCTACCCCCCCCCCCCCGAGTCCCAACCTGGCTTGTCTGGCCACTTGTAGGCTACAAGTGGCCAACAAGCCAGGTCGAGACTTAGGAGGGGTAGCCTAGGGATCCTTCCAGGCTCGCAACTTGAGTGGACAGCATACCACAAGACCAGTGATAAGTGGAGTAGTGGTTTCTCTTATGTCTTTCACGTGTATAGCCACCCACAGAGCACCACTGATAGGTTTGCCAGTGACTCCGTGCACCATGCCGCAGAACTGTATTCATCACCCTCCACCTCTGAAGTTTGCCAGCAGCAAGCAACTTTACCCGAGGCCGAAGAGGATGGAGAACAAGAAAGAAACCGTCAAACTTAGTCTGTGTGCAGGGCTTCGACTAAAGCACAGCTGCAGCTGGTTCAGTAGAAAAAAAACAAACCAGCAGTTACTTCACTCATCACCACCTCCTTTGCTCTGCAAGTCCACTCACTCCACAGTCCACCACAGCAATGGTGGGCCAATAGCTCAGTCTGGCTCTTGGTGGCTTAGATGCCACTGGGATTCAGAGAGGGTCAGGGAATGGGATACTATAAAAAATAATCATGCTAATGTTCTCTGCTTGACGCTCGCTCACTGGTGCTGCCTTCCCTTCACTGAGTTGCTGCTGCCTGGCCTGGTGGGATGATGGTCTGTACCCTGACCTGTCCCCAGTTGGCCTGTGCCCCCTTAGCCCCCCTTGCCTTCTGTCCTCCTCAGTGACTTCTGTGAGGTCTGGTGATGGTCCGACTACACTGTGTCCTCCGACTCCTTCCTGTAGCTGACGCTGGTGACCATCACTATCCTCTGCTCCATCAGCTGTGACATCTCTGTCCTCCTGTCGCTGTCTCCACTGGTCCATGCAATGCAAGCTGAGGGGAGTGGTGACTGGTGAGCAGCAAACAAATGGCGGATGGTGGCTAAGTTGATGGCACCAAAACTTATGTTATGGCTGTTGTGCTGGTACATGCTGGGTGGGGGCCGGCTGCACATGCCTGATGAACTCTGGGAGTCAGGACGCATGAGAGACTGAGCTTGAAGCCCTACTCCTCCCACCAGTGGTTCTATCAATGAGAATGTCCCCACAGCCACACACGAATGAAACGGTGGGGCTGTGCGGCGCTGCCTGCATGCATGGCTAGGACTGGAGGGACAGTCGAATAATGTGACTGCCCCCCCATCAGCCTCCAGTAAGGTTGGTGGAGTGGTTAACTCTCTGGAACAGTTTCAAATCCTGAGCAATGACTTAAAGCAAATTTAAAATTGGGGTATTAATAATAAAATGAAATTCAACAAGTCCAAATGCACTGTCATGCATTTTGGTAGCAAAAATCCTTGTTCAATTATACACTAAATGGCTCAGTCTTAAAATCTTTTACAAAGGAAAAAAGACCTAGGAATTTGGATTAATAAAGAACTGTCTTCAACTGACCAATGTCGACAAATGTCGCACAACATTAACATTAACAAACTAATTAGAGCCATTAAAAAGGCCTTTGTTACGTGAGACAAGGATTGTTTACTCAAGTTATATAAAACCTACAGTATGGCTCAGTTGGTAGCACATCCACCTCTGGACCAGAAGGTCGTGGGTTCTTGTCCCACACCAGGATTGGACTTGCACCTAAAAATCACTGGCATCCGAGTGCAGTATTAGGGGGTGCTGTACTGCTGGGGTGTGCTGTCCTTCGGATGAGACGTTAAACCGAGGTCCCTTCTGCCCATCCTGGTGTTGTCCTGGTGGGTGTCCAAGTGGAAGTAAAAGAACCCAGGGCACTCTTCGCAAAGAGCAGGGAACATTCCTGGTATCCTGGCCAACATTCCCCTTCCCATAAACCGGTTCATGCAATTATCCAGTCACTTCACTACCAGTCTAGCATTGCTTGTAAAGCGCTTTGGGATACTGTGTATGAAAAGCGCTATATAAATGCCGATTCTTCTTCTTCTACATTATCCCACACTTAGAATGGGTCCCCGCTATGGAATCCCTATCATAAAAGGGATAATTGTCTCATTGAAAAAACACAAAGGAAACTAACTAAATCTATTAGAGGTATGAGAAAAGTTTCGTATGAAGATCGTCTAACTAAATTAAAATGATTCAATCTGGAAACAAGAAGAAAAAGGGGTGATTTGCTCTTACTTTATAAAATACTACAGAACCCAACCTTAATGGAACAATGTGGTATAGTGTACAACTTTAGGAACAACAATCTTAGATCACATAAAAAACAGCTATGGGTGCCAAGAGCTAATACGGTGAAAAGAGTAAATTTCTACACTGTAAGAACAATTAGGACATGGAATTCCCTACTGTCACACATTGTACAAGTTACTAACTTCAAAAGTTTAAAAAAAATCTTGGACGAGTTACTATTATTTGCAGCCCTGAAAAAGTAAACCTACTGCTGGTACGTAGGAGCTGTTCAAAGTAAGGGAAGGGAGGGACACCAGGGGCCATAATATGAGACTGGAAGGAGGAAGGTTCAGGAAGGAGATGAGGAGACACTTTTTTACATAGCAGGTGGTGGCTGGGTGGACTGCGATACCAGCGGAAGTGGTATCCAGTAGAACAGTCCACTACATCAAAAGGGTTCTGTGCGGTCGGCCCGGTGGCGCTGAGGGCTGAGGCGCTGGACGGCACACCTTGAGTCACCCCAGCGACCCGGGATTGGGAACGATCCCGGACCGCTGGGGGTCGGCAGGGGAGAGACTGCTCTCCTCGCTCGGGGAGGGATTCAGGAGTAGCCCGGTGCAGCAGTGGCCCCTGGTGGAGACCAGCGGCACTGCTATTCATTCGGGCTTGTAAGAAGCAAGGGTAGACATTGGGCAGCTGCTCTCCGGACGTGGGTGGGAGCACCCTCATCATAGGCTGGGCGTCATTTCACGTCCCATGTTGGGGGATGTCACACTAGCCAGGAAAGTGGAAAAACCAGGATCGGAGGAATAGGCGATGGCACCTACCCTCCATGCACAGTGGCGGATCTGACTCGGCTGGGGCTCATAGCTCCTCCACCTCAGGCCCCGGCCGCTGCCATAGTCTGCCTTCTCAAGGAGCCCAAAGTTAGAGTTGGGCTACCCTTCCCGGGCGGGTTAAATTGGGGGTGCTGGCAGCGGGGGAGGCAACAGACCGAGAAGATCTCAGGTGGGCAGGCATAAAGGATGAGATGCCTGAAAGAGTTCCCCAATCCGTGACCGGAGGGAAAAGAATCAAAAAAAAAGGGTTCTGGGCTGGGACAGGGCAAGGGGAGGGTCAAGGGAGGGTGGGAGGGTGGAGCTGCAGAATAGGGGTGCTAGCTGCACATTCAAGCAGATGTGAGACAGACCACTAGGCCTTTATCTGCTGGCAAGTTTCTTATTCTTGTATTTCTGATGACCTACAGATGTCAGAACAGAGTACAAAGGCAGTAGGCAGGGCAAGTGGCATGATGGGATGTATAGGCCGAAGTATAAGTAGGAGACACTCAATGACCTAAATATGTACTCGATGGAAGAGAGTAGGGATCGAGGGGAAAATGACATAAACATTCAATCACCTTAAGGGATCAAACAAGGTTTAGGGGAAGGGATACTCTTCCAATTGTATTTGTTGTACAATAAGAAGGGAGCATTATACGACATTGGAAGGTCACAGATTAGGGGGTACTGTGAGGAAGTTTTTCACCACAGAAAGAATGGTGTGTGCATGGAACAGACTGAAACAGTTGGTAGTGGGAGGAAGCACAGTACAAGGTTTTAAACATGCATGTGAGTGTACCAGGTTTTAACCTGTTCATTAAAATAGATACGGTGAAAGGGAGTTGTGTGTGTGTGTGTGTGGGGTGATGTTTGACCTGTATGTCACAGAGAGCATAACGGTAAATGAAATTCTAAAAAAGGCATGATCAAATGCCTGTCCTGGGTCCTGGCTAACTGTCAGAGCTCTTGCTACCAGTGACCTCTGCTCTTTGCCTTCGCTACTCTTCGAGCTGCCTCCTGGACATTCACAGGATTTGGCTCTAGACTTTTGGGCGACCAGACGTTTAGTATCTATGGGATAACCCTCTGTAACTCACTTCCATCCGCAGTCCAGAATGGCCCCCTACATTACTGTTTTCAAAGTAATGCTGAAGGCCCACCTCTTTAGCATGACCTTTACAGAGTGAATGGTCAACAAACTAAGCAATCTGGGGTTGGGATGCAAAGTGGTGAACTGGATTGGAAACTGTTTAAGGGACAGAAAACTGAGGGGAGTGGTGAGTGGAACACAAACAGATGAAAGGGAAGTGAAGAATCAGGTACCTTAGAGATCAGTAATGGGGCAATTCTTCTTCAATGTCTTCATCAGTGACATTGCAGATGGGCTGGAGGGAAAGGTCTGCCTGTTTGCGGATGTCACCAAGATCTGCAACAGGGTTGATACACCGGATGGTGTTGACTGGAGGAGAAAAGACCTAGAGGTGCTTGAAAGATGGTCAGGGGCACGGCAGGTAATGTTTAATGCAAAGAAGTGCCAAATCATGCATGTTGGGAAACAAGAACCCTGGGGCGAGCTGCAGGTTGTGTGTGTGTGGGGTGGGGTATGCCGTCAGTAACTAAAAAGGAGAGGGACTTGAGGGTCATAATCTCAGATGTCTTGAAGGACAATAAGAAGATGAAAAGGCAGATGGAAAGGACAGTGGGATGTTGGGTGTTTTGGAAGTGGAATAACAAACCAAAGGATGGAGGTAATAGTTTCACTGTACAATACCTTGCTGAGACTTCACCTTGAATACAGTACAAAGTTCTGAAGAGCACACCTTTGAAAGGATATTGACAAAATAGAGATGGTGCAGATGAGGGAGAAAAAAATGGTGAAGGGATTACATCACAGGCCTTACGAAAAGAGAGAGAGATAGAGATAGAGAGAGAGAGAGAGAGAGAGAGAGAGAGAGAGAGAGAGAACTCAATTTATACACGCTGGAACAAAGGAGGGAGAGAGGTGACATGATGGAAACATTGAAGTACCTCGAGGGTATTAGCAAGGTGGAAGGGGACAACATATTCAAGATAAATAGTAGTGCCAGAACAAGCGGACACGACATGAGTCTGAGAAGTGGCCGCATAATGGGAAATGTCAGGAATTACTTTTTACTGAAAGGGTGGTGTATGCATGGTATAGCATGCTCAGGAGGTGATGGCAGCCTGCACAGCAGTGGGCTTCAAACAGGCATGGTACAAAAACAAAAGAACAATACAGATAGAAAGAAAAAGCTAAAAAAAAATGACAAGACAAGGTCACTGGATGCTTTGTTAGGCAGCTTAAACTGGCAGACTGTATGGGCCTAGCGGTCCTTGTCTGCCATCAGCATATATATATCTGTAACCCACAGGGGGCACTATCCCAAGGGCTACTACCCCTGTCTGCCTAACTGTAACAGGGTGAGGGTCCCAGATCCGTTGGCGGGTGCCTCCACCCAGAGGTCGGGTTAGAACAGTCGAGGTTGACTCGGTCACAGCCCTCTGGGTTGCTGCAACCCCCCTTTCTTCCCACTAGTGGCCCGCACAAGTCATTTACAGTGTCCTTACCATATACACTTACCCCCCGGCTTGAACCACTCAGCTCACTCCAGGGACCCCCTGAAAAGTAAGGTACAGTTACACAGTATTCACCGTGCAGTATTTCACCAGTAATACACAAACTAGACAGTGTACTTTTGCAAAACAAGAACTGTGATTTATTTAAGGGTGGATAACAAGGACCGGGGAGAATCAGGGTGATTGGCTTAGCACTACAATATATAAGTATCTACCTAAGGCTCTGTGCACAGGCCTAACCTATAAGTTACTGTCTATGGGTACCCAAGCCCTAAAGGCTAGTTCCCTGATGCAGCTGGTTGGGGCCCTGACACAAATGAGCATTTAATTCCTACGAAGATTAGATGGAGCCAGCAGGCTCAGTTACTGTAGTCAGCAAAGCAACCTGAATATCTTGCCCTTGCTAGAACATTTAACAGGGAACTACCCTGATTTAGTACTCACAACTCCAGAAGAAAACCTCTCTCACACCACTCGCAGGGCTGAGTCTGAACTTCAGATACTTCTCCACACATTTACATGGAAAGAAACAGAGGAGTACCATACCAGGCAGCTGCTCCTAGGGCCCGACCAAACTCACAGCTAATCAGGAGTCTCACTGCAGCTTCACTTTCCTGACAGACCGAGTGCGATTCAGCAGATTCTCCAGTCCTCTACAGGGTGAGCCTGGTAGGTAGCTGCACTTTTGCACAGCCTCCTCTGACCACTGCCCCGTGGATTTAGTCCGTGGCTCGCTGGCAATTCAAAACGGCTGCCTCTGGCCTTTCACGTGCTTCCCTCATGAAAACTCAACGGCGCAGGAGCCCAGAGCTCCTTCTTCATTCACAGCCACAACGTCTCTGCCCCTCGGCAGTATGGGGCAATCCTCTCAGCTCGGGCGCCACCCAATCCCATTGGCTAGCTACAGATGCCAGTCACTTAATCTTGCCCTCAGTGGTGCGAAAAGGTACCATGGCCTTCACTTCCCAGAATTACTAGCTGTATCTTCATTAGTCAGCCGGCTCCCTAGAGAGTCCTAATTCTGGTTAGTCGCCAGTTACTCCATTTGAGATACCCCCTGCCCCTATTGGACCCTTCAGACAGTCCTGGTCCAAAATGGAGGGGCACAGCACACACAGTCTCCGCTGCGGAAGAAGCAGGTTAGACAAACTGTAATTCCACCAACATGCTAGCTAACGATGACCAAACAGTTACATCGTTTAAAAGGGCTCCCTCTGCGCGTATAGTGACTGCCAAAGGGGAGCGATTTCACCGCAGCTCAGGTGGGATTCGAACAGAGAAACACCAGTCCCCCCATACCAACTCGCTGGAGTCTGCGGGCAGGCAGCTCTTAAAGAGACAGTACTGGAGGCTTTGGAAGCACTCACAACACCCACATTTAGGCGGCATTACGCCGAACACCAGTTAGGAGAGAGCATTCAGACAAGCTCTGGGAAGGCTTTCAGGAACCTCCATGTGTAAGGGGGTTACACCCTTCCTGGCTTGGAAAGAACTTGGCGTCCACGCCAAGTAGATACCCTTAAATCACTTTAAGGTAAAACAGTTTAGATTGACAGCACATTAGACCTTTTGTTACATACATTGGCACTGTATTCACAGCTTATTATTGTTTATGCAATATTGTACATAGACAACCGTTTCCTTTTTTAAATCAGGTCATTACTTCCTGCCTATGACACCTGGAAAGAGGGGGCCCTTCCGTATCAGCTACTTGCGGGCTAACTGGGGCAAGGACACCATACTCAGAGGGCAATACGAACAGTTGGGCATCATCTCCCAAAACTAACTTGGGCAATGAACTTGGAGATACATAGACCCCCTTATGGACTACATTCAATGGCAGGTCCATAGGCTGACCCAGAGACTCATAACTTAACCTTATTACAGGCCGTACTTCTCGGCCAGTGCATCTAGGGGTCTCAGTAAAACCTGCCATGGGCCCTGGCTCCATTTCCGCCTCAGCTAGATTAGTGAAGGGAACCTCCTCATGAGAAGGGGACCCCGTGCCCATAGTACTTTCAGGGACACGACCATCTATATCAGGACCCACACTACTTAATTTAGTCAAGGGCACCTCTGACACTACTGGGATGCTATCAGGGCACTCAAAGTATTATTCTTGCTCAGGTGGATCCCGAACAGATTCCACCGCATCACTTTCTTCTTCTGAAAAGTCAGACAGTTCAGCCAGCCCGGTTAATTCAGCCAGACTCCTAGACCCTACTTTGTCAGCTTTGAGGCCATTCACTTCAGCTTTGGGGGGTATGGGCTCCAAAAACAAAGCTGGGGGCTCAGACAGTCCATAAAACTCAACTTCATCCCCATAGCAAGCTAGGGGGTTGCCTTTAAAAAGCTGACTCAGTTCATAAGAGGGGTAATACTTCACATCATGTTCACTGTCTTCAGCCATAGACGGGGGATCAGTTTCAGCAGGGGAAAGAGGGGAAGGCTCCCGGGGTTTAAGTTCTGAGGAGTCAACCCCCCTGAATCTTTTTTTTGCAGCAGCTCTAGTTATAGGCCGGGGGCGCATTAAGAGGCGCAGTCTCTATTAAAATCTGTCCAATTGGCAGCAGGTGATTTTGGTGTAAAGTTTTGACATCTTTCAAATTGTTTTCGGGCCTTACTTTGTACACAGGCAGATCATCTAGTTTGCCCACTACAATGTGAGGGAGATGGTGCCATCGGTCAGCAATCTTGTGTTTGCCATGCAGTCCCAGATTTCTTAGCAATATCTGATCCCCTCCTGGAGTTCCTGTGCCTTCACCTTTTTATCATACCTCTCTTTGTTGGCCAGGTTCCTTTTAGCAGCCATGGTTTGGGCCAGTTGGTACGCATGATTTAGCTGAGCCTTTAGCTTTTGCACATACTGTAAATAATCATCAGCTCGAACCCCATCAGGAGAGACCCCAAAACACACATCCACTGGCAATCGAGCTTCTCTCCCAAACATCAGGCGGTAGGGGGAGAACCCAGTGGCATCACTTTTAGTGCAGTTGTAGGCATGTACCAGGGTGCTAATTTGTTGGCTCCATCTAGGCTTGTCTTTTGGGTGGAGGGTGCCTAGCATGTCTAGCAAGGTGCGGTTGAAACGTTCAGGCTGGGGGTCCCCCTTGGGGTGGTAAGGGGTGGTTCTGGACTTTCACACCCCCCACAAGGATAGCATCTCTCTAATCAGTCGGCTCTCAAAATCTCTCCCTTGATCAGAATGGATCTGCTGGGGGGCTCCATAATGAACAAAGAAATTCTCAACAAGGACTTTAACCACTGTGGCTGCCTTCTGATCCTTGGTGGGGAAAGCCTGGGCATATCGAGTGAAATTATCAGTGACCACAAATATGTTGCTGATATTTTTCAGATCAGGTTCTAAGCTCAGGAAATCAATGCAGACCAACTCCATAGGGGTGCTGGTAGTGATATTGACCATGGGGGCAGCTCTCTGAGGTAGGGCTTTTCTTTGCAAACAGTGGCCACAGGTCTTGACATACTGCTCTATGTCTGCACTTATTTTTGGCCAGTAGAATCGGGTCCACACCAGGTCAAGAGTTCGGCCTATGCCAAGATGCCCCATGTGGACATGCTGGGACCTCAACACCAGTTCTCTAAAAGCGGTGGGCAACACCAGTTGTTGTTTGTCTATTCGCCCCTCTTTGTCTATGGTCTCCCTATATAACAGTCTATTGTTCAACTTCAGTTTTGGGCCTTCTTTGTATAACAGGGCGGTTCTCAAGTCAGCAGACCGCAGTTTGGACACATTTCTCCTGGATTGCAGTGCCTCTAAGACACGTTGTATCATAGGATCTCGAGACTGAGCCAGCTGGAGGCTATCATTATTGCACTGAGGCAGCATACTAGTGTCTAAAGCAGAGAAGTGGCAGTAGGCAGCAGGCACACAGTTCTCAGATGGACCCAAGCAATCCACCATACAGTCCACAGTATCCGGAGTCACCGGTTCCTCTTTGTCGAATTTCTGGCAGAGTGCTCTAATGTCAGGTTCAGACAACCTGATCAAATCGACTCGGGACACAGGCCTCCAGGAGAGAGCATCAGCATCTATATGGTTGAGGCCTGCTCTGTATTCAATAGCGTAGTTGTAGGTGGATAATGCAGAGAGCCACCTGTGACCAGTGGCATCCAGCTTGGCGGTGGTCTGAACATATGTCAAAGGATTATTATCAGTTTTCACCGGTATCTTAGCCCCATACAAATAATCATGGAATTGATCAACAATGGCCCACTTTAGAGCCAGGAACTCTAGTCTGTGCACTGGATAATTCTTTTCAGAAGGAGTCAAACTGCGGCTGGCAAAAGCTACAGGTCTCAGGCCATTCGAGTGCTCTTGGTGCAATACGGCACCCAATCCTTGCAGGCTGGCATCAGTATGAAGAACATAGGGTTTAGCTGGGTCAGCATAGGCCGGCACTGGGGCATGAGTAAGCTGATATATAATGTCATAGAAAGCTTCCTTGCAGTCAGCAGTCCAGCGAGTACCAAACACATCATGGGGCGGAAATAAGTCTTTTCAGTCCCAGACTGTGCAGTCTTCTTATATTTCTTATAGGTCGGGGGGTACCCTTTAGTGAGATTTAGCAGGGGCCGGATCACCTGAGAGTAGTCTTTGACAAATCGTCGGTAGTACCCACAGAACCCCAGGAACCGCTGTAGCTCCTTCAAATTTCTGGGTTGGGGCCAAGTGGTTAACGCCTCCACTTTGCTGGGGTCAGTCTCTATGCCTTCAGTGGATACTATGTGGCCCACATACTTCACAGAAGTTTGAAAGAATTGGCACTTGTCTATAGATAACTTAAGACCGAAATCCTCCAGCTGATCCAGGACCTTGAACAATCGACGTTCATGTTCTTCCAACGAGCTGCCAAACACTATGACATCATCTAAATAAACCAAACACTCGAGCAAATTCATGTCCGCCACAGCACGTTCCATCAGGCGCTGAAAGGTAGCTGGGGAACCTGAAATCCCTTGAGGCATCTAGATAAACTCATAGAAACCTAGGGGGCAAATGAATGCAGTCTTCTCTCGGTCCTCTGGAGCCATTGGGATCTGATAGTACCCACTGTGGAGATCTAACACAGAGAACCACTTACTGCCGTTTAGACAGTCCAAGGCGTCCTGTATGCGTGGCATGGTATACTGGTCAGGGATGGTCTGCCAGTTCAGGGTACGGGTAATCCACACACATACGAACAGCCCCATTCTTTTTCCTCACTACGACAATGGGGGAAGCATAAGGGCTCCTGGATTCTTGTATCACACCAGCGGCCAGCATCTCTTGCAGATGCAGTCTCACATCGTCTATGTCAGCAGGGGCCAGACGCCGAGATCTCTCTCGAAAAGGCCTTTCATCATGCAGTCGAATGTGGTGTTCAGCCCCCTGCACACATCCCACATCCCATTCTTTGATGGAAAATACCTGGTCTCTTTGGGCAAGCTTATCACTGACCTTTACTTTCCACTCAGCAGGCAACGGGGGAGTCACTGAAATCGAACAAGTCTGGCGTGACTCTGTCATCCTTCCCCAAACCCTTGCTATTGGGGAGCACTGCAGTGTCTTCACAATGCACACTAGCCAAGGTGCAGCCTCTATTTACTCGAATCTCTTTGTCAGACACATTATGAACTTGAACCATCACTCTCCGGGCATAAGCATGGACTCTAGCAGGCAAGATACTGGGTTTAACCAGCAGTCTTCCAGGCAACTTTCCTTCCCCAGGTGCATCCAGCATCAATAGTTTATTCTTGACATCCTTTTTAAACTGGACCTCCCCTTCCAAAACACACTGGGCATTTGGAGCTAATAGCAACGGCTCCGGATCCTTCCTCCACACAACACCCACCGGGTCTTCAGGCTTCTCCTGACTAGCTTTTCTCTGAGTCTCGTAGGCCTTCTGGATCAAAGCAGGTATCCTAAGAGTTCACCCAGTCCTAGACACCTGCTTTTCAGATCATAACTGTGCTAGTTGGCCAAACATGTGAGCGTTGGTCCCAATCAACAAGGGTACCCCATCATACAGTCCAGTGGGGGGGGCAGACTAAAGCCAAGGTTTCCACCTGTTCGTCCACTCCAGCCACAGAAGTAGGAAATGACAACCAGATCCGGATATACCCCAAATACGGATAAGCCTTGTCGCTCAGCCCCCATACATGTAGACCATCCAAGGGTTGTAGTGGCATCTCAGGTAGATGTGTCTGATACCAGTCCTGAAACATAATGGTCACCTGAGAGCTACTATCCAATACAGCTTGGGTGGGAATCCCATTTACTTGCACCGGGGACTCCATCGAGGGCCCGACCACATCAGACCATTCAGGGAGCACAGCATTGACAGTTGCTTGGGCATTGGCCCAGGTCACAAAGCCCTTCCTGGGGGGTCGGACGTGGGCCCTGCGATGCCAAGTGATCAGTCTGCTGTTGACCTTCCTTAAATTCTCCGGCAACTGGCACTCGGTCTGAAAGTGCCCATCCTCCCCACAATGGTAACAGAACTTGGGGTCCCAGGGGTCTCTATTGGGAGGAGAATACTTCATCTGCTGGGAGCCCTCTGGGGGGTGAGGGGACTCCCCTGGGCCAGGGCATTTGTTTCTAGATAACTCTGTTTCCCCAAACCTAACAGGGTGGGTAGTAGTTCGCTTCAAGTCCCTCACCAGTTCTCGTAAATTTCTGACCTCGACCCTCAACTCACTTTCTACTTGGGGATCAGAGGAAATGGCACACACCCCCACCCCTCCTTGTAACTCTGGGGATACATCAGGCCCCCTGAAGGGTGGGTCTCATCGGGTTCGCTAGACTCAGGGGCTTGGCTCAGATTTACAGCCCCCACATAGGGTTCCCAACCCTCCTTATCAGTCCTCACTTCTCTAATCTCCCTCATCAATTGACAGTATTCAGGCGGGGTGGCTCGCCGATCATGTAACTTAAGTTTTAACTGTATCACATTGGAAAATCTAGTAGACTTTAGAACATGTTCTAACCTGACCTGGTTCAAAGCTGGGGTGGTGATCCCCCCTTTTCGGTAGGCCTTCTGTAAAACTCTTTCCACCCTAGTGACAAAGGCAGAAAGCTTTTCATTCCTCCACTGCTTAGCGGACTTAAATTTCCGTAATAAGTCTTCCCCAGTTTCTGTGCTCCCAAACACTCCCTCTAGAGCAGAAAGATACTCTGCTGCGGTAGCTTCCGGGCTAGTGGCCCACAAAAACTGAATGGCTTCTAAAGCCGGACCCCGCAGGCTCTCCATCAGTCTCTTTCATTTCTCCCCCTCAGAGCATTGCCACTCCTGGACTAAGGGGGTGGCATAGTCCATCCACGCCTCCAAGTCATCCTTCCCTGACGGCACGGGCACTGTGCCAGAAAAAAGTTTTAGCCTACGGTACGAATCTAGCTGTATAGAAGGAACCACTAGGGGTGGTGGGGTCAAAATAGAACTCTTGGGGGGCCCAGGAGAAGTACTGGGGGAAGCCTGGGGGGTAGGATCACTGGAAAGATCCAAAGCCTGCAGTAACTCTTGAGTAGTTCTCCTCTTCATGGCTAACAATTTAAGCAGTTTATCTTTGAAGCTATTAGCCTGGGGAGACCCCCCAGGGGTGATTGACCCACTCTGGATGTGAATGACCCTCCACCCCTGTTGGGCATCTTCCAGGTAATCACTGGAGGTACCCTCTCAGGGTCAATGGCTACACTACATAACAGTAACATCTGTAAAGTCTGATCAAGTAGGTCAGCCATACGCCCTCTCACCTCTACCTTACCCAAACACTTAACCCGCTCCACTACGGAATAAGGTCAGCGTTTGTTGTCCCTAGAGGTACATCTAGCAGTAACACAATTCTCTGAGAGTCCAATTCTTCAGCCTCACCCCAACCCATCAGTTTATGTACCATTGTCTTAATGGGGTCCAATTTGATTTTAGCCATGATATCCCCTTCCAGCTTTTTCTTCAATTTATCTATAGTTAGGTACTTTGTCCACTCGGCCACTAGGGAACGCTGATCCCAGTGGTGCCTCCACTTTGTAACCCCCGGAGGGGCGCTATCCCAAGGGCTACTACCCCTGCCTGCCCTAACTGTAACAGGGTGAGGGGCCCAGATCCGTTGGCGGGTGCCTCCACCCAGAGGTTGGGGTTAGAACAGTCAAGGTTGACTCGGTCACAGACCTCTGGGTTGCTGCAGTCCCCCTTTCTTCCCACTAGTGGCCCACACAAGTCATTTACAGTGTCCTTACCATATACACTTACCCCCCGGCTTGAACCACTCAGCTCACTCCAGGGACCCCCTGAAAAGTAAGGTACAGTTACACAGTATTCACCGTGTAGTATTTCACCAGTAATACACAAACTAGACAGTGTACTTTTGCAAAACAAGAACTCTGATTTATTTAAGGGGGGATAACAAGGACCGGGGAGAATTAGGGTGATTGGCTTACCACTACAATATATAAGTATCTACCTAAGGCTCTGTGCACAGGCCTAACCTATAAGTTACTGTCTATGGGTACCCAAGCCCTAAAGGCTAGTTCCTCGATGCAGCTGGTTGGGGCCCTGACACAAATAAGCATTTAATTCCTACGAAGATTAGATGGAGCCAGCAGGCTCAGTTAGTGTAGTCAGCAAAGCAACCTGAATATCTTGCCCTTGCTAGAACATTTAACAAGGAAGTACCCTGATTTAGTACTCACAACTCCAGAAGAAAACTGCTCTCACACCACTCGCAGGGCTGAGCCTGAACTTCAGATACTTCTCCACACATTTATATGGAAAGAAACAGAGGGGTACCATACCAGGCAGCTGCTCCTAGTGCCCGACCGAACTCACAGCTAATCGGGAGTCTCACTGCAGCTTCACTTTCCTGACAGACCGAGCGCGATTCAGCAGATTCTCCAGTCCTCTACAGGGTGAGCCTGGTAGGTGCGCTTTTGCACAGACTCCCCTGACCGCTGCCCCGTGGATTTAGTCCGTAGCTTGCCGGCGATTCAAAACGGCCGCCTCTGGCCTTTCACACGCTTCCCGCGCGAAAACTCAACGGCGCAGGAGCCCAGAGCTCCTTCCTCGTTCACAGCCACAACGTCTCTGCCCCTCGGCAGTATGGGGCAATCCTCTCAGCTCAGGCGCCACCTGATCCCATTGGCTGGCTACAGATGCCAGTCACTTAATCTTGCCCTCAGTGGTGCGAAAAAGAGCCATGGCCCAGACTTCACTTCCCAGAATTACTAGCTGTATCTTCATTAGTCAGCCGGCTTCCTAGAGAATCTTAATTCTGGTTGATTGCCAGCTACTCCATTTGAGATACCCCCTGCCCCTATTGGACCCTTCAGACAGTCCTGGTCCAAAATGGAGGGGCACAGCACACACAGTCTCAGCTGCAAAAGAAGCAGGTTAGACAAACTGTAATTCCACCAACATGCTAGCTAATGATGGTCAAACAGTTACATCATTTAAAAGGGCTCCCTCTGCACATATAGCGACTGCCAAAGGGGAGTGATTTCACCGCAGCTCAGGTGGGATTCGAACAGGGAAACACCAGTCCCCCCATACCAACTCGCTGGAGCCTGCGAGCAGGCAGCTCTTAAAGAGACAGTACTGGAGGCTTTGGAAGCACTCACAACACCCACATTTAGGCGGCATTACGCCGAACACCAGTTAGGAAGGAGCATTCAGACAAGCTCCAGGAAGGCTTTCAGGAACCCCCATGTGTAAGGGGGTTACATATCTGTATCCATGTATTCATTAGACAATATTAGGGGAACATTACAGGTGGGAATAAGGGGGGAGATGTCATTGACATGTTATGGTCAAAAGGCCACAAAGTAATACAGGTTTTTCTGGAAGACTGTACGGGCCTGGCGGTCGTTATCTGCAAACAATTTCTATATATTCTGTGTTTCTATGTTTAACCAACTCCATCTGTGGTGGATGCCTTAAGATCAGCTGACTGCATGTTGCTGTGCCATATAATGGCTGTAGTATGATAAACAGTGCCTCAGTCTACCATGGTCTACCCTACACTGTTGACACAATAATTCAATCTAAGATGCATATTGACACAGAAAAAATTTTACACACCATATCCATCTGTAATGCAGTGTAGTCTGTTGCATTTACCACCTGGACATGTTTTACAATCTACCATGTCTTGATAATTGTCACTATGTACCAGCATGACCATGCCTTGAAGCCTGACATGTATGGGATTGTGTTTCCCATACTACCAGCAGTTATATGCATGCCTGTTGATGTATCACAGCACGTGGCCTTGCATTTACATGTGTGCAATTATGCTACATCCACCAAAACATTTTAACTCTAATGCTGTATCTCCATCAATTCATTTTATGTAGTATTAGGCTATGGAATTTCATAACAGGATGTTCAATTGTAAATAAAATAAACTATGCAAAGGATATACCATAATTCAACACTGCATTATTTCATTAGTGGCCACCCCACCTCCCACCCACCCACCCACACACTACCAAAACTAAACAAATGATACTCTGCAATACATGATTACAACATTCTTCAGACTCACTCTGTCACACACACAAACAAACACAGACACACAATCCTCATGTGCCATAACCTAGATTTTATCAGTTTATAGGTAATGAGCAGGAAGTTAGCTGGCAAAGTGGTAGGGATAGGAGAGGGATATTGAATGATCATCAAAGAACCAACAGCAGTGGAAATGATGTAGAGTACATGAATTTTAAAAATTCTGTTGGGAGGAGAAATAACATCATACTATTTAGTCTATTTATGACATTTAATGGATTTTAATGTTTGGGGCCTATTTGAGGTTTTTACAGTATATATGAATAAAGCCTGCTTCCATGTTTGAGATGGAATTTCAAAACACAGCATTTCAATGTCTCGGTAATGTCCACCCATACTTATCCTTTCCTTCATGGAGTACTGGAACATTATAACACATCAGTCCATGTCTGACTTCCCCCACCAAACCATCATCTTTTGGATCATCCTACTCTGCACCATCTTGTCCTTGTCAATCCAGTGGCAGTGGTATGCACTACTGTGCATTACTCCGATGTTCTGTCATACCTCCCAACCAACACCACCACCACCAAGCTTGTAATCCACTGTGTATCTATGTACCAAATGATTGATTGAGCATTTAATTGCATTGAACCACAGTTACACTGTGTGTAATACTAAACAAATTTCAATGAGTATGTATGCATCCTGTACCCACCCCCATGTCTGTCCTCTTTCACAAGTTCAAATTTCCTACAGACAGTGATACCGTCTGTCTCATCCCTACAGTTATATTACTCGTACAAATGTTGAGCACTACTCAGCCCAACTTGCAGACCACTGAGGTTCGCCACTTGTCACCCTTAATATGACGTGACAACAACACTCACCACCACACAGTCTGGTTTCGGACTGTAAGCCAAATTCTCACCCACTTCTATGTCTTGGTCCCAACACATATGCACACCAATATCATGTTTTCTACTTGTATAATTGGAGTAATTTGTGATTAGTTGTGGGTTGGGCTATAATCTACACACAGCTGGCAGTGTTGTTCAGTCTGGGTGCGTCTTCGAGACAGAAACACGCACTCCATGAGAAAATACCAGCAAAACCCGCACCACATCATGGATTCCTCAGATTATACAAGTACAAAGGAAAGCAATGGCTCTTTGTGTATGTAACATAGAACTAGGTTGAAATTTGGGTTAGAGTCAGAAACAAGAGGGTGGTGGTGAGTGTGTTTTGTGTAGCATAGGGAGGGTGATCATTGGCCAAGACATAGAAGTGAGTGGGAATATGGTGTGCATTCAAAAGTCGTAGTGGCACTAACTAGTGCAGTCTGTATGATTTCTGTATAATGCTGTTGTACCACAGCAGGGTACAACCTCATTCAATGACCTTTGTAGTGTGGAACAGCAACATTTTTAAAAGGATGGACTTCTATACAGGACAACTGTACACTCCAAATTTCAGTGTGATACTGAAAACTGAGAACAACCAAAAAATTAACATACCATCGCACAAGTCTGAGTGCCAACACAATTTGGTAGATCCGCTACAAACATATCAGTGTTGTCACAATCCATATTTTCCATTTCATCATCAGAGTTTGCAGGTTCGACGGCAGGACTGTGCTCCACACATATCTCAGAGATTATCTATGAAGTTATAAGTAAAACATATTTTAACTATGTTAAAAATGAATAACATGACGTACTTCATTATTAGAAAATGAGTGCACATTGAGTTAACACAATATTAAAAAGGATATATTGGTCATACCTCAAGTCAACGTCTTTTTAGCAATGGCACCACTTTTTCTTTCATTGGCTACTTTCACAAATGAAAACAGAGTTGGTACTGCATCCTTCTTAAATCATCGCTGTCCAGGTTTGAAACTGTTACTTTCCAAGATGCTTGGAGGAATGGAAAATTGATCGGGATTGAAATGATCGGAACAGAGGTGACTGCTCCACTGGTTGCCAGCCAGCACACTTCATTGCAACGACCCACTGACTAAGACAAATGATATCTTTAGGAAGCTTATAAAAACTACACCCACTGGTTGAGTTATTGCAGCAGCCAAATGCTATACAGTAGGGCATTTTGAAAAAAGAAAAGAAGTGTTGGTTAGTATTAGAAAAAAAAATAAGACAGAGTGATGTACAAAACTTTCAAATAAGTAAGAAAAACACAATGAACAATTAGTAATGTTACTTTTATTACTAAGTAAATTCAAGATGTGACAGAACCAAGTGTGAGACAAGGGATGATTGAATGATTCATGAATGAAAAAACATGTAAAGAATAAAATATTAGCAGGAGACAGTAGCCAGAAAATCTATAGATTAGTTAGGTGACAAACATAAGAGACAGGTTCGAGATTCAAAAGAAAAGACTCACTAAAATCACACAAGTAGAACTGAGGAAACAGCACCTCCTAGCAGAAGGTGTGCTTGTTCATCAAGTGACAAAATAATATTAAAGAAATTGTCAACGTGCAGTTCTAGCTGAGAATTTATTTTTTAACAGTGGGCATACCTTCAAAGACTGTATGATAGTACACTTAACAGGAGAGTACATTAAATGACACATTCAGCATTAGGGCAGGAGCGGGAAACTCGAGGCTGATCAGTGTCAGTCACTCCTTAAGCATATAGCTCCTCAGTAGGACTAAAAACTCAACTTATATTCACTTATTTATTAACAATGCGATGGGCATGTTGAGCTGGCAAAAGCTACTAAGATATTATATGGGCATACTTGATGCACTTTGTATGATGCGGGAATGACGGAGGCACACAGTTCAGTGACAGGTCATGCATTTCCTGACAATAAATTAAAAACTGAATAGGTGCACATGTTCACATCTAAACGCTGTGTTCCACCGTGAAGAAATTTTAATTATAGTTGAACAATATACATTTTTTTCCCCAAAATGTTACCCTTTTCGGCAGCGCCAATACTGCGGTGTAGGACCCACATAACAGTCGAGGGAAATGAGAGCTGAAACGGCATACGTGAGACTGCAATTGTCAACAAAAAGCAAACATTAATATTTATTGAAACATTTGGTTGTGAGTTTCATTCAAGCAGCAACTGTGTTAAAATGTGCCAGATCAGATCACAAAACTTTTTGGTAATGACATGAGGGAAGCAGGGCTGCAGTGGGAAAGGCTGAGCTTGTGTTGCACCACTATTGACAATCAAAACAACAAAATCTGGTCAGATTCACCACAACGGCATAATGAAGTTAGTGAAGTTGTGTGGAATTGTTAAGGAGGTATGGAAAAACAACACACTTATTTACAAGTAGTAAGATTTGTTTTAGTTTATGTTCTAAGGAAGGCATACACATCATTAGGAAAATATATGGAGGTGTGCATTTTAATGGAAGGAATAGGACGCTTACAAAAGAACTCCAGAGCAAATGCCACTGAGGTATGTGTCATCCTGGTTGATATTGGCCAGACAGCCAAATTTTAAAGAAAACACAATTGCAGATATCCCAATAATGCAAAGCATCAAGAGAAACATATGCAAATCCCCATGATGGTACAGAAGGTGGCAGTACATGAAAATGTAATGGCTGGCATATGTTCAGCCTTGGGATTATTTACACAGTTTAAAAAAAAAAAAATTTAAGAGAAACAGAGTTTTTGTCCATGAGGTGATGTAAGTTATATTTAAGCAATGTGTTGATGTCAGGAAGTCAGGTGTAATGATGATAGACTGTTAGAGAAAATGTGATATTAACTTTCAGAGAGGGTCGCTTTTGATAAGGGCAAGGAAGTTATGCTTGTGATAATGGGAATATTAGGAAAATATGAGGTCTACGCAGAAGTGGAGTACAAATATGCACAGTTTCATAAGTATGTGCTCAAAGTGCAGGCAAATGTGATATGCAGGTTTGTTTTAGAAATAGGTAAAAATAGCGATACATGCAATTAATAGAAAGATAGATAATTACATAGACATATAGCTAGAGAGAGAGAGAGAGAGAGACACACACAGACAGGCAGATTAGGAATGGCAGTGAAGTACTGAAGTGACGCCAACCCCACCCTGCAGACATGGACAGGCATTGGGGTGAGCCTTTGTGTCACTGCCCATAACGCTCACGCCATTTCACCTCACCGTACTCTGCAGACACAGACAAGAGTTGAGGTGTGCCTTGGGGTTTTCAAACTTTACACTCACCCCATTCCATAAGGAAATACACTGAAATGGGTATAAGAGAAAGGAGTGAACTTTGGGGCTGAAGAGTCAAAGGCACACCTCGATGCCTGTCACTGGCTGCAGGGTGGGGATGGGGGTGGAATGGCATGAGCATTACTGTTGACAGTCTCAAGTCACACCCCTGATGCCTGTCAGTCCCTACAGTGCGGGGTGTTATTGTCAGAAATCCTAATGCCATGGGCGTTTCTTGGTATTTTCACTCCAAGTTTTCAGTATGGGCTTTTTGTGACCCCACCGCATGAATAGTGACACTATCAGTTCATTAGCCGAAAGGAGATTTTGCACAGCGACTGTGCCATTTGGCACCACAGATGCAAAAACACATTTTGAACAGGATGTAAAAAATGGCAGCTGTACATTTCTGGCTTCAGTAGCTGCTCAACACATCTGTTGCATGACCTGTTTATTGACATTTTATATCTGCTATGCAAAGTATTGCTGCTATGTCTGGGGAAGTACCTTTCCTAGGTTGCAAGAATAGCCTCAGAGGAACACACACATACACACACACACACACACACACACACACACACACACACATATGCACACACACACACAGCAGAACACAGTTGTGAAATGATTAGATTGTCTACAAGCACTGTTTTCCATGCAAGACACAAGCAATTGAATCAAAAGCACACACACACACACACACACCAGAACACAGCGGCAAAATGATTAAAGTTGTGTACAAGCACTATCTTATATGCAAGTTGGAGCATGGGGGGGGGGTTAAGGCTGGAAATCAGTTATGGTCCATGACATAACCACTGGTCAGAATATTAAATATTTTTAAATAAACATAAATGCAAAAGTAACCATTTCAAGAAGAAAATGCAAACTGTAATACTTAACAGTTATCGAGTAAGTTATCACATCTGGACTTATTTGCTGCATATACATCTCAATTGCTAAGAGGTCCTGACATTGTTCACCCTTCCTCAAGCCAAGCTAGCTACAGTATGTCTAGCAATAACATGGATGGAAAACATATGCCATATTTTCAACAAGAAGTTAGCATTTTAAAAAGACAGTGCTGTAGACTGAGAAGCAGCTTGTGTAGGTGCATTCCTCATGCTAGCCAAGATATGTTCTGGTTGCGTTCCATAAGGCTAACCAGTGGGAGAAGTAGGGGAAAGGGATAGAAATCTAAAATAGATCCATTTAACCCATTTGTGATTTAAAGCTGCATGACGGAAATATGGCTTCCAGAACTGGACACCATATTCCAAATGAAGCTTCATCAGTGATCTACACAGTGGCATCACCACCTCCTGCCTTCAGCTGGTAATACCTCTCCCTATGCACCATAGCATTTCACTGGCTCTCCTCACAGCTTTGGTACATTGTTTAGCCACCTTTAGGTCATCCAATATGATTACTCCAAAATCCTTATCCATTTTGATGACCATCACCCCCCCCAGTAGTCATTCCCTGGGTTCCTGCAACTCTTTCTTATTCAAACCCAGTCACAAGTCAGTCCCCTGCCCCTGTACATTACCAGGAATGCCAACAGAATTAATATAAATACAGACAACATACTGCAAAAAATTCAGAATAAGAAAATGAGAGTGCAAAGTTTCCACTAAAATGTTGAAATTCAAGACACGAGCAATTGAATCAACACACACACACACACACACACACACACACACACACACACACACACTTACTTATCAGGTAGTTTTCTTTTAACTGAGCTGTCCCCAGTTCTGCCTTTTTCTTTTGCAAGCTTAAACCTCAGCTATAGTGATCTTAGATCAGTTATGGTCCATGACACACTGTATCGCACTATATGCGGACGATGTCCTACTCTTCCTCTCTGACCCATCCCAGTCTATTTCTGCAGTGTTTCACATCCTTGAAGCCTTTGGCACATGTTCAAGATACAAACTTAACACCTCCAAAACTGAAGCTCTAATGTTTCATTATCCCCATCCCCAACCCTTTGGCAGGATTACCCGTTTCAGTGGAACCTTGCTAGATTGAAGTACCTGGGCATCTATCTATCCCACAATACCCAGAATGCAATGTGAAACAACTATGACCCTTTTCACACCCAGCTACAATAGGACCTGGCCAGGTGGAGCGTCCTACCCCTGAATTTATGTCAGAGAATTGAGGTTGTCCAGATGGTGGTATAGCCCAGGGTCCTCTACCTCTTTCAAAATGGTCCTCTGCACCTACCTACCAAATTATTTCGTACTTGGAACAAGACCCTTCTTGAATTCATCTGGTCAGGTAGGCACCCAAGAATGAAGCTCACTGCTCTGTCTCCCTAAAAAACAAGGCAGTCTTGCCTTCCCCAACCTGCAACTTTATAACTGGGCTTCCTACCTCTCTTTCATTGCCACTAGATATATGAGGGCCTCCTCTGCAATCTGGAGGGGGATAGAGGAGGGTCTACTCCCCTATGATGAGTTGATTAGAACAACGCTATACCAGGCTACTTTCCATAAGAGCCAGGCCCCCATCAGCTCATGGATTCAGTGTCAGGTCAATGCTTGGAAAGCAATCCGCAGGTGGCTCTCCCTTTCCCCATTCCTGATTGTGCACTGGTGTGGGACAGTAAGGCACTCAGACAAGATTAGCAGTAAACCAAAAATGCACATTTATTTTAAGTAGCGGACTGGTAAGTGACAAAAACAAGAAATAATGGATTCACAGGATCAAAATCCAGAGCTAGAACTCACTAGCTCAAGTCAGGGTGTTGTTAGCTCCACGCCCTCCTCCACACTGCCTAATTTCCCTAGGCAGTCACCTTATATAGCATTTCAAAATCATGTGACACAATGGCTCCACCTTTAATATTACCATTTCATTAAATAAACTCAAAGAAAGCATTAATTTGTTTTATTCACACAAAAATACTATGTTTAAAGTATACCCACATCTTATCAATTGTTTCTAAAGTTATTATCCTTCTTTTAGGACATTTTAATATCCACAGGAGGGTTTAGAAAGTCCGCCCCTCCTATTAGCAGTATAAATGTGAGGGAATTGTGGCCGGCCAGCTCATAGAAACTGCTGAAAATAGGAGAAGGAGGAGCTCTCTAAACTGCAGAGCTCTGCATACAAGACTAAAATCTCCGAATTAGGAGGGCTCAAAATCTTAATTATTTGTTCATTTCTACGAGTAGAGGAGGTAAGCCAACCTCTCTAAACAGTTTACTTTGTTTATTTTGAGATGCTCCTGGATTACTAATAAACATTCCACTGGGATAGTGCGAGCGTTCGGGCGGCAACTAATTACCGCAGCTCACACTCGCACTGACGCTTAAGAGTTCAGTCAACCAACTCAATGAAAAAGCAAAAACGATTTCTTTACTATTCTTATAAAAGTTATAGGGGCAAGGACTAGAACCCCCAAGACTCCCAGCATTATTGCAGGATTTGTATAATACAAGCAAGCCTTTTCTTTAAGCCTAGTTTAATTTTCGTTTCGGGAGGCTGACGAAAAGGGTAACACAACGTTTAAAGGGGTATTGCAGCTTTAATGCTAACATCCTGTAGTAGCGCAATCGCGGTTTATTTGTTCTTTAACTCCTTTAAGCAACCAGGTTATTACCACGTATCCCTACCTAGCACTACTAGATTTAAATACTCCTTGCTCCAGGAGGGTTATAATTAGCCTAAAATAAAATCAGCATTTCGCTAATTTACTTCGCGATAATGCGAGTGTTCGAGTAACCTTTACTGCAGCTCCGCACTATCGCTGAGTCCACATCATTCATTTAACTATCTTGCCACTTGAAAATGCTGCGCCGAGGCTAAGGACGGGGATGACCCTGGATTGGGATTGTTTCTATTTCTGTAGCTGGAGTACTAATGTTAGTACAGAATATGGACATTATTTTAACCTCTAAAGATACCATGAATTGCGCATAAATCCAGCGTCTCTATCAAACTTGAGGAATTTACTTAACTTAATTAATACGGGTTGCCTTCCAGTTTAGGGGTATAAACATAAGAATATCAAAGTAATTATCAAAAGGGGTCCGGAGCGTACAAAAGGGGGGGGAACAAACAACAATACCAAACGGGAAAAACATTAATACAAAATGGGTGGCCAGCCCAACGAACAAGACAAATACAAACAGACAAGACGAGAACGGAATGTACAATCCGGATTCCTTTAACAAATAAATGATACCTGAAGTGCACAACAAAAGAATAGGAAAAAATACAAAGTAAAAACAAAAGGGGGCTCTCTCTCACACTGATGTTACTCTGTCTGACCTCTCTGCTGGAAAATTTCCTCTCAGCTCGGTTGGACCATACCTATCATAGCTGGAACTGATTGGGTCTCTCCTTTCTGTTCCCATTTCTGAATGGTCCCACCTTTAAAACATTTCAAGAGATGCTCCGTGCACACAATCTCCGCCAAGTTGATTTCTTTAGGTATCTCCAACTGAGGCATTCTTTTCATTCCCTTCCCTCCCAGGCCCAGCGACCCGATGGATATCCCCCTCTGATTACACTTCTCCAGGGTCTCCTATTCTCTAATGGGTTGCCACATGAATTTCTGTGATATACAAGGCCCTATCCAACTCAGAGGGGAACTCCACGAGGAGGATCCTGGACAAATGGAGTGAGGAGCTAAGGGCAGACATCACTCCCAAACAGTGGGAAACCAGTTGCCTCACTATGTCGAAGCTCACATTTTCCCATACCTGGCATCTCTTCTCCTGGCAACTCCTAATTAGGTATTTCCGCACACCAGCCATCACCTCTCACTACCTTACTGCTGACTCTGCACACTGCTAGTGCCAGTGTGGTGACTCTGCAGCACATCACTCACATGTGTTTTGGCTGTGCCCCAGGTTAAAACCTTTTTTGAACTCCCTGGAGCACAAATTGTAGACCCTGTTTGGCCAACCTGTTTCTCTCTCGAGGGAATTTTTCATTTTGCATATATTCCCTCCAAAGTTCAAAGACCCCACACCCGTTACCTTCTGGGAGTGGTCCTTCAGGCGGCCAAGAAGACCATAACACAATGCTGGCTCATGGCAATGACTCCTACAATCCCTGTCTGGAGGGACATGGTGAATCACATATACAGAAATGAAAGAATTTCCTTCTATCTGAATGATAGACTGGATCTCAGCTCACTGAGGTGGAATAGATGGATTTTATATGTTATGTCCAAAGACCCAGCCTTTGTTCCCTAATGAACTAACATGCATATCTAGTCTAAGAGTGGGAGGTGCCCCCCCAGGCAGAGTATATGGTTGCAGGGAGACAGGGGATGGGAGGAGCTCAGATTTAGAAACCTGAATGCCCATGTACAATGTGCTACTTATTGTATTGCTGTATTGCTAACCTGTGACCGCTTTTATCTGTTTATGAAATTTTCATCTGAACTAACTATGTCCTGTCCATCAATACATTCAAATCGACACTTAATAGATAACATGTGACTGCTTGTACCCTGTTGTAACTGGAAAATGTTTAATAAAAACTATATTTACAAAAAACCAAAAGTTATGGTCCATGATATAACCACATGGTCAGAATATTATGCTGCATATGCATCTCAATTGCTAAGGGGTTCTGACCATGTTCACCCTTCCTCAAGCCAAGCTAGCTGCAGTATGTCTAGCAATAACATGGATGGAAAGATTATGCCATATTTTCAACAAGAAGTTAACATTTTAAAAAGACAGTGCTGTAGACTGAGAAGCAGCTTGTGTAGGTGAATTCATCATGCTAGCCAAGATATGTTCTGGTTGCGTTCCATAAGGCTAACCAGTGGGAGACATAGAGGAAAGGGATAGAAATCTAAAATAGATCCATTTAACCCATTTGTGATTTAAAGCTGCATGACGGAAATACGGCTTCCAGAACTTGACACAATATTCCAAATGAGGCCTCACCAGTGATCCACACAGTGGCATCACAACCTCCTTCCTTCTGCTGATAATACCTCTCCCTATGCACCACAGCATTCCACTGGCTCTCCTCACAACTTTGGTACATTGTTTAGCCACCTTTAGGACATCCAATATGATTACACCAAAATCCCTTTCCATTTTGATAACCATCTGCATGCCCCCCCCAACGTAATCATTCCCTGGGTTCCTACAACCCTACCTTAATCAGCAGGCAGGTGTTCCCAGGGCGGGGAGAACTTGCATCCAGGAATAGGAAGGAGCTACCTCATCATTTCTACCTTTTCTAGGTTGCAAGAACTGCCCCAGAGGAATACATACACACACAGCAGAACACAGCTGCGAAATGATTAGATTGTCTGCAAGCACTGTTTTCCATGCAAGACACAAGCAATTGAATTAAAAGTACACACACACACACCAGAACACAGAGGCAAAATGATTAGATTTGTCTACAAGCACTATCTGCTATGCAAGTTGGGGCACGGGGGTTAAGGTTGGAGATCAGTTATGGTCCATGACATAACCACATGGTCAGAATATTAAATATTTTAAAATAAACATAAATGCAAAAGTTACCATTTCAAGAAGAAAATGCAGACTGTGACACTTAACAGTTGTAGGGTAAGTTAGCACATCTGGACTTATTTGCTGCATATGCATCTCAATTGCTTAGGGGTCCTGACCATGTTAACCCTTCCTCAAGCCAAGCTAGCTACAGTATGTCTAGCAATAACATGAATGGAAAGATTATGCATATGAAAACTTATTAATTATACTACAGATACCTTAAGACTCAAAGTGTGTCTCATTTGGTTGCCATGATGTCTGTGGTTAATTTGAAACAAAAGACAATTTAACAAGACACTGGCCTCCACCCGGAGCTATTAAAGAATAGAGCAAACTGCACTCTGGGAAGATTGCCTGTGACACAGTGCAATTAAAAAAAACCTGAATAGCAGGTTCCAGGGAGTATAAAACCACCAGGAATGTTAGAAAAAACTCCCCCTTCCCACTCATTCACAGGTGTCGATCAATGTATTTGTTAACCATGCTGGTTCATCTTCTTGCTTCCCTCATAGTAAAAATGTGAAACTACATTTGTGTTATTTTAAATGAGTGATAAATGGCATGTCCAGGGGGGTGGTAGCGCTGATAGTCAGTTGTTCCAACGTGATAGATCCACCTCATGCCCTTCCCACAAAAATGAAAGCATAGTGCATGCAACAGACCTTAGGAACATCACATTTTTTAATGTGAGCTCTGATCTGTTCAGTCTTACCTTTTTCCTGGCTCAGTTTATAATATCAGTGAAAAGAAAGTAGGAAAAAAAAAACACCCAGCCTTTTGCTTTTACAAGTAGTTGTTAATTGCAGCTAGGATATTTTAACATGTGTAAGGCAAATCCATCCACAACTTCCCTAACACAGACAAATGGCATCAGTGCTCACTGTTGTGTTAACATCCTGTTTTTAGTGTCCCTGATAAAATAAAATAAAAAAATAGTTGAGATTTTGTTTTTAATGTCAGCTCTGATCAGAATAGCTTTTAACATCACCAGTTGTTTTCTTGTTCAATATTTTCTTCTCTCCTTTTACTGATAGTACAAAATGAGCCATAGCTATTTCTGCCAACAATACATGAAAGAAAACCCTATGATATATATCACTGTTTTGCAAAATGTACCCCTTACAATTTTTTCTTATTTGCAAGACAGCAGGGCCGGGATATTCAGACTGTGCCAGGCTGTGGCGCAAGCCAGGGCGCAGTGCAATTGGGATGCGCCAGGGTGTTGACAGGGTTATATTCAGCACCATTGAATATGACACTGTGGCCACCCGCATTGCACATGGCACAGTGGCACTGCACCAGTGCAAGTGGCCAGAGAGGAGCAGGGGATGCACCAGCACAAGTGCCATTGTGCTAGGTGCAGCAACTGTGATATTCAGTGGTGTATATGCAAATGGAGCCATAATGCATGCAAGGCACAAATGGGTCCATTTGCATGTCATTATAACCCCATTTGCATGCAGGTGCAGCAATCCCCAGTGACTTGCACCTGGCACCCTGCCAGGCAGCAGCCGTTGGGGACCGACGCCCCCTGCACCTCAGTGGCAACGCGCCCCCCAATGCCTGATCATGGGCTTTCAATAATAATATTAACCCTGGTGGTCCAGTGGACCCTCTCCCCAGCCCGATCATGGGCATTATGATAAAATAACATCTCTGGTAGCCCAGTGGCTGCATCCAGCTCAATCGCAGGCAATGCAATGTAAACGGTACCCTGGTGGCCTAGTGCTACCCCCTCCCATAACCCGCCCACTCAGTTCCGCCACCGCTCCTCCCCAGTCAGTGACGGGTGCAGCACACCACAAGCCGCCCACCAACTGACAGTGTATGGTATGGCTGATAGTCCATTGGTCCACAGCGTGGGCCAATGGTGTAGATCTGTATTGTACTACACAAGTCCTAATATGTGAATGAATGGATTCATTCACATATTGGGACTGTGTAGTATAAGGTACGGTCTGCACGCCCATTGGCCCACACTGTGGACCAGGTGGCTGACAGCCACATGGCGGCGCTGCCGTCAGGCAGCTGGGTGGCTTGTGTGGTGGCTGCTGCTGGCCACCACTGACTGGGGGGAGCGGGGTGGTGGAACTGAGTGGGCGGGTTGAGAAGGGGGTACCGCTAGACCACCAGGGTGCCGTTTACATCGGATTGCCCACGATTGGGCTGAATGCAGCCACTGGGCCACCAGGGATGTTATTTTATCATAATGCCCATGATCAGGCTGGGGAGAATGTCCACTGGACCACCAGGGTTAATATTAGTATTGGAAGCCCGCGATCAGGATGGGGAGAGGGTCCACTGGACCATCAGGGATATTATACATGTACAAAGCCTGTGATTGGGCATGGGGGGCTGCAACACCAACAGGTGATGATACCGGAGCTCGGGTGGTCACCCATAGCTGGTGGCTGCCGTGTTGCACCCTGCAATACAGCAGCTCACTTGTGGGTGGCCAGCTGTTGCTCTTTTTTTTTTCTGGCTCAACTGTGTGCGGTGCAAGTAGGGATTGCACCTGCATATGCTCAGCACATCCCGGGCTGAATATCAGGATGTGCAGAGTATGCATGGGCCCGCCCCCCCCTTTACTTGCGCCGCATACATTAGTGATGCACCTCGGCGTATTGGAATTTGTGCAGCACATAATCCCCTTTTGAATATTGTGCCGGGGCGCATCAGTGGGTTGCACATGGTGCAACTCCATTGCGCCATGCGTAACACTTTTGAATATCCTGGCCCATATATTTATCCTAACAAATCTGTCCTACTGCCACATTCAAAACACTATCCCCAACCTACTTGCCACATATAAACTCAATTATATTTAAAAAGAATTCTAGGCACTTAATCATTATTCATTCCCCAGTCCCATTTACAACAATGCCACACATATATATAATATATACTTCTCAAACTTCAAAGAAAAAAATACACTTTATCATCAAACGACTGTGTTTACTAAGTACTGTGCCCATGATTAAAATAATTTGAACCCACTCCCCCAAAAAATTTGCCCTCACATGAAACTGCATGTTTAACTGTAAAGGCAATTAAAAAATGTATTTCTAAATGCATTACTAACACCAATGCTTTCAAAGTTTTGAAACTACTAAAAAGACAAAAAAAAAAATATATAGATAGATATATTTAGAGAGAGAGAGAGAGAGAGAGAGAGATTGAATATGGTAAACAAATATTGTTAATCCCAAAAACTGAACTTAATGTTTTTAGTATATAAATGTTTAAGAAAAACGTGTCTCTTTCAACTTGAATCAGAATGCTGTAGCTATTGTTTTCCTTGGGAGCTGTAGTTTCAGGCACTCCTTAATTACTCTTTCCTTCTGAGACCCCAGGTGGCTCTGATAATCATTTGTTCCAAGGGTTTTTAAGTCAGTTTGAAGGCATAAGTATCTTCTGTTCTCCTAGTCCTTACTAAAATGCAGAGGCTCCACAACTCGATCACGCCACAGACTTGTTCTGTTGCTTGGTCCAGGTCCCAAACTAGTGAGTCTTGTTCCAACATGATAGATCCACCTCATGCCCCTCGCACATGAATAAAAAAAAAGGTGGGGGTGGATCTTTAGGAGTTTATGCCTGTGTGTGTTTGGGGGGGGATAAGCCTAGATGCAGTTTCAGGCACTCCTTAAGTACTTCCCCAGGCAGCTCTGATAGTCAGTTCCAACATGATAGATCCACCTCATGCCCCTCCTACATGAATCAAAAAAAGGTGGGGGTGGATCTTTAGGAGCGTCTTGGGTGGAGGTGGGGGTGGATCTTACTCCCCCCAAAAACTAATGCTGCCTCCCACTACTCTGGTTCCAGTTCTTATACCGCCCATTTAAGAAAGAAAGTAGTACCCTGTAACCATTGACTAACATGAAAGTGTATTTATTTGAGGGCAGAAAATTGTCTTGGAGGAGGGTAAGGCAAAGAAGACTATTAACACCTTCAGTCAGTTCCATGGACAGAAAACAAGACATCACTCCTTTTGTACATGCAAACCATCTGTAGGCAAAACCACCTGCAGCCATAAAAATGACATGTAGAAGCTCAGCATCCGTAAAGCAGCCTGCTCGTATATCGCTGTCCCACCCACCAGATAGCACCAACAACAGACCACAACAAAATGGCAAATAAGGTATTTATTATAACATTTTATCAAAATAAAGTTACATGTTCGATAGTACTGGAGCATTTCTGAGCACATTTAACCATTACAGAGTAGAAGCAAGTGCCTGCAATTGATCTTTAACAATTAAACTGAAGATCGCACTGTATCCTTCAGAAAGAGCTGTAATGCACTTTACTTTTAAATCAGAGCAGGCAAGACAGTGTGCAGGTTTTCTATTTGTAAAGCCATAACAGAAGCAGGGTGGAGGCTGTCAAGAGAAGGGCAACTAAGATGGTACAAGGATTGTACCAGAAAACATATGAGGAGAGTTGAAAGTACCTCAGTATGTACTCACTGGAGGAGAGCAGGGATCGGGGGAAGTGATATAAACATTCAAGTACCTTAAAGGCATATACAAATTGCAGGAGGAGAAATCTTCCAATATAAGAGATGTACAAGAACAAGGGGGCATGACATGAAATTGGAGGGTAGCAGGTTAAGGGGAAATGTGAGAAAGTTTTTCTTCACAGAGACGGTGGTGGACGCATTGGAATATACTACCACAGGAGGTGGTGGTTAGTATTAAGGATTTTCATAGTACAGAAACTAGATTTCCAAGGCATTTCTGTTTTTTCACATAAGCTGAAATGTCAAAACAAATGCTGACATTCTAAAGGAATGAACTGTTGTGTAATAAAAGTGTCAGTGATGTCTGTCTAACCAGGAAAGATTGCAGTTACTAGTCTGTAGTAAGCAATTTTAAATGACTGACCTGACCTGACCTCACTTTGACTACGTCAAGAATTGCTTATTATGTGTGATTCATAGCTCAGTGCTTATGTAACATATATAATTAAATGATGAAGATGGTTGTTGGATACAGAGGCCAGCATAAAGAGGACAATGTTTACTAGGTAGTAGTATAGAATGTTTGTGCTTAGGTACTTGGATGCTTGAATTGAGTTGTTTGATAATATTTGATGGTTTTGGCCTTTCTCTGTATCCCACCTGTAGGAAGGAAGTTTGGTTTAGAATTATGGAAGCCCCAAAAAGAATATATAATATCAACGATTGTTCTTTAACTGAATGCTGAAGAAGTCATGCATGACAACACCTAATAATGATAGGAATAGATAATCACCTCCTCCAACTCCGGAGAGTGTGACAAGTAGCACTCAGGACAGGAAAACCTCCCTTGGGGGGAAACCTCTGAGGACCCATGGCTACTGACCTGCCCATCCTTCTGGGCATACTAAAGGAGAGAGATCCTAATTAAACTAAATTAATCAGCTAAATCTGAATTCTAATTTGTAGAATTTAATCCAGATAAACGGAGCTTAAGAAAGAACTGAATTGTAAATGTCCAGTGAAGTAATTTCCTCCTAATAAACTCTGAGTCCGAGAATCCATGTACAATTTGGAATGATGGAGAGCGGATATATGAAGGACTGTCATCCGGACTTCAGTTGATAGAGGGCATAATCCAGGAAATGTATGATGGTTGAGATGAAGTTGATGACTGACGAACTCAATACAGGAGACCAGACGCAGATAGTTGCATCCAAGCTTTGACATCAACGAGGCAGGATGAATAGAAGTAGTACGACTTCCAGATTTCTAATAATAGAGGGCTTGTACAGTACGTGAATGAAAGAAGGCTTGAAGCCAGGCTACCGACTGACGAATCCAGTTCTGATAAGTAAAGTATAGTCTTAGGAATTGATATGAAAGCAACAGCTGTAAAGCTGAGTTGGAATATGGCAGGCTGTAGAGGATAATTGGAGACACTGGTGCGAGGTTATGAAGCATCCAAGTAGTAGAATATGATGAGCCCAAAAAGTAAGTAAGTCAGTTGGACTGCTAATCCGAAGTGAGAGGCAGTAGGAGCAAGGATTGCACCAATGAAGGCAGATGAGAAGGAACAGGATGTGGTAACCAGCCCTTGAAGAAAGCGCAGCCGAACCGATAGCTGGTGAGGTAGGAGAGAGGCGGCTGATTCCAGTATGTGAAGTGCAGCCAGACCCAAGAATGTCTGCTGGTAGAAATCGAGCTTGGTAGATAGTCCCTCGATGAGATGCGCAGCAATCCATCAGCTAGAGAGGTACGTAGAGAGGCAAGTAACTCTAGGTAACATAAAGGCAGCTATACCTACGAAGGTCAGCTAATAGAATAAGTGTGTCATAGAGCCTCCAAGAGACGCATCTTGAATCATCTTTGAGCATGGTAGTACTGCAGCTGTAAGGCAGACCTAGAGAATGAATGATGCTGAGGACCGATGTATCCAGATCAAGGAAGGCAGGGATCACATGGAAGAGACTGAGGCAGAGATATGGCAACTGGACGAGAGGAATAACATCCAAAACTGAAGGTATGCAAAGTTCGAGGTAGGAAAACTAGATGAGACCCAAAGAGTCCCAGATGTAGAGAACTGAAGAGGCTGAATCAAATGAAGTAGTGTTGTCACAGGGTCTGAATTCAGTAGAGCACAATCATGAGAATGAAAATCTGCAGAAGACGCCAACTAAATGTCCTGGAAAGGGAAGCAGCAGGAATTCCATGGCTGAGGCAGCAGGGCAAAACATCCAAGAACATATGATGAAGAATAAACGTCAGATGTAATCCAGTAAAGGAGCTTCTGGTCAGCCGACATGGCAGCAGGTAGGTGTATAATAGAAAGTGAGGATCTCCAGGCTTTGAGCAGGGTGAGACAGAAGAGCAGAAGCATGAAAACCTCCCAGCCTGAAGGCGAAGGCAGGTCATAAAAGCAGTGAATCTCCAGGCCCGAGCTGAGCAAGCAGGCAAGAGTAGAAGTAGGTAGACCTCCCAGCTCGATGGGCGAAGGCAGGTCATAGAAGCAGAAGATGAGGTAAACTTCCCAGCTCGATGGGCGAAGGTAGGTTGTAGAAGCAGGCTGATTATGATGCAGTAAAATATAGGAACGAAGGACCTCCAGGCCGGTTGGGGCACATATCTGACCAAACGCGATGGCTAACCTCCGGCCTGCGAGACGAGGCAGGTTGCAGAGCAGTGGTAGATAATGCAATGGAAATGAGAACTGCAGGCAATGCAGATGGTCATGTCCCGGTATGTAGATATCGATTAATACTGAAACATAGGTTAGATGAATGCCAGTTCATGAGGAGCGCAGTAAGTTGGAACGGCAGGTTAGTCGTGATGACTTCTAATCCTTGCGAGGGCGAAGCAGGTAATGAGCAAGAAAGGTAAGAAGTGAACCCATATAAATTGTAGTAGTAAGCAAGCAGCATGATGCAGATGTAGTAGCATATCCTGAGTCAATGAGGTGCGTAGCAGTAATATATTTTAGGGCCGACTCATGAGAGCTGTGCAAGGTGCTGTTGACTGCCGCATCCTGAAGATCGATTGGAAAGGATTGCAGAAAGATGCTTCAGATGGTAGAATTTGGCAACCTGACCAGAGGAAATAAGCGCGCTGAAACTGTAGATCACTGTCTTAGGCAGCAGGTCAACTAAGGAAGGCATAAAGGAGTAGAGCTCAGCTGGGAGATCAGGCAGGGACGGTAGTAGCATGAACCGGGAAGGAGGTGACAACTTGGCGAGAAGCATCCGAGGGAACTGATGTGAATAACTTGGAGTACTTCAGAAACAGTCCATTGAAATCAGAAGCTGTAGGAAGCATGATTTGAAGGTCTGAATTGATGGCACAGCTCTGTAATAAGCATTGACGGAAACAAAGGGGGGGGGGAGTTAAGCCCAAATAAATAAAATACAAGTCGAGTGCATTGGAATACCTATCAAGGAATCCTGAGTACCTGCTGAACGGATAAATAAATGCTGAAGGCAATGAGCAGTTGAATACTGTGACATGGATCTGTGGAAGGGATCGGCCAAAGTAATGGAGCAGCAGGGCAAGCAAGGATGTGAATAGAAAGCTGGAAACAGAGATACAATGCTGCCTTGTCCGTCACTGCAAAGTTGGTAGCAGTAAAAACAGCTAGAACGGTCCTGAAGGATGTGTAAACGTAGCTACTACTCCCCGAAAACTAAACAATCCCCATAGTGTCAGACGGCAAACAAGACAAGATGTAAATTGCCTAAACCCCCCACATGACCGGCTGAACAATATCCGACAGGTGGAAGCCATCACACTTGAACAAGAGCCCGTCGAAAAGTGCAATAAGTCATGAAAGCTGCCACATCATGTACATGCTGCCCCCAACACAAGTGAGCCCCAAGTAAGAAGGTAATTCTAGTGTAGGGACACAATAGACATGAGAAGGCTATAGGACATGCCGCATGCGTGAGAAAAGTGCTGCAGGTGTTCAGAGAAAAATCAGAGAATTGCTGGAAGCGGTGTCTCAGGTCTCAAACTCAATGGAAACTGAATACTCCGATGAAGGAGCTCCATATGTAGTAGGCAGGAGTCCCCCAGTGAGAGCTTGCCACGTAGTAATGCTGAGCCCTGAGTAGGATAGCTGGAACGAAATGTCAGGAGCATCTCTGGGGAATGCCTAGGAAGCACCAAATGTGGAAACTGTGGAGAGGCATTCAGAAAGTAGCCCGGAGCCAGTGTGTGGTCGTATGCAGAGGGGCAATGGCAGTAGTCCAGAGGCGCTGAAGAAACGAGGAGAAACGAGAGAGCCGAATGAAATTGCGCTGCTGCAGGCACGGCTGCAGGAAGGAAGTACAGACACCACCATAGCTGCGGAGGAAATGTAGCCAACAAGGAGCAGGCGGCAGCAGAGAGAACGGGAGAATAGAGTACAGCGAGGCCCGAGAGGCGACGTAGAAAGACCACCACCCAAACAACACACAGAAAAAGTATGGGAAAAACAGGACAAAAAAAATGCACAAAGGAAGAAACAAATGGGAAAGGAAACACGGGGGCCGGGGGGAACAAGAGCAAGAAGAAAAGGGGCACAGCCGCAGACCAGCAGCAACACGGAGCCAGTGCTGAGTGCGACTCGTTCTAAGCAGAGCGAGAGTCAGCTGCTTTGATTAAATAGGCTGTGGGGGAGGAACTCTTCCCCCACATAGTCACGGGCTGATCCCTTTAATTATATTTTATGCGAACATACGAAAAGAACCAGCAGAAGACCACCTGGTCTGTTGTGTCTGCTCGGTAAGTGATGCAGGATCTGGCCTTACAATTTATGCCAATGACACTGTCCCCCCCAATTATCCCTCCCTCTCCCCCCTTCTCCCCTTCCTTGTCCCAATGGCTCCACTTGTGCTTGTCCCAGGTTCTCTTGAATGCTCCCACCATCCTTGCTGATACCACCTCCCCTGGCAGCTCATTCCAGGTGGACACCACTCTCTCCATATAGAAATGCTTCCTTGCATCCCTTCTGAATCTCCTTCCATCAGTTTTAGGCTGTGACCCCTAGTGGTGCTGTTGTCACTCATTTTAAAGAGACCCTCCCTTTTCACTTTGTTAATTCCCTTCATGTACTTGAAGGTCTTTATCGTATCACCACTCTACCTCCTCTCTTCCAGGGAGTATATCCCCAGGGCTCCCAGCCTCTCCTCATAGGACCTATCCAATAACACCTTGATCATCTTGGTTCCCCTCCTCTGGACCCTCTCCAGCATGCTGATGTCCTTCTTAAGGTAAGGGTGCCAGTACCCCACCCCATATTCTAAATGTGGTCTCACCAATGACCTGTACAGAGGTAAAATAACCTTGCTCCGCCTACTACTGAATCCCCTTTCAATACACCCCAGCATCCTGTAATCCTTCGCCACCGCCTTTTTACACTGAGAGGTGTGTTTCAGGTCACTTGTAGTCACTACCTCTAGATCCTTTTTTCTCTTTGGAAGCAGTTGCATTAGCCCCTCCTATGTAATACTCTGTCCTAGGCTTCTTGGCCCCTATGTGCATCACTTTGAGCATTTTGGCATTGAAACTAAGTTGCCAGATTCCTGACCATCTCTCTAGTCTGGTGAGGTCCTCCCTCAAGTCCTAGTGTCATCCGCAAACAGGCACATTTTGCCATTAATGCCTTCCATGATGTCTCTTATGAAGACATTGAACAACACAGGCCCCAGCACCGATCCCTGCGGGATCCCACTGGTGACCTCCTTTGAGCTGGGAAACTCACCCCCAACCACTACTCTCTGGTTCTACAACTCAACCAGTTTTCAACCCATCTTACCATATTCTCCACTACCCCTAGGTCCCTCAGCTTCATTAGCAACCCTTTGTGTGGTACAGAATCGAAGGCCTTGCTAAAGGAAAGGGGGAAAGAGGAAATTGTTTCACTAGGAAAGGCACACTAAGTTGAAGCTTGTTTCCAGGTGTGACCTGGGAGCACAAGGATCACACAGTATGCAAGTGGGGGCTGTGGGATTCAAACCCAGGTTGCCAAGTTCGCAGCTCAGAGCCCCAAACCACTACGCTATAATACCTCCTTTGTCCAAGTTTATGATGTCCACCACCTAGCCTTTGTCCACTGCCCTCGTGATCCAGTCAAAGAACTCTATCAGGTTCGTTTGACATGACCTGCCTGCCTCAAATCTGTGTTGCCTTTCGTCCTGTAGACCATCGTCCTCTATGTACCTCACCAGCCTTTCCTTCAGTATGGTCTCCATGAGTTTACATACTATTGAGGTCAGGCTGACTGGTGACTGGCCTATAGTTACCTGGGTCATCCTTGGGTCTGCTCTTCTGGAGTGGCAGCAAATGTGCCATTCTTCACTCCAGCAGCACCACTCCCGACTCCGGAGATCTATTGAAGAGAACATCCAGCAGGCCCACCAGATCCTCCGCTAACTCTTTCAGCACCCTGGGGTGTATTTCATCTGCCCTGGGGATTCACCTTCAGGGCCATCAGCCCCTCCCTCAGTCTTCAATCCCGATTACCTCTATGGCTCCCCCCACTCCTGTTTCCTCCCTCCTTCTCCCAGCCCATGGCACTGGTCCATCCTTTTCCTTTGTAAAGACGGAGAAAAAGTATTTGTTTAATACCTCTGCTTTGCTCCTGTCTTCATTAACCCAACCACCCCCCTTCCTCAGCCTAACAATGCCATCCTTCTTATCCCTCCTTTCACTTATATAGCCAAAAAAAGTATTTTCCCCATTCTTTATTCCTTTGGCTATTTGGAGCTCTTTCTATGTCTTTGCCTGCTGCACCTGCCTTCTTGCCACCTTAGCTAGCCTCCTGTATTCTTCCTCATCCTCTTTCTTTGCTGTTCTTTTGAATCTTCTATAGACTTCCCTCTTTTCCCTTCCCATTCTGGCCACCTCCCCATTAAATCGGCTTAGTGGTCTGGCTTTCGATTTCTTCCCCGTCATTTTGATACAACTGTTTGTGGCCTTCTGAATGGCCCCCCTAATGGTGGTCCATAATTGGTCCACCCCCATGTCCTTCCTCATGCTCTCCAGGTTTTCCCTTAGCACATCTCTCATCTTTCTAAAATTTGCCTTCCTAAAGTCCAGTGTTCTGGTCTTAGTGGGGATGTCATCCTTGTCCACGTCCAAACTGAACCACACTGTATTGGGGTTGCTTCCAACCAGGGGTTTCATAACTTCTATCACCTGTGCGTGTTCTCCATTGGTGAGCACCAGGTCCAGAATTGCTCTCTCCCTGTTGGCATCAGTCACACACTGAGTCATGAAGCCATCCTGGATTGCATTTAGGATTTCCTCACTTCTGGCACAGGATGTGGTGCGAGTAACACAATCCACTTTAGGCAGGTTAAAATCCCCCACCACTATCACCTCCCCTTTTCCCACTGCGATCCTCAACTGGGAATACAGCTCTCTGTCCTTGTCCTTACCCCAGTTGGGCAGTCTGTATACAACCCCATCCTGATCTTCCTTTCTCTGCTAGCCTGTAACTGGAGCCACAGTGTTTCTAAGTTCCCTTTTTCCTTTTCTTACTCCGTCATGCAAATTATTCCCTCCCTGATGTATGCTGCCCCCCCTTGCCTATCTCTCTGTTCCTTCTGTAAAGATTGTACCATGGGACTGAGAGATCCCAGTCATGGTGTGCTGTAGTCCAGGTCTCAGTAACTGCCACTATATCCACCTTACCCTCCGCTAAGAGGGCATTCATTTCTGCCATCTTTTTTTTATCATTTATTTCTTTATTATAGAGTCCTCAGAGGAAAATATTACAGTGAATGCAACGCTGAAAGTTAAAAAAATCCACTGAACTAAGGTCATACTTTAGAATGTAAAGTCATCAACCGGATGGTGTGAACAGGCCACCTATACCACAGAGCGTTCCATACATTGGGTGAAAAGTCTTGAAGAATTGTTAACTCGCACAGTCCAGTGTACACCATATTTCAAAGTCCCATTGCGTTAGAATTCTTCAGTTTCTTCATCCCCTCTTCCAATGCATATAATTAGATTTGCTGCTGTAAGAGTGAGCCATGGTGTACAAATTCCCAGCCCCCCTGACATATGTTTGTTATACCAACATGCTGCAATTTAAGTATCAACTGAATATAAATTATAAAATTGAAATTAGGCAACCAATTATCACATTAAATTCTTAATAAGTAGCATAATATTTAAAATGAAGGCAGAGGGGAAAGTAAGTTTCTCAGATACTCTCTTCATGAGAGGAGTCGCTGTGACAGTATCCTTCAAGGTTTGATAGCTTGGAAACCTGGGGTCCATGAGGGAGCCCCTTTAGTGAGCATCTAGAGCTCCCCAGCAGTCCCACACTGCCCCTCCAATCTATGAAAGTACCATTAGGTTCCCATTACTTCCGGTCTTTTTGTTTACTTATGCTACAAAATCTGTATAGTGATCTAATTAATAGATCACCCAGTTTCGCCAGTGGAGGTGAAAGGACTCCACCCAGTCCACCAACCTAGCAGAGAGTCAATCCAATGCATAAATTTTCCTGGCCAAAGAAGTCCAGGCTTCCCACGTGGGGATAGTTCTTGTGTGCCATAAGCAAGTCATAGCTTTCTGGGCAGCAAGGATGAGTATAGTGATTTGCCGGTGGGTTACTTGATCGACCCTAAATCCTTCTGGTGGCGTGAATGTCAAGATAAATGCAGGCATAATTTACTCTGCACACTCATAAATGTATGTTATTTCTTGAATTACCTTTCACCAGAAGGCAGCCAAAGGTTCACAAGCTCACATTTTATGTTTATGATCTGCCCATTCAGTTCTGCGTTCCCTCCAACATTTCCCAAGGATATCTCCTGAATATTTTGAAACTATAGCTAGGGTGCAGAAAAAATTGGCCTGGAGCTTCCATGCATATTCCTTCCTGTATGGGGAGCTACAGACTCTATAGACACTAAAGGCTGAGCCCAACCACCCATGGGTTGGAATGCCAATCTGTAATTCCTGTGACTATTTCATTCTGATTGATTTTGTGGAGTCTGCTAGCCTGCACTTCTGCCATCTTGTTCCTGAGACTGCGGGCATTCAGCAACACCACCCCCCACTTTGTTCTTATAATACTTTGGCTCTTTCTTTGAATAACTTTGTCCTGGCTTGCCCTCCTTCCCTCTTCCTCTCCCCTGCTTCTTAGCTGCCCCCATTCCCCCATCCCTTTTGTTGTTACTGCCTTTGTGGGGGGGGGGGGTCTACTGACCTCCCCTTTTTGAGTTGTGTGCCGGAGCATTCAACATAATAAGCAAGCTTCTCCTTTATTTCTTGCTTAACACTGCAGATGCTTCAAACCTTGGTTGTAAATGTGATTACTGCTACGATGATGTTATGTGACAGCTGAGCTGATGCACCAAGTATTTGTCTCCGATTGCATTTGTTTGATGAACCAGAACTGAGGTTTGGTCCGAACCTTCACATCTCCAGTGCAGAGCCCCAGCTTCTCGACGATACCCAAAGTGCTCTACAAAGCAGAGGGCAGAGAAAATGTCATTGCCATTTCAGAAAGAGAGAGTGAGAGATTAAAAGATGACTAAGCCAAAGGAGACAATTGCTCAGGGCTGTGAAATTTAATTCTGGGAGTCACAGAAGAATTACCCTGTCTAAAGAAATATTGTCATCATCCTCCTTCTGCTAAACTGGTCCGTGCTAGGTTTAACGTTAGCACAAAGCACTATATTGCTTTGCTTTTATTATCCATCCTGTGCCATTCACGCCTGGGGGATTTTATTATTAAATAGTACACCCACGGCAGCTCTGCAAAAGGAATGTTACAGCAGTGTGATCCATTAGCTAGCTATTCAGCAGCCAGTGCATTCAGACAGTGCAGTGGGTGGTACTCACAGTACTCGAGAGTCGGGTTGTCAGCAGAGGCAGTGCCAGCATTTTTGCTTTTTAGGGTTGCAGTGGGTGGAGTGCTGCAGACCTCTTGGAGCAAAAATGGACTCCACTCCAGCTGAACAACAATTTAGGAGTGGCCTCACAGTCGTCCTCTACGGTCTGTGAAGCACTCTGCTGTGTCAATGAAGTCTTCTCATAGGCACTATTTTCCTGCCATCTGGAAGTCCCGTTTGTGCCATTTCATCACCGTCACTTTTGCCTGAGTCCCTCATGTTGCTTCAATCTCCATCCAGCCCCACATAAAGTTTCATTTTGTAAAGAGGGGCCGGAGGAGCAGAGACGCTGAACCATTTGCAACCACACTGAGAATGTGTGACCTGGTGGTCCATGCATGTGCATTGGCATGCATCCAGTTTCTCTCCGCAATAGCTCACAGACCCAGAGACCACTTAGTTGGGGTCTGGAGACACAGGGCCACGGTGCAGAAGCCGCAAAACTATTTGTTTAAAGGGCACCAATGACCGCTCTGGGACTGAATATATACATAATAATGAGCTGCTCATGCATATTAATGAACTCTATGCACATTCCTGGTGTGACTGCAAGTGGTTCCATGTCTCTTCTCCTCTGGACCCTCTTCTGAGACCTCAGCTGCAGCCCTATTGGCTCTGGCCAGAATTTGTTAGTATTGGCTATTCCTACTTTACTAATGGCGAACCTTATAGTTGTTACATATACCATGAAAGGGCTTCATAGCCCTTTAAAGAGGACCCGCATTCTGCAGGAAGTAGGCAGAACAGGAGCGACAGTTGCCCTGCTGCAGGAAACTCATTTCACCCCTGCAGAACAAGTTAAATTGAAAAGGGCATGGGTGAGAGCATTATACATATCCTCTTATCAAGCTCACCCACATAAGAGAGGTGTGACTGTTTAATCCGGAAAAACGCCCCCTTTGAAGTGGAAGAGGTGATAACAGATGATGTAGACCAGAGCATCAAAACTGTGGGGTCCTATCAGGTACCTCAAGTACCATTCTTAATTTCTATGCCCCAAATAAAGACGAGGAACAAGCTCCTTTTTTCGTAAACACATAGATGAGCAGGCTGATCCAACTTGACTGTATATTGTGGGGGGAGATTTTAACTGCTCCGTCTTTCCCATTGAGGACAGATTGGATAGAGGATCCACTATAGGGGAAAGTCTAGTGTTCTATTGTGATCCTTCATGCAAGAGTTGGGATTGATTGACACTTGCCATTATGCCCACCGCAAGGGGCGGGACTGCACTTTTCACTCTAACCCGCATGCACTATATATTTGGCTTGATTATTTGTTGATCCCCAAACCCTAGATACATGTCTTTGATTGGGCCAAGATCCACTCCATCACTGCCTCCGACCATGCCCCTGTTTCTATGACCTTGAGAGTCCCTCCGACTCTGAAAACACCCACTTGGTGTCTTAATGTAGCCCTATTAACAGATGATAAATTACACACACAAGTCAAGGAGGTGAGTCATACCTATCAGTTAGATAATAGGGTTGAGGATACTACTGCAGGAGTTTGGTTGGATGGCCTTAAGACCACTCTTACAAGCCGCATCATTAGCAATGCAGCAGGTAAGAGAGGGATAAACAGCTGCTAGATCTGGAGAATCAGTTTTGATCTGGAGTGCGAACACAAAATAACTTTAGACCCCTTCCGCAAACAGATGCTGGACACCTTCCATGGGCATCTCACAGCCCTGCTTGAACACAAGATCAAAGGGGAACTTCAGTATGCCAGGAAAAGATTTTACAAAGGAGGGAATAGGGCATGGCATCTGTTTGCTTGACAAATTCACCAAAAGGCAGCTAACTGTGCTGTCCTTAAAATTCAGCAGTCCATCAATGCTGCAAGATGCGATACCCACCCCCAGAAAATAGTGGAACACTTCGCTGCTTATTATCAAGAGTTGTACACTAGACAGGAGGTGCCTGACTGCTTGCATAAACAGGACCAATAGTTTGCTAATCTTCAACTCCCTGTACTTACCAGAGAAGCCACGGTGGATCTTGACCATCACATAACTATGGGGGAGTTGGATTCTGCTAGCATGGCTCTTAAAAATAATAAATCACCTGGCCCAGATGGTTATACCTCCAAATTCTATAAACAGTTTAAACAGAGGGTGGCTCCTGAGTTGCTGGAGCTAAGTCGGGTGGTGGAGGGAGAAACCCCCTACCTTCCTGGTCTCAGGCCCAAATCTCAGTTATCCAAAAGCCAGGGAAGGACCCCACTCCTTGCAGTTCTTATCGCCTGATTTCCCTTCTAAACATTGACCAGAAAATTGTTGCAGGCACCCTAGTAGGGAGGTTAGAAGAACATGTTGGGGGCCCTAGTCCACCTGGATCAGACTGGCTTTACTTAGGAGAAGTTAATCAATGACAACATCTGCAGGCTGTTAAAAATTATGACTTTACAACAACATGCCCACCAGTTATCTGTACCCCAATTTATGGACACTGAAAAGATGTTTGACCAGGTGTACTGGGCCTTTCTTCTCTATACCCTGCAGAAAATGGGTTTTTGGGACTTCTTTCAAAATTGCATTAGAGCACTGTACAGATCCATTGAGGTGGTGGCATGGGTTAACGGGCGTAGATCAACTCATTTTCGGTTGACTTGTGGTACATGGCAGGGTTGTCCCTTCTTCTTCCCTCCTTTTTGCGCTTGTTATTGAACCCCTAGCATTGGCATTCCACAACAATCCAAACATCACAGGCATTAGGGGTCCCGACGATGAACTTAAGGTTTCACTTTGTACAGATGATGCCCTCTTTTACTGGAGTAACCCTTCCGTTTCAGTCCCACAGTTATGCCAAGTATTGGAAAGCTGTGGGGAGATTTTGGGCTGTAAAGTGAATTACGGAAAGTCTGAGGCTTTGAGGTTAAGTGGCTATTCCCCTAAAGACTTCTTAAATAATTTCCCCTTTACTTGGGCAAAGGCGAATGCAGTCCACTATCTAGGAGTCAAATGTACTCCAGTCCTTCACCGTCTATTTAACTTAAATTACAAACCTCTTCTCAATGAGATTCTATCAGACCTACAGCACTGGACACATCTCCCTCTTTCTTTAGCTGGCCAGGTCAATGTTTTAAAAATAAATGTACTGCCCTGTTTCCTTTTCTTTTTTCAAACACTCCCAGTCCACATCCCCAGAAAGTTATGGCATACACTAAATGGGCCCTTTTGAAGTTCCTGTGAGAGGGTGGGTGCCGGAGGGTGTCCTTCAAGCTGCTGGAGCAGCCATGGGATAGAGGCCGTCTGGGAATACCTCATTTTAGAGATTACTATTTGGCAGAGTAGCTGTTGCCCATAGTTACCTGAGTCAAGCAATGGGTAGACTCTTGGTGGTATGACCTAGAGAACCTGCCCTCACTCCCAGCCCCCATGTATGCCATTCCTTTTATCTGGTTTTCACACACTATGTGGACTGCTATCACCAACCCATGGACTAAACTAGTTCTGCGGTCCCTGCGGCATGCCTGCCATCTTACTGTTATCCTGGACTCCCCTGGTCCCCTCGCTATAGTTATAGGTGATCCTGATCCATCCTTCCCACCCCCCGGAATCTGACATAGACTGGAGAAGGAATCAAGCCTCACTCACACATTATAGACAACTGGTCTAGGGGTCAATTTTCCTCATATTTGAGACTCTCAAACAAACCTACGGACTCCCTAATATGGACTTCTTTCATTATTTACAGCTATGACATTACTTACTCTCCACGGCTGGCTTGTCAAACATTGGCATTGACCCATCTGGAGGATTTTTTATAGTGGGCTGCACTTCTTTGGGTGAGAGGGAGATGGCTCTCACAGTTATACCGTTTGCTGCTCGAGACCCTTTCCAACCCATCAAACACCCTTAGGGCACAATGGGAGACAGAGCTGGGGGAGACAATATTGGAGTAGGACTGGGAGTCTCTGTGGAAGGAATAGCAGGTATCTGCCTCTTTGTCTTGGAGAGAGTTTTGCTGGACACTTGGGACTAGATTTTTCCATGTCCCAGTTATTGTACAACATTTTGGGGTGAACATTAGTCCTCTGTGTTGGAGGAAGTGCGGTCCCTCTGGTACGCATGCACATATCTTTTTGTCGTGCCCTCAAATCATTGACTTCTTGCACAACATTTGGGGGACATTAGACACAGTATGGAGTAAACACCTGTCCCATGGTTTTTCCACAATGATTTTAGGGGCACCCCCCCAAAGAAATTTTGAATCAGGGGAGAGGAGACTCTATGTCCTTCTCTGTCTGATAGCCAGCAAGTGTATCACAGCCCATTGGTAATCTACTATCATTCCGATGGCAACTGAGTGGCAGTCCCGGGTTACTCAGATGCAAACCATGAAGTGGCGCATCATGGCTCAGTTAGATCTTACTCTTGAAAAGCATCTTACTCTATGGGCACTGTGGGATCACCTACAGGCACTACAGGCCTTGAGTGTGGGGCAAACATAAAGTAACTAGTTACTAGAAACCCCTCTAAGCTAGGCCTTCTATAAGGAATAATATAATAACCACCTTAGCTGCAGCTTTTCATGTTAATCTGCTATTGTTTTTTGCATGCCCAGCTATAGTCCCTGATAACCCTCACTTTGGCACTATTCTGTTCCCTTTTTCTCTATTCTTTGATTTCCTTAATGGTTATTGTTGTATACCTCACTTTACTTAAAATCTGATTATCCTATCTGGATTTTATAGAGCGGTTATATCAGTTCTCCATGTGTACCTAACTAAATTGCCCTTTAGGACAATATGGACTATGGACATTCTAAAATTTGTTGGAATGATGCTGACATAGTCTGTTGCACCTTACTGATTGTTCTGACCATCTTTTTTCCTCTTTTAGACTCTCATTTGTTTATTTTAGTTTTTGCTGAATGGGAAGAGAGGACTAGGCAAGTCTGCCTATTTTCAGCCTCATCCCAGGGAGAGGGGAAAGATACAGATGCAAACTGACTTATAGAATCAGATTAAGCTGTTGGTGGTATTTTTTAGTGAATGGGAGGAAATTTGGCCAGGACACTGGGGAAATTCACCTACTCACTGTAGAGGGGCATTGTGACAGTTCCCGAAGTGACGGAGGATGCCAGTGCTACACTGGATACGGACAAAGGAGAAGGTGGTATGGAGACCACAAAGGCTGTACGACCAGAGGCAGAAAAAGTAAAGTTTTCAATGCCTGAAAGTGTTCCCACAGTCAGTAATTTACCTGCAGATATCCATATGGAAGAGGTCTTCGTGGAGCAGGACACCGATGCAGTGTTGTAACACTAAGCTGAGGAGAAAAAATGAGCCCTTTACAACAAATGTCTGAGGTTGAAACTGAGTACCAAAAAGCCAAACAAAAACTGGATGAGGAGAAAATCTCATGAAAGGTTGCTGTCTTGTTCTCTGAGAAGCACAGTTGAAGCGCCTTCCAAAGTTTTCATTTTGGGAGCCGGAACCAAAGAGAAAGAGGGAGGGAAACAACGGACAGCAGGAAGTGAAGAACTGCAATCACGAAGTACTTGGTCGCTGGAACGAGCTCTCTGGGCGGCTGGCTGGGTTTTGTATGGAGGAGGGACATGGACACCAGACCTGGCGATACCACTCCTGGGAGTGGCACAACATATTATGCCAACCGTAAGTACCCCTATGAACGAGGGAGGGCAGTTTCAAGAAAACAAGATAAGGGGGGCCTGAGGGGGCAAACACCACAGAGACTGACAATATTACTGAAACAGAGCAGGATAATGGACAAACTGGAAACACTGACTCCATTTCTTTCTCTCCAAGAGGGAGTCAGTCTGAGTTTTTTTTTTATGCAAATACCAGGAACTGGCCTCTCAAAAGGCTAGTGAAAGTGCACCAGGTGACACATCAGCCCACACCACCAATACTGAACACATTCCACCACAGGCTGAAACCTCAGATATAGGGCCAAACAAGGCTCCTTCGCTAGTTTATTCCACAAGCCTGTGGAACTTGCAAAATGGAGGAATGCGGTCAGGCTGAGATACTCAGGGGGTTTAGACATTGTTCCTGATTGTTTTTATGTTGGCCCGAGAGCTTATAAAGAAATATTTAGGCTTTATCCCAGGAGAGGTGTATGCTTTCCTCCATGCCCCTGGTGAAAGCTTCAGAACCCTGGATTTGCATGAGAGATTTTGGGTTAATTTTACAACTTTGAAAACAAACCCCTTATGGGTGCCATTCCAAGCAATCCCTCTTACAAAAAGGCCCACAACATTCATTACAGTGCTTTTCTGTAATTAAGGAGAAAATATTACAGAAATTTTGTACTGGCTCGAGAAGAGGTTTGAGGTGCTGGGTAACCCAGACCTGATATTCGATTCTGAAAGGTTCTGGAATGGGGGCTGGTGATTAAAGGTCAACTTACAGCAAACTGGCACAGGTTTCATACATTTACTGAACTGTTTTTTCCTTGGTAGAGACAAAGGGTTCATATTTTGGTGTGTCGACACAAGGTTGACACCACCACATCGAACACCAGCACAGTGACAGAAATCGTCTGCCTGTGGTGAGTCACTGTAGTGGTGTGCAAAAGGCACTGGCAGTGCATTTCCTTGTGTAGTGCCCCCCCCCCCGGTCCAACTCCGACTTGGAGTTAGAATCCTAGAGACTGGTGGTGTGGGGGTTGAGCCCCCCACATGGGGGGTTGGGGGGCACAGCCCCACGCTAGAACACACGAACATCCCCAAAGTTATAATGCTGACAGTCGGCATTGTAGCTGTCGCTGTGGAGGATGTTGGTGCTAGCACTGTCGAAGTGCTATAGTAAAACTAATATTTTAGCCACGACAACCCAGACAATGTTAAAAATGTGGGTCCCCTCATCACGTCAGTAACCAATGTGAAGTACTGAAATGAGCCCAATGTGGGCAAACTGGACACACAGGTTTTTGCTGCAGACAATATGATAAGTGTAACCTATGTGAAGATGAGTCTCACTCCTTTACTGACTGCCCTTGAGCCTCCCATAATACGGAGAACCAAGACTATGGGGTACAAGATTTCTATATCAGTCAGTCAGCTAGAGCTACAACCAGGCCAATAGCACAACCTAACATAGAAACATAGACTTTGATGGCAGATAAGGACTGCTTGGCCCACCTAGTCTGCCCATTTGCCCTACCTATTGGATAAGCTGCAGATCCTAGTTAACCAACAGCCTGCTTCTTCCTACCCCCCCACCAGAATTGCCTTATGTTTGTCCCATGCATTCTTGAATTCTCCAACTGTTTTTGACCGCACAACCTCCTCAGGAAGGCTATTCCACGTGTCCACCACCCTCTCTGTGAAAAAGTACTTCCTCACATTGCCCTTGAGCTGTCTCCCCTCTATCTTCAAATTGTGTCCCCTTGTTCTTGCACATCTTTTTTTCAGAAAGATGCTACCCTCTTGGACTTTGTTGATTCCCTTGAGGTACTTGAAAGTTTCTATCATGTTCCCCCTCTCCCTCCTTTCCTCTAGGAGTCTAGGGTATACATATTAAGCTCCTGTAGTCTCTTATCATATGTCTTCTGGTGCAAACCCTGCACCATTTTAGTTGCCCTCCTCTGGACCTATCTCCATCCTGTCTATGTCCTAGCGGAGATTGGGTCTCCAGAATTCCACGCAGTACTCCAGATGGGGTCTCACCAACTGTCTATACAGAGGGATAACAACTTCCTTTTTTCTACTGGTGATGCCTCTTCCTATACATCCCAGTATCCCCCCAGCCCTCCTTACTGCCTTCTCACATTGCTTTCTTACCTTTAGGTAATTTGATTTGACTACCCCCAGGTCCCTTTCCATCAGCTAACAAAAGCCGTAGACCACCAACACCAATAGTGCTTGATCCTAATTTACAGCCCAGTACATCCAAAGGGCCTCCAGAAAAGGACCAAGGCCCTTCAAAATCTATTGATCATGGGCCAGTGGGTATGCCCCCCCCCAACCCAACAACTGATGGTTTTCAACCACTCAAAAAGAATTCTAAGAAGTCTGGTGGAGGAAGAAAAAAAGGGCCCCCCTCCCTGATACATAGACACTGTCGGCAGATAAGGGCTTATGGCCCACCCAGTCTGCCCATTTGAGCTTGTAAGTTCACTTTATGTTTTCCTAGAAGTCTGTTGCCCCTTACCCCTGACCTCCAGAATTCCCTTATGCCTGTCCCGTGCATTGTTAAATCCCGTGATTGTTTCGGGCCCCACTGCTTCTCTGGCAGGGTGTTCCACTTGTCCACCACCCATTCTGTGAAGAAATTCTTCCTCATGTTTCATCTGATTCGCCCTTCCTCCAACTTCATCCCATGTCCTCTAGTATTGGAACATCTTTTTTGCTGGAAAACAGTGTGTTCCTGCACCCTGTTCCTCTCTGTAAGGTGCTTATATGTCTCTATCATATCCGCTCTCTCCCGTCTCTCCTCCAGGGAGTAAATATTCAAGTCATTCAACCTGTTCTTATAGGACTTGTGATGCAGTTTCTGTACCATCTTTGTTGCCCTCCTCTGAACCTTCTCTACTCTATGTTCTTACGTAGGTAAAGTTTCCGGAACTGTACACTGTACTCCAGATGGGGCCTCACTAGTGTCTTGTATAGTGGAATTATGGACCAGAGACACAGGAGAAACACCTGGAGAGAATATTGCTAAGCCAGTGGCCACACAGAACAAATATACGATTCTGCAATGGTGGGAGGTTGAGGTGAGTGAGAAGTCAGACTCAGCCTCAGTGTCCTCATCCTAAAAAAGCAATCCAGCCCCAGACATCCAGGAGAAAGCTAGGGAAACAAAACCAGTAAGATGTTGAACAGGCTTTAGGACATGCAAGAATAAAGTGACTTAATACTTCTTCCCATACCCCCTACAGGAGCTATCCTTGACTTCCTTAAACACTTACAATATTCTGTCAGAAAGGAAATGGCTGTCTACCTACTTTTTGTTTCCAGTAACAAATACAAGGATACAAGGCTGAGGAATACCCATGATGTACAAATAGCTAGTGAGGCATGGGTATGGGGTCAGTCTTTCTGGTCATTAGGGGAGGAGAACTGTAGTGGGGTGGGTATTTGCATCAACGTGGGCCATTTGAAAGTGATCCATACCATAGAAATTTGGCCAGGTAGGGCTTTCTTGATGTGGAGATTAACCAATGCGGATTTAGGTTAATAAATGTATATGTGCCCCAGACGAGGGCCTTAAGAATCATACTTTTAAAGAAAATCCAGCCTTACTTATTTACAGCCCAAAATATAATATTAGAGGGAGATTTCAACATAAGCTGCCTAGCCTCAGATAGGGGCCTTAGGACTGACTAGATATTTTATGATGTAGATTATTTAAACCAACTGTTAACTCAAACAGATCTGTGTGATGTGTTTAGTACACAAAGAACATCACCACAACACATGTTTTTTAAAGGCCCCCTGCCTACAAGAATCGACTATTGGTTTCTTTCCAAATCAATACCTGTCAAGAAAATGGAACTAGTGCCAGTGGCATCATCTGATCATGCACTACTAAGTATACACTGGGGAAACAACTAGAGGGAAAGGTTATTGGAAACTAAACAACAGTTTTTTAGATATTCCGGAAATAGTGGAGGGCCTTTAGTATATATTATAAGCCAGACAATCTACGTATTTTTTGTATGATTCTAAAAGTGAATGGTGGGAACATACAATAATGAAATTAGTGATTATTTCAAAACCGTGGGAACACTCTAAGGACACCACAACAAATAGTAGATACCTACAGTTAAGAGCACAATTTCATGATTTGATCTCAAAATAGAATAGTGGGGAGCCAACAGATCATGATTTACTAACTGAAATCAAGCATGAAATGGGATTATTACAATACTGCAGAATGAAGTCCCTAGAGAGAGAACAGAGGTATGGAGTACAGGGTAAACAAGAACATATGAACCCTTTGAGACTTGTGCAAAAAGGAGGAATTTTTATTTCAGCAATAGAAACTGAAGATAATGAGGTGTACATCACACAGTCTGAGATTATGAGGGCAGTAGAAGTATACACAGTCTCATCTATTTGGAGCACCTACTGCAAAGTCTAATGCTATAGAGAGAACTGGTTAGATTCTTGTCCATCACCACAAATCCCAGAATTTATGGCACACAAACTACTAAAATCAATAACTGAAGAAGAGCTGACAGATATAATAAAGGCCTTGAATAGTAGGTCATAACCGGAGGGGGGGGGGGGCTGGTCTACCCTACGAACTATATAACAAGATATTTCAGTTCTTAGATCTGAAATAACCAATTTGTACAACACCTATTTATATGAAGGGGTTTTGCCACAAAGTACAGTATGTACCAAGGTCCTATGATATTATTATACAAATAAGGAAACAGATAGCTCTCATCAAACTGGAGACCCATCACACTGCTAAATGCAGATTTTAAAATGTTACTGAGTATTCGGTTAGCTGGAGCCTTGATAGATGTGATGCACCCATTACAATCATGTGGCATCCCAGGCTGTAAAATAGGAGATTCTTTAATTCTTATTAGAGAAATTCTAGAGAAAGGAAAGAATGGGGAAATGAGTGGGGTTTTAGTTAGCCTAGATCAGATCAAGGCCTTTGATAGGGTTTCCTCATGAGTTGTTATGGAAAGTTCTATCTAAATATGGTTTTCCTCCAACATTTATTGATTGGATTAAGGCATGTTATAAATATATGCAATAAACCCCATACGTTAAGGGATGAATGGGGCAGGAATGTGAAATACATAGAGGGGTATGGCAGGGGTGCCCTCTCAGCCCCCTGCTATACAGTCTATCTATAGATCCTGTTATACAAAAGATAAACAGATCAGAACAAATTGTTGAGCTTTCAGTAACCAGTGAAGATACAGATATTGAAACAACAATAATATATGCAGATGACCTGTGCTTGATATTGGGTGACAGAGCATCAGCAGAACATACGGGGATCCTGCTACAAGATTTCAGTGCCCATACAAGAACACAAGTAAATCTAAACAAGAGCATATGTATACCTATAAGGGAACCACAATCAGATGATTCCGAAATAATGGGGGTGAAATGTCCACTACAGGATGCAAAATCTTAGGGATTTACTATGTTCAAGAGGACCCTGCCTTCTATAACTGGGACAGAATCTTACAAAAAGCTCAACAGAAAGTAAAAATATGGAATTCATGGCATATGGCTAAACTAAAGAGAATGTTTATGATTAAGAATTTTTTTAATACCTATGTTTTTGCACTTGGCGGTAGTATTTCCACCCCCAAACAATTGCAAGTAGTTTTGTGTAGTTTTTTCCTCCCTCCATGTTTTTTGGGGAGTCATCTGAGCCCCATCAAAAGAGGTGTACTGCATTTGGACAAGAAAGGGGGGTAGGTATGGTGAACCCTGTTTTATATTTTCATGTTATGTTCATATATAACAATATTAGGCCCATGTTGAGTACATCTTCTGCCATTTGGATTCCCTGGGTAAAAGATAATATAGATACATGGCTAGAAGCTTGGCCATGGGAGGGTCATATTGCTAAACAAAACCTATAGAGGGCTTACCCCATTATTTCCAGCTTTGCTGGAGTAAATTGAAACAGTGGAAGCTATCTAAACAGAGAATTGGAACAATTAGAAGGAAAACTTGTTATAATTTAATACTAAATGAACAATTTTTGGAATGCCCCCAGTTCCAAAACCGGTCCATTCAGGAACAAAACTTAATTGGGAGGATGCCAACAAACAAAAGGGATCCTGAAAATGTCCTCTAGTTGTGTGTTCATGGCAAGTTAAATGTCAAAAACAATTTGAAACACAAGGGAGTGGAGGATAGGTGTTGTCCAAGGAGCACATGTGTAACAATTCTAGAGATGATGGAACACCTATATTTTTACTGCCCGTTTGTTCTGAAATTTTGGACGGTCTTACAGAGGGTTTGAACACAGTTGCCACTTCAATCCCCTTAACACCAGAGATCTTATTTCTGGGGTTAATGCCACTTCAGTGGCAAAAATACCACTGTCCAACTATGCAAATTATACTGCTTTGTATTAAATATCACATTTGGATTACTAGATGCAAACTGTCTCCAGCAGATAGAAATAACAACTGAACAGTTGTTTCGTACTATAAGACAGTCAGTACTGGAAATTAAACACAAAGAATTTAAAGACACTAAACTTTCCCAATTTCAAAATAGATGGCACAGTCTGCCATGGGAAATTTAGAATATTCAACTATATTCTGTCCTTTGAGACAGTATAACAAGTAGGGTGGAAACATTGGAGTCTAATTACTAATATAAGTTCTTTTTTTTCTATTCTAGGGAATGAGTGTTAACAACATTAAGTCACTCTTATTAGTAGACTACGAAGGCAAATTACTTGAGGAGCGCAGTGTAGCCTGACGGTATCTTAACTCGGAGATTTACAGGTAACCCCCCATGGGGCCCACCATGGGGGTCTGATGGCTTTAAAAAGTATAAGGTGACCTTGCTGGGGAAAACTTTGTGCAATGGCAATTACGTTTGCTTCTTTTTCTAAATAGGTTTATGATTTCAATTAAATGATATAAACCTGGATGAGTTTTTAATAATACTGCTACATAGGCCCTTGTGGAAAATATGTACTTTCTCCTCTCTCCCACTCTAGAATCTAATGGTGGGCCTAGGGTCAAAGTATGGATTTAGGTTTTGAATGTTTAGTTTTGCTTCTAGCTGGAAGTAAATACATTCAATATATAATGCATATGATTGTGTGGCTTTCGTAGCTTCCAAATGTTGGTTGGGTGCATGGGGATGGTTGTTTTTGTGTAAGAAGAGGGGTAGGGTAAAGGAAGAATGGGGAACTTTCTATTTAGATTTCTTTGAATACAGATTGAGATAATGTGTTTTTCTTAAATGGGGAAGGGAAGATTTTAATTTTTCGGTTTACTGGTTTGATTTAAATACTGTTTTTCCTTCATAGTTTCCTGTATGACAGATTTATTCTCTGCAATGTTTTACTGTGGTTTCCTTTTTCATATGTTTAGGATCTCTATTCTTTTGAAGGACGTTGAAGAAAAATATATGCTCCCCTAACCCCTTCTATATATTTATCAAAGTTATGATATAGAATAGATGTTGATGTGCCGTGGAGGTTTTTTTTTTTATTTCATCAGTATGATTTGAATATTGAATGTTTTCTATTGTATTATTTTTATTTTTCTGTATGAAATACTTATTATTTTGTTATTTATGATTTACCAGTTTTTAACATGTGATTATTAACTGGTAATATTTGATTATTGGGATATGGACATTTATTTTCCCTTACTCTTTGGGGGGGGGGCTCATATAGGTTGTGTGAATGAATACACATTTTGCTTTGTTTTTCCTTTCTGTCTCAAGGTTTTAGTGTAAAATGAGTTTTCTAGAGGGGGCAGATATGACTCAATACTTATTTTGCTTTAAGGTCCTGTTTTTTCTTTATTTTTTGCATTGAAACAGTGTAATGTATTATGATTTTGTTACACTTTGAAAAAATTTCCCCATCTCTTTCCAAAAAGTGCCATGAGATCTTTAACGTCCACCAGTACAACCACCAGAACAGGCAGCTGGGACCTCGGTTTAATGTCTAAGCTGAAAGACGGCACCTCAGGAGTGCCGTACCCCCTCATAATGCACTATAGTGCCGAATTACAATCAAAACACAGTTGTCCCCTTGGGGCTCAAATGGGCCTCGAACTCTTTGGTATATCTTGGCATCCATACCTCCTCTGACCTCTCTAAAACCTGGGATCTCAATATGATTCCACTAATAGCCGACATTAGAATGGAATTAGACCAGTGGAAAATGCTCCACCTTACCTTGGCAGGTAAAATAGCCACTCTCAAAATGATTACAGCTCCCAACCTTCTCTATCCCGTCTCTCATATTCCCCTGGCCCCTTCTGCAAAATGGCTGTGCACTATAGACAGCCTGGTGGGGAGTTTCATTTGGGAATCCAAAAAAACCTGGTATAGCAGAGTCAAACTTCAGTTCCCACTGGAAGGACGGTGGCTGGGGGCTTCCGTGGTTTGAGGGGTATACATGGACATATTCCATAGCACTGTCCCTAAAGTGGTTCACCCCTCTCTCCCCTGATTCACCACAATGGCTCCATATGGAAAAATCTATTGCTCAGGTACATACTCTTTCTCTGTTAATATACAGCCCCCTACATAAACCTTTATGGACCCATCTTACCGTTGCACCGGCTGTTCAGATCTGGAACAAGGTGCATGCAAGGATCAAAACTAACCCCAGGCCCCATCTCTATACCTCCATCTTCAATAACAAACATATAGTGGTGGAGCACAAGCCCATCAACTGGACTCAATGGGAGCTCACCGGTATTAGGTTCCTAGCCGATGTCATGGATGAGGCTGGGCTGGGGATGCAACCCTTCCAAGATCTTGCAAAGGCGAGAGGTCTGGACAAGAATGACTTCTGGAGATACTTGCAATTACACAGCTCCTTGGCTGAATTCCTGAAACTGAGTCAGACCAACTCGGCCACCTCTCTGAAGCTATCTTCCTGGCTTAAGCTCCCTAGGGGGCAAGCCAGCACAGTTTATTCTGCTATATGACAGAGCATTCCCACACAATCTTGGGAATCAAAACAGAAGTGGGAGCGGGCACTAAAACTGAAGCAAGATGACACTCTGTGGACTCTCTGTTGGAAAATGGCACACTCGAGCTATCGAGACGGTTGCAGCAGACTCATCCAGAACAAACTGTTGTACCATTGGTACAGAACACCTGATATACTGTACCAAGTCAAGCTACTGGACAATAATCTCTGTTGGAGGTGCCATGGTGACAATGGAGACCTGTGCCATATCATCTGGCATTGCCCTCTGTTAGCTCCCTTCTGGCAATCTGTGAGCCAAGTTGCTACTCAGACCCTAAGTCTCACGATCCAACTGGATCCTTTGGTCTGGCTTCTGGGCCTGTCCCCCCCCCCAAGGAACCTGCCTCAAAGTTCACCAACTCCACTGGTTAGCCCTTCTTGGTATTTCAGCCAAACGCCTTATACTATGCCGATGGTGGTCAACTGAAGTCCCCTCTATCCCAGAACTGCTGCGGGCCCTCACAGAACTGGCTTCCCTTGACTGAATGTCCCACAATATAGTCAATAAATTTGCAGCATACACTACCTGTTGGGCCCCTTTTATGGCTTATCTGAAACCTAGGACGGGGATAGGGTGAACACTTTCGTGGTCCCTGTTTTGACTTTTCTCCTTGGGTATTTCCTGGTGTGATGCTCCCGGATATAAGCTTAGGTTGATCTACCATATAAATATGATGTTGTGTATACGAGTTTAAAATGCCTTAGAACTATATGTTGTGTATCAATGCTGATACCCGGTCATGTTTTTTTTTGTTTTTTTTTTCTCTTTGGACCTTGCATCACTGTTTTAGCAGAGAGTTCCAGGGGTTCCCCCATCCTCTCCTTAAGTCCTTTACCACTTTCTTTTTCTGCCTTCACATATAAGTTGTACATTCATAACTCTTGGATATTACTGCAGTGATCCTTCTCTGCTAAAGATACTTGTCACTTTTGTCTGTTGTGGTTGTTTGTATTAAATAAGTAATACCTCAATAAAAACTATTAACTTAAAAAATATATATATATAAAAAAGGAAAACTTAAAAAAATAATAATGCACTATAGTGTCAGTATTGAGATTTATCAAGGGGGCACTGGTGAGAGCAACATAGATGCAACCATTCCTTCAGAGTTCCACTAGAACAAATGCCAATTCTGTTCCTTTTACTACTTTGCAGTGAGCAAATGTCTGCACAAGAAAAAAAAAAACTTAAAACAAAAACAAGGAACAGAAGTTTGTGCAGAAACTCTGGATAGATTTTTATCTCCCCAAATTATCAAGAAGTTACCTCCGCAGTGAGGGTTGTGGGTTCACCACTTCTGTCCAGAGAGACGACTTCCTCAGCACGTCCAGATCCGGGTGCTAAGGCTAAGACAATGGTGATGCTAACTATGTCTTCACTACAATCCTTTCTCTTGGAGTTCCAGGTGGATGTGAAAAACTCTTTTCAAAAAGTCCAGACTTCACTAACGGAGATTTCTTCACAATGTGAGGGGATTGAGACAAAAATAGACTCGATAGAAGATTGAGTGGAGTCAGCTGAGAGAAATACAGAAAAACTGTCGGCAAGGATTCTAACTGTGGAAGGAGCAGTTAATGCTTCACAAACAATTGAACACTATGGCAAAATTGGAGAAAACTGAAAATACATTATTGCTGAGAAACGTGAGATTGATTGGACTTTCTCCAAATATCCCTAATTCTGAATTAAAGCTGGGCTGGAGGTCAAAAAATACTAACCTTAGCTCTCACACCTGAACAACCAATAATCCTTGAATTGGTTTTCAGACCCCCCGTGAAGAGAGAAACAACGAGTCTGCATCTGGAACAGGGGCAAGGCATGTGATTTGTACCTTCCCCTCTATAGTGCAAAGGAATACATTAATACTCACAGTGCAAGTACATGGAATATGGTGCTTAAATGCTCAATAAAGCAACTACATCAACTTTAAAAGCATAGCACACAAAACCCCAAATAATTAGCAGGGACAACAGTCTCTAAAGAAATAAAATCTATTTACGTGCTAGGAGGCATGAGCCTGATGCGTTTCGGATAATGTATCCTTTGAAAAGTTATTTTATGAAAAAAAAAATGTCTCCTTACCCACAGAGTTGGATTCAGACCAAGAGAATGATGAAACAGCTGATAATACTCAGTATATGCCAATGACTACTTAGTGGTTTCTTCTCAGTTTTGGACACTAAACGTTATTCTTACATGTGTCTACCTGAAATTACTCCATTTAATAATTAACATCTGCCAATGGATTAGCCTGCAAGGACAGTCTTTGAATAGTCATTTTTCTTTAGTTGGGATGGCAAAAGCTTCGAGCATGAAGGAAGGAAAAAAAAGGAAAAAAAGATATAGTACTGCTCTCAATTCAGTTTTATAAGTTTAATTCTTTTACCACCTTGAAAATCAAAAAATTGTACTTTTCAAGGTTCCATCTTTTGCTTATTTTTGAAATTTCAAGATGAGTTATAATCAATGTATACTGAATATGAATTTAATTCTCTATGAAAAAATTAAAAGTACAAAAACAAAATAAAAGTATTGGAATTTATCCCATGTTACAACAGTATTCTGTCATGCCTGGTCTATATCTATATACCTTTGTTTTTATTATTTATTATTATTATTGGTATCTTTCAAGTTTTGAATAAAGCTGAGTTAAAAAAAATACGGTATGGGCGGGAGGTAAGGGTCCAGTCCAATAAGTTGTGATTTTAGGATTTGTAGTTGAGGTGGGTGGGCTCAGAGACTAAGTGGTTTTGGTTAACCCTAAGGCTGCCAGAAGATTTAGAATGCATAGGATTTTAGGATGTGCATACACACCGGTGGCACAGCAAGGGTTAAGGGACTTGATGTTATTGCAGAATTTGGATAGTGAGGGGGAGAGCCAATTTTTATTAAAGTCCCCAAAGATGAATAGCTCACCAGTCAAGGCATGAGAGGGGCTAGTGGAGATGAGGTCAGTGATAGTAAAGGCAGGCAGGCTGGCTCAGCAATAGATGCCAGCTACAAAGATGTGGAGAGAGAAAGGGAGAGAGCATTTGATGAGTAGGAGTTCATAGGCAGAGGGGGAGGAGATAGTATAGGGATGAACTGGATGGCAGAGGAGAGGTAAATGGCAACACCACCACCCCTCGTTGCTCGATTCTGCTGGGTAAGTGAGTACTCAGGGATGGCAACTTCAGTGTCTGGAATCTTGTGGGAAAGCCAGGATTCTGAGATAATCAACATGTTTGGCTTAACTCATTATACCCTGGATGGCCATTTTGTATCAGGAGAATCAATGGATGGTTTGGACTTCATGCAGATCTATTGGGTACAATGAGTTAAGGTTGATCATGAAGGGTTGCCTCTGGTCAATTTTGAGGAGGAGGCTATGGACATTAATGTGCACCACACTCAGTCCTTTGAGGAGGCAGGTGGGGGGAGGGCAGGGCCAGGGCTGGGTTCTATATCACCTGTGATTAGTAACAGCAGATAGATGAGGAGCTTAGTGGGAACAGTGGAGTGTCTGTGTGGTCACTGAGGGGAAGAGTAGGGGTGTGGAGGGGGTCTGGGGGAGGAGGAGATCAAGGAACCAAGAGTAGCAAGATGGAGGTTGGGTAATGGGAGAAGAGAGCATTTGGGAAGCCAGGGAGAATGGGAAAGAGAGTGCTAGCTGGAGAAAGGGAGGACAGAGGAAATGGTGGTGTGGGAAATAGAGGAAAAGGGGAGAGTCAGTGGGAGGGAGTGAAACAAGGGTAAACGGGAGGGGAAGGAGAGATAGGGCGTGTAGGAGCATGTTGCAGTGGTAGGAGGCCTGGAGGTTGGTGATAGTCAGGAGGGAAGGGGTGAAGGAGGAGGAGAGCTACATAGAGAGGAGGAGTGGGGAGTAGTAAATACTGTAGCAACAATGGATAAGGATGGAAAGGGACTGTGCTGGGAAGGTACTACAGAGAAATTAAATGATTAGGGGTCCCGATATCGGGAGTTGGTGCAGATTGGGAAAAAGAGGGAGGGAACATAAGGCAGTTGGAAATAAAGCGTAACGAACAGGAAAGGACGGGGACCCAATATGGGGAGATTGGTGTAGACTGGGATTGAGCAGAGGGAGGGAAGTAGAAGGCAGTCAGGTTGACTATGTAGAGGAAATAGCACATTGAGAGGAGAGAATCAGGGGAGATTACAGACAACAATTAACAGCAATATTAGAGTGAGCAAACTAAGAAGCAGAGGTGAATAACTGTTCAAACAGATTCAATTGTACAAATATTGAATCTAGTACAAGTCAACTGCAGTCAACTCTGTAGAAGTGCCGAGTTAAACTAAACCTAGTATTCCACCTGAGGTAGACCATTCTGAGAACTTCATGAGTGATGTTACAATTCCCCAAATTCCAGATAGTACAAAACAGAATTTGAAACAACCCATCTCTGCTACTAAAGTTGCAGGGCTATTAAAAAAACTTAAAAATAAAACAGCTCCTGGAGAAGATGGTCTTTCAGCAGAATTTTATAAAACTTTTAGCGAACAGCTGAGCCTTTTCTTAGAAGAACTGTATGATGAGATATTGTATGAATGCACCTAACCAACCTTTATGAATATTGGAATTATGATTTTTTTGTTTAAAAAAGGGGAGAAAGACAAACTTTCTAACTGGAGACCTATTAGTTTATTAAACATTGACATAAACATACTAGCTTGGATTTCAGCTGATAGACTTTTGAACGTGATAAATACTATTATATCCTATTCACTGTCTTGTGCTATCCCTTCTAGATCCATATTTGATAACTTAATCTTGCTAAGGGAGCTTTTTTGAGAAAGGAAATAAACAACACACAATGGAAATTCTTCTTTTACTAGATCAAGAAAAAGCATATGGCAGAGTATCTCACTCTTATCTAGTTAACATTTTAGCTCACTATGGTATTACACAAGAATGTACAAGGTGTTGTACAGGCAAACAACAATTCTCTCATATGTAAATAACTGGTTGGGTAGTAAATTAAGAATGAAAAAAAGGGCATAGATCCACTACCCAACCTATATTTAATAACCTTCATTTTCAAAATGATCATCATCCCATCCCACAAATTTTCTGTCCCCATTTAAAGGACTGTACACTCGCTGATTTTATTCAAGGGGAAGACATAACTTCATTCCCAACTTTACAGGCCAATTTCCAGCTTAAAAACTGGGATCTCTTTAAATTCCTCCAGATTAAAAATGCAACCCTTTCCTTCCTGGGGCCTGCACCCTAGACTATTCCAACAACAGAGGACTTGGCCTCCTTATTGACTGCAGCAGACCACCCGCACGCAGTCTCCATGATTTACAAACACATCCAGTCCTTGGATCCACACCTCCCTTCAGGGACCTGCTATTACTGGGTCCAAGAACTCCTTATTTCAGACAACGAGGTCCTTTGGAGAGGGGCTTGGCGTAACATATATAAATTTATCAAGCAGGACGGACTTCATCTGGTACAGTTAAATATAATGCATAACCTTTATTTTACCCCAGTAAAACTGCACAGAATGGGCAAATTCACATCCCCTTTATGCTCCCTAGGTAATGAAGCTCCGGGGTCCCTCTTTTACCTGCTCTGGACATGCCCTAAGACCCAGTATTTTGGGAACTCAATTCAACAAGCTCTGGATCCACTTTTGGGCTTAGAGCTCCTGTTTACCCCTGAAAACTGTGTATTGGCTCCCCCGGCACACCCTGTATCAGAAAAGCCCATCTGACTCTAGCTGCCGCCACAGCAAAACTGGTCATGTTGCGGCATTGGAAGGAGGATTACCTACCCACAGCTTTAGAGTGGTATCATGAGACCCTACTAGCCATTCAACTAGAGAAAAACATCACGGCCATGCAAAATAGACCACACTCCTTCCGCAATACCTGGGAGCCCCTGTATGCCTCACTCTTCCTCTGGAGGACATAACCCGTATAACAATCCTGCTAGGCCTGCTACTTTTTTTTCTTTGACTTGGTCATAGACAGGGAAGTGGGGGGGGGTTGGGATGGAGGTGTTTTTTTTTTCTTTTGTTTCATGTTATTCTTTTTTACTTTGGGAGTTTTATGTATTTTTCAGCAGACAATGTTACCATGTCACTGTTTGATTGTTGCTTGACTGTGTTCTGCTTAAAACTCAATAAAGTATATTAAATAATAATAAAACAAAAAAATTAAAAAAAGGTGGAAGCAAGGGTGCCCATTAATCCCACTGTTATAGCTCCTGTCTTTAGACCTCCTTTTAAGGAAAATGCAACAAAATTCACAAACTGAATGCTTAAATATTTCAGGTATATACCAAGCAGCTTAGCTTATGCAAATGATACAGTATGTGTGTAATAATTAAGGACAGTGACTCTATACCCCCAGCTTTACATTTGCTGCATGCATACAAACAGGTGTCATGAACTAAAATGAATTACAACAAAAGTCGAAGGATTTCGATTGAATACAGCAAGGGGGACATTAATGTAATTCAATAACAAATTCCTATATCAGTCAACCCAATAACAATACTTGGGATCACATTTGGTATTCACAATTGCATACAATATAATTGTGACCAAACCATAAAGATTGCTAACTAAAAAGTAGCAGTTTGGAAAATAGATCTCTCTCTAAACAAAAACAAATTTATTTATTTAAAACACTAATATTGCCTCTTTTTTTACACTTGAACAATATATTTCCACCTCCATTAAATCTGGAAACTCAGATTTATAGCGCCTTCTTTCAAAACAAAATATTACATATAGGGAGAGTCAAAACGATACACCGTCAGTGTTGTTTCATTATGCATTTATTTGCACTGACATTAGTCCAATACTTTTGAAAAATATATAAAAATTTGGATTAGGATTCTGTTGTCATGGTTTTCACCCCTACTGGACAAACAGGAGAAACAAAATCTTAAAATGCCCAAAAATACTTCAAACACACTGATTCCCTTTCATATTATATCTTCTCTAAAGAAAATTAAACAGTAGGACATCGCATCTCAAAAAGTGATATCCAACAATAGAAAACAGTTATATCACTGCATTGTTCAATCCCATTTCACATCAAGTTGTAAGATTCCTTTTTGTCCTGCTGGAAAAGAAGAAGAAACTTTATTACAACTTGTACATAAACGGGCCCCTCGAGAAGTATGGACTACTCCCTGTTTTTCATTTTTTACTAGAAAACCCAATAAAATCAGAATTTGAACTGCCTTCACACCAGGAAAAAAACAAAGGATTTCATGGAATTTGGCATTTTGGACCAGATCAATAAATCTGCAGAACTTGTATTTTTCTTAAAATTGCTTCCAGTGCTATTTTCAATTTTCTGTTTCTAATACTCTGTATATCAAGCCTTCTTTTATTCTGATTATTTATCCACATATTAAAAGAATGACAGTAGAATCCCGGTAAAATTCAGAAATCAGACTAAAAATCACTGGTGCAGTTCCTGGAATTTCATATCCTGAAAGTGGAATTTCATCGTAAATCAAAGGCCTTGAATATGAGACATAACATGGCTAGCATGTCACAGTAAAATGAATGTTAACAATTCTTTGAAATATTAATCAATTGAAGAAAGAGTGTATCCTTGGCCATCTTGTACACAAACCAGAGAGATTCAGGAACATTTCTTAATTGTCAGGTAACATTTGGTTTTTGGTCACACTTGTCTACAATTTGGACACTGTTGAAAAGCTGCCCGATGACTTACAGAACTGTAGTTTTAAGTCTATATCCTTTAGCCTTGGCACATATGCATAAAAGAACTTTGAGAATAATATTTGCAGTAATTCAATATTATTTGTGGCAAGCAAGATGTGCCTCGACACATCAACAAAGATGTTGATAGATTTGAAATTATTCACAGTAGAACAGCTGTTTTAAATAGAATTTGCATTAGGGAAAGAATAAGTATCCCTGTGTTTCAGGCTTTATGGAAACAGTATGAATGGATTGTGAATACTGCGCCATAATGGTTAATTTAGCCCCATGGGGTTTATACAGGTTTGGTATACAGTGGGCCAGATATTCAAAACTTTGCCCCGGGGCTAAATAGCACTGCCCGGTGTGCTAAAATAGTTCCGACCCAATAGCCCACTATATTCAAAAGGGATAGCCCCGGTCCTAAACCTGCTGAATATAGCATGCTAAGGAAGACGGGCAAACTGGGCTGTGAGTGCAGTGCAAAAATAGCCCAGGAATAAGACAGCTCTTAATATAGTAACCAGGAAGTGCACACCACAACAGCAGCCAAGTTCACAGCGACGTGAAGGAAGGTAGAGGTGGACTATGTGGCCAATGTGTGTGCTAGCAAAGGCATGGAGTCAGTAAAGCTGAAAGCAACAGTGCACGTGAAATTACATTGTGAAAAAATGTACAATATTTCTGAAACGTTTGCGCAGCGCAGACACATTTGCGCAGGTTTAGCATGGAGCTAAGCTGTTTGCCTGGCACAATCACGTTTGCCCAGGGCAAAACTTTGCTATATTCAAAAGTGACGTGCAAATGAGCCTACTTAGGTAGTCTGTGGGCAAACATCCAGATTAGCATCTCATTATGACCTGATTTGCATGCAGTTTGCCCAGCACTATTGCAGGGTTCCCACAGCTCCTCCTGTAGGCCAGTCTGGAAATACAGGGGCTGGCTGGGTCTGCCCACAGCTCCACCTGTAGGTCAGTGTGAGAATGCATGGTGGTAGCTGCAGGCTACATCTGTACAGTACAGCATAGCTTATTGTACCCCAGGGGACTACACAGCACAGGCACAGGTGGTGGTGTTGCATGCAACTGTCAAACTGGAATTCATGCTACAATGCACAGCAGACACTACAGTTGCAAGGGGGCCAGTAGTGTGAGGGACACAGCAATGCCTATGTTGTGCAGGGCAGTGATGACCACTGCACTGTGCACAGTGACAGGCCCAACTTGCAGGTGTTTACTGACAGTGGACATTACTGTTATGCTGTTGTGTGACCCACAGATGCTGCACCACTGGCATGGATGCTTACAGTGACATATACACGGCTGGCTGTGTGTGCTGTGGTGTCTGTACAGATGTGTGGTATGTGGCTGGGGGGGCACATACAGACAGGCACAATGGTATTGGGGTATTCCCAACACTGGCCCATGTGCACTGTGTGGCTTGTCCCAGCCTTGTGGCTGCACCCAGTCTGTGGTGCAGCCTGGCCACTTGTGCACCCTCCCCTCAACACCCTCCATGCCCACAGTGCTGCATGTGTGGGTTGGCATCTGTTGGTGTCCACAGAAGGGTGTGCAGTATGGCCGCACTGCCATGGTGTCTACTGGGAGCCGGGTCACCACTTACTGCCTGGTATGGCTGGGACTGGTGGCAGATGATGGCATCATAGTGATGCCATTAGTGAGCAGCATGTTTCTTCTATGTCTGGCTTATTGCTCTGTGTCATACTTATTGGTTTAGGGTCGCGCAAAACCATGCAAAGGTCGTGCAAAGCCATGCAAAGCCACAAAGTCACGCAAAGCTGGTTTGCCCAGAGTTAAGACTACTTTTTCCTGGGCAGTAATTTGCACCATGCAAAGTGTTGTGCTAAGTTGTGCTAAACCACTTTGCGCGGTGCTATTCGCTGAATATAGCATTGTGCTGACACGCCTCCTCAGTTTGCCCCTTGCATACATTATTATTTTGCCTGCCGCTAATGCAGTTTGCGCATGCTATTTTATCTTTTGAATATAGTGGACCCGTGCTAACCCGGTGCTCAGCCTGCACAACGATTGGCGCCCAGTGCAAAGTTTTGAATATCTGGCCCATTGTGTGTTTTTCAAACTGCTATTATTTTTGACATTTTGTTAAATGCTAAGATAGGTTTAAACTATGTTTTGTTCAGTTTAATTTTGTTACCTTTTCTAGTATTTGTATCAATTTGTTGCTGGCATTCTTGAATAACAAATTCTCCTACTCTTTTTGAGAAATGCCATGGGATCTTTAATGTCTACCTGAACCACCGGAACAGGCAGATTGGACCTCGGTTTAATGTCTTGTCTGAAAGACCTAACTCAGAATGTCGCCCATTTTATGACTTTTGAAACTACCACTCAAAGTGCTTTTCTAATGGCAAGCTATTGAAATCTATACCCAGTCCTCACACAGCTGCAAGGTAGGACCTCGGGAGCGCCTTATTTGCTAGACTCTGTGCATAGGCATTTTATGTCTAGCTTTCGGAGTGTAGTCCACAGTGAATGAAAAGGTATCACAGGGAGTGGGCAACAAGGCATGCTTTGACTGACTGACATAAGTAGAAGGGTCTCTAGAGAAGAGACGCCTCTACTGATAGGTGGACTACCTGTCCAGAACTTTCCTGATCACTGTGATAGGGTAGAATAGGACCCTGTCCCATTTGTTTTGGAGAAGGCAGTTAAATGCAAGGATCTGCATTCTCTCCTTTTCTCTCTTCTCTGTCTGGTTGCACAACCAAATTTTCCTGTGAGATCTCAGACTTGATCAACCCGAACAGTCTCGCAATTCTTTGCCTCTCTCTGTCTCAGTTTTCTCTTGCTGTCTGTTTTTCCTCCCTTGCATATCTATATCAGCTAATATAAAATTATGTACAAATCAATTTATGGGATGAAACTGATAATGGGATCATTTCTTTTTAGAAAATCTTTAGTATTTCTGGTGGACTGTATATTATTGTATTTTGACTTGACTTTAAAACTAACTTTATTTTTTTTTTCTCTTTTAGATATTTCCTGAAGAAGACCTAAGGTCGAAACGTAGATTTTTAACTCTATTTTCTATTTTCAGTGTGCATTTAATATAGCCATTTTGTTTTGCTTTAAAACTAGAGGTTACTTGAGTGCAAATATCTGAGCCTTTTGCAGTGGCTGTGGGGACCTCAGGAAGCTCTCTGTGTTCTAACAGATCGTGCCTGATATTTATGAGAACAGAACATTTTTTTACAGGAACATGATGCTTGCTAAGGATGGGGGTAGAAAAGCTTTATAAAATAGCTAAACTGCAATTGCTGAGGGATAGAGTTTTGTTTTGGAAGAATGAGATTTTTACAAGAAAGATTTTATTTTGCTTCGGTACATGGTTATTCTGAACAGGTTTATGTTTTTTTTATGTTACTACAACTACAAATAAACAGTTTTATGGAATTTTACAACTGCTCCTGGTTTTCCCTATACTTCCTGACCTGTGCCTCGACTACAATCACCCTACCAAAACTCCCACTTTCATTACTCTTGCTGTCTCCTGTGCTTCCCGCCGACCTATTCTCTAGGTGAAAAGGTTGCAAATCACTACTGTCTGTGCCTTTTTCCAGACCTATGCAGTGCTCTCGTTGGACACAGGTTGTCAACTTTGGTGCAGGGTGATTAACTTAAAGATGACAGGAAATTCGTATAAATTTCCAGCTGCTTAACATTTTCTGAAATTATATTCACCCTCTCCAAATGATCCATAGTTAACTGCAGCTGAAGAAGAGATGATATATAAACTGTGTCTGTATTTTTTTTTGATGGACATTTTGTACAAGGATTTTATTTTAAACATAGCATGTCACTGCATGGATTCAGAACTCAGAACATCAGGGGCTGGATTCACAAAGGTCCGCCGCAAGCTGCGGCAATAGCAGCTTGTGATGACCATCCCTGTGACCTGGCCCATGCACCCGATTCAGTATTGGAGCGGGTCGAGTGGTCTGCGTCATGCGACTTGAAGTAGCTGCGCAAGGTAGGGCGCTGCACCTGGGAATGCCGTGGGTCGCAGGACAGGGTAGGTGGCAGATGCGCCAGTCAGGGGCCACCATCTCACCCCCATGCCCACCTCTGAGGCCCCATACGGTGTGGGCTCCAGCCCCAAGCTCCCTTGCCATGGACCCCCCCCGATCAAGCACCTATACCTGCCCTGGTGGCCCAGTGGTCCTCCACCCCCAACACACACACACACCCAGCAGGTGAGTTGGTGACTGGCCCTGGTGGTGAGGGAGGGCTGTGCCAGCCGCCGGCGGGGTATTGGGAGGTGTGGGGGGGCTTGTACTGTGGGGTGGGGGGCCACTAGACTACCAGGTGGTTATGGGGAATGCAGGGAGCGATCGTGCCCCAGGGCTTGTGGGGAGGGCCTCAACAAGTGTGTGTGTGTGTGTGTGTGTGTGTGGGTCTAGGCATTGGGTGTGCCACACACCCAGCCTGGCACAGTGCGTGCCATGCCTGGGACCTGGAGCCCATGGGGGGTCTGTAACCCACAGGGGTTGTGGAGCTGGGGCACAGTGGCAACCTCCAGTGAACAGCAAAGACCACTTAGACCTCCTTTTTGTTGGCATAACTGGTCTTTGACAGATGTTCACTGATGGTTGTCTCTGAATCCCATTTGTGGACGTAGCAGCCACCCTACCTGAATAGGGTGCAAATGCTGCCATAAACCCCCTCACGCCATGTCGCAAGGGGGTTTAAGGCGCATAAGTGCAGCTGGGTGCAGGCAGCCTGCAGCATGTTGCAGGCTGCCTATGTGAATCCTGCCAAGATGCAACCCAGGACGCTAGTGCGACTTGCACCATTTTTTCCATCGCAAGTTGCCTTGCGTCCTGCTTTGGCTTTTGTGAATCTGGCCTCTGCAGTTTACCTGTCAGAACAGTGCTTAGAGTTCTGAATGCATACAATTTCATAGTCAGAAGTCATTCTCGGTTCCATGAAGAGAAATGTGCACAATACTGTCTGTAGAAAGAAGATAATACAAAACAACTTTTCACATCAAGTTATATTCATGTATAATTAAATGCAAGTCATTTGGTGTTAGTACAATTTGTTATAGCAAATTAATATAATTTTGAGATTAACTATATTTTAATATGGATAACTTTTTTTTATTTTAGCATTATTTTGTCTTGAGAAAGATATTGTATTCCTTGGTAGCTGAAGAAAGAAGATTCTTTTTTTCCTGCCTGCAATATAGTATCTTAAAGAGGACCTTGAAACAAACTTTCTGGGCTAACTTATGTGTTTATAAATTGAATAAGAGAAAATAGATTATACCATGGTCACAAAATGGACAGTAAAATCACAGCTTCTGATTGGCTGGCTGGCAACTCGGAGCCAGTGTAAATCCTACAATCAACCACGCAAGAGGTGCCAGCCAGCCAGTCTCGAGCCCCCCAAAGTTGAAATCAATCTGAGGCACTCCTCACCCTGAAATGGCCACCATTTTCAGTGCCCCACTACCTGAATTTCTACCACACCTCACTTTTAACCACAAAAAAAGAAACAAATCCAGCTTTCAATTAATACACTCAGCCAAACTGGATGAAATGTTTCATTCGCTCAACTAAAATGAGTGGCAGTGAGGGCAACCAAAGCAGTTACTTCTCAGTCCCGTAGCTCTGGTAGCCGATACTCAGACCCCCAGCGTCGACAGTACAAGCGTGCTGCTCCCCAGTCCTGCTTCTCGGGCCATCGCAGCACCCAACTTCAAATCCGTAAGTACCATGCAGTCAGCAGGCCTGTCCAATCACTTGAAAAGGAAAAATGAAGCATCATGACAATGTCACCATTCAGGAACTGGTAAATTTAGAGCTACAATGTCATGAGCACACAACAACAAAAACAAACTCGCTGGGCAATAAATGTTTTTAATGATTGTGTTTTTCAGAAATCAATATAAATTGCATGGACTACTTTATTTGGCGTAAGAATATTTGCATTAAACAAAGCCATTTCAAGTAAAATAAACCCCCCCAAAATATTTTTAAACACTGTACTTTCACACCAAAGTAAAAAACACTCCAGGGTGTGAGTTATGGGGGGATTTACCACAGCTGACCTGGATTTGACCACTCGGCTTGCGGCCTCGTGGCCAAACCATGCCAGCCATGGTAAATCTCCCCACAACCCACACCCTGTTGTGGTTTATTGCTTAAATAATAGATAGGAAATCTTCAGTAACAAAGCTATAATTCCATCTAGGGATTTTGATGACATCATAATCCATGAGAGCAAAGCCTGAGTGGTTTATGATATCACCAGCATCCCGAGATAGAATGACAAACCTAGTTACTGCTGGTTTCCTATCTGTTATTTTTTTGCAATATTTGGAATACTCCAAAATCCCATAATACCTTCCTTCCACTATCTCACAGACGCATCTCACACTGTGCCAAACTAACCTCCAAATTCTGGTTTGGAGTGCTCCCCTCCTATCTCTCATCCTCTCTCTCCACTCCACCTCCCCCACCCACTCTTTCAGATCTAATGACACCCGCACCTTGACAGTTCCTAGCTGCTCCACCCTCATTGGTCAGACTGGTTTCGCCCATCGCTTCCCTAAAATCTGGAATTCTCTTCCCCCCTGAAATACGACACTCCTCCTCCAACTACTCCCTTACCTCTGCCCTACACAATTACCTCTCCATCAGCTGTTCCTGCTTTAACCCTCCTTAATACCTATCCCCAGTTTCTGCCTTCCTACCCTGACCCCGCCCCCGGCAGCGTTCTTAACATCCTGCAGGGGGAATCAGGAAATGGCTACCCCTTCTCCTCATGTTCAGTTCTTGCCTCTCCTCCTCTCTTCTCCACCTGCCCTTCTGGGTCACGTAATTGTTACTCCATCAGCACTTGCATACTACCTCAAGCCTGCTCCTGGTACACTCATGCACTATAATGGTTCTGTTGCATTATTACTGTTTTGTACGTTTATTTGTTCTTTTGTATGATTTTGGATATGTATTGTAATTTACCCAATGTTCCACTACTGTTTATTGTACAATACCTTGTGTTCCAACTATTGCATCATCTTAAAATGTTGTATTGTTTGTACTACCCACATACTATTGTAACTGATCATCCTTCACAACCCTATGCAACCCCTCCCCCCAGGTCGCACCGTGAGAAGAGCAGCTTGTTGTTCAGTGTGCCCTCCTAATGAAACATTTAAATAAATACATAAAATAAAAAAATAATACCATTTATCTGAAGTCAGAACGATAGTATTATGAGTTTCTGCTGTCAGAGTGATGGTATTATTAGTTTTTGATGTCACTGAGTCCCTATGGGGGAGAAAATGAAACATGTATATTACAATATGTTTAGAAAAGCAATTAAAGGCAAGAATCATCATCTCTTCAACTATAGACTATAAATTATAAACAGTGTCAGTGGCTCAGCAGGTAGCACACTCACCTCTGAGGCCAGATGATCAGAAGGTTGTGGGTTCTAGCCCCACACTGGGAACATGGGATAAATCCCAGTAGTGACACTGTAGTGCATCATGAGGTGGGTGCTGGACTCCTGAGGTGCTGTCTTTCAGATGACACGTTAAACTGAGGTCCTGTTCTGGTGGTTGTTCAGGTGGACATTAAAGATCCCATGGCACTTCTCGATAAGAGTAGTGGAATTTTTTATTGAAAACCAAAAACAAATTAAACAAGAAATGCAAAACAGTGAAAGAGGAAAAAGAAATGAGTATAAAATACAAAACACCTTCATAAAAACAGTGAATCCAAAACATAACCTTAGTCACCCCACCCAGCCAATATCGTGCCACAATTGCCGACCTCGCTGCAGCCCAAAATGTGTGATGTCATACATGTGCAATAAATCCCATCTAACTCAGCCTGCAATTTAAAAAAAGAAATCATGCAATGTAACAGTTTCCCCCTGCAGAAATTTCTGACAGTGAACCTGCCAAATAATCCATTTAATACTTTCCAAGAGAACATATATCGTGCTCCTGTCACATTTTTGGACGGCTCTGCCTATAGTTCAGTGCACAAGCAGCCAGCCACTCCCACTTCCAGACCTATATAAGCAGTTCGTCTCGGCCTCCTTCTGAAGCAATTTTTCTTTGCAGCTGGAGGCTGTCTCTGTCTGTCCTTTGCTGCTGGCTTGGACCTAATGGGGTCCCCCCCCGTTTGGATTTCTGCTTGTTTTCTGCTGGGTTTGTATTTTTGCCTCCGGCTGTGTGCTTCTCTCTGTGTTTGTTTCCTGTTCTCCTCTGTTTCCGTGTCTTGTTTTGCCTTCTCTTTGGGGGCTTTTGCCTAAACTGCTTGTGCATTGCTATCCAGGAGATCATGTTATTGCTACCAGTACTCATGTATTCCACTTGTTTTCACCTGATTCAGACCTTCTCTGTAATCAAGTCCATAGAACTTAATCCTGAACTAATACATGAATATATTGCTGTAGGGAATTCCGGTGACGTCGGGAACCTAATGGCTGCATGAACTGACAGCTCCCCAACCCTCCCGTTAAGATCAAAAACCATCTAGGAGAAACAAACATGAATTCACCAGCAAAGATGACCAGATCACAAGCGTTGACCACCAGAAAAATGGGGACCCCTGTACAATGGCTCCGAGAACTCTTAGAGCAAGATAAAACTCAAACTGAATCCGACCTTATGAAGGATCCGATGGTGGAGCCAGACATGGACACTACTGAACATGACCTGGTCTCCTCTATACTGCAGACAGCAAAAATGGTCAGCAAGATAGACAAAAACCTAACTGACCTTAAAAACAATCCAAGTAAGATTGAACACAGAATGAACTAGGTCTAACTAGCACTCACGGCAGTCTCGGAGCAGACAGACATGACCGTTTGATCTTATACCTGATGACAAGGGAGAGAGAGCTGAATGGGAAGCTCGATGACTTGCAGGACCGTAGCAGATGACAGAACCTGCAGATATATGGTATTCCTGAAGGGCTAGAAGCAAAAGCCCCCACTATTATCACCTTCCTACAAGATCTACTGAAGCAGGCCCTAAAACTCCCTGACGGATTTGATCTGCGAATGGACAGGGCCCACAGATCCCTAGCCGTGAGGCTGACCAATGCAGGAGCACCCCCCCCGCTCTTTTGTGTTAAAGATGACTGCATATTCCAGTAAAGAAGAGATTCTGAATAAAGCCTGGAAGCAGAGAGAACCCATTATGTATCGCGCTCATAAAATCTCTATAGACAATGACTACACAACTATGGTGCAAGAAAAAAGAAGAACGGACTGGCCCATTTTAAAACAATTACATGCCAAAAATGTCAAAGCACAATTTCTCTACCCAGCCTGACTGCGAATAGAGATCTAGGGCAAACAACCAGTATTCCAGGACCTGCTGGTGGCCGCCCCTTACTTGAAGAGACAGGGGATAATGGTTCCAAACTTGGCGAAGGAGAAAGATCAGCATGGGAAGTGGCCCGAGGTGAAAGTTCCCAAAGCAACACACAGCAGAGAAGAGCCACACTTAGAACAGATGTCTCCTTGCTTCTCAAGGCCTACATCTCACCGATCCTACTAGCAGACATTAACGCGACCTCGAGGAGTCCCACTCTAGGAACACAGAGATCCCCGACTAGAATGCCAGCATGAACACCAGAGAACGCCTGAAGGAGGACCGGGACATAACAGACATTGTAAGCTGTTTTTCCCTTTCACGGGGGGATAAATGGCACACAGAACTGATCGCGCAGTGCGAGCTGGTAATAAAAATTGCAGAACACTCATACGTGCGGTTGGGAAGCCAAGAGGTAGGATAAATCGTGACCCACTCCACTAATTGAGTACACCTCGATACATAATGCAGAGCACTTGGTGCTGGGCTAGGCTTCCCCCCACGATAGCTAGACTGGTGTGTTGACGAGGCTGCGTTCCCTCCCTCGCGACTACTGCATGGGCCCTAGATAATGGGGTTGCCACCTTCTGGGATACTCCCTCCTGGAACATGATTCTTCCCAGGGCAGCGCTTAACCTTTGCAGTGGACTCTTTCTCTGAATAATCAGACTTAGGACTGAATGTTGCAGTTTTCTAGATGTTCTTGAGGTTTATCATTTTAAGGTGTTTCACGTAAAGTACTATGGTCCTTGCAGCATTTAGAGGAAAGTCTGAAAATGTTTACCTTTCCACTGTGATGTCAAGACAGATGGTATTCCCTAGAATTTATTGAGGGACACAACGGTTCGTGTCGGGCCTGTCCTGTGAGGATAGGGATAGGTGGCGTCCCTATTGGATCCCCGTGATGGGCATAGGCATGTGCACTTCTTTTGGGGGGCAGGCCTGGCCCATTCCTAGGGAAGAGCCTGCTTTCTCTGGAAATCAAGCAAACTTAATAAAAGGATCGGAGTGGGGGGTCTACAAAAGGGTGGGGGGAAAGGAGAAAGCAAACCAAATAATGGAACTCTAATGGAGGTGCTTGTCTTGACTGACCAGAAGGAAAATAGAAGGGATACAGTGGCATTACGAAAAAATACCTAGTAATTATCAAAGGAAAGGGGGAAGGAGAGAAGGAGGAAGAAAGAAAGAGTAAAGAACAAAACCCACTGTAAGTTAAATGGAAAATGGATAACGAGGGGAAGGGGGAAGAAAGGGTAATGAAAAGGGAGGGAAGCTTCAAAAGAAGAGGATAAGGACCGACTACATACACCACTAGTAGGACACATACATAGGCGCTTCCAGAACTCCAGAAAAACCAGGGCGGGGGGAGAGACAAAAGGTGGGGACTCCCGGTCACACAAAAATGGGTTTCTCATACTGATAATTAAATTACATAGGAACTGGAAGGGGGAGGGGGGAGGAGGAATTGCAGCCACAGGCTAAAAGGCAGAGATAACACCCAACCTCGCTACTGAACTGACGTGGGAAAACTCCACAGGCTGGATAGCCTCTGGGAGAAACCCTTGATGTAATAGGGTAACAGTGCTTAAACAAGAAGCACACACAGACAGACTGAGCATGCTGTCTGACCTTGGAAGACCGAAGTAGAGCTCCACCAACCAAACTCTGCTAGAGGATACCCCATAGAACTGTAACTGACTGCTTACTCCATCTAGTGGTAAGAAGGGGTATAAGATGTTGATCACAACATTGTTTGAACAATTTAAATGGTCTAACGTTTGGATCTTGATTGGTTTTAGTTTGTTGTTGTTGAAAGGGTACACTCACATAGATAGCTCAGCTGTAATGAACAGAATGTACATGGACTGGAACTGAAGAACTCCTCCGAATAATAAAAATGGCCACAGCTAATACAAAAATATTGTCTTACAACATAAATGGGATTAATAATCCCATTAAGAGAAAGCAGGTCCTGGAGTATGTTAAAGAAAGGGGATGTGACATCAGCTACCTACAGGAGACCCACCTTACCCCTACAGAGACAGAGAAGCTCAAATCTAGGGCATATCCAAAATTGTACGGCGCCTCTCTGGCAGCGGGGAAGAAAAGAGGGCTGGCTGTTCTGTTGGCAGCAAACTTCCCCTTCGAGGAGGAGAAAGTGGTGTCGGATCAATCTGTAAGATTCATCATGGTTATAGGGAAGGTGCGCATGCCCCTCCCTCTATTTGGAACCAATTACAGACCGTACTGAAACTAACTAGCACAGTTTCAATTAACTTTTATAAAGTGCTATGCTCAGCTAAAATAAAAGATACCTGCAACTGTCATTAAGCCTCTTTCCCCCGATGTGTGCCATGTGCATCCTTTGGTGTGACCATAATTGCTTTGTGCATATTAACTACTTATTGTTTGCTCTTCATTTATACTAAGAAACAACTCCACTCACTGGCTCCTGACTCATAGCTGCTACCTTGCTGCAGCAATCTAACTCCTGCTATTCCTTCCCTTCCTACTCCTGGCTCTGTCTGCGTATATTCTCCTCTGATCACACTATCAAACCATTCCTACCTCACTTATCCATTTTATTCTGTTATTTGTACCATCTGCCAAAATTGATTTATTGCAAACACCAGTACCATGTTTCAAGTATCAGTGTGCTATCTATAAGTCGCCACCCTGTGTTACTTTAGTTATTACCACCTGTGGTCATCCCATGTGGTGTCATTGTATGTATATCTTGCTTGTATTATGTGACGCTTGCATTTATGTATATATTGTTTATTAACTATTTATGTATGTATGTTGTGTAAGTCTATATGTCACAGGACCTTCTTGTGAATGAGCTTGCTCAATGGAGTTTTCCTGCAATAAACTTGAACTTGAACAAGGATCACCAATCACCCTACTTAATGTCTACGCCTCACTGAGTGCCCCAATAACATTCTTTGCAGATCTAATCAAGCTTGTATCAGAAAAAGCTACGGGCACAATACTAGCGGTGGGGGGGGGGACTGGAATATTGTAATGAATAGGGCTATGGACGCAGCCTCTCGAATACCCTCCTCCAGGAGCACTATACTCAAAACATTTGCCAACCTAATGCAGGACACGGGGCTAATAGACGTGTGGAGAGCCAAATACCCCTGGGCAAAAGAGTACACCTGTTACTTGCTGAGATTTAAAACATACTCTCGGCTTGACATGTTTTTTCTAAATGCCACAGACATATGCCTGGTGGACTCTGTACGGGTGGGGACCACAACACTTTCAGATCATTAACCCTTGTTCAAGAACATAGATTTAAAGCTGCCCCTTAGGAAAACACACTGGAGATTAAATATCTCCTTACTGAGAGATAAGTATACTATAACAAAGTGACAGAGGTGATCAAACAAACAATGGCATTAAACAGGAGCCCTGACACAGCACCACAAATACTATGGGACACTGTCAAAACAGTTATTAGGGGAAAGCTGATCTCCATAGCCTCACATAAACAGAGGCGAAGGAGGGCCCAGCTAGAAACACTTACTTTAAAACTAAGAGAACTAGAAGCACAACAGAAACTAAGATGGGATAGGCAGGTAGAGGAGGAACTTAAAACTGTTAATACTAAAATTCAAAATATGTAAAAGGTGGAGACTGAGAAGGCCCTCTGTTACCTCAAGCAAAACTATTATGAGGGAGGCCCCAGAGCAACAAGATTCCTAGCCTATCGCCTCAGGTAGAGAGCTGCAAATGCCACTATAATTAAAATCAGAGATCCAAAAATGAATCAAATCATACTCAAAAAAGAACAGATGGCTGATGCTTTCGTACCTTACTATTAAAAGTTATATCAAACTCAAAAAGAACCCTGCAAAGAAGAAAGAGAGAGATATCTTAAATCATTAAAGCTCCCAAAACTAACAGAAGCACGAGGCAGTGCCTGATAACCCCAATATCCGAGGGGGAGGTCTCCATGTCCATTAAAACCTAAAAACGGGAAAGTCTCTGAGTCCTGATGGGTTTGGGAGGGAATTTTACAAAAAGTTTCGGGAAGAAACAATAGGGTTACTTACCTAAGCATATAATGAAGTGTGGATCGAAGAAGGGAAGGTTCCACCAACATGGAATTAAGCCACCATTATGGTATTATATAAGGAAGGCAAGGACCCCACAGAGTGTAGTTCTTACCGCCCAATATCACTCCTCAACACGGACTATAAAATATTTACCTCCATCATTGCCGTCCGCCTTAATATCATCATCACACAACTGGTGCACTTAGACCAACGGGATTTGTCCCCAATAGACAAGCACTGGATAATGTCAGGAGGACAATCAATATCATAGACATTATAAATAGAGAACACATCCCAGCCTGTGTCCTCAGCCTGGATGCTGAAAAAGCGTTCGACAAGGTGTTCTGGAGCTTCCTCTTCCGGACCGTTGAACTATTTGGCTTTCCATTGGCCTTCATAGGAGGACTCTGAAGTCTATACACGAATCCCCAGGCATACATCAGGGTGAATGGCGGGGTGACAGATAGATTCTCATTAGGCAGAGGCACCTGACAGGGATGCTCCCTTTCCCCCTCCTATTTGCTCGGTGTATAGAGCCCCTTGCTAGGGCCATCAGAGAGGATGCCCAGATAACAGGCATCGGAATTGAGGACACAGACCACAGAATATCGCTCTGTGCCGATGACGTGCTCCTCTATCTGTCAAATCCAAATGAATCAATCCCTAGAGTATGGGAGAAACTACAGGAGTTTGGCCTGCATGCTGGATACTCGTTGAACAAACATAAAACTGAAGTTCTCAGCTTTCACTACAAACCAACCCCTGAAATTCAAGAAATATTGCCCTTAACATGGACCAAGGAAAAAATCAAATATCTTGGAATCCAGATACCTAAAAACATCAAAAAAATGTTCTGGTTCAATCTTCTCCCCCTGACAGATAAAGTCAGGCAAGACATACATACATGGTCTCTGCTGAACCTACCACTATATTCCCGTATACAAGCTATATCCATGAACATATTGCCCAGCTGTCTATATATGTTTCAGTGTCTACCCTTAAACATAGCCAAGGCACAGTTTCAGAGATGGCAAAGTATGGTCATGAAATACATATGGGCTCCAGGCAGGCCCAGAATAAAATCACGTCTCATGCAAATGGACAAAAAGAGAGGAAGCAGGGCCCTCCCAAATCTGGAGGAATATTACCTAGTTGCACAAACACGGGCAGCCCTCCTCTGGACTGTGAATGGGTACCAAGCCCACTGGAAAGATACTGAGCGAGCATACACAGAAAGAACCCCACTAGGAGCTAGACTAATGGACATAGACGCATGCAAGGAGGGGGTAAACTCTCTATTAACATCAGTACGCAACACTTTAGCAATGGCCCACAGAACCTGGAAAAAGTGTGGCCTAATAAATGCTACTTGGACCTGGAAATAGTTTGGCTGGGATAGCTCCTTCGCCCCATCACGTCTAGACCAGGGATTCCACAGATGGCGGAGACTGGGTCTTTACCAACCCAGACAGCTGATGAACGGGGACACAGTGCAGGACTTTACCTTCAAAACCACATATCACCTAAAAAATTCGGATCATTACAGGTTCTTGCAACTCAGAACACATATAAAAGCGGCAAAACAGAAAGATCACCACATGCAGTACTCTAGTCAGCTGCTGACAATAATCCAGACCATTCTAGAAGGCAGACTCAAAAAAGGGCTGATATCTGCCCTATATAAAGCTATCAGAAACACTCATTGTGAGTGCCATGACTACATCAGAGTCAAAAGGGAAGCAGAAGCACAACTACAAATAAGAAAGCAGGACTGGGCTAGAATCCTGATGTCTGCTAAGACCACACGATCCCCTTTCTGGCAGGACTTTGAATGGAAAGTCAAGACTAGATTCTTCTATGCCCTCACAGTCCAAAGTGAATGGAGAACAGAAAACTCCCCTGACTGTTGGAGAGGATGTACTGAAGATAAAGCAAACTACACACACATCTTTTGCCAGTGTCCAGTGATTAAAACATACTGGCAGCAGATTGGGGATGCCCTAAAGAACATATTTTCCATAAACACTCAGCTGGAGATGACACATCTGCTACTAGGACTACCTCCCACCTGAGTTAAGGGGGGTCACTGCTATGTACCTGTGGAATGCTCTCCTAGCAGCAGCACATAAAGCCATTACCAAAAATTGGAAAAAAACGAACCCACCCACGCAAACACAGTGGATGGCCATTGTAAGAGAAATATAAGAGCTGGAGGAGTTGACGTTTAAGGTGAATTCCAGAATTCAGGCCTACACAGCCAGGTGGGCCAGGTGGTAAATCTGGCTAGACACCACTCCAGACACAACCTAGGAATGGGGGAAAAGAGAAACAATAATGAAATGGAAAAAAAGTATAAATATGATGTATGACCATATTGTTAATGTATTGTGTAACATGAAAAATGTATCTATGATGAACTGTACCCAATGGTTTAATAAACTTGAATAAAAAAAAAAAAAGAATATATTGCTGTAAGTTGCTGCTGTTTTCTATGCATTGCCCTTGGAACTAAACTGTGCTTCCTACATTAACATCAAGAAAGCCATTGTTGTTGATTCAGCATATTGCTTCTCTCCATTGTTCCCTGTTCATTCTGATTCTTACCACCTCTTCCAAGCTGGATTTAATTGCTGCATATGCTGCTTATTAATGGACATCACTTTTTACTTCCATGCTGCTTTATTATACTCTGGAGGTCAGCTTTGGCTACTGCCAGTGCTTTAAACTAGTTTTAAATGCTGCATATGGGTTCCGGCTTCACCATAGCTTCCTTGTTTTTCCTACGGCTGGGGACTGGCGGTCTTGGTGAGGTGTCATGGCCCCATGTGGCAGATTGCCTCATGTTCGAATCTTGTCTCCGTTGCTAAAATCCTCTGAATATTATGTCAGCTTCTAATTGGCTCCCTCTAGACTTGATTGGCTCACACTGACCACAGACATGAATAAGGAAGTTCCTAAAATACTGCTCCATGTCAGAAACCCTAACATATTGCCCCATCTCAGAAATACCTATGCAAATGTATCAGGCATGCCGACCTCATTCTAGTATTGGGTCCCCTTTTCACCAATGGTCTCGCTCTGCACCACTAGTCCACAGTTTAAGCATGTGAAGTTTGGGGCGGGGTCCTTCTCACCTGGCCCATAGCTGGGAATATCCTCGCTCCAGGTGGCTCTTCAGTCATCAACCGTACTGATGGCACCTCAAGTTGTAGAATTTAAGACTAAACCATGAAGGGCGGTTACAGCGATTTCCTTTAGCTCTAGTGGTTTCCGCTACATAGAAACATAGAAACATAGACTTTGACGGCAGATAAGGACAGCTAGGCCCATCTAGTCTGCCCATTTCCCTACCTACAGGATAGGCCGCAGATCCTAGTTAACCAACAGCCTATTTCTTCCTACCCCCCACAAGAATTGCCTTATGTCTGTCCCATGCATTCTTGAATTCTCCCACAGTTTTAGACCCCACAACCTCCTCAGGAAGGCTGTTCCATGCATCCACTACCCTCTCTGTGAAATAATACTTCCTCCCATTGCCCCTGAACCACCCTCCTTCTATCTTTAAATTGTGTCCCCTTGTTCTTGCACGTCTCTTTTTCTGAAAGATGCTACCCTCTTGGACTTTGTTGATTCCACTGAGGTACTTAAAAGTTTCTATCATGTCCCCCTCTCCCTTCTTTCCTCAAGGGTATACATATTAAGCTCCTTTAGTCTCTCCTCATACGGCTTCTCTTGCAGACCCTGCACCATTTTAGTTGCCCTCCTCTGGACTGCCTCTATTCTGTCTATGTCCTTGCGGAGATGGGGTCTCCAGAACTGGACACAGTACTCCAGATGGGGTCTCACTAACTGTCTGTACAGAGGGATAACAACTTCCTGTTTTCTGCTGATGATGCCTCCCTATACATCCCAGTATACCCCCAGCCCTCCCTACTGCCTTCTCACATTGCTTACTAACCTTAAGGTCATCTGATATGATTACCCCAGGTCCCTTTCTTTTTTTGTTGTTGTTACTACCTCCCACCCGTTGTTATTCTTCCCTGGGTTCTTGTTTCCCAGGTGCATCATTTGCACTTCTTTGCATTGAATCCTAGCTGCCATACTTCTGACCATTCCTCCAACCTTGCCAAGTCCCTTTTCATCCTTTTCACGCCTCCTTGTGTATCAACCCTGTTGCAGATCTTTGTGTCATCTGCAAAAAGGCATACTTTTCCTTCCAGTCCCTCTGCAATGTCACTGATGAAGACATTAAAAAGGACTGGACCCAATACTGAACCCTACATTGCCCACTAGTAACCCACCTTTCTTCAGAGTGGACTCCATTTACAATTACCTTCTGTGTCCTGTTGTCCAGCCAATGTTTTACCCAGGCTACCACCTGGGTCCCACTCCCAGGCTGGTTAATTTGACTATTAATCTTTTGTGTGGGACTGTGTCAAATGCCTTGCTAAAGTCTAGGTAGGCCACGTCCACAGCCCCTCCTGGTCTACTATTGGTCACCAGTCAAAGAATCTATTAGATTTGTCTGACATGACCTTCCCGCTGTGAACCCATGCTGCCTTGGGTCCTGTGCTCCACTGGCCTCTAGGTAATCAACTATTCTTTCCTTCAGAAGTGACTCCATCACTTTCCCTACCACAGAGGTCAGACTGACAGGTCTGTAGTTTCCTGCCTCTGTCTTGGTCCCACTTTTGTGAAGGGGAATCACATCCGCCTTCCTCCAGTCCTCGGGTACCACACCATCCTCCCATGATTTATTAAAAAGAGTAGCCAGTGGTTTCACTAGTTCCTCCTTAATTCTTTTTAGAATTCTGGGTGAATTCCATCAGGACCCATTGCTTTGTCCACCTTCAGTTTTAGGAGTTCTTGCAGAACCCTTTCTTCTGTGAAAGGACTGGGATCGACCCCCTATCAAGAGTGCTTCTGTTAATTGGATTAGCACTTCCCCTCCTCTTTTGAATACTGAGCAGAAATATTCATTCAGTATTCCTGCTTTTTCACTGTCCCCTCTGCCCACCACAATTCATTCTATTCAGCCTCACTATCCTCCCTTTGTCTTTCTCGCTCGCTGATGTACCTATAAAGGTTTTATCCCCTTCTTAACTGAGTTGGCTATCTTTTCCTCAGTTTGGGCCTTTGCTATTCTGACTTCCTCCCTGCTTCCTTCTGCCTTAACTGGTACAGCTCTCTGTCCTGCTCCTTCTGTGTTTCCTTATACTTCCGAATGCTATCTTTTCTTCCTGACTTTCACAGCCACCTCTTTTGAGAACCATAGTGGCTTTTCTTTCATTTTGATTTGTTTATTTGCTTCACACAAAGGCTTGTTGCCTCTGTGATGGCAGTTTGATAATTCCCATTGTTGCTCCACACCTCCTTCTAACCTGTTTGCTAGTGCTTTTCTGAGGCACTCTCCCATCTTGCCAAAGTCAGCCCTCCTAAAGTCCAGTACCCTCACTTTGTGTGGCTTGACTCTGTAGCTGAGTTTAACGTGAACCACATTGTTTGATGGTCACTTGTCCCCAGATGGCAACCCACTTCTAGATCTGAGATCCTCTCACTGCCCCGTTTGAGAGTCGAGGTCTAAGATTGCTCCCTCATAAGTGGGTTCGAAACTAGCTGTCTAATGCCTGCCACCTGTAGGGCATCAAGAATGGCCCTGCTCTTGGATGTGGCTGCAGAAAATGTGCTCAGTTAACATCTGGCATATTCAGGTCTCCATCAACAGTATCTCCTTTCTCTGCCATTCTAGAATGCCTTCTATCATATCCTTGTCCATTTCTTCCCCTGACATGGGGGTCTGTACACACCCTGTGCGGATTGTGGTGCCCTTTCCAGTCTCCAAGGTGACCCACAGTGCCTCCTCTCTCCCTGTTTACTCTTTTGTTCAGTTGCTTTTATCCTTCCTTTACAAGAGACTCCTCCCCTCCTCTCCCTGCCTGTCTCTCCTGTAGGTTATGTACCCTGGTATGTTAACATCCCAGTCATGGTTCTCTGTGTACCATATTTCTGTGACTGCTACGATATCCAGGCATCCCTCTTCCATTAAGGCCATCAGCTCAGGGAGCTTGTTGCCCAGACTACGAGCATTGGTACTCATTACCCTCCATTTCCTGATGGCCTTACTCCCTACAACGGTTGTCCATTGGCTTTAGTGGTTCCCTAGCAAGGCACCTTCACTGCATTCTCCCTAGGACCACCTCTGGTTCACCTAGTTTGTTTTTAGATCAGTAGGCTGGGTGAGTGCCTCGGTGGTCGTTAATCTCCTCCTCCCACCTTGGAGCAGCAGTTGCAGAGCAACGTCTCGCAACCCTCCAGAGTGTTCCTGTTAGAAGGATAAAGTGAGAGTTTCCCTCAATATTGGAATATTTTCCATCTCTTATTAATTGGGCTACTAAATTGCAGTAGCAGAGCCATCATTAATGAAATTATTCCACGCCTGGAGGGAAGGCGACCTAGGCCTTGGATCCCCAGAGATTTCCTCCTTAAAGTTTTTTTTTTTCTTTCCTCCGTGCCGAAGGTCATAATATCTAGTTAGTATCCTCTAGTTTCCTTAGATAGGTTCTGCTGTTAGACGGAGGTGGATGATGTCCCTTTTGCCATTTCCTCTCTCCTTATGAGGCCCCCTTTTCATTATCAATGTATCCAAATCACTTATCTATATCTTGTTCATCTGTTTCCTTGTATTACGAAGCTACATTGTGTCATTATGCTCATGTGCCCCTTGGCTTGATTGTTTTTGTCTTTGGTGCTACTCCTACTCTCTTTTGGGGGATCTTCCTAAGGTACCTTTAATCAAGGGAATCGTCCCATGGCATCTATAGGAGTGGAACCCTCTTTGAGGGTTCCTTGCCTTTGGTACCCCTACAGGGTGGTAATAGAGAGTGCGAATGGCCAAAACCTAAGTTACACAGTTGCACAAGCATAACATTATACTGGCCATGTAGGCCATTGAACCTCCATTGTGTAGTTAATTGGCCATATACCAAGATGTCATACGTCATATTTGAAAAAATGTCCGTATTCCAATAACAGTCTAACATTTGCCAAAGAGGCTGAATGAGAGAACGTTCAAAAAACAAATGTTGCATAGTTTCTGGCACACTTACGCAGTCCTGGTCTAAACACGTTCTTTCTTCTAGGGCTTATGTTTATGATTACCCTGCACATTCAATTTCCCATGGCTACGCAACCATGGGGTATCCCTCATTTTCAGTGGTATTGTCTTATCCAACACAGCATCTAGAATTATGGCACAATTCACCTGAGGACTGACCAAAAACACAGGCTCCTCATGATACCAGTGTACCATAACAGCCTTTATACAATTGTTTCCATGATGTACTTTGGAACAATTGCAAATTCAGTTTCCATAACCGAATGTATTATAGATACATTTGTACATGGTCCGGTAAGGTTTTCTCCACTCCTCCCCTCTGCGCCATACCCCAAACTGAAAAAAACCCCAGGACTTCAATGTTGCATTACAGGGGTCCATAATTCTACACTTCCACTCAGTAGAGGCCTAATATTGGAGTAAAAAATATATTGACAAGGAAAACCACTTGCTGAATCATATTCAACCCTCCAACCTTCAATAACCTGTACTGTAAGTGTGGCATTTCTTAACATGATTAAGCCTGCTCCCCCACACTAACTGGAAAAATATACCTAAAATCTTCATATGCATTGCAAATGGCAATGGAAAGGTATGCACAACATACAAAACAATTAGTAGAATAAAAGTACGCAACAAATAAATTCTCTTGTGTCGTAGTCCAGGATTTCCATCTCATAATCTTTGCATGTACAGTCTCATACTTTTAATCCCACTTTACTTGTGCGGCATTGTCATACCCAAAATAGAGGCCTAGTGATTTAATATTTCCCTTCGTCACTGGTATACCAGCGTTAGTCAAGAGCAATACATTTCCCAATGCCAGTGATCTGCTTTTCCATTTATTAATATTAACACTTGTGTAGGTTTTATGAGCCTCAAAATCAGTCAAAGCATTCACCCCAGCAGTCATATTAGCCACTACGAGAATGCAATCATCAGCATAAGCTGAAGTCTTGCTCAAAGGTAACCCAGACTCCACAGTCAATAGAACAATATTGCTATACATCTTCACCTTCTGCAATAAGGGATCCAAACTTTAAACAAACAGAAGTGGACTCAAGGAACACCCCTGTCTCACCCCATTATGAATATACATGGGAATACTCAAATGCCTATTAACCAGAGGGAGAACCTACGCTTCATTATACAGAACTTGAAGAAGCATGAGAAACCCCTGTGGGATACCATAGTGTCACAGCACACCCCATAAATAATCATGCTTTACAGCATCAAAAGCAGGTTCCTGATCCAGAGCCATTAAATACCTATCCAAAATCATAGCAACCCCCGAGCCACTACCTCCCTAATAAACAGCAGATTATGATTAATGTTTCTGCCTGGTATCGCACAAGTCTGTGTCTCCAAAATTAACTGTTGTGCCACCACTGCCAACCGTTTCATGAACATCTTTGCTAAAATCTTATAGTCTGACATCGGCAAACTCAAAATTCTCCAATTGTTGATTTCAGCCGAATCCCCCGATTTGCACAAACAAAAAAAACATAATACCCTGTTGCATGCTAGCACCCATATGTCCCACTAAGGGAAACAGCATTAAATACATCCTGTAACATCAGTAGAAGCTGTTTCTCAAAGGATTTATAAAGCTCATTGGGAATGCCATCTATCCCTGGAGCAGTGTTAGTTGTCAGGACCTAATAGCCTCCTGAATCTCCATCTCTGGAAAAGGTTCACATAAAATAGTCTTATCCACTTCTGAGACCTGAGAGAAAACCAGCTTATCAAGAAAGGCACCCTCAGCACTGGAACCTAGGTTCTGAAATTTACTTTTAACATGATCCTGTACTATCAGTTGCGTAGTGGCCAAATCTGAAAGCCTACCCCCCACCCCGAACGATCCAGTAATTCAGTCATGATTCTGCTTTATTCTGTCCATATTGCTATCAAACGGATTGACATGAAATCTGCTACCCTGGGACCCAAACTTCTGCTCCAGAAGTAAAGACTTTTCTCTGTCATACTGGAACTGAAACATAGCCTTCTTCATGTCAGAACTTTGTACAGTGAGGTCCAAACCACTCTCCCCTGCTTGTCTGAGCAAACGAAGGAACTTGGCCCGTAATCCCAAAGAAGTTTTGTACTTTGTCCCCACTAACCTATTAGCTTCCTGCACCAAGAGATGTTTAACATCACTTTTCGTATCCTCCCACCACTCCATTGGGTCATCATATAGGTATTGCACAGACTGTCGAGCAGTCAGCGTATCTAAGATCTCCAATCTAATGGATTCCCCTTGCAATAAGGAAGTGTTCATTCTCCAGTAACCCCTTCCCATCTGTAAATGATTTGTTAAATTAATAATCACCTGAACAGCAGCATGGTCAAATGTTTCAGTAGGGACAATCCCAACCTCCTGAATCCTGGTCCTCTCGGGCACAAACCAAAAGTCTATGCATGACGACAGTTTATGTTTATAGAAAGTGTTTGAAGGGCAAGTAGGGACAAGGTCATAGACAACCTTCAAACCAGATCTTATCAAAATGGTCTGCAATAAATTTGTATCATGGTAAACTTTATCCGTCTCCCTACCCCAATCCCATTTAGTAAGCCCACAATTAAAGTCCCCACCCGATAAGAGCAACCTGGATGTAGGCAAGTATGGCTCAATAAGTCTCAACAGCTGTATTCTCTCTGCCTTAACCTGTGAAGTGTAAACATTAGTCAACCTCACCGGCACATGTGAGTAAATAGCATCCACCACCAAGGCCCTCCCAAGGCAGACGTCCTTCATCCTAGAAATCTTAATATCCTGCCTTGTCAGTAGACTACCCACCCCAGAACACATATCCTTCCCAATGGACCACAATGAAGGGCCTCATCTCCAGCCTTTCTGAGCCTGTCATATTTCCGGGATTGTATGTAGTCGAGTGTCCTGTAAAAACACAAAATTGCCCTTCAAGTCCTGCAAAACAGAAAATGTAACTGAATGCTTTTTACAGGACTTAATGCTATTCACATTACAAGTAACAATGTGTAACTCAGTCATCAGGAAAAGGAAGAAGAGAATCAAGAACCAAAAGGGGAAACACAAAAAGTACAAAATATTTTTTTTTTCTTCCTCTTCTTTGATTTCTGTTTATCAGCCAAAGTAACATCCATAGGTAGGTCAGCATGTGAAGAAGCAATAGATGAGGAATCCAAGTCACCTTTCAACTCTTCCCACTCCTTACCCTGCAACACAAAATATTTATTTTGCACCACAACCTGTGTAGCATCCCCAGTTTCAGCTTAAGTGTAGGTCATTTGATAAGTTTTTTTGAGTGAGTAATCATCTGAAAAGCACTTCCTGCTATAGTAAGAGGGGGCAGCATAACTGACAAAGAGGGATCTTCTGGGCCAACAGCAGAGGGCACCCCCTGCAAAGGAGGGGCTGAAACCTGAGGAGAAGTAAGAACCTCAGGTGCTCCAACAGAAACAACATCATCTGGGGCCAGTTGTGTCATAGGCAGGACTTCCACCTGCCGTTCTGGGGTGGAGAACTCAAGACAGAATCCACAGGGCCTTCCACAGATTGAGCAACCTCCACATTATGCCTCGCTGATGGAGTAACACCTCCTTCCAAGGGTTCCTGCCTCAGACGCTCCTTCTGAGCCAGTGCAGCATAGACATCATGTTCAGCTCTCTCAGCAGGATCAGTACTGTTGTGAGAGGCCCAGAAACATGTGCAAAAAGTGTGTCCCAGATCTTCACAAAGATTACACCTCATCGGAATGTCACACTGCATACTATTGTGGCCCACCATTCAGCAGAGGCCACATTTAATCTTGTCACAGATATTACTCAGATGTCCCCTGTCACCACATCTGTAGCAGGCTCTCAGCTGGCCAGCATAGAAAACCACACCCTGATCCCATCCCAAAAAGAAACAATTAGGCAGATGTTGCAACTCTCCATCCACCTGTTTTAATGTCACATTATACCTCTATCCTCCAGTCCGCAGGTGCTCCTCATCCAATATTGGCTCAGGAACCCACAGAATGTTACAATGCTGCTTCAGCCAAAAGGTGATATCAGCCACATTCACCACCTGATTTGAAAATAAGATGATAACAGTGTTAAAGGAAGGCTTAGTGAGAGGGATGGCCACATAGAGTATTCATAAGGGAGTGCTCTTCAGCTGGTGATACTGTCTCCAGAATCGTTCCGAACCCACTGGATGTTTAAAGCTAACATCAAAGATAGTATCACATGGCATATGTATTAATATGTATACTTCGTAGGCATAAACTTTCATGCTATCTTTAATAAGAGTATGGCCCACAAAAAGCCTATCTGGGAGTTCTTGGAGAACCCCTCTATATTTGAGACGCACTGTATTTCGCCTTTTAGCAGGTTCTGAAGCCAGTCTTGCAGCTTCTGGAAACAAATGTGCCCTGACATTCTCACCCCATACCGTATCCTTCCGGGCCCCCATAGGCCTGGCCCCATCACTATGGACCCTCTCATCTGGTAAGGAAGGAGCCCCATCTGCCCCTGAAGAGTCAGAGCCCACCACTAAGTCAGGGCACAGCTGAGGATGTCCAGCGTCCAGAACAATAGGGACATCCTCAACATCCCCTTCCAGGACCTGTATTTTCTGTAGCAAATCTGGACCCCCACGGGTGATAACAAGTGACCCAGACTCACCAGTGTTCATGACTCACTGACCTGGCTGGACTGGGTGATCTGTCCCCAGGCCCTGGGAAACTTGTATCTCCATATTCACCAGAGAAGCATGAGGCCACGATGCGCCATCAGTAGAGGTACCAGGATAATTAGCATCCCATCCATTTCCCTCCACTGCTCGGGTCCAACATGTACCCTGTAAAACAGCAGTAACCCAAGCTGGAGGTTCTACACAAAATTCATTGGGGGTTGCTAGAGGCCATTCCAAACCCCTCTAAGAAGACCCAGGCAATCGCACCTGCACAATAGGCCCCACTGTCCCAGGAAATACAGGATCAGCAGGGGCGCAAATCCCCATCCCTGAATAAAGCCCTAAAGATGGGCAAACATTCCCAATCTGTTCGACAGGAGCAGCACTTGGGCAAACAATGTGGCCCAAAAGGTCTGGTAGTGGAGAGGTAGACACCTGCCCTGCCCTGTCCCAGGAGCAATACTACTCACAGGAGTTCAACCATTCCGGTCAGTAACAACCGTAAATTGCAAGTCAGTAAGAACAAACACAGAAGGCACCTTAAACGCATACGGCCCAAAGGTGGAAAAAATACCCGTATCTTTGGTAGAAACGACGACAGTGGTCATCTGTACAGTATCCATTTCTCCAGTCGCAAAGGAAGCCTGACAGTCAAAACCTTGCTGCAACACACTTCCAGAGTGTTCTTTCTTTATGCTCATATTCAGCTGTTGGAACTGAAGTTTTCTGTCCTCAGACCAACATTCCTGTTCTCACAGCTCTGCAAAAAGATCCTGGGGAGCTACAGAATCGTACAGCAGCACCTGATTCTGGGCTTATAACAATGGCTTCCATCTGACATACCACCATTCCTCGTACTTTGTCCTCAGCAATACTCGATATTTGCATTCCAGTAACTTCAGGCAGTGTAGGATCTCCTGCAATAGTGGTCTCCAGCTGTCATGAGGCAGGGGAGGAGACCTGCTCCCCAGTTTCTCCTACATCCATTCTCTCTGACCTCTGTTCAGGGCTGGATATCCTGACCCTGACAACAATGCCCACTCACAAAGAGTAGGGGAATTTCCCCAGTGTCCTGGCCAAATTCCCCCCCATTCACTAATACCACCAACAGTGTAATCTGGTTCTGTAAATCAGTTTACATCTGTACAAATATTCCCCTTCACTTTCCCCGGGGTCGCACCTGGAAACGAACCATGGCTCAGTGTGCCTCTCCCGCTCACCAACTTTCAAATGAATAAATAAATACCCCAAATTACATATATTTTAATTGATACTGTTTAGAAACAGCTACATCTAAAAGGGGATTTTCACAATGCATAGCTGATGCTAAAAGAAGATACGAACATACCAATTTGTCAGCAGAAACAGGCCATAATGGTCTATCATGTCTGCTCGAGTGTGCAGCTCAAATTAGTTCCCTAGAGCTACCCCCTCTCCCCTACTTTCACTAGAGTCAATTATTCCTCCCGTAGCACCTTCCCCCTTCCCCATCCCTGGAACACCCATTCTAATTTTCTTCTTCTCCCTGTCCCCCCCCTCCCCGAAACTAGCCATTGTGTTTACCACGACCACCTCTTCTGGCAATTTGTTCCACTCCAACACCACCCTTTCAGTGAAAAAGTTCATCCTCATTTCTTCTTTTTTCTATCTAGTATGCTTTTTGCCACCTTCCTGACTGTCGGTATCTTCCCTGGTCACGGACCCCCGGACTCCCACCTCCTGTTGTGCCTGTGTTCTCCTGTTCACCTACTTACCCCAGGGTGGGATCATGTCACCGCTCTCCCAAACCGGCGCCGCAAGTATTAGTCCTGATAGGAGAAGCAGCTGGAAGGCTAATTGAAGCCCGGGGACAGGGCTTCATAGAGACAGCCGGAGGCAGAGTTTTCTCCCTGTAGACAGGGACGGGGACATGCAATAATGGCCAATGTCCCCCCTGCCCTTGAGTTCTGAAGGCATTTGGTGCTGTGCGATGCGCCTAGCCTCCACTGGGTATCGCTATGTGCACCGAGTACACACCATCCTCCCCCCCCGGAGAAGGTGAGCAGTTCAAGGATGCTCAATCCTTCTCTTCCTGGCTGGCCCTCCGGTGACCTGGATCCATTCCCGAACCCAGGTTGCCAGCATCGCAAGCAGAAATCCAACCGCTGCAGCGGTGGGCCGGCCTCTCATTTCCTTCTTAAATCTTCCCCCAACTAGCTTCAGGCTGTGCCCCCTTGTTGTTCCATAGTTCTTCCTTAAGTTGAGCATGCCCTCTGATCTTACCCTGTTTATCCTCTTAAGGTACTTAAAGGTCTCTATCATTCCCCCACTCCTATTCTCCAGGGAGTACATGTTTAGCTCATTCTGCCTCTCCTCATATGTTTTGTCCCCCATACCCTGCATCATCCTGGCCGCTCTTCTCTGGACCCCCTCCAGTAGCTTGATATCCTTCTTTAGATACGGGATCCAGAACTGCACACATTATTCCAGATGTGGCCTCACCAGTGACCTGTATAGTGGCAAGATGAGTTCCTCCCTCCTAAAGGTTATTCCCCTTGCAATGCAGCCTAGCATTTTATTTGCCTTGGCTGCTGACTTGCGGCACTGTGCTGAGTGTTTCATGTCTCCTCTGACCATCACCCCAAGGTCCTTTTCCTCCTCTGGAACTGCCACCTGTACTCCCCCCAGTTAATTGCTTTCCCCTTGGTTCCTGGCACCCAGGTACATGACCTTGCATTTCTTGGCATTGAAACCCAACTGCCAGATGCTTGACCATTTCTCCAGCCTAGCCAGATCCTCCCTTAATTCCTGTCTCCCCTCCACTGTGTCCACCCTCCCACAGAGTTTGGTATCATTCACAAAGAGGCAGATCTTACTTTTGACCCCCTCTGCTATGTCACCAATAAAGATGTTGAACAGCACATCTCCAAGTACTGAGCCCTGTGGGACCCCGCTGGTTACAGGCTGAGGTTTGGATAGTTCCCCCTTACCATTGCTCTTTGATTCCTATCCTGCAGCCAGTTCTTGAGCTACCCCAGCAGTTTGTCCCCATTCCCAGGTTCCTCATCTTGCTGATCAGCCTGACGTGGCACAGAATCGAATGCCTTGTTGAAGTCTAGGTACAGGATGTCCACCACCTGCCCCCTGCCCAATGACCTTGTACCCAGTAGAAGAAGTCAATCATGTTGGTTTGACAGGATCTGTCCCTGACAAACCCATACTGCCTGTCATCCTGGAAACCATTATCCTCAAGGAAGGACACCAGTCTTTCCTTTAGAATAGTCTCCATTATCTTCCCCACTATGGAGGTCAGACTAACTGGCCTGTAGTTACCCAGCTCATCCCTAGAACTGCTCTTGTGGTGTGGAACCACGTGAGCTGTTCTCCAGTCCTGGACAACACACCACCTCTCCAGTGAGGTGTTAAACAGGTCCACCAGTGGGGCTGCCAGTATCCTGCTAACTCCCTCAGGACCGTCGGGTGTAACCTGTTCAGTCCCAGTGCTTGTCCACCCTCAGTTCACTTAGCAACCTTAAGACCCTGTCCACCACAATCTCCCCTTTATAGTCCATCCCTCCTAGGCTCCCCCATTCCTCCCCTGTGGTACGGGCCCTTCAGTTTCCTTAGTGAAAACAGAGAAAAATTATTCATTTAAAGCCTCCGCTTGATCTTCCCACTCTTCTGCCCATTCTTCTTCCCTCTTAATCCTTACAATCCCATCCCTTCTGCTTCTTTTCTCCCTAATGTGTCAGAAGAAATCCTTCTCCCCTTCTTTAATCCCCTCTGCTAGTCTTCGCTCCTTATCTACCTTGGCTGCCCAGACCTCTGTCCCTGTCTCCTAAGACTTCTCTGCACAACCCTCTCTGTCCTCCCCCTTTAGGGTATGCTTGTCATTCAGAGAGGCCTCCCAATTTGCTTTCAGCTTCTCTGCCACCCTCCGTCTATACTAGCTGGGTCTCTGGCACCTGACGTTCTTATTATGAATCTTTGTACAGGTGTCAGTGGCCTCTATTAACCCTTTCTTGATGACTTCCCATTTCTGCTCTGCATCCATCTGCAGCTTGAGCTTTGCCAGGGGCTCCTTCAGCATGTTACCCATTCTAACGAAGTCTGCCTTCCTGAAATCAACCACCCTCATTTTGGTCTTGGCTGCATCCTTCCCCATGTTAATATAAAACCACACTGTGAAGTGGTCACTGCCTACAAGGAGATCCCTCACTTCAACTCCCTGGACATGTTCCCCATCTGATAGCACCAGGTCTAGTATGGCCCCCTCCTTTGTTGGCTTTGTGACTCCCCGAGTCAGGTAACACTCCTGGATAGCATCCAGGAGGAGCTGATCCCTTCCACAGAAAGTAGCCGGGGTGCTCCAGTCAGTACCTGGCAGATTGAAGTCGCCTAAGATAATAGCATTCTTTCTCCCTCCTGCCATCCTACTCTTCTCCCAGCTCCCCATCCAGCTCTGTGCCCTGTGCTGGTGGTCCGTACACCACCCCAACCCTAATCTGTTTCCCAGTTGTGTTCTGTAGCACTACCTAGAGGGCTTCGGTTGTTCCCTCCTCCCCTTCCTCCCTGTTACACATTATCCCATCTCTTATGTACAGCGCTACTTCTCCCCCTCCTCTCCCCCTTCCTCTATCCTTTCTATACAATTGGTACCCAGGAATCTCCATGTCTCAGTCATAGTACTGGGTTGCCCATGTCTCTGTGATGGCAGCTATGTCTGCCTCCTCTTCTGTCATCAGTGCCTATGTGTAATCATGATGTGTAAGTAAGATATGTAAGTTTCATGGAAAGAACTACATTTTAACAGTGGACAAGGAAAGCTGCTTTCTGAACATCTACAATTTACAATATGCAGAAAAAACGCAGGAAATGCAGGCTGCTCAAAGGTTCACTTGGACACAAAAGAACTTTGTGCAATATTCAAATGCGTAATGTGAGGCCATTTTTATAAATACAGTTGTTTTACGTAGTTTGTCTTGTGGATTTCAAGTCAAAGAATGCATAAAAATATGTTGTTACATTAGACAAAAAATACTTAAAAATCTGTTGCAAAGCAAGGATGTAAAATAGAGCTCATAACAGTACAAGGATACACAGTGCAAATACAGACCGAGTGAAGTAGCAGTGGTCATGTCATACCTCTCTGACCATGTCAGACCTAAATATCTGCATTTAACATTTGCATTGCTATTGCTGCAAAGCTACCTAAAGCATATACAGTAGCACTAAGTTTTCATTAGTTCAATGTTTGTGGAATATCAAGAAGGAGAGATGAGGTATATAGTGCTCGTGTAACTTGTAGTACTTTTTGTGGCTTTACTGTATTCCCACTCTTGAGTAGTAGATAGGTAGGTAGTAGTTTGTAGGGAATAGAAGGCCCATGAGCAAGGATGAGAAGAGCGCCGGAGAAGGAGGAGTAGGGGATGGTGGTGGATGAAAACACTCCCTAAGCAAGGGAGGTGTGTTAGCGGAGGGCTTATGTAGAGGTTGTGGGAGGAGCTATTTCCCACATTGAACCTCGGACAAGCCCTCCCATTCAATGTTTGTGGAACAGCAATGAGGAGAGATGAGGTAAATAGAGCTTGTGTAACTTGCAGTACTTTTTCTGGCCTTACTCTATTCCCACCCTTGAGTAGTAGGTAGGTAGTAATTTGTAGGGAATAGAAGGCCCAAAAAGAAACCTCCTCCAGTTCACGGAGAGTATGACCCCCAGCACTCAAGACAGGGAAACTCCCCAGGTGGAGGAAACCTCTGAGTACCCATTTCTAGAGGTCTGCCCATCCTTCTGGGCATACTAAATAGAGAAGGATGTAGGTTCTAGTAACCATAGCTAATTCGAGGTTGGTGAGTTGGTAAGAGAGACGACAATCCATCTTCAATCTGTGGATGATGCCGATCTCATGATGATCCTGAGATTGAAGAGGAGATCTGTTCTGAATGAGCGATAGAATCCTGAGTATAAAGTAAATCCAACTGAAGGAGAATGAAGGAAGTCCAGGTATCCGAGATGATGAATGTTACTTGTCCCACTGCATTGATTCTCATAACCTCCACTTGCATACTGTGTGACTCTGAGCAAGTCACTTAACCACCCAGTGCTCCCAGGTCACCCCTGAAAATAGGCACTTGTGCCTAGTGGGCCTTACCCAGTTACCAAAGACTAAAAAAAAAAAAAAATAGGCAGAGGGTGGAACTGCAATGGTAGAAGAAGTCATTAGTGAATCATCCAACTTGTGAGAGGCTTGAATGTAAGGGTATGGTCTGGAGGCTAGAAATTCTGTATTGAACAAGGAGTCGCTAAGGAGACATCCATAGAGTATGATTTGTAGAAGAGACTTTGAGTGCCATGGAGATGACGGTTCGTTCTTGATCCAAGGATGATACGGTTTGAATGATAATCCTGAAGATGAAAGGTACATCTTTCTGTAGGGATGGTAAAATCCTAAGTGTAAAGCAGATCCAGTTAAAGAAGGGGTAATGTAGGCCACATTTCCAAAGTCACAAAGTATGGATGTCCAAGGAACTGTATGGATGTAATGAGGCAGAAGAGCAAGATGAGATTGATATAAGACCAGACGGTACACTGTGATAGTTATGAAGATGTTATGAGTGACTGGTCCAATTAGTATAAGGTTCAATATTCAAGGTAGTCTGAAGGTAAAGAATCGATTAGTGAGCGAAAGTTACTAGGTAAGTATCCCAGAGTAAAATGAGTAAAGGAGCTTTGACTGCCTGATAAGAGTAATGCCAGAAGTGATTAGTAAAGCCCAGAAGATAATTTGAGGAGCGATCCAGATGGTAACCTAGTGTATATTAGAAATTATTGGAAATGTGATATAAGTAATGGCTGCTTTGGTCATGGTGTTCATGACTTTATGCTTAATCCTTTGCTGGTTCGCTGCCTGAAGTACATGTGGGTATTCATGTGGTGTAATCATTTAGGAGATGCACTGTGGTGGCATAGGTGATTAAGTTTACAGTTAATCCTGATGTTGAAGTACTTGAGAAAGCTTGAGGCAGATGAGAGGAAGAGTCTATAGGTTGGATTGGTAGTGAGATCAATAAATGTAGGATGCCATAGGATTTAGTGCTACAGCCTACAAATACTGATTGGGATGCAAGGCTGAGTTGGCAAATTTCACTTGGCTGTTATGGATTGCCAGATAGAATTCAGGAGAGCCAGTTCTTGGTGGTGGTCTTTACTGTAGAGATTAACAAAGGTATTTTGAGAAGAAGAGGCTGAATGGGCCGATGGAAGAACAGTTAACCTGGCATAAAGTATTAGGTGAACAGGTGCGGATAATAGTATGAGGAATAACGATGTCTGGGAGTGAAATCAGAGATGTGGATGGCGTGGAGTCGGGTATCAGCTAGGCGATGGAGATCCCATGATGAAAATTCTGGACAATATCAATGCATTTCCTAAAACTAGCAATGGCTGTTGGGAAGTAGGAGTCAAGTAACTTGGTTATCACAGTCATTGCTGAAATAGGAGGTGGCATAAGGTGAAATGGATGAAGTCCATAGTCGAATGGGTTATCTTGCGATTCCTGGTATCCATAGAAGCGATGCTGATTATGAAGTCTGAATAGAACAGAAGGATTTAAGTCCTTTCCTTGTATGAAGATGGCTAATGAGGTGAAACATCCGAGGAATGATGATGATTGGATGGACAGGAATCGGAGGGTATATCCAAAAGAGACAGAGGAGATCTACCTATTATCCAGACGAATGGGATTCCATGAATGATTGTGAATAACTGAATGGGCAATGTGAGGTTTAAATGATAATGTAAGAGTCGGTGGGGCATGTGAGCCAAGGAATGTTTTGTTGGCGGAAGTATTACTCCAGAGTAATGAACGAATGATCAAATGAATAGTGGAAGGTACTGTTAGAAGGGCAGGAGTAGAAGTAGGGTATGGATTGTATGGAAACAGATGGCTTGGTAGGAGTACTGTTCAGAAATGAGGTACAAGGCCCAAAAAGAGCCATAGCAAGCAGGATGAAGCACCAAGCCAGCTAGGCAAAGGGGAGAAGGAAGCCAGCCAATTGAAAGGAAGAACAGAGTGGATCCTAAGCAACTGAAGGAATGAGCAGAGGAAGATATGGGCTGGGCAAGCTGGATGACATCCAGATCAAGGAGTAGCTGGACGATGTATGTTCCAAGGTGAACAGCAATGAAGTGCAGGGCAGTTGAAGCAAGACATCGGGTAATGATCCATGAAAGGCCAAGGAGCCAAGCTAAACACCATGAGCAATGGGAGTTCCACATCTGACGAAGGCTGGAAGCGACCAGAGAAATGATGGAAGGCACTGGAGTGACGAAGCACGAGGTTCCATATCCACAAAAGAAATATGTTTGTACAGGAGCTGAACGGGGAACCTGCATCAAGGAAGTCCATGAGGCATTTGACTTGGAGTGAGAGAGGGATTGAACAAGCCAGCAGGATACATATGATGAGGGCAATGGATGAGGTCCTGGTTCCGCAGTCGAAGTCGCAGGCCGAACTGAGAGGCAGAAGGGTAGAGGAGTGAAAATGTCCTGGTCCTGAAGGGTAGCAGTGACCTGCAGTAGGGAAAGAAGCAGACAGTGGACACAGCACAGTGAGCTAGGGCCATGGACAAGGCAATGTAGACTCTGTATTGCTTGACTGGAGAGGCTGGAAGAACAACTGCAGCGAGGAGAATCTGAGACCACTCAGCAGTAGGAGATACAAGTCCAGAAAGGTCATGGCATCTGGTAGCAGGTGGAGATACACACAGGTGAAGCATTGGAATGGAAGAACTGCATCCAGAAGGGATGAGCGAAGCCTGAAGATCCAGACAGAAAGTGAGTAGGAATAGAGGACAATGAGAATGAAGTTGGAGATCCAGATTTGAATGGCAATCCACATTGGTGAAGATGCAAAGGTGGAGACAGTACATGACGGAGTCAGTCTCCTGGCTGTAGAAGGCAGAAGATAGGGCCATGTGTCTAGGCTGCAGACAAGGTAAGATGGAGAAGTAAAGGAGGGCAAAGTTCTGATCCTGAAAGGAGAGGCAGCTGGGCATCGGGCTGGACAGTAGTAACCTGAAGCAGTATAAGTAGCATGATTAAGGTATGCAGCTTAAGAGTTCCATTCCTGAAGGGAAACGACAACTGGTAGAAGGTAGAAAAGGCATTGTATAATTCTGTAGATTGGAGACATAGCTCCCATCCCTTGAAATTGGGCAGGCTAACCGTTACTCAAGGCTGTCCAGCAGAGTTAGGGATGGAGAATGTCGATGTGGAAGTTGGATGAAGTTCTGTTCCCAAAGGGAAGCAGCAACTGGCATGAGGCAGAGAAGGTATGGTAACAATTTGCATACGGTAGACATGACTCCCAGCCCCGGTTGTTGGGGCAAGCAAACCTACACTCGATGCTGCTAAGCAAAGTTAGGGACGGAGGATGTTGCACTGGTACATAGAAGGGAGTTCTGTTCACGAAGGGAAGCAGCAACTGGCATGAGATGGAGAAGGTATAATAGAAGCTCATAGATGGTAGACATGATTCCCATCCTTGGTAGTCGGGGCAAGTTAACCTGCACTCAATGCTGCCAAGCAGAGTCAGGGATGGAGGATGTCGATCTGGTAAGTAGGAGGTAGTTGTGTTCCCAAAGGTAAACAGCAACTGGCATGAGGTAGAGTAGGTATGGTATGACTCTGTAGACTGTAAAGATGTCTCCCATCCTTGGTGGTACTGGTGGAAATGGAATTGCATCCCTAGTAAACAGGATTTGGTAGTAGCCGTATTGGTCCTTGCAAGAATAGATCCAGAAGCAAATGATTTGATACCTTTTAATGGACCAACATAGATGTAACAACAAGAACAAAATGCTCTAGCTTTCAGACCAACCAGTCCTTCTTCAGAAGCTAATGACAGTTGTTTAGAAAATACAATACTTATAACAGCTAGATCATGCAGAAAAAGACAGAAAAAAATTCCCATTGGTTTAAAATACTCATTTTAAAAATACAGAAGATGATGTCAGAGACGTTTAACAGTACCATACTGCCTTCAACCAGGAGAGTCCCCAGGTCAAAGCTGCTTGGTGGAACACACATACAAAGAATCCTACTGCATATAAATTTAATTGACATAAGATAACACTCCTGAAGCAGATGATTCTTAAATCAAGCTAGGAGTGTCACAGTTTGTATAAGGATATAATTACTGAAAGGCAACCCCCACCCAGATTAAAGACAAACTAAGATTGTCTTAGGGCTCCAAGAATTTTCAATGCATGCATTATAGACAAGAATATATCAGTAAAGTTGTCTTAAAAACATCAGTGCACACTGTATGATGTGTAAAACCTAGCTGGATCTGTCACCCAGCTGTACTCTCAAGCTAGATATAAGGCCCAATAAATTTCAGAAACCTCTAGTATAGTGACAGGACTGTATAAATGATAACTTAAATATAAATTGACAGTATTAGTGTCAAACAAAAAACTCTAGTCGAGGAACCTCAAGGAATTAAGACCATGTAGCCTAATATGTACTGATGTCAATATACACTGAGAATGTAACAACTTGATGTACCTCAAGTGTCTAAGGAATCTGAAAAAGAGATAAAAATGTAATTTCTCTCCTCCTCTTTATACACACAATACATCCTTCCCCAACCCACATCACCATAATGTGTGTTGGGGGGGGTACCTAGCTTTAAGGAGATGTTCTCTCTCTCTCCCACAGACACACACACACACACTCTCACTCTCCTCGTGAACCTTTATTCACATCAGTCACTGCAATTGTTCCCCAAAGGAATTCAACTTGTCATGAAATCCTAAGTAAAAGGGCTCATGTCTCCTAATACCTACAGAGCAAAAATGTGACACTATTTAACTGTACTACTCACTGCATAGTAACATTTCTAAGGATTCTGGATAGAACTACCATGAAATAAACCTGCCACACTCCCCAGGATAAGGTAACTAGAAGTAAATATAAAGTATGTGTGTAAGACCAGAGGTCTAACATACCCACATATCCACAAATTACTACAATATTAGCCTAATGTAAAAATATCTGTCCAGGACCCCCATGCAAATGAGATCACGCATCCCAATATGTACAGAGTTAAAAAAAGAATGGATCTAGTAAACAGGGGAAGCCTACCTTCACCCAGAACCTTGGATGGTGCAAGGTAGGGACGGAGTTCGGAATACTGCTGGTCTGGGCTGGCCTATGCTCAACACTGCTGTGGAGAGAGGAAACGTGGTACAGAAGCATATGAAGAATAGTAAGGTACAGAGCTGTGAGAAAGTAGGTACAATAAATTGATAGTAGACAGAAATACAAAATCACAGTATGACTGGTAACACATATGGCAATGGCATGAGCAGGGAAGTGCTCAGGAGCATAAAGCGAAGTGGGTAAGACGGGAGGCTGAATGCACAAGGTGTGGATAGAGCAATGCACCACAGGTGAACTGTGAGTGGTCTGCTGAGGTCCACTGTTGAATGTAGCCTTGGATAACTGATGTCCCTAAGTGGGGTTCGGAAGAAGGTGATTGAAGAGCAGAATTTGCTATATGATGAAGTTCAGAGGTGAGACCTTGGAACAGCAGCATTGCATGCACACTGCATTGCAACCCATAATGCAGAACCTCTGCTTGAATGGGACACTTATACTGCTACTGGCCAATAAAAAAGACGCCATAAACTAACGTCCATAAAATATACAGATGTTAGCACATCGCCACTTATTGGTGAACCCACGTGCCCCAACAAAAAATCCCCTGTCATTAGTACATTGCTGGATGTCATTCTAGCAAACAAACCGCGCCTATTCTCCCATGCAGGAGTTTTTTTCACAGACTTTAGTGATCATTGTATCATTGCTTGCATAAGGTCAGTTCAGAACCCACCCGCCATGTCTAGGTTCACCTCCAAGAGGGATAGGCGCCACTTTGATCTGCCTACCTTCCTTGAGGAACTGAAACGCTCTGTGCTTTGGCAGGATTTTTACCTGGCCAAGTCAGTACAGCTGGCCTACAAGATCCTTTCCGAAATCATGACTGTGGCTCTAAATAAATATGCACCACTTATAAAAACCAGGGTAAGGGGTAGAACCTGTCGCTGGTTCACACCTGGTCTCAAATCAGTTTTACTGAGTAGGGACAAGTTATGGAAAAAAGCACAATCGACCAAAAATCCTGTTGACTGGTGCAACTTTAGAAAAGCTAGTGCACCAAACTCATAAGAGATGCCAAGGCTTCCTACTTCTGCACAGAGCTTGATTCTGCCTCCAGGAACTCTTCCAAATTTTAGAATACTATTAAGGACACGTCTGGTCACACCCGGTCAACTCCTTGCCGACTAAGATCATTGCTGGCAGCGTCACTATCTGCGACAAAATGGAAATCCTAGATGCTTTCAACAACCACTTTGCCACTGTGGGCCTTGCTTTCGACAACTCACCCGCAAATTCCGTACACTCCCAACTGGCTCCTCTGAGCTCAGAACCCCCTTCTTCCAACACAGTTTTCTCCCTCCAACATACTTCCATGAAGGAGGTCGAAGAACTCCTATTAAAGCTGGATGATAGGAAAAGCACAGGTGCCGAATCTCTGGAACCTTACTTTTTAAAAGTTGCCTTCCACGTCCTGTCCGCACCTATTACCCACCTTTTCAATCTTTCTGTTTCCCATGGTACGTTCCCATCATTATGGAAAACAGCCCATGTCATTCCTTTGTTCAAATCTGGGGATCCTTGTGACCCAAACAATTACAGACCAATTTCATTACTACCTACGCTGTCCAAATTACTGGAAAACATTGTAAACAAGCAATTGAAAACATATAGAATCCATGAACCTTCTAAATCCTATGCAATCAGGCTTTAGAGGACAGCATAGCACCATCACGGCCCTAGCTAAGGTCACCAATGATTGGCTCTGTGACCTGGAAAATAAGAACTTTGTCTGTGTCATGTTTCTAGACCTGAGCAAAGCTTTCGATACTGTCGACCACGACCTGCTCCTCTCCGCCCTCAAAGCCCTAGGACTGGACCCACTATCCCTTCACTGGTTTGCTGATTACCTCTCTGACCAATGGCAGCAAGTTAAGTCAGATGGTGAACTATCCCCCCTTAAACCTTTGCTAAGAGGGGTGCCCCAGGGTTCGATCCTGGATCCATTACTGTTTGCGATCTACGTGTGAACAACATTGACATGAACATAACCAAGGCCAGGATTCATCTCTTCGCAGATGATACGGTCCTCTACCTTAGTCGCTCTTCACCCAAAACAGCCTGCAAAGACTTACAATCAGAATTCAACATTCACCAGAGCCAACTCCTTAAGAAAAAACTCTTATTAAATGCTAAGAAGACTAAGGCTATGCTGTTCTCTCCCTTCCTACTGGATACAAACCCAGCCACTGCTGGCACTGTCCCACAGATCAACACAATTTGGGGTGAAAACCTAGAATTCGTTAGCCAGTTTAAGTACCTAGGGGTCTGGCTTGATAACAAACTCTCCTTTACGGTCCACATCGAAGGCCTCCTAAAGAAATTAAGACAAAGACTTGGTCTTTTTTATAGGATTAACAACTACCTCACCAACAATGCCAAACGATGGCTGGTTCAAACTGTTTTTCTCTCCCTGGTCGACTATGCTGACTTCCTCTATAGCAACTGCCCAGCATCACACCTTACTAAACTGGATACATTGTACCACAGGGCATTGAGATTTATCACTGGCCTTCCTCGTGCCACCCACCACTGTGCTCTCTATACAGCCATGGGGTGGCCCTCCCTCCACTTCAGGAGAAATAGAAATGCCCTAATCTAGACATTCAAAGCCATCATCAAGAAACTTCCCCCTTACATCTCCGATTGTCTCCCGCTCTGCGAACCTGGAATCTATGCACTAAGAAGCTCATCCTTTATTTACATGAAGGTACCCAGGTTGAAAACACGTCTGGGGAGAATGGCCATAAGTTTTGCGCTACCATCCCTTTGGAATACATTACAAAAAACTCTGAAGCTTAACTCCCTGATTAGCTGATTCTCCTTCAAGACTCTTTAAGGCTCTTTAGTTAAAGAATTCTGCAAATGTTTTCACCTCCACTAAATAATCTACATGTTGGTTGACCATGGTATTCGCCACCATCTAGGCCATGCTTTATGCTCCCTGTACCCCCTTGCCCTGAGCCTCCCCCCACACTTGTCCTTTCTCGTTAGAATCTCTACCACCCACCTTGAGGCCTTGTCACCTCTTTTCCCCTGTACCTCCTGCCCGCCGGCCCTCCAGTGGACAGGCTTGACAGCCATATGTGCCTACCCTCAGTCCTCGGTATGGACTTATCCTCTCTGTATCTGGGGTGGTACCTCAGCCAATCCAGCCCTAATACATTTATTTACTTATGTCCTATTTATTTAACCGTTGTTTGTGCCTATGTGTCATTTGTATCGTCTTTAGCTGTAGTTATTTTTCTTATATTGTTAGAATTTACTGTTTTGAATTGTATGACTGTATCAGGTCCATCTTGCAAATGAGCTTGCTCAATGGTGTTCACCTGAATAAATAAAGATTTGATTGATTGATTGATTGATTGGTGGGAGTCATATAGGAACCCAGAACTTGGAAAGCAGTTTGAAAATAAGTGGCACTATGGAAGAGCCAGAGTAAGCAAGGTATGCAGATATTGTGTTGAGTAGAGCGATGTAATATAGGTACACTGTAGGAGAGGTAGCGCCACAGAGAGGGTGACAGGGGATCAGACTGGAGTGCCGGTGAGCTATCTGTGAAAGGAGAGAGGGAGCAAGAAAGCACATGGGGAGTCGGTATAATGGAGCCAGAGTCAGGGAGGAGTGACCCAAATCGATAGTAACAGCAGAGAGGATCCTGTCAAAAATGGAATAAAGGTACTCACTTAGGGAGGTCCAAGTAGTACATTGGCTCGTATGGGCGGCATGGTCCCGAGAACATGAAGGAAGTAGGAGGAGAAATGGCATAGAACTGAGCTGGGGAGTCGAGGAGGAGAACGAGATGCCTGCAGGAGTGAGCAGGAATGGGGCTTGCGACGGTAGAGAGGAGGCGGAAGCGCTGAATGAGAGAGGAGCTGGGAATGTGGCGTGAGGCAGTAGCGGAACAAACACGGTGAAAACACCCAAAAAGAGACCAGAGGGGGAAAAGCACACAGAAGCGAGAATGGCCCCAGGAAAGAAAAGCCAGAGCAGACAGCAGGAGACAATCAAACCACAGGAGAGTGGGGGGGGAGAAAAAAAATGAACAGCAGCAGGCGCCAACTCAGCACAGCCAGACAAGCCACGCAGGAAGCCCAATGAAAACACTCCCTAAGCAAGGGAAGTGTGTTAGCGGAGGGCTTATGCAGAAGTTGTGGCAGGAGCTATTCCCCACATTGAACCTCCGGCAAGCCCTCCCATTGAAAGAAGTTTGACTGCTTTTTTTTCTAATTCTAGTTACAGGCAGTATCCATTTTTTCTTTGGCTTATCCATTTAGGACAATCAAAAATAATATGCTGACGATAATATGTTGCACAGTATGAGGAATCTCCAAGTTACAATTGCAATGGGACAAAATTGTACACTCCCCGCTGTATATGATCCAGGATCTCAAGTCTTAGTCAACAGATTGTCCTCCTATGTTGAATATTTTGGCAGAACATTAAATATTTTTTCTGGCAAAAAGTTGTTTTAATTTCCTTTAAAATGAGATATTCCCAGAAATCAAGTATTTGTACAAGATCTCTTTGGGTATATCAGTCAACAGTCCTTTGAGATGCCTTCTGTGTGATGTTAACATAATCTTCCCTGGGATTAAACAAATATCCCTTCTCTAGGCCTAATCTGTGTAGAGTCAGACACAATTTCCCAAACCATGTTTCAGGTTTTCCAATCTGTTTAACATCAGACCAGCAATAAGATAGCAAGCTAAGATATTTTGTCTTGTGGATTTGTTTTTATTTGTTATTATTTAGAACTTTGCACACCAGGCTGGCCTCATTTAAGTGCAACACTTATTTTTCAGGAGGGCCATGGGGAACAGCCGCAGAGTCAGTACGTTACGGTTATGTAGTGATGGAGAACATTTTAACATGGGTTAAAATATATTTACAAAGTCAGGAATCATATAACAACACTTTATATAGATGAAAGATTCCAGCCATGTGGAGGTTGTGGGCAGGTGAGAGGTACAGGAAAGCAAAGAAGGGTCTAGCAGTCATATAGGCTTTGTAGATGAAGGAAGGGATTGCTAGGCTTAAGAAAGGGGTGACGTGGATGGAGGATAATGGGGGAAAAGCAGAGATACTAAATAAATACTTCCATTCTGTCTTCACCAGGGAGAAGGATGGACCAGTTCCTTCAGGAAGGAAAAGAGGAGCCGGGGGGGACGGGGACCCAGGTGTAGTGATAGAGGAGGATTAAGTGAGGGAGGGTCTGCTGACATTGAAAGTGGACAAATCACCAGACCCGGACAGAGTACATCCAAGGCTACTGAAGGAACTGGCTGAGGAGCTGGCAGGGCCACTGCAGACCTATTTAATAGTTCACTAGAGTCAGGCATGGTACCACAGGACTGGAGAACAGCACATGTAGTGCCCCACCACAAAAGCGGTCCCAAGGATGATCCAGGGAATTACAAGCCTGTCAGTCTGACCTCCACTGTGGGCAAGCTCATGGAGACCATACTAAAGGAAAGGCTGGTTGAATATCTAGAGGAGAATGGTCTCCAGGATGAGAGGCAGCATGGGCTAATTGGGGGAAGATCTTGTCAAACAAATCTGATTGACTTCTTTGACTGTGTCACTAAGACAGTAGACAGGGGCCAAGCAGTAGACATCCTCTATCTTGATTTCAGCAAGGTCTTTGACTCTGTGCCCCACAAAAGGTTGATCAGGAAGCTGGTGGATCTTGGAGTTGGGGAAAAGATGGATGGCCAGATAGGTGGAAAACTGGCTGAGGGGCAGAACACAGAGGGTGGTTGTAGGGGGAGAGTTATCTGGCACCAGAGCAGTAACCAGTGGGGTTCCACTGGGCTCCATGCTGGGGTCGGTGTTGTTCAATGTCTTCATCAATGACATTGGGGATAGCATTAAAGGCAAAATGTGCCTATTCGCGGTTGACACTAAGCTCTGTGAGAGAGTGGTCACAGCTGAAGGGATACAGGATCTACAGGAATATCTGGAAAAGCTGGAGAGGTGGTCCAGGGTCTGGCAGCTTGGCTTCAATGCCAAGAAATGCAAAGTTATGCATATTGGAGCCAAGAATTCCAGGACACAGTACTACCTGAGTGGAGTCTGAGTATCTGCATCAGAGGAGGAGAAGGACCTGGGATTGATGATCACTAGTGACTTGAAGCATTCCACGCTGTGCCAGAAACAGCAGCAAAGGCAAACAAGATACTGGGATGCATAGCTAGGGGGATCAGTAGTAGGAGAGAGGAGGTTATACTGTCCTTGTACAGGTCACTGGTAAGGCCGCATCTAGAGTATGGAGTTCAGTACTGGTGCCCATACCACAAAAAGGACATTAACCTGCTGGAGAAGGTCCAGAGGAGGGCTACAAAGATGATAGCCATCAGCAAGGCATACGTCCTTCACTGGGACAATGGCAGACAAAAATAAGAGAAATTGAACAAATGTGGCATATAGCAAGCACCCTCCACTTAAGAAGGGAGAAATTCAAAGCCATCTGGCAGCCCTGGAGGGCAGCCGAGGCAGCAAGCAGCATATAGCTGAAATGACCACTGTTCTCAGCAGTGAAACTATCCATGTTTGTCCAGAAATAAATGCCCGGGAGGCTGCGGGAATGGGGGAGGGGGGTAGTGTACCACACATGTTCACGTTGATACCTTGTATGTTTTAGATGGACTATTTTATTCTCATGGTGATTTTGATTTTAACTGCAGTATACTGTTGGTGCTCATTATATAGCATATCTGGCCTATTTGGCTTTGACTTAATTTCTTTGCTTCCACTAATTTTAATTTTATATTACCTGACCTCCTCCTTATGTCCGTAAGAAGAGGACTTTAGCTGGACCATAGACTGATTACAAACAGACTTTTCTATACTAATGATTAAGTGATCATAAAACAACAAGAGGCTCTAAAGACTGCTCAGTTTTTCAACATGGTCAAATTCTAGTACATGAATCATTATGTTATATAATGTATGGGAAGCCCTTATTATGTATGGCATGCTGCTGTCTAACAATCTTGTAATCTCACCGATCTGATGTCAGTGCTATAAACCTTACTTACCTTCATCAGATCGGTGAGATTACAGGATCGTAATCCAGTCAGGTGCGCTGAATTTATGTAATCTCGAATATTGATCATCATGCATCGGTTTAAACTTCAACCAAAGCCCACAAGCAACAAGTAAGAGCCTTTCCTGTTCTGTCCTGAAACTATTACTGTTGCGACCCCATACACTATAAAAGACAATTTCTGGGGTTATGAAGTTTACTATGTTGAAAACCCCTCTCGAGGTTGCATGCCGATGATAAACCGCTCAAGCTTCACTCCCGAGGTTTACAAGGTCGGCCTAGCAACTGCTCGAGGGGTTTACAATGTGGTAAACCTCATAACCCCAGCCATTATCCTCTATGTAATGGATGACATGTACTTTTTTTTTTCTTCTTTATAGGCTTATGAGTTCCATAGAGCAATGTGTACAGTTAATTAGTTCCTCTAGCTGCATAAAATTGTATTGCTGATAAGTGGATGTATGATATGATGCACCAATAAAAAGAAACCCGAGTTAAAAAAAGTAGCAAATTCCATATTATTGGGGCTACTATCCCAAGGGTCTTTTAAAGACAAGCTCTGTGGCTGGCCCAGTGGTACAGAGGGCTGAGGTGCCTTAACTCTCGTATGCCAGCGACCCAGGTTCAATGATGAACTTGGGTAGCTGGGGGTAGTGGGGGGAGGGTTGAGAGTGGATCGAGCTGCCACCTAGCAATTATCCTTTCCTGGATTGGGGAGGTGGAGATCCCCAGGTCTTGGCTGCCACTGGGTGGAGGTTCAGTGGTAGTGCCGATGTTTGGGGACTGGCTGTATGCCAGGTGGGTGGAGCAGGCCGGCAGTTTCAGAGTACCTGCGTGCCTCCACATGCATGCGTTCTGTGTTTGCTTTTGGCTCAGGGGTGTAAATTAGGGGAAAAATAGGGGGGGGGGGGACCAAGCTAGTGAAGCCCTGCTTGATGCATCATGGTCCCGTCCTGTCACTCCGGTTGGAGATGGAAGTGAAAAGGAGGAGGAAACTAATGAAGGAAGGTAGGTGGCCAGCCAGCAGTGACCAGGGATGGGGTTGTAAGCTCTCCCAGATCTTCCCAGGAGTATAAATATCTCTGTATAAAATGGGTGCTTCTCCTTTCACTCATATACAAAGGGAGGCAGGGAAAGCAGTTAGGAGAGTAAAGGCGCAAACGGAGGAGACCATTGCCAAGTCAGCAAAAAAAGGGGGATAAAGCATTCTTTAGGCACATAAGTGAAAAGGAGAAGAACAAGGCAGGGATTGTAAAAGTAAAAGGAGAATGGGGAAGTGTGGAAGAGGATCATAAGAAAGCAGACATACTGCACAAGTACTTTTGTTCAGTATTCCTGAAGGAAGGGGTAGGAGAAGGGTCAAAATTAGGGGAAAAGGGCGTTAAGGGAAGGGAGGTGGACACTAGCTCTTTTTCATAGGAGACATTCCTCAGGGAACTAGTGAAACTAAAAGTGGATAATGGGGGTGTGGCTTGACCATCAAACAAGATGGCTGCTTGACTCTTCAGTAGCTGCCAAACGGAGCATTTAATCCAGTTTTTATTGTGTGCCTCACGGGCTAAGCACCAGCAAAAGTGACTGGAGGACATAGAACCCTTACCATCTGGCCCTGCTCAAGTTTGAAGGGAATCGCTACTGTTTTTTGCCTTCTGGCCATCTGCACCAGTTTTGCTTGTCTCACCGCATGGGCCTTCCATCCGGGGAAATGTTTGCAACCATTATGTGCCGGTTAGAAGAGTTCACCATCACCAGCAACCACTGCTGGGGCCTTAGCATACCTCAACTCCAGGCTGGGTCTTATGGAGCAAAAAGCGTCGAGCCAGGAAGAAATCCTCCAAGGATGTTGCGTGAACAACCGGCCCAAATACAAGGGCTGTAAGACAAACTGGATGACTTAGAAAATAGGAGTCGTAGAAACAACTTGCGACTCCTTAGATTTCCTGAGGGGTGCAAGGAGGGACAAGTCACACAATTCCTGCAGCATGCACTCCCTGACATTTTGAAATTGCCCCCGGTACCAGGATCATGATAGAGAGGGCTCATCGTACTTTGCAACCAAGGCCTTCAGTGGGAGAGAGAGACCCTGACCTATTTTAGCCTGCCTACTGAACTTTGCTGAAAAGGAGGCCATACAATCCAGGGTGAGAGAACTGGGAGCTCTGGACTGGCATTGCAACTGAATCATGCTGTTCTGGGATTACTCTAAAGAGCTAGCGGCTTAGCGGAAGGGCTTCACCGAGGCCAGAAGAAAACTGCACGACGTGGGCATTGCCTTTTCACTGTGCTATCCGGTGATCCTGACATTTACTCACAACAGCTCCCGCTTATAGTTTGCCATGCCCGAGGCTGCGGCTGTTTTCCTTTCTCAGACCTTCCCTGGCCCAGATAACAACCGATGGACTGGCCAAGAACAGGGCCCTCCTGTAGCTCAAGCCAGCGACTATGCCGACAGACAATGACCACTCAAATGGGATCAGCAGGCCATCTTGACTGGGCCTCATCCTCAGCATACACTTTGGGAGCCATGGCTGCAAAACCAAAAAAAGCGGCTGCAAAAGGAGTTGCATGGCAGGGGACAGCACAAGAGTGAGACCTGCACAACATCTACCTGCTTGGCGAGGAATAACGGTGGCTCCAGAGGTGACCAGCTTGTACTTCACCAAAAATAGGTTTTCCCCTCTGGTGTTGGTCACCCCTCCTAATGAGGTTGCCAGCTTCCAGGGAATTGACACTGGGATACTGGAGGAAGCCCCCAGTGAACAGGAGCTACATGCACAAGACTGGGCAGATGCCATGGACTTTCCAGCATTGTACCAAGCTCTAGAGGCTCAGGGAACTGATGCAGGCCAAGAGAGTAGTGTGCTAGGCAAGCCTGGCCCGAGGACTGAGGATGGGTGAACACCTTCATTACCTGTGCTCCAGGCCTAGGAGCCTTCAGATAAGTGCAGCATTTTTGTGGGGCATTCTGTAAGAGGAGAGTAACAGGGGCTGAGATGCTAAACTGTGGGTTTGCAAGCTGGGGGTAGTATTGTGTGTGTGCCATGTTACCACTGAAGTGAGCACTTGCCTTCTCCTCCCTGCTCCTTTTCTCTTTATTAGTTGGGTGGATTTGTACGCTGGGCAAGTCTGCATTCACATCTGTCCCCTCCTCTAACTTTCGCTCGGCAGGACTACTGCACGGCGCTGATAATGTTGTGGGTTGGGGGGGGTCGGCACTGTTTAGTAGGTATTACAAGGAGGCACTGCACTAGCTCACTGCAAGCCATCTACTGTGTAAACAGGTGCTCACCTCAGCACCTACCCTTTCCTGCTCCTCCAGATCCCTGCTCATTTGTGCTGCTGGCAGGCCTGATATCTTTAACTGCCTTATCGATAAACTGCGTCAGAGGCTAGGCCTATCTATGCACAGTCAGTGAGCAGAGTGACGCAGTTTGGCCTAATATGACCACAGCCCACTCACTACCTGGCTCCCCACCTTCCCTGCCTTCCCCATAAGGTCCCACGTCTTCGTACTGAACGACTGACTATAAAGGGGATCTGGGAACTCACCGACATGGGCGACTCGGAGGGCCATTCTGATGGGTCGATTCAGAACTCTGCTGCTCCTTCTCCCCCAATATGTAGGAATGGACTCAGACAGGTCCCCATTCTGGCTCTCCTACCTGTATCTTTGTACCTGCTCGCTGTGGCCCCCTGTTTGGGGCCTTAAACCATAAAGTGTATGCTACCTGGCAGGACCTGACCAGGACCTTTCCTCCCCCCCCACACAAGCAGAGGGGGGAATGTGTGGGTGTCCCTACTGCCTGATCCTACTGCCCGCCCCATTATTTCAACACTCCTGTGAACCCCCGCTCAGACAGCAGCACCCCCCAGAAAGGAAGGTCGAATGACTGTGGGCTCTTGTTCTCAGCTCAGCAGCTCTGGATGTAAGCAGGAACCTAGCTCCTTTCCTGCCCATCATGCTGGTGCAGGAAAACCTGGTCTCACCTCGATGGGGCCGGGGCTTAGAGTGGTCTGGGTGACGGTCCCTTTGGTCAGGCCCTGGTTTGCTGTTAATGTTGGCCTACAGACTCAGTGGGAATCCTGTTGCTCAGGCAGGAAGCTCACCCTTCTTGAGTTAGTGGTTAGTTACAGTGGAGAGTAGCTTGACCACTCATCATTTGTGCACCCAACTGGGTCATTCTTTGGACCCCTCTTTAGGCTAAGCTGCTTCTCAGGCTGGCTGCTGTGGCAGCTGGTCACAGTCCGGTCAGAGACCCCCCAAACAGAGGGTTTATTTGTGTGCATTTACACAGAACTGTGCTGCAAAATTTCTGTCGTTGTAATACTGTTATTGCCGAGAATTGGTTTATTGATTTCTTTTGTTAACCAGGATTGGGCATTGGAAACTAATCCATTTTCAAGTCCGTCCTGACAAAAATACAAAGGTAACAAACAGTAATACACACAATATATGGCAATTACAAGTAAAAATTACAATTATCATTAGATAATAAAAACTGCCTGAAATTAACTTTAAAACTATGAAAAGAAGATAAATCATGTAGATTTGCTGGTAACTTATTCCAGAATGCAGGAGCTGACATGGATAAAGACCTAGAGCCAGATTTGGTTTTGTAAAAAATAGGTTGCAAAACTATACCCTGGGAAAAACGTAAAGGAACTTTAGAAGTCCTGAGATGAATCAAATCAGCTTAGGGAAATTTTGGAGCATAAGGTATAGCATTAAAAATGTGACAACCAAAATAGTATGCAACTTTTGACATTGGTGATAACCAGGGCAATTGTGGCTACAATGAGCAGTGATGTGTTCTGAATGGTAAACCTGTAACAAATCGGCACATATTATTATATACCACAGACAAAATTTTCATTTCTTTTGCCCAGTAATCAAAATGGGGTACAAAAGAACCAAGGGCAATAATTTTACGAATTTCCGGGGGAAAAAAAAGCTTAATCTTGTAAAGCACACCTAGCTTTCGATTAATGGGGCGACTAACCAATAAAACCTGAGAATTAAAAGTTAGACCTGGGTCCAGAAGGACTCCCAGGTATCTAAACTCAAAAACCTGATCAAGTGGAACACCCAAGGCATCATGAGGCGCACCCCCTTACCCCTTTCCATAGCTACTCGATGGGGATACAATACCCCCTTTCTCCCCTTCTCATATTCCACCAACATTGCTCCCTCCTTATCCCACTCATCACTACCTGTACTAATACCCCCTCAACTGCCACATCTAGGACAAAACCACTCCGGCAAGGACTCTTTCAGATTACTCTCCTACTTCTCCTCCTATCCGAAAATGTTCACCCCAACCCGGGACCTCCCATCTATGGAGTAAATCCTAAGGACAAGCATGGCAGCCTGAAGTTGGCTGCCCTTAACATCTGCAGCCTTCAGAGTAAGTTCATCTCCCTCCAGGGCTGGATGGTGCAGAACTCCCCAGACATCCTTTCCCTATCTGAGACCTGGCTATCAGAGAAAGTCTAGTGATTCCATCGCCCTCAATGACTATACCATTCATCGAGCTGACAGGCTAAACAAGAAGGGTGGTGGCTGTGCCATCTACACTAGATCCTTCCTGCATGCCCTACCAGTCCACATCCCACAAGCTACCCATGGAGCTCAAATCTTAGCAATGAAGATAAGCATTGGCAATCCTGAAAAGTCACTTTATATCCTAGCAGTCTACATTCCTCCTAGGAACCAAAAGCCCGCTTTTGACTCAGTTCTGGCCAGTATTGCCCACCTTCCTCCGAAGTGTGAACTCATCCTGCTGGGAGATTTCAATGTAAACTGGAAATCCACTGCATCCTCCTCTTACAAAGATGCAGCCCTCACTTACAACCTCATTCAAGACCTTATCCTCACCAACAGTCCAAAAAACATTTCCCATATCAAAGTGCTCCCTGACTCGATAAGTGATCACTCCTTGGTTAGCTGTTGGTGGTCCAATAAAATTCCCCTTAACCCCCTCCAAAATCACAGTGCAAAGACGCCGGAGAAAAGGAGCCCTAACCACTCTGCTCAAACAGCTGATGCTGCCCTCACCTATTTTGTTTCCTCCTTTAACTCTGCCTGAGACATTTTTGGCCCCTACTCCAGCCAGATTGTAAAATCCCAGGATACCCCCTGGATCTCCCAGTCACTACTCGACAACATGAGAAAGAGGGACAACCTCTGGCACAAGGCCCTTGCCTCCCAACACCCCAAGACAGACAGCAGTATAGGGAGTCTCAAAATAGCTGCACATGGTCTATCCATCAAGCCAAAGCCAATTATTACAACCATGCCCTTACCTCCTCCTGGGGCTCGGGTAGAATTTCTGGAAAAACATTAACGAACTGACTGGTTAAAATGTATCGCCTGCCCCCATACAGCTTCAGATAAATGGGGTTGCGTCCCAAGACCCAAACTCTATTGCAGAAGCACTAAATACCACCTTCTCGGACCTCAGTCACATCCTCCCACAAACTTCTTCGACCCAATCAGTAACCCCCCCTCTAAACCCACCCTTCTATAATAACAAACCACCTTTCCAACTACGCATCATCTCCTGCAATGAGGCCAAATGCTATATCAGCGCAGCCCTGGCAAACACTCGCTTTAGTAGTGACGGCCTGGACCTCAAGCTAGTCCGGCTAACTTTGGATGTGACATTACCCCATCTTACGAAAATATTTAACTTATCCCAATGTCACAGCCAGTTCCCCACATCCTGGAAAAGAGCAGTTATCACTCCAATATTAATAGGAGGCAGTATAGCGCAGTGGTCTAAAGCTCTGAGCTGCAAATCTGGTGACATCCAGCAGACCAGACCTGGGTTTGAATCCTACAGCTTCCACTTGCATACTGTGTGACCCTGAGCAAGTCACTTAACCTCCTTGTGCTCCCAGGTTGCTCCTGTAAAAAAGCTTTCAGCTTAGTGTGCTATACCTGGTTAAAAAAAAAAAAAAGGTGGTGACCCCACCTCTGCCAGCAACTACAGGCCAATATCCATTCTGCCACCCCTCTCTAAAGCCCTTGAGAAAATAGTGGCAGACCAGCTCACAGACTACTTGACCAAACACAATCTGCTCTGCCAAGAACAACTCGGTTTCAGGAGGGGTCATAGCACCTCCAGGGCTCTCGACGAATATACTTCCTATATACATGAGACATTGGATAATGGTAAAATAGCGGGGGCTCTCTATATCGATTTGACCAAAGCTTTTGATACGGTCAGTCATAAGCTCCTTCTCCACACTCTTCCATCACTAAATATCGCCCCAGAAGTCATCGCCTGGCTCTCACACTATCTCAAAGACAGGACCCAGCAGGTAAAAACTAATGGATCCACATCTTCCAGGAAAACTGTCCACTCAGGGGTCCCACAAGGGTCCATACTAGGCCCATTACTTTTCACCATCTTTCTAAACTCTCTCCCCAAATCCTGTAGTGGGAAACTTCTACTGTATGCTGATGATGCTGTAGTCTTCTGGCAGCATCATCAGCTCAGCACCTTACAATCCGCCCTACAGACCTTCTTTGGTGAGCTCAAAACCTGGTTCTCTGAACACTGACTTATACTCAGTTACACAAAGACCAAAGCTATGATCTTCACACATCGACAAAACCCGCTCCGAAACTCACCTCTTACCATCACAAACTCCCTTGGCATCGCCCTGGAACAGGTTAACATTTTTAAATACCTGGGCATCTGGTTAGACTCCTCTCTTACCTACCACGATCACATCGAACAAGCATCCTCCTCGGTTAATACTAGGTTAGGGATCCTTTTCAGACACAGGCACTGCTTTCCCCCTCAGGCGATGCATCTAGCAGTGTCCTCCTCAATATTGCCCTTGATTGACTACGGCATAGTAATTTATGGGACTGCGGACCATACTGCCCTGCGTAGCATAAACCTTGCCCTCAACAAAGCCTGCTGACTGGTCTCAAATTGTAGCAGACAAACCCGTACGTGTGAGCTGTACAAGCTCACCGGCTTTCTCAATCTCAAAGATAGGATAAAATATCACACCTGCCTTCTAGCTAAAAAGGTACTAAACAAGCAAGCCCCGGCAGGCCTCCACCCTCTTATTCAAATTGCCTCGAGCAGGAGGGCTTCAAGACACTCTGCAAATCCCCTCTTGCTAGTACCACACTGTAGAACATCCCTTGGGCAACGGTCTTTCTGTTATCGTGCCCCTCTATGGCTAAATAACCTACCATCCGCAATCCCCCATACTTCTGGTATCAGCCAATTTAAAGTTGATCTTCGGACTTTCCTAATGTCAGCACCCTGTGACTGTACTTAAAATTAAATAACTTGTGACCAATACCACTTAGATGGATACCCCCCCATTCCCCCAAACACTCACGGCCAGCCCCTAGCTAGTATCCTCAATCCCCCTCTATCACTTACTGACTCAGGGCCTTGCATTTTAAGACCCTCTGGAACTCAAATACTGTCTTGTGAACCAAAGTGTAGACCCGGGACCTCCTTTCAAGGTTCCCAGATGATGTAACCTTACTTTACACTGCACCAAATGTTTATTCTACTATCAATGTTTTTTCTTCCACTACCTTGTCATGTATTTTTTTAAGTCTGTACTGTTTGCCTAAATGCATAATCTGAACTCAATGTGTAAACTTGTGGTCCCAAATGTATTGTTTCTTACTGATGTGGTGCCTTTGCAAAGGAGTCTATGACTCAAAGGATTGTAATTCCGATATCTTTCAATAAGTAAAATAAATAAAAGAAGGATTAGCTCAAAGCATGTTTGGAGTTCCAACAAGCATGGACTTGGTCTTTTTTATATTCATAATCAGTCCATTTTCCTTGAACCACCTACCAGCCACTGTAAACTCTGTTTCAACAACAGCCAAGAGTTCACCCACAGAACTCAATTGATGAGCCAGTACCAAATCATTAGCATAGAGAAGTGATTCGCAGAGGCTGCAAGTAGCAGGTAGCCGATTGATGAACAAACTAAACATCAAAGGGCCCAAACTTGAGCCTTGTGGAACCCCAAAATTAACAGCTGAGATGGAAGAATTAGCAGAACCTATAGATTCATATTGGGAACATCCCTGAAGCTAGTCTGTACACCAATCCTCAACGAGTTTAGAAACCCTAACGAGTGTAATTTCTTGACCAAAAGCCCATGATCAATAAGGTCGAATGCTTTGGCCAGGTCCACAAACACCACCTCAGAATCAAAATTAGAGAACGTTGTTAAGCAACCTTGCCAGGCAGCAGTTCTAGGAGCAGTGCCCCATCTTTTGTGACTCCCGTAGGACACCCTCCTGGGGGTATAGTCATTTGGAACCATGCAGGGAGTTCTCTTCCAGGGTTCCTACCTCAGCTGCCCCCCCCACCCCAAGGGCGCTCTGCAGCTAGGGCAGTGAGTCGAATGATGCCCAGAGTCACCCACAAGGGACATACCCACTGCGCCCCCCCCCTTGGATGGCAATATGGCAGAGATGGTAATGCACACCTGGAACGTCAGGGGACTGAATTCCTCCATCAAAAGAAAAAGGTCCTCTCCCACCTCAAATGCCTCAAGTCCCAGGTGGCCTTCATCCAGAAGACCAAACTCTCTGGGTCCAGTCACTCCCTATTGCAGAAGGACTGGGTGGGGCAATTGATACATGCTGGGGCCGCATCTCATAACAGAGGCATGGCCATCCTATTGCACAAATCCCTGCCCTGGAAATTATTGGACAGCAAGGAGGATGGAGAGGCGTGGAGGGTGGTGCGATCCTATAGTGCTGTGCAACGTATATGACCTAACCAAAATGACCCCAGGTTCTTTAACACACTAGCGAAACTCTTACCTCCTTCTCACCACTTCACACTGCTCTACTGGTCGGAGGAGTCTTTAACCTGATCTTGGTACCCCGATTGGATAGGAATGATGCAGGTACAGAGGCGCATGTGAGATGGGGTAAGTCCCTGAATCATTATGGAGGACCTGGGCCTTACGGATGTATGGAGGCTCTTTCACCCTTGGGTGCGTGACTACACATACCACCTGGAAACACACTCCTCATATAGCAGGCTGGATTTCTGGCCAGCATCACAGTCCCTTATGCAGTCCACCCTGGACACTATTATACTCCCGAGGTCCATTTTGGACCACACCCTGGTTCAACTCAGTATAGCGTGGGGCCCGGCTGGCACCCCTTCCTGCTCCTGGAAGCTGTACCCCCTCCTCATGCATGACCTGGAGTTTGTCCCCTCGGCCAGAATGGAGGCCTCCCTTTTCCTCCAGGTCAACCCTGTATCCGATACCTCCCCAGGTAACACGTGGAAGGCCTTCAAAGCCACCATGGGAGGCAACATAATGGGATATGCAGTGGCCAAGAGAAGACAGAGGGAAGGGAAACTGGTGGACCTGAAATCTAGGCTGGTACTGGCAGAGGCCAAATACAAGACCATGATCTCCCCCTCCCCCTCGTCACCCACTGGCCGGGAGATCATGGGGCTACACTTTGATATCAACCAACTCCTAAACCGGAAAGCTGAAGTAGCTGTACTCTGGCTCCAGCACATGTTTTGGGAGGGAGTAAATAAGAGTGGCAAGGTATTGGCGTACCAGCTCCAAAAACAACAGGCTGCTCACCATATCCCAGGCCTGCGTGACAGGAAAGGGGTTCTGATGACTAGCACTTTGGACATAAATCAGGTGATGGCTACCTTCTATTCTAAGCTGTACTGCTCCTCACATTCCACCTTAACGTTGGAGACTCAACCGTTCCTGGACGGAATACCCCCTTCCCAGGCTTTAGGACCAACAGTTCACATCACATGATGTGCCGATCTCAGTGGGGGAGGTCAAGAATGCCATCACGGACCTAAAGAGGGTAAATCTCTGGGTGGGGATAGATTCATGGTAGACTTCTACCTGGCCCTCCACCAGCTTGTGGCCCCCTACTGACCGAGGTGTTCAGGCATCTGAATCTGCTGGCATACTGCCCCCCACCCTATGAGAAGCCAACATAATTGTTATCCCCAAGAAAGGAAAGGACCATACTAACCTGGGCAGCTACCATCCCATTTCCCTTACTAACGTGGACAGCAAGGTCTAGGCAAAGGCACTTGCCACTCTCCCGAGTCCCCTGCTGTCCAACTTGATACATCCCTCCCAGGTGGGCTTTATACCAGGGAGGCACAGCTCTGATCATTTGAGAGCCCTACTGAACCTGAAGCATGCAACCAGAGGGTTGTCAACACTGGCTGCAGCTATTACAGTCAACTTCGAAAAAGCCTTCGACTCCCTGGAGTGAGACTGCCTGGATGCAGTCCTAGCCCACGTGGGAGTAGTAGAGGGCTTTAGGGGGAAGGTCAGAGCCATCTATAACCTGCCAGTGGCCAGGGTCACTACTAATAGGGTGATTTTCTCCCAGTTTCCCCTTGAGAGGGGCACTCGGCAGGGGTGCCCCCTGTCTCCTCTACTGTTTGTGCTAGCGGTGGAACCTCTAGCTGCAATGATCAGACCATCCTGACAGTCAGGAAATACCAACTGATTCCAGTACCTACCTGACTCTGATGTATACTGACGACCTGCTCCTCCCCTAGCTGATGCCCCTCTCTCAATACCCCCCTCCTGGACCTCCTGGAAGCGTTTGCCAGGATATCAGGGCTTAGGCTGAACCAAGCCAGAACCAAGATGATGCCCCTCAATGAGTACTGTACTCAACAAGTGACTGTAGGGAATGTTTTACTAAGGGCCCCCGCTGGGATCACATATTTGGGCATAACTGTACTCCCGACCCAAGGCTGGAGGACATCTGGGGTGCCAATGTACTCCCACTGCTGGCTAGCACCAAACTGGAGTTCGAGAGATGGAAACTACTTCGGCTAACCCTGGTGGGGAAGATAGCAGCCATTAAAATGGTTACAACCCCCAGATTCTTTTACCTCATTTCCCACCTCCCAATCACACTGCCCAAACAATAGAGCCAGCCTATTGATTGCATGATTGGGGACTTACTATGGGAGGGCTTGAAACCTCGATTCAGCCATAACAAGCTCAGGACTCATTGGTCCCAGGGAGGGTGGAGCCTGCTCTGGATGGAGGGTTATAAATGGGTCTTCCAGGCTGCCCAGACTATCCATTGGGTCAGAGAACTACAGGGGGAGGTCCCATGATGGGTACAAATGAAGAAGGACCTGATGGGCCTCCTAGATGCCTCCTCTCTCCTGTTAACTCCAGGGGGTCCTCCATCCCCCAGATACCTGAAAGTAGTGGCTCCCACTATTGCAGCCTCCCGGAAAGTCTGGAGTACCACTGTGCCCAAACTAGGGCTGGGCCCCCAGCCAGATTCTGCCACCCCCTGTGGCACAACCCTTATGTCACCATTGGCTACAAAAGGGTGGCTTGGCCACATTTGGGCTGCAGGGGCATTAGGAAGGTCACTGACCTCTTGGTCATGCCAGCCCTGTCCATGGTCTCTTTCCAGACACTACGGGAATGGTGGGAAGTACCCCAAGTGGACTTCTGGAGGTACTTGCAGTTATGGGCGGCACTGCAACCCCTACTGACCCATGCCTGGCAATCCCCTACAGAAATGGATCGGCCACCCCAAGGGTCTGGCAGACTGTATATACAACCTGCTCTGGGATACTTTACCCTCACAATCTGGTCTAGCAAAGGCCAAATGGGAGAAGATCCTCCACTGTACTATCCCGGACTCCCAATGGGAGCAGGCCTGGAAGGATTTGCACGCTTGGTTCAGAGATGCGCCTACTAGGTTAATCCAAAATAAGATTTCCCATTCATGGTACAAAATTCCGGTTGTTCTTCACAAAACCAAACTCCTTCCCTCGGATGAATGCTGGAGATGTCTTGGCCCTGGGGCAGACCTGGTACATGTCCTCTGGTCCTACCCCAAAATCCAGAACATGTGGCAGGAGGTATACCAGACTTACAGAACCCCATCCCACAGACCCCCACCTTCTGTCTCTTAGGCTTAAAGAGAGATCCCCCATGTCTCACCCCTTATTAATACCGATGGCTTGCTATGCTGGTCATCCAGACTAAGAGGGCTCTGGTCTGCAGAAGGCACACCACTGCCACCCCCCACATGTACCGAGATTATGGCCTCTCTCTTGAGACTAGCGGCCTTGGACAAAATATCTCACCTCAAGAATTATCAGACGGCCAAGTTCTAGAAGTGTTGGGACCCATACATGCACTATGTCAATCCCACGGCTGGAGTTGGCTGAAGCACAAGTGTTATTGGATGGATATTTCCCTGTTTCTAGGTTTCACCCAATATGCAAGGGTGGGTTTGGCAGGTGGGGTGACAGTGCGCCAGGAGGAATTCACCCCTGTACTTGTATTTGTCCTGGTGAGGGAGGTTAGGGACACCAATATGTATGTAGGTATCATAGACCATGTGTGTTGTGGTAAGAGTGCCCGGAGTCAGTAACCAGTCAGCGCCTCTTGGGGTCTGCACCTGCCTGTTGTACCTGTTTGCTTTTGGTTGTATACAATATGTGTTCTCCAGACTGTACCAATTTCCTTTGTGGGCTTATCTTTCATATTTCAGGGGATGGAGGCTGCCTGGACCATAGGAACTGAAGACGCATCTACCTGGGTTCTGCCGAGATGCCGTGTGGAGACGACAGATACTCAGCTAGGGAAGGGACATCACCAGGTTTCAGGTATGGTCCTCCCAGCCTTCACACTGTGAGTGTGTATTTCCTTTTTCCTATCTCCTATCTCCCACTTTGAGTAACTTTCACCTGCCACTGCTGGCAACCCACAGGATTTGTTATGTGGACAGGCAGTACTGGGGGAGGTCGCTTGGAAATTATCAACTACTCCCAGCTGATCCGTTTGACTTCTCCAGCAGAATACAAGGTTTAGCATTCCTAGTAGTCTCGACTCTCAAGCGTTTTGTAACCTGTACTGTACTGCAGTTCTTTACCAGTTGCCCTGATAAAGTAGTTATGCTTTCCCCTTGTCTTTCTCTCCATCCCTCCCCTTCCCTTCCCTTCCCTTCCCTTCCCTTCCCTTCCCTTTCCTTTCCCTTTGGTCTTTCCTCCCCCAGTTTTTAGTGTTTGTAATAGTTCACACTATGTATGCTGTCAGAACTTTTGTGCACCCTGTATAAGTTGGACAATTTAATAAAAATTCTTTAAAAAAAAAAGTGGATAAGGCATTGGGGCCAAATGGGGTTCACCCCAGGATACTGAAGGAACTAAAGAAGGAGCTGACTGCACCTCTGATGGCCCCATTCAATCTATCTCTGGATACGAGGGAGTTCCAAGGGACTGGAGGAGGGTGGATGTGGTCTCAGTTCACAAAAGTGGAAATAGGGAGGATGCAGGAAACTACAGACCTGTAAGCCTTACTTCGGTGGTGGACAAAGTTATGGAAACACTACTAAAAGAAAGGATTGGTCAATACCTTATGGCTAGTGGATTACAGGATCATCCAAGTCAGCATGGGTTCACATCGGGGAGATCTTGCCAAACAAACCTGATCAAGATCTGTGACTGGGTTACCAGGGAGGTGGATCATGGAGGAACAGTGGATGTGGCATACCTGGATTCCACTAAGGCTTTCGCCACCGTTCCACACAGAATACTGGTAAACAAGCTGGGCAAACTGGGAGTGGGTCCAATGGTAGTAAAATGGGTATGAAGTTGGCTAAATAACAGGGGTGGTGGTAAATGGGGTTCACTTGGAAGAAGGCATGGTGACCAGCAGAGTGACACAGGGTCAGTACAGGGACCGGTCATCTTCAGTGTCTTTATTAGTGACATCGCAAAGCAGCTGAAAGGGAAAGTATGCCTGTTCATGGATGACATGAAAATCTGCAACAGAGTGGACACACCAGGAGGGTTGGAAAAATGAAGGAAAATCTGAAAAAGCTGGAAGTATGGTCCAGGGTTTGGCAACTAGGCTTCAATGCCAAAAAGTGCAAAACTGTGCATATGGAACACAGAAATCCAAGAGCAGTGCATCATTTGGGGAGTGAGGTGTTTAAAAATAACAAAATAGGAATGGGACCTGGGGATCATCATATCTGATGACCTGAAGGTAGCATAGCAGTGTGATAAGGCAATGAGAAAGGCTAGTAGAATACTAGGCTGCATAGGGAGGGGTACCACCAGCAGAAAGAGGGAGGTAGTGTTACCCCTGTACATATTGATGGTGAGGCCTACCTGGAGTACTGTGTCTAGTACTGGAGGCCTCATCTCCCAAAAGACATAGAGAAGGGTGACCAAAATGATGCATGGCCTACATCAGAAGCCCTATGAGGAAAGACTCAAGGAATTAAATATGTACTCCCTAGAGGAAAGGAGGGAAAGGGGACACATGATAAAAATGTTCAAATACCTCAAAGGAATTAATAAGGTACAGGAGGGGGGTATTTTACACAGAAAGAGATACTCAAAGATAATGGGGCATGATATGAAGTTGGAAGGGGGGGCTAAGAGGGGATATGAGGAAATACTTCTTCATGGAAAGGGTGGTGGACATCTGGAACAGCCTTCCAGCAGAGGTGGTGGTTATGGAAATGGTAGCAGGATTCAGACATGCATGGAATAGACACAGATGGACCTTAGTAACAGGGCTGGTGGGGCTAAGACTGGAGATTGAATAGGGTCTAAGGTAGCACAGTAGGTAGGAACTTTAGTGCAGACTAGGTGGGCCAAGAGGTCCCTTTCTGCCGATAGCTTCTGTGTTTCTATGGCAACCCCCCCCCCAAAAAAAGAACTCTTGTCAGAGCCAAAACTATTTTCTCTGTCAAATTGTTGTGTAGGGTATCTTGCTGACAGGAAGTCACTCATCTGAGCAGTGGGTGACAGCTTTAGCCGATTGTTTTGTGAGGGCATAGTTTAGGCCCAACCCTCCCACCCTCACCCCACCCACCCTGAAATAGTTTCTTTATACCTGAGGTTCTGACATCATTTCCTCAAGAGTGCAAGTGCATATCACTGTCATATCCTCTCTAGCACACTGCACTGACAATATAAGCATCGCATTGTATAATGTATATATTTCTATATAACCAATCACACATGCACACACACAAAAACAAACAAACAAAAAGTAGATAAACATGTGGGAGTAGTGCAAAATGTAATGGTTGTGGGGCAGCAGTCTTCGGAGTCTTTCTGTAGGCTGAGATGCTGCCTATTTGCAGACAACTCTCTGCCCTGAGGGAGGAAGTTGCCCGTCTTCAGGCCGCTCTGGACAGTAGTAAGGAAACCTTCCCCCAGGCCACACTGGACAGTAGGAAGGGAACCTCCCCCATCCAGGGAGCACTAGGGCCACCACCACTACCTCAGAGGTTGTGAGAAAACACAGCAGTTGGACCACAGTGGGCTCAGGGAGAGTGAGGATGGTGGAACAGGGGCACACCAGTCAGTTGTTCCACTCCACAATCCATACACCATTCTGGGGGAGCATAGCTCCCCTATGGATGCACCCACAGAGAAGACTGATGACAACTGTCACAAGGGAGGCCCACAGGAAGGAGGCAGAGGACACCACAGGGAAAGGAATCAGCTCCTGGTGGGGGACTCAATTATTAGGGGTATAGAACTGGAGGGAGCAGGGAAAACTGAAGTAAGGTGCCTGCCTGGTGCCATGGCTTGGAGGGACAGGAAGCGCATCCTCAGGATCACAAGAACAGCTGCAAGGGAGTCTGAGCTGGACGTAATTGTCCACCTTGGGACAAATGACTTGGCTCATCATGAGATTAGAGCAGTGCAGGAGGACAATGCAGAGTTGGGGAGGGACCTAAGACAAGTAGCACACACAGTATCCTTCTCAGAGGTGCTACCTGTCAAAGGCATGGGGGAGGCAAGGGTAATTAGCACCATGCAGTTTAATGAATGGTTGAAAAAATGGTGTGGAGCACAGGGGTTTGGCTTCACTGGGGACTGGGGTTCCACCTGGAGGGACACCAGCCTATACTGGCAGGATGGTCTGCATCTGTCCAGGAAGGGAACAAGTCTTTTGAGCAATCGCTTTAAATGCTTCATTGGCAAGCTTTTAAACTAGTCAAAGGGGGAGGCACTGACAAGCAACAGGAAAATCCCAGCCTCCCTACAAAACAGGGTACTAAATGAGAAAGACCGAGGTAGAATGGTCAGTGGGGATGCTGCAACAGAAGGTAAAGCCATCAAAAATGGAGAGCAATGAGTACCAATGCCCGTAGTCTGGGTAACAAGCTTCCTGAATTAGTGGCCTTGATGGAGGAGGAACATCTGGATATCATGGCAGTCACAGAAACATGGTACACATAAAACCATGACTGGAACGTAAACATACCAGGATACACTATCTACAGGAGGGACAGGGAGGGTAAAAGAGGAGAGGAGGAGTAGCTCTTTACATAAGGGAAGGAATAAAAGCAACAGAACAAAAGGTTAGACAGGGAGGAGAAGAAGCACTGTGGGTAAATTTGGAGACAGGCAATGGCACCACAATCCGCACAGGGGTTGTATCAGCAGACCTTCTCGGGGAGGAAATGGACAGGGAAATTATAGAAAGTATATAGAATGGCAGAAAAAGGGGAGATATTGTTGATGGGTGATCTGAATATGCCAGATGTTAACTGGAGTGCAGTTGCAGCTGCCACTTCGAAGAGTGGAGTTATTCTAGATGCCCTACAGGGGGCATGCCTTAGACAACTAGTATTGGAGCCCACTCGAGAGGGAGCAATATTAGACTTGCTTCTCTCAAATGGAGATGGAGAGAGGATCACAGATGTAGAAGTGGGTAGCCATCTGGGAACTAGCGACCATCGAACAGTATGGTTCACAATAAACACAGCAATAGAGTCAAGCCATACAAAGACAAAAGTACTGGACTTTAGGAGGGCTGACTTTGCCAAAATGGGTGAGTGCCTAAGGAATGCACTAGCAAATGGGCAGGAAGGAGGGGTGGAAGAACAATGGGGAATAATAAAAACTGCCATCACAGAGGTAACAAGCCTTTGTGTGAAGCAAATAAACAAAACAAAATGATATAAGAAACCACTATGGTTCTCAAAGGAAGTGGCAGTGAAGGTTCAAGAGAAAAAGAAAGCATTCAGGAAGTACAAGGAATTGCAGAAGAAGCAGGACAGAGAACTGTATCAGTTAAAGCAAAAGGAGGCTGGGAAGGCAGTCAGAACAGCAAAGGCCCAAACCGAGGAAAAGATAGCCAACTCAGTTAAGAAGGGGGATAAAACCTTTATTAGGTACATCAGGGAGCAAAGGAAGACCAAGGGAGGGATAGTGAGGCTTAATAAAAGGGAAGGAGGGTGGGCAGAGGGAGACTGTGAAAAGGCAGAGATACTAAACAAATATTTTTGCTCAGTATTTACAAATGAAGAGGGGGGAGGTGCATATAACAAACAGTAGAAACACTCTGGATACAGAAGTTGATACTAGCCCATTTACAGAAGAAAGGGTTCTGAAAGAACTCTTAAAACTGAAGGTGGACAAAGCAATGGGGCCTGATGGGATTCATCCCAGAATTCTAAAAGAACTAAAGGTAGAACTAGTGACACCACTGACTACCCTTTTTAACAAATCATTGGAGGATGCGGTGGTACCCGAGGACTGGAGGAGGGCAGATGTGATTCCCCTTCACAAAAGTGGGAGCAAGGCAGAAGCAGGAAACTACAGACCTGTTAGTTTAACCTCAGTGATAGGGAAAATGATGGAATCACTTCTGAAGGAAAGAATTATTGAGTATCTAGAGGCCAGAGGGGCACAGGACCCTAGGCAGCATGGATTCACAGCGGGGAAGGTCATGCCAGACGAATCTGATAGATTTCTTTGACTGGGTGACCAAAGTAGTAGATCAGGGAGGGGCTGTGGACATGGCCTACCTAGACTTTAGCAAGGCATTTGACACAGTCCCACACAAAGATTAATATACAAGTTAGCCAGCCTGGGAGTGGGTCCCAAGATGACAGCCTGGGTAAAGAATTGGCTGGAGAATAGGACACAGAGAGTAATAGTAAATGGAGTCCACTCAGAAGAAAGGAAGGTTACTAGTGGGGTACCGCAGGGTTCAAGAGTTAGGACTAGTCCTCTTCAATGTCTTTATAAACGACATTGCAGAAGGACTGGAAGGAAAAGTATGTCTCTTTGCAGATGACACAAGGATCTGCAACAGAGTTGATGCACAGGGTGGGTGGAAAGGATGAGAAGGGACTTGGCAAGGTTAGAGGAATGGTCAAATGTATGGCAACTTAGATTCAATGCTAAGAAGTGCATGGTAATGCACCTGGGAAACAAAACCCAGGGAAGAGTATACAATGGGGGGTGATACTAACAGCAACAAAAATGGAAAGGGACCTGGGGGTATCATATCAGATGACCTAAAGGTGGGCAAGCAATGTGAGAGGGCAGCAAGGAGGGTTGGGGGTACTGGGATGCATAGGGAGAGGCATCACCAGTAGAAAACAGGAAGTTATTATCCCTCTGTACAGACAGCTGGTGAGACCCCATCTGGAGTACTGTGTGCAGTTCTGGAGACCCAGTCTCTGCAAAGGCATAGACAGGATGGAAGCTGTCAAGAGGAGGGCAACTAAAATGGTGCAGGATCTGCACCGGAAGACATATGAAGAGAGACGAAAGGAGCTTAATATGTATAGCCACGAGGAAAGGAGGGAGAGGGGGAACATGATAGAAACGTTCAAGTACCTCAAGGGAATCAACAAAGTCCAAGATCTTTCAAAAAAGAGGTGTACAAGAACAAGAGGGCACAATTTGAAGATGGGGGGGTGGCTCAGAGGTAATTTAAGGAAGTATTTTTTCACAGAGAGGGTTGTGGATGCATGGAACAGCCTTCTGGAGAAGGTTCTGGAGTCAAAATCAGTGGTGGAATTCAAGCATGCATGGGACAGTCATAAGGCAATTCTAGGGGTGGGTGTACGAAGAAGTAGGCTGCTGGTTAACTAGGATCTGCAGCTTATCCAGTAGGCTGGGAAATGGGCAGACTGGGTGGGCCAAGCGGTCCTTATCTGCCGACAAATTCTATGTTTCTATGCTTCTATGTAAAACAGCTGCTTGTGCATTAACCTGATAGGGAACATTCAACACAATGCAGGGACCCATCAGGCCTCAACATGCACATCAACCCCTTGTGAGGCAAGACTTCCCAGCCTGCTACAAGGTGTCATCTGCAGGCCAGAACACTGCTCTGTCATTTCCCAGGCTGGAGATGGTGTTGCGCACTGCAGCACCTTACCCCCAGCATCAGCCCATTCAATTGGCTCACTGAGCTTGCATGGGAAGCACACGATTGTCAGGCAGTCTTCCCGCTCCTATTTTGGCATGGGAAAGCAACGTGGTCCCCAGTGGGACACCGGCAGTCCCTGCAAGCAGTGTCACTGTATAAATGTATTTTTTCCACTTTTTGACCTCAAACTTTCAACATGGTCATTTTGTGACTCTGTCCCTTCTGAACATGACAGGTGTAATTTATAAAATACAGGATGAAAAGTTATTTCACGCCATTAGTGCAAAAATATTTTGGCCAGGATTTCAAAAATTACAGCTGTCATATTCGTGAGGTGGCATGATAAAAAAATGGCTATGTTGAACATTTGGGGTCAAAATATTGAAAATTACCAAAGTTATGAGACAGCACTGAAAAATTTCAATGTACCTTCATAATTTTGTTGTTTTTTAATATTTTGAGCTCAGATTTTCAACATAGTCTTCTTATGATCCCACCTCATAAACCCAGTAGGTGAAAATGTTCAAATCCCATCTTATAGGTGATTTTGTGGGTGCCTGCAAAATCACCTTTTGGGACAGATTTGAAAAATCTCACCAACGTTGTACATGAAGTGGAGTCCCAAAAAAGGCCATATTTAACATTTGGGGTAAAAATATTAAAAATAACCACATTATGGGTAAAATTTCAAAACACATTGAAAAATATTAAAGAGGGACTCCTGAGGTTAAGCCATGTGATTGTTTCACTTATCCCTGAATGGCCGCTGGTCCATTTCTGCGATTGTCACTGTACACATCTTTAAAAAAATTTGCTTTATTTATTTTTCAGGTATTTTGTGAAAGCTTACAGCTGCACAGTCTAACTTGCACAGGATCGGATTGCTGGACCAGAAGTGACATATGGTCTGGATCTACCTATTGTATCCATGCTGTCACTGCTCATTCATTCTGCGGGAAGACTGCCTGACAATCGAGTGCTTTGTGGAGGATCTAACAACTAACTCCCTGTGCAGCATTATTTGTTTTGTTTTAATTTCAGTCAAGTAAAGTCTAACTCTAACTTCTCCTGTGTGCTTCGGTGCATTGTGACTGATCTGTGTAGCGCGGCTGTTGTATTTATATAAATATCATACCTCTGACTCTCTAGCTTTATGCCAATGATTTTCTAGCTATATAACAGTGACATGTCTGTCTAATTGTGACTACCGTCTAAATTTCACAGGCATATGTACAAGTGATATGTGATGTCATGGTAATGCAGTTAAAAAAGCTGTTGTTTCCAAGTCAGTGACTATTCAGCACATAACTGTGGTATTTCATCACATCTTTTTTTATAATTTTTTTGTGGTTCAGACGCTCCTGAATGCGATGTATTTTCAGACTGTGGTACTGAAAAGGCTGCATTTTGGCTCACAATACATGTTGCTTTGTATACATATTCTCCTTTCAGAATGGCTGCCGATGACATAATATTCTGTCCTAAAAACCTATGCGTTCTAAATCATCCGGCAGTCTAAGGGTTTTTAAGGAGCCTCATAGTTTGCTGTCACATTCATTGTTGTCATTGTGGTTATTGTGTTGCAAGCAAGGTGTTGCTTTTACTATATTTTTGTTTGTGGCACTCAGGTTATCAACTTACATCATAAATTAACATTTCTGTAACGTGTCTACCCATTGTCTGTAACTTCTATTGATCACTGTTATTTATTGCAATCTGTCTTGCAGCTTTATTTGCTGAGCAGATATCTAGTTTGTTTGGACTGCATCAACAGTTCAGTATTAATTTTTATTCAGTCATGCCTTCACGCTGCATTGCAGGAAACTGTGATAACACAAATAAGCATGGTTTCTCCTCATTTACATTTCCAAGGGATCCTCCCATTGTAAGGTTATGGAATAAATTTGTGAGTACAAAATGTGCAGACTGGAAAGGGCCATCAAAGTATGATGTGTTGTGTTCCTTTCATTTTGAGGAATCCTGCTTTGACCCATCAATTTACAGGTACATGCAGTACAAAATGAAGTTTGCCAAATGTCTACATTTGCTACCTGATGCTGTTCCCTCAATTCATGCACCAGAGGCAGTTAGTACAGTGACGTCTGCATTGGCCATATCAAATTTGGATGGTCAGTATTCTTTTGAGTCTGTGTCATGCCTCCTTTTTTTCGTCACAGCCACTTGCAAAGTGAAGAAAAAGCGGTGGTGCATTTCATAAGCAACAGCTGGTGGAGGTAAGCATTGGAACTCTGTTGGTACATGCATACAGTACATGTCATTACATAGTAGTCATGCACAAACATGTGTGTACAATAATCAGTGTGTCCACACATCGCATACATGTCATTAGTTAGAAGTGGCAGAATGTACGAAACAGTTTTGGGTCTGAATTTCATAGAATGGATCTGGGGAACTGTTCAAATGATTGGATTACGCTTCTGGTACAAATGTGATGTGTTGCCTGACAGCTCTCACCATGACGCACATGCTTGACATGCATGTCACATGCAGTACAGTTATGTACATGTCAATTGTTTTCTAACAGTTGTCATGGTGTGGCATGTTTCCCACTTGAGACATGCTCTATTAGAAACATAGAAGTGTGATGGCCCATTTCTCTAGCTATCTGCTAGGACATTCCTCCCCAAAACTCCCCTATGTGTCTCATGCCTTTTTGATGCCTTCCAATGTTGCTTCTCCAAGAAAATCCTCCGGTTGCCTATTCCACTTTTCCACCACCCTCTATGTGAAATAGTATTTGCTAATGCCCTAGTGTCCTAATGTTACCCTTGAACTGTCCCCCTCTCAATCTGTAACCCATGCTCCCTCGTCCTCGGATTCCCTTTTAGCTGGAACATGCTTTCCAATGGCACCCGGTTTATACCCTTAGGTTACTTGAAGGTCTCAATCATGTCTCCCCTCTCCCTCCTTTGTTCCAGGGAATACATGTTCAATTATCCCAACCTTTCCTCATAGGACAGGTGGCTATGCCCCTTCACCATCTTCATTTCCCTCCTTTGAACTTGCTCCTGCCTCCACACATCCTTTTGGAGGTATGGCCTCCACAACTGGACCCCATGCTCCAAATGTGATCTAACTAGATGTGTGTACAAGGGTAATATGACCTCCATTGTTCTACTGGTAATCCCCCTTCCAGTGAAGCCCAGCATTCTGTTGCCTCTAGCTGCTGTTCCTCACAGTGGCTTTCCACCCTTAAGTCCCTTAGTATTGAGAAGCCTAGATCCCTTTACTGTTCTGTTACTTATAGGTCTCATCTCCCCCCCCCCCATACAGTACCCTGCCCTCTGGTTCCCGTATCCAAGATGCATGATTTTACACTTGTCCATGTTGAATGAAAACTGCCACCTCTTTGACCATGCCTTGAGCCTCCCCAAATCTCTCCGCATTCTTTTTACCCTTCTGGAGTGTCCACCTTATTGCAGACATTAATACGGTCTGCAAACAGACTCAGAACCCCCCTCTCAAGGCCATCCATGATGTCCCCTATGAATATATTGAACAGTAGGGGCCCTAACGATCTTGTGGGGTGGCACAGTATGAATGTATAAATGAACACTTTGCTATCCTATGCTGCATGAGTTAAGTGATGGTGCACAACAGATTGAGGTATATCATGAGATATAGCCATATTTCATGTTCATTGGGAGGCCACAGGTCGTGTGTCCTGTGAGCCAGACAAGTGAAGATATGCCACGATATTCCATGCCCTATTGTGGTTGTAAATGGCAATAAAGTGTTAGTAAATGCATCATTGTGTTAAACAGTTTTATACGTTGGCAATATTGTGAGATATCATCATGGGTCAAAGACTATTTCAGCTAATCAGCTACCATGAGTTCTCGTATCCATTTTTAAAATGACTATTTTTTCATGTAATGGTTGCTACACAAGAGTACACAGCGTACAGTATTTTAGATGCATGTTCCCACTGACAGTTCACAATGTCACTCCATCACTACATGTGAAGGATAAAATGTTACATGTGCATTTCAATTTATCCACTATTCACATTGTCAATTTAAAAATTCAACTATTTGTTCCATGTCAAAATAGAAATCTTTGCACATGTGCATTACATGTTATCCCATTGTCCCGTTATCACTTCATTAAAAAACATGCATTCCATGTTGTTCCTCACCAAAGAGCAACATTGTTACACTGCTGTTGGACATATGTAAGTGCTCCTTCTATAAACTTGCACAACTTTCAGTAACATGGTAACGATAAAGGACATGGATACAGGACACACAATCATCATACAACATGGGACATATATAATTACACCTGTGAGTACCACATGTAATTTTCTCCTTCTTACACACATTACAAAGTATTCACGTGTGTGTTACTACAACACCATTACTGAGAATGTCACGTGTGTTTTAGCAGTTGACACCCATTTCCTCACTTATTTTAATTCCCAGATCATGAACCAGTACTCAGCAGTAAATGAGAGGGTTCACAGTGAACTGGAAACAGATGAAGGCATGAGTACAACTGTTCCACCCACAGAATAAATGGCCAGCAGAGTTTTATGGACACCACGATGCTTAACATTGAACAAGAAGAGACAGATGACAGTAGGCTTGTAACTCAAGGGTCACAGAAATAATGAGGCAGTATAGCGCAGTGGTCTAAGGCTCTGAGCTGCAAATGTGATAACATCCAGCAGACCAGACCTGGGTTTGAATCCCACAGCTTTCACTTGCATACTGTGTGACCCTGAGCAAGTCACTTAACCTCCTTGTGCTCCCAGGTCACTCCTGTAAAAAAGCTTTCAGCTTAGTGTGCTATACCTGGTTAAAAAACAACTAAAAAAAAATGGCATCGTCCACCTCACAAAAGCATTGGTTTGTATAGAATCAGAAATGAGTAGTAATGTGTACTGTAGAAACAATTGTTTTTGGAACTTCATATTTTGAGTTCTCGGAGAAAAACAGATAGTACTGTCAATGAGGTGTCACCAATTCATGCTGAAATGTAATCAGAACCATTTTTTATATGTAAGCAGTAACCCATGACAGGGTGTGCATTTATTGTTGATGAATCAACACCCTGTCATGTTGTGAGTAACAATGCCACATACCTGGAATGAGCTATTGGTCTTATAACATTTGTTTTCTGTAAAGAAAAAAAAATAAGCAGAAAGCTATTTTATTTTTTTTTTTGCTGTATAGTGAATACAGTAGTCTATCTTGTAACCTTGCTAAGTAGGCCATAAAGATGAATCCAGACTGCACACTGCTTTTGGAGTTCGACAGAGTAGAGAGAGATAGAAAGAGAGACACATACTGGAGACTGCATAAGTTATGATTGTGCTATTACTTTATAACTGTGTGTGTCTGTCTCTATCTGTCATGGTTTTGCACTGTCAGTGTCCCACGATATTGTCTGCATGACACACATAGTCATAGAGATCATTATGCACATCTCACCAGTGATATGTCCCTGTGTTTCTCTCTCTGTCACTGTACGTTTCTCCACTGTCACACCTATACCCCTCATGTCACAACTAAGCAGATTGATCGGCCTGGATCCTGCATCATATGTTATTGTGACTGCTACACTGACAGAGACAGACTGAGATGACATTGGAAAACGTATCAACAAATTCACCATGTGTCTGTCACTCACTGTCTCTGCACTGTCTTGTGCTCACTGTCAGTGAAGCATGGCACATATGTGAACATGCAGTGTAATCATCAATATATAGGATACTGGATGGTCAACTAAGCACAAGCAGGTGATCATGTTTCTGCAAGTTCAATGTTAAAAACCAACAAGTTCCAAGAGCATTTTGAAAGGGATTGAATTCTGTACAGAACAACACTCAACTATACACCACACGAGTATACTCTATGATGTAATGCCGTTATGCATATAGTTCCATGCCTTGAATATGCTTCTTGCGCTGCAGTAGTGACATCATTATGTTGGTCTGCTGCAATAGGTATGTAAGAACTGCAGGAGAACACCTTGGAATGCTGTCTCATACTTGATTTATCATATCCAATTAAGTTAGAAGTTGTTGGTTTTTAACATTTAAGTTGCAGAAACATGCCCACCTCCACAAACACTGGTTTAGTGAAACAAAGTGAGTAGTCAGGAATAAGCATGCATGCCCGTAGACTATACAGAATAGCAGATGGGTGACTATGAACTACCAATATATTTTGCCACCTCAAGGATGTGATTCCCATGGACCTCTCGAGCTTCCCTCTGGAGGTCAAAGGGAATCAGAACCCCTTCGTGGCACGACACAGTGATTGTGCATAGTTGACCATTCACTATTCTACATGTAGCATATTGTAGAGTGTTGTTCTGTATAGAATTCCATCCCTTTCAAAATGCTGTTATACCACAGTTCTAAAGGTCATGGAATGTTATTCTACCCTACTGTGGTAGAACAGCATTCTAGAACCTCTACAGACTGCATGAGTCAGTTTCATTTTGAAAGCAAAGAACTCGTGCACACATATTTCACAGAGTACTACACACTATTAAAAATACTGGATGAGCAACTCTATGCACAACCAGTGTGTTCTGTCACACCTGGGTTCTAATTCCCATGGCCTTCTCGAGCTTTGCTCTTGAGGCCAGAGGGAATCAGAACCCCTCTGTGGCAGAACACTCTGGTTGTGCATAGTTGCCCATCTGGTATTCTTTCTTTCGTTCTGTGTGTTGCTGTGTTGTGTATCACTGTTTCGTCTAACACTCGCCAATTTCAACAATCTGTGTAATGTGTACTGTCACTATCAATTGGCTACCCATTTTCAATCAATCAATCAAAATCTTTATTTTGCCAGGTGGAACATCATTGAGACAAGCTCATTTACAAGATGGACCTAGGGCAAAACAATTGCCTACAGGGTTAAGACATCACAGGTTGAGTGAACGTACATAACAATTACACGGTAATAATAATAATAATAACATATAACCATCACATGTGACAAGATACTTGCACCAGAACATAGCAATAGGTTCAACAGATGGTAGTGCCATTTAAATACAATTGCATGGATACAGATATATGGACATAAGGTAATGAGCTAAAGTTTATACAGTAAACATCATTGGAGGAGTCACAGTGAGCAGGAGTGGCAGTTCCTCTAGCATCAAAGTGTGAAGAAGATTGAGATGCAAGTCCTTTGATAAGTACTATAGGCATGGCCTGGCAAGTGGGGTGGAAAGGGGAAGGGGTATAGGGAGTGGGGAGGGAAGGTCAGCTGTAATAGGAGAGGGTTGGACATGATGGCCTAGGGAAGAAGGACTGTTCGAAGGGAGAACACGACAGATGCTACAGGCAATGGTTGGCATTTAAGTCCAATATCTGAAGCAAAGACAGATCGTGATGTTGGGACCTTGATTTAGACAATGACAGAAGGGAGGATACTGAAACATGCCACCGTGCTGTGGACTGAAAAGAGTCACAGTGTGACAGGAAGTTCCTGCCACTCTTGAGGACAGACCTTTCCTTAAATCTGTTAGTCTAATCGATTCTCTACAATTTCTAGTCCATAAGGTTGGCCACCTATGGGCATCCCCTTCCCTTTATTGACTGTGCTATAGTGTCTTCTTTAATTTTCCTTTTCCCTCTCAGGTCCTTGTACAGGGAGGTTATTGTGGTGACCTCCAAACGTATGTAAAACAGGTTGTGTTTATCATTGTTGGATTTAGCATGTAATAACACTATGTCATAAAATACCTTGATGTATATACCTTATGTTTATGAAACCTGTAAATGTTTAAAATACCATGGCACTAGGTGTTTTTGATAATGGTAAAAAGTACTAGGTGACTATTATAGAAATTAAGTTAGTTGTGCCATTTAAAATGCATGTAAATTGCTGTAAATTGAACAAGACTGAAATGTCATGGTGATTTGAATATATTCCATGATGCTTTGCATTATGGAAGTATGTATGATGTTGTATTTCTTTGAAATGTAATTTGTTGCCAGTGCCCTTTCGGGTAACCCTTTTTCAGTGCTTCTACATTGAGGTTCTTTGTCTATAGCTTCTTTCGTCTTTTTTATTTTTGAGCCCCCACTACCCAAGCAAACAAGGTCCACATAGGGATGAAGGGTTTCCACTAAAAATGTTTAGATCAGAGATCAGTGTCAGCAGATGCTGGCTAAGTGCAGAGAAAGGACATACATAGTCTGTTGCTGCAAACTGATATACTGAAGAAGGAATATGACATTGCAAAAGCTTATTTTCTGTATTTTGAAAAAAAACATCATACAGAGATTGTGTGTTGAACCTGGAGTTCGGTGTCTGGTCCATCTGTTATCCCACAGTCTCACTACAGACTTGGTGTCAGAAGTGGGATAACTTGCTGAAAGTGTCTGGACTGGCTGAAGAGGGATGTTTTCTGGTAGATATCACCCAGGTGGACTGATGCACCAGGAGTTGTCAGAGGAGAACCCAGAAAAGAAAGTCCATGGAGTTCTGACCAGAACCATGGTTGACAGATGGAGAAAAGCTGCTGCCTGGACTGGACTTGGGAGCTCAGAGGAAGGCCAAGCTTGAAGACAATGAAGAGATGCAGGTCGATGCCGACTGGTGGTGTGAGAGACAACAACCCAGAGGTGGAGACCCTGATGAGGATGATCCACTGGGTGAGTGGGCAATGGCTGGAGGCAGACCAACTATGCAGAGGTGGAACACCAATGCCAGGTGCTCAAGAAGTCCCTGCTGGAGAGTTTGTATACAGAGTTGGAAGAGGATTTTTCATGGGCTCAGTTTGAGGAGGATCCCCTGACTCAGCAGGCTATTCATTTGTCTCCTGTGTTCCCAGGATGTTACCTGTTGGAGGTCGGAGATGCAAGTATGGAACTTGAATGTGAGACCCCAGGTAAGACAGTGCCTAGTGAGATTGTGCTGGGGTTGAAGACTCCAGACAAGCAAGAAGAAGCCTATGAGGTTGAATGGACTTTTTCTTGTATTGCTGCAGCTAAATCTATTACCAGAATTGACTGGGGTATACTGTAGGCTAAAGATACTAATATTGCCAAAATGTTACAATATGTTAAGATCAAGGAGGTGGTACATGTGTTTTATTTTTTTGATGAAAAACCTACAAAGAAGGAGGTGGGTGGAAAATGGATAGGAACTTGTGTTGGGGTAACACCAAAAGAGTGTCTACCCTCAGGTGTCTGTATCGGTGAAATTAATGAATCAAGAGACATAGTGGGGTAGAGGGGTTGAACCTAGGCCAGGGTCCCTGCTTTAAATTGACAAGTCTGGTGGGGTTGGAGCAGGCAATTATTCACCCCAGAGAAAGTCTTTCTATGGTACTGGAATTTAGAGCCGTCCCAATTTTTGGTTAAGAAATATGACAGACTTTCCCTAAAAGGAGATGGGAAGGTACTGTTAGTCTCCATTGAGAAATGTGTTAATGCCTCAGGGTAAAGAATGATGATGTCTACTATGTTTATGATAGAATGTTTATCGTTAACAGGGGCCCTGTGACAGAGCTTCTGAACATGGATGGGTGGAAGGTCCATCCCTTCCTGGGACAGGAAGGTGGTAAGCAGTCTGCAATAACTGCTTCCCTCTTAAGGTGGGGGATATGTGACAGAGAGCTCCTGCCACTCTTGAGGACCAACCTTTTCTTAAATCTGTTGCATCAGTTCTTCTATTTCTTAGCTTAATCTATTGTCTATAATTTCTAGTCCATAAGATTGGCCACCCATGGGCATCCCCTTCCCTTTCTTGACTATGGTATAGTGTCCTCTTAAATTTTCCTTTTCCCTCTCAGGTCCTCGTACAGGGAGGTTATTGTGGTGACCTCCGAATGTATGTAAAACAGGTTGTGTTTATCATTGTTGGATTTAGTATGTAATTACACTATGTCATAAAATACCTTGATGTCTGTACCTTATGTTTATAAAACCTGTAAACGTTGAAAAACTATGGCACTAGGTGTTTTTGATAATGGTACAAAGTACTAGGTGACTATTATAGATATTAAGTTAGTTATGCTATTTAAAATGCATGTAAATTGCTGTAAGTTCAACAAGTCTGAAATGTCATGGTGATTTGCATATATCCCATGATGCTTTGCATTATGAAAGTATGTATGCTGTTGTATTTCTTTGAAACTTGATTTGTTGCCAATGCCCTTTGGGGTAACCCTTTACTCAGTGCTTCTGCATTGAGGTTCATTGTCTATAGCTTGTTTTATTTTTTTCTGTTTGAGCCCCCACTACCCAAGCAAACAAGGCCCCCATAGGGATGAAGGGTTTTCACTAAAAGTTTTTAGATTACAGATCAGTGTCAGTAGGTGCTGGTTAAGTGCAGAGAAAGGACATACATAGTCTGTTACTGCAAACTGATATACTTAAGAAGGTATATGACATTGCAGAAGCTTATTTCCTGTATTTTGAATAAACAACACACAAAGATTGTGTGTTGAACTTGAAGTTCAGTGTCTGGTCCATCTGTTATCCCACAACCCCTCCACACAGAGAAAGTGACTGCACCAATTACACAGTGTGATGAAATCCCAAATTGACCAAGGTTGTAATTATACTCAACAGACAATGCGACAGATAGTATGGCCAGTGTCAACACTGCAGTTTGGCCATCTTGTTCATCACCATGGATGTCATTCCCTTAGTCCAGTACCATCCTGGTCGCTGTCTTCTTTACCCTCTCCAGTAACTTAATGTCCCTACTTAAGTAGGGATGCCAAAAATGCATGCAGTATTCAATGCGTGTCCTAACCAGTCAAATTGTACAGCGGAAGGAGCACATGTCAGCTATGCACACCAGCATTTTCTTAGCTTGTGATGCAGTCCTTCTACACTGCTCTGAGATACTCATTTTGCTATCCATCACCACCCTGAGATCCTTCTCTCCCCGATAAACCTGCAGTTCTCCCCCAAGGTGTATACATGAGTCTTATTTTTGGCCCTCATGTATAGAACCCTTCATTTTACAGCAAAACTTTAGCTTCCAGGACCATGACCATCTCCCCAGAGTCTCCTGGTCATCCTGGAGATCCAGCTTTCCCCTCCTCCCCATCTGCCACCACCCACAGCCTGGAGTCATCCCCTGAGAGGCTCATCCCACTCCTGATATCACTTCTGATGTCTTACATATAGGTGTTTTAACAGGAGTGGGCCCAGTACTGACACCTATGGGACCCCGCTACTGACTATCCTGGAGGACGATGGCTCCACCCCACCCTCACCCTCTCCCTCTCTACATGCTCCACTAGCCAGTTTCCTATCCAACTGAACATGTGCCCCTCCCCCAAATTCTCCAGCTTTCCCAGTACCCCAATAGGTGTCACCATGTACATTTCCTCTTCCCTCAATTATACTGTCTGCCTCTCCTCGACTGCTCCCTCTGCCTTTGAAATGCTGCTAGTCAAAATTTCCCTCCCCCTTTTCCCTTCCCATCTTTTTAAGTGGTGTCCATTGTTGCCCCAATCTCCCTGCTTCCTCCCTCTCCTCCCTTGCTGACTTCCTCTCCACCATCTCCGTCAATGCCACCTCTGGTGAACTGTTCATCCATGGGGACTTTAACATAAACTGGTTGGCCAGCCAACAGTCAAAAATCTGCAACCATGCCTCTTCGCTTAACCTTACTCAACTTATTACCTGCCCCATGCGCCTCAACCATAAATCAGGTAAGAACTCCCTAATTGACTGGGTGCTGACCTCCCATCTCCACTGTGTCATAAGCTCAGGTACACTCCCTGATGCCCTCAGGGACCACCATGTGGTCTACTATGTATGTATGGTCCACCGTGCAAAATCTTCAGCAGTCATCCTCAATTCTCATTCATACCACTACCTAGACTTATTCTCCCTACATAATGACTTGTCTAACATCAATTGGTCTCCAACTGCCACTGCCCCATCCATCAACACAGCCCTAACCTTCTTTACCTCACAGTTCCTGAATGCCTGGGACCGTCATGCCCCATTCAGAAAAATGCAGGCTTGGAGAACCCACCTCCCCTGGGTCTCAGCAGAACTTATAATATGTCAAAGGGCTAGAGACAAAGCCTGGGCTGAGTATAAAACCAGCATTATCGCTCGCTTCACAGTGTCTGCACCAAGGCCATCCACCTGGCAAAAGCAGAGTACTTCCAATCCTCCTTCCAGGAAACTTCAACAATCCATCCAAGTTCTGGAAGGTCATCCATGCCCTGTTCTCTCCCCCCATCCACTCCTCTTCTCCTGTTCTAAAAATTGGTACCCACACAATTGATGACCCTCCCTCTGTGGCCACTGAACTCAACAATTACTTTACCACCTGTGCCTCCTCTCTACTTGCATCCCTCCCCTGCCCTGCCCCAGGGCATCCCCTGTTCCTCCTTTTGCCCTCCCCACCTCAATGACGCCCCCTCCTCCGTCTCCCCTCATTTTCAAGCCCATCCTCCCAGACAATATACTATGTGTACTACTTGCCCTGAACTCATCCCAAGGAAAGAGCCACAATGGCCTAGACACTAAGCTTCTCTGCCTCTCCGCATTCTCAATTGTCTTGCATCTGACAGATCTTCTAAACCTCTCCTTTCAGCATTCCTCTGTGTCTGGTGCCTTTGAAATCTGCTACTGTGATCCCCTTCCCCAAAGGTGGGGACACTTCCGATCCCTCCAACTTCTGATCTAGCTCTCTACTCTGGCTAAACTGCAGGAACATCTGGTCCTGGAACAACTCTCCTCCTACCTCGACTCATCCTCCTTTTCCACCCCATTCCAGTCAGACTTTCACAAAAACCACTCCACTACCACCTCCTCCCTCCTACAGCTCACTGACTCCATTCTGTCAAGCATGGATCAAGGATGTATCTCCTCAGCCATCTCTGTCGACTTGGCCAAAGCCTTCAACACTGTCTCCCACTCCCTTCTCCTCAGAAATCTTCCTGCTGTCAGTCTCTCTGACTCTGCCACTTGCTGGTTCCACTCCTACCTCACAGGCTGCTCCCAATCTGTCAGAGTTGGCACCTTCCTCTCCTCTCCTCTCCTCTCCCCTCCAAATCACCACAGGTGTCCCCCAAGGCTCAGTACTTGGCCCTATTTTATTCTCTATATTCCTGAACGATCTCCAAAAGCCTGTACAACTTCACGCATACACATGTATGCTGACGGTACGGTGCTATTTTGCTCCGGCAACTCCCCCTCCAAGGTGACTGCCAGCCTTCAGTTGGACTTTAACAATGTCCAACACTGGTTTATTGCTAACCAACTATCCACGAATGTTACAAAAATAGTATCTATGACATTTGGATCCAGACAAAAACTGACTAGGATCGACTCCTTTCCCACCTTTCACACCCTCTCTGGCTCATTACTTGACGATGTTACCTCATTCAAGTACTTTGGACTATGGCTGGATAAGAATCTAGACTTTGAGATCCACATTGAAGCCATCCATAAAAAATTTCTCCCTAGGCTTGGTGTTTTGTACCGTTATCGCAGATGCCTGCCACAACATGCCAGGCGAGAAATCGTCCGAAAGATGATTCTCTCTGTGTTTGACTTTGGTGATATTGTTTATAGCTCTGCCCTGAAAACCACCCTATCCAGACTAGATACTCTGTTCAACTCCTTCTGCCGATACATTCTTGGCTGCTCCCTTCGTACTCACCACTGTGACCTGTACTCATCACTCTGCTTCCCCTTCCTCCATGACAGAAACCTCTCACACATCGCAAATCTAGTTGGCAAGTTCTGGCTTGGTTCTCTAGCTCCTTACCTATCCTCCCTCCTATCAACCCCCCTTCCATCTTTCTATTCCCTTTATGCCTCCACCCATAGGACTCTCGCACTCCCTCCTCAGCCCACATCATCTGGTTGCATCACCTTCTCATATAATTTCCCTACAGTCTGGAACTCCCTCCCTCTAAAAGTCCACTCTGCCCAGTCCCAACACTCTCTCTCCCACCTCCTCCATAAGTACTCTGTTCATTCCTGCATCTGCACCTAATGTCTCTCTCTCTCTGCCACAGACACTTACTCCCCTCCCCTCTCCCCCTCCACTGTTTTCCCAGCTACCTCTAACTTAAGTCTCCTTGACCCTATACTCCCCTCCTTCTGCCCCCACCTCACACCTCCCCACTGCCCCCTCCTAGTCCTATCCCCTTGCAGGGTTCCCAACATCCTGAGGGGGATTCTGCCCTGGGCCCATACTCTCCTCCTCCTCCCCTCTCCACCTACTCCTCCCCACTGCCTCCCCAACTACCTCTTACTGGTGCCTCCCTACCCTCTTCCCCTCCTCTCTGACTCCATATCACATGTCACATCTTCCCCTCCACCCCCTCCTTCCTTTCCTCCTCAAACTTCCTTGAGCACTTAGCGACACTTAAATTCTGGCTCTTCAGTTCTGGACCTGCATTCACTCCCCCATGTTGCCACCACCCTTTCTACCACCCTGTACCTGCACCTAGCCCCTTTCTCCCCTTACAATCCTCCCTAATCCACAACCACCATACTCTCCCACTCCCTCTGCCCTCACCTACCGTTGATCATTGCTACTAATAAGACTGCATAATTGCTACCTGTGCCATCTACAATACAACCATGACTACAATATGTATACCCATGCTATCTTCTCATTGTCTTTTATCATCCCTCCTCTCCAGGACTACGTTTTCTTCTCTCCCCCTATGTCTTGGCCTCCCTCGGCTATATAGCACTCCCTGGTTGCATTTAGTTCTGGTATCTCATACTGATTAGTACTGCATTGTATTAGCTCAACACTGTATGTATCTGAATAGCACTTATGCAGTTGATTGTTGTTATTTGTAGTTCCATAGTACACGTACAACACTGTATGTATTGTTTTCCTCTGAATGTACTTGATTGTGACTTTGCTTGATCCTCCCATTTATGTACCCCCTCCCCCCAGGACGATTATGGAAATGGGCTGTTTACAGCTCATGTTGTCTTTCCTGGTGAAACCTTTTCAAATAAATAAAATAAAATAAAATAAACAAATGTGGGAATGAGTAAAATGCCCTGCTGAAGTACAGAAAGAGGACATCCAGTAGCCTGCCCTGATCCAGTGCACCCGTCACCCCTTCAGAGAACTCCACCACAATGATCTGACATGATCTGACCTTAACAAAGCCATGCTGATGATTGCCAGGTGATCCCATGCCTTCAGACCCCCCTCCATCCTCTCCTTCAAGATGACTCCATCAGTTTTACCACTACTGATGTCTGGCTAACCGGCCTATTGTTGCTCGGCTCCTCTTGTGAGACACTCTTGTGTATAGGCATGATATGGGCCATCCTCCAGTGATGAGGCACCCACCTGGACTTCCGGGTAGGATTTAAAAAGGTCCACCAGTGGTGTGACCAGGGTATCTAACTGCTCCTTAAGCACCCTGTGATGGATCCCATCTTGTCCTGCTGTTTTATCCCTCTTAGGGCAGGGCCTTAAGGGCTTCCCAAATCCTCCCTCCTCCCTCCCTCTGGATCTTTCAACATCAATTTTCTCCACTTCATCTGCCGGTCCCCCTACCCCCTCTCCTAGATGTGCCGCCACCCCATCCTGTTTGGTAAAGACCACTGCCAAAAAGTCATTTAGTACCTCCACCTTCTCCCCCATCACCAACCCACTCCCTATCCTAAGCCGACTAATCTGCCCCTTCCATTTTATTCTTTCCCTGATATACCTGAACGACCCTGTTTCCTCCCTTCTAATCCCCTGTGCCAATCTCTGCTCTGCCCCATCCTTTGCCTACCTCACCACTCTGGTGACCCTCCTTGGTACCTTAGCATACACCCTCTCGGATATGGCTCCCTGAGAACATTAGTATCGGCTACAAGCAGCCTTTTTGTCCATCACTACATCCTGGACATCCCTTGTCCACCAACTCTGCCTCCTAGCTTTTCCCCACTTGCATCTTTCCTTTGTGCAGTCCTTGGTATCCTGCAGGAGCACCTTTTTTATAATTTACAACTGGGCCTCTGCGCACATGCTTTGCTTGATGTCCTCTAAGTAGCCCCTAAGGATCCGCTCCATCCCCCAAAGGTCCAACCCTCTAAAATTAACTACTTGTCATTCTTGTGTGTTCTACCTGCCCCCACCAAGTTCTATGGAGAACTAAACCGTGGTGTATTCGTTTCCCGCAAGTGGGTCCCAAACAAGTAGGTCCCTGATGGTGCTGCTCCCTGCTTGATGATGATGTCATAGTTCCCCAGTCTGCTCCTGGAATATTCAGGTCTCTCAGCACCACAGTATTGTCCTCTACTGTACCACAGTGGGCCACGTAAGGTTAGCCACCAGGTCTTCCTCCTGTTCCTCCTCCTGTCCTTTTGGTGTACATACTACCCAAAACTTCACTTGTTTTCCCCCTTGATCATTGCTGTTGACCAAAAGAGCCTCTGTTTTATCCACCTCTTCCTCAGCCTTGCTTTTCACTATGCTATCCCTAATGATAAGAGCTATCCACTTCCCTTCCCTCCACCCTATCACTTCTGCTTGTTGTGTACCCTAGTAGGTTTATGTCCCAATCCTGTCTGGAAGTAGCCCAAATCTTTGTGACTGCCTCCACAACCACCTCCATTCCATCACAGCACCTGAAGTGCTGACATGTTGTTTATCATGCTCCTGGTATTTATCAGGGCCACCCTCAAACTTGTGCCCTTGCCCCCCCAACCCTGACCTGATGCCACCTTACCCTCTGCCTACAAGGACCACCTCATGCACTATCAGGTGCTCCTGCCCTGTGCCACCTCCCTCTCTGTCTCTCCCCTCTGTATTACACTTTGGCCATATTTGTTGAATCATTGATCTGTATCCATAAGGACTCTTTAGTTCCCTCCCACCTCTCTGAATCCACACAGTTCTGTCATTCTCTCACATACAGTTAACATTTATTGAGGTACAATGTATTTATCAAATCTGTCAAATGTGAAATGTCTACATTAATTTCACACTGACATCGTGTTTCTTTACTCGACAGCACTGTAAACTTCTGTCACTGTTAAGGATGCAAGTACACAGATGGAGCCACTGTTCCAGCCTGCATACTGCTTTTCCCCTGTTTCCAGCTGTGATTCTGAATCTGATTCTGAATTCATCGATGATGCCAGAGATGTCACCTATACTCCAAGCTTTACTGACACTGACAGTAACGTGCATGACACTCTGCAGAAGAAAAGGTGATGTATCTGCAACTGCTGACATGCAAACTTTCAAAGCTGTTGCTAAAAGTACTCATTGTTCTTGCACTGGTGAGTAAAATAGTAATGTCATGTGTTGCTGTTTTAATCAAAGGGAGCATGTTGCTGAACCTGATACTGCGTGATGGACTGACACTGTGTGCACAGGTGTCAGCAGTCATCAAGTCTTCCTTTTACCATCTTAGGAACATCACCAGAATTAAGCACCTTGTTCCATCTGATGATTTGCCCACATTGCTCCATGCCTTTGTGACCTTGCGCCTTGACTACTGCAACTCCCTTCACCTGGGGCTTCCGAGGGGTTATGTCCGCCGCTTGCAGTGCTTTGATATCTTGAATTGTGCTACATAAATTAAAATTATTATTATTATTATAAAAGAGAAATGTATAGCAGGAACAGAAATTTATCATTTTTGAAACATGCTTGATGGAGCTGTTTGAAGTATGTGGTCAATGCCATACAAGGACAATTCCATACATTCGTAAATGTATAGGAATGATGGCAGGAGTACAACAGCATTGCCATGATTGCGGCCATACTAGAATGTGGAGTTCTCAGCCAAACATTGGTGTCTATCCAGCTGGCAATGTGCTATTGTCTGCCACAATAGGCTTTTCTGGACTATCACCAGTACAGACACTACATGCTCTGAGGCACATCAACATACGTTGCTTATCCGAAACTGCGTACTATAAGCATGCAAAGAACTTTTTGCAACCGTCCATCATCAGTGTTTTGGAAATGGAGAAGGCTGCAATAATAAGTAATATTAAAGGTAAACGCACATAAGTTTTTCTGGCGGGCGATTGCAGGTGCGATAGTCCGGGTCATTCAGCTAAATTTGTCACCTATAGTCTCATGGACATGGAGGCATGTAAAATTCTTAGCGTTGCACTGGTTCAGGTATTCATCATTTTTGTTTTCTAGAGTTACAAAAACAACTTGGTTTTGTAGTCTTTCATTTACTGTCATACCATATAATTTAAGAGCAATGAAGTTCCAAGTGCATACCATATGGAAGTTGAAGGGTTAAAACATAGTATAGAAGAAATAAGAAATGATGGCTTGAATCTGATTTGCCTAGTGACGGACCACCACCCACAGGTTCAGAACTACCTGTGGGAGAATGAACCTGGAATAACGCACCAATATGACATGTGGCACTTTGTTAAAAGTATGTAGCTATGTTTCATATTACATGTCCATTCGCAATAGTTACTGTGTAATTTCTCAGATGGACAGTAAAGGCCATAGCTTTGTACTGAGATAACTAATTCAGTTTAAGGCTAACAATTTAGATGGACTCATTTCTTGTTGTTAGGCATAACAAAGAAACTGGAGTCCATTGCCAAACAGTGAGGTTGTGAGCAAGTACAGGATTGGATCAAGAGCATAAAGAATATGGTCTACTGGATCCCAAGGTCAACCCTAGACGGCAATGGAGATGTTATGCTTGCCAAGCTGCAATCGACTGCAAACCATATTCAGCACATTCACGACCATGAAAATGAGTTATTTCCGAAATGCGCACATGGACCGCTTGACGAATCCGTTCGCAAGTGCAAATGGTTGCGACCAAGTAAGTTAATTGAGTACACATTGCCAAAACAAGTGTCACTGCCTCTCTGAGTATTATGCAACTAATTGCCAGTGTCACAGTTCCAAGTTGTAGCTTGCTTTCTGTTCTTGATGTTGTGTAACATGGGTGCTTCTATGAGGTATGTTATTCCAATTATGCTTTATGAAGCAGGAAGACACAACTGTAACGTTTTTATTCTTAGGAATTTGAAAGATACTGAATGTATAGTAAGCGGACAATGACGCCCCTATAAATACTCAGCTGATGTGTCGCAACCAAAGTGCAGATATCCTCATCCGAGGATGCTCTGCAACCTTGGTGTCTCAATCGCTGATTCCCTGCAAATGTTCACATCCAGATAACATTGTCTATTTTTTTACCATACAGTATCGCTTAAGCAATAAAGTATGACCAGTGGTTAGATTTACAGTCTGTGAATCACCCCCTAGGGGTATAATGTGGCCCTAGGCACAGTCGATTGACATATTGCCACAAGGGGGTGATTCACTGATTATTACTCTAACTCCCCATAGTGCTTTATTACTATTAAAACAATTTTTTCCAAAAGAATAGGGTTGTAATAATATTTTTGAAATGTTTTCCTCATTTAGAGGGACAGTTTTATTAAAATAGTTCTACCACCAACAGTTTTAGGATGCGGGTTCAAAATCAGAATGCATCATTCCAGTCATTCAGTAGTGATGATGGAATGTTGACAGGAAGAGTGCATGTACAGTACCATTGTTATCAGGCTGTACATGACAGTATAATGTGGACAGATAATGTGGTTATAAAACTGATGATTATGGTCCCAGTCTCTGACCTTGATTTGTGCTTCAACAGCAATGTGAAACAGATGTATTTCAATACAGACAGATGTTCCACCACACACTATACACTGTAATGCCGTTGCCTTTTACTTCTTCATTGTTTTGCTAATTACTTGTGTAAAGTTGAATAACTGCATAAACACTTTTGTTTTTTCAACAGGTGAAAAGTCATTTGAAAAAGTCAACCCCATACTGTCATCTAACATGGTTAAACGTGATGTCAGGAAGCTTTCTCCACATCATCAGACGTCCTCCCTGGAAAGCTTTCACAGCCTCATTATCCAATATGCTCCAAAATGTCATGCTTTCGGCTACAAAGGGATTCTTACAAGGTTAGTCACTGAATGTAATCATAAGTGGTAATTGTTAAGTAACGTCACCTTTTTATCATAACTTGAAATTTGTTAATAGCATATAGTGTATGGTGGAATATTATAAAATGGGTCTTGAAAAACCTGTAACCTAATTGGTCAAAACATGTCACATGACCGTGTGTAAATCCTGCAACAGCCAACTGGTAAAGATTCTGATGATCATTTGTTTACTTTCTTTGGACCTACTTCATTTTTATTTTTAATGACTGATTTGTTATATAATCGCAAAATAATGCACTTCGGGACATGTGTATTAGTGTGATTTACACACTTCTTGTGTGCTTGAAGTCACTCGGCTGCACCTCGTGACACACCACACAAGGCATGTGTAAATCCCACAACAACACATGCCCTGTCATGCATTATTGATTAAATGATGTGGTTAGGTGTGTGGTACAGAATATATCTGAATGAGTGGTAAGTGAGCTCAGGGAATATCATGAGTGGTGGAGTTTAGCAGAACCATGACCGATGGTTCCCTGAGCTGACTTGCCACGAGTTCCGATATTATCTGTATGACACACTTACCCATCATGTATACTTTTTATACAGTAAGACTGTTTTGTGCTCTTTTTCTTTTTTAGGATGTTACCACACTTTGATGTCTGGAGTTATCACACCGAAGTGACAATACGTAAGCAATAATCCACACCAGGGTGTGCGGTTATTGGGGATTAATCAACACCCCGTGTGCATTGAGAGTCACGAGGCTGCAGCCATGGTGTCCTCACAGCATACTGGGTGTTGAATTATCGCAAAGTATTGTAGAATACATCACTAGCCAATGTGTATGTCTGGTTATGAGTATCGGAATAACAATTCACTCTTTTTCTGCACATAGGTAATAATACAAATAGAAATTCACTTACATAACATACCCTTTTACTGTACAACAGGGTGCTGTTGGCAGTGTTACACTTCAATGCTAACACAGACAGGGAACAAGCTGTGAGTGCTGATGGAAAGGGAAAGTTTACTGCTGACATCTCAAAGTACAAGGGTGGTCAAGGAGTTGTAAGACCAAAGAAGACTCTGACATCATATGGTGAGAATATATCTTGATATATATATATATATATATATATATAATTTATTTTTAATTTAGTCATATGACAAACAGTAACATTAAAGATACCATATTACAGACATAACAGTCACTGTGGCACCTCACTAAAGGTTGTCTGCACATCGAAGGTATGACATTGGTTTGTGATGCCGAAAGTTTGCTGAAATTTAGCCCAGGAAATGAGTTAAGCTAAACTTGCAAGACAATATGTGGTTGGGATCCAGTAGTGCATCAGTACGTAGAGGTTCACTCTGGAGAGTGGTGACACTAAAATACTATACTGCTAAGAGGGGGACAGGTGACAGCAGACGTCTGTTGATGGTAATCCCTTGACGTTGTCATCATCACATTTTTGTAAAAAAAAAAAAATAATGTTTAAAACTACGTTGATCTGATACTTGGAACAGGGGTATCCAGTGGCGGACTGACGGACGCAAGCAGTAGGTTACCATCAACAACTACCACCACACACAGCTGTGCCTCGACACACGTGGCAAGTGTCATCCCATCACCCTCTGACACCTGCATGCCTCACACATACGGTGCCGCCGGTCATCCAACTGATGCTGGTACTGTGATTTTATATACAGTAGGTAGGTGCATGCTAGCAGCATCAATTGCATGACTGTCAGTGGTGGAGGTCTTCAGAGGGTTGTGGCACTGACCATGTGATGCAAAACACCCACTACCAGGTCCGAAGGTGTGTGACTGTGCCATGGGGAGGTGGCTTTACAATGAACAACAATGACGGCCATGACAAGCAGTAATGGCTGAGGTGGCCATTGTGGAATGGCATCCTGTGCATGCTTTTGTGGATGAGGTGTCCATAACAACATGATACATTAGGTGTCATATGTCGTCGGTGTGGCCAGTTCCGCTGGCAACTCGTGGGTGGTGGAGTGAGCAACCCCAACCCTTCAAGTCAGGCACTGTCTTCCCACCCCGCTGCCCCCATTCCAGCATGTCATGAATTGTGGCGGACAGCACAACCCACCCACATACCTCCACGCATGCTTGACGACAGAGTTGTCTGTGAATGATATCTCTGTACACACTACAGCCCATTTGTGGGCCCTGTCAACCAAATGGGCTTGCAGTGTGTACTGTGCCCCTGCATTCACATCTGAATAACAGAGTACAGTACACACTGCAAGCCCATTGCTCAACAGGGTCCACCAATGGGCTACAAGGTTTACAGAAGCTGACATTTCTGTCGGTGGTCAGACATGGTGGTATGTGGGTGGGTTGTGCTGGCCGACACACGTCGGGACCTGCTGGCACAAGGGGAGCAGGGTGGGAGGAGAGTGCCTGAGTCAGATGGGGGGGACAATGGATGACCAGGCATTGTGTGCATTTGCAGACCTTATTGTGATTGGGTCTGTTTGTGGTAGGGGGGGTGTTTCTGACATTCATGGCTACTGCCGCAGGGTGCAGCAATTAATCATGGAGTCGGTGGTGGTGGTGGTGGGGTTGTCTGCACATAATTCTGTAGTGCCGCAGTGCTGTGCCTACTATGGAGTATATGGGCCGGGTGTTGGGATCTCCAAATCCTGCGGTACAACTGCAGAAAGGAGCGGCATTCAGATGGGGGGGCCCGAGTGGATGGTGATTTTTTGCTATTGTTCCTCATATCATGTGATTTGATATAAGTAAGCATTCAACATCATGCGTTACAAGTCCCTACCGGTGTGGAGTATTATCCACTACCAACATACCATGTTGTGTGACTGTGCTTTAAACACGTTATATTGTACTTCTCAATACTGAATGTGTAACAAAAGACACAGTTAAACTATCTGTAATTGTACTTTAACTCTAACAGCATTTGTAGAGAAACTTCTGGTACAGTTTGTAAAACTGGTAGAATGAGGAAAACCACAAGATGAATGGTTTACAGGCAATGTGCCTCCACCACTGAACTCTCGTTTCCCATACATACAAAAAGAAGAGGTGATTGACAACTGGATGAAGAACTGAAGAGCTAATTCATGAGGTCACTGAACTACGGTGGTGGTAAAAAGCCAACATATTCATCTGAAGGCCATCAATCTCTTGTGGCTTGGACTGCGCAGGCAGGTATCACCACACTAACTCTTCTCCCCAGCCAGCCTCAGCACCAGCGTACAAAACTTCTGTAAGAAAGAAATCGCTGACGGCTGCAGAGAAAAAAATAAAACAAATAATACGTTTTTGGAAATATTATCATGACAGTTTGTCAAATGAGTCATTTCACATGTTACTATTGAATGACAGTTTATGAATAGTTACAGCGTTGGCCATTACTTTCCTATTGTAACAGAGGGCCACTCTACCACAACATGCTATGCAACCTTGGGACGTGATGCTAGGCTGAGCACAGAGGTGACCTACATTATAGTCTTCTTGGTGCACCTTTAGAATTGTTTTGTTTTGTTTTTCTATTGTGATTGTCACTCTATAATGCAAGTTGTGCACTGCGTATTTCATGACAAATTAACCGTCACAATATAAAAAGCATAAAGCATGCGGGTGCCCACAATACAGTATGATGGATCTCACCACTGCGCTCTGCCTATCATCACGTCTGAACTTTGCATTGCGTGGCATCGTTCTCTCACTAACGCATGATGCTGACTTGGCTATCGTGTCTTCCTGGCAAAAAATACCATTTGCTCTGTCCGTGTGTGTGTGTGTGTGTGTGTGTGTGTGTGTGTGTGTGTCGGAGGGAGGGGCATACAATGATGGCAAACAGCTGCTGTAGTAAATAACAAAATAAATAAATAAGCTGCCATCGCACCTTCGACTTGTACATATCCACTTCATTGTTTAATGTGACGGGGTCATGAATGCCATGTGACTAGCAGCAGCATCTTCTGACCAAAACAAAAGTCTTACAAAAAGTCAGAGAACTGTTTTCTAAATAATAAAATACAATGATGCCAAGAGACACCTGGGTGGGGGGCACTTTAAAATAAAACTCCATCTCTTGTTCTGGATGTGGTGGTGCATGGGGAGGGGGGGGATATGTAAAAGATAATGCCTCTGTGAGGGGGGTAACAGAAGATGGAAAAACACAGAAAGAGGGACTACTTTACTAAAAAAGGTTTTTTCTCTGCTTGAATTTGTTTTCAAATTCATTTCCTCCTTTATTGTGTAACTTTGGGACAACATCAAGAACATCCTTGGTAAAGATCAAAAGCAGCACCCTAAGATTGTCAACATTAATAACTCATCCTCCTCAGATCCGCTAGCCATAGCTGATGCCTTTAAGCAGGCCTTTACAGACCTGTCCTCAGTGCTGCCTCCAGACTACCTCCTGCCTGTGGAGGACCAAGGTTACGCCAACCTGCTCATAACTAACCACCCAGCCTTTTACCTTAAGAAGGTGACGGTGAAGGAGGCCCTAACGATGGTCAGGAAAGTCCTAGGCAAAACCAGATTGGGGAGTGGCGGGCTAGACATGAAGTTACTGTCTCTCACCCTTGATATTCTTATCATGCCCATAACATAGAGGATAATGTATGGTCCTCTATCGTTAACCGGTCAGTTAACAGTCGAGAGGTTGCCAGGGCAACCATGTAAACCTCGAGAGCAAAGCTCGAGAGGTTTACGTCGCCATGGCAACATCAAGACAGTTAAAATTGACCGGTTGCCGATAGAGGGACCATACATTATTTTTTATAGTGTATGGTCCCACCTCAAAAGGCTGCTTACTTTTCCATAACTAGTCACCGCTGTGGCCCTTCAGTCCTTCCCAAACCGCTGCTGTTCGCGCATCAGTTCCCTGTCGAAAAAAAGCGTGCACATGCGCAGACCACTCGCTGCTGTTAACCTATCGATGTGACGTAAGATCGATAGGTTAACAACATATCTATGTCACATCGATAGGTTAACAACCTTAGGAAATGATGATTTCTTAAGGTTAACAACGTTCTAACATACATTATAATGCTATTTAATAAATCCTTGGCCCTAGCTCAATTTCCAGAGGTATGGAAGCAAGCCCTGGTAACTCCAGTGCATAAGAATGGTGGCAAGGTGCTGGTGTCAAACTACAGGCCAATATCCATCCTCTCCTCACTATCCAAAGCTTTGGAAAAAATCGCGGTAAGTCAACTCACAGAATACCTCAATAAGAACAATCTGCTCTGCCCAAACCAACATGGCTTCAAGCAAAAACACAGTACCACCACAGCACTGCTGGAATACACTGACTATGCGCACAAGGCGCTGGATGAAGGCAAATTGGTGGGGTCCATCTTCATTGACCTCACCAAAGCCTTCGACACCATCAACCACCCTCTGCTAGTACTCCAGCTTGAAAGATTGGGTGTGGCACCAAACTCTGTGAATTGGTTCAATGACTACCTAACACACAGGAGCCAGCGAGTCAAAATCGGGCAGACGTTATCCAGTTCCAGAGATGTACTCCTAGGAGTCCCTCAAGGATCAATTCTAGGGCCCCTGCTTTTCAGCCTCATTGTAAATGACCTACCCACAGCCTGTGTCACCAAACCTATCCTGTATGCAGACAATGCTGTGCTGCTGAGCAGCAGCACCTCTCAGGTTGCCCTACAAACAGAACTACAGAACTCTTTCAGTAAACTCGAGGACTGGTTCAGTAGGCAGAAGCTGCTACTAAATTACAAGAAAACCAAGGCCATGCTACAATCCAGCCCCTATAACAAACACAAGCATGCTCCCCTCGTAATCACCAAGGCTGGTGAGCAGATTGAGCAGGTGCACTTGTTCAAGTACCTTGGAGTCACCATTGATGACTCTCTCACTTATATGCACCACATAGACTCCCTTGTCAAAGTGGTAAACACAAAGATCGGGGTCCTCTATAGGCATAAGAAATCCCTCATCCCGGAAGCACTCTGAATCTCGGTCTCCAGCTCCATACTTCCACGATAGACTACAGGCTGGTGGTCTATGGAGCTGCTACTGATACAGTGCTCAAAGGGTCCAAATTGCACTCAATAAGGCATGCCGCCTCACCCTGTGTGCAGATCACTACACTCATACTTGCACCCTGAATGAGCGCATAAACGCTTAACCTAAAAGACAGGATCAAATACCAAACTTGCCTCCTGGGAAAGAAGGCACTCCTCGGAAAAACCCCACCCTATATAGGAAACCTGCTCAAGGCTTCTCCCTCAACACACATCACCAGACGGAGGAAGAATGGAGCAATGTCCATACCATTCCGCCGAACCTCACTAGGGCAGCATGCTTTCTCCTATCGGGTCCCCTTTCTGAATAAATGAACTCCCGATGAAATTACAAACAAACAACAGCCTCTCTCAATTCAAAGTAGGCCTCAAACAGCACCTAATGTCTAACTCAAAATGCACCTGCTTCTCAGGCCCCACTTGATAGACAGACTTACCCCCAAGGTAACACCCAGCAGGGCTACCTAGAGAACCCTGCCTCCATTCCAGCCTAGCCAAGGGCTTAAGTAAGCTGTCAGTCCTCTTTAAACGCACTTGGTACTGCTCCTCCCACCCCCCACATACACACATCAGACTCGACAAAGCCCTCTGAGCTGCTCCCCATCACAGCCCCCTGTTTCACTATCCCCACCTCTCACTCTCTGCGATTGGTTTCAAACCCAATCTCCTTATTTCACTGTCATCCAGCCTCTCGCCATCTGGGTGGGCCAAGCGGTCCTTATCTGCCAACAAATTCTATGTTTCTATGTTTCTATGCAGGTACTTTGCCATAGTCTATAAACAGATTTGGAGGTTTTCAGGGGTGTGCTACCTAGGGCAACCGATTAGAAATAGCTTAGTATTCAATTACAACTGCTCAGTTTTTTTTTTCTCCTATTTGTCTAATTGTCATGTAATCGCTCTTTAATGCCTAATGATCAGGCCTCTGTAACCACTGAATATGTGTATTGTCTTATTGTCCACCCTGACGTGGAACCTTTGTAAAAGAGATCATGCTCAAAGGTCTTTCTGAAATACTAATTAAACATTAAACAATTAAACAAACTTTAGAAAGATTTACACAGATGACCATTTTAAAAGTGCAATAATACCATCCATGGTGGTTGTACTATACATGATCTTCCAGGGGCTATAAGGCCCGATGCCTGCAGCGTCGGGCCTTAGCATGGACTGGGCAGTCTGATATAGCACAATAACGACCACCATGTCGGGTATTGTTGCTTACACTGTACTGCCCACCAGCATCCATTGTTGAACACTATTCAATGTTGCCAACACCCTGTGTCTGCAGACAAACACCCTTCATCTACCTAGGCAAAAGCCACAGTCATTGCTACTTCAGTACACAATAACTCATTATTTTGTCTCCTTTATACCATTGAATATGTATAAAACATACACAGTGCTCCATATATACTTTGGGCAGCACTTAGTGGCCGCAATATTCAGAATTGCGCCTGTCAATGGCGCATGTGGTGGCGTGGCGCAACTATGTTGTGCTGATGACACCTGTGGATATATTCAAAAGAGATGAGCAATGGCTCTTCCCTTTTGAATATATCAGGTAAGGTGCACTGTGCAAATACCATGTGCTGATGCATCTCTCCCAGACAGGGATGAATACCAGGAATGGGAATTGCGCCAGAGCAACAGAGTTATGCTGGGTGCAAATTCCTGATATTCAGCCGGCAGCATGCAAATGGGGCCATACTGTATGCAGGGCATAATGGGGCCATTTGCATGTCATTATGGCCCCATTTGCATGCATTGTGCAGGGCAGGCCAGCAACATGCACGTGGCACCCTGCACAGCATGCGGTGCCACCAGAGGACGGCTAGTGGTAACCATCTCCCTCCCCATAGACGCGATTGCAATACATACCTGATTAGAAGATCCATGGTAGTCTAGTGCCATCACCCTCCCTCCCGATGCTCCGATTGCTGGTAAATGAATACCCCAACACGCCCTGGTATTCAAGTGGAACATCCCCCCCACCTGTAGCTGCGATGCCCGTCATTCATATATTTGTGAATGACTATAACAGTATGCACTGCAAGCCCATTGGTCCACACACTGTGGACCAATGGGCACCCATCTGATAAGAGTAGCTGTCAGTCGGCCAGCCCGTGGAAGTGTCTTGGTGGGTGATGCTGCCCACCGATGATGGAGGGAGGCGGGTGGGCAGGGTGCCCTGTATGGGTGGGTTTGGGGTGGAGGGAGACACTGGACCACCAGGGTACTATTTACGGTGCACATATTGGTTATCGGGAATACAGGTGGGGTGTGGGTTACTGCTACACTACCAGGGAATAGTACCTATCAATTAAGGGGCATCACAGCTATGGGCGTGGAGGGGAGATTCAACTAGACTACTAGGGAGGGTTGAGATATTCATTTACTGGTGATCGGAGCATCGGGAGGGAGGGGGGTGCCACTAGACTACCTGGGATCTTCTAATCAGTTATGTATTGCGATTGTGGCTATGGGGCGGGGGGGTAGTGCCACCAGACCACCAGGGAACATATGGGTGCTTGTGGGCAGTGTTCTGGGTGGGCAGGTGGCCACCCATGGCTGGAGGTTGCTGTGTTGCACCATGCAGTACAGCAGCTCACTTGTGGGTGGCCACTGTTTCAGTTGTTTTATTCAGGCTAAACTTTGGGTGGTGGTATGAGGCGCATCCCAGAGTTGCGCCAGCATATGCACCGCACATCCTGGGCTGAATATTGGGATGTGCCTGCATATGCATGGGCACACCCCTGGGGATGCATCCCTTACATTATGTCTGCATCAGGACTTGTTCTCTGCAAGTGCCTCCTTTGAATATTGTCCCGGGCACATTTCTGTGGTTGCTGGCACAACTCAGTTGCGCCAGGCACAACCCTTTTGAATATCTGGCCCAGTAAGTACAAAGCAGTCATTTATACATGAACATACTTCAACTGAAACAGGTGTGTCATGTTGCAGGTATCATAAGGTATAACATGAGTTGCTGAACCATACAGAACATATCCAGTTGAATAGATTAATCCACAATATACACACAATTTAAGTGAAGGTACAATGCACATCATAGATTGGTCATAAGGGTCACAATGTGAACTGCTGTCACTGTAGCATAAACTCATGTTATCAGTGCGCATTAACATACTCCAATCATGGGAAATTGTTAACGTTATCACAACACCCACACATATATTGACAATTTGTGAGTAAATATTAAGATGATTACTTTACTGAAACACCACTTCTATAAAATTGTAGTCATACGTCCTCAGATAGGCAAACTGAGTGTCCTCCATACATCAATCATAATCAAATTACATGTTTGGATCAATGGAAGTACCTGGTAGCCGGTGACATGCACTGTTCTACCAGTGGCCCAACCATCATCACACCACTGTGTCCACTTGTCGGTTCAAGCAGTGAAGGTAGACTATTAACTATATACAGGGGTGTGCTCACAGCATCCCACGACCATCCAGCGGCCATGGATGTGTGATTAATGTTGTTGTACTGACCATCCAGTGCCCGGCAATCACTACCATGTCTTGGGGGAATGTGGGTGGTGGTGCAAGGGGGGTGCATGGGTGGGTTACCTGACCAATTTATGGACATGGTACCAGGGTCAGGGAAGGTGCACAGTGAGGACCAAGGTAGCTTTTGTATGGTTGCATGTGTGTGTGTCCAGGTGAACAACATGAGGTAGTGGCTGCACTATGCTGTGTGGGCAGTGTCCTGCACAAGTCAATATGGGATGTGGCAGTATGCTGTTTGTGGTGTTGTTGGTGGTGTGGGTGGTGAATGGTCCAGTGATAAACCCTTTGATGGGAGATGATTAATGTTTTCGGCAGGGTGGCATTACAGACACATGGGCACACATGAAATGACTGAAACGTGCCAATTTTAAGCAGCACTTTAGAATCGTGCAATACGCACTTGTTGTATGTTAACTAGGTATGTCAATACAGTGTTCTACAATATTGATGTGCTGTCTGGTTGTTATGAAATGTTCATTTTACTACCATTGTGTTCTCAGAAGTTATGCATTTGAAAATTGTATTAGTCCTGCAAGGAAATACATGCTAAAAATTGGTGCAATGCAATAATATAATGTGTCCCTTACTCACTTGTTGTCTGGTATTCCATCATTTCCATAGTACTGCTGGTATGCAGCCTCAGCAGTCTGCAACACCCAGATACTGAGACAAACATGTTCTAAACTGGGATGTTCAGTAATGCAGCAGGGGACTTCAGAGTCTGTAATGACATTTGGTGTGTCATTCAGCTTGTCAACCATTCTGGCTATCTCCTGACAGCATCTACACTCCACTTCGGTGGGCATTGCAGCACAATTTCCACAGTGACACCTGAAATTCAAACTTCAGGGTAATTAGTTTGTAAAACTTTGTAGGCAATCACTTTTTTGCAACATAAAGTATTGAATGTATATGATACAAATGATAGATTTTCAAAAAAATCATTTTCAGCATGATGATGTTACATAGTGGAAAGGCAATGACATCAACTGAGTCCCCGTGGCCAAGTCAAATGGATAATGCGCACACACGGTGAATTGATGGTCAAACAGCCCCACCCCCTCAACAGCACATTGACCACCATCTGGCAAATGGAATCACACCACCCACAGATACCTCCGTGCCAGTCCATGATGTATCCAATCCCTGATCCACTTGTGCTCACACCACCACTGACTGTGGCACACATGCCCTTCATCTGTGGTCAGTGTACATCCACACCCACAGCATCAAGACACACCTATAACTGTTAGCCTGTGTCGTGTGCTGGCAGGGCTAGTGACATGACCATCATCAGACAGCTACTCGGACTGCGGACAGTGCTTTGGCAGATGGCAGCTACAGACATGTGAGGGGGGTTGTGATAATGACTGTCCAGCACACAGAAACCACTACCATGTCTGAGGGGGCGTGTCACTGATGCAGTGGGTTTAATTTACCACTGATAAGTGCAGTGGGTACCAGGGTCAGGGCAGACATCAAGTGTGGACCAGTGACGCTGCCATGCAGCTTGGGTTTGCACTGACCACCAATGAGGGTCATGGGCACCAGGGCTGGGGAGATGCCACGTGTGGTCCAGGGAAGCTGTGCATGATGATGATGACCTTGGTGCATGATTGGTACCCCCATGCTAAATGACATGCACAGCAAGGCAATTATGTCCACTGAGTCCCCCTGGCCAAGCCAAATGGACAGTGCGCACACACGGTGCATTGATGGTCAAACTGCCCCCCCACATCAGCACATTGACCACCATGTGGCAAGTGGAATCATGCTACCCACAGATGCCTCCATGCCAGTCCATGACATATCCTGACCCACTTGTGCTTGCACCACCACTGACTGTGGCATACATGCCCTTCATTTGTGGTCAGTGTACATCCACACCCACAGCATCAAGACACATCCATAACTGTTAGTCTGTGTCATGTGCTGGCAGGGCCAGTGACACGACCATCATCAGAAAGCTACTTTGACTGCGGACAGTGCTTGGGCAGATGGCAGCCGCAGACATGTGAGGAGGGTTGGGGCAATGACTGTCCAGCATACAGAAACCACTACCGTGTCTGAGGGTGCGTGCTGCCGACACAGTGGGTTTAATTTGCCAACAATAAGTGGAGTGGGTACGAGTTCACAATGATGCCAGTCATGGTGCAGGATGTCTGTGGTTGGTTATGTGCGTCCAGTTCAACAACATTGCACAGCCAATGTCAATATGGGTCTTGGCAGTGCATAGTTGGGGGGGCACAGGTTGCTCTCTGCTACCAGAGCAGATTGAGCAGGACTGTGTAATGCACATCAAATTAATACAATCAACAATTGCGCTGTCTAAATGTGTCACCAGTGGTCAAGGGTCAAATCAGCACCACACTACAAAACCCCATGGTACAGTACAGAAATACAGTACACATAGCAACATAAATGAGCAGGTGGTCAATTAAACCCCCCCCCACACACACACACACAACGCAGACACGAATTGGAAATAAGACACTAACAACAGAATCGCATAGAACAGTGATAGTGACTTGGGAAAAGACTTTTATTACAAAAAGCAGATAGGAAGAATCAAGGGAGAGACAGATAGTAATACTTGACTTGTCACAAAATGAATAGAAACATAGAAACATAGACTTTGACGGCAGATAAGGACCACTTGGCCCATCTAGTCTGCCCATTTCCCTACCTACAGGATAGGCCGTAGATCCTAGTTAACCAACAGCCTATTTCTTCCTACCCCCCACAAGAATTGCCTTATGTCTGTCCCATGCATTCTTGAATTCTCCCACAGTTTTAGACCCCACAACCTCCTCAGGAAGGCTGTTCCATGCATCCACTACCCTCTCTGTGAAATAATACTTCCTCACATTGCCCTGAACCGCCCTCCTCTATCTTTAAATTGTGTCCCTTGTTCTTGCAAGTCTCTTTTTCTGAAAGATGCTACCCTCTTGGACTTTGTTGATTCCACTGAGGTACTTAAAAGTTTCTATCATGTCCCCCCTCTCCCTTCTTTCCTCAAGGGTATACATATTAAGCTCCCTTAGTCTCTCCTCATACGGCTTCTCCTGCAGACCCTGCACCATTTAAGTTGCCCTCCTCTGGACTACCTCTATCCTGTCTATGTCCTTGCAGAGATGGGGTCTCCAGAACTGGACACAGTACTCCAGATGGGGTCTAGCACATAAACGAGGACTGAGACGCAGAACTGAAGGGAGCCACAGTTACAGGAACTTTATTCACTGGTCATCAACAGCCCCAACCCCCCAACAAGGGCAGTAAAACACATCAAAACAGGGAAAATACATGGGCAACAAACGACATACCAGTCGGTGTTGTCCGTGTGGGTCACGAAGGTGCTGTCACCCGACTGAGAGGATCCATTGACCTATTCACTGCTACCATACACTGAATTAAAGACATAAGGGTCTTTGACATTAAATGGTGCAGTTTCATCGAGTCCAATTTCATTGTTTGACAGTTCACTGTCCGGTTCATGTCCATCACTACTAATGGCACTGCTGATTTTTCAGTCGTTCATAAGCATACGTCACATGCCAAGATGCGCTAAAACTGACGTGATTGACATATGCTTCAGACTCTTCCAGGTAAGAAATGAAAAGTTCATTAAACATACTTTTAAAAGGATTTTTTGGGGGGGAATACAGAAAACACATGCTTACTAGTAAGGATATACAATATACTGAAGCAACGCTTGTCTCATCATGGGAGCCCCTCTTTAAATTGCACTTACCTAATTTCCTCAGTTCCCAGTCCAACTTTAAAGAGTGTATATATGTCTCTGGAACAGAGAGGAGTATGGTTTTGGACCCTGTAGGTAAGTATAGGGTAGGGAGTGAGTAGTGGAGGGTGCTGAGAGGTGGGTTATGGGATGGGGGTTGGACGGTGGCACAAAACAACAAGAGATAATTTCTTTTCTTCAGGGTTATAAAACAAAAAAGAAAGAAAAAGACACAGGATTTTTTATTTTTTAATTGCAGGAACAGTACCTGTCGACACTGGGGATTGGGCATCCCAGTCTTGACTCAATATTTGGGGACAGCAGGGGTGGGTACCCCGGTGTCCCTGAGTGTTGGGCTGGGGGTAGTCTATGCGGGGCAGGATGTTTCACAGTGAGTGGAATTTGGGATGTTTTTTATGCGGAGTTGGGAAAGGACAGTGATCAGGAGGGGGGATGTTTTGCAGCAGGTGGGATATTTTTTATGTGGAGTTGGTGCAGGGGTTCAGAATGGCTGGAGGGGGCAGGGCTGAAGAGTATGCAGAGGGATGAAGTGGGAGTTTTTTTTTTAAGCTAGATGAGGAAGCATTGGGGGGAGAGAGAGAGAGAGAGTGAGAGAAAGTGAGAAAGCGCACTGATTCACACATAATATATGTGCTTCAACTCCACTGAAGGGTGGAGAAGAGAATCATAATGTGGTGCATCCGATATCTCTCTGTCTCTGACCCTACATAGAAACATAGAATTTGATGGCAGATAAGGACAGCTTGGCCCACCCCGTCTGCCCATTTCCCTACCTCATGGATAAGCTGCAGATCCTAGTTAACCAACAGCCTGCTTCCTCCTACCCCCCACTAGAATTGCCTTATGTCTGTCCCATGCTTTCTTGAATCATCCCACTGTTTTTGACTCTATGACCTACTCAGGAAGGCTGTTCCATGCATCTACAACCCTCTGTGAAGAAATACTCCCTCACATTACCTCTGAACCGTCCTCCCTCTATCTTCAAATTGTGCCCCCTTGTTCTTGCACATCTCTTTTTTTGAAATATGCTACCCTCTTGGTCTTTGTTGATTCCCTTCAGGTATTTGAAAGTTTCTGTCATGTCCCCCCTCTTCCTCCTTTCCTCAAGGCTATACATCTTAAGCTCCTTTAGTCTTTCTTCATATGTCTTCTGGTGCAGACCCTGCACCATTTTGGTTGCCCTCCTCTGGACAGCCTACACCCTGTTTATGTCTTTGTGGAGATGGGGTCTCCAGAACTGTACACAGTACTCCAGATGTGCTCTTACCAACTGTCTGTACAGAGGGCCAACAACATCCTGTTTTCTACTGGTGATGCCTCTCCCTATGCATCCCAGTATCCCCCCAGCCCTCCTTACTGCCTTCTCACATTGCTGGCCCACCTTTAGGTCATCTGATATGACTACCCCCAGGTCCCTTTCCATTTTTGTTGTTGTCAGTATCTCACCCCCCATTGTGTACTCTTGCCCTGGGTTTTGTTTCCAGGTGCTACTTGCACTTCTTTGCATGAATCTAAGCTGCCATACATTTGACCAGTCCTCCAACCTTGCCAAGTCCCTTTTCATCCTTTCCACCCCACCTTGCGTATCAACCCTCTTGCAGATCTTTGTGTCATCTGCAAAGAGACATACCTTCCCCTACAGTCCCTCCGCAATGTTACTTATAAAGACATTAAAAAGGACCAGCCCCAGTACTGAACCCTGCGGTACCCCACTAGTAACCTTCCTTTCTTCACTGTGGACTCCATTTACTATTACTCGCTGTGTCCTGTTGTCCAGCCAGTGTTTTACCCAAGCTACCACCCTGGGACCCACTCCCAGCCTGGCTAATTTGTTTATTAATCTTTTGTGTGGGACTGTGTCAAATGCCTTGCTAAAGTCTAGGTAGGCCATGACCACAGCCTCTCCCTGGTCTACTACTTTGGTCACCCAGTCAAAGAAATCAATTAGATTTGTCTGACATGACCTTCCTGCTGTGAATCCATGCTACCGTGGGTCCTGTGTCCCACTGGCCTCTAGGTACTCAACAATCCTTTACTTCAGAAGTGATTCCATCATTTTCCCTACCACTGAGGTCAAACTGACAGGTCTGTAGTTTTCTGCCTCTGTCTTGCTCCCAATTTTGTGAAAAGGAATCACATCCGCCCTCCCCCAGTCCTCAGGTGCCACACCATCCTCCCATGATTTGTTAAAAAGGTTAGTCAGTGGTGTTACTAGTTCTTCCCTTAGTTCTTTTAGAATATTGGGGTGAATCCCTTCAGGCCCCATTGCTTTATCCACCTTCAGTTTTAAGAGTTCTTTCAGAACCCTTTCTTCTGTGAAAGGACTAATATCAATCCCCCTATCCAGAGTGCTTCTATTGACGGGATTAGGTCCTCCTGCTTTTCCATTGTGAATACTGAGCAGAAGTATTTGTTCAGTATCCCTGCTTTTTCACTGTCACTGTCTGCCCAACCACCTTCCTCTTTATTCAGCCTCAGTATCCCTGCCTTTGTCTTTCTTTGCTCCCCAATGTACCTATAAAAGGTTTTATGCACACAAATGTAATCAATAAATTTGAATGTAAACATTTGTACAATCAATAAATCAGACTTCTTCAACAAAGTGAACTTGTGCGCACTTCCACAGCTTGCCTGTGGGTAGCTGGCCAGGTTAGGCCAGTTATTCATGGCCTAATTGTGGGCCATGCTGCTCTGGACTGTGAGGGGTACTTTCCCACTGAGTATGCCGCAGCGTGCATATGCATGGGAATGCACACTTGACTTGCACAGCATACTATCTGTGCACACCCTGGCCCATTCCCTTCCAGCTGGCACATCCCGCATGTTTGAATATCACACTGCGGCACATTGTTGCAGTTGTGCAGCACATCTCTCTTCTCCGCTGGGAATCGCCATGCATCTCCTTTGAATATAGGGGCACTGCACTAGGCTACCATGAAGAAATACATCATCAACATGGTAAAATTGTGACCCCACTGAAAACAAGATATTGCATCTAATCTGGGACATCCTGAGTAAATACAGTGTAAAAATCTGTAAATGAAGCTTCCCATGACAATGAGATATACAGTAGCATCTCCCCTGCGCTGTCCATGATACAAAATATAGGATAAGAAATATTTAAAGGAAAGCTACTCCTCAGCAGTCTGGAGGCTGGCATGTTACAAAGGGGAATGAGGGAGAGTGTGGGCCTGCAGTGGTGTATGACAGCAGGAAGATACAGCATTGACAAGGCATGCATTGGAGGTATGTCAGTGCCCTGTTACAGCTTGCCAGGGACATACACATGACTGCATACACTGGTGGGTCCACAGCTTGTGTAGTGCCCCAATGCATGGTACAGCCACTTGGGTTATTCTGGAGTGCAGGTCCCCAGCCTGGGTCCAGTGCAGTCGGTGGCTGGCCATGGCAGGGTGTGGAGGGCAGTGCCAGTCTCTGTAACAGGTCTACATACCGAGGTGGTGGGTGGGGGTCCTCTGTGCTATGGGTATGGACTGTGGTTTCTTCTGGTGTGATTGGGTCCGGGGGGGCCTACACTATGGAGCTCTTCGGGGATGGAGTTGGATTGATTGGGGATGGGAGGGGTACCTCTAGTCTACCAGAGCTGCCAGGCTGCTGTGCACCTGAGTCACCTCTGCAGCCCACCTGTGGGTGACTGGCCGGGCTAGGCCAGCTATTCATGGCCTAACTGTTAGTGGCACTGCTGTGGACTGTGAGAGGTGCATTCTCACTGGGCGTGCTGCAGCACGGCATATGCAGGGGAACGCACCCTCGACTTGCATGGCATACTATTTGTGTGCACCCTGGCCCATTCCCTTGTGGCCGGTGCATCCCGCATGTTTGAATATCACACTGTGGCACATTGTTGGAGTTGCTCAACACATCTCCCTCTTCTGCCAGGTTGGGCCACACATCTCCTTTGAATATGGGGGCCCTGGACTAGGCTACCCTGAAGAAATACATTATCAAAATGGAACAATCATGACCCCACTGAAAACAAGATATAGCATCTAGTCTGGGACAGCCTGAGTAAATACAGTGCAAAAATGTGTAAATGAAGATCCTTATGACAATGAGATGTAGCATCTCCCCTGCGCTATCCAGGATACAAAATATAGGATAAGAAATATTTAAAGGAAATCTACTCTAAACTGAAATTCATTGTGTTCACTGACATAAACAGTTTCTTTATTGTTTTATAACATATTAGAATTCAGTATTTATTTTGAATGTTGTAGCCTTGAGGATTGTGTGTGTGTGTGCACGCGCGTGTGTGTATGTGTGTTTGCCGTAGCTCAATATATTTTGTTCCCAAAAAGCATTGTAGAAAATGTCTGCTGATTGCTACATATTTAGTCTGGGTAGTTCACTGAAGACCTGGCATATGTCTGAGACAGTTCTTATCAGATAGTGTCTTTAGAGGTTAAAAAACAGTGTAAATTATAGATTTGCTGGGAAAGGGTGACATTTACGAGGTATGAATCTTTCTTGAAAGACAATACATTCCCAAGTGAAACTAGTAGCAAGAAGCTGTTTAAATTCTAAGTATTTAAATGTGCAAGTTGTTGCATTCTGAAGGGGGTAAACAAATCTCTAGTTCCAGAGACATCAATAGGGAGAAGGGCAGGGGTAAATGGAGAAAATGATAAAGGCAATAAGGACAGAAATGGGGAAAAAAGAGGTAAGGCCATCAAGAAATGGAGGGTAATGAGTACCAATGCCCGTAGTCTGGGCAACAAGCTCCCTGAACTGGTGGCCTTGATGGAAGAGGGATGCCTGGATATTGTGGCAGTCACAGAAACATAGTACACAGAGAACTATGATTGGGATGTTAACATACCAGGGTACACAACCTACAGGAGAGACAGGGAGGGTAGAAGAGTGGGCAAGAGACATTCAGAGACCACAGGTTGGGGAAACCATATGAGCTTACCCCCCATAACAGTGACACAGGACAAATGGCAAGTGCTATTGGTGATGCTAGTAAAGGAGGGCAGGATGGGAGGGGGAGGAAAGGGTGGAAGGTGGTTACCCTTAATGCTAGGAGCCTTGGGAGGAAAACTGCAGAGTTACAGGTGCTCATGGCAGAGGGAGAGGTGGACATTGCAGCCATCACAGAAACATCGGCCACCCAATGCAATGACTGGGATCTGTCTGTACCCAGGGTACAGGTTATTTCATAGGGACAGGGTGATTGGGGAAAGGAAGGGGGTGGCACTATATGTGAAGGAAGACCTGAAGAGTGTAAGGGAGGAAGGGGAGGAGGGTAGTACAGAGTCACTTTGGATGAAAATCCAGGATTCCAAGAATAGGATTATCAGAATGGGAGTGGCGTACAGGCCGCCCTCTCAGATGGAGGAGTTTGACAGAGAACTAGAGGGACAGATCAGGAGGACTTGCGAGAAGGGTAGCATGGTGATTGTGGGGGACTTCAATATGTCAGGCATTGACTAGAGAACCCCAACAACCAGGAATAGAAGGGAACAGGTACTGCTGGATGCCTTCCAGAACAGCTTCCTGCAGCAAATGATCAGTGAACAAACCAGGTTAGGAAATGCCCTTGACCTTGTGCTGGCAAATGGGGAGTTTGCTAGAGAACTTATGGTGGAAGAACCGCTGTCAGTGAGTGACCACCACTCAGTATGACTCACATTGGATATGGGCATGGAAGGAGTGGAATCCAATACAAGGGTGCTGAACTTCAAGAGGGCCAACTTTGGGAGGATGAGGGAAGTGGTAAAAGGGTACCTGACTAGAATTCAACTTAGTATGGGCACTAACTAGACATGGGAGCTCTTAAAGCTGGGGATAGTGGAGGCAACCAAAACCTGCTGCAAGTCCCAGAGCAAGAAGGCTAGGGTTAAGAAACCGAGCTAGTTGAGCAAGGAGGTCATGGAAAAGGTAAGGAGGAAAAGAGCTGCCTTTAGGAGGTACAGGAAAACAGGGAGGGGGAGAACAGGGAGGAGTACCTGACAGAATTGAAGGAGGTGACACGGGCAGTAAGGGGAGCCAAGGCATCTATGGAGCTCAGGCTGGCACAAGGCATTAAGAAGTGGGAGAAGGACTTCTTTAGGTACATCAGGGAGAAAAGGAGCTGTAAGGACCACATAGTAAGGATTAGGAAGGAGGGGGGTTGGGTGGAAGCAGGGTGCAATAAGGCAGAAGCGCTAAATGATTACTTCTGCTCGGTATTTACTAAGGAGAAGAGGGGGGTGATACCCAAAGGAGAAGGAATGGCAGACACAGGAGGGGAGGGGGTGACAGATGGGGAAATCATGGAGGGCAGAGTTTGGGAGGGTTTGAAGGCACTGAGGGGTGGACAAGGCACCAGGCCCAGATGGTATCTACCCCAGAGTACTGAAGAAGTTGGTAGAGATCCTTGTGGGACCTTTGACAGACCTATTTAATGCCTCACTACACTCAGGGTGTGTGTACCTCAGGATTGAAGAATGGCTCATGGAGTGCCCCTCCACAAGAGTGGCCCCAAGGATGAACCAGTGAACTACAGACTGGTGAGCCTCACATCCATCGTGGGTAAGCTGATGGAGACTATCCTGAAGGAGAGGCTGGTGGCCCTTCTAGAGGCCAAAGGACTACAGGACAGCAGACGGCATGGCTTCATACATGGCAGATCTTGCCAAACCAACCTGGTGGAGTTCTATGACTGGGTAACTAGGCAACTGGACTGGGGCCATGCAGTGGATGTCCTGTATCTGGACTTCAGTAAGGCATTTGACTCTGTACCGCATGGGAGGCTGGGAAGTAAGTTAGAAGGCACAGGGGTGGGTGCAAAGCTGGTGAGATGGGTACAGAACTGCCTTCAGGGAAGGCAACAGAGGGTGGTGGTGGCTGGGGAGCTCTCACACCCAAGGGTAGTGATGAGCGGTGTTCCACAGAGCTCAGTGTTGGGACCAGTGTTGTTTGGGAAATTCATTGCAGACATATCATTAGACATCAAGATCAAGATCAGTTTGTTTGCTGATGATACCAAGATGGGAGCAGTGGTGGATGACCTAGGGGGATGGCAGGGGTTGCAGGATGATCTGACAAAGCTTGAAACCTGGTCAGACACCTGGCAACTGGGGTTTAATGCCAAAAAGTGCAAGGTGCTACATTTTGGGGTGAAGAACCCAAGGAGGAGGAGTTATCAGCTGAGGGGAGTGCAGCTAGCCCAGACAGAGGAGGAGAAGGATCTGGGGGTGCTCATTACAGGGTCAATGAAGAACTCAGCACAATGTAGGAAGGCAGCTGCAAAGGCCAACAAAATGCTGGGTTGTATTGCAAGGGGGTATATCCTCGAGGAGGGAGGAAGTGATTCTGCCACTGTATAGGTCATTAGTTATACCTCACCTGGAGTACTGTGTGCAGTACTGGTGCCTGTATCTGAGGAGGGACATTAAGTTACTGGAGGGGGTGCAGTGCAGGGAAACAAAGATGATCAAGGGGCTGGGGGACTTATCATATGAGAGGAGGCTGAGGGAGTTGAACATGTACTCGCTGGAGGAGAGGAGGGACGGGGGGACATGATTGAAACCTTTAAGTACATGAAAGGAAAAAACAAGACAGGTACAGGGGGGCTGTTCAAAGTAAGGAGGAGAGGGACACCAGGTGCCATGATATGAGACTGGAGGGAGGAAGGTTCAGAAGGGAGATGAGGAGACACTTTTTTACAGAGAGGGTGATAGCTGAGTAGAATGCGTTACCTGCAGAAGTGGTATCCAGTAGAACAGTGGACTGCTTCAAAAGGGGATGGGACAGGACAAGGGGGAGGGTGAATGGAGGGGAAGGGTAGAAGGAAGGGGCAGCTGCAGAATAAGGGGTGCTAGCTGCACATTCGAGGAGACTTGATAGACCTTTAGGTCTTTATCTACTGGCAAATTTCGCATGTTCGTAAGAGGGTGAGGAGTAGCTGTCTGTAAGGGAAGGGATAAAAGCAATGGAACAAAAGAGTAAACAGGAAGGAGAGGAGAGGAGGCACTGTGGGTCACCTTAAAGACTGGAAATGGCATCACAATCCGCACAAGGGTTGTATACAGACCCCCATCTCGGGGAGGGAATGGATAAGGATATGATAGCAGGCATCCTTAGGATGGCAGAGAAAGAGGAGATACTGTTGATGGGGGACCTGAATACGCCAGATATTAACTGGAGCAACTTTGCTGCAGCCAAATCCAAGAGCAGGGCCATTCTCAATGCCCTACAGGGGACATGCCTCTAACAGCTAGTGTTGGAACACATTCAGGAGGGAGCAATCTTGGACCGCATACTCTCAAATGGGGACAGTGAGAGGATCTCAGATCTAGAAGTGGGTAGCTATCCAGGAACAAGTGACCACCAAACAGTGTGGTTCATGATAAACTTAGCTGCAGAATCAAGCCATACAAAAGTGAGGGTACTGGACTTCAGGAGGGCTGACTTTGGCAAGATGGGAGTGCCTTAGAAATGCACTAGCAAACAGGCAAGAAGGAGAGGTGGAGCAACAATGGGGACACATCAAAACTGCCATCACAGAGGCAACAAGCGTTTGTCTGAAGCAAGTAAACAAATCAGAATGAAAGAAAAAGCCACTATAGTTCTCAAAAGAGGTGGCAGGGAAGGTTAGGGAGAAAAAGATAGCATTTAGGAAGTATAAAGAACCACAGAAGGAACAGGACAGAGAACTGTTCCAGTTAGGGCAGAAGGAAGCAGGGAAGGCAGTCAGAATAGCAAAGGCCCAAACTGAGGAAAAGATAGCCAACTCGGTTAAGAAGGGGGATAAAACCTTTTATAGGTACATTAGGGAGCAAGGAAAGACAAAGGGAGGGATAGTGAGGCTGAATAGAGTGGATGGTGGGTGGGCAGAGAGGGACAGTGAAAAAGCAGGGATACTGAATTAATATTTCTGCTTAGTATTCACAAAAGAGGAGGAGGGGGAGGTACCTAATCCAGTTAACAGAAGCACTCTGGATAAGGGGGTCGATCCCAGTCCATTCACAGAAGAAAGGGTTCTGAAAGAACTCCTAAAACTGAAGGTGGACAAAGCAATGGGGCCTGATGGGATTCGCCCCAGAATTCTAAAAGAATTAAGGGGAGAACAAGTGACACCACTGACTACCCTTTTTAACAAATCATGGGAGGATGGTGTGGTACCTGAGAACTGGAGGAGGTTGGATGTGATTCCCCTTCACAAAAGTGGGAGCAAGAGAGAGGCAGGAAACTGCAGACCCGTCAGTTTGACCTCTGTGGTAGGGAAAGTGATAGAATCACTTCTGAAGGAAAGAATTGTTGAGTACCTAGAGGCCAGTGGGGCACAGGACCCAAAGCAGCATGGGTTCACAGCAGGAAGGTCATGTCAGATGAATCTAATTGATTTCTTTGACTGGGTGACCAAAGTAGTAGACCAGGGACGTACTGTGGACATGGCCTACCTAGACTTTAGCAAAGCATTTGACACAGTCCCACACAAAAGATTAATAAACAAATTAGCCAGCCTGGGAGTGGGTCCCAGGGTGGTAGCCTGGATAAAACATTGGCTGGACAACAGGACACAGAAGGTAATAGTAAACAGAGTCCACTCTGAAGAAAGAGGGGTTACTAGTGGGGTACCGCAGGGTTCAGTACTGGGTCCAGTCCTTTTTAATGTCTTTATAACTAAGTGACATTGCAGAGGGACTGGAAGGAAAAGTATGCCTCTTTGCAGATGACACAAAGATCTGCAACAGGGTTGATACACAAGGAGGCATGGAAAGGATGAAAAGGGACTTGGCAAGGTTGGAGGAATGGTCAGAAGTATGGCAGCTTGGATTCAATGCAAAGAAGTGCAAAATAATGCGCCTGGGAAACAAAAACCCAGGAAAAGAGTACACAATGGGGGGGGGGGAGAGGTAGTAACAATAACAAAAATAGAAAGGGACCTGGGGGTAATCATATCAGATGACCTTAAGGTTGGCAAGCAATGTGAGAAGACAGTAGGGAGGGCTGGGAGATACTGGGATGTATAAACAGAGGCATCGCCAGCAGAAAACAAGAAGTTGTTATCCCTCTGTACAGACAGTTTGTGAGACCCCATCTGGAGTATTGTGCCCAGTTCGGGAGACCCCATCTCCACAATGACATAGACAGGATGGAGGCAGTCCAGAGGAAGGCAACTAAAATGGGGCAGGGTCTGCAAAAGAAACCATACAAGGAGAGACTAAAGGAGCTTAATATGTATACCCTTGAGGAAAGGGGGGGGGGACATGATATAAACTTTTAAGTACCTCGGTGGAATCAACAAAGTCCAAGAAGGTAGCATCTTTCAGAAAAAGAGATGTGCAAGAACAAGGGGACACAATTGGAAGATGGGGGGGGACGGCTCAGGGGTAATGTGAGGAAGTATTTTTTTCGTGGAGAGGGTGGTGGACATATGGAACAGCCTTCCTGTGGAGGTTGTGAGGTCCAAAACTGTGGGGGAATTCAAAAATGCTTGGGACAGACATAAGGCAATGCTTGTGGAGGGTAGGAAGAAATAGGCTGTTGGTTAACTAGGATCTGCAGCTTATCCAATAGGTAGGGAAATGGGCAGACTAGGTGGGCCAAGCAGTCCTTACTTGCTATCAAAGTCTGTGTTTCTATGTTTAATAGGCAACCAATATTAAACACATATTTAACAAGCTGTTTAAGTTTCCTAATGGCATCTGATAAGCAGCTTGAAGTTATGTCTCCAACATTCTTAACACAAAGAAGGGAATATTTTATTTCAGTTGGCATAGTGATTTGTAGATGTGGAAGGATACATTGAAAAGTCCAAAACATGTGTTCCACGATACTTCATTTTCCAGCTACAGATAGCAAGATGTCTGTAGGCTCCACCCACAGCCATAAAAATGCAATTTACACTTGAGTGATTCACCACAGACCATATGTGGTGATTATCCTGCTCCCAACAAACAACAAACACACAAATCCCACACCTTGTAGGCAACATTTTCTTCTTTCTCAAGTCCAACAACAGTACACCAGAAAAATATTTAAAAAGTAGAAAAATATGGAAAATCTTCACTTAGCTATGGGAGCTCCACACAGACACATACTGTACATTCTGCTGCTGCCAGCATTCAACAAGTGATATAGAGAAGACAGTTTCAGAGTGTGAAAACATTGTTTTCCACAATGGGGCAATATGTTTTAGAAATTGTGTTTGCAAGTGAGAAAACCATTGTTCAAACTTGTCATCAGCCTGTTACTTTTCTGGTAAGCAGACATTGGGGGGACAGGATTGAGACACCCTCCTGAGTGAGGACCGACCGGGTCGTAGAGAAACAAAAACAAAAGTAAGAAAATAAGGGATGGAAATGTGTCAAGTAGCAGACTTATAGCCTGGACACTGGCACTCCAAGGCATACCTTTAGAGACCCGATAAGCAAAGAACAAAAAGCAGCACTGTAAGCCCAAGGGTTAGCAGAGTTGCATGACTGTACTGTAGAGGAACATCCAGTACAAATGCAGGAACAACTTCCAGGCTTGCAAGTATCATAGCTATGATTACAAACTGGTCAGAGCCAATATGGCTGTGGAGAGCTTTTAGGAGTTGCAAGACAGTGGAAAAGAATATGCGGTGCTTTCGCTGCACCGGAGTCAGATGTACAGTAAGTAATACTGCAGCAATTACAGTACTGTGCATGCGTGATACTTGCACATGTGAAGTTTGCCCTGTAGTCAGCCCTGCACAACATGACGATGCTGACATCACTATGTATGCATGACAGTCATGCATGCGCAGTTCCAAATTAACATCATCATGTTGCACATGGTGTCCATCAGTGCTGCAGTTGGAGAACAGAAAAGTAGTGCGCTGGGAAGTGAATATGTTTATGCAGCCTGTGGAGGGGAGGGCTGCATAAACAGAATCCCTAGAAACTGTGTCAGAGCACTGTGGCAGCACATCTGACAGCGGTCCGGTTACATGCTTCCACAATCCTGTTATACAAATATGATGATGGCATAACATTCATGGGGCTTGGCCCAGGTAGCTGTACAAATCAGATTTCCCCTGATTGTATTAGGTGGGGGTAGTAGCACAGTGGCGGAGCCAGGTTTGGGATCATTTGGGAGCCGTGGGGGGCCATTCAGTCATTCACAGGCTCCACAATGGGCACTAAACAGTGTATAAAGATGGTGGCGGGGTGCCACTACTCACACTGGGGTAGCCAGGAGGGGCGACTGCCCCCCCAGCCCCCCTGGCTCCGCCACTGTAGTAGCAGTTTTGAAGTGGTAGCCGGGTGGCATAGATATAGACAGTGTTGGAGATAAGGGCCTATGCTCACCCAGTCTGCCCATTTGAGCTTGTGTTCAGTTTGTTTTCCTAGAAGTCTATTTCTTACCCCTGACCTCTAGAATTCCTTTATGTCTATCCCATGCATTCTTAAACCTGTGATTGTTTCAGCCCCACCACTTCCTCTGGCAGGGTGTTCCACTTGTCCACCACCCGCTCTGTGAAGAAATTCTTCTCATGTTTCCTCTGAATCGTCCTCCTCCAACTTCATCCCATGCCCTCTAGTCCTGGAACATCTTTTCGCTTAAAAATAGTGTTTTCCTGCACCCTGTTCCTCCCTGTAAGATACTTGTATGTCTCTATCATATCCCTCTCTCTTCTTCTCCTCCAGGGAGTACATGTTCAGTTCCTTCAACCTGTCTTCATAGGACTTGTGATGCAATCCATGCACCATCTTTGTTGCCCTCCTCTGAACCTTCTCTACCCTGTCTATGTCCTTACGTAGGTATGGTCTCCAGAACTTGTACACTGTACTCCAGGTGGGGCCTCACTAGTGTCTTGTATAGCGGAATTATGACCTCCTTTCCTGCTGGTGATGCCCTGCCTATACATCCCAGCATCCTATTTGCTTTACCTGCTGCCTTGTCACACTGTTTCCCTACCTTGAGGTCATCAGAGATGATAACCCCAAGATCCCTTTCCTGCTTGGTGCATGCTATATCCTCACCCCCAACTGATATATTGTGCCAGGTTTTGTGCCCCATATGCATTATCTTGCACTTTGCATTGAATTTCAACTGCCAAACCCCTGACCATTCTTCAAGTTTCTGCAGGTCGCTTCATTCTGTCTACACCCTCTGTGTGTCTACTCTGTTACAGAGCTTTGTGTCATCAGCTAACAGTGAAATTCTGCCTTCTAGATCCCTGCTAATGTCACTGATGAAGATGTTGAATAGGACCGTCCCAGCACTGATCCCTGTGGTACCCCACTGGTCACTCTTCCCTCTGTGGAGTGACAGCCATTTACCACCACCCTCTGTGTCCTGCCGCCCAGCCACTTACCTACCCACCACACTACTGTCCTGCCCACACCCATATTCCCCAGTTTGTGTAATAGTCTTCTGTGGCACAGTGTCAAAGGCCTTGCTGAAGTCCAGATAGGCCATGTCCACTGCCCTCCCCTGATCCACCTCCCTAGTCACCCAGTCAAAACATTCAACGAGGTTGGTCTGACATGACCTCCCTCTGGTGAAACCATGCTGCCTTGGGTCCTGTAGTCCATTGACAACCAGATGTTCCACCAATCTCTCCTTCAGTAGTGCTTCCATGATCTTCCCCACTACCGAGGTGAGGCTGACTGGTCTGTAGTTCTCCTTCCTCTTTGTTCCCACTTTTGTATAAGGGGACTACATCTACTGTCCTCAGTCTTTGGGTACCTCCCTGTTTCCAGTGATCGGCTGAACAGGATGGCCAGAGGTTCAGCCACCACCTCTCTTAGTTCTTTGGGACCCTGGGTGCACCCCGTCTGGCCCCATTGCTTTATCAACTTTTATTACTTCCAGTTCCTTCAGGACCTTTTTTCGTGTAAAGGACTTAGTCCATTTCTGCACCATTCTCACCCCTTGTACTCCCTTCAGACCCATTACCCCCCTCTTCCTCAGTAAAGACTGAGCAGAAATACCTGTTCAATATGTCAGCTTTACTGTTGTCATCCTCCACGCAGCTCCCATCCTCCCCCTTCAGTCTCACTATCCCTCCCTTTGTCTTTCTTTTTTCACTTATGTACCTGTAAAAGGTTTTGTCCCCTCTACCCACTGATTTTGCAATGTGTTCTTCTGTCTGAGCTTTGGCTTCCTTACTGACTTCCTGCCTCCCTTTGCTTCTCCTGGTACTTCTCCCTATCCCCTCTGTCTGTGTCTTTTGTATTGCCTGAATGCAATCTTTTGGATTTCACTTTCTTTGCTACCTCTTTGGAAACCATAATGGTCTCTCTTCCTTTTCCTCTTGCTAACCTGCTTAATGCATAATTCTGTTGTTCTCATAATCCCCATTTTAAATACTGCCCACTGTTCCTCAACCCCTGATTCCTGTCCCATTCCCTTAATGCTCTTTTCAAGTATCTCCCATTTTCCCAAAGTCTGCCCCCTAAAATCCAGGATACGTGTTTTGTGTGGTTTGGTTCTGCTCTCTCTGTGATTTCAAACCACAATGACTGGTGGTCACTGTTACCCAGGTGCTCCCCACTGTTACCCCCATCACACTGTCCCTGTTTGTGAGCACAAGGTCCAGTATTGCCTTCTGCCGAGTTGGTTCCATGACCAGTTGCTTGAGGAAGGCACCCTGAAGGAGTCCAGGATAAATCTGCTCCTAGTTGATATTGCTGGGATGCTCCAGTCCATGTCTGGAATATTGAAGTCTCCAACCAGTACTACCTCACCCTTGTCTGCCATCCTTTGGATGGCTAGCATCAGCTCCCTATCTGTTTCTTCCTCCTGGGCTGGTGGTCTATAGACCACACCTGCGCGGATGGCTGTCCCCATTTTCCTTTCCAGCTTAACCCACAGTATCTCTCCCCCATTTTGTTCCTCCTGGCATGCTCTGGAAAAAAGTGGTCCCCATGTTCGTCTACACATTTTAGAAATGATGTCTTTCCATGTTTTTGCTGTAAAGAAACTGACCACTTTAACACAAAAACAAGTAGTCAGTATGGCCTCCACCCCTCCTTTTTGCTTCAAGTGAGGAACGTCATTATGCGTTTGCATCAGATGTACAGTGGCAGCCATAGATGCAAAATACTGTTAAACAGTAACAACTGTATGTAAAAGCTCTTTTATTTTTGAATGTGTGCTTTCTTAATGTTGTCAATACCACTCCACTCATGGGTACTCTGCTCCTGGATTTCTGTACCCCAAGTGCATTATTTTACGTTTTTGTGTTCAGGACAAAAATGCCTTTCAAATGAGGGTAGTCACTAATCTACATTCTTTATAGTTTTTTTGTTTTCTTGCACGTGTGCAAGAAACATCTTGTAGTAGAACGACATTTCAGAGGTGTGTCAGGGGTGAGTCCAATCCATAGCAATCTACAGTGGGCCTCTCCCTGACAGACCAATGAGCATGCAACCAGACTGTGACACTAGTCACAGTTTCACAGCTGGAAGCTCTTCTCTAGTTGAAAGAAAAAAAGGGTTCGAATGAAAGCGCTTCATTCCTTTCATTCATGCCCTTACTGATCTTACTGCTTGTCTCCCCTCCCATCCTGCAGATGTCCGGGTACCCAGCCATACACTGCATCCCCCACTCTCTCTCTGCCATAATCAGTAAACAGTCCTAGAGGTAAAGAACAATTAAATATTATTTATCCTTCTCCAGTCAGACGTCCGCATTGAACTTGTTTGTGTCGCTATGTGAATGACAGTGCGTGTTCTTGTTCCTGAGCTCCTCTCGCTCCAGTGCTTCATGTGTGCCACAATGCCCAGCCTGAGCATTGCTGTCTGTGATGGTACCCACTGACCTGCCCCATGGATCTCCTAGTGTCCATGTTGCCTCAGTGTGCCCCCCAACCCACCGTACAAAACAAGGCGCAAGAGTGCTGAGAAGTGAGGCAGCATTGCCTGCAGAGCTGTACCTTAACCATGACTGGCAGGGAGAGAGCGACATGGGCTGCGGGGACAGACACCAAGAAGGAGAGGCAGCAGTGACCCCCACCCCCAAAAGAGAGCACAGGATCGAAAGAGGTTGTGAGTAGCACCAGTGTCAGGGACAGAGCAGAGAGAGAGAGAGACCTCAAACAGTGACAGCAACATGCTGAGATGTGGCGAGTACGCGGAATAAGAGTGATCACCAGGTGACAGGCTGACACTATTGCAGCAACACTTTGGCAGTGTGAAATTGGGGGCAGTGCAATGTTGTGACCATAACCATGATGACTGGTGGCTCCCAGATATTCATTCAATGAGTGGCCTGTCCCCTAGCAGAGCCTACACCCCCTCACCCCCTCCCACTCCCACCACCTGAGACAGACACAACAACAGCGAGAGCCGCTTCCAGTGTGGCATATATGTACAGATCCAATCTATTCCAGTTAGAGATGGTGTCAACCCCCACCCCAACAGAGAAGTGGAGTATAGTGCGCACCCGAACTTGGTTGCCATCCATTTTATTTTCGCTCACTCTTTCGGCACCTTGCTGTCGGTCTCTCTGTTTGTCTTTTTGAAGCTTAGTGGAAGCAGACAGCACATACAGAGAGGCAGAGAAAGTGGCAACAAGAGTGCTATGACCAGGACAGAGAACACCATGGGGGAGTGGATGTTTGAGATAGTTAGAGACCAGGGGAGACACAGTATAAAACAAACTTGGTGCATCTATTCCACCACTGCACAAAAGGAGCACCCAGACAGAGCCAGAGACAAATATTTGGGTCACATATCTGCCCCTTCACATTGACTAGAACAGTATAGGGTGGGCACTGGATGGGCACCCCTGGATAGTTGCTGCCCCCTACACCTCCAGCTCACATCAGCATATATGGAACAGTGCACTTACCTGGTCAACCAAAACTGAATAAATAAAAAAATTAAAATAATGACCACTTGGCCCATCCAGTCTGCCCATTCCTATGAATGTAAGTGGTGGCCATCAATGAAAAATGCTAACTTGATTATCATAATTGATCAGATGCTAAAATATGCGATGTGATTTGGTAGTTTCTGTTCCCTCTATCACCGTCCAGACTGATGAAACTGTAAATCTGAAAAATGATAAAAGAGTCTGGGTCAAGAATTGGAACATGAATGTGTGGCAATTGGAAATGCTACCTCTGTGTCTTGTCCCCCTCAGGAGACATCCAGAGATAGGGATGCAGATATTGTAAAATGTCAAAGTGGAACTGCTAAGCTTACAAGTTTAAAGAAAAACACATTCTGCCTGTGCATTTTAATTCCAAAAGGAAATGTAGACAGATCTTACTTTGGAGTAAATGTTGGAAACAAACTGGAGTGTGAAGCCTTGATAGCAGAAATGATTGATGCCTAAGAGCTTGTTTTATAAATTTGCCAATGCCACAGTTGAAATAAAGTCCCTAAAGGTTCTTCAAGATGACTTACAATTTGTGGGTTATGGAAAGGAAGTTCAAAAACAAATAGGTCAAGTTGGGATGAAAGAAAAATTGGTAAAATGAATGTTACACATTCTGTACATGTTACCAGTAAGACAGGTAATGATTTTCAAACTGGAAATAGCCTTCCAAAAAGGCTTAGAACTACTCTGTAGTTGATTACTTCCATTAAATGTTATGAGCAAAGGTAAAAAGGCCTATTCCATATATCCCAAAATTATCCAAATATCCAATAAGTACCAGAACAAATCGGCAAGGGCTGGTGGCAGCCTCCCCCCCACACTTTTGACCAAGAGCATTCAAAGTGCCCCTTCAATGCATGTACAGTCAAAAGGGATGCAGTCATGGTCTTGTTACTACTACAGCCCCCTCCACTTTTTCCCCGTATTCCAGTACCCCTGAGCAGAGTCCTGTTACATTGAAAATGGTGATGCAATGTTCAAGCTGAATTTCATATGTTCTGATGTACCTGTTTAGTCTGTACTGTGCAATTTTGAAAATGTGGTTAAAATGGGGAAAAGGGACCATGTGGTTTGCATACAAGAACAGGATGTGGTGAAGTTTGAGATTACTGCAAGAGAGATTACTTTTTTGCTGCCTCTTAATCTTATTTTGCTTCTGAATCAATGGCCTTAACCACTGTGTACTATGCCCACATAGAGCAGTGTGAAAATGAGATGCCATTAAAGCACCCATCCTTTCTCTATGACATCTAGCGAGAGAAAGAGGGTGAGTATAAGGTGCCAATTAAAGCAAGGCACTTGGTCTCAGCCAGTTCTGTTCTGTGTTTAGGCTACGAACACTGTCTAGTCAGTCAACTGTTTTTTTAAATTGTTTTATTTATTTATTATGATTCTAGATTAACACCTTTGAGCTAGAATCTCTTTTATATACCTGCAGGTTCCATATCAGTTGATTTAACATAGATTGTAAAAACAGCACAATAAACAATATAACAGAGAATAACAAGAACAAACAAAACATTTGAAGGCATTGTACAATGTATGCCAGGCAGTATATTTTACACTGGATATAAAAAACATACACTTAAAGGACAGACGATATGAGGTAGCCAAGGAAGCATTGTCAAGCACTGGCAGTTAAGTGTGTGGGAAGCTAGGTAGGGAGTAGGGAATATGGAGGAATTAACCTGGGAAGTGAGAGGAATGGGAGGGAGGAGAAGGGGAAAAAGTTGGGAGGAAGGGAGTGGATCAGAGAGAGTGTTTAAAGTGAGTGAGTGGGAGGGGAGGTCAGAGCTTCCAGATTAGGGAGCTGCAAGAGTGCTAGATGGAGACAGCAGAGGAAATGATCTTCTTGATGACAGCCGAGGAAAAAATGGTCAGGCAAATTAGTTGATGCAATTACAGCTGTTGTTAGCCGTGAGGTGTTGTTGGAGTTTATATTTGAATGGGCCCAGCTTAACTTCAGAAGAGATGTCACTGTGAAGCGAGTTAAGCCATAGTGGAGCTCTACAGGTGAATGACTGTTGTCCTTAAGTTGAGCAGCAATGGGGGACCGCAAAGATCTGGTTATCTGAACCTCTTGTTTGATGAAGATTACAGAAAGGGCTTAGAATCTTTTGAACCTCGAGGGGTGCGAGTCCTAGTCTAACTTTTTTTTGCAAACAAGCAAGTTTGGTACTTGATTCTATCCTTTAACTGTAACCAACTTGCTTGGGCATAGAAGTTACACGTATGCTATGCAGCAGCCCTTATCACAAAAAAGGGCACTGGGACAATGTGGGGAACTGCAGGCCAATTTGCATTCTCTGCCCACTAGTGAAGGTGCAGGAGGGATTGGTCTACAATCAAATACAGGACTACCTCAAAAGGCACCTACTCCTAGCTGACATTCAACACAGCTTTAGGAAAGGCCATGGCACTGATACAGCCCTTATCCGGCTCACATCGGGCATCCTTGATGCAATGGACCAAGGTTCCCCAATGGGGGCCCTATTCATTGATTTATCCAAGGCATTTGACTTGGTCAGCCATGAACTTCTCCTCACTAAACTTCACCTACTTGGACTGGATGGGCTCTCTGCTACATGATTCGAGAGCTATCTGCTCAACCGAACCCAAAAAGTCCTATGGAGAGGAACCTAGTCTAGTGCTAAACCGGTAATCTCCAGGGTACCCCATGGCTTGATTCTTGGTCCCCTGTTATTTTCTCTTTTTGTCAATGACATAGAGGGGGTTGGCAGGAGGAACAACCTTATCCTATATACAAATGACACTGTCATCTACTGCAGTGATCCGCTTCCTAGCATAATCAGTGCCAACCTCTCGGCCAGTCTAGCTGCACTGGAAGCCTGGTTCTCCTCAAACTCACTTATAATGAATGAAGAAAAAATGAAGGCAGTCCAATTCAGGTCCAGATGTCTTGGCTGAGACCATCGTGGCATCTTTCAGCTTCATACTGCCCAAGGGAAGAGAATAGAGGTCACAGACAAGATCAAGTACCTCGGAGTCCTGCTTGATCAGGTGATGACCTTCCAGCCTCCTATTGACTCTGTTGTTAAGTCCACCCACCAGAAGTTAGGACTTCTTTATAGGCTGGGTGACTCTCTTTCTCATGAGGCTTGTTGTGCCATATCTAACTGCACCCTACTCCCCTCCCTCCTCTATGGGGCTCCCCTGCTGCATTCCCTAAGGGAGGGTGAACAAAGAAAGCTTACTATGCTCTACCACAGGGTGGCTCATTTCACCACCAGTTCCCCCCAAGAAGGCACCACTGCGAGGTCCTTGCTGATCTCCACTGGCCTTTTATGTGACAAAAACTAGCCTACTCCTCTTTGAGCCTGACCTTCAAATTTACCACTGTTGGCCCTCCTTCTCACCTACGTGGGCTGCTAAATCCTATAGTCCGGGGCTAGGGCCTGAGATCCTCCACTGGCCATCCCCTAGACATCCCTCATGTCCAAACTAACTATGGCAGGCGCTCCTTTAGGTACGCTGCCCCACATTTATGGAACCTTCTCCCTGTTGACTTGGCTAATTGTTGTACTATTCAGGGTTTTAAGTTGGGCCTGAAAGTATACCTGCTAGATCTTAGTCTCTGTGGCTGTAACCATTAGCCGGAACTTAGTCTTGGTGGCTGAAACTTGCTTGTCCCACGGCAGTCAGCCTATGGGGTGACAATATATCCTGCATATTGCTGTTACACCTGTCCCCTAAAGCATTGTTGGTTAAGATGTCATATGTCTGATTTAATTTGCTATGTTATTATGTGTATGTAACTGACATGCTCTGTAATGTACTCTATACCCTATCCAATGTATGCTCCAGCTAGTGTGTACTCCTACCAATGTATGTACTACTGTGTACTCCTACCAATATATGTAATTATTGTCTGTAACTAATCCGGGTCACTCCTGAAAAAGGGACCTCTGGTCTCAGTGAGCTTACCTGGTTATCAAAATCTAAATAAATAAATAAATGTGTGAGGCGTGCTGCCCTGGTGAGGAGCCTACAGTTTTTTTTAAGTGCAATGGAGATATATCGAATGGACATATCAGTGGCAGAGCCATAAATAACCAGCTCATAATCTGTGATAGAGATGACAGAGCTGTGAATGGCTAGCTTTAATGCTTCAGCAGTCAGGCTTCGCTTGTGCCTATGCAGCAGCCCGATTCATATGTTGACTGCTTTGGCAACCTTTTCTATGTGGTGGGTGTAGGATAAGGTGCTATCTATGGTGACCCCAAGGTATTTGAAGTGTTGAATCTGCTCAAGGGGGACTCCAACACAGTTTTTGATTATCAGTGCATGAGATTTATGTTTGTTATGGAAGCTATTGAAAAGCATAACTTTGTTTTTTTTTTTGTAATTTAGTATAAGTGTGTGACTACTAAACCAATCCTCCACATTGGTAAAGCTGTGTTGTAGTTGGTTCTCAAGAAGCTTAGGATCTGGGTTACTTGTAAAGATTATAGCGTCGTCCATGTAAAGCAGGATCTGATCATGGCATGAGCTAGGGAGCCTGTTAAGGAAGACGCTGAACAAAAGTGGACCCAGTATGGACCCTTGTGGGACACCTGGCTGGACCGCTTGTCTATCAGATTGGACATTAGCGATTTTCCCCTGTTGTATATGATTTGCTAGGTAGCTTTCTAACCAATTAATACTGTAGTTCCCTTTGAGAGCCCTGAGCTGGAGAGCTGCTCAAGTAGTATGGTGTGATTTACCATATCAAAGGCTTTGGTAAGCGCTAAAAAGGCTGCTCCAACTATCCAGCCTTGATCAAGTGAGTTATGGATGTAGCCTGTGAGTTAAAGTAGTGCCATGGTGGAGAGGGTAGTGGACACATGAAACCACCTTCCTGAGGAGGTTGTGGGGTCAAAAACAGTGGGGGAATTCAAGAATGTATGGGACAGACATAAGGCAATTATAGTGAAGAGTAGGCGGAAGTAGGCTGTTGGTTAACTAGAATCTGCAGCTTATCCAATATGTAGGGAATGGGCAGACTAGGTGAGCCAAGCGGTCCTTATCTGCCATCAAAGTCTATGTTTCTGTGTTTCTATGTTTTCTGAATCAATGTTGTTGGGGGCGTTGGATCTGGTATTTTTCTAAATAATTAACCAACTAGTCAGCCACTATATGCTCAAGTGCCTTTTGGGGGGGGGGGAATGGAGATTGGTCGATAGTTCACATGTTGAGCCCTATCACCATTTTTACGAACCAGGGTTACCAAGGTGGATTTCCACATTTGGGGGAATTGAGATAACCTTAAAGATGAATTCATTCTCTTAGTTAGTGGTGATAGTATTTCATCCAATGTGAGGGTGACAAGCTTAAGATCTAGCATATCACCACTAAATATGGATTTCCCAAGCACCTTTTGGATGTACTTTCTAGCCTCACTTTCAGTAACCACTTCGAAATAGAATGGGGGGATGTGCATGAGGCTGGTCAACTTTCCCTGTGTTATCAGTAATTGCAGTGTCTTCAAAGAAATTCAGGAGTAGTACACAACTGAGGTCAGTAAAAACATTATTAAACGTGTTGGCGATGAGCTTTGGGTCGAGTATCGGGGTGCCATCAATATTGAGCATGGAAGGGGCCAATTTGAGGTCTTTCCCTGCTATATCCTTAAAGTTGCTCCAGAACTTCCTGCCATCACTCCAGGAGTTAGTGAACACTTCCCTGTAGTAATATGTTTTTGCAGTGCGGATGGCACGGGTACATTCATTCCTTGCTTTTTTATAGCCTTGTAAATCCACTTGCCTGCCAGTGGCTCACGCCCACTGCCATAAGTGATCTGTACTCTTCATGAGGTCAATCAGACCTGGTGTGATCCATGAATTGCAGACACTCTTGACTTTCTGTTTTTTTTTAGTGGGGCGTGGATGTCACAGGTGCTACTGAAATGATTAATGAAATACTCTAGTGCTGTATTGATATCGACAGCAAAGTCAACTGGTGACCAGTCTAGATTATGTAGGTGTTATTTTAGCAGTTCTAAGTGCCCACGGATAAGGACCCTACTTATAATTGTTTTGGCCAGTGGTTTAATGAATGTATTCGACTGGTGGCATAGGATAGAAGAATGGTAGCTAACAGCATCCGGGAGGACAGATGTGTTTGAGATGTGTTCGCAATGATTGGAGAGTATCCAATCCAGTAAGATACTTGTCCCTGTCCTGTAGTTTATTCTAGTTGGGGACTCAACTAGTTGGGTAAAATGGACAGCAGAGATTGTATCCTTGAAGGTGCATGCTTCTTGGGAGAGCCAGTTAACACTGAAATCTTCCATCAATATAATTTTGGGAGTTATGGTGCAGGTTGCGAATGTGGTCTATAACTGAGTTTAAACCCGAAACATGCTGTTTAGGTGGAATATGAACCGATGTCACATTGAGGGCTTTGTTATGTGCACCGAGCAGCACTTTGATGGCAAGTGCCTGAATAGTGTCTCTTGTGTGGGGCAAAGCATGTCCCATTAGTGTATCTTTTAGGTAAATTGTACAGCCTCCTCCTCTTTTTGATAACCTATCCTGCCTGAAGACAGTGTAACCTAGTAATGAGATTGTGATGTCTGGTGTCTAGGGTGAAAGCCAGGTGTCCACTACAGAGAGAACACCCCGGTTGTGCTGGGTAACCCAGCCTTGGGAGATTGTCAAGTTTAGACAGGAGACTACAGATATTGATGGATACCAATGTGAGTACACCTAATTTCTTTATACAACAAGGTGTTTGTTGTGAGGGGCCGGAGTTGGGGTGTATATTGCCAGATAGTGGTAGTAGCAGTAATAACAGCCTTCTTAAGTGCTCCATAAGCTGCTTGTGTCTAACTGTGCTCATTTGTCTTCTTGTGGGTCCAGTATTGGGTATACGTTGCGAGACAGTGCAGCTAGATAGGAGTGACAGTGATGGGTAGTACGCTATACTGCCAGGAGGCGACCTCCCCTGGTAGAATGTTGGCAGATTCCATAGGGTAGCAAGAGTTTTGTTTCCTGAGCTGAGAACATATTTTACAGTGCCATATGCACAGAGTACAATTCCTTCCATTGAATACTGGGTAAGTAGGAGTTTCCGATCACGTGACACACTTGTTAGTGTTAGCATTGCAAACAGGATGACCACGCATGGTAGCAGATATGTGGTTGCCATTGTTTATCAAGATGTTAAAGAGGTGCCATTCTAATTTATCACATGTAACAACAAGAGAGTGACTTAAAGATGTTCCAAACCATGAAGGGAGTTTCAAAAGTACAAGGGTTTGTGTTTTGAACCCATAGGTGGGAAAAATCTTTACACTACACCACGTTTATGTGGTACAAGGCCTAAAATCTCCAGTGTACATTGGGTTGGGCATCCTTATATGACTGAGTGCATGCATAGATCTGACCAACAAAATGTATGGGTCACAGAGTTAAGGAGGGCCCCTACCCAGTCAAAGTGACACCACAAACCTTGAGGTCTGAACAAACCGTACATCAAGTGTGCAGAGCAGAGAATGACTTCACTCTGGCTGTCTCAGGTAATGCAAATGAGTTCTCTGTTAGGGTTACTGTAAAGAAAGGTCAGGAAATGCCTGATCTATGTGCATTACTCACACCTAACAAGCAGTTTTGTGAAATGGGTTTAAAGATCCATTGCACAACTTGCTCACATATGAGAATGTTGTTTTATTTATTTAGTTTTTATTAACCGGGACATTTTGTTGACATCTTTTGGCACATGATCCTCCACCAGAGGTTATTACTATAGAGGTTAACTGTGAGTTAGAAACTGTAATATCCCAAATATTGTATGATTTAGAATTGGTTAATCCTATTGTGGGAAAACTACAAGGAAATTGTATGATTTAGAATTGTCTAATCCTGTTGTGGGAAAACTACCAGGAAATTTTATGATTTAGAATTGGTTAATCTTCTTGTGGGAAAATGACCAGGAAACACCATCAAGGGGAGGAAGTACATTCCCATGTCAAATCATGTCCTGATGGTCCAATTACTCTTCAAGAGGTTTGTTCATTTGATAAGGAGGAAGTGCACTTGGGTAGCTGGTTGTGCTCCCATGCCAGTGACCTCAGTTTTGCATGAACTCGGAGCCCTTGGTTTGGCGGCCAGGGGTTCATGTAGCACTGCCATGTGGCAGCACTTCCTGCTGGGGTGTAGGTACTGTAGTTCTGCCATGGCAGTGATCCCTTCAGTGAGCCAGGGAGCTTGCCTCTTCTGCTACATGCATGTATGGCCCACAGATGGCAACTGCCTTGTGTCATGGGAGGTGGGAAGGGCTTCTTGGAGAAAACCTTTAAAAACCTACGTATCCCCACTGCCAAGAATGACAGCTCCCCAGTATTCTCCAGTGCCATGCAATGGATCTCCACTGACCTGACAGTGGGGGGAGCAGCAGAAGAGGCTTGGAGGTCACCACCATTGGTCCTACCAGAGGGAGCAGGCAGCAGTCAAAGGGCAAAAAGCTGGATAAAACAAAACAAGATGATGATCTTGTACTGTCCATAAACAGTGTTGGGTAAGTTACTGTTTCTATTACTTTTGGAAACTCATTCCAGAAAGCTCTGTGCAGTCACTGGCAAGGATGGAGAAGAACTGTAAAAAGTAATACACCTTACAGTTACAATTACTTATGTCTTTTTATACAAAAGTAATACGCAACTGTAACTAATTACATTTATTTGAAAGTAACTAGTAACTAATCTATTACAGTACTTTCAAATAAATGTCATCTGTTATAGTTATTTATTATTTGTGTATTTTTTTTTTATAAAAAGAAAAAAGTAACTGTAACTGTCAGGTGTATTACTTTTTCTAGTACTTCACCCTTGCTAATGACTGCACAGAACTTCCTAGATCAAGTTTCTAAAAGAACTAGAAAGTAATAGAAAAAGTAACTTACCCAACACTGTCCGTAACTTTTAATGAAAGTGGGAGACCACCGAGGTAAATGTACAACAATCCGAGCGTATTTTTTTTTGTAACTGAAGAAAAGGCAGAGTTAGGAGTAAACTTAATATGAGTTTAAAGAGCAAGTAGAGCAAGCTGTTCAAAACAGTAAGTGTAAAACGGAGAAACAAAAACAGGGTTATAAAATGTTTTATGGTATCCAAGAAATGTTCTCTAAAGATGATTGTGACTGTGAGGTAACATATCTTTATGTTACCAGGGTACCCACAGACCGTTGCAAAGGTCCAGTTTATTTACTTCAATACACAATAGAGTTAGCATCTTATGGGTCTATACAAGAAATACTGGATACATTGATGAAGTGTGGAATTGTCAGAGAAGCAAATTCAGTTTATCACTTACCATTTGACCTGTACTAAAACCTGCAGGAAAGTGAAGACTCACAATTGGTCATAGACAATTGAATAAACAAGTACAATTATATCATTGGCACGTGTCATATTTGGATCAAAGTTTAGCAAAAACTGAGGTTGCGCAATATTTCTCAACCCCAGCTGTAGCAAATGGATTATGGACCCTTAAGGTTTATCCAAAAGACCAAAACAACCTTACCTTTGAACAGAGACAATATAAGTGGAGCAGGTATCATTCTGAATACTTGAAATCTCCTACAGATTTCAATGTCTTTCTGTATGAGGCAATGCCTGATGCTGAACATAAGAGAAATTTGGTGTATCTGGATGACATACTTGTGAAAGTATTACATTTGAGGGACACCTGAATGATGTCATAGAAACATAGAGATTTTGCAGGCAGAAGAAGACTTGGAATCCATTGAGTCTACACTGTGCTATCTAAATACACTGCATCCTATTGCTCAGTGTCATTAGTCAGGGGACCCAGATGTGAACTCTGCACCCCCCCCCATTTGTTGTCCACTTCCCTATACCTTGGGCCATCAGTCACTATGCCACTATACCTGTTCCACAATATCTGAAACCTTTGAACAGATTTTGCTCTTATAAGCTCACCCAGCAGTCCATTCCACTTGTCTGCCACCCTCTCTGTGAAGTAAATGCTTCATACCCTCCCTTTTTAAATGTATCCCTTCCCAGTTTATACTCATGCCCCCTACTGCCTGACACCTCGCAACATCTGAATAGGGTTGACCTATTGATCCCATGGGTGTGTTTAAGAGTCTCAGTCATGAGTTGTCTGCAACAGCTTCTCCACCTGCAAAGAAAGTGCTGCACAGAGTATGCTTCTTACTCTGTCTCTGTGAGATTTAGGATCAGGAATTATGCTTTGGAGAACAGCATAATGAAAGCCATTTGCTTTGACCATTCCCACTACCAAGCCACAATCAATGAAAGTACAGTATGTGGCTTTAAAAAAGACTACCTGAGTAAACTGAGTCAGACACCAGATGCCAGAAAACTACCCCCGGAGCTTAACACTAGATTGTGAGGCAGTCTGTCACTGCTGATGGAGGATGTGGAGACAGAGCTCTGAAATGTTATTAAAAGCCTGTGGTTGTTGGCTGGCCTGGTGGCACTGAGGGATGAGGTGCTAGATACCACACCTTGTGCCACGCTTGTGACCTGGGCTCGGGAGTGAGCTTGAGTTGGCGGGGGTCAGCAGGGGAGGGAGATGATTGAGCATCTGATGGACTGCTCTCCTCTCCCGGGGAGGGAGGGATGGCTGTCTCACTCCTTGGCTGCCTCCTGGTGGAGGTTGGGTGGCAGTACTAGGAGTCAGGTAGACACAAGAACATGGCAACATGCATGCACACATCTCTACATGCGTGCACTCACAGCCATGAAGGGGAAGGACAGAAAAATGGAAAAAGATGGCATCTGTAGGCTGTGTGAAGCCATGCCTGCCAACCGGCATCCCGCTCTGTCACTGGCCTACCAGCGGATGTCTTGGGTGGGGGAGGACGGCCCTCCCCTTCCTGACCACACCACATAGGGAAATCCGTGGGGGTACTAGGTGTTCAGTGGTACCAGGGGAGTGGTGGATGAACTTAGGTGGCAAGGTGGGGGGGGGATAGCTGCCTGCAGATGCCAGGTGTGAGGGAAAAACAGAAGCTGAAAAAAAGGGGGGGGCACTGCAGAGCCCGAGTTGAACAGTAGCAGATTGTACAAGCTCTCCATCATATCTCTCTAATTTGTTAAAATCTACAATTTTGAGCTTTGGAATCGGGGCCTTGCCACAGCCTTCTATCCAGCAGGCTGAAGTAGAATCCGGACCCATGGAAACAATGGCATCTCTGGGACACAAACTCCAGAACTTAATTGCTTCAGTCACCACCCTAGATCAGAAGGTGGACGACTTCAATGGTTGAGTTCTAGTAGTAAAAAATTCTGTTGATGGCATTAAGACAGAATTGCATGAAATCTGAAAACAGTCAGACTGTAACATGACTACTAATGCCCTCATGGTCAAGGAAAACCAACATCTCCGAGCACTACCGGAGGTCTTAGAGTATCAGGCCCAGTCAGGAAATATTCGAATTATCGGTCTTCCTGAAGGTAGTGAGGGAGACCATTCGATTATGTTTCTCCATGAGTAGCTGACTGAGAAGCTGTTGCCTGAGGGAGACGATGTTACATGGGATATACATAAACTATATCGTGTAACCCCCAGAGGCTGACCCCAAAATTCAGAGGAACCCTGAACACTAATGGTAGTAACATCTGGTGTTGGAGTTCATGACCAAATCCTTCGATGTGCCCGGAGAGCCAGCCCGATTTTGCAGGATGACAACCAAGTTTATTTTTTTCTGGATATTAGCTATTCTACGCGCCAAAGAAGGAAGAAGTTTGATTCTGTCCGACGCTCTTTGCGGGAAGTGGGAATTACACATACCATGATCTTCCCTGCGAGACTCAGGATTACACACCAAGGAAAGGTATTCTTATTTTATGACTGACCCAGTTGAAGCGGGGAAATGGGCCGTTCGCATGGCGGCTGCGTCCAGGGATTGAGGAGAGACTGTTCTACAGGAAGAAACAGACAAAGATACCTGAATATCAGGACTTTGTTTTTGGCCCTATGACTGTTTGTCATTCTCTATAAGATAAGTACTCCACCAACAGTAGTGTTGTTGATACTGGTGTGCCTTTTGCAATTATCTCTTTATAAGCCGCTTGTTATAGCGGTGGGGTTCTATTTTTGTACCTTTAAGGTTACTTTCTAGTCTTAGGCTTATCGGCTCTGTTTTACCACAGTGGTATTGTTGTATAAGGGGGATTCTGGGGCAAATAATGGGGGGTAACCTCAGTCATCGTTTTCCTTTTTATGAGATGCTTAATGATGTTCCTCCAGCTAGATTTATGGTGGAAAGCGCACATTTCTTTTGTAGTTTGTTTCATTGTCTGTTTACACAAATCTGCTGCAGAAAGTCATATTTGAAATGTTTCTTTTCACATTAAGGCTAACACATGGCACCAATTGTCCTTACGAGGACATGCTCCCTAAATTAGGCTGGACACTGATGGACTATCCTTTACCTTTTTGAATTAGCCATGTTGCTCCTGGACTCGACAACACAGCAAATATGGGACTATTATTATGGGATTTGCTAATGTTTCCCTCCATCGTTGTAACACTACATAGTGAATGCAAAAGTTTAATGTATCCTTTGATTAAGGGGTTGTTTCCCCAATGGTAGCTCATATAGGTGGTCTGTTTACTACATGTATTATATATTGTCATGCTATATGATAAAATGCTAAAAATAAAGTATTACAAAAAAACAAGAAGTTGAAAAAAAAGCCTGCGGTTAGAGGGAGCATTGATAAATGCCAGAGTGCAGTCTATTTCTTTTTGATGGTGATATTTATAGACAGAAGGTAGGGATTGCTATGGGGGCTACATGTGCACCTACAGTGGCTAGTTTGTATGTTGGACAATGGGAAAATGAAACAGTGTTTAATGTGAATAGGAACCCATTTTTCTACAATATTTTATTGTGGAAAAGATTTATTGACGATGTGTTATTAATTTGGAAGGGAGATAATGTTATGCTGCAAGAATTTGTTGAATGGTTACATGGAACAAATCAACATCTTAGATTTACATTTAATGCTAACCGTGATTCTGTGAACTATTTAGATTTACAGGTTAACCGGGGTGAGATCAACACGAATTTATTTAGAAAAGATACTGATGGCAAACGTTATTATTAGCTCAGAGTTGTCATCCCCACATATAATAGCCTAATATTCCTAAGGGTCAATTTTGCAGAATTAAACGAATTGCAGTAAAGTAGAAGATTTTAAAAAGGGCCATGGCATTAAAAATTGTTTAGAAAATAGGGGTTACTCTGAAAAAATAATAGAGGAAGGATATCAATTTGCTGCCAGTATTGATAGAGGTGATTTAATGGCTGATAAAAATGAGATTAATAATAAAGAGAATGGTTTTTATTTTGTAACTACATATAGTGCCCAAAGTTATGAGGTTAATAGAATTATTAAGAAACATTGGCATGTATTATCATGCGAGATAGGCCTGCAGGATGTAATAAAAAAACCACCTATTATGACTTATAGACATGCTCCAACTTTAAAGGATTCGTTGGTTCATAGCCGTTTTACTACTCCAGTGAGACACACCAACAATTGGCTAGGAGAACCTGTTGGTTGTAACCAATGTAAAAATTGTCATGCATGTCAATTCATAAAGAAGAGTACAGAATTTAGTGTCATTAGTAGATGTGATAAGAAGTTTGAAATTAGACATCTTATCACTTGTAATACGCAAGGTGTGATATACTTAGCTATATGTAATTGTGGGGCTTTCTATGTAGGTAAAACAGAGAGAGCTTTTAAGATAAGGGTGTTAGAACATATAAGAGCAATAAATAAAAATGACTTGACATATGCAACTTCAGTACATATTAATGAAAATAGAAATGATGAGGAGAACCATGAGTTTAAGTTTTTGGGCATAGAAAAAATATATAATGGACCTAGAGGTGGTAATTTCCGTAATAAAATTTTAAAAAAGGAAAATGAATGGATTTTAAGGTTAAAATCATATCAGAAACCAGGTTTAAATGCTCATTTGGAATTAAAACCCTATTTGGAGTATAGATAAATATTTTGTAGTGCAATAATAATGCGATATTTATAATGAAAGTTATTATACGTGTTTTGTAGCACTGCATGTTTAAATGGTTAATTTTTATTTTATTGGTTCACCAATGGAATTGTTTTAGTAATTGTGATGTCATTTTGCCTTTGTATTTAAGTTCTGTGTGTTTTCTGGGATGCAGCTTTTGAAAAAGTTTTGTCCGAAACGCGTCAAGCGCATCTTGGTGTTCAATAAATGGATTTTAAAAGTTGCTCCGTGTCCGAATTCTAGTGGGCGAGCCTGTGCTTTAGCTTGTTTTAAACAAGTTTGTTCATTTGGCTAGATGCACTGCTAAATCCTTGTGCACGGTTCGTTTGTTGGAAGATGCAGTCTGCAACAGTAGCTGGTATTGTGAAAACTCACAGTGCTGAGCAGCTATGCGAGAAAGGCAGACACTTGTCTTTCAGCCAGCAATGGTCATAGAAACTGTTGAACCATATGGGGTACTTCAAAACAAACATGAAGAAGGCTGGGAGGAAAAAAAACATTAGACTTCCCTTGGCTGAAGAGGACATTTTTACAGTGCATCACCACTGCCTGCCTCCAGGAACTGATCCCACTGAAACAGATTATTAACCTGGACGAGACTGGCACCCAGCTTGTCCCTTGCAGCCAGTGGACCATGAAAATCACCGGTGCTAAATAAGACAAGGTAGCAGGCTTGGGTGACACAGACAACAAGTGTCACTAGTCCTTGTTTGTTCAATGACCAGTGACCTACTCCCACCACAGGCATTAACCAAGGAAAAAACAGACAATTGCTACCTGGCCTTTTATTTTCCTGATGGCTGGCTTATAAGACACTCTGACAACCACTGGGCAAGCTGTGAGACCATGCGGCTGTATACTAAGCAGGTACTTGTGCTGTACATTTCCAGTATCAAGGAACAGCCAAACTTACATGCAGAACAGAGATCAATGCCGATTTTCAAACTCTTCAGAGACCATACTACAGAGGAGGTGATTTCATCCCTTGAAAACCATGGCATTAGATCAGTCTACATACCAGCGTCCTGCACAGACCTTCTTCAGCCTCTTATCCTGACTGAAAATCAAATCTTCAAAGAAGAGCTGAAGCAGAAATTTATAAAATGGTATGCAGATGCCATCTTGAGACAGCTTCACAATGGACATGCTGTGGGGGACATTAACATCGATCTTAGGATGCCGACCCTAAATGTAAAGCATGCAGAGTGGCTTATTGCCAGTTGCGGTAGAATGAAAGAATGCTGACAGGATATCATGAATGGATTCTGGCAGGCTGGAATCCTAGAAGCCCACACAAACTGTCTGAACATGCAGAGTTACCAATTATTTGTTTTCAGCATCCCTGCTGAAAGTGTCAAAGTGTCAAGTACCCTTTTAGTATGCTTACATTTCCTCCCTTTTGTTTTCATTAATAAAGATTGAAGTACAGTATTTTTAGCAGATGAACCTTGATGAGCACTGCTCGTCATCCCACCCGTACTACACTGTAACTACATGCTACATAGATACATACATAGATACATAGACAGTGTCGGCAGATAAGTGCCTATGGCCCATTTGAGTTTGTAACTTCAGTTTATGTTTTCCTAGAACTCTGTTGCCCCTTGCCCCTGACCTCCAGAATTCCTTTATGTCTATCTCATGCATTCTTAAATCCCGTGATTGCTTCAGCCCCCACCACTTCCTCAGGCAGGGTGTTCCACTTGTCCACCACCAATTCTGTGAAGAAATTCTTCCTCACATTTCCTCTGAATCATCCTCCTCCAACTTCATCCCATGCCCTCTAGTTCTGGAACATCTTTTTCACTTAAAAATAGTGTATTCTTGCACCCTGTTCCTCCCTGTAAGATACATGTATGTCTCTATCATATCCACTCTCTCCCTCCTCTCCTCCAGGGAGTACATATTCAGTTCCTGCAACCTGTCCTCAGGACTTGTGATGTAATCCATGTATCATCTTTGTTGCCCTCCTCTGAACCTTCCCTACCCTGTCTATGTCCTTACGTAGGTAAGGTCTCCAGAACTGTGCACTGTACTCCAGGTGGGGCCTCACTAGTGTCTTGTATAGTGGAATTATGGCCTCCCTTTTCCTGCTGGTGATGCCCCTGCCTATGCATCCCAGCATCCTATTTGCTTTACCTGCTGCCTTGTCACACTGCTTCCCTACCTTGAGGTCATCAGAGATGATAACCCCAAGATCCCATTCCTGCTAGGTGCATGCTATATCCTCACCCCCAACTGATATATTGTGCCAGGGTTTTTGTGCCCCATATGCATTATCTTGCACTTCTTTGCATTGAATTTCAACTGCCAAACCCCTGACCATTCTTCAACTTTCTGCAGGTCCCTTCTCATTCTGTCTACACCCTCTGGTGTGTCTACTCTGTTACAGAGCTTTGTGTCATCAGCAAACAGTGAAATTCTGCCTTCTAGGTCCTGCACAATGTCACTGATGAAGATATTGAATAGGACCGGTCCCAGCACTGATCCCTGTGCTACCCCACTGATCACTCTTCCCTCTGTGGAGTGACAGCCATTTGCCACCATCCTCTGTGTCCTGCCGCCCAGCCAGTTACCTACCCACCACACTACTGTCCTGCCCACACCCATATTCTCTAGTTTGTGTAATACTCTTCTGTGTGGCACAGTGTCAAAGGCCTTGCTGAAGTCCAGATAGGCCATGTCCACTGTCCTCCCCGATCCACCTCCCTAGTCACCCAGTCAAAAAATTCAACGAGGTTGGTCTGACATGACCTCCCCCTGGTGAAACCATGCTGCCTTGGATCCTGCAGTTCATTGACAACCAGATGTTCCACCAATCTCTCCTTCAGTAGTGCTTCCATGATCTTCCCCACTCTGAGGTGAGGCTGACTGGTCTGCAGTTCCCCGCTTCCTCTTTATTCCCACTTTTGTATAAGGGGACTACATCTGCTGTCCTCCAGTTTTGGGTACCTCTCCTGTTTCCAGTGATTGGCTAAACAGGATAGCCAGAGGTTCAGCCACCACCTCTCTGAGTTCTTTAAGAACCCTGGGGTGCACCCCATCTGGCCACATTGCTTTATCAACTCTTATTACTTCCAGTTCCTTCAGGACCCTTTCTCGTGTAAAGGGACTTGTGTCCATTTATGCACCATTCTCGCCCCTTGTACTCCATTCAGACCCATTACCCTCCTCTTCCTCAGTAAAGACTGAGCAGAAATACCTGTTCAGTACATCAGCTTTACTGTTGTCATCCTCCACACAGCCCCCATCCTCCCCCTTCAGTCTCACTATCCCTCCCTTTGCCTTTTTTTTTTCAATTATGTACCTGTAAAAGGTTTTGTCCCCTCTACCCACTGATTTTGCAATGTGCTCTTCTGTCTGAGCTTTGGCTTCCCTTACTGACCTCCTGCCTCCCTTGCTTCTCCTGGTACTTCTCCTATCCCTTCTGCCTGTGTCTTTTGTATTGCCTGAATGCAATCTTTTGGCTTTCACTTCTTTGCTACCTCTTGAAACCATATGGCCTCCTCTTCCTTTTCCTCTTGCTAACCTGCTTAATGCATAATTATGTTGCCTTGTAATCCCTGTTTTAAATACTGCCCACTGTTTCTCAACCCCTGATTCCTGCCCCATTCCCCTTAATGCTTCTTTCAAGTATCTCCCCATTTTCCCAAAGTCTGCCCCCCTAAAATCCAGGATACGTGTTTTTGTGTGGTTTGGTTCTGCTCCTTCTGTGCTTTCAAACCACAATGACTGGTGGTCACTGTTCCCCAGGTGCTCCCCCACTGTTACCTCCATCACACTGTCCCTGTTTGTGAGCACAAGGTCCAGTATTGCCTTCTGCCGAGTTGGTTCCATGACCAGTTGTATGAGGAAGGCACCTGAAGGGAGTCCAGGATAAATCTGCTCCTAGTTGATGCTGCTGCTGGGATGCTCCAGTCCACATCTGGAGTATTGAAGTCTCCAACCAGTTCTACCTCACCTTGTCTGCCATCCTTGGATGGCTAGCATCAGCTCCTATCTGTTTCTTCCTCCTGGGCTGGTGGTCTATAGACCACACCTGTGCAGATGGCTGGCCCCATTTTCTTTTCCAGCTTAACCCACAGTATCTCTCCCCCATTTTGTTCCTCCTGGATCTCTGTGGCCCTTATGTCATTTTTCACATACAGTGCCACTCCTCCTCCCTTCCTACCTGCCTGGTCTCTTCTGAATATGTTGTAACCAGGAATGGCCATCTCCCAGTCATGGTTATTATTACACCAGGTTTCTGTGATGGCCACAATGTCCAGGTCTGACTGCACCATGACAGCCTCCAGATCTTCCATCTTGTTGCTAAGGCTCCTGGCATTTGCACACATGGCTTTCTATGATTTGACCTCCCTAGACTGTTTAGCTGTTCTACTCCAGCCCCTTCCCTGGTTGTCCTTTATCCCTGGTTCTCCTTGCTGTCTGCCCTTCTGCTGATTTTTGCCCCTTTTTCTGCCTTATCCACCCTTGGGTGCTAATCTCCATCTTTTCACACTGCTTTGTTGAGCTATCCACTCCTCCGGTTCACTGGTTCCACTGCTAGCTGTGGGGGTGAGCAAGCAGGTACCTCCTGCTGGCCTGCCACCTCCCTGGCTAGTTTAAATGTTTGTCAATGTAGCATTTAACTTATCATTGAGTGCTTGATTCCCTCCAGGATGGATGCAGGCCCGTCAGGCTTGAGCAAACCTCCATCCCTCCAGGTGGGTCCCCAGTCACCAATGAATCCAAACCCTTCTCACAGCACCAGTTCTTCAACCATGAGTTAAAGTTCCTGGTGAATGCACCCCATGCTCTCCCATGCCTCTCGCAGGTAGTACTTCTGAGCAGGTGACAGAAGTAGCTACTTGCTTGAGACCCCTCCCCAATTTCCTAAACTCTTCCTGAACTTCCTTTGGCTCCCCATTTGCCAGGTCATTAGTACCTAGGTGGATAATGACATCCAGCTCACCCTCCCGTCTTGCCTTTCCAGCGATCCCTGGATCTTTCTTCCATCTCTTCATGCCGTGTCACCCGGTAGGCACCTCACCTCCCTGTCCTCCCCCTCCCCCTCCTGTGTTCCTAGCTGGATTCCTCTTATGATGGAGTCCTCCACCAGGATTCACTACTTCCTCCTCTGGGGTCCACAGCTCTCCCCGCTGAGGTCATCTCCTTGGCTAACCTCCACATCCTTTCCTTCCACTTCTCTGGGTACCTCTATTTGGTTGCCCCTATTTGCCAGTGTGGCATATGAGTTCTTGAGTGGAATAGGATCTGGGATGTGCCTCTGCCTGACCATCTTAACCCGCCCTGAGCCCACTGTCATCCAAGTGCTCCTCGTTCTCGGCATCTCACCAGAAACAGAATACTCCCTGATTACCTCTCTGAGAAGCATTACTATAACAGCATTACTATAACAGCAGCCAGTAATCCAGTGTTAGATCAGCTATACCCCAAACAAAGCACAAACACAAACACTTCATCAAGCACCTCAGTGTGGTCCCATGGTCTTGGCTTCTCTGAGTTTTGTGTAATTTCCTTTACAGCACACAATGAGTGATCCAAAACTGGAATGGGAAGGAATGAAGTCCTGACAAATAAACACATAAAATTACTGGAAAACTATCATACTGTCAACTTTACTGAACACCGCAGTGTAATATAGGCCACCATGTGGTTATCAGCATTTTCGTAATTTTTTTTTCATCAGTAATTTTATTTCCATGGAAAATGTCAATTCAGCGGATATTGCAGAAATAAACTTACTGCAGAAATAAGGGGTTATACAGTATATCCCTAACTGAATCACATTATCTGCTTTCCCTTTCTATCAGAACAGATAACAAATATCTGCAGAACCCTTTATCCTGTGTTTAGACCCCCTTAATCCAGAACATTATCATGATAATTGTAATAGTGTCTATTTCGATATGTTTAGTCATCAGGGGTTACATGTCTAATTAATGTATGCAGTAAACATGGCACATGTGGTAGCAACTCACTCACCTGTAGTGTAAGTGAATACCTGAGTGAACTCTGATATAAATTTCTTTCGAAGAAGTGTTGGCATCTTGGTTCTATATCAGTGCTTAGTAGCACACTCTCTTTGAAAGTTGGTTCTTGAAAACTCATGTCAGTCTGGGGCAGAAGTCCTTTTTTCCCCATAAAAAAGTTTATTGAGGTTTTAAATTTAACAAATGCAGCAATCAGGCAGTAAAAGAACTATAAACATGGCACAATAGCTGTCACACAATCTGTAATAAATCTCTGTAAGAGTTAAAGTACTTAAACTGGAACACCTTACAGTGTGAGGAAATACATACAAGAACATTCTTAGCTTACTACTAAACAAAGTTCACCCTGACTCAGAAATTCCCATGCATACAATACCAGTAAAATAGAACCAATAGGGGATTGAATTGGACAAAACAAGACATGCCTATGGAGAGAAATGACGAGTGGCATTGATATCTGCATCTGTGGGACAGTTTCTAGGGTTCATTTCCAGTAATCCTCTATTTGAGGAGCAAATTTAATCAGCATTAATCAAAGAGCCCCAAATAAGGTTAAAGGCATCTAATTGTTCCAAAAGCACATAGTAATTTTTTTTTATGTTGGCACGCGCATGCTAAGCAACATCTTGTGACAGTGGCGAGTCTTGTATGGTGCTGCTGTTATTAATGCAGGGCATGCATCAGTAGGTGCGCACTCATTCCCCAATCAGCCTGCATGCCACCGCACACCATGCATACATAATGGGCGAGACATCAGCAGAGGTCTGCTGCAATCGGCAAAGTCGCCATACGCAGCGGTCCTTTGCTTGACGTGCTCACCGCCATTGGCGGCTGCAGTCGGCGAGTGGGTGGCCGCCTCACCTTCTCGAGCATCGGGTGCCCAACTCTGTCGGCAACCCCTGTGTTTGGGTGCTGACGGGAGCTCACTCCCCGCCAGCATCTCCCCGCAATGTGGAATGCTGAGGGGGTGCCTAATCCCCTCGCCTCGCGCCCTGCTTTTGACCGCCAACGGGAGCCCACCTCCCGTGGCATCACCCCTCAACTGTTGAATGCCGGGGTGCTCAACCCTCGGCTCGCGCCCCCCTTCTTTTGGCTTGCTGGCGGGTGCCCAATTCCCGCCGGCATTACCTCCCGTGTTGTGTGCCAAACGAGGGTGCCCAATCCTGTTGGCTACTGACACCTCCTCGAAAACTCATTTTAGGTGGCATGCTGGAGCCCACCCCAGCATGCCAAATGCCCTGCAATGCGGATTGTCTCATGACGGTTTTCTTTTTTTTCACATGGAAAACGAAAACCGTCCCTGTAGTCTAGTTGCCCTCTCCCACCCGCACCCACCCACTGTGCCTCCTGCCTCCCTCACCCCATACTTACCTCCGGACTCTGGCGCGATGATCTTCAGTGGACCGGGAACACGTCTGCACTCTTCAAAGCCGACCGCAAACTGAGGAAATGCCGCTAAGCTGTATAATGCAATGAACAGGGTTTGTTCAACTTTGCTGCATATCTCAGGCATTTCTTGGAATTTTGGCACCAAATTTTCAACATGGGTTTTTTTGGGGCCCCTCCTCATGAATTATGTCAGTGTCATGGCATTAATCAGCCTCGGAAGGTGATTTCGCAGTCACTGCGCAAAATCACCTTTCAGGACCCATTAATGAAATGACAGTGCTAGTGTTCATGAGGTGTCCTCTCAAAAAGCCTATGTTCCAAATTTGGTGGAAAAAATCCAACAAATGCCTGTTTTACAAGTGTGCATTGCACAGTTGCTATGCAGGCTCATAACTTTGCGCATTTGCAATATTTTAATGCCGTATTTTCAGCATTGGCATTTTTGTGCACCTCCTTGTGAACAGTACAGCTGTCACTTTCCACATCCTGCCCGAAATGTGTTTCCGCACTTCTGGTGCACAATTGCACTGTCGCTGTGGGAAATCAGTGTTTGGGCCAGATTATGAAAATAACAGTGACACAGTTCATGAGCAGAGCTCCTAGAATGCCTATGTTGAAAATTTGGAGCTGATACTCCATAAAATGACTGTGTTACGAGCGTGCGTTGGCAGATTGCACTCATGCTCATACCGTCGTGCATTTGTGATATTTTCACTCTGGATTTTCACCATTGCCATTTTTACACACCTCTTGATGAACAGTACAGCTGTCACTTCACATATCCTGCCCAAAATGTGTTTCCGCACTTCCGGCACAGAATAGCGTGGTCGCTGTGCAAAATCACTTCTTGGGACACTTTGAGGAAATGACAGTGACACTGTACATGAGCAGAGGTGCTAAAATGCCTATGTTGAAAATTTTGTGCCAAACACCCACAAACTGGCAGTGCTGCAAGCGTGCCTTGCATATTTACCATGCACCCTTGCAACTCCGCAAATTCTGTATATTTGTATGCCACATTTTCAGCTCTGGCATTTAATTACACCTCCTTATGAACTGTGCAGCTTTAATTTTTCACATCCTGCCCAGCATGTTTTTCCACACTGCACTAACAAACACCCACAGGGACACCCTAATGCCTCTCACTCTCTGCAGAGTGGGGGTGGGTTGGCATCAGTTAAATACTTGACTGCCACTCCTATGCTGCATCTCTCTAACTCCTGCACTGCCAATGGCAGCAAGACAACATTCAGCATTGACAAATGCTTGTTATTATTTGCCACAGAAGCCAAGAAAGAATACCAATCTAATATTGTAGGCATCTGAGTGCAGCCCCACTTTCTCAGAATCAGGCATTTAGCACCTAGAAATGCAACTAGTAGCCAACTTAGTTGGAGTTTAGCTATGGAGAGGCCTACAGAGATAATCCCTAAAATGATGAAGGAAGGGAGATGTGGAATTATTAGATCAGTTATTTTGGAACAGTGGCAAATTACTTCTTTCCAGAAGTGGGTTAAGTGGGGGCAATCCCATAGAATGTGTAGTAAACCTGCTTGATGTTCTTGACATCTCCAGCATGGGCCATCTTCTAAGTATCCCATACCCTCAAACTGTTTGGGTGCATAATATAGAGAATAATGGATAGGCAAGTGTGTGTTATGAATATTTTTTTCACACCCAAGGTGTGTGATGACCCATAAACCTCGAGAGCGAAGCTCAAGAGGTTTATGTGGGCATCATGCACCGAGGATGTGAAAAAAAAATTTATAGGCACACACTTGCCTATCTGTTATTTTTTATAATTACTGGGGCATGGACTTCATATGTAAAACAACTTGGGTGAGAGAGAGAGAGAGAGAGAGCCTGAGCGAGCGGTGTTCGTTTCAGTAAATTATATGCCCCAAAATACACAATCAGAGAAGTGCCTTGTATAAAAAAATTGTCACCTGTCGGTGCTACGCTAATTTTTTCTTAGTTTTGAGATACAGAAGCTGCCGAGTGTAGACTGATGAGAGCAAGTGACTGGCGGCTTCAGAGAAGCGAGATTCAAGCGGGGAATGAGTGTTGCTATGGTAACACTCATTCCGCTGCAATCTGCCTTCTGAAGCCGCCATCGATTCTGCTTTCATCAGTCTACACTGGCAGCTTCTGTATTTCAAAACTAATAAAAAATTAGCGCAGCACCCACTGGTGACAATTTTTTTATACAGAGCACTTCTCTGTGTGTGTATTTTGGGGCATCTAATTTATGAAATGAACACCACTCAGCCACGCTACCAGGTAAAAAAAAAGTGAAAGTGATCATCGGATAGTGTAAGGGAGAAGTGACTCAGAGCTAGTCAAATGCTGTAATAACCCGATTTCGGGTTATTACGGCGTTTGAAGAGTATCTGAAATCAGGTTGCTAAAGGGGGTCACCAGTAATTATAATAACAATAATAATAATAGTGCAGTATTTTAAATGGTAGCAGTTTACCCTGAATGCCTTTACTAGATTTGACAGCGTGAATCCGTCCAGCAGCCCATTCTTCTTCCTTGATTACCCTGCCTTATTCCTCTTCCCATTTAGACTTGGCTGATACAGTTGGCAATATACCATTGTCTAAGAGTATTTGATAGATTCAACCAGCTCCTTCCTTTAAACCTGCCACCTTCACCAATTGTTTCTGTTCTGTATCTATTTCCCCCACAGCACTGTCAGTCAAGGGGCCATTGTTTACTACATACCTAAGCTGAAGATAGATGCGGAAGTCAAATCTCTGTAATTTTTACTTTTTCCTTAAGGCCTCGAAAGGAAGCAAGATACTAGTGCTTGGCTCCACAGTATCTGCAAAATGGCAAATCCCAAGCTTCGTCCAACCTGGGTCTGCTAAGGGGATCCTGTTGTAGTAAATATTTGAATTATTCCAGACAGGTTGTTTAGCTCCCAGGGGATTGCTTACTTTTTAATTAAGCACTGTTCCTTTCAATATTTTTACCAAGTCTATAATACAAGGATTATCCCTTAGGTGTTTTGGAGTTGGAAGAACTAAATAATCAGTCAATGGGTGTGAACTAAGCAGCAATGATTTACATTAAAAGCCAAAGTGGGGTGCAAGCCTGTCTATAATTATTTAGGTGCAGCAAGGCCTGTTTGAGTAAGAAAACTTTGCTGTATTTCTTCCACCGGGGCATGGCAAAGCCGCCTTTTAATGGTTCATGTCTAAGCTTATTAAGTGAAAGTTTTACTGGTTTCTGTCCTCATAGGAATCCTCTAACTAAGGCGTCTATTCGTTTCTAGTGCACGGGACATGACAGTCTGAATATTCTGAAGAATATAGAAAATTTTAGGTGCAGAAATCATTTTTTTATGGCTTGGGATTTTCCCCATATGCATAGATTTAATTTGTCCCATTTTCTTAAGTCTAACTGTAGGTCATTTTAAAATGGGGCAAAGATTTTTCTTTAAAAGCTTATCTAAATGTTTTGAAATTTCCAGTCCTGGACATGAGAAGGTGTTTTGAAACATCCCCATTCCTAGCACCTGCTGTAAACGTGTAAATCAAGCCGATGGGTAGTAGAGGTGCATTACCTGTTTTTTTCCCAATTTAGCATTAGGCCAGAGAATTCTCCAAAATGCTTTTGATTTATATTTCAGATGATTGACAGACTCCCTTGGGTTACTTGCAGTGATAAGCAAATCATCGGCAAATGCAAAAACTTTGTTTTCTACATTACCAGCTAGGACCCCCTGTATGGACGTATCCATTTGGATCAATCTTATTAGCAGCTCATTGGCCAAGATGAACAAAAAAGGGGAAACTGAGCACCCTTGTCTTTTGCCCCTATGGAGGGTAAAGGATGCGGCGGTCAGACCATTTGTCATTGATGCTGCTGATGGTCTAGCATAAACCGTGGAGACCCATGAAATAAATTTTTCACAGAGACCAAATGAAGATAGGGCAACCTGCAAATATGATCAGGTTAGAGAGTCAAATGCTTTGTACACAACTAAGGAAATTGCTAGTGTTGGTATTCTATTTCGGTGGGATGACCAGATTGCATTGTATAATCTTCTGAGATTATCTGCTTCTAACCTGCCTGTGACAAAACCCATTTGCTCTTTTCTAATTAATTTAGGTACAAGTGCTTACAGTCTATTTGCTAGGATATTTGCTAGAACTTTATAATCCATGTTCAGAAATGAAATTGGCCTGTGACTGGAGCATTCCTTTTTGGGAATTAATGTTATTAAGGCCCTGTTCATTGAATGAGGAAGTTGTTGCATTGCATGAGCTTCAAGAAAGTCCTTATGCAGATATCCAGAGATGTCTGGGTTTAATAACTTCAAAAGTTCACCAGTGAAGCTATTGGGCCCTGGGGTTTTGTTATTAGGCAAGGTATTAAAGGAGGACTGTCATCAACAGGGTTTCTTAATGTCTGAAAGACCATAAAAAGCTAATTTGAGTGAGCTATTGTGTTTATCTGTGAGTCTTTGCAGTCCAGAGTTATTCATATGTAAATCAGACTATAATTAAGGGCTGGGGGCAGTCATATGTATTAGGCTTCTGACAGGAAATTATGTCACTGAGGATCTTGGCCCTCCATTGACTGTAGGTTAAATAGGAAATCATCTGTTTTTATTAAGTGTGCTTTAAGGTGTTATTACAACACTTTGTACATTTATAATAATTGTTTTGTATGTGCATTGAAACAAGTGAGTTATCACTCTTACATTTTAAACTGTTGGTAAAACTAATCCATCTTTAGGATTACTTTAACCTTTTGGCTATACTGTCAGCTGATCAATAAAAACTACACATCTCAAGGCTGGCTCTGTGATGCCAACAGGTACTGGGGCCCCATACTGTATCAGGATTTCTAAACCCTGGCTGTGTTCATGTCAGTGCAGATTTCTAGGGCTGCCACAGCACTAACTTCTGTCTTATTTCGTTCCCTGTCTTACAGTCTTTTCTCTTACAATTTCAAGTGTGAACTCAGGTTTACAAGATGCAAATGTGGGTATGTACCTCCTGGTCTGCCATCATGGGGCCATCCTTAAAATGTGTAGTTTTTGATAAACAGCTGGCAGCACAACCTAGAGGTTAAAATGAAGAGCTGTGAACAAGCTTCATTCATCCAGCAGAATGGGGTTTGATTCAAACATGCTGTACTTGTATATTGTGTGACCAGAGCAAGTCACTTAACCTCCCTGTGCTCCAAAAACACACTCAGAAACAAGCTGTAGTTGTGTGCCTTTCCTGGACAAAGACAATAAAAATAATCTGAGAATGTGTTATGATTCGGAAAATATTATGCTCTTTCTAGCCAGATTTGACTTGAAAAGAAAAAAAAATAGGGACACCATTGTTTATTAATTGCAAAAACACATGGATGGAAATTATAGAAGGCATCCTTAGGATGGCAGAAAAAGGGGAGATATTGTTGATGGGGGACCTAAATATGCCAGATGTTAACTGGAGGACCTTTGCTACAGCCATATCCAAGAGCAGGGTCATCCTCGATACCCTACAGGGGGTATGCCTCAGACAGCTAGTATTGAAACCCACTCGGGAGGGAGCAATCTTAGACTAGGTACTCTCAAACGGGGATGGAGAGAGGATCTCAAATTTAGAAGTAGGTAGCCATCTGGGAGCAAGTGACCACCAAACAGTGTGGTTCACGATAAATACAGCCTTAAAGTCAAGCCAAACAAAAGTGAGGGTATTGGACTTTAGGAGGGCTGACTTTGTCAAAATGGGAGAGTGTCTCAGGAAAACACTAGCAAACAGACAAGAAGGAGGGGTGGAGGAACAATGGGGAATACTTGAAGCAACATCCCATTGTGTTAGACAGAAAAAGAAGTGCAAAAGAAGAAGGAAACCACTTTGGTTCTCAAATACAGTAGCAGAAAAGGTCAGCACCAAAAGGTTGGCCTTCAGGAAATATAAGGGAACACAGCAGGATGAAAATGGAGGCATACCAAACTTCCCTAAGTGAAGCATGGAAGGCGGTAAGGCAGGCAAAGTCCCAAACTGAGGAAACACTAGCACAAACAGTAAAAGAAGGTGACAAGACTTTCTATAGGTACATTAGTGAAATGAGACAGTCCAGAGGGGGTATTGCTAAGCTCAAAGGAGATAAGGGGACATGTGAGGAGGAGGACCCTGTAAAAGCATCTATCCTAAATAGATACTTCGGCTAAGTATTTACTGAAGAGAAGGTAGGGCAGGGCCCACAGTTCAGCACCATGGACATGGTGGGGGGGGAGGGAAGTGAGCACTAGTCCCTTCACAAAAGAAAGGGTCCTACAAGAGCCTGCTAAGCTCAGGGTGGACAAGGCAATGGGACCTGATGGCATACATCCCAGGGTACTAAAGGAGCTAAGTGTGGAACTAGCAGAGCCATTAGCAGAATTGTTTAGTGAGTCTCTGAGCACAAGAGAGGTTCCAGAAGACTGGAGAAGGGCTCATGTGATCCCGCTCCACAAGAGTGGTAGCAGGGAGGAGGCAGGGAACTACAGACCAGTCAGTCTTGCTTCAGTAGTGGGCAAGATTATGGAGGCACTCCTTAAGGAAAGGATAGTGCAACACCTAGAATCCATAGGGGCACAGGATCCAAGACAGCATGGGTTTACAAAAGGAAGGTCCTGTCAAACTAATCTCATAGATTTCTTTGACTGGGTAACCAGAGTGGTGGACCAAGGGGGAGCAGTTGATGTCGCCTACCTTGACTTCAGCAAAGCTTTCAACACTGTTCCACATAGAAGATTGATAAATAAACTGGGTAGGCTTGGGTGGGTCAGAAGTTGGTCAACTGGGTGGCAAACTAGTTGACGGGCAGAAAACAGAGAGTGGTGGTAAATGGTATGCAGTCAGAAGAAATGCAAGTCACAAGTGAGGTACCTCAGGGATCAGTCCTGGGGCCAGTCCTCTTCAATATCTTCATCAGTGACATTGCAGATGGACAAGAGGGTAAGGTTTGTCTGTTTGCAGATGACACCAAGATCTGCAACAGAGTAGATGATCCAGATGGAGTAGGCAGAATGAGAAGCGATCTGGATAAACTAGCAAAATGGTCGGAAGAGTGGCAACTGGGATTTAATGCAAAGAAGTGCAAGATCATGCACATAGGGAAGAAAACCTGAAGTCACCTATAGGCTGGAGGGAGTTGCTGGCAGTCACAAGGGAAGAAAGAGACTTGGGCATCATCATCACAGATGACCTGAAATCATCAAGCAGACCTCTAAGGCAGTAGGTAAGGCTAGGGGATGTTAGGGTGTATTAGTAGGGGTATCACAAGTCATTAGAGGAGGTAATATTCCTCTTTACAAGTCACTAGTTGAGGCCCCATCTGAGTACTAGTGCAGTACTGGAAGCCACACCTTCACAAGGACATTAACCAAATTGAGGCAGTCCGAGAAGGGCAACCAAAATGGTGCAGGGACTGCATCAGAAAACATATGAGGACAGATTAACAGAGCTCAATATGTATACCCTAGAGCAAAGGAGGGAGAGAGGTGATATGATCAAAACATTCAAACACCTTAAGGGCATTAACAAGGTGAAAGAATCTAACATGTTTCAATATAAGAAAAATAGCAGGACAAGAGGACACAGCATGAGATTAGAGGGAGGCCAATTAAGGAGTAATGTGAGGATGTTCTTTTTCACAGAAAGGGTGGTGGATGCATGGAATGGCCTACCTCAGGAAGTGGTGGCTATGAATACAGAGCAGGGCTTCAAACAGGCATGGGATAGGCATAACAGAGCAATACAGATGAGTATGAATAGATAGGCCAATGACAGAGCAAAGGCAGATGGCACATTTATAAGATAGAAAAAGAAATGGGCAGACTGGATGGGGCTTGCGGTCCTTATCTGCCATCAACTTCTGTGTTTCTATGAAACATCAAAACTGCCATCACAGAGGCAACAAGCCTTTGTGTGAAGCAAATAAATCAAAATGAAGGAAAAAAACACTATGGTTCTCAAAAGAGGTGGCGGGGAAGGTTAAGGAGAAAAAGATAACATTCAAGAACTGTGAGGAAACACAGAAGGAGCAGGACAGAGAACTGTACCAGATAAAGCAGAAGAAAGTGGGGAAGGCAGTCAGAATATCAAAGACTCAAACTGAGGAAAAATTAGCCAACTCGGTTAAGAAGGGGGATAAAACCTTTTATAGGTACATTAGGGAGTGAAGAAAGACCAAGGGAGAGAGGGATAATGATGCTTAATAAAGGGGAGGTGGGTGGGCAGAGGGTGACAGTGAACAAGCATACCACACACACACACACACACACACACACACACCATACACACAGACACACACAGCCTGTCTCTCTCTTTGTCTTTCTTTCCTTTTTTTACACTACATTGGGAATGGCAGAATGGTAGAAAATCTCATTCCATCCAAAGTATTTCAGTCAAAAACTGTTATACTTTTAACTTCATCAAAATAAGTAAAATACTCTTTTAATAATGCATTTGAGGTTATGCAAGTTTTAACTGTGTTGTCCATCTATGTGTTTTTGCAATTAATAAACAAGTAATGGTGTCCTATTTTTTTATTTTCAAGTCAGATCTGGATAGAAAGAGCCCCATGATGCCAGGACAGTAGGTACATAGCCACATTTGAATCTTGTAGACCTGAGTTCACACTCAAAATTGTAAGAGAAAAGGCTGTAGGAGAGGGAACAGAATAAGACAGAAGTTGGTGCTGTGGCAGCCCTAGAACTCTGTACTGACATAAACACAGAGAGGGTTTAGAAATCCTGATATGGGGTCCCAATACCTGTTGGCACCACAGAGCCAGCCTTGAGATGTGTAGTTTTTGATGAGAAACTGACAGTATAACCTAGAGGTAAAAGCAACCCTAAAGATGGATTTTTACTAACAGTTTAAAATGTAAAGGTGATAATTCACTAGTTTCAATACACATACAAAACAAGTATTATAAATGTAGAAAGTGTTGTAATAACACCTTAAAACACACTTAATAAAACAAACAATTTCCTGTTTAACCTACAGTCAATGGAGGGCCAAGATCCTCAGTGATATAATTTCTTGTCAGGAGCCTAATACATATGGCTGCCCCAGCCCTTAATTATAGGCTGATTTACATATGAATAATTCTGGACTGCAAAGACTCACAGATAAACACAATGGCTCACTCAAATTAGTAGTTTATGGTCTTTCCAACATTAAGAAATCCTGCTGATGACAGTTTCCCTTTTATTGCCTCAACTACTTCTTGGAAATTGTTGGCTCTGCAAGTCTGAGGTTGACCTCTAAGGCGACCACAGGTAATTGCAACTTTCCCAAGAATTCTCTAATTTGTGGCAATGCATTATTTTTGTGGGAAGAATATATTTCCTGAAAATAAGCCACGAGAACCTCATTTATTTTCTTATTAGTATAAACTACTTCCTTAGGGTCCTTTTTAATGCCATGTATCAGGTTCTGTTGCTGCATCTTTTTCAGCCTATAGGTCAATAACTTGCCAGCCTTTTTCACTAGATTCCCAGTATTTTTGCTTTGTTCTGAACAAAGCGTATTCAGACTTATTTGACTGTATTTGATTAATTTCAAACTTAGTTAAAGTTAGCTCATATAATAGATTCTGTTTGCTGCTAGGGTCTTTTTACAGCTGTGGGTGGAGCCTACAGCTGTTTTGGGATCAATCATAGTTTACAAAAATGGCAGATCAAGGAACCATCTGTTGGACTTTTAGAAGTATCCTTCCAATAGTCCAACGGAGCTTGGCACACTCCACCACGATCAGCCGCTACAGAATAACAGCCGCACTATTTCGGCTGTTACTTCCGCAATCCAGGGCAAGAACTACGCATGCGCGACTCACACGCATGCATAGTTCTGCTGGTGCCACCATTTTGTGGATGTCAAAATGCCATTCACCACAACTGTGCATGCATTAGTGCCGTTCATGCGCAGTCCTGTCAGCAGCAGCACTGGCAGGAACGAAAACCCTTCCACTGCTGCTGTCCTACCCGGCCCCTGTCCCCACACCGACATCGGAGTCCCCAATCCTCGTGTCAGTATTATGTAACCCCCAACTCATGTGGCACACTGGGAGCCCATGCCAGTTTGCCCAAATTTATTTATTTTCCCCTCACCGACATCGGGATACCTAATCCCAGTGTCGGCATTATGTGCCCCCCAACTCATGTGGCATACTGGGAACCCACCCCAGTGTGCCCAAATGTTTGTTTTTTCTCCCCCCCACCAACATTGGGGTGCCCAATCCCAATGTTGGCATCATGTACCCACCCCCAACTCATATGGCACACTGGGAGCCCACCCCAGTGTGCCCAAATGTCTGTTTTTTTCCTGTAAATAAAGAAAACCTTCCCCAACATTTTTTTTACCTGTAAAAAAGAAAATGGTTCCTCATCACTGCCCCAGTCCCCCATCCCCATCCTCACCCCACCCTCCCGCCAAGCACCCACCTCCCCACACCCCCTCTTACCCCATATTTACCTCCGGAGGTCGGTGCTGTCATCTTCTCTGGACCGGGACACATCTGCCCTCTTCAAAGCCAAACTGCAAACTGAAGAATCAAAGATATGTGTACTATAATGGCATTCAATGGGGTTTTCAACTTAAGTTGATGAACCAGCCAATTTTTGAAATTGTGCCCCAAATTTTCAACATGGGTTTCTTGGGATCCCACCTCATGAACAGTGTCACTGTCATTTCATTACTCAGTCCCGAAAGGTGATTTCGCAGTCACTGCGTAGAATCACCTTTCGGGTCTGATTAATGAAATGACAATGCCACTGTTCATGAGGTGGGGTCCCAAAAAGCCCATGTTGCAAATTTGGTGAAAAAAACTCCTTAAAAGGGCTGCATTACAAGTGAGTATTGCACAGTTTCTATGCACGCTCCTAACTTCGCCAATTTTCAATATTTTCACTCCAGATTTTCAGCATTGCCAGTTTTGCACACCTCCTTTTAAACAGTGCAGCTGTCATTTTTCACATCCTGCCCAAAACATGTTTTTGCACCTGTGGCACAGAATGCTGCGTTAGCTCTGCAAAATCACCTTTCGGAACAAATGAACAAAATGACACTGGCACTCTTCATGAAGAGGGGTCCCAAAAAGACCATGTTTAAAATTTGGTGTAACACCTCCAAAAAATGGCCAGATTACATCTGGGGGTTCAATAATTTCTATGCACACATGTAACTTTGGTCACTTGGCAGCTCATCACAGCCTTATTGGCTCTGGCTAGACTTTATTTGTAACTGGTCTCAAGTTGTTTGAGTTTTACTTCTAGTTCAGTTAACCTTTTCGCTCTTTCCTTTTTCTTATAAGAGGTAAAACTTATTATCCTGTCCCTTATAAATGCCTTGACGGTATCCCATAAGCATGCATCCAATACGTCTCCATTTTCATTCTGACTAAAGAATTCGATAGTTTCCTCATGGAGCCACTTAGGGAAATCTTTAAGAGTCTCTCAGACTCTGGTGCTCTGAAGACTTCCTCTGCTAGTATTTTTGTCCAACAAGGGATCAAGTACTTCATTATACAATCGCAAGAAAGAATCCTGGCTTCTTGGGATAGGGCGCAGGTGTATGTGGGCAAACAGGTAGCGTAACACCACAGAAGTTCTTTATATGCTTCAAAGTTTTATTATACTGTATAACAGAAAATTTCTTTATAATAGCAGGGTGCATATTCTTACAATGACCATCATTGGTGCTCCAAACAGTCTGAGGAAAGTCATTACACAGCGGGCTTCTTCATCCATTAACAGTATTTCCAAAATTCATCCACATTTTTATCTCATAGAAATTGGACTTGCACACTTATTCTTCCATCTGGCACAAGATATGAACAAAGTCTCACTCCTCAGAGCACCTTAAAGTAGCACTTTAACACCATTCCCCGGAGTTCACCTCCAGACCCAGAATTCGATCTGATCTAATAAACTAACTGTTTGACTTTTATACCCTAAGGGGGGGGGTCAGGTGACTTTAAAATCCCACACCTACATGTTGTTTTTAACAATATCTCTTTATTTACTACATATGTATTTTATTTAAAGTAGTAACACCCCTTTAAATTCATGTAACAACATACTTTCCAGCGTACAAGTAATTTAAACCTCTTCTAAGCATTTTACGTTTTATTTCTGGCGTCAGAGAAGCGCCACCCCTTTTCTAACAGTATTTAGAAATGCAAAGAATGGCCAGCTCTTAAGAGAACCTGCAGGAACTAGACCATGACACCCAGTGCTCCACAATGCCAACCCAAGCAGAAACCCCTCGTTTCACAAACAACCCAACAATACCACCATAATACCTGAATTCACCTCACGAGGGTATGTAAAGGTATGAACTCTCGTATTTATATAGAAAAATTACTTCCGAATAAGTAAGAAGGCTACATGCCTTCACAATCATGCGAATGATCGAACGGGTCTAAAATTACCAGTGCTCATACTCGCACAGACATACAAGAGCTTTAGCGACAGAACAAGAATGTCAAAGTCGCATTAATTGAAAGCTCCTGCCAGAAAACAAAACAAAGATCAAAAGGGAAAACCAAAAGAGGTCTCAACGTTATCACAAAATTACATAATACAGCGAGCCCAAAGAAATACTCCAAAACAAAATAATTGGAAACCGCATGCGAGGGGGAACGAGACTAACCACTTTCTCTGAATGGCATATATTTTCGCAAAAGTTTCCATTTATGCAAAAGGGCTGCTCATTTATTTTACTACAAATTGAGCAAACTCTAAAAAACAAATCCCCTACAATTGAAACTACTCCACAGTACACTACCTATCATCCCACTAGCAATGTCAGGATAAACAAAGCGCTCATCTTCCACACAAAGCAAAGAACACCAAAAGAACCCAAAACACTGTCATCTACAACAGACACCCAAATAGCTCAAAACCTCACCACTTCACCCATCCACGGTATGTAAAAAGCATACGGAGGGATTTTTAAACATACAGGAATAATTAATAAAAGTTAGAAGAAGGAATACCTTCTCGAAGGTGTGCACATTCGCGCAGCAATTTCATCGGCACTTCGTACCGAACCTCAGCAGCATAACTACATACAAACAACCGCATTCTTTTGTGTTTTACTCAGAGAACCGAATGGGGTAAAACTAAAGAACCGAAAGGTTCTTTCCATATTTTCAAGGTTCTGTAATATGTTATATTTTACGGGGCATAATTCTCAACTAAATTCTCAACTACCAGGACCTTAAACACAGCGTCCTGAGACTTTTACTTTCACAAAGCCATCCTTTTATTTTAGTTTTTATTTTAATCCAACAACATATTTCATGTTCAAAATGCGTTCTAAAAGAACACGCAAACAAAACACTATATTTTCGATAAGGCTAAGCCATCGGCTGAACATTTTCATCATTAAACTGAAGCTACTTTCAGAGAGTAACTGCACTCTCCTTAAAAGAAGGGTGACTGCAATTTTGGGAGCAAACTTACTTACAGGCAGTTTAAAAGAAACTACTGCCTTTAAACATCGAAACCGGGATATGTTTATAAGCTGCACGAATGTGCGCACAATCGCATAGTCGTGCCGCTTTAAGGATTACTCGAGCGGCTACAACAAACCGGGGAAGCTACTCGCAAGAACCAAATTAACTAGAATTTTTTCTCTATTATCTCCTAAGGACTACATCGAGGGGTAATATGGAAAATAAATCTAATAGCTTTTATACTTAACTAAAGAAGTTTTCTCCCTTATTGTAATACTTTCATCCAGTATTTCTAATATGTAAATCTTTCTCTCTTAAGGGGAGAACTTCCAAATACTCTAATGCAGGTGAAAATAAATATCTAGCCCAATACGTTACTTTCCCCAGATCTCACAGAGCCACTCTGTGACACTTCTGATTGGTCAGTTGGCCATCACAGCAGGGATATTATCCTGGCATAACATCCCTGCTTATCAACTTGATGATTCCTTTGCCAGTGATTGTTTACTTCTTGATGATTGTTTGCATCTTCTCTGAAGGGATCAAAAATATTTTTAAACACTAAACAAATTCTTTAAAATTATTTTTTCTGTATAAAATGACAAGCCATAGTATAATAGGAATAATGCCCTCCAGGGTGGGTGTTGTGCTGGGATACATCCCTTCTCGGGTGTTGGATGCCCTCGGACGGTGGCCTCGAGCTCAACCAACTGAGGCAGGATGTTATCCCAGCATAACACCCGCTCCGTTGGGCATTATTCCTTTATTAAGGTCCCCGGCTAAAATGGTCTCATACCCAACTGCAGTATTCACATGTATTGCTATGCTACTGAAGAAATCTACTTGCTTGGAACTAGGGGTGTAAATATTATACAGTGCCACCTTGATTCCATTTAGGGATCCTAGTAACATTTGAAAGTGGCCCTCATCATCTACTATGTGGGAATGTTACACAAAATTAGTGCCCTTTTTAATTAGAATGGCAGTTCCCCTTTGTTTAGAGTTAAACCTATTATGTTCCACTAACCCCACCCAGTCTCTGCAATGTTTTTCTGCTTTGTCTGAAGTCAGGTGGGTTTCTTGTAGAAATGCAATGTCAGATTTTTCCCTCTTTAAATAAGTTAATATTTTCTTTCATTTAATAGGTGAATTGAAATCTTTGACATTCCAAGAAGAAAACTTGAGGGATTAAATACTACTTATTCTTAAAATCAAACTTGGAAATAATCTTGAGCTCAAATACCTTCTAACAACTATATAGGATTTATAGAACTTTTTAAATAAAACTCACTAATATAATCTGTGTCAATAAATGGTAGTTTTCTCACCTGGTAAAGGTGATTGCATGATCAGCACCATACAGCATCCTCCATCTATTACTTCTGGGTTACGTCCACCTCATAGGCTGCAAATGCACATGTGATCAGATTCGAAATCTGATCTGCCTAGGTCCTGTTCCTTACCACAGGTCTCCAGTTCAGTTTTTCCAAAGCTGTGTCCTCTGCAATCATGCTGTGGTAAGAAGTCGCTATGGTACAGAGACAGATAGATATGTACAATGGAAAAGGCAGATATAGGATTATACAATATAGTAATTTGTTAGAACAGACTGTAGAAGGGTGTCTAGTCTATCAAGCTGTTATTTATTTCCTATTATATGCACCCTAATTAGAACCAGCCCGTACGGTATGCTGGTAGACTGATAAGTTCCAGGGTACCAGAAAAGGGTCCATCCATAGTGAATGAATTGTGTGTTAGCTGAGCTGTCATCTGAGTGTATCCAGGTGGGAACGGGGATGCTGTAAGGTGATGCTCATGCAGTGACCTTTATCAGGTGAGTAAACTACCATTGTATATTGCATCACCTTACAGCATCCCCCATCCATTACTTCTGGGTTGTAAGAAGCAGTAAAGAGAATATATCTATTGGGTGGGTTGGATGACTGTGCAGCTAAGGCCTAGTGACACTGAATAACACTTTTCTTGCAAAATTAGCTCTTTCAACATTTGCTACATCTAACTTGTAGTGTCTGGTGAAAGTGTGAATTGATGACCATGATACTGCTGCACAAATGTCTTGTATTGAGGCTTCGTTTTACCCTGCCCAGGAAGTTGCCACGGCCCTGGTCGAGTATGCCTTGACTCCTTGGGGCTGGAAAGCCCTAGTGTTTTGTATGCCTCTGTGATGGCTTGTTTGATCCAGCTGGCTAGGGTTGATGTGGCTGCTGCCTGTCCTTTCCTGGGCCTACTGTAGACCACGAATAGTCCATCTGATTGTCTGAAATCTTTTTTTCTGTCTCGTTTAGTAGAGATCACACTTTTCATGTCCCAGTGCTTGGATCCCTCCTGGTCTGGCCAAGCTGGGGGTTTGACTGCCTGAGTGGAGTGGAAAGGTGAAGAGATCTTTGGTAAGAATGAGGAGTTGATCCATAGAATGACTCTGTCATTGTGCGTAATCAGGAAGGGGGGTCTGCAGGATAGGGCTTTCATTTCCCCTACTCATCTTGTGAAGCAGATGGCCAACAGGAATATTGTTTTGAGTGAGACCCATTTGAGGTCCATTGTGAACACAGGTTTGAAAGACAGTGAGGCTAAAGCCTCAAGTACCACATTCAAGTCTCAGGGTGCCACTGTTTTGTCTTTCCCTAGGGTGTTTGTTCGACACCACCTTCAGGAATCTGAGTATGTCGGGGTGTGATCCTGGAGTGTACCCCTCGAGAAGGCCTGTACCTGCTCTTATGGCTGCTGCCCGGACTCTCAGAGATGAAGTTGATAAACCTTTGTCTACTCCTTGCTGAAGAAATAACAGTATGTGTGGAATGGTAACTGCCCGCGTTTGTATGTTGTTAGTGGTGCACCATCTTTCAAATATTTTCCAGTGTCTTTTGTAGGAGGTGGTGGTGGATATGCATCTAGATTGGATCATAGTATCAACCACTGTCTGGCTGTAGCCTTTGTTTAACAGTCTCTGCCTTTTAGTAACCAGACCATGAGATGGAGTGGCATTAGGTTTGGGTGAGTGATTGGGCCCTGCATCAGCAGGTTCGCTCGTAGAGGCAGTGTCAATGGTGCGGTTATTGACATTGGCACTAGGGTCGCAAACCAGTGTCTTCTGGGCCACAGTAGTGTGACTATCACCACTGTGGTTTGTGACTGTTGAATTTTGTTTAGGACCTGCTGAATGAGTGGAATTGGGGGAAGTACATACACCCTCTTGAGTGACCAATTTTGGGACAGTGCGTCTATTCCTAGAGCTCCCTGTTCTTTGTATTTGGAGTAGTATGCTGGTAGCTGTGTGTTTTCTGCCATTGTCATGAAATCTATTTCTAGCTCTCCCCATTTGTGGTTCAGTTGCTGAAATATTTGGGGGTGCTGAGACCACTCTTCTGGTGCTATTTCTTGGTGACTTAGCCAATCAGCCTTTAGGTTCAGCTTTTCCACCAGGTGAATGGCTGTAATTGACTTGAGATGTTCCTGGGCCCAGTCCAGCACTCGCTCTGTCTCTCATAGCAGATGTGGGCTTCTTGTGTTGCCCTGGTTTGAAATGTATGCTACCATTGCTCTGTTGTCCGATCGGATAAGTACCCTTTTTTGCTTTACGAACGTTCGGAAGTGGTGTAGTGCGTGATAGACCACTCTCATTTCCAGTATGTTTATCTGCATGCGTAACTCTGCTTGTGTCCATTTTTCTTGGTCTGGCATCTGATTGAGGGTCACCCTCAGACTTTCAGGCTTGCATCTGTTTCTATTACTACATCGTGTTGCCCCATCAGGTCTGCTGCTTTGATTACACTGTGTTTGTTGGACCACCATGTTCATGATCTCTTGGCATTGTGGTTCAATTGTATGGTTTTTGATAGGGTGTGTTGCAATCTGTGACCCTCCAGTATTGCAAAAGTCTGGAGGGGATGCATGTTCCATACAGCCCATGGGACGAGGCCAATGCTGGATGCCATAGAGCCCAGAATTTGCAGTATTGCATGCAGTGTGGAGTTCTGCTTGGTAATCAGTGCTTGTACTTATGCTAGCACCTTGTCTGTTCATTTTTGTGATGGTCTCACTTTCCCTGCTGCCGTATCTATGGTTGCCACTAGGTGCCCTATGGTTTGACTAGGATTCAGACTGCTTTTGTCCCAACTGATCACCCATCCATGTGACTGAAGTTTGTTCACCACTGTTTGAGTATGTTATTATGAAGTTCTGGGATTTCTGGCTCAGATTAACCAGTCATCTAGATATGGGATGATGTGGATTCCCTGTTGTTTTAGTTTGTCTGCCAGTGGGGCTGATGCCAAGCTGAAGGGTAGGGTCTAGTATTGGTAGTGGTGGCCCAGAATTTTGAACCTGAGGTACTTGTAGTGGGATGGTCATATGGGAATGTGAAGGTAGGCGTCCTTCATGTTGATGGATGTGAGATAAGCCCCTGTTTTTATCGATCGTAGGGTCGTCTGAAGTGTCTCCATCTTGAACTTTTTGTACTGTACAAAGCAGTCGACAAATTTTAGATCTAGCATTGGTTTCATATCTCCTGTTTTCTTGGGTACCAGGAAGAAGATGGAATAGGTGCCCTGGTCTCTTTGATTCAGTGGTATCTCTGCTATTGCTTAGTTGGCTAGAAGGGTCTTGAGCTTGGTCTTTACTGCCTGTATCCTGTGAGGTTTATGAGATACTGGGGAAATCACCAATCTGTTCATGAGAGGTTTTTGAGAAAATTCGATAGAGTATCCCTGAGAGACTACTTCCAAGACCCATCTGTCTGAAGTTGATCACTGCCATATGCATGAGAATTGATTTAGTCTCACACCTACATGTTTCCATCAGCAAGTGTACCTGGGGTGGTGTGTGCTTTATTTAGTGGTCAATTGGTGTTGGGTCTGCCGTATTTGAAGGTTGCGACATACCTTTCTCCCTGATTTTGTCCTCGGGCTCTGCCTCTTGTGTTGTTGTTGAACTAGGAGGGTTTGAAGGTGTATGATTTTCCCTGGGAGTAGTTAGATATTTGCCTTCTGTCCTGCTTACCCCTGAATGTTCAAAATCTGACGCGAAAGACAGGGAGGTAGGTATTACTGGAGAATTTGTCCTTACGTCTAATACCCACCACACACTGAACTACCTGTTCTAAGTATTGTGTTATGTAGCTGTGTTGACTACAGCCTGTGAGTATCCTCAGCGCTACTGGTTTTAACTAAGACACAAGTTCCGGAAGTCATTGAGTTGAGACACACGACTGCCCTCCAGCATAGTTTATTCCCTCAATTACCTATTTTTCAGGACAACCATACTTTCAAACAACATGAAGTCTTGCTATATTATGACATATGCAGTGAGTCCCAACTTTTGAACTGATCTGGAGGTGAAAGAGTTAACTTTCTATGCCAGGCATGGAACGCTGAGCTCGAGCTCAGTTGAAGCTCTGTCTGTTGTTCTTCAAACTCAAACTATCAGATTCTTTACTCCGCCTCACTGAACAGTCACTCCAGAGATTTCTCCTTCTGCTCGGTTCATTTTGTCGGTTAAAGTATTGTTTTTCTCGGTTTTCGACTGAAATTAAACCGCAACCAGTCAGTTCAGACTCTGTCTGTGGTATTTTTGAGTACTAGATAGGTTTTACATTGATTTCTATTCTGTGTGGAACTTGTAAACGGTTTATCGGTTCGGTTTGAACTGATCAGGTTGTTTGAAATATATTAATCTGTCTGAGAAACCCAAAAGAAAAACCGGGCCCACTGGGTTTCAACACTGCAGTGTCTGTGGGGAAGTCTTTGCCAAGGATGACCTCCACACCACCTGTGTTTATTGTCTGGGGTTTGACCACCTCAATGCAGACTGCCAGATTTGTAAAAATTTTCCTGCAGCTACCCTGGAAAAGAGAGTTGGTAGGCTCAGGGAAAGGGAGGCCAAAAAGTCCGCTGAACCGGATGGCCAGCCTGGTTCGGTTCTAACTGAACCTGAGGGAGTGCCCTCTGACCAGGGTGAAACTTCCTCGGGCAAAAGGAGATCCGACTCCGAGGAGTTGGATCCAGCAAAAAGGACTAGGAAATCAGCCGGTGTGGAGCCACAACTTTCCTCTCCAACCACTGAAGAAATAGCCAAAGCGATTAAAATTGTCCAGTCGCTTTCCCCGGTTCCGAACGAACCGGCACCATCAGGTAAGCATCCAGTTCGGCTGGTTCCACCGGTTCAGGATTATGATATAGAGGAATATTATGAACCAGAGGAGGGGGAAGAGGAGTATGAGGAGAGTGAATGCAGATTTGAAAGTCTGGATGTGCCCATTGACCCGGACATCTCCCCAGACATACCTTCAGGAGTGTCTTCTCCTAGGCTTTCTGAGTCCCCTTCTCATTTTATGTTTTATAAGAAAGTGGCTGAAACCCTCCAGCTCCCTATGGAGGAAGTTGTGGATGATCAAGAGGAGCTGGACTATGTGGAAATGATGGATATCCCAGAGTCAAGGAGGCTGTCTATTCCTTTGCATAAATCTTTTGGGAAACAGACGGTTAAAATTCTAAAAACTCCTCATACTATAACTCCTGTCGATAAGAGAATGGACAAGAGGTACACATTGTCAGGCTCTGATATGGAGTTCCTTACACAACAATGCAGCCATGTTGGGGTAGTGCAGGCTGCAGCCTGTGACAAGGCAAATATTCCTTTGGCTTCACACCCCCCTGACAAAGACTCCAGGAGGATTGATGCCATGGCAAAGAAACAGTATATGGCAGCATCCTTGGGACTCAGATAGGCAAATTATATGGCTTATGTTGCTAGATATCAGAAATCCAGATGGGATACTGTTATGGCTTTAGCAAAACAGGTCCCTGGCCAGCTTACCAAGGAGCTAGAGCAGGTGGCTGCTGATGGTATTGAGGCATCCAAGGTGCAATTCCATGCTGCAGTGGACTGTAATGTGTCATCAAGAGTCATGGCTACATCTGTGGCACTTCGCAGAATGGCTTGGCTCAGATGTGCTAGCCTGTCACAGGATACCCAAACTAAGGCCATGGATTTTCCTGTTGTGGGTAATTCTCTGTTTGGGGAGCAGACAGAGAATTACATGAAGAAAATGGATGAATATAGGACCACCTATAGGAGTGCACAGGCCAAGGAAAGGCAGGCCACTCCTCAAGGCAGCTTTCAGGGCAGGCCTTTTCATAGGTCTTTTACCAAGCCCAGGCCTCCTCTTCTGCTTATGCCCAGAGAGGGTTCTTTAGAGGAGGCAGATGGGGTACAAGCAGGCCTGCTTCCATCCCTCAGCCCAAAGCCCTGCCAAAGAGGCACCTGATGGGGTTGCCAGGGCCAATTCTCAGCTACCTGTAGGGGCAGGCTGGCTTACTTTGTCCAGGACTGGAAGTCTCTGACATCAGACAAGTGGGTCCTGAGGTAGTAAGTCAGGGACTGGTTCTCAGCTTCAAAAATTTCCAAAGATGAGAACCAAACCCTTCCACCTGCAACCACTAGAGGCACTTGCCCTAGAGGCAGAGGTCTCTTCCTCCTGCCTCTCAGAGCTGTGGAAAGGGTTCCACCCCTACACCAGGGCAAAGGGTTGTACTCCAGGTACTTCCTTACTCCAAAAAAGACAGGAGAATGGCAGCCCATCCTGGATCTCAGATATTTAAGCAAGCACCTTTTAAAACCAAAATTCAAAATGGTGACTCTGGGAATTATTCTGCCCTCTCTAAGGCCAGGGGACTGGCTGGCGTCCCTGGACCTCAAGGATGCCTACTTCCATATTCTCATCAGGAGCTCCCATCGAAAGTAACTCAGGTTCGAGCTGCCCTCAGGCCATTACCAGTTCAGAGCAATGCCCTTTGGCCTCACCTCTACTCCAAGGGTATTCACAAAATGCCTGGCAGTAGCAGTTGCTTCCCTAAGAAGGCAAAAAATTGCCATCTTCCCTTACCTGGATGACTGGCTCATAGTGGACCAGTCTCCAGAACAAGTCAAGTTACATCTACAGATAACTCAGCAACTGCTCACCTCTCTAGGTTTCCTTCTGAATCTTTTAAAGTCAGTTCTAGAGCCTGTCCAGCTCCTCACCTTCATAGGCGCAGAGCTGAACACAGAGAAAGCCAGAGCCTTCCTTCCTTTGGACAGGGCAAGGACCCTGGTCTCTCTGGCCTCCTCTTTCACCCTCCAGGTCTCTCGACCAGCAAGGCATTTTCTACAGCTCCTGGGGCACATGGCTGCCTCTACAGCAGTCATACAGGGAGCACGATTTTAGATGAGGGACATCCAGTTCTATTTGAGAGCCTTTTGGTCTCAAAGGAAAGACCCTCTAACCAAATTGATCCCAGTAACTTGAACCCTGATCCAGGCCCTACAGTGGTGGCCGGATCAGAGCAATCTGAGACAAGGGGTTCCCTTTGTCACTCAGTCTCACTCTTTAACCCTTACTACAGATGCATCCCTCTTGGGGTGGGGAGCTCACATGGGCGACCTCACCACCCAGGGATTGTGGTCCCCTCAAGAATCTCTGCTCCACATCGGTCTGTTGGAACTCAGAGCAGTTTTTCTAGCACTTCAAGTTTTTCCAAATCTGTTCAGAACAAAGTAGTACAGGTCAGAACAGACAACACCACCACAATGTGGTACATCAACAAGCAAGGGGGCACTTGGTCTATGGCCTTGTGCACCGAAGCAATGAAGTTGTGGTCTCTGGCTTACTCCCTGAACACCTCCCTTATGGCAGTTCACTTCCCAGGCAAGGACAATGTCCAGGCAGATGCTCTCAGCAGGATTTCCTAGGGCCATCACGAATGGTCTCTGGACCCCCTGGTCTTGGAGGTGATATTTGCCAGATGGGGCACCCCGCAGATAGATCTTTTTGCAGCCCCAGTTAATCACCAACTTCCCCTTTTTTGCTGCAGGCCCCCAGTGTTGGGCTCAGTCCCTCTGGATGCCTTAGTTCTCAATTGGGAAGGGACGTTTCTCTATGCTTTCCCCCCCTTCCATCTCCTGTTTAAAGTGCTAGTCAAAATCAGATCTCAACCCTGCAAGATGATCCTGATTGCTCCAGATTGGGCCAGGCAGCCCTGGTATCCACTCCTACTGTCCTTAGCAGTCCATCTTCCCCTGTGTCTTCCCAGGAATCACAACCTGTTAACCTGTGCCCAGGGGAGGGTTTGGTACCCGAACCTCAAATCTCTCAATCTCAAGGCCTGGCTCTTGAAGAGTTAGAGTTTGCTAACCTACACCTCTCCCAAGGTGTAATGGATATACTGAAGGCTTCTAGGAAACCTTCCACCAGGGCTACCTATAATTCCAAATGGAAGAGGTTTTCCATATGGTGCTCTGGAAAGCATATTTCCCCAGAATCTGCTGATTTACCCACAGTCCTGGATTATATGGTCCACTTAAATACCTTGGGGCTGAGACCAGCTACCTAAAAGTGCATCTGGCAGCCGTGTCTGCTTTTATTTCAACAGGTAAACCTTCTTCTCTTTCAGCTCATCCTGTATTCTTCAAGTTTTTTTAAGGGATTGCTTCACACCAACCCTCCATTCAGGGACCCTGCCCCTGCCTGGGATCTTAATATTTGCATTGCTCAGCTTATGCAACCCCCCTTTGAGCCTTTGTCTTCAGCAGAGCTTAAGTACTTGACTTGGAAGACTGTGTTTCTGGTAGCCATCACTTCTGCCAGATGCATTGGTGAATTACAAGCTTTGTCAGTGGAGCCTGGTTTTATCTCCTTTCATACAGATAAGGTGGTCCTCAGAACTAACAGGAAGTTCTTGCCTAAGGTGGTTTCAGATTTCCACCTTAATCAATCTATGTCTCTTCCAGTGTACTTCACTGACCATTCCTTCTCTGGCGAGAGGAGGCTGCAAAACTTAGATGTGAAGAGAGCCCTTAGCTACTACATAGAGCGTACCGAGGGTCACAGGTTTAACTCCCTCCAACTTTTTCTCACTTATGATGAGGTTGGCAAAGGGAAGTCTGCCACTAAAAGATCCATTGCCAGGTGGATTGTCTCTTGTATCCAATTTTGTTATGAAAAACTGGACAAGGTTTCTCCCTCAGGCCTGAGAGCTCACTCTACCAGAGGTACAGCTGCTTCCCTGGCTGCTGCCAGGGACATCCCTATCCTAGAGATATGTCAAGTAGCTACCTGGAAAACAGTTCACACTTTTAACAAGCATTACTCCCTGGACATCAGGCTGGGAGTGATGCTCAGTTTAACACAGCTGTGCTTCAGGCCTATTCCTAAGTGGTTCTGTCCCTCCTCCATGGGTACTGCGTGTAGTCTGCATATGTCATAATATAGCAAGACTTCATGTTGTTTGAAGAAAAAATTACCCACCTTAGTAATGTTGTTTCTTCTAATGGAGTCTTGCTATATTATGACCCCCCTGCCTGCCCCTCTTAGAACCTTTGTTTTTGGGATGTGGGTGGGAAGTGCAGTGTTGGCACTTAGTAGATGCCCACCTTGTTGTTTCACCCCTCCTTTTTTGGGGTGACTTGGTGTTGTATTTTTCATTTTTGGGTCTCCTGACTTGAGTCTTTGTTTTGGGACCAAAAAATGTGTTCTTATGTTTAGTAGCCAGTTGGCTAGTGTAGGTTTACAGTTTCCACACAGGACCTCAGTGAGTTTAGCTCATAAAGATCTGACGGTTTGAGTTTGAAGAACAACAGACAGAGTTTCAACCGAGCTCGAGCGCAGCATTCCATGCCTGGCATGGAAAGTTAACTCTTTCACCTCCGGATCAGTTCGAAGGTTGGGACTCACTGCATATGTCATAATATAGCAAGACTCCATTAGAAGAAACAACATTACTAAAGTGAGTAATTTTTTCAAATGTACGTTCTGGAGAAAAGGAAGGGCGTGCCAGTGCTGTAAGGGATGGCAGCTTGGTGTGTTAGGCTCCTCAGCTCTTCTCTTTATTTATTAATTTAATTACGAGTTATCAGGAGTCCAAGTGGAAGATGTATATATTACATTAGCAACTGGAGTACTGTATCAAACAAACATAAAAAAGGGAAGTAGTTATGTGCAATTTTGCAGTATTTTGAAGTTTTAAAAGTTTCTGACAGCTACCGCAATGTTGTTCAGTGCGGGTAAAATGAGAGCGGCTCCTGACTTGCACAACCCAGTGGCTGACAAGCTGGACATCAGAATCCTGAAAGAGATGCTGGAGAATGTCAAAATAGATATTATCAGTGAATTAAGAAGAGATACTGCTCAAGTGTCTGACAGGTTAGACTTTACGGAAAATCAAATAGAGATTGTAAAAAACACAATAAGCATTTTAGAGGAACAGGTCCACTCTCAGGGGCAACAAATTCATTTTGTATTTGAAAAAATAGACAACCTTAAAAACCAAGGTAGAATAAATAACTTAGGAATTCTTGGAATACCTGAGGCCCTGGAGGGGGAATATGACTAATTTTCTACAGACGTTTCTACCAGAATTATTAGAGCATGAACGGCCCTGGGCTTTAGAAATTGAGAGGGCACATCAATCTCTGGGACCCCAACCACAACAAGGTCAAAGACCAAGAAATTGTTCTGGTTTTGCAGAGATAAAAAACAGCTAATGTGGAGAAATAATAGAATTTAAATTTTTCAAGATTTTTCAGCAGCTGTTATGGAGAAATGAAAGACTTTTTGGGAGGTTAAGCAAATGCTGGCTAAGATGGGATTCAGTGGCCTGCACAGCCAGTATGTTATGCTTGTGCAACTGTGTTACTTAGGTTTGGCCATTCACACTGTCTATTCCAGAGGAATTACCACCCTGTAGGAGTACCAAAGGCAATGAACCCTCTAGAGGGTTCTACCCCTAGAGGTGCCATGGGATGATTCCCTTGGCTAAAGGTACCTTAGGAAGGATCCCCAGGAGAGAGGTGCTGCTGCTGGAGGAGGGGAGGATGGTGGATCAAAGAAAAGGTGTTTCAGAAAGAGGCTGAGTGGAACTGTTATATATAGCTCAGGAAGTGGGAGTGGCTGGCTGCTTGTCCATCAAACCAAAGGTGAAGCCTTCCAATTCAATGGCCTACGCAGCCAGTATGTTATGCTTGTGAAACTGTGTTACTTAGATATTGGCTGTTCGCACTCTCTACTCCAGAGGAATTATCACCTTGTAGGGCTACCAAAGACAAGGAACCCTCTAGAGAGTTCCACCCCTAGAGGTGCCATGGGATGATTCCCTTGGCTAATGGTACCTTAGGAAGGATCCCCAAAAAGAAAGTAATAGTATGAAGCATATGGGCAATCAGTATCTGTGAAATGTAGTAATAGATAAGCATCAGGCAGCTTGATAACATAATGGGATGCACAAGACAGCAATGGCATGGGTTAGATGGGTTGCAAGAAAATAAGGGGACCTCCTAAGGAGAGAGAGAATGGCAGGAGAGAGGGAATGTCAAGTAAGGGACACCATTCACCTCCATCCAACAGTGGATCCTATCTCATGGAACTAGGAAATACTACCTAGATATTATGACCTTTGGCATGGAGGAGAGAGAAAAAAATCCCTTTGAGGAGGAAATCTCTGGGGATCCAATATCTAGGTTGCCTTCCTTCCAGGAATGGGGTAATTTCATCAGTGACGGCTCTGTTACTGCAATTTGGAAGTTCCAAAGAGTAAGAAATGGAAAATAAACCAATTTGGAGGGAAACTCTCACTCTGTCCTTCTAACAGGAATGCTGTGGAGGGTTGCGAAATGTTAAATTTGCAACCACCTCTCTAAGGTGGGAGGAGGAGAGTAATGACCACCGAGGCACTCACCCAGTCTACCAATCTATAAACAAACTAGGTGAATCAGAGGTGGTCATCAGGAGAATGCGGTGAAGGTGCCTTGCTTGGGACCCACTAAAGCCAATGGACAACCGTTATAGTGGAAACACTAGAGCTAAAGGAAATCGCTGTAACCTCCCTTCACAGCTTAGTCATAAACTCCACAACTTGAGGTGCCATCAGTATGGCTGATGACCGAAGGTCCACCCGGAGCGAGGACATTCCCAGCTATGGGTCAGGTGAGAAGGACCCCACCCCAAGCTTCGCATGCTCAAGCTGCAGACTAGGTGCAGAGCTAGACCGTCTGCTGCAGGGGAAAACCTGCACCAGAATGGAATGGCTGGTATGCCCCAGTGACTGATGAGGGGCTGACTAGGCATGAGTACTGAGAACTTGCAGGGCAAATGGCAGGGAGCAATGAACAAGGGTGGCATGAGCAACGGAGAATCTGGACGTAGTTCAGTAAGGCAGGGTAATGCAGTGAGGCAGGGTAACAATAGTTGGACCAGCACATAGGTCAGTAAGCAGTAGGAATAGTCAGACCGGCACGTAGGTCTGCAAAACATAGTAGCAATGATAGGACATGAACGTATGTGAGGGGAGCAGTATGATAGTGGGATAAGCCAGCCAGGCATTCAAAAGCCAGATTAAGGTGACAAATACTCTGAGGATGTTTGGTGGCGGAGGCAGTATTTAGAACATAAGTAATTGCCACATGGGGCCATGACTCCCCAAACACTTCCCAGTCCCCACTGTAGGAAAAACAAGAAAGTGATGGAAAGATCAAGAACCGCATGCAGATATTAAAACTAGTTTACAGCACTCAGCAGTAGCTTAACTGACCTCAGAGTAGAGCAGCAGTGAACAAAACAGGGAATAGCATCAGATATGAGTGGTAGCATTCTATAAGCATGGAAGGAGAGAAGCAATGCTGTGAAAGCAGCTCCGACCACAAGGGAGGTAGATGAAGCAGGGAAAACATGATGAAGCTGCATATCAAGGGTACAGAGGGAGCCTGGGATCAGGGAACTTGACTCAGGAACTAGGGTTCAGAGGGAGCTTGAAGCAGGTGAAAACAATTAGGCTTGATAACATGGGGAACAATGAGGCCTGTAGCTTGGGAAGCAGCATTGGTCTGTGTGAAAACACAGGTACTGGTACAATAGCAATAGGAGTAATTAAAAGCAAGTAGCAGGAGCTGCAAAATAGCCAAATGGTAGGAGCAAGAAAATGGTATGAGCTGAGAAACCAGATCTCCCCAAAAAAGAAAACAAAAACACAGACAAAGAGGAAACAGGGAAGGGACAAAAGGAAGCACACAGCTGGAGGCAAAATACAAACCAGAAGTAGAAGAACAAAACGCAGAGTTTAGCAGAAAGAAGCAGCAAGGTGGGGCAGGCCCCAGCAAGCTGCAGAGCAAACAGACAGAGCCTCCAGCTGGCAAAGAAAAAGTGCTTCAGAAGGAGGCTGAGGGGAACTGCTTTAGAGTCAAGCCCTGTCTTCCTTTTCCCAGTTCTCCACAGATTTCTCCCTGGTTAGCTATCCCAGCCTTCCCAGTCCACAGTTAATCCATTCTGCCGCCGAGTGTAGTTCTGTCTAAAAAAAAAATCTTTCTGCCTGAGTAAAGCTTGGTCTTCACCGGTATGCCTTATCTCCCCGATTTTTAAATTTTGCCATGGTAGATCTCCTCGTAGATCGAGTTGTACACCCCCCCACACCAGCTGTTCCTGCTGTCCCCGAGTTTGAATGTTAATCTTTCTGCCCTGAGTAAAGCATGGTCCATCACGATATGCCTTCTCTCCCCGAGTAAAGCCCCATTCTTCCTTTTCCCCACGTAGAGTGTAGTTCTGCAAGAAAAAAATCCATGCTCCCTACCCCGGTAAATGCTATAAATGTCCCCCGGTTAGCTAGCGGTGTGCCTACTCTCCCCAAGTTTGAAATTTTACCATGTTAGATCTCCTCATAGATCGAGTTGTAGCTGGTTAGCCAGCGGTGTGTCTACTCTCTACGAGTGTAGTTCTGCCTAAAAAAAAAAATCATTCTGCCCCGAGTAAAACCCCAGTTCTGTGGCAATTTCTGGTACCCCAGGTAAATCTGTCCAGTCCTTATATCCCCTGATTTAATCAACCCCATTGTTTCTGCTACCCAGCTAGCTGTCAAGCTATGAGCCCCTTGTTCTGCTCGTGATAAACTGTTCCTCTGTGAAATTTATGCTCATGATGTGCTTTTAATGAGTGCATTAAAATGGTAACGGTTAAATCGGATGCATACAGTACCATAACATTTCTTGTGATTTTTTAACTGCTTATTTTTATGCTCATGATGTGCTTTTAATGAATGATAACATTGCTTTTTAAGTGCCAAAGGTTGAATCAGATACAGTACATACTGTATCATACTGTATCATAACATTTCTTGAGATTTTTGTTACTGAAATGTATATAAAACAAAGTAATGTACATGTACAGTACCTATTTGTTTTGCACTATATTTAAAGAGTGAATCTTTTTTACAATAATAAATCTTTGGGGAAAAAATCATAGTCTTGTCAATGTCTGGTTACTACGGAGATTTTTATTACGTAACAAATTGGGCTAACACAAATGCTTACGGATTAACCAGGTCTGACTGTATATAGCTCAGGAAGTGGAAGTGGCTGGCTGCTTGTCCATCGAACCAAAGGCGAAGTCTTCCAGTTAATGTACTATTTTAAATATCCTGCTTCACTGAATGTGGTGGCTCCGAATGGTTCTGTTCATGTGTTTAACAACTGTAATCAGGCCATGGCATTTGTTACATGGTGCAAAGGTGTGAGCAAAGAAGTCATCAGAAAAGGGCCCAAAAACTTTCATAGTTCAAAACATCAGCGCGTGGGACCCGTCCACGAGATCCTCTCCTGAAAGCCCCAGTCCACACACTGCCATTGACCAAGCTGTACAACCGATGGCTTTAACACCACCTGATCCGATCTCTAACCCTCCTCCATGGCCAAAATATGTTCAAAAGGATGTTCTTACAGAACCGCCAGTAAAAAGTTCACCTCCACACTTATAGTCTGAAGCTCTCCGGGATGGCATTTTAAATGATGATCAACATACCTCCAGCATTTCCAGGAAAGCGAGGACCCAGCAAAGGCAAGCCACCTCCCGGTCTTCTGCCCAAGAAATTCAAGAAAGTCAATGTAGAAGCAGGAATGGTGGGATTGCAAAACTTTCTTCTCCAAAGGACACTTCATCTGAGGCACTATCTTCTGCACCTACGAATGAGATTCTTCAGTTTTCTTGATCTGGGGAGACGTCTTTTTGTTTTACTTTACTACAATATACAGTCCTTAAAATAAATACTGAAGATTTTCAACAGGTTTAATTCTTCAGTATACCAAATATTGCTTGTTAATTCTGGTCCAAATTCTAGATTACATTTCACCTCTTAGAAACCATTTTAAAATTGTATCTTGTTTACAAGTTTTGAAGTTTTAAGGTTATAAGTTTAAAGCAAGCCACTCATAATTTATTAACATCATTATAATACAGTCAATTGTAGAATGTGAGTGTGTGTGAAATTTTGTTACTGGAACTGTTTTTTTGTGCTGCAGTACTGATGTCAAATTGTTGTTGTGCTGCAATAGCTAACTCACTACTGCAGCACAACAACTAGAATGAAGTGGACATGGTGGTGAGAACTGGCCAGGAAGTGAGCAGCGCTGGAAAGAACAGCGCCACAGTAAGACACTTTTAAGTACTGGGGGGACATTTGTTGGACATAGAATAAGAATAATAGTTGCCCATACGCTATAAATGATTGTGTATGAGCAACCATACATATACAAGCCTGTTTTTCAATCTCGAGGTTTCCGTGGTAACCAGACCTCTTGAGCTGCGCTCTCAACGTCTCTTGTTACCATGGAAACCTCTTGATTGAAAACCAGCCTTGTTGTGTATGATTGCTCATACACAGTCCTCTACATCTTCTCCATAGTATATCTATGTGAGCATATATAGTGTTAGGTTAAAATAACTTAATAATTGAATAATACAAAATAAAGGAATTTGGCTTGAAGTTTCACTGCCATGCAGAGAATACATAACTATACCTGTCATGTGCATCTGATGGGGTAATGTTGGCTCAGTGCTGTGCTGTTGCTTGAAGGAGATCAGTGTTTAGATGGCCTACAAATAGTTAAGTCTCAACCCAGGCTAGACTCAGATGATGACTATTGAACCAGACCACTGAGGGTTGGCTATGATAGGGAGTTACACCTTGCTGCCATAGAAGCACAGACTTTGTCGGCAGATAAGGACCACTTGGCCCATCCAATTTGCCCATTTTCCTACATATTGGATATGCTGCAGATCCCAGTTAACCAACAGCATACTTTCTCCTACCCCCCACTAGAATTGCCTTAAGTCTGTCCCATGCATTCTTGAATTCCCCTACTGTTTTTGACTCCATGACCTTCTCAGGAATGCCTATCCATGCATCTACCACCCTCTTCATGAACAAATACTTCCTCACATTGCCCCTGAGCTGTCCCCCCTCTATCTTCAAATTGTGCCCCTTGCTCTTGCACATCTCTTTTTCTGAAAGATGCCGCCCTCTTGGACTTTGTTGATTCCCTTGAGGTACTTGAAAGGTTTTATCATGTCCCTCCTCTTCCTCCTTTCCTTGAGGGTATATAGCCATTGTTAAATTGTGCTGCCCTTGGAGCTGTGAAGATGGTTAAGAAGCTGGGGGTAATCATGGACTCCAAGCTTACAGTACCTTGGATAACCATTGTCAGCTGTTGTCCATAGTGGCTTTTTCCATCTTCAAAATGTTGCTTGGATCAAACAGTTTCTAGCACCTGGTGACCTGGCGAGAATAGTCCATGCCTTCATTACGTGCAGGCTGGATTACTGTGATGCTGTCTATGTTAGGGTTATCTGGGAGTCTGATGTGCCAAATGCAACAGGTCCCAGAATGCTGCAGTACATTTGATCTCCGGGGCATCCCATGGAGATCATGTCACTCTGGTGCTGCACAGACTTCACTGGCTGCCCATTCTGTGGCACATCAGAGTCAAAAACAGTGGGAGAATTCAAGCATGCATGGGACAGACATAAGGCAATTCAAGTGGGGGGGTAGGAGGAAGTAGGCTGTTGATTAACTAGGATCTGCAGTAGTGCAGCTTATCCATTAGGTGGGGAAATGGGCAGACTAGGTGGGCCAAGCGGTCCTTATCTGCCATCAAATTCTATGTTTCTAAGACATGCTTGCTGGTTTGCAAGGCCCTCCCTACATGGTTCTGGTCCAGGCTATCTAAAGATCTCCTGACTCCGTTATCTCTGTCCGCTCTTTCCACTCCACTGAGGCTGGCTAACTGTTTGTCCTGCAGTCCCAGTCAAAGCTTTGAGGGGATAGGACATCCCTGATGGCTGTGCCAATAGCCTGGAAAGCTTTACTTCCCCATATTAAACCTGCCAGCATGGTGAGGGTCTTTAAGTAGCGCTGAAATATCATCTTTTTAAACTTGTCTGTTGCCTTACTTAATTTATTGATGTATTAAGTTAATCTTTATGAACTTATTCCTTAAAGAGAACATGAAATCATTTCTAACTGGCAGCTGCTTATAAAGTTCTTATTTTCAGAAATATTTATTCCCCTAAGTTATCAATGTTTAACTGTACCTGACTAAGAAGCAATATGAAAAACTGTATTTTGGATTGTTTTGTTTTAATGAGCAGTGTTCAGTTACAGTTCTCTTCATGGAATCTGTGACCTGGAGGTTTAACTATGTCACAGATTGTGCACAGATGTCTGAGCGAGAGTCTGATAGGTCAACGACTCATAAGACGCATTCTGTACACAAACCGTGACATACAGTAGTAAAAACTCCAAACTATCTATTCCATTAAAAGAACCCTGCAGCATGTTGTCCAGAAAAAGAAAACAATTGAAAACACAGTTGTCACATCAGTGTTTATTCAAGTACAATTAAATATGGGTCATTTGAAGGTGTGAATGTCATTGCTGTAAACAGGAACATTACTAAGCGGTCCCAATTGGCACACATTCCTTGTCTAATATAAATCTCTTGAAATCAGTGGTTAGCTGGAGTGTATTACATTTGTGGAGAAACCCTCACTGTTTATCTTGTAATTAGTTTTTTTTTCAATTTTTATGTTTTGTATTTTGTTTGTTGTTCAGGAAAAGGGCACCGCGGCCTAATAAATAAATTTGCCTTGCCTTGCTTAGAGGGGCCCCAACTCTGCCAAATACCTACTATGATTGTATGACAGCAAATCTATCTGAAGCTCTAAAAGTTAGCTGTCCAGTAGTTTTTAGTCACTTAATCCATTTATTTTATATGTGTTTAAGATCTGGTACTGTACCAAATATTTGGAAACAAACAACAATCATACCTATACATAAATTCGGGGACCAGACTAAGGCATCTAATTATCCCCCGATTTCTCTACCCCCAACAATGGCTAAGATCATGGAGAGATTTGCATATGATCAGATCTTGGAGTATGCTTCAAGTCACGAGTTGCATTTTTTTTCAGTCTTTGGTAACCAGAATCACACAGTATGCAAGCGAAGGTTGTAGGAATCAACCCCAAGTTTTCTGGATGTTCCAAGCTCATTTACAGCTCATTACTCTAACCTCTAGGCTATACTGTCAGCCCATTTGACAAGCACTATCCTGAAGACATCTGACTGTGGACAACTCACTTGGGCAGTGTTTATCAACTTGACCAACGCCTTCAGTCTAATGGCTCATGATCTCGTAATTAACAAACTTGAGGCCTTAGGCATTGGGACAACGACTAAGGAATAGCATCAATGTTACTTGTTAGGTCATATAAAAAGGGTAAAAATGGGGAACAGCATGTCTAACTCTCAAATTGTTTGTCAAGAGGTCCCATAAGCGTTGGTCTTGGGGTTTGTTATTTTCTATGTTTGTAAATGATATACCTATTGCAATTACAAAAACATAATGTTTTTGGATGCAGATGACACGGTCATCCTCAGCTTAGGCTCCACAGTGTCACAGGTCCAATATAGGGCCAGATAATAAAATAATTAGCTCAGGCACTAAGGGGTGTTTGCCCACACTAACTGGGTTTTGTGCCTAATTTGTGGATCTGGTGTATATTCAAGGACCTCCTGAGCATGGGCAAAACTCATTAGTGCCCAAGCACTAACATGCTGTTGTGTCTGTGCAAATGAGGGTGTCTCCCCTGCATACAGTACTTCAGCATATTCAGTAGTTTGTGGCAGCAGTGAATGCCACAGTGGGTACAAGTTACTGCCTTTGCAAACCCTGACTTAATGGGGCACAAGGCCCTGGTGGCAGGCAGTGGTACTGTAGCTGCCTGTGCACTCCCCGAACCTCATACCAATGCATACCCTGGTGTTTAGTGGCAGCCCCTGCCCTGTAATCACCTGTACCTGTATTTGTAGAGTATTCCCTGGTATCTAGCACACACTTTCTGTCATTCCATACAGCGGCCAGCCAAGGAGGTGAGAGGAGGATTTTGCAGGTCACCGTATCAGGTTCTCTGTATGGCACCACCTTCATAGATATAGGGTTTTGCTGGATGGTGTGTTTGGTGTGGGTTGTGCAGGGGGAACACTAGCCACTGGGGACTTGGGTGGCACTGGGATGTGTGCCTGGTGGGTTGGGGGTACCACTAGACACCAGGAAAACCACTGCAACTTCAGGGATTTGTGATCAGAGGACAGGGGGTGCCACTAGACACCAGGGAATACTCTACAACTACAGGGATGGGCAATTGGAAAGGGTGGGGGTGCAACTAGACACCAGGGCAGCTGTGAATGTTATGGGGATGGGTAATCAGAGGGTAAGAGGCTGCCACTAGACACCAGAAAGAAACAAGACTATTATGGGGAAGGGTGATCAGAGGGCACTGTGTGCCATTAGACACCAGGACATACATTTGTATTGAGGGGACAGATGTTTGGGGTGTGGGGGCACCAGTCACCACCAAGCTTGATGTGGTGTGTGACCATAGGATGGGTGCAAATGAGTCATTAATGGGCATGCATATGGCCCCGTAGCACCTGGCATGCCCAATGAACTCCTTTGCATTTTGTGGCTGAATGTTACACCATGGCTTCCAGCACTGTGTGGTCTGGTACACAGTTCCCTATAGGCCGCATACAGTCCAGGTCAATGCTTGCATTAGCGCTGCACTATTATGGCCCTATATTCAGTCAGATAACATTGGTGCACTGTCCGACTGAAAAAGGAGACCTCTGGTTCAGGCACAAGTGCAAGCGCAGCACAAACCTTAGCGCTCCACTTTTGCACATATTTGAATATTTTGCCCCAATTTGCAATTGCGCTATGAAAATGCAACTGTCTGGCTGATTAAAAACAAATGAAAACTGAATGAATCAAAAGCTAAAATAAATTTGACACAACAGAGACTAACCTGAGCTGGGGATCACCTTGTCATCCATGGGAATTTTGAATGCAAACTGAAAATGTAGACAGTTTTTTTTTTTTTTAGTAGACTGTGCAGTGGTTAAAGCACATATGGCCAGATATTCAAAACTTTGCCCCAGGGCTAGGTTAGCCCTGCTCGGCATGCAAACATTGCCCGGACCAAAAAGGCTGCCATATTCAAAAGGAATAGCCCAGTGCTAAGCTGGCTGAATATAACAAGCTAAGGAAGCCGGGCAAACTGGGCTGGCAGTGCAGTGCAAACATTGCCCAGGAGCAGGACAGCACTGAATATAGCAAATAAAACAGCACTGAATATACTACCCAGGCAGTGCAAACACCCATAGGAACACAGTGCAGATGGAGCTGCCATGCCCTGCACCACAGGCTGGAAAGGGAGCCCAGGAGCAGACAGCAGTGCAGAACCCAGACACTGAAACACACCCCACCAGGGGACTGGCCAGAGGGCACAGGACCCAGGGGCAGGGTCAAATAACAGAACAACCCTGTTGTAAAAGTCATGCACCCAAAAATGACACAGGACGCAGTGCAAATATGTAAAAGGAAAGTATAATGTGACAAATGCACAGTAAAGGAAACAGGTACAGAACAACTGAACAACAATACAAAACAAAACTAAAGCAAAGTAATGAAACACATAATGCAAACACGTAAAAGAAAACCTACAGCAAACACCACTACAATGTCAACCACTATATACAACAGGAACTACGATGACTACTACTACTACTACTATGACTACTACTATTACGGTATGACTACTACTAACGCTAACACTACCGCTACATAACTGACTAAACTACAGGAGATGACCTATGTGAACTACAGCAATTGCTGAATGGAATATGGAAAACTGAGGCACAGGAACAGAAACCAAACTGGAAGGCAACGGAACAGGAGGGGACAGCTATGTGGACACAAACAATGGAGTAAGAGACCAGTAACAGCCAATACAGTCCAGTAAAGGGGGGGCAAGGTAAACAATGTCCACAGAAAGGCATCATGGCTGGGATCCCACAGGTTCAGGCAGTTGTGCCTCCAGTACGGCGGCCACTCTCCTTGTCTCTGATATGAGCACTGCCTGCTGCTCAATGATGGTGCGCTGCTGGTGCATGAGTCACCTCAGGAGGTTCTCAGTGCCTTCTGACACCTTCGGCCATGTTGCCCACAAAGAGGATTGGAGTGGACCTACAAGAGGAAGGGTGAGCATGTGAGGATGGGAAACCAGCCAGGAGGTGAACTGCGGCCACAGGTGACCATACAAGGATGGACAGCATGTCCTGACAGCCATGCCCATGTTGCGCTGCTGAACACAATGGTAGGCACAACCGACTGTCACCCACAGGGCAGGCCTGGAAGACACAGGCAACATCCCAAACACCCATACACATGCAGACGCAGGCTCTGAGAACACCTAGGCATGGACAGCACCACCCACCCCAGCACCGCAGGCAGTGAGACAGTGCAGACATACAGGCAGACCCCCGAATGGTGGTGGGTGTGGGCCACACAACAACATGCACATGGGAGACCAAATGTCGGGACATGCTGCCCACAGTCAGAAAGCAATGTACCAGACAGCAGAGTGCAACATCAAACAACAGGGGTGCAGGAGCAGCACACTGCAGGCATGGTGGGCAGCCAATGACCAACCCAAGCCAGGGTAAAACCAACCTACAGGAGACACAAGCCCACAGGACACACACACACACCAGCAGGGGTGCACCGACAGCAATGTGTACAGTGGCGTGCAACCAGAACACCCACATGGCAGGTGACCAGCTGAACATGGCCAGCGGTGAATGTGGACAGCATGGCAATGCCAGCCATGCATGCTGACACTGGCACATACTGCCCCCACCACAGGGCATGGCATCCAGGGAGCCAGATAATGGCAGCACCAGAAAACAGTGTTGCACAGCACAGCACAAAGCCGCAGCAGCAATGGCATGATGCCCATGGCGGCCAAACCCCCAGCACAGTCAATGCCATCCCAGTGAAGGTACAACACAAAACTGAGGCACAGCACAAATGAAGAAAGAGATGTACTCAGGCAATAGGTCCCTGGCCTCGGGGCTACTCTCCTGTGCCTATTGCTGCATGGCTGGCACCCTGGCGCTGTCTCTGGATGATGCTTGGAACAGCTCCTGGCCCTCTCTCTCTGCGCTGGGCTACACAGTCCACTCTACAGTGGACAAAGGAAACAGCAGCATTAGTGCACTGCACAGCATGAACCACAAGTGCCACAGCAAGATACATGCCCACCACCATGACACCGTATGCGCAGGGCAGTCCAGGGACAGTGACAGCATGCAGAGGACACCCACATAGTGGACCCTATGACCCATGGAGCATAGGCCAGGTACACAGGGCATGTAGGCATGTGGGCAGAGTGGTGCAACCATGCAGGATGCATGTGCACAGTGACTTGAGGCTCACACAGCTGGGTAGGCAGTCCGGTGCCCATGCGACAGCACCACCGCACCACATTGGTGAAGGCTGCAGGACAGTCATGTAGCATGTCCTGCTGCCCACAACAGCCACATACAATGGCCATGTGCTGGGGCCACACATGGCACGATTGCAGGGTCACCCCGGACACAGTATACACCACACATGCACCGCCACCACCGTGTTGGCCACCTGGCACATGTGGCAGCCATGCCCTCCCCAGACCACTGTGCCCTTCCAATGTTCCCCACAACTTGCGCCACATGAAACCCACCACCCTGCACACCTGTGCACACACCAGTGCATGCTCACACACAGGCACATGCATGCACACTCAGGTAGACCATGACACACACTGCGGATGTGAGAAACATGCACAGGCACCTACCTGGTACTGGCACAGTGCCCTCATGCACCATGAGGGAGCAATCTTAGACCTTGTACTCTCAAACGGGGGCAGTGAGAGGATCTCAGATCTAGAAGTGGGTTGCCATCTGGGAACAAGTGACCATCAAACAGTGTGGTTCACGTTAAACTCAGCTACAGAGTCAAGCCATACAAAAGTGAGGGTACTGGACTTTAGGAGGGCTGACTTTGGCAAGATGGGAGAGTGCCTCAGAAAAGCACTAGCAAACAGGCTAGAAGGAGGTGTGGAGCAACAATGGGGAATCATCAAAACTGCCATCACAGAGGCAACAAGCCTTTGTGTGAAGCAAATATATCAAAATGAAAGAAAAAGCCACTATGGTTCTCAAAAGAGGTGTCTGTGAAAGTCAGGAAGAAAAAGACAGCATTCTGGAAGTATAAGGAAACACAGAAGCAGCAGGATAGAGAGCTGTACCAGTTAAGGCAGAAGGAAGCAGGGAGGGAAGTCAGAAGAGCAAGGGCCCAAACAGAGGAAAAGATAGCCAACTCAGTTAAGAAGGGAGATAAAACCTTTTATAGGTACATCAGCCAGCGTAGAAAGACAAAGGGAGGGATAGTGAGGCTGAATAGAATGAACGATGGGTGGGCAGAGGGGGCCAGTGAAAAAGCAGGGATACTGAATGAATATTTCTGCTCAGTATTCACAAAAGAGAAGGGGGGCAAGTGCCTAATCCAATTAACAGAAGCACTCTTGATAAGGGGGTCGATCCTAGTCTTTTCACAGAAGAAAGGGTTCTGCAAGAACTCCTAAAACTGAAGGTGGACAAAGCAATGGGTCCTGATGGAATTCACCCCAGTATTCTAAAAGAATTAAGGGAGGAACTAGTTAAACCACTGGCTACTCTTTTTAATAAATCATGGGAGGATGGTGTGGTACCCGAGAACTGGAGGAAGGCGGGTGTGATTCCTCTTCACAAAAGTGGGACCAAGACAGAGGCAGGAAACTACAGACCTGTCAGTCTTACCTCTGTGGTAGGGAAAGTGATGGAGTCACTTCTGAAGGAAAGAATAGTTGAGTGCCTAGAGGCCAGTGGGGCACAGGACCCAAAGCAGCATAGGTTCACAGCAGGAAGGTCATGTCAGACGAATCTAATAGATTTCTTTGACTGGGTGACCAAAGTAGTAGACCAGGGAGGGGCTGTGGACATGGCCTACCTAGACTTTAGCAAGGCATTTGACACAGTCCCACACAAAAGATTAATGAACAAGTTAACCAGCCTGGGAGTGGGTCTGAGGGTAGTAGCCTGGGTAAAACACTGGCTGCACAACAGAATACAGAAGGTAATTGTAAATCGAGTCCACTCTGAAGAAAGAGGGGTTACTAGTGGGGTACCGCAGGGTTCAGTATTTGGTCCAGTCCTTTTTAATGTCTTCATCAGTGACATTGCAGAGGGACTGGAAGGAAAAGTATGCCATTTTGCAGATGACACAAAGATCTGCAACAGGGTTGATAAACAAGGAGGCGTGGAAAGGATGAGAAGGGACTTGGCAAGGTTGGAGGAATGGTCAGAAGTATGGCAGCTAGGATTCAATGCAAAGAAGTGCAAAATAATGCACCTGGGAAACAAGAACCCAGGGGAAGAATACACAGGGGGGTAGTAACAACAACAAAAAAGGAAAGGGACCTGGGGGTAATCATATCAGATGACCTTAAGGTTAGCAAGCAATGTGAGAAGGCAGTAGGGAGAGCTGGGGGGATACTGGGATGCATAGGGAGAGGCATCAGCAGCAGAAAACAGAAAGTTGTTATCCCTCTGTTCAGACAGTTGGTGAAACCCCATCTGGAGTACTGTGTCCAGTTCTGGAGACCCCATCTCTGCAAGGACATAGACAGGACAGAGGCAGTCCAGAGGAGGGCAACTAAAATGGTGCAAGGTCTGCAAGAGAAGCCGTATGAGGAGAGACTAAAGGAGCTTAATATGTATACCCTTGAGGAAAGAAGGAGAGGGGGACATGATAGAAACTTTAAGTACCTCAGTGGAATCAACAAAGTCCAAAAAGGGTAGCATCTTTCAGAAAAAAGACTTGCAAGAACAAGGGTACACAATTTAAAAGATAGAAGGCGGTTCAGGGGCAATGTGAGGAAGTATTATTTCACAAAGAGGATAGTGGATGCATGGAACAGCCTTCCTGAGGAGGTTGTGGGGTCTAAAACTGTGGGAGAATTCAAGAATGCATGGGACAGACATAAGGCAATTCTTGTGGGGGGTAGGAAGAAATAGGCTGTTGGTTAACTAGGATCTGCGGCCTATCCTGTAGGTAGGGAAATGGGCAGACTAGATGGGCCAAGTGGTCCTTATCTGCCATCAAAGTCTATCTTTCTATGCATCTGTCCATCTCCAGCTGGCCCCTCTGGTGGTGGCGCAGGTGCATGTACCTGTGATGGCACTTCTCTGCATCCCTCTGGATGCCCGTCTGCTCCATCAGCCACCCGGCAATGGACGCCCACATCTGCCATCATGGGAGGTCACCCTCCCTGATCTCCCCAAAGAGCCATCTGTGCCTCTGCTGCACAAGCTGCACCAGGTTGGCAGTCCCTACCTCCCCCCAGTGCCTGTCCCTGTGCACCACAGCACGTTGCCTCCTTCTCCCTTGCATTGCCCAAGCACCACTGGTACCCTGCCACCTGTTGCACTGCACAGCCTGTTCCACACCCTGGTTCCACCAGCAATCAGTGTAGTAGTGCTGCGCTATCACATTATGTAGTGCAGCACTACCCAGAAGTGAGCACACTGTGCATGCGTGTCCCCATCACGACCCTGGAGCCACAACACCATGCATGCATGGAGCGCCACACTGTGTGGCCTAGCGTGGTGGTACACCGCACTAATCCGGGGTGCTAGCATGCACAGGGGACACACATGCATGCATGGTGGTCACGCTATGCCATGTAGCACTGCGTTACTGGGACAGCATGGTGCTGGACACCACATAGCCCAGCGCAAATGTTTGCGTGGCGCTAAGCAGATTGCCCGGTGCTATTCAAGCCCATATTCAACCAGCACATGCAAATGAGGGCACTTGTGTATGCATGGTGCAAACACTGAGATTAGCATATCATTATCCGATGATTTGCATGTGTAACATAGAAACATAGAAACAGAGACTTTGACGGCAGATAAGGACCGCTAGGCCCATCTAGTCTGCCCATTTCCCTACCTACAGGATAGGCCGCAGATCCTAGTTAACCAACAGCCTATTTCTTCATACCCCCCACAAGAATTGCCTTATGTCTGTCCCATGCATTCTTGAATTCTCCCACAGTTTTAGACCCACAACCTCCTCAGGAAGGCTGTTCCATGCATCCACTACCCTCTCTGTGAAATAATACTTCCATGGTAACAGGCTGGATTGCCCGGTTGGGCTATAAAAGGGAAAGCAGTGCTCCACCAGTGTCGTGTTGTGGGATTGCAGCACACAGCGGAAGCTGCAGATGAACAGGCACAACAGATGGAACCATGTCACAGGAGGCAGAGCAGTGAGAGGCAGGTCTGTATAGCAGCCAGAGGTCTGGTGGTAGGGCACTGGCACTTCACAGGGCCGGGGTGTGCACACTGTGCACCAGCAGTCCACAACTGTACAGGCCATAGACAGGGCTGCCGATTGCAGGCCCACAGGCTGCGTAATGGTGCACAATGCCATTGGGCCAGCTGTCCAGCTAACTGGTCCGTGTGCCGATCCTGTGCACCTGCATCAGCCAGCGTCATGCGGGCACCACCTGCTCACTGTGGGTGCCAGTCACTGGGGGGGGGGCCCACCATGGCCTGCAGGTATGCCTCACAACAGAGGTTCACTGACATGGGATCCATGGACCCTCGTTTGTCACCCTGGATGTGGGACGTGAAAGGTCACAGACCCTCTGATGGTGGCACACAGCTACAGCCCAGGGGTCACAGGGTCAGGACTGTGTGGATCCCATTGTGACATCAACAGCACCATGTGGTCTGTGCCTGGTAGCTTGCTATTGTGTGCGTACCATCCGTAGTGTCCATGCCCTGTGTGCGGTGCACATGTTCCCTAGGGGGCTGATGGGGGCATGGTACAATGTCAGGTGATGAGCGCTGCGATGTCCCTCGTCCCAGGGAACACATGACTGGCATGGGTGCTGGCAGTGCCCATGTGGGTCCAGTGTGTGCAGTCTGTACGTGGTGTATGCCATCAGTCGTGCAGTGGCACGGTGCATGCAGGGGTGGCCACAGTATACTGTGGCTGTGTGCACTGTACACGTACATGCTGGCCTGTGCCATCACCATGCCACTACCGTGTAGGCAGTGCAGCCGTTGGGGGTGGTATGCACATACTGTTCCACGTGTGCCATGCACCACAGGCCCACCAGAGCTGGTGACACATATCCCTCTACATCTCACTCATAGGTACTGCAGCAAGACCTGAATGCATACGGGCACATCGCTTTTCACAGGATGAGCTGAGGATAATGGTGCATGGTGTGAAGGAGAGGGAGCAGGTGCTGCAGCAGCACAAGGCAATGGATGTGATGGTGCACCAGGTGTAGGATGAGGTGACAGCAGGGGTGAACGCCATCAGCAGCCGAGGCAGGATGACAGATGCAGTGCACAATCAATGGCGTGATCTGCTGCACCTGGCAAAGGCAGAGGAAGCACAGTGGCTCTGTGATAGACTGTGGACCAGAGGTGGCCTGCAATCCACACAACAGTGACAGGAGGATCCACTCAAAGCTGTAGTGGCATCCCCACTTCACCCAGTGGCCGTTGCCAGTGTGCCAGGTGGAGGGTGTGAGATGCCTCTCACACCACCTAGGACAAATCTGTATCTGTGTGTGCATCCTGCATGATGTCACTGCACAGGTGCTGGGTGTTGGTGTTGGCGTCGTGCCTGAGGTGCACTGTGGGGGTGCTCTGCTGTGCACACTGTACACATGGGGCGGGTTTGTATGCAAACAGTGCCCAGCAGGGCTGCCACCACAGCTGACAGGCTGGGGCATGTGCACTGTGGTGTGGGTGTGTGCATGTGGCCATGGTCTATGTCTGTGGGGCTGCTGTGTGAGGTGTGCATGTCTGTAGCAGGTGGCACGTATCCTAGGGTGTGTATGTACTGGTGGTGGTGAGGCATATTGTGCACGTACCAGTCAGTGACCCTGTCCCATCTTCTTCCACAGCAGTGTGTGCAGGGCCTGCACTGCACCAGGACCAGGCTGGAATGGCTACCATGGGACCAGAGGCAGAGGAGGAGGAGGAGGAGAACCTGCCATCGGCCTGTGGACTAGGTGCCGGTCGTGGACCCTGGGCCGTGCACCATGTGTGGCACTCACTTGGACATGGGGTACACCTGCCGGGTGGCGGGGCTCCAATGGTGGCAGGGACCTGGACTTCAGTGCAGCCCTGGAGGATGCCCAGGTGGAGGATCTCGGTGGTGGGCAAGTGATCCTGCTGACAGTCACCAGCAACATGGAGTTGGATGTGTCTGAGGGGGGTTACATCTTGCCCATGGAGGGGCCTGTGGAGGGGGGTACAGGGTTGGGGCAGGGTGCAGTCTGCAGCATGGGTACCAGGTGGGTGGATTGCCATGCCAGCATGGATGTACCCGTGCAGCCAGCGGTTGGCATTTGGGGGCCGTGTGTGCTCCTCTGGATATACAATGCCCTCCATGGGTAGGGGTGCAGGTCCCACAGGGGTCACAGCTCACCACTAGTGGCCTGCAACAGCAGAACATTTTGCCAGTGTGACAGCATCCCCACCATGGTGAACTGCAGGCACCAACGCCAGCTGCCATTGAGGGTGCCACGGCCATGGAGTCGGATGCCCCAGGGGGCCCACCCTCTGCTCAAGGCCACACTCACATCCCAGCAGGAGGCCCAACTGGACTTGCATGGCCTGCAGTGGGAGCTCAGGCATGAGCTCTCACAGATGCAGGAGTTGATGTCCCTGGGTTTTGCATGGGTGGAACAGTGGGCTGAGGACAGGTTGGGCCGCATGGTTGCCACACTGGACCGTGGCTTTGCTGGGCTCATGGCCGCAGTGGTCATCCTCACCACAGTGCTGCGCGGGGTGCATGGTGGGCTGCAGGCTGAGCAAGGGGGTTAACGTGCCCGTGGCACAGGGGCCCATAGGCGGGCCACTCATGGCTGCAGGACTGACACTGGCATGAGCACCACTGCATCATGCACATCGGCAGGCTCCCATGCCGCCATGGGCATCTGGCCATCCTGTCCAACTCCATTGGTCAGCAGGAGCACAGGCAGTCTGCCCTCCCAGCCTCACCGTGGTCCTCCCCTACTGTGTCCTCAGATCAGAGCACCCATGGGTCTGTGTCCCACACGCATGGTGTGCGCCGTGTGTGTGGTGGTTATCACCAGAGATAGGCATGGCCACCATGTACATGTGTACTGTTAACATTCACATGTGCACACTAACACACCTGCACACTCTTGCACTCATGCTGTCACACACACACACACACACACACACACACACACCCCTTCACTTGCACATTCTTACATGCACAGCCATGGTATCCCTTCCCACACTGCCACCACACATCATTCATTGCCCACATCACTGTACCATGGCTGTGTGTCCTCATCACATGAGTGTCCTGCACAACCCACCCATCACACTGCCCTCATGCATGCATTCAGTGCCACTGTGTTGTGCACATGCTTTGTTGGTTGTCAGCACTGTTGTGGTTGTCTGTACATATTAAACTGTTTACCATTGTACTGTGTCTTGTTGCTGTGCTGTCTGTACTCACCCTCTGGCCTGTGACAGCGTCCTGATGATGGTGGCCCTGTGCTCCAGGGCCCTGCGACCATGCAAGAATCCCTCCTCTTGAGTTGCCTCACTATCCCCCTGACCACTGGCTCTGGGTCACTGTCGGCCTGTCCCTCAGGTTCAGGTGCCTGTATCCCACAGTTCATTGCCATGTTGTGCAGCATACAGCAGGCTAGAAAGATACAGCATACCTTCCTGAGGCCTGTACTGTAGGGCACCGCCTGACGTGTCTAGGCATCGGAAGCGCATCTTCAGTATGCCAAACACCCTCTCTGTGATGTTTCTGCTGGCGGAATGTGCCTCATTGTACATCTCGTCGGCCACTGTGGCTGGCCGGGGTACCGGTGTCAGCAGCCAGGGTCGCAGGGGATAGGCACTGTCCCCTGTTGAGAAATATGCATCTGTTAGTGATGTTCTGCTGTCTGCCCATTGCTGTCTTGCATCACCTGTGTTGCTCTCCCAGGCCCCTTCCTTGACTTCCCCTGCCTATCCCCACCCATGCTGTGGTGTGTGTGTGTGTCTTGTTTGCTGCTACTCACTGACTAGGTGCCCACTGGGTATCCTGCCCTCCTCGTATGCCTGGCACAGCTGGTACTGGTGCCAGATGAAGGCGTCATGGGCACTGCCAGGGTACTGTGCATAGACATTGCTGATGTGCCCAGTCGCACCGCACACCACCTGGCAACTGATGGTGTGGTACCCCTTCCTGTTGACATACACCTCACTGCCATCACCAGGTGGTGCACGGATGGGGACATGGGTGCAGTCAATGGCACCAAGTACCGCTGGTAGGTGCACAACTTGATGGAATTGCTGCATGGTTTCTCTGCACTCTGCTGCCATGCAGGGGAATACTATGAACTCCCCAGCATGTGGCAGGAAAGCTTCAAGAAACTGGATCAGGAGGCATGAGGTGGCAGACTGCGATACCCCAATGGTGCCCCCCGTTTGTCATTCGAACATCCCTGTGGCTAGGAAGCACATCGCTGCTGTCACCTTCTCCTCCACTGTCATGGCATGGCTATGTCTGGTGTTGGGGTGCAGCTGCTCATGCAGGAGTTCACATAGCAGCCTCAACATACCCCTGTTCATCCTGTACTGGCCAGTGATGTGCTCATCTGGCAGGGTCTCAAAAGAGACCCTGGGCCGGTACCACCTGTGTGCAGCATACTGTCTCCTTGGCTTGCATTGAGGCCCATGTTGGCCCTGCTCCCTCTCCTCCTCCTTCTCCACTAATGCTGCCATCAGTGGCAGTATCACTGCTATTGGCACTGCAGCCATTTCCACTTTCTGGTGTGGTCACTCCCCCTCAGTGGTTTGCCCTGGGTTAAGACCAGCCTTTTATAGGTGGTAGCTAGCGCCGCGCTGCATGTTGTGCTATGTGTCCTAGCATGGTACTATGGCTTTGAATATCCCATCGTGCATGTATGCAGGCCACACCCCCTCACTTTGCCCCTTGCATGCATTATCATTTTGCCCCATGCTATTGCGGTTAGCAGGCGCTAACTGGTCCTTTGAATATCGTAGCTCTGCGCTAGTCCTGCGCTATTGGTTTGTGTGCTGTGCTACATTTTGAATATCTGCCCCTCAATGTTTATTTTTTATCAATAAAAGTTTTTATGTAAAAAAAAGGATAAAAATATTATATCAACAATATAGAACAAACATTACATTAAAAACATCTCATGTCTCTGTATTAATTATAAGCAATCACAATTAGCAACAAAAAGGGAAAAACAATTCCAGTATCAATACCTGAACCACATGAAATGACATACAGTGTAACCCCAATTATCCGAAACCCGATTATTCGAATCCCCTGATTATCTGAAATTAAGTTATGTCCCCATCCCCTGTAATCGATTTCAGTTAGATACAGTACTGTATAGCGTTTACCTAAGCTGCATACTCTGTCTCCATATTCAGTCTAAAGATTGTTGCTCATTTACCTAAGCTTAATTGCAGTGTTTAATGTGCTTGTTTACCGCATTCTCCATACTTAGTTGCTCTTAGTTGTACCGCGTTCAATTGAAGATAATTGAACTAACCTGGTTCTGTAATGATCTGGGTCTCTTAATGAGTAGCAAATGCGTTTCTAATTCATGCGATGGCTGGCAAGCGCAAACGCTGTGTGCTCCATATCAAACAGAAGCTCCACCTACTTGAATGCCTGGACAGTGGCGAAAAGATAGTTTCTGTTGCCCAAAAATTAACATTGGAAATGCTACTGTGTGTGATATCAGGATGGCATGAGATAAAATACAGGAGTACGCTGCTACTATGGACTGTCCTGAGTCAACCAGCAAAAGAAAAAGCATGAAGGGGCGTAAGGGCAAGGTGTTGGACAAGGCGCTTTATCTATGGTTTGTACAGAGCAGGGAGAAAGGAATCTCAATATCAGGGCCAATTATGAAACAAAAGGCAATCACCTTCCATAATGACATTACAGAGGCAAACTACTGACTACAGTTCTGGCTGATGAAAATGACCAGCTTACTCTCACAGACGCTATAAAAAAATTAACAATCAAGGATGCCTGTTACCTTTTTAGGTGAAGCTTGATCAGAGATCAGACAACAGACACTGAAGCGCTGTTGGGAGAAATCAGAAGTGTTAACAGAGCCAAGAGTGCAACCTGCCAAACAACTTGTTGTACCACAAGGACAAGAAGCCAATGAGGCACTTCTCCAGATCGCACAGCAAACAAATTGTACAGTAGAGGCAGTGCATGAGTGGCTGAAATGTGATGCTGAAGATGACGGCTATGGAGAACTGAGCAACGTTAGATATCATTGCAATTACTCAGAACAACCCAGATGTCATGGGTGCCACAGTGGAGGAGCAGGAAGAGGAAGGAAACTCACCTGTTCAGATACCAACCACATCAGAAGCTGTTGATGCATTTACAAAATGTATTCTGTGATTTGAAAACCAAGATAACTCTGACTACCTACACACTCTGCTGCTTCGAAAACTTAAATTACAAGCTGCAGAAAAGTTAAACAAAGCAAAGAAACAGAGTGCCATAACACAATTTTTTACAGTGATGTAGACAGACAACTTACAGACTGCGCTATTTATCTGACATTCGCTCTTTATTCTCTGTGTACTGCGATATTGCAATGCACTTTAATGTCAGCACTGTTTTTAAAATTGTATGTACTTTCACTGTACTGTATTAAAACTGAACTTATACAAAACAGCATGCTCCAATTTAAAAAAAAAATCATTCTTCCGTTTAACCGGACCCCTGATTATCCAATAAAATTTCATGTCTCCCAAGGCATTCGGATAATCGCGGAGTTCTACTGTATTACGTTATTCACTGTTCAAGAGATCATGTTTATATACAGAATGGAGCATCAAACAGCATTGTTTGAAGTAAATTTCCAGCATTTTCTTTGGTGCTTTTGGGCTTCATAGTCTGTTACCTCAGTGCAGCATAAGTCATTGGAGCTATTACTCTCGGTTTAAGAAAAGTGGAAGCAGGCACTAGGCCCATCAAGACCACTTTCCTCACAACAGTCGGGGGTATCTACATAGTGTTTCCCAGGAAAAGTTTGTCCAATTCAGTTTTAAATTGCTTAACTGATGTCAACTTCACTATATATTGAGGTAAGGTGTTCCATAGCTCAGCTGCCCTAAGAGTAAAATAATATTTCCTTTTATTTATAAAAGCCCTTGGGATTTGAATTTGCATGTTGTTACATCATAGCCCATGTTTTTTATCTGAGAATTGTAAGCTGCAGACATTCTTAAGATCCTCATCATTTATAATATTAAACAACAATAGTAGGTCTCTTCTATCTCGTCTCCTTTGTAAGTCATATAGTTGTAGGAATGTCACCCTTTCTTGATAGGGTAAACCCCTTATTTCCGGTATTAGTTTTGTTACTCTTTTCTGTAAGTTTTCTACCATTTTTTTGTCTTGTTCTAAGTAAGGGGCCCAGAAGGAGAATGCATAGTCTGTGTAGTCTGTTTAATTTAAGACTTATACAGTTTAGTAATGCATTCTTTGTTATGTGTTATAAACTTTTTTTTAATAGCAGATATACAATTTCCCACTTGGGTGATTTTGTTACATTGTAAAATAACTTTTCTAATTAGTCCTCTTACAAAGAGAAGGGATCTTAAATTGGGCCAAGCCTGATAACCGATCAACCTCTTCTACTTCCTGATCTACTGGCCACACCAGCGCTCAGGACGTTTTTGTGATGTCAAACCAGGGAGAGTGTGGGAGCATGCCCCATTGAAGTCTACGGGGTTTGTTTTCAAAACCTTTTTGAGGGATAAAGCTATTGCTGGTATATATGGAAGCTGCCGCTCAACTACTAGACCTGCTATTAGTTGAGGGGTGACTTTTGTATATACCAGAAATGATTTTATCACTTAAAATAAAGTTTTGAAAACTAGCCCCATTGACTTCAATGGAGCGTGCCCCCGTGCTCCCTCATTTGACATCACAAAGTGTCTGAGCACAGGGGTATGGCCAGTAGACTGGGAAGTGGAAGGGATTGGCCAGCCATCAGGCTCAGCTTGATTTATGATCGCTTCCCTTCCCTATAAGACTAATAAAAAATGTAATTCTATAGCTCACAGGACTACTCTGTGGCGAGGTAACAGGCTATAAAGCCCAACCCCACATTTTTGAAATGTACTTTAATGATACTCAGCAAGCTTTTGAGATGAACACTTTTTTATATAAAGACTCAACTTTTGTACCTTAACCCAGAGTTAGGCCTTTTCCTCTCTGATCCCAGAATAAAAGAATGACTGTACTAAAGGACTCACTCCACCACAGGAACTTAACTCCATACCTGTAAAATGGATCTTGTGTTGAGAGACCAACACAGCCATCTTTGACAATGTATTGTTCTGTATTGTTTTACAGTGTATGGGAGAGGGCGACTAACGATGGAATTCAGTGAATTCCCAGGCTTGTTGTACCATCATAGTGACAACAAACAACTGTTGTACCATCTTGAGTACATTACTACAGTGAATACAACTTAGAATGCCCTAGTGCTCCTGTTACCCTGACAATCACGCTGACCACTCATTTTTTTGTCAGTTTCATCTGACAGTTATGCCACTATTACATTTTGAACAGATTTGTTGTTTCTTTTTTTTGGGTGCTAATATTTATTTTGATGTTTGATGTTAACAGTTGATGTCCGTTTAATAGTCATAATAAAAATCTTTATAGTGGGATCTTGAATTGTCTGAGTGACTCGTAATAATGGCAAATCTGTGGCAGTTTTTGAGACAATCACTTATGGGCTGAGCGCCAGGTCTGATCTGAAACTTAATAATATGTACTGCTCTAGAAATGCATTGTTGCTGATCAGTGTTATGCACACACTATGGGCAGTAGTAAACAATGATGTTGAGTTAACGTCTCGAGGTTGTCATGACAACCATAGACCTCTGGAGCTTCACTCTCAAGATTTATTTGGTTGTCATGACAACCTCTCGAAGTGAACACAGTGCTGTTGTTCACTGTTGCCCATCCATTATCCTCTATCTTCTCTTCTGTATCCTTGTTTGTTGTATGGTCTGTCTCATATTGTTACTATGTTTTATGCAAAAGCAAAATAAAAAATAAATTATAGAAAAAAGGCACAGAACGCTGAAGCAAATACCAATGTTACATTTTCAGAGGAGTAATTAGGAACAAGAGGAAGGCAGAAGGGAGTGGGGAGCATGGGTGTGGGAATGAATATGCCAAGTATGCCATGGTTTACAAGTTGGTTAGAGAAAGGAGGCAATGTTCTGGTTCCTGACCATGGATTGTGGTTATTTCTACTGTCGGAGATCCACCCCTACTGGTGTTATAATATGAATGTTCCACTCTATTTGAATGATGCATATTGTTAAATGCATAAAACTAAGTGCTGCTGTATTCTTTATTCTTTTTTTTTTTACATTTGTATTTTATCCTCCTCCTCTGGGAAGACTCCCCGACCAGTGACTTCGGCCCGCCTACCAGAGGGACACTCTCTCTGGACCCACCTGCACCCATGCCTGCCAACCCTAGAATTTCCCTCGCAGACTGCCCCCCCCCCGTGGTGGGGCCAGGAAGGAGATGATGTGCTACACCTCCTCCTGGAGACACAATCCAGAAACTGGGGCCGGCCTTTGGGTATGGTGGCCATCATTCAGCGCCGGCCAAGGTTCTCCTCCTTTTTCCACTTTTCTTCCTCCCCCTTCCCACTAATGCAAGCATGTAGGAAACGTACCTCCTGACCCGTACTGCCCTCTGGCCATCGCCAGGGGGCAGTTAGCGAGTGGGATAACATGGCACCCTTCCCCTGAGAGAGGAGAACAATCCTTCTGATGCTCAATCCTCTCTCCCCCTGCAAACCTCCAGTGTCCAGAGCTCATTCCTGAACCCAGGTCACCGGTGTGGTGCAAGGTGTGACATACAGTGCCTCAACCCTCAGTGCCACAGGGCTGGCATGTATTCTTTGCTCTTATTGGGCTTTATTCACTATGCCTATGCACCACAGTTATGGGGCACGTAGGCATCTCTAAGTCATGAAGCCACACAGAGACCAGCTCCTGACTGCAGGTAGCAGTGTGCATCTTCCCCCGACGGGGGGTAGTGACAGGAGACACATTGGACTCTGTGTCATGCATGAGGGTGTGGAGTGCCAATGAGTGTGGTACAGGCTATGCCTGTGTGCACTCTGCAATAGCCACCATGTGCCCACTATTCCACAGATGGTGGATCGGTGGAGCAGGCAGCCACCTCCATGCTACAGCCCCTAACCTTCCTGACACGCAGCTAGGACTGAGGGTTACTAGCTGGCATTTGCCCTGAGTGCATGGGTCCTGGTCTGTTCCAGGGGAGACCAGTACACACTGACTCGCATGGAGCAGGGGCTGTAGCCTGCTGGTAGTGCCAGAATGTGCTACCCTGCCCATTCCCCCCCCAACCCCCACTTCCCCACTGTGCTCCTTTGTACCTGTGGTGTGGGGCCATGGCCAGTTGGATGTCATTTTTGAATGGTGCATGATGCACGCCTGTTTTGGGGGTTTGGGTGGACATTTACTGGGTGCGCGTTTTGAGGACATACCCAGGCTGTACTGGTGCATTGGCCCATTATGCAGTTCCTGAAATACAATATGGTAAGTATGAGGGGTCTGTGTCAAATACAAAATACAAGAACAAAAAAAAAAAACAGGTATTTGCAATAGGGGATAGGGTGAAAAAGAGGCACCACAGGGTCCTAGCTTATAAATTTTACTTTCTTAGCTACACCACTGGGAGGAGAACTCTGACATGGCAGAGTAAAACAACACACTATAGGAACAACAGGGCAGATTCCGTGGACTTGTCATCTTTTCATGTCTTGCACCATCTATGTATCTGTGAAAAAAATCTTCTCACACCTCAAATGACTAACAATTTCCACAGCCCTTGCAGCTATGTGATTTTTTTTTTACTTCTCTCATGTGAGTCACATCTTAGCTGTTACTCGAAAGTAGCTAGATGTTCGCACCGTGTTAGCCACTGACATCTGCTACTGCTGCTGTCGTTCTGACCACGGAGACTGTAAATGGAAAGGCTGTTTCTCATGCTTTATGGTACACTAAACAATAATAAGTCTACGCAGAGGTTCCCTTCTGTAAGCACTGATAACCGAACTTTTATTTATTTATTTAACAGACTTTGGGATTACAACCAGTGGCGGAGCCAGGTTTGGGAGGATATGGGAGCTTGGGGGAGGTGATTCAGTCAATCATGGGCTCCACAATGGTCACTAAACAGTGAATAATGATAGTGGCAGGGTGCCACTACTCACACTGGGGCAGCTAAAGGTTACAGTATTTTCAGTTATACGATATTGCAGAATCAAGATCAGCTATACATTGCATTGAATGTGTTACCGAGAGCTGTACTTTACAGTTTTCAAGAGAACAATAAGTTTGCTGATAGAGGGAGGGAGTAACAGGTTTGATATTTACAGTGAAGTAGAGATTTAGACAGATGTCTTGTGAGTGCACCCAAAGGAGGCATTATTGTTAAGAGGTAATGTTTGGTAGCTTTTTTCATATACATGTTTATCTTCCTGCTGGAGCTGCTGTTAATGCATTTGCAGATCAATCACAAATTATTACCAGCCACGTGTAAAATTACTTAAATGTACCCCGTACTGTAGTTCCCCCTATTTGCCCTCTAAGGTGGGTCTGTTCTGAGGGTGCTCCTCAAGTCTGTTTTATAATCTATTATGGAACAGGCAGGGGGTACTGTGGGAGGGGGGGTCCAAGCATGCTAATGACATTGTACGGGAGCACAGTCCACTTTGGTGTGGGTAGGAAGCATTGGGGGAGCCTGAGAGTGCAAGTCCCTTCATACTGGAGCACAGTACGATGTGAAGTGGGCAGGCTAACCCCCGTTCATCCCACAGAGCTTACCCTTTGTGGTGGGGTTCTCAGGGCTGGTCAGACCCTTTGGAAGCAGGATCCAGCTTGTGCAGTACCCATTTGGTGTGGGGGGGCTTGCAGGGGGCCCTTTTTATTTGGCTGTGGTCAGGGAATTTCACTCCATTTTTTTCCTTTCCCTTGGAACACTTGACGTAATGATGTGCACAAGGAGGCCCTATGTGCAGATCTACCTGTGTACATCAGCTTTCCACCCAGTTTTATTCCCCGACTGTGTTAACACCCAGTCATCGCTAGGTATCAGGTGTGCTGCAAGGGACACACCCCTCCCTCCCTGAGGGAGGAGAGCCATCATTAGAAGGCTCAATCCTCCCTCCCTAGACTACCCCCCCCGATGACTAGAGTTCATTATGGAACCCATGTTGCTGGCACAGAGAGCTGAAGCATAACCATTGTGCTACTTGACTGGCTTGGGGAGAGTCTGAGAGTGCCAACCTGTCATACTGCTGCACAGTACTGTGTGGAGAGGACAGGGAGTGTCGAGGGGGTCTGTGACCAGCAATACCATTATACTGCAGCACAGCCCAGTGTGGAGTGGGCAGGGAGTGTCGAGGGACATCTGTGACTACCAATGCTGTTATACTGTTGCACAGATGAGTGGGCAGGGAGTGGGGGTCTGGGAGTGCCAACACCATCATACTGGAGCACAGTCCAGTGTGGACTGGGCAGGGAGTGTGGGGAGGGGTGAGTGGTGGCCTGACAGTGCCAACTCCATCATACTGGAGCACAGCCCAGTGTGGACTGGGCAGGAAGTGTGTGTGTGGGGGGTGAGTGGTGGCATGACAGTGCCAACTCCGTCATACTGGAGCACAGTCCAGTGCAGTGCAGGCTGGGAGCATGGGGGGCATCTAAGAGCACCAATGTCATTATACTGTAGCATAGTCCTGTGCAGAGTAGGCAGGGAGTGAGAGGGAGTGGGTGGGAGAGAGCAGAGAGTTAGCTAACTGGAGGGTGGGTGGGGTTTTAGTGATTTTTGTCTTTCACAGCTGGATTTCATATTTCAGACTAACATAGTCCAACATTTGAAATCTGGCTGTGGATCAGATTTTGAGCTTTCCAGTCAACCTTAATTTGAACATTGTTCATCCAGCTCCTTAACCGTGTGCAAATGTGGCAGATATTTAAAGGGTCCTGTTGGGTAGCGCTCAGTGGATAGTGAAATCGCACTATATACACCACTGTGCCCATGCAAATGAAGGACCCTTCCTACATACAGGGTACAGTAGTAGAGGATTTCAGAAGCACTGAAAGGCCACTGAAGCAGTGCTGTTTACTGCTTCCAAAACCCTACTCGGATCAATGTGCACAGTGCTGCGTGACCCCACACCACTCCCCCCAGTAGCACTGATGCCAAGCAATGCAATGACACCCTCCTCCCTGCTGCCCCAATCCCCGATGTAAATGACACACGTACCTTGGTAGTCTAATGGTATTCCCTCCTGCCCTGATGCCCAGTGTTATATGAAATCCACCCTGTTAGTCCAGTGGTACCCTTGATCCCTGATGTAAACCAATATGCTGCCTTCCATGGCCCACCCACTCAGCCCCCACCACCCTCCACCCTCCACCTACCATCCAGCATCCGATTCTCCCTAAAAACCCCAGCTATGTCAGAGGGCAGGTACAGTGGACATGGACTGACACAGACCCTTCCCTCAACATCTTGGGCAGCCACTGTCTGAATGACTGGAACTGAGTGCATGCATACTATATAAACAGCTGTTTCCCCTACCTTCCAGGATGGCTATGGAAGTAGGTGCACTCCACCTGCAGAGACATTTTGGTAAAGGAAACTTTTTTCCCCCAATTATTGATTTATACATTTTTAAAAACAATTGCCATATCAAGGACAATCACTGATACCATATTAAATGCATGTGATACATGAGTAAATTTAAATAAGCCATTTTTTCTTAGTTTCTAAATGATATAACGTAAATTACCAATAAGTTAAAATAACCTCCCCCCTTTTAACTATTTACAAATTTTTCCCAAGTATATGAAATCCATAAAGGCATTTATTTCTATCAGAGTGCATATTATTATCATTTTAATATGTAAAGAGCTAAGAAAATGTATTCATTTCTTTAAAGAGTGCAGGAAAAGGGGACCAAACACTGTTAAAAAAAAGTCCACTTTCTAACCCCATGTATTCTTCTATATTCCTGACTCTCTGCAGTCTGCCTCCTAAGTAGAACTGCCCAGAGCAAATGGAACTTTATGCAAATGATGGAACTATTATTAGCTCATGATACATATTCAAACTGCTACCCTTATCTGCTGCAACGTTCCATCAATGTCTCAGATTTCTTACTCCGCCTGACAAGTCAAGACACCCAGGAGACTTCCGCTTAGGTCGTTTAGTGGCTCATTGCAAAGTATAAGTATTTTATACTTTATTATTCTTACTGCTGCCTTTGTTTATTGTTAATTTCTTTCATACATTTATTTTAGTTTAGTTTTAGAGTTAACTGTGTTATTTTTCTTGGTTCCTCATGGTTCGGGATAACCGCTGAGGAACCAGGGAGTTTCTTAGATTTTGTAGAACTTTATCTGCTATTTAGAATATTATTTATTTATTTAAACTTATTTAAATAATTGTTTCTGAAACCGCTGACCCAGTTTCTTTCAATTGCTAATCCAGTTGCTGTGAACTGCTATCCTGGTTCTGGGTTCCGGAACTGACCTAAACACCCCCCCAAAAAAAACAACTTTATTTTGTTTGTGGTTATGGTTTTTTTCCTGGAAATGGAGTTGTCTCAAAAATCAAAGAAAAAGTCTGGTCCCCCAGGTTTTTACAATTATCTGACGTGTGGGGACGTTTTTGCAAAAGCAGAGAAGCATGAATGCTGGGTAGCCTGCCTGGGAACTTAACATCTTTCTGCAGACTGTGAAATTGTAAGTCTTTTCCACAAAAAAACAGTGGAAAGAAGATTGGAAAGGTTGCAAAAGAGACTTTACAAGAGTGCTTCGGGCTCTGACCAGCCAGCACCTTCCAAATCTGTAGGTGAAACCGCTATCTCTATTTTACACACCCCTGAAAAGGGTGATACAGGCACCTTAAAAAGGATGAGTGGTCCGGCTGACTCTCCGGTCCCCTCCAAGAAAACCAAAAAGACAAAGCACGTTTAACCCCAGGCTGATAAACCTAGAGGGGTTTCTTCTGTGCCTCATAGCCTGCCAACTGCAGAGGAGATTGCCCAGGCCGTGAAAGTCATTCAGGCCATACAGGGTTTTGTACCTGCCCCTGCCCTCCCCTCCTTCAAGGGTTCAAGAACCGACTCTTTCCTCTGAACTCCCCACTCAGGAGATGGAGTATTGGGATTATGATGATCCAGAAATTGATGATGGTGAGCCCATTGAACCGGAGATCTCACCAGAGCAAGAATTTAGCTCTCCTCCCAGACCAGAAGATTTTTTTTTCTCATTCTCAGTTGATGCTGTTGACTGAGCTACTACAGAGGTCATAGGAGATGAGGAGGAGGAGGCTGAATATATGTAGATGATGGGGCTAACACCCACAAAGAAAATTCCCCTGCCAATAAATAAATTCTTTAAAAAAGATTTATTGAAAATCTTGCAGAACCCAAATTCTGTCCCGCCTCTGGATAAAAAGGCAGATAAGAAATGTCAGCTGGACAGGCAAGGGGCTGAATTCTTTAGTCTCACCCTGATCATCAGGGTATAGTCCAGCAGGCAGCCTGTGAGAAGGCGAGGGTTCCTCTATCCTCTCATCCACCAGAGAAGGATTATAGGAAGACAGACAGCATGTCTAAAAAGGGATATTTAGTCACCTCCCTGGGGGTAAGACAGGTTAATTACCAGGCCTATGCTGCACAGTATCAAGAAAACACTGTGGCAGTCAGTTTTGCCAATGTCAGAGAAGGCTCCCTCCCCTCTCTCTGATGAAGTAGTAGAAACAGCAAGTTTGGGACTGGAAGCATCTAAATACCAGTTCCAAGTAGCAGCAGATGCCAGTGACAATGCTGCTAAGTGGATGGCTCTGACTGTAGCCCTGAGAAGGCTGGCATGGCTATGGGCTACTAATTTGACACAGGATACCCAGGCTAAGGCCAAGGATTTTCCTGTTGAGGATCCCTCTCTCTTCGGTAAACACACTGCAGATTATATAAAAAAAGGTAGACGAGTACAAGGCCACCTACAAAAGTAACTCTTCCAAGCAAAGGCCTTCTCCTTCATATAGGCCTTATGGGAGGGGAGGCAGAGGAAGGACACCCTATGGTAGGTCCTTCTATCAAACACAGGCTGTCCCTGGTGGGGGGAGAGCTGCCAGCTCCTCAGAGGCTAGCCACAATAGTAGTTCTCCCCAAACCAGGGAAAGATCCCACTAGGTGTGGCTCGTACCGGGCGATATCTCTCTTTAACGCTGATTACAAAATTCTAGCTAAAGTATTGGCTGGCCAGCTGAAGAGAGTTCTGCCAGGGCTAATACATATTGATCGGGGGGGAGGGGGGTTGTTAAAGGGCGTCAGGCTAAATACAACCTGAGACGCTCCATTAATGTTATTCATAGGTGGAGTAGAGGGGAAGGGGGACCTAACAGAGACCTTCTTGCATTGGACGCTGAAAAGCCCTTTGACCGGGTTGAGTGGCCCTTTATGTTTGCGGTACTCAGCAAATTTGGGTTGGGAGAACCCATTATTACCTGGTTGAAGGCCTTATACACTAACCCCTAAGCCCAGATATTCACTAACAACACCGTCTCGGCTCCCTTCAAGATAACTAGAGGGACCAGGCAGGGATGCCCCCTATTGCCCTTAGTCTATGTACTTACCATGGAGGCTCTGGCAATGGTTTTACGGGGACATCAGAAGATAAAGGGCTGTGTAGTAAGGGAGGAAAACCAAGTCATCTCTCTTTTTGCGGATAATACCCTTTTGTTTTAGATGAGCCAGGGGAAGCCCTGATGGCACTGAGTGGGATCTTTGAGAAATATGGACCTCTGTCTCGGGACATAAAATTAATTGGTATAAAAGTGAATGGCTCCCACTGGGGGAAAAAAGAACATCAATTGAGATAGCAGGTACCACTATTAACCTGACCAGACACATTAAATACTTGGGGATCCTGCTTCTGAGTAAACTCTCTCAAATTATTCAACTTAACTATAGGCCATTGATACAAAAAATCAAGGAGGACTGGACCCATTGGAGAAACCTCCCTCTAACCTTGTTGGGCCGTGTTAACCTAATTAAAATGTACCTCCTACCAAAAGTGCTCTGTTTATTTCAGTTTATTCCAATCTCACTTCCAAAGAAATATCTGAAGACACTGGAAGGGGCCTTGACAAAACTACTATGGAAGGGCAAGAAACCCAGAATACAAACAGAAATTCTGTGGAACCCAGAGAGCTTGGGGGGCTTAAACTTACCCAATCTACATTTGTATTATCTGGCTGCCCAGCTGGCCCATATACAGGACTTGCTGAAAGAGGGAAGGGAGACTCCTACCTGGAGGGCAATGGAAAATGGAGGAGACCCCCATCTCTATTATGACTTACTGGTTAATTCCCTAAGAGATAAGAGACCTCTTAGGGTCCCAAACCCTTGTACTGGAGCAACTTGGCAGGCGTGGAGGGAAGCCCATCTATTGCTCAGACACCCTCCATGGCTATCACCTGATACAACCCTTGGGGCATTGCTCACGGGGAGGGGGGGGCATCTCCAAAGCCAATACCATTGGCCTCAGAACATGGACTGCCCGAAGTCTTTTTAGACTGGAACAGATCATGGAGGGGGGAAGGGTACATAATTTTTCTGACTTGAAAAAGGACTTTTACTTGCCAACATCTCATTACTTTCTCTACCTCAAACTTAGGACCACTGCAATAGGGAGGCTTTCCACACTTCATGATCCCCTGGAGCCGACACGCTCCCCTATGGAAGTTATTCAGAAACTTTTCCAATACCAAGGGTTTTAAGCCCCTGACCAGGTGTTAAAAATGCTGTTGGGAGGCCTTCCAGACCCAATGGAGAAAATCAGGGGGACCTGGGTGGAAGATATCTACCCAGACAGCCTTACTGAGGGAGATTAGAAGTTAATATTTAAGAATAGTTTACAGTGCTCGGTTAATAACCACCTGCAAGCTATGCAATACAGTATGCCCCGCTTGTAACGGACTAGTTTGACATAAGGCATTCCGTCCGTTACAAGCGGTACCCATTACATCAGTAAAGCTGATCTGTGCTAGGAACGCATACCTTTTAAAAATAACGTGGTGCAAGAATGCAGAAAAGACCGTTCCGCAACAGCTCTGGACCTGCTTCACTCTCATAGCAAGCACACTCCCCTCACCCGAAACGTTCCCCAAGAGCTCTGTACTTAAACCCACTTTACGCTCACAGCAAGCACACTCCCCTCACCCGAAACATTCCCCAAGAGCTCCAGACTTAGGACAGGAATTGTTTAAACTTATCTGTGTCAGGTACTTTTTAAAAAAAACAGTGTAACGCAAGAATGCATTACAGCCAGTAGAGGGCATCTGGGAACTACGAGGCAATCTTCTGCATCGGAGGAAAGAAAGGAAAGAAGAGACCAATCCCAAAGAGTTCCATTCTGACAGCAAGCATGCTCCCCAAACCTAAATGCCACAGAATTAGGTTTAAAACACTAATTTGCTGATAAATGACATATCTGATACTCAGGCAGCTTAACCGAGGTGTCAAAGTAGCTATAATTGAGCCATCATGGCGCTAAATGCGGAATTTCAGGTCCGTTTAATCAGATGATTTTATTATAGAGCCATATAGTAAATGGCTTTTGGCATGGGGGAATTGTCTGTTAGAAGCGGACGTCCGCTACAAGCGTGGACATTACATTTGGCGCAGACTGTATAACTTTCTAATGCAGTCCTATTATACTCCCAAATTAGCAAACAGAATAGACCCGGGGAATTCCCCCTACTGCTATAAATATTCTACTCAGTTGGGAACATTATACCACATGGCCTGGGAGTGCCCTAAAGTCCAACATTTCTGGGCAGAGGGAATGGAAATCCTTTCCAAAACCCTAAACAGCATGCCCAGGCTTGACCCGGTGGAAACTCAGTTGGGGCTTTTGGCCTAAAGGCAAGGGAGACCCGTAAGGGGCCATAAACTATGGAGGATTGGTATAGTGGTAGGAATGTGGGAATTGGCATTGTACTGGAGATTTAAACAAACCCCTAAAATTGCATCTTGGGTAACTTCCCTTATGCAAGTAATGAAACTGGAAAGGACGCAATACGTAGCAAGAGGACAAGTAGGCAAGTATGAGGACATTTGGCTTCCTTTGGAGCGGGCGCTGCCCAGAGACTGGTTCCCTAACTTTTGATGGGGAGCATAGATCCATTGAAAACTTCCACAACTTTTACCTAATTATGATGAAGTAGTAGTCCTTAAGTCACTGATGCACTCTGCTCAATTCTAATGCTGTTATGTATTGTTAGCTCACCAATGCAGGTGAGCTTGAGTAATAGCTACACACAGCAATGTACCTGTACTTTGTGTATTTGGAATCACCCTCCTAAGATTTGGGAGGCAATGTATGTCTGAGAAGTCCCAATTAAAATAAAGTTTACAAAAAAAAGGCACAGGCTGTCCCACAGCTGCAGCCTTACCCACAGCAGACTGGACACTTTAGGGCCAGAGGTAGGAGGGGCTCCAGAAGGGGATCCCACTCCACCCAGGCTCAGTCACAACCAAAACAAAATCCCTGACTCAGCTGTCAAGGCTGCCTCCCTAGTACCAGTAGGGGGCAGAATGACTCACTTTATCCAGGCCTGGCAGGCCATTACCACAGACAAGTGGGTTTTGGAATTGGTGAGTCAGGGTTTGTCCCTGAGTTTCAAGTCTCTTCCTCCTCTGAAATCAAAGCTGTTCAAGCCAGCTTCTCTTCAGGGAAGAAAGGTTTTGGAAAAAGAGGTTCGAACCTTGCTCCATATACAAGCAGTGGAGCCCGTACCAAGGCCTCAGAAAGGAAGAGGTTTTTACTATCGGTATTTCTTCACCAAAAAGAAGAATGGGGAGTGGCGGCCTATTCTAGACCTCAGACATCTGAACAACTATCTAGTTAAGACCAAGGTTCAAAATGGTCACTTTGTCCCTGATCTTGTCAGTCATTCAAAAAGGAGATTGTCTGGCATCTCTGGATTTAAAGGATGCCTATTTCCATGTCCCAATAAGAGATTCTCACAGGAAGTACAACAGGAAGTTGAGTAGAAGGTAGATTATTGTGATTGTAGTTACCTTTTGATGGTAAGAGTAAAGAGCTGAGATAGAAATGTATGTATTTTTGAATGTGATAGAAGCCAGAAGGGGAAGGAAGCATATTCAATTCAATGCTTTACAGTAAGTGGTAATTACTGTTTTTCTTTTAGACTTGGATTGTGAGCTTTTGGTGACACTGTACTTTCTTTGTTGTCTTTACTTAGAATTGTTTTTGGGCTGTTGAGGATTTAAAACATAGTAGTGGTGTATTTCTTTGCTGTCTTTGGTTGCTGCAAATTTTCGCCCCCACTTCCCTCAACTCTTGATTATATGCCCTGTTAAATCTGATTGACAGGAGCTAAACACTAGGTATAGTAAGGGGTGTGGAGTAGGAGGGGCATACCAGGAAAGGAACAGCAGCAAGTGAAGAGGTAACTGCTCTCTCTCAGTGGAAGGGAAGTAAATGCAAATCTAGGAGCTTTCATTATTACTTCTTCGCATTGATATTGCAGTGGGGAAAGGAGGAGTAGGAGTTTGAAGAAGGTTGTGCAATGGCAATTTAAAGTCTGTTTTTGAGTGTGGATAGGAAGGATAGGAATATAAAAAGCAGTTGCTCAATATATCTAAACATGTGCAACAAAGGAGGTAAGGGAAATAAAGAAAATGTTTTGCACTGATAGAGGAGGGAGAGGGGAGACTTGGGGGAGTGTTTGGTATCCTGTATCTGGAAGGGTGGGGGGTCGCTGGTGGGCAACGACAGCAATGGGTAGGGTGGTAGGCTGCAACAACTGCGGTGCACCAATCTTTCTAAAAATTGCCTGGAGTGTGGGAGGATGTTTAGTGTGCAACCACATAGAAAAACTTAGACAGGAGGGGGTCTGCAGGAGGAACTAAGACAGGCAAGGCAGATTGGGGGTGGGTTTAGCCCAGTATTGGAGGGAGGAAGAAGGGGAGATGAGGGAGGGCGATTTAAGCCAACAGTGGTGAAGAGAGGGTCAGAAGAAGGGAAGAAGAGACAAAGGGGCCCAGGCCAGGAAGAGCAATTGCCGGGGAAACCAGGTCAGGAGACAAAAGACAAATGGAAGAAGGAGATAGGGACTTGTGAGGGGAGGCGACGAAGTGGCAAAAGTCATGGAGTGGAAAGGAGAGAACAGGTTACTATGAAGAGAGAAGAAGCGGGCATTTGTGAAGGGTCTTCAGAAAATAGTTGTGCACTGCTAGAGAGGAAGAAGGTGGAGGAGGGAAATGATGAAATTAGAGGAGTAATTGATAAATGCCTGGACCAAACTGGAGCGGGGAGAAGTTCTGCTGGGAGAATTGCAACAGGGGTAAAAGGGGGAAATAATGTGCAGGAGGAAGAAGAGTAGCTGGAAATGAGAGAGGGAGATGAGTGGAAGCAAGCAGGGAGTAAGAGGGGTGGAATCCCAGTGCTGGGGGACTCAATACTAAGAGGAGTTAGATGGGGTAGCAAGGGGGAGAGGCATAGTCACATTTGGGTGGAAGCCATGCCAGGAATGACAGCGGAAAGGGTGGGACAGTCTGTTCTGAAATATGCTAGAAGTGGTAGGGACAAGCCTCATTTAATTATACATCTTGGGACAAACGACTTGGCTGACAAGACAGTTGATACAGTCCAGAGGAGGTTTGAGGAACTAGCACAATTATGTGAGGGGGCAGAAAGATCATTAACTTTTTCAGAGATACTTCCGGTGCCAAAGGCAAGCACAACAAGAAAGCTGAGAATAGAGGAATTTAATGGATGGCTAAGAACCTGGTGTTGTGCTAAAGGTATGGGCTGTTGGGGGTGGGGAGGGACCTGGGAGGACAGTAGTTTCTATGCCAAGGACAGACTACACTTGAGCGAGGAGGGAAGAAAGTGTTGAAACAGAGGATGGAGGAGTACATAGAGGAAGTTGGGAATTTAAACTAGGAGTGGGGGTGGTAGTTGGGGAAGAGATATGCAGAGACCACAGGTTGGGAAACCATATGAGTTTACCCCCCATAACAGTGACAAAAGACAAATGGCAAGTACTGTTGGTGATGCTAGGAATGGAGGGCAGTATGGGAGGGGGTAAAGGGTGGAAGGTGGTTACCTTAATGCTAGAGCCTTGGGAGGAAAACTGCAGAGTTACAGGTTCTCGTGGCAGAGGGAGGTGACATTGCAGCCATCACGGAAACATGGGCCACCCAATACAATGATTGGGACCTGTCTGTACCAGGGCACAGGTTATTTCGTAGGGACAGGGTGATTGGGAAAGGAGGGAGGGCAAGTACCATATGTGAAGGAAGGACTGACGTGTGTAAGGGAGGAAGGGAGGAGGGTAGTGCGGAGTCACTTTGGATGCAAATCCAGGATTCCAAGAATAGGATTCTTAGAATGGGAGTGGCTTACAGGCTACCATCTCAGATGGAGATGTTTGACAGGGAACTAGCGAGACAGATCAGGAGGACCTGCAAGAAGGGTAGTGTGGTGATTGTGGGGGACTTTAACATGCCAGGAGTGGACTGGAGCACCCCAACAACCAGGAACAAAAGGGAGCAGGTACTGCTGGATGCCTTCCAGGACAGCTTCCTGCTGCAAATGGTCAGTGAACCAACCAGGTTAGGGAATACCCTTGACCTTGTGCTGGCAAATGGGGACTTTGTGAGAGAACACAGTGGAGGAACTGCTGTCAGGAGTGACCACCACTCAGTATGGCTCACATTGGATATGGGCAGGAAGGAGTGGAATCTGGCACAATAGTGCTGGACTTCAGGAAGGCCGACTTTGGGAGGATGGGGGAAGTGGTAAAAGGGTACCTGGCCAGAATTCAATCTGGTATGGACACTAACCAGAGGTAGGAGCTCATAAAGCTGGGGATAGTGGAGGCAACTAAAACCTGCTGCAAAGCCCAGAGCAAGAAGGCTAGGGCTAAGAAACCGATCTGGTTGAGCAAGGAGGTCATGGAAAAGGTAAGGAGGAAAAGAGCTGCCTTTAGGAAGTACAAGAAAACAGGGAGGGGGGAGGACAGGGTGGAGTACTTGACAGAACTCGAAGGGGTGACAAGGGCAGTAAGGGAGCCAAAGCATCTACGGAACCCAGGCTGACACAAGGCATTAAGAAAGGGAGAAGGACTTCTAAGTCACATCAGGAGAAGAGGAGCTGTAAGGACCACATAGTAAGGATTAGAAAGGGGGCTGGGTGGAATCAGGTGCTATAAGGCGGAAGCACTAAATGAGTACTTCTGCTCAGTATTTACTAAAGAGAGGAGGGGGGTGACATCCAAGGTGGGAGAAATGGCAGAAGCAGGGTGGGAAGTGGTGACAGATGGGGAAATCATGGAGAGCAGAGTTCAAAAGGGGGTGAAAGCACTGAGGGTGGAAAGGCACCAGGCCCAGATGGCATCCATCCCAGGGTACTGAAGGGCTGGCAGAGGTCCTTGCAGGACCTTGGCAGACCCTATTTAATGCCTCACTACATTCGGTGTGTACCTCCAGGACTGGAGGATGGCTCAAGTGGTGCCTGGCCCACAAGAGTGTCCCAAGGATGAACCGGAAACTACAGACCAGTGAGCCTTACCTCCATCGTGGGTAAGCTAATGGAGACTATCCTGAAGGAGAGGCTGGTGGCCCTCCTAGAGGCCAAAGGACTACAGAACAGCAGACAGCTTGGCTTCATATGTGGCAGATTCTGCCAAACCAACCTGGTCGAGTTCTATGACTGAGTAACTAGGCAATTGGACAGGGGCCATGCAGTGGATGTCCTGTATCTGGACTTCAGTAAGGCATTCGACTCAGTGCCACATGGAAGGCTGGGAAGGAAGTTAGGAGGCACAGGGGTGGGTGCAAAGCTGGTGAGATGGGTAGGGAACTGGCTGCAGGGAAGGCAACAGAGGATGGTGGTGGGTGGGGAGCTCTCACACCCAAGGACAGTGATGAGCAGTGTTCCACAGGGCTCGGTGTTGGGACCAGTGTTGTTTGGGATATTCATTGCAGACATATCATGGGACATCAAGAGCAAGATCAGTCTGTTTGCTGATGATACGAAGGAAGGCATGGTGGTGGATGACTTAGGGGGATGGCAGGGGTTGCAGGATGATCTGGCAAAGCTTGAAACCTGGTCAGACACCTGGCAACTGGGCTTTAATGCCAAAAAGTGCAAGGTGCTGCATTTTGGGATGAAGAACCCAAGGACGAGTTACCAGCTAGGGGAGTGCAGCTAGCCCAGACAGAGGAGGAGAAGGATCTGGGTGTGCTCATTACAGGGTCAGTGAACAACCTCGGCACAATGTAGGAAGGCAGCTGCAAAGGCCAACAAAATGCTGGGTTGTATTGCAAAGGGTATATCCTCGAGGAGGGAGGAGGTGATTCTGCCACTGTACAGATCATTAGTTAGACCACACCTGAGTACTGCATGCAGTACTGGCGTCCGATCTGAAGAGGGACATTAAGTTACTGGAGGTGCAGCTTAGAGTGACAAAGATGATCAAGGGGCTGGGGAACTTATCATGAGAGGAGGTTGAAGGAGTTGAACATGTACTCACTGGAGGAGAGGAGAGACAGGGTGACATGATTGAAACCTTTAAATACATGAAAGGAATAAACAAGACAGGTACAGAGGGCTGTTTAAAGTAAGGGAGGAGGGCCACCAGGGTCATGATATGAAGACTGGAGCGAGGAAGGTTCAGGAGGAGATGAGGAGACACTTTTACAGAAAGGGTGGTGGCTGGGTGGAATGCATTACCTGCTGAAGTGGTATGCAGTAGAACAGTGGACCGCTGAAATAAGGATGGGACAGGACAAGGGGAAGGTTAATGAAGGGGAAGAGTGGAAGGGAGGGGCAGCTGCAGAATAAGGGGTGCTAGCTGCACATTTGAGCAGACTTGATAGACCTCTAGGCCTTTATCTGCTGGCAAATTTTGTATGTTCGTATGTTGGTAAGTACCTCAGGTTCAGACTTCCTTCAGGCCACTACCAGTTCCCAGCCCTTCCCTTCAGCCTCACCTCAGCGCCCAGGGTGTTCACAAAATGTCTGGCAGTGGTAGTGGCATATCTAAGAGGGCTGGGAATCTCAGTTTTTCCCTACCTCGATGACTGGCTAGTCATGGGAATGTCATCACAACAGGTGAAAGATCACCTGGTAATAACACAAAATCTGTTACAGTCTCTGGGGTTCCTGATAAACCAGGAAAACTCCATTCTCAATCCAGTACAGGTCCTGCACTTTGTGAGCAGGCGCAGGTCTCTTCGTGGACTAATTGGTAGCATGACACAGTTGCAGTTGTAAATGAATGAAATTTATTCAGTTCTACCTCAAAATTTCTTCATAGTAGGACAAATATAACATCAGCGGACTGGTACGACAACAAAATAAAATAATCAGAATGGCAAATAAACTTTATCCCATGACTTTTACATGGCTTGAAAGGTGTTCTCCTAACACCTGCTGGAACAATTCACAGAGCTCCCTGGAGTTCACCTCCAGACCCAGGAGCACAATCTAAACTAACAATCTCAAATGACATTATCAGTGTCAGTGGCTCAGTAGGTAGCACACTCGCCTCTGAGGCCGGGAGATCAGAGGGCTGTGGGTTCAATTCCCACATCTGGCACTTGGGTTAATATCCCAGTACTGACACTGTAGTGCAGCATGAGAGGGGTGCTGCACTTCTGAGGTGCCGTCTTTCAGATGAGACGTTAAACCGAGGTCCCATCTGCCTGGATTGGTGGTAGTTCAAGTGGATGTTAAAGATCCCATGGCACTTATTGAAAAAAGAGTAGGGGAATTTCCCCGGTGTCCTGGCCAAATTTCCCTCGTTCACTAAAAATATACCACCGACAGCTTAATCTGGTTCAAGGTCAGTTGGCATTCATCTGTATCCCCCTCCCCCAGGTCATGCCTGAAAATAGGCAGGATTTGTCTAGTGCACTTACCCGGTCAATAAAAAAATAAACAGTCCTTTTATACAGGGAAATGATCATGTGTTCTCTCCAACTCCACCCACATCATTAATGCTAACGTAAAACTTCTTATTTAAACATAATTATTTTTGTTTTAACTATCTAACTAAACAGTTTATAATTCAAATACATTCATACACATATTCAGTCTATTTTATTTCAATTCCTGGCTCTTTTACAAACAGCTCTGACCCATACCTCTCAACTGTACCTCATTACGAGGAACGTTCCTCATTTTACTTCACAAAAGCACCCTGTTCCACATTGTGAGGACTTGTCCCACATTCAGTGTTAACATTTTAAAGCAATAATCTATAGTATATGATGCAAAAACTATATTATTCAGTTAATAACAGACTTTCTGAATATAAATGCAAACATTTTAACAGTGTTCTGAGCTTCTTAGGTAAAGATTTGATTAAGTGTTCCACATTTTGCTCATTTGTTCCACATTTTGAGAGGCAATGTTCCACATTTGGGGGACAAAATGCTGAGAGGTATGCTCTGACCATCAGGCATCGCCCCAACAAGAGACAGCGTAAAACAAAGGAATAAAGGGCTGGTCAGCACTATAGCTGTCCTGGAAGGGAGTGGTGCAAGGAGAGTCAGAAGCAGAAGCAGAAAATCCAAAGACACGTGAACAGGTGCCCTTTCTGTACCACAAAATTTATATAGTTATTCTCTGAGGTGTACAATCCCCCATATAGTTTCATAACCTGCTTACTTAAACACAACTGCCAGGCTGTTACCAACATGTGCCTTAACTGGTTGTTTCAAACAGGGAGCTTTGAGCAGTAAGTAATTCAAACTAGCCAGCCTTTTACAAATGGTTTTACAGCCCACTACAAGTACCTTGTCCTGAGGACATGTGTATGAATTAACATTTCACTGACCTTCTGCCAGGGGAAGTTAAATGTGCAATAAACACATGTTGCATTTCAATACTTTTGCTACTGTTAGTATTCACAACCACTGGAGAAGGAATGACTACCAAATAATGCCATCCCTTAAAGACAAACAAACAGAACAGTGACTTAAACGACTTTATTTTGTTATTTCTCCTCACTTGCAACCCATTCTTCCTCTTAGTCAAGCAGTGCCTGCATCCTGGTGTGCTACCAAACACCTCTAAAAAGAAGGACTAAAAGTGTTCTTTCAACCCAAGTAGAAACAGATTGCTGGTGCTGCTCATTTAAGCTCCAAATTAACTCAATTACCATGTAAAGAGTCCCAACTACCTTTACACAAGGGGTTCAGTTCTCCCTCTCTCTTTAACTGAATTACCTTGGGGGTTACTAAATGACTCACTCTTATTTCTGTCCTCCCCTTTGCTTTATTTTTTTTTCTACCTTGCTAGTCTCCACTACACTATCTTTTAACTTAGCCTCAACTTTTAAAGCTTACAGTTATTTATTTAATTTCTGATTTTACATAGTTATGGTACTGAAAGCTTTAAGTAAAGCACCAAGCCCAAAAGTTCCAGGGCCCCTAATCCATCACAGAGTCACTCTGTGACACACTTCACTGGAGCAGAACTGGACACTTTACAAGGAAGAGCACTCCTTCCCAAGGACAGGGTCCAGAGCATTCTGCAACTGATTACCTCATTTCGGTTGGGTAAGCCATGTCCAGCATGGCAATACTTGCAGATCTTGGGACATATGGCTGCAGTAACAGGAGTTGTCTTAGCAGCAAGATACTGAACGAGGGAGATTCAGTTTCATCTCAGAGCACACTGGTGCCAAAGAAATGACAAAATGTCAAAACCAATTCCAGTAACAAAAACTGTGGTCCAGTCTCTACAGTGGTGGAAGGATGCATACAGTCTAAGAGCAGGGGTTCCCTTTCAGAGGGAAAACCCATCAGTTATCCTTACAACAGATGCCTCTCTGTTTTGATGGGGTGCTCACTTGAGAGAGCACACTATCCATGGCACCTGATCAGGTGCAGATTCATTCCTCCACATAAACTTATTGGAACATCAAGCAGTATTTCTGGCTTTAAAAGTCTTCTCTTATCTGGTACAGGGCAAAGTGGTGCAGGTCAGAACAGACAACACCATCACAATGTACTACATAAACAAACCAGGGGGAACGAGGTCAGATCCTCTGTGCACAGAGGCCGTGAAAATGTGGGAATTGGCCTACCCACTAAAGGCCTCCCTGCAGGCCATTGTTGTACCAGGCAAAGACAATACCCTGGCAGATGCTCTAAGCAGAATCAACCAGGCACATCACAAGTGGTCTATGAACAGACAGGTACTGTACTCAATGTTCAGAAGGTGAGGCACCCCAGAAATGGATCTCTTTGCCTCCCAAGAAAACCACTTAGTGCCTCTATTCTGTTGAAGGCCACCAGCCAAAGGCACAATCCCACTGGATGCCCTGGCTCTAGACTGGTCAGGAAGACACCTGTATGCCTTCACTCCTTTCCCTCTCATCTTCAGAGTACTGATCAAGCTCAGGTCACAACCTGCATCTATGATCTTGATAGCACCAGACCGGACTACACAGCCACGGTACCCCTTACCACTGTCCATGTCGGTGTCCAAACCGATACATCTTCCCAGGAGGCACAATCTCTTGACCTCCCGCCAAGGAAAAATCTTGTACCCGAATCTCAAGTCTCTCAGACTCGAGGCTTGGCTCTTGAGGACTTAGAATATTCAAATCTAGATCTCTTTCAAGCTGTCCTGGATATCCTGAAAGGATATAGGAAGCCGTCCACTAAGAAAACCTATTCTGCAAAATGGAAAAGGTTTTCTATCTGGTGTGATGCCAAAGAGATTTCACCTTCCCTGGCAGAAATCCCCATGTTATTGGAATACCTCATATACCTGCATTCTCGGGTTAAAATACACACCCCTAAAAGTACATCTGGCATCAATTTCAACTTACATTTCTGCTGGGAAAAGTATTTCCATAGCAGCTAATCCCATTTTCAAAATGTTCTTCAAAGATTTGTGCCATATGCACCCTCCTATTGAGGAGCCAGTGCTGGTGTGGGACCTGAACATATGAATTGCTCAGCTCATGAAACCTCCTTTTGAGCCCATGTCTTCGGCTCATCTTCAATATGTCACATGGAAAACTGTGTTTCTGGTCACTATCACTTCTGCCAGAAGGATAAGTAAATTACAAACACTATGTGTGAAAAAGGACTACCTCTCATTTCACAATGATAAAGTAGTGCTTTGAACTAACAGGAGATTTCTTCCCAAGGTGGTTTCTGATTTCCACCTAAGTCAATCCATAACACTGCCAGTCTTCTTTACTGAACATGCCAGCTCAGGTGAGTGCAGACTCCACAGTCTGGATGTAAAAAGGGCATTAAGTTACTATGTGATCCACACCAGGGACCATAGAGGTGATAAGCAACAGCTTTTTTCACTTATGGGGATATGGGGAAAGGTACCCCAGCATTAAAGAGATCTGTATCTCACTGGATACTTCAATGTATTCAATTTTGCTATTCAAAAGTTGGGAAATAGGCCCCAACAGGTCTGAGGGCCCATTCAACTAGGGACACAGCTGCTTCTGTAGCAGCCTCAATGGATATCCCCTTGGTAGAGATCTGTAAAGCAGCTACTTGGAAAACAGTACACACTTTTGTTAAACACTACAGTTTGGACATACGTCTAGAAGTGATGCCAGGTTTGGCAGAGCAGTCCTGCAGAGTTTCTTTCCTAAATAGGTTCTCTGCCCATCTCAAAAGGTACTGCTTTGAAGCCTGCAGAGAGTTAGGAATATAGAAGAATACATGGAGTTAGAAGAAAAAGTTACTCACCTTAGTAATCTTGTTTCTTCCAATGTATTCTCCTATATTCATAACTCTCCCTCCTTGCCTACTCTTCTAGAAGTCTCTGCATTCCTACCTGAGTCTTTTTGGTTTACAAGTCCCAAACAGTCACCATAATTTTTAATCCTGGTGGAAATTAATTTTCCTTTTCTTTTTCCAGGTGATTCTAGCACTTCAGAAAGGGATCTTCTTAATCTTATTAGTATTATTACTATTATTGTTATTGTTATATAGATTTCATGCTGTCCTTCGACAGTTTTAGTAGTTACACTAAATAGGTGTAGTTAGGTAGTATAGTATGGGTTGCCTTGTAGGCTCCTTAGAAATCTGACACGTTGATGGAATGTTGCAGCAGATAAGGGCAGCAGTTTGAATATGTGTCATGAGCCAGTGATAGTTCCATCATTTGCGTAAAGTTCCATTTGCTCCAGGCAGTTCTACTTAGGAGGCAGACTGCAGAGAGTTATGAATATAGAAGAATACATTCACAGAAACAAGATTACTAAGGTGAGTAACTTTTTCTTATCTACCATGGCATCGCTAATTCTTTCATTAACAGCAGTGGTACTCATGTTTATCCACCAGTTTTCCATTAGATTGAATGGGTTTGTCTTCCAGTTGGATAAAATTAAAGAGCTAATGTACTGACAAATAAAAACATACAAGTTGATGGCAGATAAGGACCGCAAGGCCCATCTAGTCTGCCCATTTTTTCTACTTTATAAATGTGCCATTGGCCTTTGCTCTGTTAATGGCCTATCTATTCATACTCATCTGTATTGCTCCCTTATGCCTATCCCATGCCTGACTGAAGCCCTGCACTGTATTCATATCCACCACTTCCTGAGGTAGGCCATTCCATGCATCCACCACCCTTTCTGTGAAAAAGAACTTCCTCACATTACCCTTAATCAGTCTCCTCTAATCTCATGCTGTGTCCTCTTGTTCTGCTAGTTTTCTTATATTGAAACATGTTAGACTCTTTCACCTTGTTAATGTTCTTAAGATGTTTGACTGTTTTGATCATATCACCTCTCTCTCTCTCTCTCTCTCTCTCTCTCTCTCCCTTCTTTGCTCTAGGGTATACAAATTGAGCTCTGTTAAACTGCCCTCATATGTTTTCTAATGCAGTCCCTGTACCATTTTGGTTGCCCTTCTCTGGACTGCCTCCATTTTGTTAATGTCCTTGTGCAGGTGTGGCCTCTAGTACTGCATGCAGTACTCCAGATGGGGCCTAACCAGTGTCTTGTAAAGAGGGATTATTACCTCCCTCTTTTGTCTTGTGATATCACTATTAATACACCCCAACATCCCTCTAGCCTTACCTACTGCTTTAGTGGTCTGCTTGGATGACTTCAGGTCATCTGTAATGATGGTGCCCAAGTCTCTTTCTCCCTTTGTAGTTTCCAGCAACTCCCCTTCCAACCTATAGGTACAGTAGCTTAGGGTTTTTCTTCCCTATGTGCATGATCTTGCACTATTTTGCATAAAACACAAGTTACCACTCTTCCAACCATTTTGCCAGTTTATCCAGATCTCTTCTCATTCTGCCCACCCCATCTGGATCATCTACTCTGTTGTAGATCTTGGTGTCATCTGCAAACAGACAAACCTTACCCTCCAGTCCATCTGCAAGGTCACTGATGAAGATATTGATGAGGACTGGCCCCAGGACTGATCCCTGAGGTACCCCACTTGTGACTTGCGTTTCTTCTGACTGTATACTGTTTACCACCTCTCTCTGTTTTCTGCCTGCCAAACAGTTTACCACCCAGTTGACCAACCTCTGACCCAACCTAAGCCTACCCAGCTTATTAATCAATCTTCTATGTGGAACAGTATCGAAAGCTTTGCTAAAGTCAAGGTAGGCAACAAAAGCAAGGGGAAATACCTAATCCGGTCAATAGAAGCACTCTGGATAGTGGGGTTGATAGTAGTCCTTTCACAGAAGAAAGGGTTCTGAAAGAACTCTTAAAACTGAAGGTGGATAAAGCAATGGGGCCTGATGGGATTCACCTCAGAATTTTAAAAGAACTAAGGGCAGAACTAGTGACACCACTGACTACCCTTTTTAATAAATCATGGGAGGATGGGTTGGTACCTGAGAACTGGAGAAGGGTGGATGTGATTCCCCTTCACAAAAGTGGGAGCAAGACAGAGACAGAAAACTACAGACCTGTCAGTTTGACCTCAGTAGTAAGGAAAATGATGGAATCACTTCTGAAGGAAATAATTGTTGAGTACCTAGAGGCCAGTGGGGCACAGGACCCAAGGCAGCATGGATTCACAGCGGGAAGGTCATGTCAGACAAATCTAATTGATTTGTTTGACTGGGTAACCAAAGCAGTAGACCAGGGAGGGGCTGTGGACAAGGCCTACCTAGACATTAGCAAGGTATTCAACACAATCTCATACAAAAGATTAATAAACAAATTAGCCAGCCTGGGAGTGGGTCCTAGGGTGGTAGTTTGGGTAAAACACTGGTTGGACAACAGGACACAGTTGGTAATAGTAAATGGAGTCCACAGTGAAGAAAGGAGGGTTACTAGTGGGGTACCGCAGGGTTTAGTACTGGGGCTGGTCCTTTTTAATGTCTTTATAAGTGACATTGCAGAGGGACTGGAAGGGAAAGTATGTCTCTTTGCAGATGACACAAAGATCTGCAACAGGGTTGATACACAAGGTGGGGTGGAAAGGATGAAAAGGGACTTGGCAAGGTTGGAGGAATGGTCAAATGTATGGCAGCTTAGATTCAATGCAAAGAAGTGCAAAGTAATGCACCTGGAGAAACAAAACCCAGGGAAGAATACACAGTGGGGGGTAAAATACTGACAACAACAAAATGGAAAGGAACCTGGGGTAGTCATATCAGACTACCTAAGGTGGGCCAGCAATGTGAGACGGCAGTAAGGAGGGTTGGGGGATACTGGGATGCATAGGGAGAGGCATCACCAGTAGAAAACAGGAAGTTGTTGGCCCTCTGTACAGACAGTTGGTAAGACCACATCTGGAGTACCGTGTACAGTTCTGGAGACCCCATCTCTGCAAGGACATAGACAGAGTAGAGGCTGTCCAGAGGAGGGCAACCAAAATGATGCAGGGTCTGCATCAGAAGACATATGAAGGAATACTAAAGGAACTAAAGATGTATATTCTCGAGGAAAGGAGGGAGAGGGGGAAACATGATAGAAACTTTCAAATACCTGAAGGGAATCAACAAAGTCCAAGAGGGTAGCATCTTTCAGAAAAAGAGATGGACAAAAATAAGGGGGCACAATTTGAAGATAGAGGGGGGATGGCTCAGAGGTAATGTGAGGAAGTATTTCTTCACAGAGAGGGTTGTGCATTCATGGAACTGCCTTCCTGAAGAGGTCGTGGAGTAAAAAACAAGGGGAGGATTCAAGAATGCATGGGACAGACATAAGGCAATTCTAGTGGGGGGTAGGAGGAAGTAGGCTGTTGGTTAACTAGGATCTGCAGCTTATCTGTTAGGTATGGAAATGGGCAGACTAGGTGGGCCATGCGGTCCTTATCTGCTGTCAGATTCTATGTTTCTATGTTTCTATCCTGGTCTATTACTTCACTTAGCACTCCTAACCCCTGGAAATAGTCACAGCACAACACATGGGAAATATCCTGTACCCCCAAGTGACTGCTGAGAAATACCAGGTCCCTGGTACAACTGACCATTTCCTACCAGGTCCACACTAATGGCCCCCACCTTTGTTTTTTCTGAATATTACTGCTTTCTTGATGATGTTGTAAGTTTGAAATTTTGTCCTTGACAGCTACTGTAACTCTACCAAGTCATGCTTGAAAATAGGTGTAGGTATGCCTAATGTATCTCACCTGGTTTATAAAAAGTTATATAAATGACTCTTAGACACACAAATGTGCCCACACCAGGAAAGTGGCTTTGTACTATTAGTATAATCATTCAATGTAAACAGCAAAGGAACAAAGAACCCAAGTAAAAGGTTTAGTTTTATTCTTCTTTAATTAAAGTGCCAACATTAAAGATCATCTCTGATGAAGCAAGGTAGTTTGACATGGGAAATGTAATATGTGTCTGCATCCGTTGTTGCCACTATGATGCTGGGTTGTACGAAGCCATAAGAATAAAACTTTTAATGCACTGTCACACTTTAATTAAAGAAGCATAATATTAGACCTTTGATTGGGTGCTTTGTTCCTTTGCTGTTTATAATAAATGACTCTTGAATTATAACGTTTACAGTAAATGATTCTTGAATTATCTTATTAAAGTACATACAATTTATGCAAGTGCTGTTATTACACTTCTACAATAATTTTTCATAAGACATCAGTCCAGATTCCTCGGCACCTGCGTGTGAGAAAGAAACATTTCACAACCCTGCTGCTAGAACCACAAACCATTTAACTGTCAGTATGTGGACGTGTTTCTTCTAAAATCTTCTTCTGACACAGGAGAAAAAGAAACATTTCACATACCTATTTTTATAACCACAAACCTTCAAACTGCTGACAGAAAAATGTGGACAAGGTATTTCTGCTTAAATCTTTTTTTGAAAAAGAAAACAAGTGCAATTTCCTACAATACATTTTGATTATAATAATGCTATACAATACAAGCACCATAAATTAGGTTTCAATTTATTTTTCTTCCATTTGTCTTCCTCTGGTTTTTCCTTTTAAAATTTATCTTTCTTAAAATTTCATAAAACCATAAACAGTGTCTGGATGAACATCTTTCTTCATGAAAAAGACATTAACGTATTTCAGGTGTTACTTTAAGATTATTTTAGTTATTAGTCTTAGCAGACCCATAGGTCACTGGTGTTACCCTAGATTACAATTCCACTAGCACTCATTGTACTTATGGTGTCTCTTAGGCCCTGTACACATCAGGCCACTTAAAACGTTTTAAGTCGTGCAAACATGGCGCCTGTCCGCAGTTAAGCACAGTTTCAAAGCGTATTAAGAAACCGTGTAAACTCTGCTGCAAGCTAGTCTCAAGTCCGTTTTCAAAACGTTTTAAAGGAGGAAAGCATGTTACCTTGTGGTGTGGACGGGTGTGCGATTTTTCCGTCAATTAGGGTGCCAACATAACAGTGCTACGATCATGGAGGATTACCGAGTTTAAAAACGTTACTAGCTGCTGATGGAGATGGAAGTTCACTGTGTTACAATCGAGTTCAAACTCGGTGAACAATAATGTGGACGGGCTACTGTGGTGAGTTTTAAAACATTTTGAAACCGTTATTTAAAATGGTAAAAATCTTCACTTGTAATGTGTACAGGGCCTAAATGTCAATTGGATGCATGTCACTGTGTAAACAAAGCCACACTGCATTAGCAGGATGGGGATATGTCACCAATGAGTTATCTCCAGGTTCTTCCTCACCTTTGCATCCAGGTCTGCAGATAGTTTGGACTCTGGATGGGTGCTTCCATAACTGGATCCACAGGGGTCCCTCAGATACAGAGATGTCATCTGGACAGCTGGAAGGACGAAGCTGGTGCAGGGCATCAGGTTGTTGTTGGGGGGAATCCATCTTCTGGGCAGGGCCAGGATCAGCTGTATTTGGCAGATCAAGAAGATAATTAAGGTATTTCTTCCACTTGAGGTAGATATCTGTGGCATTGTTAATCCCTTCCTTCCAGGCAGTAGATAATGCTGGCTGTTGTAGAATTTAGTTACATGCTCAGACTGGCATTGGACCAAGTGGCTGATAGTCAATGAATACACAAGGGCTCCATTTTAATTGTGAAAGGCAGGGTCTAGTTTTTCAACAAGAAAATCACTGTGGCATTTTAGCATGGTGCAGAGATGCAAGTCCCTCTGGGCTGATGACCCCATGCAATATTGCATTTGTATGCTGTCTGATCTCCCATGATTTGACCAGTCCTTTCAGAAGGGTAAGTGGATTATTTCCTTTAATGGTGCTTATGTGTATATATATATATATATATATATATATATATATATATATATTCAATTATTTTATAAAAGCAAACCCTCCCAAACTCACAGAGGAGGCAAAGAATAATCTTAATAAACCTATCTCACCCCAGAAGGTTTAAAACATCATCATCATTGCTCCAACAGACAAATCCCCAGGTCCTCATGGCATCTACTATGAACTATATAGATTATTATCCCCCACCATATCCGCCTCCTCTCTAAAACATGTTCTGAAGCCTTCTCCAGAAAGACACTCTAACCTACAATGATTGAAGCCCTCATTACATCAATCCACCAAAGAGGTAAAGAAAAATTATAGAACTATATTCCTATTACAAACAGGTTACAAAATAATTGCAAACATTTTAGCTACTAGACTACAGATGATAATACATTCAGCTGTTGGCAAGGAACAAACTGGGTTGTTCGAAAACAGGTGGGAAGGCAATAATTCATGTAGATCGCTCTCTGTTATGTGAACTTAAACCAATTCCATATAAACCAATGCTGGCCTCATCCATTGATACAAGTAGAGCCTTTGATTCCCTCACTTACAGTATATGAACCCCTCAAGAAATTCAGTATTAGTGACACTTTTATGCATTGGGTTTCTATCCTATTTGAAGGAGCCAAGGAATATGTGCTTTCATTGATATACCCTTCTTTCAGATTACAATGAGGCACAAGATAAGGGTGCCCACTCTTCCCTCTTCTGTTTCTCCTAGCCATACAGACTCTCATAAAAAACAATTACCCTAAACAAAAGTATAGACTGTATTAGAATAGGAGGTTATACAAACAAAGTCTTTGCTTATGTTGATAATCTTCTCATAATTATGGCATCGCCTAATGATTCTTTTGTGTCTTTTGGCAAAACGATAGATGAATCTGGAGATCTAGCAGACTAAACTGGGGCAAAACTGAGGCAATACTCCTAAAAGCCACCATCTCTCAGTGACAGGTCGTCTTCTCAGTCAATCTGCTCCGCAACAACTCGCTCCTGACGATAAGCTGAAGTGTCAATCAGCTCCCTGCTCAACTTGTTTCCAAACTGTGCCCACCTAAAGTTTATTTTATAGTATTTATGCTAGGGGTGAATTGACAGGGAATTATTTGTACTGGGAGCCAACTGATGCTGGAGCTAATAGTACAGAGCCAGTTGTCACGGCTTGACCAAGACAACTTGATGTGTAGTCCCACCTCTCAAGCAGAATGTATAAACATAGTATAAATATAGAGCGCAAAAAAATAAAGTATTAAATATTTAAGTAATCAAATACAGATGAAGTCACTTAATTGGGATGTGGATAATAGGGATGTCCACTTTATTGGGATGTCCTGCCGGGAACTGATTAAGTGGCTGTGCATCTCAATGGAGATATCTCCTTTTAATGGGGATGGAATAATGCCGGTTATATAGGACAAATCTTCTATTACTGTAGTGCTCCACTGTATTAATTAACGAACAATTAGTTGTTAATGCTTATCTCTGACATCTTCCACCTACCATTTCCTGGCTCCTATTCACTCATTGTGACCCTGATCTGCCCTTTCTCAAAAACTGCGCTGCCTGCCAGCCAAAAATGCTCAGTGACATTTAGTTGTTTGATAAACTAATCCGCACAAATGTCTGCCCAAAATCTGCACCATTATGCCTATTTATTTATTTATTGAAATTGTTTCACCAGGAAAGGCATACTGAGCAACAAAATGCTCTTCTCCCAGTGCGACCGGGGGGGAAGGGGTACAAGGGGATTGGATAACATGCAGGTTATCAAGTGAACAATTAACAGAAGCAAACAGCAGCATAAGGATACATTTGCATGGGTATACAAGTAGCACACATTGAATGCATTGGATATTGTTAGGAGCAAATAACAAACACATGACATGTAGCAGCAAAACAATGGTAATTTAGCACATAGTAGTACACAGGTATAAACAACAGAATACTTAGAACACATGTTGGCACAGGACAAAAGGCACACAACAAAAGTGCATAGGTTGGGGCTATATGCCAGCTTCTGTAGCAAGGCTAAGGCCGCTGGTCAGGCAGTGGGCAGGGGAGCAATTGGCGCATGGCAGATTCAGGTACAGGAGCAATTTGTAGTGAGGAAGTTAGCTAGAGCAGTAGAAAGAGAGTGGGCAGAGGAGGAGTGCCGAATTTGAGGTGGGAGATCATTCCAGAACTTGGGTAACGTGCGAGAAGGCAGCTTGACCGAAAATGATCCAGCTTCACTTACCAGGACTGGAAATCACAGCCCATTCACAAGACACTTTCCCATTTCCCTACCTCTCTTGGACATCTTTTTTTCTTTTCTTTCTTTTTTTCTCACTTAAAGCTAACCAATGAGTCCACGCAAAACAAAACAACAAGTGAAAGTAAAATGCCGAGTGCGTGTGGTTGACATCTAAAATGCAGAGTGTGTGCGTTTGGGATCTAAAACGACTCAGCCTGACGAAAATGATCCAGCTGAACATACCTGGACAAGATTTAAGGGTTATAAAAGATGAGAGGGATAAGGCATGGCAGAGAGAGGGTTTGTAACAATCACAACAGAACACAAAACAGAGGAGAAAGTGACATTTTAAATGCCTTCTGTTAAAGGGGACGGCCACTTAATGAGGACAAAAAGCCCACCACCAGGTCATCCCTATTAAGCAGCTCTAAGCTACTACAGATGAATTTAAAACCAGTTTTACAATAAATAAATATATTAAGCTTGAAGAAATGGGGAAAAAAACTGTCTCTCGTTATGGGGGAAACAAATTCTATAAAAATGATTATTGCACCAAAATTATACCTGTTTAATAACATGCTGGTGCACGTAAAGAACAAATGGTTCACAAGATTGAAACAGACTATATTAAAATTTTCTTGGGATAACAAACTGCCAAGGGTAAGCCTAAAGAAATTAAGAACTGATTGGACACTATGAGGATTTAAACTACAGAGCTGGCATGAGTATCACTAGACATTCACTTCTAAACGATCTAGGTTCTGGTTTAATAATGCAATGTGTGACCAAGACCCACTGTAGATACAGACAGAACACAGATTAGTCTATCCTCATAAAATCACCAATCTTTTATTCATATCTCCACCCACATGCCTAAATTATCATCCTACCATTAATAGCACCCTTAAAGTTCAATGGTATACACAACCAAAGTGAGCAGTTTTTGCAACATTGTTAACAGTCTAGAGGTTAAATGAGTGAATTATTTGACGGTTACACATGGATGCTTTGGCCATTCACACTTTCTGTCCCCCAAGGGACTACCACCCTGTTGGGGTACCGTGAATGCGAAAGAACCCTCTTGAAGAGGTTTCACCCATAGCAGTGCCACAGGAGCATAGTTCTTTTAGGCTAAAGGTGGTTTGGGAAAGAGCCTCTGGGAGAGAGAAGCCCATGCCGAAGGATGAGGAGGAGGGGAGTATGGCAGGAGCAAAGAAACTGTGCTTCTGAATTAGGTTGGATGAAGCTAGTTTAAAAAGCTACTGACGCCTCAAAGAAAACTTTAAAAAACATAATTATTAGGTACAATTCTGCTAGCATTCCATTTACAGTTCTTATATTTCTCCTCCCAGTAATTAATTACTAAGGAAACACGTATGAATATATGAGCTTTATCCCTTAAAGTTAATTTCATCCGCCTCTGTAGCTTACACATTACTTCAAATCATAATCCCCTGTTGTGACATCACAGTCTTTTGCCATGGGAGTAACTGTGAGGTCACAAGCAGTGCTGTGTGACTTCAGGTAGGGAAAAAGCAGCAGGAATAGATGAACTCTTCAGGAGCAAAGATCATGTTTTCATGCAAATAACCTAAGTAATAAATGATGGAGAGGATAACTACAAAACTAATGGGAAACACAAGCTGAAATGTGTCTAAATATTATGTTTTGTTAAAGTTCTGCTGAACTTGTCACCAGCTCTTTAAATAGTTCATGGAGGGGTTGTGGCTGGTTGCTCCTGCCCATCAAACCACAGGCATAGCCTTTTAATCCAGTGGGTGCACACAACCTAAGGGAGGATTTATGCTTGTGCAAAATTGTTGATAGTCTGAAGGAGAGCTGAATGAGTGAGTTGTTTGACTGTTATACTGTACATAGATACGCAGGGGGCCCTTGTAGTGCCTTTCCGACGCACAGGGCGCCTTCTTCTACAGAGCCCCTCTTTGGCTTTATGAGGTGCTCATGTCCATTCAGAAATTTACTAGCATGTACGGCTTCAAATCAGACCTTAAGCACCACCTGACCTCCATCTCCATGTGCACCTGCTTCTCCAACAGCTGCTAGACTCTGGATGACCAGGCCTGGCTCTACTAACAGCAACTATTCTCAGCACAAGACAGAAGTCACCCTCCCACACACTCCTTGACAATGCCTTTGAATCACTCTAAGGGGTCTGCTCCTGTACACCCCTCCCCTTCCCCATCTCCAGGTTTGGATAGGTCTCTGCCTCCCCAGCCTCAGCCCTGCCTCCTTGACCACTTTTACTAGAGACCCCCTCCCCTACCAAAATCCTGTTCTTACTGACCCTCTGCCCAACCTAACCTAACCTCTAGTGCCTCTGCACCTTACCTGCACTTGTAATCAACTAAAGTTGATATCCATATGCTGTATACTGTTTTAAAGTCTAAGAAACACTGTAACCTTTTCCTGATTGTTGTACTGTTCTGTGTCTCAAATGTCCTAAAACTCTGTAACCTTCCTAATTGAATGTCTATACTCTGTTCACATGATGTAGAACCTTTGTAAAAAAGTCTTGGCTCAAAGGTTATTTTCCGAATACCAAATAAATAAATAAAAATAAGATACTTTGGCCATTTGCACTTTCTGTCCCTTAAGGGACTACCAGTCTGTTGGGTACTGTGAAGGCAAAGGAACCCTCTTGAGGTTGAAGGGTTCCACCTCAAAGAAGCCATGGGAACATAACTCCTTTAAATTAAATGTACTTCAAGAAGCAGCCCAGAACACAGAGGCTGACTGGAGTAGTGACAGATAGCTGAGCTGGTTATGGCTGATAGGCAGAGACATGACTTCTAGGAGACAGAGAATAGCAAGGTGTAGGATAATAAAAGTGAGCCACCATCCAACTCCAGCTCACAGCAGAAATCCTACTACTAGGGTAAACGCTCAAATAAAATATGAATATTACATTATAACTGTTGGCACTCAGGAGAGAGAAAATAAACCCTGTGGAGATTCATGGCCTCTACCATCATGTGTCCTGGCATGGGTAATTATTATTATGACAGTTTAACTTTGCTAATTTGGAATTCAATTCAGGGGAAGTTTTGGAGGGATAACATTCACTCTACCCCTCTAAACGGATACACTGTAGGGTGCCACGAGTTGATCGTAGAGCAGCCAGATTGCTTAAAAGCTATAAGTCTTTTAAAGTGGTGGATTTTAATATAGATAGATAGATAGGGTCTTACAGTAAGTTAGCTAGGATAAGGTTAGAGCATTGTCGGGGTCAGAATACGAACATACGAAATTTGCCACCAGATAAAGGCCTAGAGGTCTATCAAGTCTGCTCGAATGTGCAGCTAGCACCCCTTATTCTGCAGCTGCCCCTCCCTTCTACCCTTCCCCTTCATTAACCCTCCCCCTTGTCCTGTCCCATCCTCGTTTGAAGCAGTCCATTGTTCTACTGCATACCACTTCAGCAGGTAATGCATTCCACCCAGCCACCACCCTCTCTGTAAAAAAGTGCCTCCTCATCTCCCTCCTGAACCTTCCTCGCTCCAGTCTCATATCATGGTCCCTGGTGGCCCTTCCCTCCCTTACTTTGAACAGCCCCTCTGTACCTGTCTTGTTTATTCCTTTCATGTATTTAAAGGTTTCAATCATGTGACCCCTGTCTCTCCTCTCCTCCAGTGTGTACATGTTCAACTCCTCTCGTATGATAAGTCCCCGAGCCTCTTGATCATCTTTGTCACTCTGCGCTGCACCCCCTCCAGTAACTTAATGTCCCTCTTCAGATACGGATGCCAGTACTGCATGCAGTACTCCAGGTGTGGTCTAACTAATGACCTATACAGTCGCAGAATCACCTCCTCCCTCCTCGAGGATATACCCTTTGCAATACAACCCAGCATTTTGTTGGCCTTTGCAGCTGCCTTCCTACATTGTGCCGAGTTGTTCATTGACCCTGTAATGAGCACACCCAGATCCTTCTCCTCCTCTGTTTGGGCTAGCTGCACTCCCCCTAGCTGGTAACTCCTCCTTGGGTTCTTCATCCCAAAATGCAGCACCTTGCACTTTTTGGCATTAAAGCCCAGTTGCCAGGTGTCTGACCAGGTTTCAAGCTTTGCCAGATCATCCTGCAACCCCTGCCACCCCCCTAGGTCAACCACCACCACGCCTATCTTGTTATCATCAGCAAACAGACTGATCTTGCTCTTGATGTCCCATGATATGTCTGTAATGAATAGCCCAAACAACACTGGTCCCAACACTGAGCCCTGTGGAACACCGCTCGTTACTGCCCTTGGGTGTGAGAGCTCCCCACTCACCACCACCCTCTGTTGCCTTCCCTACAGCCAGTTTCCTACCCATCTCACCAGCTTTGCACCTGCCCCTGTGCCTACTAACTCCTTTCCCAGCCTTCCATGTGGCACTGAGTCGAATGCCTTACTGAAGTCCAGATACAAGACATCCACTGCATGGCCCCTGTCCAATTGCCTAGTTACCCAGTCATAGAACTTGACCAGGTTGGTTTGGCAGGATCTGCCATGTATGAAGCCATGCTGTCTGCTGTCCTGTAGTCCTTTGGCCTCTAGGAGGGCCACCAGCCTCTCCTTCAGGATAGTCTCCATTAGCTTACCCACGATGGATGTGAGGCTCACTGGTCTGTAGTTTCCCGGTTCATCCTTGGGGCCCACTCTTGTGGAGGGGCACCACAAGAGCCATCCTCCAGTCCTGAGGCACACACCCCGAATGTAGTGAGGCATTAAATAAGTCTGCCAAAGGTCCTGCAAGGACCTCTGCCAGCTCCTTCAGTACCCTGGGGTGGATGCCACCTGGGCCTGGCGCCTTGTCCACCCTCAGTGCCTTCAAACCCTCTCGAACTCTGCTCTCCATGATTTCCCCAATTTTCACCACTTCCCTCCCTGCTTCTGCCATTTCTCCCACCTTGGGTGTCACCCCGTCTTCTCTTTAGTAAATACCGAGCAGAAGTACTCATTTAGTGCTTCCGCCTTATCGCACCCTGCTTCCACCCAACCCCCTTCCTTCCTAATCCTTACTATGTGGTCCTTACAGCTCCTTTTCTCCCTGATGTACTTAAAGAAGTCCTTCTCCCCCTTCTTAATGCCTTGTGCCAGCCTGAGTTCCGTAGATGCTTTGGCTCCCCTTACTGCCCTTGTCACCTCCTTCGATTCTATCAAGTACTCCTCCCGGTCCTCCCCCTCCCTGTTTTCTTGTACTTCCTAAAGGCAGCTCTTTTCCTCCTTACCTTTTCCATGACCTCCTTGCTCAACCAGATCAGTTTCTTAGCCCTAGCCTTCTTGCTCTGGGCTTTGCAGCAGGTTTTAGTTGCCTCCACTATCCCCAGCTTTATGAGCTCCCATCTCTGGTTAGTGTCCAAACTAGATTGAATTCTGGCCAGGTACCCTTTTACCACTTCCCCCATCCTCCCAAAGTCGGCCCTCCTGAAGTCCAGCACTATTGTGCCAGATTCCACTCCTTCCTTGCCCATATCCAATGTGAGCCATACTGAGCGGTGGTCACTCCCTGACAGCGGTTCCTCCACTGTAAGTTCTCTCACAAAGTCCCCATTTGCCAGCACAAGGTCAAGGGTATTTCCTAACCTGGTTGGTTTACTGACCATTTGCAGCAGGAAGCTGTCCTGGAAGGCATCCAGCAGTACCTGCTCCCTTCTAATAACGCCTGAGTGTACACAAGGGTTGTTTGGGTGCCCCTAGGGAAGTTCAGACTGCAAGAGGTGCTGGGGGGCCTTAGTAGCTAAGTGGACCATAATTTATGGACAGTGTCCTGTAGGACTCATATCATGTATTAACCATCAAGTTATCTACCATTTCCATTTTGCTTGCTGTTGACGGAGAGAAGGAGAAGGAGGAGTGCTCCCCTGAAGAGCCTAGTTGGAGGACACCAAAGACCGACCACAGGGGTTGAGACGAGAGATTGACAAGGAAGGGCACAGTTGGACTGGGCTAGCTGTCATAATGTTAAAAAGCAACCAGGCCATGGACAGACTATGCTGGTGTGGGTGGTGCAGCATATCCGACCTGAGTGAGAGGCCGGTCAGAATGCAAACAGAAGAGGATCAGCACTTTTGCTCTGTCAGTCGGTCAGGCAAAAAAACTGCAAGCACTGGGAAGTGCTTGAGGGGTGCAGTGCTGCTAGCATGAGCGATCTGGTGGACAAGTGCCCCTGGCCTGGACAGGAGGCCGGACTTGGCATTTCTGGAAGGGAGCGCTATATACTAAGCCATCGGGGGGACTGAGGACTTGCCAAAGGACAGGCTACTCAGTGCCACCGGTGTGAAAGTCTGGGGGGGGAAGGTCAAGAGACCTTTTTGGGAAATGAGAGAAAAAGGAAGGCCCCTAAAAAAGTTGGAAAGAGCACTGGCTGGAAATTAGTGCTATGAAGAAGGATATCACCCACGTAATAGTAAAGACAGAACTGAATGTGGAGTAAACTGGACTTGGACCTGTGAGAGGGGGCTGAACAGTACTTAAAGGGACAGAAACTGCAGCAGTGGGAGCTCTGCAAGACATTCATTTGTACTGGAAAATTTTTGTCAAGGGTTATATCAACCTATACTAACTTTATAGTGCTGCTGCTCCTTTGGTTTGGGACAGGCGCTTAGAATTGGGAAAGGATAAGGGATGTTTTATCAAAGGGTTGAGCATATGTTGCTGAGGGTGTTTTTGGAGTGAGTTTTAGATATTTGTGTTAGTAGAGTGAGTGAGTGCGTGAGTGAGTGAGTGAGTGAATGAGTGAGGTTAGTGTAATATATGTTGGGGCAAAGTTGGGATGGTCAGGCAGTACTCCCACTCTAGACTCAGGGACCTCCGCCCTTTTGACTGCCTTCTGCTTCCTCCTGAAGTTTATGGAAGTTGCCATGCTTTGGGCATAGTGAGGAGGTGGAGGGGGGTCCTGGGGGTCTGGAGGGGGAAGGGAAAGGGGTGGACAGATAGAGACAGTGGGGTCCAGGAGGTGCCTTGGGGTGAAATGGGTGTGAGACCAGGGTCCTCCCTGTCTGGTGCCTGTACCCAAGGGCTCTGATTTTCCCAGGTAGGTGGTATAGTCATCCCCAGTTTCTCGTCCCTCCTGGGCAGTGTTATGCAATGCCAGATCCATTAAAGATAAGACCACATTAGTTGCAGATCTTGTAGCTTCCAAAATTTAAGCGAGGTTCTCAGCGATATACTGCCCAAGAGTGGATTGTGGTGGTGGGGGAAGGGGTTGTCACAATCTGTTTTAGGTCAGAACTGGGCCTCAGGGAGGTCCCAATAGGATCTACCAACTCCTTCGAGTACATTGTGGGTGCAGGTGCAGGTTGCAGGATCCTTCTCATCTACCATCCACCAGGTGATAGGAGGGCTTTCCTGCAAGAGATAATGGACCTCATCACCAAGGTGGTATTGGAGTCCCCCAGATGGTTGATTTTGGGGGACATCAGTGCCTGAGTTGATGATGAGCTCTCACCATTTGGACAAAACCTCTTCCAATTGATGTAATCATTGGGCCTGACATGGGTAGTTACCACTGCAACCCATGGGGGAGGTCACCCGCTGGACTTGTTGTTCCTCCTGGGGATGGAAATCTCCAATATGGAGGTGGATTCTGTTGGCTGGAGTGACCGTCATGCCCTGAGATTCAGTTTTGTGACCCACTGAGTAGGTCTGCCACCTAAAGAAATGGTACAGTACCATCCATTGAGAGAAGTTACCTCAGAAGGCCTAATGACAGTGCTGGACCTTTCGGGAATTCTGACAGATAGCATTGACCCTGGGTCACTTGTCCTTACCTATAATAGGGCAGCAGCAGGGGCTCTGGATGTCATTGCTTTGGTTCATGTTCACCCTCTCACTGTCCACCCAGGTGCCCCATGGTATGATGGGACTCTGCAGAAACTGAAGAGGCTGGGGCGAAGGTTGGAGTGACACTGGTGGAAAACTTGTCTGAAGGAGGACAGGCTTAGATTTTTAGACCATTATAAGATCTACCAATCAGCAATTTCCCATAAGAAGGCAGAGTTCCTGTCCAGAGAAATTGCTTCAGCCCAAAACAGACCAGCTCAACTCTTCCGGACCATGGACAGACTGTGCAGTCCAGTCTGTCAGCAGTCTGGTCAAGCATTGTCACGAGAAAAGTGTGATGAGTTTGCACAGTTTTTCACAAATAAGGTTGCCTCATCAGGGATGAGATCAACCAGTGCCTCCCCATTGAACCTTGCATTGGCCAACCGAGTGGTACAAATACCCAGGTGACCCAGTCTACCTTCAGGCAACCAGCAGTCATGGATATAATGAGGATCATCCAGATTTTACGGCCGACTTGCTGTAGTCTGGACCCAGGTCCAACTCACCTTTTTGTAGGGTGTGTTGAAGTTATCGGTCTGGTCCTGGCTGGAATAGTAAGGGTTTCATTGGAGAGAGGGTTCTTCCCAGATCACTTAAAGAATTTGGTCATCTGGCCCCTCCTGAAAAAGCCCTCCATTGACCCAGACTGTCCAGCGAACTGCAGGCCAGTCTCTAACTTGCCGTTTACAGGTAAAGTTACAGAGCAAGTCATCACTCTGCAACTGGAAGATCATTTATCCAAACACAATATTTATGACCTCTCCAGTCAGGTTTTAAAAAGAGGCATAGCACTGAGACCGCCCTGGTTCGGTAGTGAATGATGTCCTGATGGCTAACGATCAGAGAGCCCATAACATCTTGGTTCTCCTTGATCTCTCAGCAGCATTTGACACTGTGGACCATAGGGTGGTGCTCAAGCACCTGCAGCTCTTCTGTGGACTTGGGGGGGCAGTCCTCAGTTGGTATCGATCTTTTCTCGAGGGCAGATCTCAGAAAACAGTGTCTGTGATTTATTCCTTGGCCCCTTATGGTCTGCCCTGCGGGGTGCCGCAGGACTCAGTGCTATCCCCCATGATGTTCACAGTATAGTATTGTCATTATGGGACATTATATGATGGCATGGTTTGAGTTTTCATTGCTGTGCAGATGATTCTCAGCTGTACATGTCTTTTGTATCTGGCCAGGAGGGAGATACTGTCTCAGTGTTTAACAACTGCCTCACTGAAATACAAGACTGGATGAGTGCTAACTGGCTGCGGCTAAACCCTGGAAAAACTGAGTTATTGGTCATGGACTAGGATTGTAGGATGGCCTGGATGTTGGTGGGATTAGAGCTTGGAGGAACCCCACTAATCGCCTTGAGTTAGGTGCGTAACCTGGGCATGATTTTTGATGAAGGCCTGACCTTGAAAGCTCAAGTGTCGTTGGTAGTCTAATCTTCCTTTTACCACCTGAGGAACATTGCTAGGGTGAAGCACCTGATTCCGTCCCAAGATCTTCCTACTTTGGTCTACGCCTTTGTCACCATTTGTCTTGATTACTGCAACACCCTCTACCTAGGGCTACCGGGGGTGGAGATCCTCTGATTGCCACTGGTGCAGAACGCGATGGTCAGGTTATTAACTGGAACCCCTCGATCCAGTCACATAACACCTGTGCTATGTGACCTGCACTGGCTGCCAGTACAATGGTGGATAACCTTCAAGGTCACATTGCTGACCGATAAAGCCCTACAGGACCTGGGACCCCAGTACCTGCAAGACCTTCTGTGTCCCTACTGTCCCTCCTGCCCACTACGATCCTCCAACAAGTGATTGCTAGAGATTTCCAGGGTATGCTTGAAAACATCTGGAGGAAGATCTTTTGCCTTTATGGCTCCTACCCTGTGGAATTCTCTACATCATCAGATACGAAATTGCCTGATCGTCGAGGGTTTTAAAACTGTCCTCAGAACTTATCTTTTCCTTCAGGCCTTTCAAGGGGCCTGAGGGGAAACACAAAGAGACTTCTGAGAAAAAATTATGCTTGTTATTCTATATTTTAATTGTATTCCTAATGTTTTATGATGGGGATTATGTTTTTATCCTGTTTTGTTTTATTTTGTATTGATTGTTAAGGTTAAGGTGCCCTGAGCTATGGAAGGGAGCCTCCTACAAATAAATAAATGTGATGATGATCTCTGCAGCTAAAGGAAGTTCCCCAAGAAGAAGACACACTCCTCAAAGCATGGAATAAGGAGAACAGCAACTGCTGAAAGGTTAGCATCCAGCCTCAAGATTTGTGAGTAGGCCTTACCTTGATTGGAAACAAAAGGAAGGGGATATAGAAAGAAAACTAGGTGGTCCTTAGGCATATGCAGGAAGAATAGCTTTTGGAGGTGCTGCTGACATGGTTTGCACAGCTAAAGTGCCCAGATGAACCTAGGGCTCCACCCTCTGGAAGCCAAAGTCTAATATGCTACACTATGAGGTGCCACCGACTGAAGGTCTGCAGGGCTAAAGCTTCCCCCAGAGCGTTGGACCTTACCACTCAGTGACACTGCCAGGAGGCACCACAGGAGACAAGAGGCCTACAAAGAAGGACCCCATGTGAGATGAGAGACTCACCCTCAAGATGCAGACTTCAAGGGGAGTGAGTGAGCATGTCTACCAACAGTGTTGTTAGAACAAGATTCTGGGACTATGATGATGGCCGGAATGAATGTGTTGATAGAGTCTGATGGCATAGAGGCAGAACTGACTGACTAAGGAAGACTACTGAAGGAACAACCGATATTATTGAGAGTGATTGACTGAATGATAACTGCTGAAAGGAATGACTGATATTGATGGAGAGTGAAATGACTGAACAGGTACTGAAAAATGAACACGTATCAAAGACTGGTTGAAAAGCTGATGCAGAGCTCAGGGATTTGGCTTCATTGGGGACTGAGGCTCCACCTGGAGGGATGCAGGCCTATACAGGCATGATGGTCTGCATCTTTGTGGAGGGGAACCAGGATCCTAGGTGACAGGTTTAAATGCTTCAATGGCAAGCATTTAAACTTGCCAAGGGGGAGGCACTGAAGAAGAGAAGGGAAATCCTAGCCCCACCCAAATAAATCAGGGTAATTAGTGAGGTAAACACCAAGATAAAGCAGTCAACAGGGCGAAGGGCAGGGGTTAATGGAGAAAAAGACAAAGGCAGTAGGGACAGGGATGGGGCAAAAAGAAATAAAGCCATAAAAAATGGATTATAATGAGTACCGATGCCAGTAGTCTAGGTAAAAAGCTCCCTGAAATGGTGGCCTTGATGGAAGAGGGATGCCTGGATATTGTGGCAATCACATAAACATGGTACACAGAGAACCATGACTGGGTTGTCAACATACCAGGGTACACAATCTACAGGAGGGACAAGGAGGGAAGAAGAGGAGGAGGAGTAGCTCTCTATGAAAGGGAAGGGATCAAAACAACAGAACTAAAGGGTAAACAGGGAGGAAAGGAGACACGGTGGGTCACCCTGGAGACTGGAAATGGCTCCACAATCTGCACAGGGGTCGTATACAGACCCCCGTCTCAGGGGAGGAAATGGGCATGGAAATGATAGAAGGCATCCTTGGGATGGCAGAGAAAGGGGAGATATTGCTGATGGGGGACCTAAATATGCCAGATGTTGACTGGAGCACCTTTAGCCACATCCAAGAGCAGGGCCATTCTCGATGCCCTACAGCGGGTATGCCTCAGACAGCTAGTTTTGGAACCCACTCAGGAGAGAGCAATCTTAGACCCGGTACTCTCAAATGGGAACAGAGAGAGGATCTCTGATCTTGAAGTGGGTAGCCATCTGGGAACAAGCAACCACCAAACAGTGTGGTTCACGATAAACTTAGCTGTAGAGTCAAGCCACACAAAAGTGAAGGTACTGGACTTCAGGAGGGCTGAGTTTGTCAAAATGGGAGAGTGTCTCAGAAAAGCACTAGCAAACAGGCAAGAAGGTGGGGTGGAGCAACAATGGGGAAACATCAAAATCACCATCACAGAGGCAACAAGCCTTTGTGTGAAGCAAATAAACAAATCAAAATATAAGAAAAAACCACTATGGTTCTCAAAAGAAGTGGCAGAGAAGGTAAGGGAGAAAAAGATAGCATTCAGGAAGTATAAGTGTAGCCCCACCCCCGCCTTTTTGCAAATGATATGTGGTATGCTGTTTGAATCTGACAGCAGTACCAGATGGGGACTTGGTTCAGGGAGGAATAGGTTACTCAGCACAAGGGCTAAGTTTGGCTACTCTGCACAGGGGCACCCCAATAATTCCTACCACAAGAAGCAATAACTGTAATGTCCAATACCAGGAATGGGATTCTAAATTGTGGCTTTATTCACATCCAAACAGAACAAACAAAGCATAGACGGACCCCCACGGGGCTGCACTTCTGGTAATGCAGATTAAAAAGAATCAGAAACACTTCTTCAACACTCCAGCCCTCAGGCTCTGAACTCACTGGGTACACAGCCTGGACTTGCACGCTGCTTTGGGTACACAGCCTGAACTTGTACACTGTTTGGGATTCCCAGGCTAGGCTCCCTTGCCAGCCACTTGGACACCTTCCATTTGTCTTGGAAACATTTTCTGGTGGCTCCTTAAACCACCTAAGAGCACCTCATCTCTATAAGGGAAATTTCCTTTTAATCCCATGTCTGGGTACTTTTCTCAGGCACTGGCCAAGTATCTGAGAGAAAGTAACGGTGCCACAGAGCAAATCCTTAGAGGTGAATTTGGTTACTATTGATGGGGGGTCTTCCACCTCTCGCTTCCACATTCCATACCTGGCCAGTTCTCTGGACATTAAACATCTCTTTCTGTAAAGCTTGGCAATGTAGATTAAGGGTAAATGTATGTCACATTTCCTCTACTTGTCTTGCTTTCTCATTGTGCTGGACTTGAACATACTTTTACTTGGCTTAGCCCATTGCTCTTGGCCTCCCACTGATCAAGCAGTCCAATCCCCACTTTACTTTACTCTTTGTGCTGGACTTGAACATACTTTTACTTGGCTTAGCCCATTGCTCTAGGCCTCCCACTGATTTAGCAGTCCAATCCCCACTTTACTTTACTCTTTGTGCTGGACTTGAACATACTTGAATTAACCGGCAACATCTATTACACTAGACCTCCTACAAATTAAGTAGTCCAATCCCCACGTTCCAACAGTTCAGATGAAAACATAGGCCCTCTGTCAGAGTGAACTCACCCTTTGGTTGCAGGTGCCCCACAGGTGATTCCTCACAGGAATTTCTATCCCACAGCTTCTGGTGCCACAGCACAACTTGAAATAAGGCAGCTTCTTCCTTAGATGGAACCAGGAGGATTGTCCCTGGAAGACAGGCAAACCCTTCTACCCCCATCCCCTCAGGGATGGGGCACATGGACCAGTAACAGCGGTCTCCACCACTTCACAAACAGCTTAGTATGTTCCTCTTTTGATGGAAACACACACCTCCCCTTACAGTAGCTCTATAAGAGAGCTTTAGGCTCTGACAGCCTGTCCACAGACTGCTGTGCTGCTTCTCTCTCCAAGAATACACACATACTCTGTTCACAAATCCCCAACATTCTATCCTAACTTCCAACTGCAGATTCCAGTGTGGCTCATGCAGCTGCGAGAGTTCTATGGTGATGTCATCCCTCAGTCTCAGCTGAGACTGAGAACATAGTGAGACAGTGTGAAATCCATTTAACTGGAGTTTCATAAACTGCCTTCCCTGCCTACCACTAGGTCTTACTGGGATTCTAGTAACTCCAGGTAACAGGGGAGTTACATAAGGAAACACAGAAGGAGCAGGACAGAGAACTGTACCAGTTAAAGCAGAAGGAAGTGGGTAAGGCAGTCAGAATTGTAAAGGCCCAAACTGAGGAAAAGATAGCCAACATGGTTAAGAAGGGGGATAAAACCTTTTATAGGTACATTAGGGAGCAAAGAAAGACGTGGGCAGGGATACTGAGGCTGAACAAAGAGGAAGGTGGTTGGGCAGAGAGTGACAGTGAAAAAGCAGGAATTCTGAATGAATACTTCTGCTCAGTATTCACAATGGAAAAGCAGGGGGAAATACCTAATCAGGCGAATTGAAGCACTCTGGATAGGGGGTTGGTATTAGTCCTTTCATAGAAGAAAGGGTTCTGAAAGAACTCTTAAAACTGAAGGTGGATAAAGCAATGGGGCCTGATGGGATTCACCCCAGAATTCTAAAAGAACTAAGGGAATAACTAGTAACACCACTGACTACCCTTTTTAATAAATCATGGGAGGATGCTGTGGTACCTGAGGATTGGAGGAGGGTGGATGTGATTCCCCTTCACAAAAGTGGGAGCAAGACAGAGGCAGGAAACTACAGACCTGTCAGTTTGACCTCAGTGGTAGGGAAAAATGATGGAATCACTTCTGAAGGAAAGAATTGTTGAGTACCTAGAGGCCAGTGGAGCATAGGACCCAAGGCAGCAAGGATTCACAGCAGGAAGGTCATGTCAGACAAATCTAATTGATTTCTTTGACTGGGTGACCAAAGCAGTAGACCAGGGAGGGACTGTGGACATGGCCTACTTAGACTTTAGCAAGGCATTTGACACAGTCCCACACAAAAGATTAATAAACAAATTAGCCAGCCTGGGAGTGGGTCCCAGAGTGGTAGCCTGGGTAAAACACTGGTTGGGCAACAGGACACAGCAGGTGATAGTAAATGGAGTCCACAGTGAAGTCAAGTCAAGTCAAGTCAACTTTATTTAAAAAGACGCCCAATCCCCAAAGGCTCTGGGCGCCGTACAAAAAAGCTTTACAGTCTATCATACTGTATACATTCAAGTAAAATCACAAACATATAACTTAAAACCCAAAAGCCTGCGCAAATAAAAAGGTCTTTAGACCTCTCTTAAAAGCCTCTACAGTGGTGGTCTCTCTCACATCAAACGGCCACGAGTTCCAGAGAACTGGAGCAGCAACTCCAAAGGAGCGATCCTGCTGATTTCAACCTAGATCTCGGAACTGTGAGGAGGCCACCACCAGAGGAGCCAAGATCCCGGACAGGGTGGACGGTACCAGTAGATCAGTAAGGTAACCAGGGCCCTGTCCATGTAGGGTCTTATAGGTGAGAAACCCCACTTGAACAAAACTCTCCACCTGACAGGCAGCCAGTGCAAATCACGAATGCAGAGTTATATGACAAAACCTACTTTGTCCGGTCAAAGCCTGGCAGCAGCGTTTTGCACCAGCTGCAGTCTGCGAAGAAAGTTCCAGACCCGAGATAGGCGCATTACAGTAGTCAAGTCTCGGCGTGACCAAGGCATGTACCAAAGTAGGGAGGTCCAGAGCGGAACAAGTGGCTTAATCCTGGCGATATTCCTAAGATGAAAAAACAGGCAGCTACCACGGAGGATATTTGAGCCTCCATGGACAAGCTCCTGTCAAAGATCACACAAGATTACGCACCCTTGGGGATGCCATCAATGATACAGCTCCTAGCTTAATGCCAGTCGCTGAATCAAAGGCCATCCCATCACGAGCTCTGTTCGACTCCACCACCAGTACCTCAGTCTTATTAGGGTTAAGTCGCAGCCAGCTGGAAGACATCCAGTCATTTATCTCAGCCAGACAGATATTCATCATATCCACCTGATTCGATGTTCCGGTGCAAAGGATAGGTATAGCTGAGTATCATCGGCATAGCAATGAAAACTCAAACCATACCTCCTAATGATCTCCCCCAGGGGCAGCATGTACACTGCGAACAACATTGGGGCCAATACCGAACCCTGAGGGACTCCACATGAAAGGAGGCAGGTCGTAGATGAGAAATTACCCATCACAACCCGCTGCCTCCTGTTGGTAAGAAATGACTCAAACCATTTGATGACAACACCAGTGAGTCCACACAACTCCCTCAGGTGGAGAAGCAACACACAATGGTCCACAGTGTCAAATGCTGAAGAGAGATCAATGAGGACAAGAATTGTCTTTTCCCCCCGATCTCTAGCCCTAAGGAGATCATTCTGCACCCGAACTAATGCAGTTTCAGTGCTATGCCTGGCCCGAAAAGCTGACTGGAAGGGATTGTATAACTCGTGGGTCATGAGATGCTCTCCCAACTGAAGTGATACCACCTTCTCAACAACCTTTCCCAAAAATGGAAGATTGGAGACAGGATGATAATTTGCCCTAATCTCCGGGTCCAGAGAAGCTTTCTTTAAAAGGGGTCTCACCAGAGCCTCCTTCAAGGCATCCGGAAAGACACCCTGACTCAAGGAGCACCGGACAATCAGAGCAAACACCGGGCCAACAGTGTCAATGCACCTCATCAAGAGCGCGTTGGCACAGGGTCCAGTTCACAAAAGGTATACCTCAAATTGGCCGCAATCTCAATGACCTCACGAACTTCCACTGGCTTGAACTCACCCCACTCAGAATGAGTGCTCTTTGAACACGACTGATGACCACTGACAGCAATGATATTACTGGCTGAAGAAACCTCCCGCCGGATATCAGACACCCTGTCTGAGAAAAACAGAGCAAATTCCTCACAATCCTCATTCGAGGAAACTCTCCCGGGCTGAAGACAGGAAGGATGAAGAAGTCTGTCAACAGTCCGGAAGAGTGAGGCTGGTCGGCTTCTCCCAGCAGCAATTTCCCGGGACAAAAATAATGTCTTCTTTTGGTTAATTGCCTCCTGATATGAGCGATAATGCGCACACAGGACCAGTTTGTCAGCCCCCAGACGGGATTTCCTCCAGCGGCGCTCAAATCTCCGACCCAATTTCTTCATTTCTGAGATGGCGATCATACCAAAGGCGATCTTAGGTATGAAGTTCTGGGTCGATGCGGACGAGTTTGAGGAGTCAATGGCATCGGATAGCACCTCATTATAGCAGCTACCCGATGTCAATGGCTCCGACGTGCATCACCACCCTTGATAAATCGACTGCCGCCACATAACCTCAGGGGTAAGATCTTTCAGCAGTGACAGCAGAAATATCTCAGAAGGGAAGAAATGTGGCGGGAGCACTAAATGTGAACTTCACTGTGCAATGATCAGACCAAGCTACTTGGTCAATATCGAGATCAATGATCTCGGTCCCAGTGAGAACACCAGGTCCAATGTGGGCCATCCCGATGAGTAGGCATGCCAACAGACTGCGCCAGCCCCAAAGGGACATATACTGCAGTAACTCCTTGGCACACCTTTGGCTTTTATCCTCAGCCCAAACATTGAAGTCCCCAAAGAAAAATACATCTTAGGGAGTCAATGTTTTGCCCGACAACAAGCTTCAGCAAAATCCTGCAGGAACCCCCCATCGGCCCAGGAGGGCGATAAATGAGAGGATCCTGCAGCCAACATCAAGTCCTCCACGAACAGCCACACATTCAAAAGAACCCGGGGTTCCCACCGGGTGCACAGTGAAGTCCAAATTTGATTTAAAACAAATCGCTACACCGCCACCCCTACGATTTTCTCTGGGGCAGTGAACCACAGTATAACTTGGGGGGACTGCAGCCTCAAAAACAGGGCCAGCATCATCTCCCACCCAGGTCTCTGTAATGCACGCCAGGTCAACCGATGAAACAAGAGCGGCAATAATAGCCGTCTTGTTTCTGATCGACCTGGCGTTGCACAACACTGCCGTCAGAGAAATTGAGGGTGATGCAGCCCTAGAAGTCACCTGGCCACTTGACCTGGTGGCCTCCCTGGCAATAGGCACTAACCATCTCCGACTTCTCCTAGGTGCTCTATTCATTCCAGGACGTCTCCTGGACTTAACCACCTCAATCCATGGATCTATTTGCCCCAGATCATCCCATAGCACATGCGCAAAATGGCCCACCCTTAATCCCCACTTCCACTGATGTTCATTCACAAATCTGGACTGTCATGTACAGTATGGGCTGCATGCCCATTGGCTGTAGCTCTGCACCAATGGGCGTGCAGCCCTACCAGACAGTCAGTCGGCGGGCGGCGGGGCGGCAGGTGGGTGGGATGCTGTCGCACCCCGCTGGAGGCCCGGTGGAGGGGCTTTGTGGGTGGGTGGGGACACTAGACACCAGGGAGATTTTGGGGGGTTGTGATGTGACATTCTGCCCAGATCGGGCTTCACGATCCACTGGACCACCAGGGAGATATTCAGGTTGGATTTACATTCTGCCCTTGATTGAGCGCGAGTTCGCCACATTCTGCCCGTGATCGGGCTGTAGGAGAATGTCGTGTGTAGGGGGGTGTGTCATGTACCTGGACTGCCCGTGATCGGGCTGTGGGAGATGTGTGGGCGGGGGAAGGGTTCGTGTTACACTATGCCCACGATCGGGCTGGTGGGGGGGCACAGGGACCAAGTTGGAGGCCAGCCAGGGGTTGCAGCTGCTGTGTTGCACCCTGCAATGCAGCAGCTCACCTGTGGGTGGCCCTCAACTTAAGCCTTTTTTTTTTGGCTCAAGGTTGTGCAGGCGCAGGTTGGGGGTTGCGCATGCACAACTCTGCACAACTCGACTGAATATCGGGTTGCGCAGGTTATGCATGGATCCTCCCCCTCCTGTTGAGCATGCATTCATTTGCATTGCTCTTTGTAAATCCTGTTGCCAGTGGCGTAACTGCCTCCTGCTGAATATCGCAGAATGGCGCATTTTGGACTTGCGCATGCGCAACCCTGTTGCACATGGCGCAACCCTTTTGAATATCCAGGCCTAAGACTAAAGTGATAAATACTGAAGCAGACTGACTGAGTAAGACTGACTGAAGTGACAGAGTAGGAATGGGAGCAGCTGCCTTGGTGGGACACTAGGTGAAGTCTGTTTAGGAGGAATGTAGTAAAACTAAAAGGAGATTTGCAAGTGGCTTGTTATGGACAGCAGATAGAAAAGACTGTCATAGCACAATTCAAAAACAATAGAATGTCATAGGTAGGATATATTGCAGAAACTAGTCAGCACACTGAGAACCAAAACAGAAGGGAAAACAGGAATTACATGAGAACATGAGTGCAGCAGAACTGGCAAACTGAGAGAAAAGAAAGAAGTGAAAGCTATAGCCAGGAAAGGCAGAACAACAAAATATTAGCCTAGAAAGCCACTGTAGGCACACAAACCTAACAGGAAACCCAAAAAGCACTGCGGAAAGCAGCAGCAGTCACAGGGAGAAAAAGGAGTAGGCAAGAGCCCCAGCAAAGCCATCGGCTGCGGTAAACAAACAGTACTTCCTAATAGGCTGGAGGAAACTGGTTTAAAGAGCTTGTGGAAGTGATGTAGCTGGTTGCTCCTGCCCATTGAACCACAGGCATTACCTTTTAATTCTCAATATAATAAAATCCGCTCTCAATTGGAGATCTTTCCCATTAGAGCAAACTCCTCTGTTGAGCAACTCCACATTTGACTTACAATCAAAATCCTGAATACCCTAATATAGCAGAAAATGAATATAAAGAATTGCCTTAGATCTGACAGACCCCCCCAAAAAAACCCTGTATACATCTGAATCCCTGAAAGAACTATACGATCTGCACAGACTTTAATTCACCGCATACCTGCAAATTAGAAATATATTTGGTAAGACCACTATGCTTCCTAACTATACTATCCAAATCAATAATGAATGGGAGAAATGTCTTAAAACCATTCATCTCAAAAAGTGTGTGAACATATTATATAAGCAATTAAAAGAAAATGGTACTATAACCACGGTGAATGCTAAAATAAAACAGTAATCTGATTTGGAAATGTCTATGTTACCAGCTATTTGGTCACAACTACGGTTAAAATTATACAGGGTGAATAAGGATCTGAATAGTAGGATTATTCAGTTTAAAATGTTATACAGTATATAGAATAATACATGGGGCTGATAGTATGTATAACAAGCATTTTACACACACCGGAGGTGTTGAATGCTACATAAATGGAAGCTCAAGGGTTTACACAAGCATCCAATACTGAGGGTGCGTGTAAATTGTGAGTTTTATACACTACCCCATGTCTTGTTTTATACAATTGCTGGGTAGCATTTTCTTGCCTTGAAAACACTACCCAGCAATTATAGAAAACAATGGTTCTGGTAGTGTGCTTGGGCTGGAGTGTGGCTCAAATCGCTGTTTACTTTTCCTTTTCCTCAGTTGCCCTTAAAATAGAGATTTAGGAACTGAACAGCAGCTATATTTTTCAAGAAGCTTGTGAAAACACTTACTGAAAGACAAGTCCATTTACTGTGCACTGATCATAGTCTGCATGCAAATAAGCTGTGTGTGTGTGTGTGTAGACCTTGGAAAAAAACAGCATGTGTTTGCCATTAGAAGACGCTGGTTATAATGGTGAATTATAGCCAGGTTTCCTTGTGGGAGAAAATGCTTACCAATTATTATATAAAGAATAATGGAATGGGCATTGAACGTTATGAGTTTTTTAAACCCACCCAAGGTGTGTAATATCACTTAAACTGTATGTGCGAAGAATGAGTGGTTTATGATGGTATTACACACTGAGGGAGTGTAAAAATTAAAATAATGTAACACCTCATTCTTTATTTGATATAATTGCTGATCGATTTAGTACAGTGTGTTAAAAAAAACGGCCATTTTCCTTTTCTTTGGCATTTTGTTTCTGTGAGCGCAAGATGACAGTGCTTTCACTTTCACTGGCTGGCACTCATGCTGTAATAGCCGGGTTCCATTACAGTGTTAGAAGTTGGCGTCGGTTCAGTCGATAAATGGGCTCACCAGTTATTACATTATTATTACATGAGTCTGGTCAAGCTGACGGGAATGGGCCATCGAGAAAATGGTAAATGTTGGAAATGCGACCATCCACAAGCAAATTTTGGTCACATGTTATGGTCTTGTCCTCTAACAGGACAAACATGGAGCTTAGTAAAAGAAGAATGTTGATCTATTCTCACAACAGTTCTTCCTTCAGCCTCTCAAATGTAGATACTTGGTGACTTTTCAATATTACCCCAACTAAGCTATAGTGAAAAGACCCGGATAGAAGTCGCTTCTACATACCTAAAGAAGTTAAAGGGCTAGTGGATTGCACTGTCATTTTTTTTTTTATTTGTTGCTACAAACAGGTTCCAGGTTGTTGATTTCCTGTGCAGATGTGAACAAGAGTACCAAGTATGTTTTTTTTTTTTAATTTTGTCAGCTTCACCTTTTCTCTGGTTCTTTCAGGACATGCAGCGCCATCGTCAGAGGTGCTGACCGGAAGTGACACATTGAAAGGCTGAGTCTGCTTTTTAAACAGTAGATCATGTTTGTCTGTTTTTTCCCTTGCTGATGTGTCACTGAGTCTAAATGCAGCCCCAGTTCAGCTCAAGCAAGTTCAGTCAGGGTACTGCAGCTGCCTTCAGTTCCTACCCTCATATTATACAACTAACTTGCTGGCTACCTTTATAACAGAAAAAAGGTGGTTTACTTTTTAATGAATTTTCACTAGAAAACTGTAAAACTAAATGTTGCAAAGGTGCACTATCCTTCTGTACAGGAGCACTTGTGTCAAAAGAGGAAATATAGCAGTATTGCTAGCTTGCTGCTCTTTGATCTATTCAATAAGTGTATGGAAAACAACCCTAGATTGCACCCTGATTCCATTTGTTAAGTTTGTAATGCTTTTCAATAATGCAGCTGTAAAACAAATATTTTCATGCAGTGCTGTACGTGCATTTTATTGGCGGTTGACACAGAAGTAGACTGATGGGTGAGCAGGTTGTAGAGCTGGCTTGCTGACTGCTACAATAAAAATTCCTGACCTTCCCTATCTGCTTATCTTGTTTGTGAACTAAGACGGGATTGGGGTGGTGGAGTGGCTGATGTGGGAGCAGCTGACGGGTGAGCAGGTCATGGTGCCGGCTCTGGGTGCTCATGGTGGGTAGTGGACGAGGGGTGAAATGACTGGCATGCAGTAGGAGGACTTGACGTTGAGTGCAGGTGGGGTAGCAGTGGTTAGGACTTGGAGCAGGGGCATTTCCCACTCACTAAAAACAACTCATGATGGCATTAAAAACAAATTTGAATTTACATCCCCTTGCAACAAAACTTTGGACACATGAACACAAGCAGTTCACGATGTTTAGAAAGACAAGCCTCAGCAAGAGGAATTTAACATACATTTACACATTCTCAGCTTCAGTATGACTACACAGTTGAAAACAGAGCTGCACAGTTCCCCCCGCTGTGTCAATTCCTTTCACAATGGAGGTGTGCACAAGCTGCCCATATCTGAATTGTGTCAGATGAATGATCATGCAGGGGCATATTTAGGTGCAAAATGAACACCTCACCAAAGACTTTTGGATGGCAACATTTCAGATAAAACCACACTATCACAGTACTCTGTTTACAGTACTTGTTCTGTCATGGGAAGGATCACAGATATCCAGGTAGAAGGTCACCTGGGAGCCAGTGACCATTACATGGTGTGGTTCAATTTGGCCACTAGAACTAAATCATCCCATTCCAAGGCAAAAATATGGGACTTCAGAGGAGCTGACTTTGATAAGATGGCCAACGGAGTTAAGCTAGCCCTGGCAAGAAGAAATACAGGTAAAGGAATAGAAGCACAGTGGGCAAGCATTAAGGATGCAGTACTTGAAGCAGCATCCCATTGTGTTAGGGAGAAAAGCAAGAGCAAAAGAAGGAGGAAACCACTTTGGTTCTCAAAAACAGAACCAGAAAAGATCAAAGCCAAAAGGCTGGCCTCTAGGAAATACAAGGGAATGCAGCGGGTAGGGAGGCATACCAAACGCCCCTAAGGGAATCAGAGAAGGTAGTAAAGCAGGCAAAGGCCCAAACCGAGGACACTCTAGCATGAACAGTAAAAGAAGGGGAAAGATTTTCTATAGATACAGTAGTGAAAGGAGAAAGTCCGGAGGGGGTATTGCTTAGATCAAAGGGGATAAGGGGGAGTGGGTGGAGGAGAACCAGGGAAAAGCATCTATCTTAAATAAATACTTCTGCTCAGTATTTACTGAGGAGAAGGTAGGGCAGGGCCCACAACTCAGCACCATGGACACGGATGGGAGGGAGGTGTGCACTAGTCCCATCACAAAAGAAAGGGTCATACAAGAGCTTGCTAAGCTCAGGGTGAACAAGGCAATGGAACCTGATAGCATACATCCCAGGATACTAAAGGAGATGAGTGTGGAACTAGCAGAGCCATTAGCAGAACTGTTTAATGAGTCTCTGAGCACAAGAGAGGTCCCAGAAGACTGGAGAAGGGCTCATGTGATCCCGCTCCACAAGAGTGGTAGCAGGGAGGAGGCAGGGAACTATAGACCAGTCAATCTTATCTCAGTAGTGTGCAAGATTATGGAAGCACTCCTTAAGGAAAGGATAGTGCAACACCTGGAATCCATAGGAGCACAGGAACCAAGAAAGCATGAGTTTACAACAGGAAGATCCTGTCAAACTAATCTCATAGATTTCTTTGACTGGGTTACCAGAGTGGTGGACCAAGGGGGTGCAGTTGATGTTGCCGGCTCTACCATTCGGTTCGACATCCTTTATGTCGTACCGGCATCATCATATGAATCTGCGTCGACCGCAACATGCCGTCAAATGATTCCTGTGTTTTCCCGGTCCAATAATTTTATTGGGACCTTGCCCCCCCTGCCCCCCGTCTTTAGGATTATCAACTCCAGTCGGAGTTGATTCAGGCAGGGGTGCAGGACCAGGAGACAACATTCCCCAGTCTCGGGCAAGCCAACACAGCGACCTGTCGGCAAAGGGTCGATTATGCTGACAGGTGTGTATTTCATTGTGTTGGTGTCACCGTAAGGGTGGCATACCAATGTTGCCTATCTTGACTTCAGCAAAGCTTTCAATACTGTTCCGCACAGAATATTGATTAGTAAGCTGGGTAGGCACGGGGTGGGTCAGAGGCTGATCAACTGGGTGGCAAACTGGTTGGTGGGCAGAAAACAGAGAGAGGTGGTAAACAGTATACAGTCAGAAGAAATGCAATTCACAAGTGGGGTACCTCAGGGATCAGTCCTGGGGCAAGTCCTCTTCAATATCTTCACCAGGGACCTTGCAGATGGACTGGAGGGCAAAGTTTGTCTGTTTGCAGATGATACCAAGATCTGCAACAGAGTATATGATCCAGATGGGGTGGGCAGAATGAGAAGAGATCTGGATAAACTGACAAAATGGTTGGAAGAGTGGTAACTGGTGTTTTATGCAAAGAAGTGCAAGATCATGCACACAGGGAAAAGAAACCCTGAAGCTACCTATAGGTTGGGAGGAGAGTTGCTGGAAACTACAGGAGAAGAAAGAGACTTGGGCATCATCATCACAGATGACCTGAAGTCATCCAAGCAGACCCCTAAAGCAGTAGGTAAGGCTAGAGGGATGTTGGCGTGTATTAATAGTGGTATCACAAGTCATAAGAGGGAGGTAATAATCCCTCTTTACAAGACACTGGTTAATCCCCATCTGGAATACTGCATGCAGTACTGGAGGTCGCACCTGCACAAGGACATTAACAAAGTGGAGGCAGTCCAGAGAAGGGCAACCAAAATGGTGCAGGGATTGCATTAGAAAACATATAAGGACAGTTTAACAGAGCTCAATTTGTATACCCTAGAGCAAAGGAGAGAGAGAGAGAGAGAGAGAGGTGATATGATCGAAACATTCAAACATCTTAAGGGTATTAACAAGGTGAAAGAGTCTAACATGTTTCAGTATAAGAAAACTAGCAGAACAAGAGGACACAGCATGAGATTAGAGGGAGGTCGATTAAGAAGAAATGTGAGGAAGTTATTTTTCACTGAAAGGGTGGTGGATGCATGGAATGGCCTACCTCAGGAAGTGGTGGATATGAATACAGTGCAGGGCTTCAAGCAGGCATGGGATAGGCATAAGGGAGCAATACAGATGAGTATGAATAGATAGGCCATTGACAGAGTAAAGGCATATGGTTCATTCATAAAGTAGAAAAAATGGGCAGACTGGATAGGCCTTGCGGTCCTTATCTGCCATCAACTTCTATGCTTCTATGTGTCAGTACACTAGCTCTTTAATTTTATCCAACTGGAAGACAAACACATTCAATCTAATGAAAAACTGGTGGATAAACATGAGTACCACTGCTGTTAATGAAAGAATTAGCGATGTCATGGTAGATAAGAAAAAGTTACTCACCTTAGTAATCTTGTTTCTGCGAATGTATTCTTCTATATTCATAACTCTCTGCAGTCTGCCTCCTAAGTAGAACTGCCAGGAGCAAATGGAACTTTACGCAAATGATGGAACTATCACTGGCTCATGACACATATTCAAACTGCTGCCCTTATCTGCTGCAACGCTCCATCAACGCGTCAGATTTCTAAGAGCCCAAGGCAACCCATACTATACTACCTAACTACACCTATTTAGTGTAACTACTAAAACTGTCAAAGGACAGCATGAAATCTATAAAACAGTAACAATAATAGCAATAATACTAATAAGATTAAGAAGATCCCTTTCTGAAGTGCCAGAATCACCTGGAAAAAGAAAAGAAAAATCAGTTCCCACCAGGATTAAAAATTATGTTGACTGTGTTTGGGACTTGTAAACCAAAAAGACTCAGTTAGGAATGCAGAGGCTTCTAGTAGGGTAGGCAGGAGGGGAGAGTTGTGAATATAGAAGAATACATTGGAAGAAACAAGATTACTAAGGTGAGTAACTTTTTCTTCTAACTCCATGTATTCTTCTATATTCCTAACTCTCTGCAGGCTTCAAAGTAGTACCTTTGGAGATGGGCAGAGAACCTATTTAGGAAAGAGGCTCTGCAGGACTGCTGTGCCAAACCTGGCATCACTTCTGGATGTATGTCCAAACTGTAGTGTTTAATAAAAGTGTGTACTGTTTTCCAAGTAGCTGCTTTACAGATCTCTACCAAGGGGATATCCCTTGAGGCTGCTACAGAAGCAGTTGTGCCCCTAGTTGAACGAGCCCTCAGACCTGTTGGGGCCTGTTTCCCAACTTTTGAATAGCAAAATTGAATACATTGAAATATCCAGTGAGATGCAGAACTCTTTAATGCTGGGGTACCTTGCCCCATATCCCCATAAGTGAGAAAAAGCTGTTGCTTATCACCTCTATGGTCCCTGGAGTGGGTCACATAGTAACTTAATGCCCTTTTTACATCCAGACTGTGGAGTCTGCACTCACCTGAGCTGGCATGTTCAGTAAAGAAGACTGGCAGTGTTATGGATTGATTTAGGTGGAAATCAGAAACCACCTTGGGAAGAAATCTCCTGTTAGTTTGAAGCCCTACTTTAGCATTGTGAAATGAAAGGTAGTCCTTTTTCACACATAGTGCTTGTAATTCACTTATCCTTCTGGCAGAAGTGATAGTGACCAGAAACACAGTTTTCCATGTGACATATTGAAGATGAGCCGAAGACATGGGCTCAAGAAGAGGTTTCATAAGCTGAGCAATTCATATGTTCAGGTCCCACACCGGCACGGGCTCCTTAATAGGAGGGTACATATAGCACAAATCTTTGAAGAACTTTTTGAAAATGGGATTAGCTGCTATGGAAACACTTTTCCCAGCAGAAATGTAAGCTGAAATTGATGCCAGATGTACTTTTAGGGGTGTGTATTTCAACCCGCGAATGCAGGTATATGAGGTATTCCAATAACATGGGGATTTCTGCCAGGGGAAGGAGAAATCTCTTTGGCATCACACCAGATAGAGGACCTTTTCCATTTTACAGAATAGGGTTTCTTAGTGGAAGGCTTCCTATATCCTTTCAGGATATCCAGGACACATTGAAAGAGATTTAGACTTGAATATTCTAAGTCCTCAAGAGCCAAGCCTTGAGTCTGAGAGACTTGAGGTTTGGGTACAAGATTTTTCCTCGGTGGGAGGTCAAGAGATTGTGCCTCCTGGGAAGACATATCGATTTGGACACCGACATGGGCAGCGGTAAGAGGTACCATGGCTGTCTGGTCCAGTCAGGTGCTATCAAGATAATAGATGCAGGTTGTGACCTGAGCTTGATCAGTACTCTGAAGATGAGATGAAAAGGAGTGAAGGCATACAGGCATCTTCCCTGACCAGTCTTGAGCCAGGGCATCCAGTGGGATTGTGCCCTTGGCTGGTGATCTTCAACAGAATAGAGGCAGTAAGTGGTTTTCTTGGGAGGCAAAGAGATCAATTTCTGGGGTGCCTCACCTTCTGAACTCTGAGTACAGTACCTGTCTGTTCATAGACCACCTGTGATGTGCCTGGTTGATTCTGCTTAGAGCATCTGCCAGGGTATTGTCTTTGCCTGGTACATCACTGGCCTGCAGGGAGGCCTTTAGTGAGTAGGCCAATTCCCACATTTTCACGGCCTCTGTGCACAGAGGATCTGATCTCGTTCCCCCTGGTTTGTTTATGTAGTACATTGTGATGGTGTTGTCTGTTCTGACCTGCACCACTTTGCCCTGTACCAGATAAGAGAAGACTTTAAAAGCCAGAAATACTGCTCGGAGCTCCAATAAGTTTATGTGGAGGAATGAATCTGCACCTGCTCAGGTGCCATGGATAGTGTGCTCTCTCAAGTGAGCACCCCATCCTAACAAAGAGGAGTCTGTTGTAAGGATAACTGATGGGTTTTCCCTCTGAAAGGGAACCCCTGCTCTTAGATTGTATGCATCCTTCCACTGCTGTAAAGACTGAAGCACAGTTTTTGTTACTGGAATTGGTTTTGACATTTTGTCTTTTCTTTGGCACCAGTGTGCTCTGAGATGAAACTGAATCTCCCTTATTCTGTATCTTGCTCCTAAGACAACTCCTGTTGCTGCAGCCATATGTCCCAAGATCTGCAAGTATTGCCATGCTGGACATGACTTACCCAACCAGAATGAGATAATCAGTTGCAGAATGCTCTGGACTCTGTCCTTGGGAAGGAAGGCTCTTCCTTGTAAAGTGTCTGGTTCTGCTCCAATGAAGTGCAGTACCTGTACTGGATTGAGAATGGATTTTTTCTGGTTTATCAGGAACCCCAGAGACTCTAACAGATTTTGTGTTATTACCAGTTGATCTTTCACCTATTGTGATGACTTTCCCACGACTAGACAGTCGTCGAGGTAGGGAAAAACTGAGATTCCCAGCATTCTTAGATATGCGACTACCACTGCCAGACATTTTGTGAACATCCTGGGCACTGAGGTGAGGCCAAAGGGAAGGGCTGGGAATTGGTAATCGACTGAAGGAAGTGTGAACCTGAGGTACTTCCCATGAGACTCTCTTATTGGGACATGGAAATAGGCATCTTTTAAATCCAGAGATGCCAGACAATCTCCTTTTTGAATGACTGGCAAGATCAGGGACAAAGTGACCATTTTGAACCTTGGTCTTAACTAGATAGTTATTCAGATGTCTGAGGTCTAGAATAGGCCGCCACTCCCCATTCTTCTTTTTGGTGAGAAAATACCGATAGTAAAAACCTCTTCCTTTCTGAGGCCTTGGTACGGCCTCCACTGCTTTTATGTAGAGCAAGGTTTGAACCTCTTTTTCCAAAATCTGTCTTCCCTGAAGAGAAGCTGGCTTAAACAGCTTTGATTTCAGAGGAGGAAGAGACTTGAAACTCAGGGACAAACCCTGACTCACCAATTCCAAAACCCACTTGTCTGTAGTGATGGCCTGCCAGACCTGGATAAAGTGAGTCATTCTGCCCCCTACTGGCACTAGAGAGGCAGCCTTGACAACTAAGTCAGGGAATTTTATTTTGGTTGTTACTGAACCTGGATGGAGTGGGTGCCCCTTCTGGAGCCCCTCCTACCTCTGGCCCAGTCTGCTGTGGGTAAGACTGCAGCTGTGGGACAGCCTGTGCCTTTTTTTTTGTAAACTTTATTTTAATTAGGACATTCTCAGACATACATTGCCTCCCCAATCTTAGGAGGGTGATTCCAAATACATAAAGTACAGGTACACTGCTGTGTGCAGCTATTACTCAAGCTCACCTGCATCGGTGAGCTAACAATACATAACAGCGTTAGGATTGAGCAGAGTGTATCAGTGACTTAAGGAGTACCACTTAATCATAATTAGGTAAAAATTGTGGAAGTTGTCAATGGATCTATGCTCCCCATCAAAAGTTAGGGAACCAGTCTCTGGGCAGCGCCCATTCCAGAGGAAGCCAAATGTCCTCATACTTGCCTACTTGTCCTCTTACTACTTATTGCGTCCTTTGCAGTTTCATTACTTGCATAAGCGAAGTTACCCAAAATACAATTGTAGGGGTTTGTTTAAATCTCCAGTACAATGCCAATTCCCACATTCCTACCACTATACCAATCCTCCATAGTTTATGGCCCTTTATGGGTCTCCCTTGCCCCTAGGCCAAAAACCCCAACTGAGTTTCCACCGGGTCAAGCCTGAGCATGCTGTTTAGGGTTTTGGAGAGGATTTCCATCACCCCTGCCCAGAAATGTTGGACTTTAGGGCACTCCCAGGTCATGTGGTACACAGTTACCACCAGAGTAGAACATTTATAGCAGTAGAGGGAATTCCCCGGGTCTATTCTGTTTGCTGATTTGGGAGTATAATTGGACTGCATTAGAAAGTTATATTGTATAGCTTGCAGGTGGTTATTAACCGAGCACTGTAAACTATTCTTAAATATTAACTTCCAATCCCCCCTAGTAAGACTGTCTGGGTAGATATCTTCCTCCCAGGTCCCCCTGATTTTCTCCATTGGGTCCAGAAGGCCTCCCAACAGCATCTTTTAACACCTGGTCAGAGGCTTAAAATCCTTGGTATTGGAAAAGTTTCAGAATAACTCTTCCATAGGGGAGCGTGTCGGCTCCAGGGGTGGGTCATGAAGTGAAGGAAACCTCCATATTACAGTGGTCCTAAGTCTGAGGTAGAGAAAGTAATGAGATGTTGGCAAGTGAAAGTCCTTTTTCAAGTCAGAAAAATTACGTGCCCCTCCCCCTCTATGATCTGTTTCAGTCTAAAAAGACCTCGGGCACTCCATGTTCTGAGGCCAATGGTATCGGCTTTGGAGATGCCCCCCCTCTCCATGATCAACGCCCCAAGGGTTGTATCAGATGATAGCCGTAGAGGGCGTCTGAGCAGTAGATGGGCTTCCCTCAACACCTGCCAAGTTGTTCTAGTACAAGGGTTCGGAACCCTAAGGGGCCTTTTCTCTCTTAGGGAATTAACCAGTAAGTCATAGTAGAGATGGGGGTCCCCTCCATTTTCCAAAGCCTTCTAGGTAGGAGTCTCCTCTCCTTCTTTCAGCAAGTCCTGTACATGGGCCAGTTGGGCAGCCAGATAATATAAATGTAGATTTGGCAAGTTCAAGCCCCCCCAAGCTCTCTGGGTTCCACAGAATTTCTGTTCGTATTCTGGGTTTCTTGCCCTTCCATAGTAGTTTTGTCAAGGCCCCTTCCAGTGTCTTCAGATATTTCTTTGGAAGTGAGATTGGAATAGACTGAAATAAACAGAGCACTTTTGGTAGGAGGTACATTTCAATTAGGTTAACATGGCCCAACAAGGTTAGAGGGAGGTTTCTCCAATGGGTCCAGTCCTCCTTGATTTTTTGTATCAATGGCCAACAGTTAAGTTGAATAATTTGAGAGAGTTTACTCGGAAGCAGGATCCCCAAGTATTTAATGTGTCTGATCGGGTTAATAGTGGTACCTGCTATCTCAATTGATGTTCTTTTTTCCCCAGTGGGAGCCATTCACTTTTATCCCAATTAATTTTATGTCCCTAGAGAGGTTCATATTTCTCAAAGTTCCCACTCAGTGACATCAGGGCTTCCCTTGGCTCATCAAAAACAAAAGGATATTATCCGCAAAAAGAGAGATGACTTGGTTTTCCTCCCTTACTACACAGCCCTTTATCTTCTGATGTCTCCGTATACCCTTTGCCAGAGCCTCCATAGTGAGTACATAGACTAAGGGCAATAGGGGGCATCACTGCCTGGTCCCTCTAGTTACCTTCAAGGAAGCCGAGATGGTGTTGTTAGTGAATATCTGGGCTTAGGGGTTAGTGTATAAGGCCTTCAACCAGGTAATAATGGGTTCTCCCAACCCAAATTTGCTGAGTACCACAAACATAAAGAGCCACTCAACCCGGTCGAAGGACTTTTCAGCATCCCCAATGCGAGAAGGCCTCTGTTAGGTCCCCCTTCCCCTCTACTCCACCTATGGATAACATTAATGGAGCATCTCAGGTTGTGTTTAGCCTGACGCCCTTTAACAACCCCCCCCAATCAATATGTATTAGCCCTGGCAGAACTCCCTTCAGCCGGCCAGCCAATACTTTAGCTAGAATTTTGTAATCAGCGTTTAGGAGAGATATCAGCTGGTACGAGCCACACCTAGTGGGGTCTTTCCCTGGTTTGGGGAGAACTACTATTGTGGCTAGCCTATGGGAAGCTGGCAGTTCTTCCTCCTCCAGGGACAGCCTGTGCTTGACAGAAGGACCTACCATAGGGTGTCCTTCCTCTGCCTCCCCTCCCATAAGGCCTATATGAAGAAGAAGGCCTTTCCTTGGAGGAGTTACTTTTGTAGGTGGCCTTGTACTCGTCTACCTTTTACATATAATCTTCAGTGTGTTTACCGAAGAGAGAGTGATCCTCAATAGGAAAATCCTTGGCCTTAGCCTGGGTATCCTGTGTCAAATTAGTAGCCCTTAGCTATGAAAGCCTTCTCAGGGCTACAGTCAGAGCCATCCACCTAGCAGCATTGTCATTGGTATCTGCTGCCATTTGGAACTGGTATTTAGATGCTTCCAGTCCAAATGTTGCTGTTTCTACTACTTCATCAGAGAGAGGGGAGGGAGCCTTCTCTGACATTGCCAAAACTGACTGCCACAGTGTTTTTTGATACTGTACAGCATAGGCCTGGTAATTAGCATGTCTTACCCCCAGGGAGGTGGCTAAATACCCCTTTTTAGACATGCTGTCTAAACATAGAAACATAGAATTTGACGGCAGATAAGGACCGCTTGGCCCACCCAGTCTGCCCATTTCCCTACCTACTGGATAAGCTGCAGATCCTAGTTAACCAGCAGCCTACTTCTTTCTACCCCCAACCCCTAGAATTGCCTTATGACTGTCCCATGCATGCTTGAATTCCACCACTGTTTTTGACTCCACAACCTTCTCCGGAAGGCTGTTCCATGCATCCACAACCCTCTCTGTGAAAAAATACTTCTTTAAATTACCTCTAGCCACCCCCATCTTGAAACTGTGCCCCTGTTCTCACATTACATCTCTTTTTTGAAAAATGCTACCTCTTGGACTTTGTTGATTCCTTGAGGTACTTGAAAGTTTCTATCATGTCCCCTTCTCCTCCTTTCCTTGAGGCTATACATATTGAGCTCCTTTAGTCTCTCTTCATATGTCTTCGGTGCAGACCCTGCACCATTTTAGTTGCCCTCCTCTGGACAGCTTCCATCCTGTCTATGTCTTTGTGGAGATTGGGTCTCCAGAACTGCACGCAGTACTCCAGATGGGGTCTCACCAGCTGTCTGTACAGAGGGATAATCTTCCTCTTTTCTACTGGTGATGCCTCTCCCTGTGCATCCCAGTATCCCCCCAGCCCTCCTTGCTGCTCTCTCACATTGTTTGCCCACCTTTAGGTCATCTGATATGACTACCCCCAGGTCCCTTTCCATTTTTGTTCTTGTTAGTATCTCACCCCCCATTGTGTACTCTTCCCCTGGGGTTTTGTTTCCCAGGTGCATTACCTTGCACTTCTTAGCATTGAATCTAAGCTGCCATACATTTGACCATTCCTCTAACCTTGCCAAGTCCCTTCTCATCCTTTCCACCCACCTTGTGCATCAACTCTGTTGCAGATCTTTGTGTCATCTGCAAAGAGACATACTTTTCCTTCCAGTCCTCTGCAATGTAAGCTATAAAGACATTGAAGAGGACCAGTCCTAATACTGAACCCTGCGGTACCCCACTAGTAACCCCCCCTTTCTTCAGTGTAAACTCCATTTACTATTACTCTCTGTGTCCTATTCTCCAGCTAATTCTTTACCTAGGCTGTCATCTTGGGACCCACTCCCAGGCTGGCTAACTTGTATATTAATCTTTTGTGTGGGACTGTGTCAAATGCCTTGCTAAAGTCTAGGTAGGCCATGTCCACAGCCCCTCCCTGATCTACCACTTTGTCTTCCTATAATCCTTCTCTGGTGGATGAGAGGATAGAGGAACTTTTGCCTTCTCACAGGCTGCCTGCTGGACTATACCCTGATGATCAGGGTGACAGTAAAGAAATTCAGCCCCTTGCCTCTCCAGCTGGCATTTCTTATCTGCCTTTTTATCCAGAGGTGGGACAGAATTTGGATTCTGCAAGATTTTAAATAAATTAATTTTAAAGAATTTGTTTATTGGCAGGAGAATTTACTTTGTGGGTGTTAGCCCCATCATCTCCATATATTCAGCCTCTTCCTTCTCTTCATCTCCTATGACCTCTGTAGTAGCTCAGTCAACAGCATCAACTATTTTCGTTACAAAGAAAAATGAGAAGAAAAATCTTCTGGTCTGGGAGGAGAGCTAAATTCTTGCTTTGGTGAGATCTCCGGTTCAATGGGCTCACTATCATCAATTTCTGGATCATCATAATCCCAATACTCCATCTCCTGAGTGAGGAGTTCAGAGGAAGGAGTCGGTTCTTGAACCCTCAGAGGAGGGAGGACAGGGGCAGGTACAAAACCCTGTATGGCCTGAATGACTTTCATGGCCTGGACAATCTCCTCCGCAGTTGGCAGGCTATGAGGCACAGAAGAAACCCCCCTAGGTTTATCAGCCTGGTGTTAAATATGCTTTGTCTTTTTGGTTTTCTTGGAGGGGACTGGAGAGTCAGCCGGACCACCCATCCTTTTTCTAAGGTGCCTGTATCACCCTTTTCAGGGGTGTGTAAAGAAGAGACAGCGGTTTCATCTGCAGATTTAGAAGGTGTTGGCTGGTCAGAGCCCGAAGCACCCTTGTAAAGTCTCTTTTGCAAACTTTCCAATCTTTTTTCCACTGTTTTTGTGTGGAAAAGACCTACAAATTTCACAGTCTGTAGAAAGATGTTCGGTTCCCAGGCAGGCTACATAACATTCATGCTTCTCTGCTTTTGCAAAAACCTCCCCACACTTCAGACAATTGTTAAAACCTGGGGGACCAGTCTTTTTCTTTGGTTTTTGAGACAACTCCATTTCCAGGAGAAAAACCATAACCACAAGCAAAGTAAAGTTTTTTTTTTTTGGGGGATTGAGGTCAGTTCCAGAACCGATCAGGTTCCGAAAATGAACTGAGAGTTTTAAAGCCAGAACCAGGATAGCAGTTCACAGCAACTGGGTTAGCAATTGAAAGAAACTGGGTCAGTGGTTTCAGAAACAATTATTTAAATAAGTTTAAATAAATAAATAATATGCTAAGCAGCGGATTAAGTTCTACAAAATCCAAGAAACTCCCTGGTTCCTCAGCAGTTATCATGAGGTACCAAGAAAAATAACACAGTTAACTTTAAAAACTAAAGTAAACTAAATGTGTGATAGAAATTAACAATAAACAAAGGCAGCAGTAAGAATAATAAAGTATAAAATACTTATACTTCGCGATGAGCCACAAAATGGCCTAAGGGGAAGTCTCCTGGGTGTCTTGACTCGTCTCGTCAGGCGGAGTAAGAAATCTGAGACATTGAAGGAACGTTGCAGCAGATAAGGGCAGCAGTTTGAATATGTGTCATGAGACAATGATACTTCCATCATTTGCATAAAGTTCCATTTGCTCCAGGTAGTTCTACTTAGGAGGCAGACTGCAGAGAGTTAGGAATATAGAAGAATACACAGGGTTAGAAACTGGACTTTTTTTAATGTGTTTGGTCCCCTTTTCCTGCACTCTATTATTATATTATGTCCTGGCCCCACAGACACAGCCAAGCAACACAAGCGCTTCCTCCTGGAGCAGGAATCACTAATGGGTGCTCTGAGGTAATTTAACTACCTCCTGCAAGCAGCACCTTTGTGAGGGGTGTTAGCCCGTCGACACACTGTGCGCATCGACTGCCCTGCCCACCCAGGCTCGTCACTACTTATATAGTCTCATACTTTTGACATCATTTCCTGTGTATTATTTTACTAAGTCCCCACTTTCCCATTAGCAGGTTATCCCAGCCTGCCACCAGAGGGAACCCTTAACTACTCACATCAGTCTCAATACCTGAACTTCCCCTACTCCTACTTCCTGGAACCCATCTACCCACATACACTACTTCTCTTCCCTACTCTCAATCCTGTTTCTGGCCACACCTCATACCCATACCCAGACTCCTAGCTAGCCCTGCATACTGGCCCTGCCCAACCATCAGACCTGCACCCCAGCAGGTCGCTAACCCTCAGTGACCACTAGGAGTCACTATTTTCTCCCTGGATTTGGCCCAATTCCAGCCTGCTTTGAGCCACCCAGAACGTGGAATCCCACACTTACCCAGGTCCTTTTTCACTTGCCCTACCAGGGACTTGAACCTTGTACCCTGTCCACCAGAGTCTGTGACCCTACCACTAAACCAAAGTGGTATCCATGCTTTCGGAGGGGCAGTCTAGATACTTGAACCCTTTCTGCCTTGCTGCTACCATAGGCATTATGTTTGCACACCTTCTCCTCGAATGTCTCCCCTTCGTTTTTCTGCTAGTACACACATCCCATCAGCCTGGCATATTCACGGCCCCACTTATCCCAGCACCCCCAATTCCCTCCGACCTAGTCTGATCCCACCCTACACTAACCATGTACCCTGGCCCACGGCACTCACCCCCTAGGCACCCCCCCCACTGCCTACCCTGACTCCCCATGGTTGGAACTCATCCTTGCCCTCCCAAACCTTCGAACCCTGCCCATTTCTTGCTCCACTATGGCCACCTCCTCTTCCCAGCATGCACCAAGGAAGTTGATTTGCTGCCACCCCTGGACCAGAGCCTTGGTCCTCCTTCTACTACTTTCTGGCAACATACATCCCAACCCAGGCCCTGCCCCCTCCCACCCACCTACTTGGCCCACTGGTCTCCAAATAGCCTCCATGAACATATGCAGCCTGCTGAAAAAATTTGATGCCCTCTAGTGCTGGGCCACGGCACATCAACCAGGCATCATAGCCCTGGTTGAAACCTGGCTGTCCAAATCCACCCCTGACTCATTTGTCTCCCACCCAGGCTATACCTTATACTGGGAGGACCGAGTAGGCAAACGAGGGGGAGGCTGTGCAATCTACACTAGGGACACAATATTTGGACAAGCACTCCCTACCCCTGCCCTTGTAAATGGGGCCCAGGCCCTTACCCTCAAACTCACCCTGGACCCTTCTAGGGGCCCTCTCTATCTCACCACTGCCTACGTTCCCCCAAAGAACCAGAGCCCAGCTCTGGTATCCTTAACTGACTATCTGGCCTCCCTCCACCATAAGGTGGAACAAATCCTAGTTGGGGACCTTAACATAAACTGGCTCAGCACCTCCTCCTCCATGATCTGAGACTCATTTGCCGCCCAAGCCCTGACGCAACTCATCACTCAGCCTACTAGAATAAACCCAAAGAGGGGAACCAGCACCCTTCTGGATGTAATTATCACCAACCGACCCCAAAAAATCCAAAACATCCAGGTCCTACCAGATTCCCTAAGTGACCACACCCCTATCCTATTTCTTTGGGCAGTCCGCAATCCCAAACCCAAAGCCCAGACCACCCTCCACAGGTGCCTCCGCCCTGGTGGGCTGAAAAAATTTAAACAATTTCTCACCCAGATAAACTGGTCCCCCATTCATCGTGCATCCGACATTGACACCGCCCTCGCCTTCTTCTCACACACCTTCAACATGGCCTGTGATCTCTTTGCTCCCTTCACCAAAATCCGATCCAAAAAGCAGAATGCACCCTGGGTTAGCCCTGCCCTTCTACAATTGCTTAGAAATCGGGATAACCTCTGGCACCTTGCCACTGAAATGGGTCGGCTGTCTGATAGACAACACAAACGCGAGCCGAATAATTGCTCTTGGGCAGTCCGGAAAGCCAAGGCTGACCATTACCAGGCCACCCTTACCTCCTCCTGGGGCTCGGCCCGGACTTTCTGGGATAATATTAAACAGTTAAATGAAAAATCTCGCACCCCTTCCCCATCCCAGCTCACTAGTGATGGCGCTACCTCCACCAATCTTGCCATCATGGCTAACTGCCTCAACACCACTTTCACTGACCTTAGCTCTGTCCTTCCCAGTAATTTCTTTGACCCTCCCCCCAACCAACCTCTCCCTGTCCTCCACCACCCCAGCTTCCACCTGCGTAAGGTATCTGCCCGGGAAGCCAGACCCATCCTAATCAAAGCCTTGAATGGCAACAGTCCCGGCAGCGACTCACTGGATCCCAGTATCCTCAGGCTGGTGCTAGATGAAGTCCTTGCCCCACTCACCAGCCTACTAAACCGATCGCTCTGCCTGGGACAATTTCCCACTGCTTGGAAAACAGCCATAATCACGCCTATTCATAAAGGGGGTGACAGGTCCACGGCCAACAACTACCGGCCAATCTCCATCCTCCCCCTTCCCCAAAAGCCCTGGAAAAAGTGGTGGCCATTCAAATCACTGAATATCTGACTAAGCATAACATCTTGTGCCCAGAGCAACATGGCTTCCGTGCTGGTCACAGTACCAGCACTGCGCTAATTGAATTCTCCAACTTCCTACACTCCTCCCTGGACACCAGCTCCCTAGCTGGTGCAGTGTTCATCGACCTCTCAAAGGCTTTTGACACCGTCTCCCACCCTCTTCTGCTGAATGCCCTCTGCCACACTGGTCTTTTGGCTGGCCCCCTAGCATGGTGCACGAGCTATCTAGCCGCTCGCTCACAGTGTGTTAAAATCAATGGAACACTCTCTGATACCTGTCCCATACACTCAGGGGTTCCCCATGGCTCCATCCTGGGCCCCCTTCTCTTCTCACTCTATCTGAACACCCTGCCCAGTGCCTGCTCTGGCAAAATTCTTCTGTATGCAGATGATGCTGTCATTTTTGCCACCCACCGTAATCCCATCTCCCTTCAGGGCACCCTACAGCAGTCTTTCAATGATGCCAAAGCCTGGTTTAAGGAGCGCAGACTCATCATTAATCTTAAAAAAACCAAAGCTATGCTCTTTGCCCACCTCCAAAACAAAGCTAGCAACCACCCACTCCACATCCTTCCTAGTACCAAACAGCCACTGGAACAAGTCTGCTCCTACAAATACCTTGGGGTTACCTTCGACTCAGCCCTCACACTCCATGACCATATTGATGCCCTAACATCCGCCACCAACACACGGCTTGGCATCCTCTTCTGCCATAGAAACTGCCTTCCCCCAAATGCTCTCCGGCTCACTGTTACGTCTTCAGTATTGTCCCTTGTAGACTATGGTCTACCAGTCTATGGTGCTGCCGACACGACTGCCCTCAAAAAAATTCACCTAACCCTAAACAAAGCCTGCAGACTGATTATTGGTGCCCCTAGGCTCACACACACCTGTCAGCTGTATGACGAAGCTAAACTCCTTACCCTGGATGAACGGCTCTGCTATCAAACCTGCCTCCTCACAAAAAAAACCCTACTCAGGCTCTCCTCTCCTGGGGTGATGACATCCATCCACCAGATCCCACCTACTATTGCAACACGGTCATCCAACAAGACCACTCTAATGGTCCCCAGATCAAGAATGGCCAGAGGTCCTTCTGCTACAGATCCCCATCCTGGTTTAACTCTCTCCCTGCCCACATCACCAACGCCACCACCATCTCCAAGTTTAAAACCACCCTTCGTAACCAACTCATCAACACTCGTAGCTGCTCCTGTCTCTGAAGGCAGCCCCACCTCGTCTTCTCCACTCATGACAACGCCCACCGGGCGGCTCTCCACCTAGCCCACCCCACCACCTCGTCCGGTACACCATACCTATGTCTAACCTGGCCAGTGCCTGCTGTTTTTTTTTTTATGGTATACCAGTAGATTGCTCAATATATGATACCAACTTGTGTAACGCCTATTTCAATTACTTGTACCCTGTAACTTAAATGTATTTTGTCTGACCTCAGTGTGATGTGGTGCCTCTGATAAACACCTATTTCAGCAACCTGTGCTATGTAACCTAAAACTCTATGTATGTCCTCAATGTGATGAGGTACCTTTGGAAACGAGCCCCTGGCTCAAAGGTTGTAAACTGATTTCACAAATGAATAAATTTTCTTAGATCATTACATATTAAAATGATGATAATATGCATTCTGATAGAAATATATGCCTTTATGGATTTCATATACTTGGGAAAAATTTGTAAATAGTTAAAAGGGGGGAGGTTATTTTAACTTATTGATAATTTACGTTATATAGTTTAGAAACTAAGAAAAAATGCCTTATTTAAATTTACTCGTGTATCACATGCATTTAATATGGTATCGGTGAGTCTTCTTGACATGCCAATTGTTTTTAAAAATATAGAAATCAAATAATTGGGGGAAAAAGTTTCCTTTACCAAAATGTCTCTGTGGGTGGACTGTATCTACTTCCATAGCCATCCTGGAAGGTAGGGGAAACAGCTGTTTATATAGTATGCATGCACTCAGTCCCAGTCATTCAAACAGCGGCTGCCCAAGATGGTGAGGGGAGGGTCTGTGCCAGTCCATGTCCACTGTAACTGCCCTCCAACATAGCTGGGGTTTTTAGGGAGAATTGGATGCTGGATGGTAGGTGGAGGGTGGTGGGGGCTGAGTGGGTGGGCCATGGAAGGGAGCATGCTGGTTTACATCAGGGATTAGGGGTACCACTGGACTAACAGGGTGGATTTCATATAACAGTGGGCATCAGGGCAAGAGGGAATACCATTAGACTACCAAGGTAAGTGTGTCATTTACATCGGGGATCGGGGTAGCAGGGAGGAGGGTGTCATTGCATTGCTTGGCATTAGTGCTACTGGGGGGAGCGATGTGGGGTCACGCAGCACTGTGCACATTGATCGGAGTAGGGTTTTGGAAGTAGTAAACAGCACTGCCTTAATGGTCTTTTAGTGCTTCTGAAATCCTCTGCTCCTGTACCCTGTATGTAGGAAGGGTCCTTCATTTGCATGGGCACAGACGTGTATGTAGTGCTATTTCACTCTCCATTGGGCGCTACCCAACATGGCCCTTTAAATATCTGCCACATTTGCACACGGTTAAGGAGCTGGATGAACAATGTTCAAATTAAGGTTGAATGGATAGCTCAAAATCTGATCCACAGCCAGATTTCAAATATTGGACTACGTTAGTCTGAAATATGAAATCTGGCTGTAAAAGACAAAAAACACTAAAACCCCATCCAACCTCCAGTTAGCTAACTCTCTGCTCTCTCCCAACCGCTCCCTCTCACTCCCTGCCTACTCTGCACAGGACTATGCTACAGTATAATGACATTGGTGCTCTTAGATGCCCCCCATGCTCCCAGCCTGCACTGCACTGGACTGTGCTCCAGTATGATGGAGTTGGCACTGTCAGGGCACCACTCACCCCCACACTCCCTGCCCAGACCACACTGGACTGTGCTCCAGTATGATGGAGCTGGCATTGTCAGGCCACCACTCACCCCCCAACACTTCCTGCCCAGTCCACACTCGACTGTGCTCCAGTATGATGGAGTTGGCACTGTCAAGCCACCACTCACCCCCCCACACTCCCTGCCTAGTCCTCACTGGTTTGTGCTCCAGTATGATGGAGTTGGCACTGTCAGACCACCGCTTACCCCCCCCTGCACTCCCTGCCCAGTCCACACTGGATTGTTCTCCAGTATGATGGTGTTGGCACTGTCAGGCCACCACTCACCCCCGCACTCCCTGCCCAGTCCACACTGGACTGTGCTCCAGTTTGATGGTGTTGGCACTGTCATGCCACCACTCATCCCCCACACTTCCTGCCCAGTCCACACTGGACTGTGCTGCAGTATGATGGTGTTGGCACTGTCAGGCCATCACTCACCCCCCACACTCCCTGCCCAGTCCACACTGGACTGTGCTCCAGTATGATGGTGTTGGCACTGTCAGGCCACCACTCCTCCCCCCACACTCCCTGCCCAGTCCACACTGGACTGTGCTCCAGTATGATGGTGTTGGCACTCCCAGACCCCCACTCCCTGCCCACTCAACTGTGCAACAGTATAACAGCATTGGTAGTCACAGATGTCCCTCGACACTCCCTGCCCACTCCACACTGGGCTGTGCTGCAGTATAATGGCATTGCTAGTCACAGACCCCCTCGACACTTACTGTCCTCTCCTCACAGTACTGTGCAGCAGTATGACAGGTTGGCACTCCCAGACTCTACCCAAGCCAGTCAAGTAGCACAGTGGTTATGCTTCAGCTCTCTGTGCCAGCAACATGGGTTCCATAATGAACTCTAGTCATCGGGGGGGGGCAGCCTAGGAAGGGAGGATTGAGCCTTCTAATGATGGCTCTCCTCCCTCAGGGAGGGAGGGGTGTGTCCCTTGCAGCACACCTGATACCTAGCGATGACGCAGTCGGGGAATAAAACTGAGTGGAAAGCTGATGTTCACAGGTAGATCTGCACATAGGGCCTCCTTGTGCACATCATTACGTCAAGTGTTCCAAGAGAAAGGAAAAAATGGAGTGAAATTCCCTGACCACAGCCAGATGAAAAAGGGCCCCCTGCAAGCCCCCCCCACACCAAATGGGTACTGTACAAGCTGGATCCTGCTTCCAAAGGGTCTGACCAGCCCTGTGAACCCCACCACAAAGGGTAAGCTCTGTGGGATGAACGAGGGTTAGCCTGGCCACTTCACATCATACTGTGCTCCAGTATGAAGGGACTGGCACTCTCAGGCTCCCCCAATGCTTCCTGCCCACACCAAAGTGGACTGTGCTCCCGTACAATGTCATTAGCATGCTTGGACCCCCCTTCCACAGTACCCCCTGCCTGTTCCATAATGGATTGTAAAACAGACTTGAGGAGCACCCTCAGGACAGACCCACCTTAGAGGGCAAATGGGGGGAACTACAGTACGGGGTACATTTAAGTAATTTTACACGTGGCTGGTAATAATTTGCGATTGATCTGCAAATGCATTAACAGCAGCTCCAGCAGGAAGATAAACATGTATATGAAAAAAGCTACCAAACATTACCTCTTAACAATAATGCCTCCTTTGGGTGCACTCACAAGACATCTGTCTAATTCTCTACTTTGCTGTAAATATCAAACCTGTTACTCCCTCCCTCTATCAGCAAACTTATTGTTCTCTTGAAAACTGCAAAGTACAGCTCTCGGTAACACGTTCAATGCAATGTATAGCTGATCTTGATTCTGCAATATTGTATTTATATATATATATATATATATATATATATATATATATATATATATTTATATATACTGTATATATTTGGGAAATGTCTCTATTTGCAATAAATTTGTTTGCAGGCATTACTAGTATCTTTTGAAAGATTGTCCAACTTGTGATTACTAATTTTTGAGTATAGTTCACAAAATAAAAAGTATGATATTTGTTATTTCATATACTCCCCCATTGTGCCTTATGCATACCATGTAAATCATTCCAAGGTCATTTTGACATAGAACACAGAGCTCTTTTCCTAATAAAAGGCTGCTGATATAATAAATAAAGAACAAAGTCATAAATAAGGAACCAGTCCCTTATGGAAAAATCTACAGGGATTTATACAGGGATTTGATTCTGCCACTGTGGGGAAAACACAGGAAAAATGAAGGCTTCTTACAGAGTAATGGTTATTTGGATCTGGGAGCACTGAATTTTTCTTATCCTGTATTTTGTATCCTGGATAGCGCAGGGGAGATGCTACATCTATTGTCACAGGGATATTCATTTACACATTTTTGCAGTGTATTTACTCAGGCTGTCCCAGATAAGATGCAATATCTTGTTTTCAGTGTTGTCATGATTTTACCATTTTTATAATATATTTATTCAGGGTACCTAGTCCAGGGCCACCGTATTCAAAGGAGATGTGCAGCACATCCCGGCAGAAAAGGGAGATATGCTGCGTAACTCCAACAATGCATTGCAGCATGATATTCAAATATGCAGGATGAGCCAGCTGCAAGGGAATCGGCCAGGGCACACACAAACAGTGTGCCGTGCAAGTCGAGGGGACATTCCCATGCGTATGCCGTGCTGTGGCATTTTCAGTGGGAATGAGCCCCATGCAGTCCAGAGCACCGCAGCTCACAGTTAGGCCACGAATAGCTGTCCTAACCCAGCCAGCCAGCCACACGCAGGCTGTGATGTGTGCCCAGGAGCACAGCAGCCTAGCAGCCCTAGTGGACTCGAGGTACCCCCCTTCAATCCCTAATCTATTCAACTCCATCCCTAAGGAGCTCCATTGTGTAGGGCCCCCCAGACCCAATCGCACCAGAGGAAACCATGGTCCATTTCCATAGCATAGAGGACCCCCACCCACTACCCCTGTATGCAGACACCCTCATTCCCCCATACCCGACCTGTTGTAAAGACTGGCACTGCCCTCCACACCCTGCCATGGCCAGCCATTGACTGCACTGAACCCGAGCTAGGGACATGCACTTTGGAATGACCCAACTGTACCATGTACCATGCATTAGGGCACCACACAAGCTGCAGACCCACCAGTGTGTGCAGCCCTGTGTACGCCTCAGGCAACTGCAAGAGGGAATTTACATACCACCAATGCATGCCTTGCCGATGATGTATCTTCCTGCTGTCATACACCATTGCAAGTCCACACTTTCCCCCATTCTGTGTGCAGTATACCACCCTCTGGACTGTTGAGGTATCCCGGGTGCCATGAGGTGTGTTATCCTGCAATGCCATTTACAGTGTACGCTCCAGGCTATGGATAGTTCATCTGCAGTTTCCCAGTTGTACAAATGAATGGGAGGTTGGCAGTAACATGCCTCTTTTGGGAGCTGTGTGAGTGGGTACAGCATCGGCCGTCACCCGCACTGAGCAGTACAACGGCACCAGGATGATGGATCCACATGCGAGTGCCTGAGGTGCATGGCCACTGGGCGTTATCACTCACACACAGCTCATGCCTATGTATAACACATTCCAGCACCCTACTGCAAGTGCTCTGCCACCCACCAATACGGTGGTATGATCCCATCACAGAGCCAGTAGTCACAATGGGATGTGCTGGGGGGTCAGGGAGGGGGTGTCTGTGCACTGTTGAGGGGGAGCAGGGGCCACTACACTATGAACATGGACTATAGGTGTATTCAGGTGCAATCAGAGATGGCATCAGGGTCCCTACAGTTTGGAAATGATGGAGCCTGGACTCCGGTACGATCAGGGCTGGTGGAACAAGTGGGGGGGTGCCACTTTACTACCAGAGACTTCAGGGCCTGTCCCACATGGGAGCGATCAGGGTCAGGGCTTGGGGGCAAGAGCTGCTCCGTGCATTCATCCCTGTGCCAATATGCAAATGGCATGGTAATGAGCATGCATTAGGCCTCTTTGCACCCTGCATGCTCAGTTAGTTAATTTGCATTCTTGGGCTGAATTTTGCCCATCAGGGCGGTGCATACTGGTATGTGCCACACATTTCACCTGGAAGGTATTCAGTTGGGAGTCACCCTGAATGCACCTGACTTGGCAGCTGCACTGTGACTCCCATCCAGGGTCACATTTTCAACAGGTACAATAAAGCCCGCTAGAATGAAGTGCAGTGTCACAAGTTTACTGCATGACAAAAGAGATTAAATCCCATTAAAATTGCATTGTTTGCTGCTGTATCTCTACTGCAGAATTTTGCAGTGCTGCACTTCATCCTGGTGGGCTTCACTGTATGCACACCCTGTACCGGTGGCGCATTCTCTTTGAATAATGTGTCAGTGCTGACTGGTTTACCCTCGTGGCACAATGCATCTGTCTGCTTGTGCATCAGTCTGGCGCTGAATAAGTCCCCCCAGTTGTAAAATATTGTTTTCAGTGCATTCTGATTTTACACATTATGTAGCATAATAATGTGTAGATGTAGAGCCCCACTAAAAATAAGATGCCATTTTTTTCTGTGAACTATCCAGGCTAAATATATAGCAATCAGCAGGCATGTTCTAGGAAAACACATTGTAAAAATGTGTAAAAGGAAGACCACATTGAAACTGCCTCTCCACAGATCAGCACTGGGCAAATTCATTCAAAATAATGAATAGAGGCAGGCCTGCCAGCCCTTAGCGATTTAGATTCAACACCCAGCGCCAGTGACGCAGTTGAGGGTCAGACTGGGGACATTGGAGGCCAGCCGAGGAGAGATGGCTGGGAGCATCCAGAGACTACTTGCCTCTCTCGGGGGGAGGGTGGATTAAGGACTCAGCGCTTGCCAACCCCTTGGGGAGGCTGGGGGGTTTGGCATTGTGCTGGGGTACTACATACCAAGGGAGGGGGCACGCTGGCTTATGCTTTGACGTTGTGGCAACCACACCCCTGGGGAGCAAAGCAGAAAAAGGCTCCAGGGACAATCAGATGACAATCATCGGCTCCTGTTGCCGCCGAGTCCCAGATGCAGCCCAGATCCACCCTAGCAGCACCTGGGCCAAGTATAGTGTGCTGGCTGGCCTCTACCGGTGCCTATCTCCCTTGGAGGGGGGGGACCCGCCCAGTGAAGGGTTACCATCGGGTTACCTGGGGGGGCTGCAGATATGGAGTAGTAAGTGGTTGGCTTCGGGGCAGGGGTGCCAGCGAGGGACTTTGGTGGCCTGAAGAAGCAGCCACCCTGGAGCAAGGAAGAAGCGGATAAAAAAAAAAGAAATAATGAGTAAACATATCCCAAAAGCTCTCCACAGCCATGTCGGGAATGGCTAGAAAGTCTCAGTCAATCAGGACACAGGGATTTCCTTGTTGGTTTTATATTTACCCAATAACAGCATGCCCTGTTGTGTGTTATTGCCTGCATAAATGGTGGGAATTCCATTAGTAAGCAAAAGTAAGAGTGTTCAGAAACATTCTGTAAAGATTTGTGGGCTGTTCAGTAAATTGGAAGGTTTTTAGCATGTGGTTCACTGAAAGTCCCTTAAAACCACAAAGCCTTAAAGCCTGCGTCTCTGGGTCCCTTGGGGCTTATCTTATTATGTCGTCCACCGACACCCCTCATCCTTTATATAAGCAATAAGACACAGTGGGGCATGCACTGTGCTGTCACAGTGCACACCAAGGGGTGTTATGAGGCACGATACTGCAGGCGAAGAGCCTTAAGTCCGTGGCTGTGCATTGTGACAGCACATTGTGCAAACCCCAGAGTGTCTTATTGCACTTGTCAAATGTCACAAAATGAAATGTAGAACTATGTAGAAAAACAAACACAGAAAAGCTGTTTAAAATGCATGATAGACATTAAAGCAGTCCCTCCTAAGCTTGGTGTCTTTTTACTGGGTACAGCCATTAAGAGTTGTATCATAGATTATTTTTTTGCTGTTTTATTTATATAGGCACCATGTGCTTTATGGGAATGTCTATATAGGGACGTACGAAGAAGCCAGCAGAAGAAGGCCATTTGGTATCTGAAACTCACCTCCCTGCTACTACCTCGGCACTATGCCTGGGCACCTCTTCCCTAAATCTGGTAAAATGCCCCCCCAACAACCCTTGTACTTCTGTTCTTCCCCATTTTACTGTCCATTCCCATCTTAATTCCCCCTCTGAGCTGCTTCCCAGCTCCCCCCCCCAAGCAGTTACCCTGACCCATCCTACAAATACCCCTTTAAATCCTCTTCATCCCCCCAGCCATCTCTGGTCCCATTTCCCTCACCACTCTCCTCCTCAATCTTTTCTTTGGCTGATTTCTGGTCTCTCTCACCCACTCCAGTACTCTCTCCCCCACTCAGCACACCCTACTGGCCCCCCAGCCAGCACACAGTAAAATCCAGGTCTCCGGCTTGGCGCTGCCACTCAACCATTGCCCCTACTCCTTCTGGCAGCAGGGGATATACACCCTCACCCCGGCCCAACCCTAACCTTAGGCCCTGACCACCCCATACCAAACCCCTCAGCCAAAACCACCACCGACACTCAACCAGGCTACCTCCCCCGAGGCTTACACCTTCTCCACCTAAATATTCGTAGTCTAGCCGCTAAGCTCGATCAGCTTCAGGTCCTAGCCACCCACCATGCCCCTGACATAATCATCCTAAGACCTGGCTAAACGCCAGCCTACCAGATAATACTATTGCTATTCCTGGTTTCACTATCACAAGGCAAGACAGGCCCACCAGAGGCGGAGGGGTGGCTATCTACATCATATCAGCTCTACACTTCACTGTCTCCCTCACAAAAGCTGAACCTAAAGCTTACGAGCTTCTTATGGTAAATCTGTCCCCTTCCTCCTCACTGCCTATCTTCGTGGCTGGTATTTATTGTCGCCCAGGCACACCAACCACAATAATCACCGACCTATTGTGCCAACTCTTATCCCTTGCCCAGTCGGGTGAACTATATGCCATGGGTGACTTTAACCACAACTGGCTAGCACCCACTTTTAACAAAACCCAAACAGAGATTACCGCCCTCAACTTTGCCCAAACCATTACGGAACCCACCTGCTCAAACCATAAATCTGGTAATCGCTCACTACTAGTCTGGGCACTTACATCCCACCCACACCGCGTCATCAGTTCAGGCCTCCTCCCTGATTCCATTAGCGACCACCACCTTATCTACTTGGTCCGCAAAATCCACAGAGTTAAATCCCCTCCTAAATTTATATTCCAATGCTCATACAAATCCTTCAGCCTCTCCTTCCTCCTGGAAGATCTATCTCACTCAAATTGGGTCCCGAGCTCAAACTGCTCTAACATGGATTCGGCCTTTACGCATTTTTGGAACACCTTCCTCACCGCCTGGGATAAACATGCCCCCTTGTGCTGGACTAGAATCTGCGGGTCTCACCTACCCTGGATATTCCCCGAGCTAATAGCTTGCAAACAAGCCCATGACAAGGCCTGGCGTAACTATAAATCTATGCTCCTCCCAAACAACCTTGTCACCTACCGCATGCTCCGCAACAAATGCACAAAGGCCATCCTTTTAGCTAAGGCTGAATATTTCAACAACACCCTAAATGCAAATCTTGGGAGACCTTCTAAATTCTGGAAAGTCATTAACTCCCTTTTCTCCCCCCAAACAGCAAGCCCCCCACCTCTCCTCCTTGTCCAAGGGACTCTTCTCACCGACCCCCTGAAGGTAGCCTCCGAGTTTAACTCCTATTTCATTACTTGCGCCCTAGCCCTCCTCGATTCCCTACCTCCAGCAACCATGCCCACCCCTTACATCTATAACCACATCTGCCCCCCCAGTCATCTATCACCCTACCAACTGGTAGGAATCCCTTTTCCTTCAGACCCATCTCCCCCACCAAAACCTTAGATGCCCTTCACTCCCTGAACCCTTCCAAAGGCAACTCCCCTGATGGTCTCGATAACAAACTCCTCTTCCTTTTTGGCCCCACTATTGCTACTCCCCTCGCCACCCTACTAAATCTATCTTTCACCACCGAGTCACTCCCCTCCAAATGGAAGCATGCCACTGTCCCACCCCTTTCAAAAGGTGGTGATCCTTCCTCCACTTCTAATTACCGTCCCATCTCTCTCTCTTCTCTGCCCTCGCCAAACTCCAGGAACACCTAGTTCTATCTCAGCTCTCCCACTTTCTCTCAGAAACTAACTTCTTTACCCCATTTCAGTCTGACTTCAGAAAACACCACTCTACCACCTCCTCCCTACTAAGACTCATGGACTCCATCCTCACTGGGATGGATAATGGGCTAATCACGGCCGCTATTTTTATTGACCTAGCTAAAACTTTCGACACGGTATCCCACTCTCTCCTACTATCCCGCCTATCAGGGGCTGGGTTAGCAGCATCTGCCACAAACTGGTTCAGTGCCTATCTACTAAATAGAACCCAATCCACTAAAATAGCTGATCACACCTCCCCCCCCCCCCCATCACTACCCACGTTCCCCAAGGCTCAGTTCTGGGCCCATCCTCTTCTCCGTTCTTCTAAATGATCTGCCAAACTCCTGCTCCTCCACCGCGATCCACATGAATGCAGACGACACGGTCCTCTTTACCTCTGGCCAGACCCACGAAGAACTCACTTCCAAACTTCAAACTGATTTCAACAAAATCCAGTACTGGTTCAATACCAACCATCTCTCCCTAAATGCCAAGAAAACTGTCTCTATGTCTTTCAGCACAAGACAGCGTCTATCCAAACTCACCCAAACTCTGATCTTCCATACCCTGAACAACACCATCCTTGAAGAAGTGCCCTCCTTCAGGTATCTACGGGTTTGGCTCGATCGCCACCTCTCCTTTTCCACAAACATAGATGCCATCATTTAAAAACTGTGCGCCCTCTACAGGAACCGCACCTATCTCCTGCTACTCGTCAGACAAGATTTAGTCCTGAAAATGATCCTACCCACCTTTGACTACTGCAATGTAGTCTACAGCTCCGCCTTAAAGACCACCCTAGCCAGACTTGACCCCCTCTTTAATGCGTTCTGCCACTTTGCCATCGATGCATGCCCCCCCCACTCACATCACTGTGAGCTCTACCATTCACTGGCCCTGCAATCCATGAGCAACCGACACCTAATTCATAGTGTTAAATTCGCTTCCAACTTCTGGCTTGGCTCCCTCCCGCCCTACCTCGCATCCTCCCTATCTTCCCTACCTACCCCCATCCATGCCCTCCGGTCCACTGGCACGAGGCTATTAGTCATCCCCCACCGAAGGACCACCGCCGGTCAATTGGCCTTCTCTTACCTCTTCCCTAAACTCTGGAATGGCCTGCTGGCCCAAATCCACCATTCGTCATCCAAATACTCCTTATCCTCTGCCTTCTCTAACTTCCTCGCACCAAATTGCAACTGCCCCTGACCCCCTCCCATTTAGTAGCTTCTCTCCCCCTGTTGTCCCCTAGCATCTGACCAGTGGCCTGGCCATTGCCTAATTGTCTGGCTTATATACTGCCCTACGCAGTTACACTCACTCATACTCCCTCTTCTCACTCCTAACATCTCCCTTCACTTCCCCCTTCCTATCTAATGTACGCTCTTCTGCCCTACCCACAGCTACCAACACCATTCTCCTTTCCTCCCATCTCACCTAACCCAACGCCCTACGCACCTCATGCTTACTAGTCCACTCCCCCACTGCCCTCCATCTTTACTTTCTAACTCCTGCTGTCAACTTGGTACATCCCACTGCAGCTCAAGTTGTTACTGGCACCCAAGTTCTTTCTGGCACACTAGTTCTGCTACTGGCACTTATGTAATTCATGCATTGCCTCATTGTGTACCCATGATACGTTACCCTGTCCCTGATGTGCATGCTCTGTATTGTCCTTACCCAGCCTTGAACCCATGATACGTTACCCTGTCCCTGATGTGTATGCTCTGTATTGTCCTTACCCAGCCTTGAACCCATGATATGTATACCCTGTTCTTGATGATCATTGTTCTGCGCTGTTCTCCTTATGTAACAAGTTCAAATGTAATCCCTCCAAACCATGTACATTGTCTGTATTGCACTACTGCTAAACTCAACCCTTGTATGTATACCTGCCTTCTCTGTAACCCCTCCCCCCCAGGTCGCACCGTGAGATGAGCATCTTTTTGCTCAGTGTGCCTTTCCTGGTAAAACACTTTCAATAAATAAATATAAATAAATCTATCTAGTCTGCTCATATTGCAGGGTCCACAGCTTGAGCTACTGTCCCTGCCCCCACTCCTCCCATCCTCCCTACCCATGATCCTTACCTTCCCCATGCCTATCCCAGCCTCTTGTAAAAACGCTAACAAATAAAACACGAGTGCCACTACTACTAATGATTGTTTATTTATTTATTTGAATTTTGGTAACCGGGTGGGCCCACTGAGACAAGGTCCCTTTTTCAGAGGCAACCCAGGGGAGGGGTAACAAGGGGAGCAAAAGGAAGTGTACACAGACACTTAACAAGTACAAGGGGGGTATGTGCAGACGCTTCTTCAGTGTTACCATATAAAGCAATTAACAATTAAAAAGTGCAAATAAACAATGGACAATAGACAAAGTACAGAAAAAATATTAAATCAAACATCAAGTTTATACTGGTTGGGGAGTTTCAGTCTCCCCCTAAAGTGTAGGTACATTGGAACTCAGCCTGCAGCATAACAGAAGAGAATATGAGCCGGGGGGGGGAGATAGTGGGGAGAGCAGGGGTGAGGGAGAAGGGAGACAAGTGGGATGGCAGTAAAAGTATCGAAAATTAGTGATAGCTGCAAGTAGGAAGAGGAAAGAAGATTTCCTTGTAGAGTCTCTTAAAGTGAGGAAAAGAAGTGCAGGAGAGTAATTTGTGCTGGAGTTTGTTCCATTTTTTGAGGTGCAGCAACATGGAAGGATCTGTTGCCGATGGCTAAGCGGGGTTTGGGGATATTTAATATAGGGAGACGAGAGGATCTAAGTGTTCTGGAGAAGGATTTCAGTGAGAGGAGATTGGAGAAGATGGGAGGAGAGGAGAGTAGGTGGATTAGTTTAAAGACAGTACATAGTACTGGGAAATCCATTTTGGTCTCAAAGGATGGCCAATTCAATATGCGGAGAACATCACAATGGTGTGCACGAGAGCAGGAGTGGGCCATGAAGAGGGCAACTCCATGATAGGCCTGCTTAAGTTTTGCCTGGATAGGGGTCCTGGCCAAGTGAGTGATAGGGGCAGCAGAGAAGATCCAAGGGAGAAGAGTAGTTGAGGCAATGGTCTTTCAAGCATGGGATGAGAGATAGGGGGCAACATGGTATAACAGAACAAGTTTTGGGTTTGTTACCTTGGTGGTGTTTGTTGTGTGTGTTTTTCGAACTTTTAGTACTGGCATTGAACAGTACTTTTTCAGTACAGTACTAAAGCAATGTCATTTAATAAACGTTTATCTGCCTCTTGTTATGCCATAATCTGGTGGGTATGAGGTGGAATAGGTGTAAGTTTTTCGTTGTGGGATGTGACCTGTAAAGGGGCGCTTCCTCGTAGACAGTGACCAGAAATAGTGGGGAAATGTATCCAGCAGCATCCGTCCATCTGTGGTGTGAGTATTCACAAAAGTCCCACTACTTTGCATGCTGCCAGCAGGCTGGAGGAGCTGTTCCTTGATGTTTTTTTGGGAGGGAATGCCTGACATCAGATGGGTGGTCAGATACCGTACAATACATCAGGGTAATGTAAGTTCTTTTAGTACGCAGTGGGTACAGATTTTAAAGGAAGAATCAATATGAACCACTAGTGTCCATGATACCAGGTGAGTCCCCACAATGACTTTTTTACTTTGGAGGATGCAGATGTCAGACACGGGTGTGCAGCATGGTAATGTTTGTTCTATTAATACACAGTGGGCATGGAATGGATATGAAAGGAAAAATCTTTTGTGCAGTTGAAAAATACTCACGTACCCTTTTTTATGTTGTCTTGCGCACACATCATAAGCAACATGTTGTGGTAGCTTGGTGTGGAGTAGCAGGTTTTGGAGGTGCGGTCGTGTTGTGGCCAATGGCGCTACGGCGTTTTTGGGCTGGTCTCTGTGGCATGAATGAAACAGCACACTGTCTATGACAGCACTGCTGAAGCAAGCCACCAACTTGAAACAGTTTCACCGCTGCAGTGAGGGAGCTCCCTGTCACTGCAGGGTGTGCCTTGCCTGGTGTAATATTTCAATAAACATGGTGGCAGCTGTCACCGTTCACCTCTCATAATCCCCAGCAAGCCAACTTCCGGGGTGCCCAGTCCTCCTGTCAGCATGCCCCCTCCGCATTTCCATTGGTTTGCCGATGGGAGAGCCCAATCCACATCTACATAATGTCCCCCTACCTCAATTTGTCTACCAATGGGTGTGCCCAATCCCCCTTGGCATCATGCTGCCCCCAAAACACAGACATGTTTTCTTTGCCAATGAGGTGCCCAATCCTCGACGGCTCCAGTCCCCCCCAAAACACCCAGGTGGCACATTAGGAGCCAACCCCAGTGTGCCCAAAGCAAACCCTGAAGAAAGAAAACCTTCCCATGAAGTTTTTTTTTTTATCACCTGAAAACAAGAAAACAGTCTCTCACTGTCTGCTATAGACCCTTCCCCAACCTGCAACCATCCTCTGCACACTTCACTTACCCGCACCCCCACCCCATACTTACCTGAGTAGCCCAGCAAAACAATCTTATTTTTTTATCATGACTCTATTTTTCCACCTTCCTCCGGCTTGCCCCCTTCAGCCTGGCCAACCACCCCAGCTGAGACACCTGGAATTACCGGGGCTTACCTTATGCTCTGGCCCAGGAGCAGTGCCTGCGGAAGGCTGGATGTCATCCTGCCACTGGAGCATTTTTTTTCTCCTCCGATTTATACACCCTCTGGCCTGTACTGTCTTTGGCCTCCACCAGGAGGCAGACAATAGCCGAGGGATGCGAGCTTCCCTCCCTGGAGAGTAGAGCTGCCTTTCCATCATCTCCATCCAGCTCCACCCTCCCCCCCTTGCCGATCTCCGATGGCCCGTGCTTGTTCTCGAACCTGAGGTAAGACATCCAGTACCTTAACCCTCAGCACCACCGGGCTGGCCTATGATCAACGATCTTTGGTGGAGCGGGAACACGTCTGCACTCTTCAAAGCCAACTGCAAACTGAAGAAATGCCAGTAAGCTGTATAATGGCATCAATGGTGGGGGAGGTTCAACTTAGGTGGATATCTGTCATTTTTCTGACTTTTGGCTGCAAATTTTCAACATGGGGTTCTTGGGACTCCACCTCATGAATTCGGCCACTGCCATGTTGTTATTCGATCCCGAAAGGTGATTCCACTGTCACTGCGCCGAATCACCTTTTGGGACTGATTAATGAAATGACAGTGTCACTATTCATGAGGTGGGCTTCCAAAAAGCCTATGTTGCAAATTTGGTGAAACAGTTCCATAGTAATGATCAGGTTATGTTGTACTGCGCAGTTTGCATGCACACTCGTAGGGTTTGAGAATTTTTAAATTTTCACTTCTAGATTTTCAACATTGCCATTATTTCATACCTTCTTATGAACAGTACAGCTGTCATATTTCACATCCTGCCCTAAATGTGTTTTTGCACATCTGGCGCACAATGGCGCAGTCGCTGTGGCAAATCAATGTTCGAGACAGATTAAGGAAATCACAGTGACACTGTTCATGAGCGGAGGTCCCAAAATGCCTATGTTGAAAATTTGGTGACAAAATTCACAAAATGACTGTGTTTTGAGTGTGCTCTGCACAGTTTCCACGCACGCTCGTAACTTCAAGAATTTTAATATTTTAACTCCAGATTTTCAACATTGCCATTTTTGCACACCTCCTTATAAACAGTACAGCTGTCATTTTTCACATCCTGCCTAAAATGTGTTTTTGCACATCTGGCACAGAATGGCGCAGTTGCTGTGGGAAATCAGCTTTCTGGACAGATTAACAAAATTATAGTGCCACTGGTCATAAGTGGAGGTCCCAAATGCTTTCATGAGGTGGGGTCACAAAAAGCCTATGTTGAAAATTTGGAGTGCAAATACCAACAAACACCCAGGGAATTAGGGTTTCTAACCATAACGAGACTGACATGCATCAGGAGTGTGCCTTTGCATGGTCGGCTGTAATGCTCATGCCATTTCACCCCCACCCTGCAGCCAGTGACAGGCATCAAGATGTGCCTTGGACCCTTTGGCCCCAAAGTTCACCCCATTCTCCTATACTGCACTCATCTCAATGTATTTCCTTATGGAATGGGGTGAGCGTAAGGCCCGATGACCCCAAGGCACAACACAACACTTGTCAGAGTCTGCAGGGTTAGATGAGGTGAAATGGCATGAGCGTTATGGCCAATGACCCAAAAGCACACCTCAATGCCTGTCAGTCTCTGCAGGGAGGCGTGTGGTTGACGTCAGTTCCATACTTCACTGCCATTCCTATTATGCATCTCTCTAACTCCTGCACTACCAATGCCAGTGCCAGCAAGGCACCATTCAGCATTGACAAATGCTTGTTTCAAGTGTGGCTGCAACCATTAGGGAGAAATGAGTGACTAGTGATTACTAAAGATGGCTAAGAAATGGCAGATTATTTAGAGTAGGACTATCTAATGCAATGTTTAAAAAAGTTAGCTGACACAGATTTAAATTTTAACAGCAACAAGTATTTATTTAAGTTAATGCTGGAAATGGGACGAGGGGGACAAAATAACAAAGAGAGATTTACTTCCATTGTCTCTAGCTGCAGTTAGTGAGAGCGAAGAAGTGGCTGCTGTTTGAATTGTCCACATTCTGAAAGGGCTCAGTGATATTCTAGATGCACTGCACCTTCGCTGGTGGGACTTGTTTTACCCGTGCTCTGTGGTCTTACAATGCCCAACTCTTAGCCAATTAGGGTGCAATATTTAACCTACCCATTTCATAATTCAGCTTGGCCCTTTTCGGTTCCCTTTAGCCTATGTGTCACTTGGACACCTCCTAAATGGTGAGAACTCCTTTATCCAACAAAAGAAAGGATTCTGCACTGCATTATTGTGTGCTGTTCAGTAAAATAATGTTCATTGCTTTGCCTTCTGTTTGGACTCCATGCCTGACATGGCCTCAGAGAGGAATGACGCCCTGAGAGTCTGTCTGGTTGGAACATCTTCACTATAATAACAACAGCAACAAAAAACATTTATATTTGATAACAGCTGGCTCTGTGCACTGCTCCTTTTTGTTTTCCTCGTTTCCTGATTGACTGTAACCCCCTGCTTGTAGGGGTACTGGTACTGATGTGGTGGTAGTGGGAATTGATTAGAAGAGACAACCTATTGGGCAGTGAAATTCAGGAAGTTTTGGTTTGCAGTAATGATCCAGAGACCACCAGTGAGATGCACACAACCCCTTTGCCTGCTTCAGAGACATCAGCACCTCGATACACACAGCATCATACATACTGAGGGAAAACGTGAATTGTGACCAATGTTGCATTTTGGCTGGAAGTCCTCCAAGAGCTTTGAAAACTGTTGTCTTCCACCATGGACAATGGCAGGTAAGTAGGTAGGTATGTAACGTTTATTTAGGCAAGGATATAATCATTTCATCATCATATGTAAAAACAGTTAAAAATAGCCATTACAATAAGTACAGTACATTTCAACATAGACAAAACATACTCATATTTAATAAATGAATACAAAAACAAATGGCAGCATCCACATTATCTTTTGCACTCTGCCCACTTACAGTAAATTCTTTGCTGGCCCAGGCACTAAAGCTGGCGAGATCATATTCTTAGATTCATAGATGGTATCGGCAGATAAGGACCGCTTGGTCCACCTAGCCTGCCTGCAAAATCCCCCCTAATAGCGCTATCCAAGTCAGTACTGGGGGGGCATCATCCACCCCCTCCTTTATTCAAGATTCCCATGTGTCTATCCCATGCATTCTTAAAGTCTTTGATTGTTTTAGCCCCCACCAACTCCACTGGTAGGCTGTTCCAGTCATCCACTACCCTTTCCGTGAAGAAAAATGTCCTCACATTACTTCTGATCCTACTTCCCTCCAACTTCATATTGTGACCCCTAGTCTTAGAATGTCCTTTTCTCTGGAACATTTATTTATTTATTGAAATGTTCCACCAGGAAGGCACACTGAGCGACAAGTTGCTTGTCTCCCGGTGTAACCTGGGGGGAAGGGTACAATAAGAATGAGACATTAAACATTCAAGTTACAAGATCAACATTAACATACCGTTGTAAGGCAGGTGTTACAAACAGTGTTACAACAGTGTTGCTCATAATAGGTAGAAAGAGTGGACACTAATAAGTGCCGGGTTAATAGGTAAAAACGTTCTTACATGAAAGAAAAGGGGTAAGGAGTTGGAGGAGGGAGGAGAGGGAAGAGTTATGTCCCTGGAGACCCCTTCAGGATGCAAGGAACCCTGCAAGGGGACTGGGGGCACCAGAGAGAAGGGGACAAGGCAGTGTCCCAGAGAGACCCCTTCAGGATGAGGGGAACCCAGAAAGGGGGCTTTGAGGCTAGATGGAAAGGGGGATAAGGCTGTAGGGATCTAAAAAGGGAGGAGAGAGAAGGAAGAGGTGTGACTTAAATGCTAGGAGGGGGAATAGGACCTAACCCAAGAGAGGACTCTTCAGGATGCAATGTACCCTGCAAGGGGTTTGGGAAAGTTCAGTAGATAGAGGTTAAGAGAGTGATAGGAGATGGAGTGAGTGAGAATTGAATCCTTGAGGGAAAAAGAATTTGCACTTTTGGAGGGGATGGAGCCTAATCAATAGTCCATCAGGATGTATTGTACCATGCTAGTAGTCAGGGAATGCCAAGGTAGTGGCTAGATAGAATATGGGAGATATACTTAGGCTCAGTTGGACCCCTTCAGGATGCTGAGAACCCTGCATGGGGACTGCAATGGCCAGGGAGAATGGTCGATGGGGAGGGGAAGGTGAGGAAACAAGACTAGACGCAGTAGGATCCCCTCAGGATGCTAATATCCCTGCAATGGGGACTGTGAAGACCAGGGAGAAAGGCAGATGGGAAAGGGGAAGGAGAGGAGACAAGCCTACACCATGAAGGACCCCTTCAGGATACTGAGAACCCTACAAGGGGACTGTGAAGGCTAGGGAGAAAAGGTAGAATGGGGAGGGGAAGGAGAGGAGACATTCCTAGCTGCAGTAGGGCCCCTTCAGGATGCTGAGAACACTGCAAGGGGACTACAAAGGCTAGGGGGACAGGTAGATGGGGAGGGGAAGAAGAGGATACAAGCCTAGATGCAGTAGGACCCCTTCAGAATGCTAAGAACCCTGCAAGAGGACTGCAAGTCTAGGGAGATAGGATGGATGGTGGGGAAAGGGAGTAGATGAGAGATACAAGCCCCTTGTGGGGTAGCAGAGGGTCCCATGGAGAACATTTGGGGTCCCTTACATTCTGTGAGAGATCAAGGGAGGCCAGTAAGGGGGGAGAAATTTGAGGGAAGGGGAGGAAGCTAGAAATTTGGGGGTAGGTGCACAGGGTAAAATGAAGGTGCCGGTAGAGGGGTTGAGTTTGTCCAGGGCTTAGAAGAGGAAATTAGGGAGGGACATGGCAGGAGCAGCTACTCTCCACCTGTACCGTGTTTATTCTCTTGAGATATTTGAATGTCTCTGTCATATCCTCCTGCCTCCTCCCGTTTTCCAGGGAGTACAAGTTTAATTCCCTAAACTTCTCCTCATAGGGCTTCCGATGCAAGCTCTACACCATTTTGGTTGCTCTCCTCTGCTCCAACTCCAACCTGTCTCTATCCTTTTGAAAGTGGAGCCTCCAGAACTGCATGCAGTACTTGAGGTGTGGCCTCACCAGTGAAGTATACAAGGGAAGTATCACCTCCCTCCTTCTGTTGGTGATAACCCTCCCTATGCATCCAAGCATTTGGTTTGCCTTTCCCACTGCCTTCCCACACTGCTTTGTCACCTTCATATCATCAGTGAGAATAACTCCCAGATCCCTCTCTTGCCTTGTAAAAGCCAGTATCTCTCTCCCAGGTGTGTACTCTGCCCATGAGTTCTTATGCCCCAAGTGCATAATGTTGCAATTTTTTGCATTGAATGTAACTGCCACCTTCTTGATCACTCTTCTGACTTTTCTAGGTCCTGCCTCATCCTCTCTACCCCCTCATCTACCCACTCTGTTACAGATCTTTGTGTCGTCTGCAAACAGGCACATTCTGCCTCCCAGTTCTTCTGCCATGTCACTAACGTAGATATTAAAGAGTACCTGGCCCAACACTGACCCCTGTGGTACCCCACTAATGACCCTCCGCTTCCTGAAGCATATCCCATTTACCACCACTCTTTGTCTCCTATCCCACTTTTCTACACATTTTATGATTTTAGACCCCACCCCAAGGCTTCTCAGTTTTATTACCAGCCCTTTATGCAGAACTCTCTCTCTGGTTGTGCCTGAAAATAGGTTTCGTATTCCTAGCACACTTACCTGATAAAACAAATACTGTACATAAATTTAGATGCTCTTTGCCTGTATTTGTTATTGTATGTCTAGTGTTCTGAGTGTGATTTATTTATTTAGTTAGTTTTTGTTAACCAGAAAGGTGCACTTGACAAGAAGGTACCTATTTTCAGGCATGATGGGGGGGGGGGGTTATAAAATATCAGTTGACATTACATAAAGCTTTACAGATAACATTACACAGTGTGGAACAAAATAGTACAATACAATATTTGACAAAAGTAGCAATCTCATTGATGAATTGCATAAAAGCACAGATAAATTCTCTAAAAAATACCACCAACAGCTTAATCTGGTTCAAGGTCAGCTGGAATTCATCTGTATCCCCCTTCCCTGGGTCGTGCCTGAAAATAGGCAGGATTTATCTAGTGCACTTACCTGGTCAACAAAAACTAAATAAATAAAAAAAATAAAAAGCAGATGAGTACATTGCAAAATACATCATGCATCAACAGGCATTTACAAGAAGCTGAGAACAATAAAAGTAAATACACATCAGTTTAACAGGATGGAAAGGATGAAAAGGGACTTGGCAAGGTTGGAGGAATGGTCAGATGTATGTCAGCTAGGATTCAATGCAAAGAAGTGCAAAGTAATGTACCTGGGAAACAAGAACCCAGGGGAAGAATACACAATGGGTGGGGAGGTAGTAACAACAACAAAAAAAGGAAAGGGACCTGGGGTTAATCATATCAGATGACCTTAAGGTTAGCAAGCAATGTGAGAAGGAAGTAGGGAGGGCTAGGGGTATACTGGGATGTATAAGGAGAGGCATCAGCAGCAGAAAACAGGAAGTTGTTATCCCTCTGTACAGACAGTTGGTGAGACCCCATCTGGAGTACCGTGTCCAGTTCTGGAGACCCCAACTCCGCAAGGACATAGACAGGATAGAGGCAGTCCAGAGGAGGGCAACTAAAATGGTGCAGGATCTGCAAGAGAAGCCGTATGAGGAGAGACTAAAGGAGCTTAATATGTACACCCTTGAGGAAAGGAGGGATGGGGGGACATGATAGAAACTTTTAAGTACCTCAGTGGAATCAACAAAGTCCAAGAGGGTAGCATCTTTCAGAAAAAGAGACATGCAAGAACAAGGGGACACAATTTAAAGCTAGAAGGAGGGGCGGTTCAGGGGCAATGTTAGGAAGTATTATTTCACAGAGAGGGTAGTGGATGCATGGAACAGCCTTCCTGAGGAGGTTGTGGGGTCTAAAACTGTGGGAGAATTCAAGAATGCATGGAACAAACATAAGGCAATTCTTGTGGGGGGTAGGAAGAAATAGGCTGTTGGTTAACTAGGATCTGCGGCCTATCCTGTAGGTAGGGAAATGGGCAGACTAGAAGGGCCAAGTGGTCCTTATCTGCCGTCAAAGTCTATGTTGCTATGTTTCTAAGTAACAATGGCATACAGACAGATTCAGCTCACTCACTTACCTGCTCAACCACCTACCTGCCCCACTACCTACCTACCCTAGAACCTACCTACTTACCAATATACCCACCTACCCAAATGCTATTTCAAAGTTTTCACCAAGGTGGCATACTGAGCTGACAACAGTTCATTTCCTCACCAATGTGATTTGGATCCATGTCACTCGGATTTATGTCAGTGCCAGCCAGGATACAGTGCAGTAATGCTGCAGTATACTGTGGGGAACAATGTCATTCAATGGCAATTACGCCCTTTTGTGATGTAGTATTTAATGACATGCCATTTACTCCAAGTTTCTGCATTGCATTGTGGCTAGCTTTGCTGTACCTGATAAAGTAAAGGATAAAGAAGTAAGTCATGTGTGGCCCACAGAATCATCCTGCTCTTGTCTTATGCTACAGGATCACTATTGCTTGTCTCTTCTGGATCTGCTAAAAACAGGGCCCCTGCTCTCTTTGTCAGTCATTAGTACAGCTCCTTTGTCACGTACAGACATATGCTGAATCTTTATTGCACATGACTGAGCAAAACCAAAGCTACTTAACAGTCATCACTTGCGTTGAGAGAAAAAGAAGATACTTCCTTACTGGGAAGCATGCAGGGGATAAAATGTCAGTGGAGGGAAGGGGAACTGTATAAAACAAAGGGCCAGATAAATTATCAAATGAATGACAGCTTATTTTGTAGTTTTGACCTTTAACTAGAAGATCCCCTGAAAGTAAAATCTCTTCTGCAAATGAGCGAAACCAAGAAACTGCAGATCATGCAGTCAGACAATTAGTTTCAGATGTATGTATTACACGGTAGACGTTTTTATCAGGTTGTTATTTAAAACCATTTAAAACCTACACTGCAATATGTCAAAAAAGGACAGGCATTAAAAAATAACTAGCAATAAATCTGAATACAATAATTAAAATAATTCTAAAATGAAGGCTTGCATAAATGATTGGAAGTTTTTATTTAAGAGAACGAACATAAAATTGCCTTTATCTTTTTTAGCTTGTTTTTTAGTCTTTTGGGGACTCACCATGACACAACTCCGTGACACCAACCTAGGACAGCTGGTTCATTTCCCCCTCGGTGTCATACAGATAAGGCATATTGATGAGTCCTGGGGAGGATGAAACACATGTCTGTGTCTTCTGTTTGCACCCTTTGCAGATTGTATGACAGGCCCTTTGGCACCATGCATTCCTGCTTAAAGTTGAACCAGCCTATAATTTCATGGTGATTTGCATATACAGCCCATGAAGCTTTGCATTATGGGGGTATATGTGATTTTTTTTATTTCTTTGAAACTTGGCTTTATAGCCAGTGCCCTTTGGGGTAACCCATGCCTCAGTGCTTTGCACTGAGGTTCTTTGTCTTTTAGCTTTATTTTTTGGCTTTTTGAGGCTCACCATGACCCAAGCTCATAAGGCAAACTTGGGGCAGCTGCTTCATTTCCCCTGGAGTGTCATACAGACGAGGCACGCTGAGGAGTCCTGGGGAGGATGAAACACTTGTTTGTGTCTTCTGTATTTGCCCTTTACAGATTGTGTGAGAGGCCCTTTGGCACCATGCATTCCTGCTTAAAACTGAACCAGTTTAAAATGTCATGGTGATTTTCAGATACATAGTCCATGATGCTTTGCATTATGGAGGTGTGTTTGATTTTTGTATTTCCTTGAAACTTGACTTTATGACCAATGCCCTTTGGAATAACCCTTACCTCAGTGCTTTTGCACTTAGGTTTTTTGAATCTCTCTCTCTCTCTCTCTCTCTCTATATATATATATATATATATATATATATACTGGGGCATTTAAATGTACTGCTCCTCTGCTTTGGAATGCTCTTCCCTTAGATCTAAGGCTATCTGCATCTCACCGTCACTTCAATTGTGAACTGCAATGATACCTATCAATGGCTGAACCCTGTACTTGTGTTGACCCTACTTGACTTGTCTGGGGGTCCACCATACCCTTGCCCTGATATCCGTAATTCTCAAAACTCTCCTAGTGCTTACAACTACCCTCTCACCCCCTTCCCTTTTCTACTTTCCTCTTATCTTACCCCTGCCTTTGTCCTCTTTTTGACTTTGCCTTGGCCTCCCGCCACCCCTCCTCATATACTTATCCTCTATAATTCCCCCCCCCTTTTTACTCTGCTTTATTTCACAGTTGCCCTGCTCCTACTATTTCCTCTTTTGAAATTCTTAGGTGCCACACTGAGCTAAGCTTTATCCTATATGTGTTGACACCTGCACACGCACTTTGAATGCTGGTGCTGTGACCCATTCTAATATTTGTTTATTGACTGTATCTCCTATGCTATGTTGTATATCCTTTTGTTATTGTTTGCATGTACTGCTCGCTGTTGTTTCTGTTATTGATGTGCTGTTGTATCCTTGTTTAAATGGTTATAAACTAAGCTGTATGTATTATTGTAATGCACTTCTGAAATGTTTCTTGTATGTAATCCCTTGTACTCTCCCCGGGTCATGCCTAAAAATAGCAATTTTTTGGCTAGTGCACTTACCTGGTCAACAAAAACGAAATAAAAATAAATAAATAATTTGACACTTGGGCATGTGTATAGTGGCCTTGAGGAGCAATCAACTCTTTGAGGAGAACTTTGGAAAACGTAGTACTTGGACAGCATTCTGCTTACATTTCTTATGAGCTTGGTATTTCTTCTCCCCCATTATTTGCTACTGAGGCCAAATGCATGAGAACAGGGTCTTTCCTCCATGGGAGTTCATCAGCTCATATTGCTCATTCCTCACTTGATGTTAGACTATTGCATGTGACAGCACAATTATTCCCATGGCACCAGACTGTGACATCACAGCCTAGGATTATGGCACCACACAGGAAATAAGCTGTAGAGGCAGGTTATCTGTAAAGTGTCTGTGTGCAGATTTCCTAAGTAATAAATAATGGTGGAAAATTGTATAGAAGAAATAGAAAATACAAGTTGAACTGTGTCTAAATATTATGTTTTCTGAAGTTTTTTTTTTTTCAAAAGCATCATCAACTCTAATTAACCTACTGTGCTTTTTTCATTTGTTCATGTTCAGATAATCATGTGTTTCCTCTGCTGCATGCTGCTCTGATGGTTTAGAAGACAGGGCACAGGGATGGGACATCCAGGGTCCTGGGTTCAAGATCAGACTCTCTATACTTTGGAGGCAGTATAGTGTAGTAGTTAAGGGCACTGAGCTGCAAACCTGGAGACCTGGGTTTGAATCCTATTAGCCCCCACTTGTATACTGTGCGGGCCTGAGCAAGTCAGTTATCTTCTTTGTGCTCCCAGGTCACATCTGGAAACAAGCTCCAGCTTAGTGTGCCTTTCCTGGTTAAACAATTCCTGCTTCCTTCCCTTCCCTCATGTTTTAGGGTGTCTTGTTGATTCTGCCATTTTCCCATCTAATAAACATCTTTTATATGTTAATATTGCCACTGAGACCACTACGGTTCTAATCGTGGTCACTTGCAATCTTAGGGTAAGAGAATCGCGAACTGAAGATGAGTGGTTCTGATACCCTAAGAATGTAAGTGAGACCACTCTTATAACTGTTGTCTTGGTTTATATTATTAATTGAGCTCTATCGATAATATATTTATTCATTTTTTTAATTACTCTAACATGCCAGTTTACAGGGCAACTCTCGTGCACAGAGGAAAGGAGCACTCTTTTTTCCCCCCAAAATAATTTATTAATAAGGCATGTTAATAGTTCATATTACAAGGTGCAGTTATTGTAGGAAACTGACATTTCATCTTGGCCTACAGCAAAAATCGTGCCATAAATCAGTGCTAAGAGATATATGCGTATCTGTAAGTAGATGCATGAACATGAATAAGTTAATATTGCGCACACATATAAACAAGTAAAAAACGTGGAACAGAAATCTTCTTGGGTCCAGTCCTCTGCCCTCTTATTATATAGCTTCCAAATAGGTCCGTAGTCAGTGAAATAGTTATTGTTATACAGAGCACTCACAAAAAGTTGCTTTCATTCCAGTTCTGGAAAATTTAGCAATTTAGATGTGGATTTCTAGTATTTCAGTATCAGTCTTTTAATAGCCATAATATTTGCTTTTAAAACCAACCTATATTTGGCCTCCAACATAAGGTCATTATACACTTCTAATATTATAAGTTTATAATCTTTCCAGTTTGCATATAAGGATCCACTTTTTCCAAGCAGGCAAAGGGTTTTTCCCACCATGGTTTACTACGTTTACAGTCCCAAAATATATGAAAAACATTGGCATCCAGGGTTCCACAGTTCCAGTTTTCACTAAAGGCTGATAATTTCATTTTGAATAATTGGTTAGGAGTATAGTAACCAATTTATTATTTTAAATTGTATTGCCATATCTCTCTATAGTTTATATTTTTGTACTTGAGTAAGAGATAGTTGTCATTATTGCACAGTTATCAAATGTTCTAAATCTTTCTCCCATTTCCAAATGTGATTTTATATGGGGGGAAATTAACCCTGGTATTGCCAGCAAATCCACAAACAGAGTTTGACAGTTGTTTTTAAATTAGGATTAAGAATTTTCCCCAATTCCTTTTCTATTTTTTTCTTATTGTTAGGAGCACTTTCCTGTCTCTCATAATCCTTTACATAAAGCCTAGTTAGTCGGTTAAAATAAAAAGGTTCTGAGTTTTGTAGCTGGAATTTAGATCTGAATGCCTCCCATGAAAGTTATATTCCTCTTTCATAAAAATCTCCCCATTCCTTTATACGTTTATCACTCCACAGTTTGTTGTTTAAAGTTTTTCTCTCAATAGTATCAATTGCATGTGTCAGTGGCTCAGTAGGTAGCACACTCGCCTCTGAGGCCGGGAGATCAGAGGGCTGTGGGTTCAGTTCCCACATCTGGCACTTGGGTTAATATCCCAGTACTGACACTGTAGTGCAGCATGAGAGGGGTGCTGCACTTCTGAGGTGCCGTCTTTCGGATGAGACGTTAAACCGAGGTCCCATCTGCCTGGATTGGTGGTAGTTCAGGTGGATGTTAAAGATCCCATGGCACTTATCGAAAAGAGAAGGGGAATTTCCCCGGTGTCCTGGCCAAATTTCCCTCATTCACTAAAAATACCACCAACAGCTTAATCTGGTTCAAGGTCAGTTGGCATTCATCTGTATCCCCCTTCCCCAGGTCATGCCTGAAAATAGGCAGGATTTGTCTAGTGCACTTACCCGGTCAACAAAAGCTAAATAAATAGTATAATTCAAATTATGCCAGATATTTAGAGGACATGAACTTATGGCCTATTTTGTTTTATTGAGAAAATTGAGCACTACTGAACAAATATTTTCAATAATTATGTTTTCAGATTTTATTACTTTATTTGCAATGAAAAGTACATTTTTAATATCATATTCTTCTTTATAACGTGTATTAATAATCAGATTTTCTAATTCCAAATGTGGCTGCTTTTGTTTGTTTAGAGCCCAGTTTATTATGAGCTTCATTAAGAAAGCATGGTAACAGATTTCAATGTCAGGGCATAATAAGCCTCCATATTCTTTGGGCAAACTTAATTCCTTCCATGATATCCTGGGGTGTTTATAATTCCAGATGAAATTCCAGAAAAGGCCATTTACTTTTTGAACCAACTGGATGGAACAGAAGCTAATATTGTCTGCAATGTGTATGCCAAGGTGAGCACTGCCACCATTTTAATGAGTTGAATTTTCCCCCAAATCCCAAGGGGGAACTTTGCCCAATATGTAACTTTATCTTTACGTGAAATAAGGAACTGGGCATGATTCATATTATATAAATCATCTATGTTGTTTGAAAGTCTGATGTCTAAATACCTCATTCCTTTCTCTTGAATTATCACATTTATAACTTTTGTTTTTATCTTCCCAGTCTTCTGAATGATCTAAATTAAAAGTTAACATTTCTGATTTTAATTCATTGACTTTATATCCCGCTACGCCTGAGAAATGTTCAATCTAAAGTTCCACCAAGCTTACTTTAGGATTTTGCATTAAAAATAGCAGATCATCTGCATAAGCATTATACGTCATATTTATTGGGTGACTGTTTATACCAGTTATTATGTCATCAGCATTTATTTCTCCTAATGGCATCTCTAGCTCAATAACGAATAATGAGGGGGACAAGGGGCATCCTTGTCTGACTCCTCTGTGCAAAGCTAAGAGCCTAGAGAAGTTACCATTTACTTTTAGTTGTGCAGTTGGTTTATTGTATATGGTTTTAATGTAATTTATAAACTATTCTGGAAAGTTGAACATTTTCATTGCTCCAAACAAAAACTGGCACTCTAGCATATTGAATGCCTTTGATACATCTAATGCAAGAAAACTAGCTGGTGTGCAAGAATTAATAAGGTAGTGCATTATGAACTGTAGCCTATGCAGACCAGATTGAATGTTTCTACCAGGAATGAAACCTGATTGGTTTATATTTATATTTTTATCTAACTGTAACAAGATTCTATTTTAAATATTTTGGAATAAATGTTAGAGTCAACATCAAATATTGCAATAGGCCTGTATATTTTCAGTTTGGTGATGTATTTCCCTTGTTTAGGAATTAAATAAACATAAACCTGATTGAATAAAGAAGGAATTGTATGTGTTTTTTTGAATCTGTTGAATAAGACCTCCAACCAGGGACCTAATGTATGTTTGGTTGCAGCATAAAATTCGAAGCTGAAACTGTCCAACCCAAGACTTTTACCTTTTTTTATTGTATGTATCATATTATATATTTTGGTAGCTGCTATGGGTTTTAGAATCTCTTCCCAGTCTTCCTGCAGAATATTTTTAGTGCAGAATTTTCCGCAATAGGCAATACATCCTCTGTGGGGTTACATTCAGATGTGTACAGTAATCTATAGTAGTCATAACATGACTGCATCATTGTATCTTGTTGGGTATATATTTGTCCATCTGGAGATTTAATTAAGATGATGTCAGCCTTATTTTCTTTTTCCTGAATTATTTTTGCTTGAAGTTCTCCTACCTGTTCACAGACTAAAGGAGTACTCTGATTGACTGGGAAGTACTTCCTCAACCTATAATTAACTATTGAGCAGTTGCAGAATCAGGTGACATCAGTTAAACTGTAGCAGCTTTTTTCCAGGTGCATCCTGGGGGTAGATAATGAAAACCTGTTTTACTACTGTAACAGGGGAATGCTGGCTAGGACACTGGGAAAAATCCTTTACTCTCACCATAATTGCAATGGAACCTTACCTTCTGCCTGGACAGTTACCAGAGATAGTCAGAAGGGACCTTGGTTTGTTGATTTGTCCAAAATGTAGGTATCCTGAAAAAGTAGTGGCACTCTCCTAGTGCTGCACTGCGATGTCTATGTGTTAATTTGTAATTTTTGACCCAGAAAGACCTACTAAACTATGGCAGCTTGTTTTCTAGTGTCCTTGGAAATGGATTGCATGGAACTGTTCTAAATGTTGGCCATGACACTGATGAAACTCCCATGCCTGTCTTTAAAATAATTACCTACGCTGATGATATTTGTCTGTTTCTTGCTGTTGATAAGTCAGATGCTGCTGCCATTTAGTTTCCTGAATTTCTGGTACAACAGTAAATAAGACCAAAACTACAGGATTGTGGTTAGGAAAAAGTTCTGCTGATGCTGGATTAATTTCTGGCATCAAAATCTCAGAGACTCCTGTTCAGATATTGGGGGTTCTAGCTAGTCCAGGCAACCTCCCAACTTTAAATTAGAAAGAGAAAACAGAAGACTGCATGAGGTAAGTAAATTTATGGAAAATGAACTGACAAAAAAAATCAAGCATTCACCACCTATAATGAAATTCACTGCTCACAGTTCCAAAAAAGTGCCCAGTTTAGTGAGGTGCCAGTGAAAAGAAACACGGCATGATATGTTTTGGATAAAAATGTCCTGGGTTCAAACAGCCAGAGTCTCAAGATGCCTATGGAAGATTTTCATTGTCGGGAGGGGTCCATGTTAAAAGGGCAAAAGTGGGCAGTGACCACTAAAACAGCTTATGGATAATGCTGAATGGCAAATCTGACTATGTCTCTTTTTGCAGGGGGCTGCCCCCAGACCTACCTTGTTGGGGGGGCTGTGCCCCTCATCCCCCCTTACCAAATATGCTAACTCTGGGGGGAGTTAACCTTGGTGAGGGGATAGAGAGTCATCACTGAATTTGTCATTCACCATTATCCAAAAGCAGTATTAGAGGTCACTGTTCTGCTTTCGCCCTTTTAACATGCTACTGTCTGAGGACCACCAGTCAGCTTTAAGTGAGAAATCTAACTGTGTGTTGAAGCCTGCCTAGAGGCTGAGTGCCACCCTAGTTGTGGGGGGGGGTGCTGGCTGTTCCTAGAGGTATCCACTGCCGCCAGCCTCAGGGAAGAAAAAGACTGTGTGATCTCCAGAACTCCAGGACAGAAGCTCCTGCCAACAAGGACAGTCTGGGAGTCAGACAGGTGGTGCTACTCTGGGCACTGCTCATCATCTTCCCAGGATGTGTGCTGGCCCTCGTTCCCAGTTCCACTTATCCAGCAGTTGATCCAACCTGCAGTATGGTGGCAAGCTGCACAGAAACTGACCAGCTGCTAGAGCCTGCATAGCCCTGAAGGTGACAAGCTGCAAATGAGAGGCAGTACAACACATTAGTTTAAGGCTCTGAGCTGCAAATCTGGAGACCTGGCTTTGAATCCCACAGCCCCCACTTGTGTACTGTGTGGCCCTGGGCAAGTCACTTAACTTCCCTGTGCTCCCAGGTTGCACCTGTAAACAACCTTTAAGCTTAGTGTGTCTCACCTAGTTAAAAAATTGGGGGAAAAACCTACATGCCCAGCTCAAGATTCTCCCGCTCATTTGATGACACCTATAACCATTGCCAGACCCTGTCCAAACTGTGCTACAGAATCATGAGTAACTGCAGAGCCTGCCCTGCCCCTGGGGAGTATTCCAGTTGTTTAGAGTTTAGTTCCCAATTTAAAGGGGACAGATCATTTGTGCTAACTGGCAGCAGTTAGTAATGTTCCTAGTAGCAGAAATGACATTTATATCTCCAAATGATCTGTATTTAACTAACCCTGAATAAGCATTAATGTGAAAATTGCATTTTCAATTGTTTTCTTTTTATGGACAACATTCTGCCTTGTTCTTTGCAAAGAACTAGTCATTTGGAGTGTTTACTATGTTATGCTATGTGCAGAATGCTAAGCATGAGCTGTTTTCCTATCAGACCCATGCTCAGAGTTCTGTGCACAAACAGTGACATAGTTACAAATAAAGATCAAAGGTTCTGTGATGAGAACTGTAACAGAATGCTGCCATAAAAACAAAACAATCTGAATAATGATTTTCATCTCACTTTTATTAAGGTACAGTATTATATTGATCATTCAGGCTTATGGATATCATTTCTGTAAATGGGAACATTATAAACAGCTACCAATTAGAAATAATTTCCTGACAGTGGTGTGGAGGGCTGAGGCATCAGTGCCTTACCTGCTGCTACGCTAGCAACCTGTGTTTGCAGTGAGAGCTGGTAGCTGGTGGTCCACTGGAGAGGGAGAGGATAGAGCATCCAAAGAACTGCTCTCCTCGCTCTGGGAAGGAGGATTGGTTCTCCCACTGAACGACTTCCCATGGGTGGATGCCTGAGGGTAGTGCAAGTCTGCTGGGCACCGAGGAAGGGCAGGTGCTGTGGGACTTCTGCAGATGTGTGCCTGCCTCCATATACACACCTCTGGTATGTGCACCCAAGCAATGGGGAGGGGAGGAAAAATGGAGGAAAAATTCCCAAGCTGCAGGTGTGACTGGCGGCTCTGCAGGCTCCTTCCAGTGCACCCGAGCAACCAGGCAAAACTCCGGAAGTAAGTTCCAGTGATACCGGTGATGGGGCTAGGGGGTTGGTCTGAAGGGGGCAGCTAAGGGTGACAGAGATAAATGTCTATATATAAAAAAAATAAATTATTTCCTCTTTAAAGATTAGAGAGAGAATAAGGTAACTGGCACCTACAACACCACAGGCTAAATATCTTAACTTGAATGTTCATCCCAACAGTTTTCATTCACAGTCACTTGAAGTGTGACAAAAAAGGAGAGCATATCTGGAGTTTCCAAAAAAGTGCATAGTTTATTGAAGAGTCACACAAGGTGTACAAATTAAAAAAAAGCTGCAGTATCAATCCAGGATGCTGAATTCCAACTTGCCCCCTCCACTCGCATAAACTCCCACATTAGCTGACGCATTTGACACATAATTGAGTTTTGTCATAGGTAGTTATGGAGTTGCTAACACTGCTGTTAAGTACTGGACCCTTAAAGGTTTATTACAGACACTAAATCAGTTAAAACTATAGGTTACAGCAAAATGGACCAGAAAACAAGAAATTACAATATGTCATTAAAAACAAAGGGCATAAGTGAAAATCTATATAAATACCACATACCAAATAAAGGTATTTAAATATGAATGCCAGTACTACAGAGAGAAACTCATTTTGGTTTTAAAAGTCCTGGTGCACTGAAACATGACTTTGTTGGGCACAATACAGGATGGACATGATGTCACACTGGCAGGAAGTATTTAACAAGTACAGTAAAGGCTGACCCAAGTACTATGGGGATGGGAGGAAGTCTTTATCAGGAATTGGGCTCCCTTCTTGTCCTCATCAAGCTTAGAGGAAGGATTGGTACTAAGGGAAGGGTTAGAAAATTAGGCACGGGTGGTGAGTCTGCATGATATGCATGTGTCTGTTATAACAAAGCAGAGAATACCTAATAATGCTATAAAAATATATGTTTCCACACCTAAATACATTAATTTGGAGGGATGAATTTGATTTGATAAAATGTACACATGATTGCATCTGTTTTAATGTCTGTCTGTCGTGTGATGTTTATAAGTAATTATAAAAATCAATAAAGATATTACACACACAAAAAAAGTACACTGGATATCCATAAAACTTATATAAATAAATCCAGATCTGGGAATGGCAAAGTCCATTGAAATACAGAACTGCCAGCCAAACAGTGGGTAACATCTGTAACTAGAAAATAAAAATAAGACAGTATAAATATAAGATGCAAAGTTAAAATACCTGTCGATCAATACACCAAATACGAAGGCTTGAAAAGAGAAATACAGTAGGAGTATGCTGAGTATAAAAAACAATACAAATACGAATGAAAATATATTCAAAGAGATTACAATGATTTATTGAGCCAATAAGAATTAATCATATAAATAAATCAGCCCAAAGATGAAAATATAAACCAATAATAGATTTAAACGGCTGAATGACTTAATCTGTACCACGAATACTAGTGCGGAGGGGGAGGATTTATATAAGATAAGGTCACAGTTCTACTTTATCATTGAGTCCTGGATAATGTATCACTCTCACTGAAAAAATACAATATTGTTCTCTTTTATGGAGAACATTGTCATGGTTACATATTTTACAGTTTTTTTCCATACCTACAAAGGAAATGTTGTGGGCCAGTTTGTCAGGCACTCTATTCATGTATACAGCCAGCGCATAACTGCAGTCATGATTCTCGATAGCCCTCATGTGTTCACCTATGGGTACTTTAAATTGGCATTTCGTTTTTGCCAATGTCATAGCACCTATAAGTGCAGGTCACAAAATAAATTACACCCTCCGTGACATAGGTAATGAACCCTTTCACTTTACACTATAACCCAGTTTTGGAGTTAAGAAAAGTTTTGCCATGATTTACTGTGTTGCAATATTTGCAAGTACTACGCTTATAGCAACCACCATTTCTCATGGGTAACCATATTGTGGGTTTCTCAGAATGGGGTTGTACTGAATGCATGACCCAGTCTTTGATGTTTTTGCCTCTTCTGTGCATGAATCTTGGACTGATTTCAGTGAGATCAGGTAACCTAGAATCAAGTCCCACCAAATGCCAGCATTTCTTTACAGTCTCTGAAATTTTATTAGACTGAGCATAATAAGTGGAAACAAAATTCACTCTGGTTCTTATTCTCTTTGGGGCTATTCTCAATCAATAGATCTTTTCGGGCCATATTGTTTACCTCACTCCTTGCCTTACTGATAGTATGTTCTGCGTAACCTCTTGCAACCTGTTTATTTTCTAATTCTAATGCCCGCTCCAAATATTTTAGATCATCCCCACAGTTTCTTTAAATTCAGATGAATTGTCCTCTTGCTAGACCAGCAGTTGTATGTGATAGGTGACTACTGCTAGCATGAAGCAAAGTATTGTGGTCTATTGGCTTTCTGTATAAATCCATAGTGACACCACCCCTGCCATCTTTTGAGATGATTAAATCAAGAAAATGTATTTGTTTCTTACTGAAGTCAAGGAGAATTTCAAATTACTGTTGCTGTTTTCAAAAAATCTCACAAAAGCTCTTCATCAGTTCCAGTCTAAACCATAATCACATCATCTATAAAACATCTCCAGAGGTCAGTTTTATCCCAAAACAAATGTTCCTCAGGATTCCTGTTAACACTTCCCATTTACCTAAATAGATATTGGCAGAATTATTTATTTATTTATTAAATTTTGTTAACTGGGTAGGCCCTCTAGGTCCCAAAGGTCTCTTTTTCAGGGGTGACCCAGAAGAAAAAATTACTCACCTTAGTAATGTTGTTTCTTCTAATGGAGTTTTGCTATATTATGACATATGCAGTGAGTCCCAACCTTCGAACTGCTCCGAAGGTGAAAGAGTTAACTTTCCATGCCAGGCATGGAATGCTGAGCTCGAGCTCGGTTGAAATTCTGTCTGTTGTTCTTCAAACTCAAACCGTCAGATCTTTATGAGCTAAACTCACTGAGTTCCTGTGTAGAAGCTGTAAACCTATACTAGCCAACTGGCTACTAAATATAAGAACACATTTTTTTGGTCCCAAAACAAAGACTCAAGTCAGGAGACCCAAAAATGAAAACACAACACCAAGTCACCCCAAAAAAGGAGGGGTGAAATCAACAAGTGGGCATCTACTAAGTGCCAACACTGCACTGCCCACCCACATCCCAAAAACAGAGGTTCTGAGAGGGGCAGGCGGGGGGGAGGTCATAATATAGCAAGACTCCATTAGAAGAAACAACATTACTAAGGTGAGAAATTTTTTCTTCAAACAACATGAAGTCTTGCTATATTATGACATATGCAGACTACACAGAAGTACCCCCATGGAGGAGGGACAGAACCTACTTAGGAAATAGGCTCTGAAGCACTGCTGTGCCAAACTGAGCATCACTCCTAGCCTGGATGTCCAGGGAGTAATGCTTGGTAAAAAGTGTAAACTGTTTTCCAGGTAGCTGCTTGACAAATCTCTAGAATAGGGATGTCCCTGGCAGCAGCCAGGGAAGCAGCTGTACCTCTGGTACAGTCAGCCCTCAGGCCTGAGGGGGGAACCTTACCCAGCTTTTCATAACAGAATTGGATACAAGAGACAATCCACCTGGCAATGGATCTTTTAGTGGCAGGTTTCCCTTTACCAACCTCACCATAAGTGAGGAACAGTTGGAAGGAGTCAAACCTGTGACCCTTGGTACGCTCTATGTAGTAACTAAGGGCTCTCTTCACATCTAAACTGTTCAGCCTTCTCTCGCCAGAGGAGGAATGGTCAGTGAAGTATACTGGAAGAGATATAGATTGATTAAAGTGGAAATCTGAAACCACCTTAGGCAAGAACTTCCTGTTAGTCCTGCGGACCACCTTATCTCTATGAAAGGAGATAAAATCAGGCTCCACTGACAAAGTTTGTAATTCACTTATACATCTGGCAGAAGTGATGGCTACCAGAAACACAGTTTTCCAAGTCAAGTGCTCAAGCTCTGCTGAAGACAAAGGCTCAAAAAGGGGTTGCATAAGCTGAGCAATGCAAACATTAAGATCCCAGGCAGGGGCAGGGTTCCTGAATGGAGGGTTGGTGTGAAGCAATCCCTTGGAAAACTTGGAGAATACAGGATGAGCTGAAAGAGAACAGGGCTTACCTGCAGATATAAAAGCAGACACAGCTGTCAGATGCACTTTTAGGGTAGCTGGTCTCAGCCCCAAGGTATTTAAGTGGACCATATAATCCAGGACTATGGGTAAATCAGCAGATTCTGGGGAAATATGCTTTCCAGAGCACCATATGGAAAACCTCTTCCATTTGGAATTATAAGTAGCCCTGGTGGAAGGTTTCCTAGAAGCCTTCAGAATATCCATTACACCTTGGGAGAGGTGTAGATTAGCAAACTCTAACCCTTCAAGAGCCAGGCCTTGAGATTGAGAGATTTTAGGTTCGGGTACCAAACTCTCCCCTGAGCACAGGTTAACAGGTTGTGATTCCTGGGAAGACACAGCGGAAGATGGACTGCTAAGGACAGTAGGAGTGGATACCAGGGTTGTCTGGCCCAATCAGGATCATCTTGCAGGGTTGAGATCTGATTTTGACTAGCACTTTGAACAGGAGAGGGAAGAGGGGAAAGCATAGAGAAACTTCCCTTCCCAATTGAGAACCAAGGCATCCAGAGGGACTGAGCCCAACACTGGGGGCCTGCAGCAAAAAAGGGGAAGTTGGTGATTGTCTGGGGCTGCAAAAAGATCTATCTGTGGGGTGCCCCATCTGGCAAATATCACCTCCAAGACCAGGGGGTCCAGTGACCATTTGTGATGGCCCTGGGAAATCCTGCTGAGAGCATCTGCCAGGATATTGTCCTTGCCTGGGAGGTGAACTGCTGTCAGGGAGGTGTTCAGGGAGTAAGCCAGAGACCACAGCTTCATTGCTTCTGTGCACAAGGCCGTAGACCGAGTGCCCCCTTGCTTGTTGATGTACCACATTGTGGTGGTGTTGTCTGTTTTGACCTGTACAACCTTGTTCTGAACAGACTTGGAAAAAGCTTGTAGTGCTAGAAAAACTGTTCTGAGTTCCAGCAGATTGATGTGGAGCAGAGATTCCTGAGGGGACCACAATCCCTGGGTAGTGAGGTCGCCCATGTGAGCACCCCAGCCCAAGAGGGATACATCTGTAGTAAGGATTAAGGAGTGAGACTGAGTGACAAAAGGAACCCCTTGTCTCAGATTGCTCTGATCCTGCCACCACTGAAGGGCCTGGATCAGGGTTCGAGTCACTGGGATAAATTTGGTTAGAGGGTCTTTCTTTTGAGACCAAAAGGCTCTCAAATGGAACTGGATGTCCCTCATCTGAAATCTTGCTCCCTGCACTACTGCTGTAGAGGCAGCCATGTGCCCCAGGAGCTGTAGAAAATGCCTTGCTGGTCAAGAGACCTGCAGGGTGAATGAGGAGGCCACAGAGATCAGGGTCCTTGCCCTGTCTAAAGGAAGGAAGGCTCTGGCTTTCTCTGTGTTCAGCTCTGCACCTATGAAGGTGAGGAGCTGAACAGGCTCTAGAACTAACTTTAAAAGATTCAGAAGGAAACCTAGAGAGGTGAGCAGTTGCTGAGTTATCTGTAGATGTAACTTGACTTGGTCTGGAGACTGGCCTACTATGAGCCAGTCATCCAGGTAAGGGAAGATGACAATTTTTTGCCTTCTTAGGGAAGCAACTGCTACTGCCAGGCATTTTGTGAATACCCTTGGAGCAGAGGTGAGGCCAAAGGGCATTGTTCTGAACTGGTAATGGCCTGAAGGCAGCTCAAACCTGATGTGCTTTTGATGGGAGCTTCTGATGAGAATATGGAAATAGGCACCCTTGAGGTTCAGGGACACTAGCCAGTCCCCTGGCCTTAGAGAGGGTAAAATAATTCCCAGAGTCACCATTTTGAATTTTGGTTTTAAAAGGTGCTTGTTTAAATAGCTGAGATCCAGGATGAGCCGCCATTCTCCTGTCTTTTTTGGGGTAAGAAAGTACTTGGAGTACAACCCTTTGCCCTGGTGTAGGGGTGGAACCCTTTCCACAGCTCTGAGAGCCAGGAGGGAAGAGACCTCTGCCTCTAGGGCAAGTGCCTCTGGTGGATTTGCAGGTGGAAAGGATCTGGCTCTCATCTTTGGAAAATTGTTGAAGCTGAGAATCAGTCCCTGGCTTACTACTTCCAGGATCCATTTGTCTGATGTCAGAGACTTACAGTCCTGGACAAAGAAAGCCAGCCTGCCCCCTACTGGTAGCTGAGAATCTGCCCTGGCAACCCCATCAGGGTGCCTGTTTGGCAGGAGCTTTGGGCTGAGGGGTGGAAGCAGGCCTGCTTGTACCCATCTGCCTCTCTCTCTAAAGAACTCCCTCTGGGCATAAGCAGAAGAGGAGGCCTGGGCTTGGTAAAAAGGCCAATGAAAAGGCCTGCCCCTGCCCCTGGAAAGCTGCCTTTGAGGAGTGGCCTGCCTTTCCTTGGCTTGTGCACTCCTATAGGTAGTCCTACACTCATCTATTTTCTTCATGTAATTCTCTGTCTGTTCCCCAAACAGAGAATTGCCCACAACAGGAAAATCCATGGCCTTAGTCTGGGTATCCTGTGACAGGCTAGTACATCTGAGTCAAGCCATTCTGTGAAGTGCCACAGATGTAGCCATGAGTCTTGATGACACATCATTAGAGTCCACTGCAGCATGGAATTGCACCTTGGATGCCTCAATACCATCAGTGACCACCTGCTCCAGCTCCTTGGCAAGCTGCCCAGGGACCTGTTTTGCTAGAGCCATAACAGTATCCCATCTGGATTTCTGATATCTAGCAACATAAGCCATATAATTTGCCTGTCTGAGTCCCAAGGATGCTGCCATGTACTGTTTCTTTGCCATGGCATCAATCCTCCTGGAGTCCTTATCCGGGGGGTGTGAAGCCAAGGGAATATTTGCCTTGTCACAGGCTGCAGCCTGCACTACCCCAACATGACTGCATTGTTGTGTAAGGAACTCCATATCAGAACCTGACAATGTATACCTCTTGTCCATTCTCTTATCAACAGGAGGTATAGTGTGAGGAGCTTTTAAAATTTTAAAAGTCTGTTTCCCAAAAGATTTATGCAAGGGAATAGACAGTCTCATAGACTCTGGGATATCCATCATTTCCACATAGTCAGGCTCCTCTTGATCATCCACAGCCTCCATAGGGAGCTGGAGGGTTTCAGCCACTTTTTATAAAACATAAAATGAGAAGGGACTCAGAAAGCCTAGGAGGAGACACTCCTGAAGGTCTGTCTGGGGAGATGTCCGGGTCAATGGGCACATCCAGACTTTCAAATCCACATTCACTCTCCTCATACTCCTCTTCCCCCCTCCTCCAGTTCATAATACTCCTCTAAATCATGCTCTTGAACCGGTGGAACTGGACGAACCAGGTGCTTACCCGATGGTGCCGGTCGGAACCGGGGAAAGTGACTGGACAACTTTTATCGCTTTGGCTATTTCTTCAGCAGTTGGAGAGGAAAGTTTTGGCTCCACACTAGCTGATTTTCTAATCCTTTTTGCTGGACCCGGCTCCTCAAAGTCGGCTCTCCTTTTGCCCGAGGAAGTCTCACCCTGGTCAGAGGGCACTCCCTCTGGTTCGGTTGGAACTGAACTGGGCTGGCCATCCGGTTCAGCTGACTTTTTGGCCTCCCTTTCCCTGGGCCTACCAACTCTCTTTTCCAGGGTAGCTGCAGGAAAACTTTTACAAATCTGGTAGTCTGCATTGAGGTGGTCAAACCCCAGACAATAAACACAGGTGGTGTGGGGATCAGCCTTGGCAAAGACTTCCCCACACACACTGCAGTGTTGAAACCCAGTGGGCCCAGTTTTTCTTTTGGGTTTCTCAGACAGAGTGCCAGTCCTAACCAAACGTACCTGTTTATGGCAATCCGCCAGGTAAGACCCTCTTATCGGTGCTCAACCATGTCACGGGTCGTGAAAAAACATAATAAAATCCTTTTTTTTAGAACCGATTAGAACCGGTAACCACACTCTAAAAGACAGATTAAGATATTTTAAACAACTGGATCGGTTCAAACCGAACCGATAAACCGTTTACAAGTTCCACACAGAATTGAAATAAATGTAAAACCTATCTAGTACTCACAAATACCACAGACAGAGTCTGAACCGACCGGTTGCGGTTTAAATTCGGTCGAAAACTGAGAAAAACAATACTTTAACCAACAAAATGAACTGAGCAGAAGGAGAGATCTCTGGAGTGACTGTTCAGTGAGGCAGAATAAAGAATCTGACGGTTTGAGTTTGAAGAACAACAGACAGAGTTTCAACCGAGCTCGGGCTCAGCGTTCCATGCCTGGTATGGAAAGATATCTCTTTCACCTCCGGAGCAGTTTGAAGGTTGGGACTCACTGCATATGTCATAATATAGCAAGACTTCATGTTGTTTGAATCAGTTACACAGTGTGAGGCATTTAAAAAACACAGTACATGATTAGAACAGGCAATATAGGTGAGAAGCACAGTGTTCACAGTACAAATTTTGAATAGCAATATAGTACATATTTAGAACAGGCAATACAAGGTGAGAAACATAGTGTTCACCATTCATATTTTGAACAGTCAATAGAAGGTCAGAAATACAGTGTTCAGTGCAGAGTAAGGTTAAATATAGTAAGGTTATTTAGTGAACTAACAGAAATTCATAGCAATCACCTTGCCAATAAGACAGGGTTTGGGTGGGTAGAGTCAAGACTTGGTTAAGTGAGTCAAGAGTAGAGAACGAGCAGGAAGGATGTTGGAGGAAGAGAGGGGACAGTTTTGGGAAGAATAGTAATTCACTGGGACAGGAGCAGTGACTATGATCCAGTAAGTATATGCATAGACCCTTTTGAAAATCCCTAGGGAGGTAGCTTCTTGAAGGTGTCCAGGGAGTTTTGTTCTATAGCCTAGGGGCAGCACAGGCAAAGGATTTTTCACTTGCTGTGGTTCTGATCCTAGGTTCATTGAGGAGCCTTTGTCCAGTGGTGTAGAGCAATCTGCTGGAGCATTTAGGAGCTAGAATTCCAGCTAGACTAGCAGGGGGGTGGTCATTGATGAGCATATAAGTGTTGCATAGTAGGGGGTACTGAAATCTATGGCCAAAGGAGGGCCATCTGAGAGAGGCAAGTACACTGCAGTGATGACTCCTTAGTTTGGACTTTGTGGCAAAGTGGGTAATTTTGTGATACAGGGTTTGTAAGCTGTTGTAGCTGTGCTTTGCCATTCCATGCAGTATTGGGGCAGCATATGTTCATGTAGGGAGTAGAATACTACTGGCTATCACCATCCGGGTCTCAGGTATCATTTGGATGCTATGGCAATGGAGCAGGCTGAGCTTTTGGTGTATATTCTTGGTCACAAGATCCACATGAGGTTTTGTCCCTGATCCAGCACCAGGCCAAGATATTTAAAGGATTGCACCTCCTCTATAGAAGAGCCTGCTGCTGTGATGAGTGGAAGTGAGGGGCTGTGATCAGGGCCTAAGGATCATGGTCCAAACACAAGGGCTTTTGTTTTTTTAGAATTTAGGACCAGGCGATTCTCTAGTAGCCAGGATTCAATTAAGGCAAAGTCTGACTGGAGTTGTGGTCCAAGTTCATCAACATTAATAGATCTGTAGAGGACCACATCATCAGCGTACTGGACCATGGAACAGCTCCCGCAGTGAAAGCTGAGATCACTGACAAACAACGAAAACAGAAGGGGGCCTAATATTGATCCTTGTGGTACCCCTTTGGTAACTGGGAGAAATCTAGAGGTAGCTCCCCTCCACTTGACCTGCTAAAAGTGGCCAGACAGGTAGATGCTGAACCACCTCAGTGAGTGTTGATCAAGACCAAATTTACTCAGTTTTGCTAACAGTAATCGGAGGCAGAACTGTCCCCATAGCCATACACCTCTTCTGCAAATAGAAATTGTCCTCAGTAAAGAAGCTGTTGCATTTTTTGTGCAAATTCTGACAATTTTATTAACAGTCCAGTGGATGACTCTGAGGAATCGTGTCTCTCTAAATAATGAAATTGGGCGGTTAAACCTTCTGTGTGTGGCATATTTGAACGAAGTGCTTCCACATCCAGAGTGACCAGAAAACTAGATTCCTCAATTGCAAAATCTTCTAATACTCTAAGTATATCTCCTGTATCTTTGATATAGGAGGGAATCTGTTGTACCAGGTCACTAATATGATAGTCCACAAATTTAGGAAGGGGTTCAGTAACATAGTTATTGCTTGATACGATTGGTCCGCCAAGTGGATTTATAAGGCATTTATGTATTTTAGGCAGACGGTAGAAGCAGGGTTTAACCAGGGCCTTAACTTTTAAAACCTCAATTGTTTTGAGAGGTAACTCATTTATGATCTTCACTTCCTCCAAAGAATCATCAATCTAACATACTAACATACTATTTTCCAGCAGATTAGGCCTTACGGTCTATCAAGTCTGCTCGAACCTCAGATCCCTAGTTGGGTGCCGAGGCCCTCCCCTTGTGTTCCAGAAACCCTTATCATCCATCCCCACACCCCTGGGACAGGCCATCATCTGATACATCCACTTTCTGTGTCTATCCCACACTCTCTTGAAGCCCTCCACTGTGGATCTCTGAACCAGATCGCCAGGCAGTGCATTCCAAGGGTCCACCACCCTCTCAGTGAAAAACCTCCTCCTCTTTTTCCCCCTCACCCTTCCACCTTCCAACTTCAAACCATGCCCTCTGGTGATACCTCCCTGCTTTAGCCTAGAGATCCCCTCCATATTTACCCTATTTATTCCCTTGAGGTACTTGACGACCTCACTCATGTCCCCCCGTCTCTCCTCTCCTCCAATGAAAACAGGCAGCGCTCCTCAAGTCTGTTCTCATATGTCAAATCCCCTAGCCCTCATATCATCTTAGTTGCCCTCCTCTGTACCCTCTCCAGGAGCTGTATGTCCCTCTTCAAGTGTGGTCTCCAGTACTGTACACAGTACTCAAGGTGTGGTTTAACCAGTCCATTGTACAGTGGCAGAATCACTTCCTTGCTCCAAGAGGTGATCCCCCTTACGATGCATCCCAACATCCTGTTTGCCTTGCTAGCCGCTCTCCTGCACTGCTCAGAGTTATTCATACATGCATTCACCATGACCCCTAGGTTTTTTCCCCTGTTGAGGCCTCCAGAGCCTCCTCTCCCAGGGTGTACCTGTGTTTAGGGTTTCCCCGACCAAGATGTAACACCTTGCACTTGGTGATATTGAAATTTAATTTCCATGTTTGAGCCCAGCTTTCCAGGGTGTCCAGGTCCCTTTGCAGGGCCAACCTCCCCTCTTCTCCCTCAATTACTGCTCCCATCTTGGAGTCATCAGTGAAGAGACTCATGTCACACCCTATACCCTCAATGATGTCTGATATGTATGCATTAAACAGGATCGGACCCAGGACCGAGCCATGCGGTACCCCACTACCAACCTCTCTAGGGTTCAAGAGCTCCCCACAGACCACTACTCTCTGGGTGCATCCAGCTAGCCAGTTTTCAATCCATCTGACCATCAAAGGGCCTACTCCCAACCCCATCAGTTTCTCCACCAGACCATTGTGGGGGACAGAGTCAAACGCCTTGCTGAAGTCCAGGAATAATATATTCACAGGCTTTACCCTGTCCAGTTCTGATGTTACCCATTCATAGAACTCCACAAGATTGGTTTGACATGATCTACCTGGCACAAACCCATGTTGTCGACTATCCAGACCTCCCACCTCCTCCAAGTACACCCCCAATTGTTCCTTTAGTATATTGTCCATTAATTTTTCTAATCTGTTTCTTAAACTTAAAGGTGGGGTCTTTCTTAAGTTTCTTAAATTTCTCATAGTACTGGGTGTTGCTTAGCTGCCTACAAGCCTCTAGCTCATACTTAATAGAATCTAGAACAACAATTGAACCCCTTTTGTCAGCTGATTTTACAGTTATTGTACGATTGTCTCACAAGATTTTTTAAGGCCAGCATTTCTTTATTATTTAAGTTGTGAAAAAAATGATTATTAGTTTCTCTGTCCAGTGTCATTAAAAGTTTGTAATGCCAGGGTCGGGGGGACAGAAGGATGACTCACTGTAGGTTTAAATTTGTCTGTCTCATGAGTGCTAGGCAGAACACCTTCTTCTGGATTTTGTGAAGACACATTAGTACTTACCATATTCTGACTAATCTCTTATCTGTTTCCTTGCTGTCTGGTGAAGAAGGAGGAAAGTCCCAGATATCTGACAAATTTATGAAGATCTATGGTAGTCTCAAACACATTAAATATCTGTGTAGGAACAAAGGATAAGCCCTTTTTGAGGACCTTGATTTCTATATCCGATAATTCATAAGCAGATAAATTGATGATGTTAAGATTAAATTTCTCTGTTATGTCCTTCTATTCCATCCTCTGCCCTGACCCCATCTTTGAAATCCTTTTCTTCTTCCTGCCCCCCACCTTGTACATTTTGTATTCCTTGTATTGGGGAAAGTCTCTTCCTGCGTCTTGGCTCCTGGGGGAAAGAATGGCACTGGTAAGGTGATGTAAAATCCTGCTGTTCTTCTCCTAAAGAACATCAAAATCTTGATTGGAACCATTGGCCTCACTGTTGTCTGTTTCATAGTTCAGTGGCTGTGTTGTTTTTTCAAAATTGATTTGGACTGGGAGCTGTTATGACTGTCAGTGCCACCTTCCATTTTCCATTTAAAAATAGTGCCTTCTTTAAAATTGTTGGAATCTCTCAAACTTCTTCTTAGTTTCTGTTTCTTTATTCTTGTATTTTAATAATTTGGTCTTAATAGTTTCTTTTAAATCGTGAAATTGAATGTGTGTTTCAAACTCTTGCAAGGCTTCCTCTCGTTTCTTTATTTCTTCCATGTGCTCCTTATGAATTTTACATTTTCTTTCAGAATCAGAACAATGTATTTTTTACTAGCCTCATAGCAAATTTCTCTCCATGCTTCAAGAAATCCCACATGTTGTTGCCCAGATGTTGGTTTCTTTTCAGATCCTTAGCCCCCACGGTACACGGTTTACCTCTAGGTAGGCTCAAAGTGAGACCCTTTCCCAATGCAGGCATTTTGATCTACAGGCTACCTTTTCAAACTGTGTGAATGACTGCCTTATATTAAATGGCTCCTGCACATGTTCACATTCCTGGTTCAGTATTTCAGTAAATGTACTCTCTTCCAGTGCAGTGTTGCTTAGTGCAAAGTCAGTGAGGGAGGGGAATTCCTCTGTTCTGTCACACCATGTGAAACATTTATAGTTTTCTGCGCTCCGCTCGCCATCAGTACAGGTAACGGCTCCAAAAAGAAAACTGTGACACTGTTAATATGTGACCAATTTGTCTGTAGGCAATTTTGTTACACTAAATGTGAATCCGTGTTGTTCCCTTATTTAGGCTTGAATTATGATAGAGAGGGAGAGAATTCACCAAGGTAAAGCAGTGCTAGATTAATGAATTGAACAGTTGAGAGAGAAAAACGTAACTGGCACCTACAATGCCATAGACTAAATGTCTTAACTTGAATGGTCATCACAACAGCTTTCAATCACAGTCACTTGCAGTGTAGCAAAAGAGGAGAGCATACCTGGAGTTTCCAAAAAAGTGCTTAATTGCACAGGAAGTGACCAGCTGCTAGAGCCTGTATAGCCTGGAAGGTGACAAGCTGCAAGACCTGGCCACAGCAAGAAAGCTGCAAACCTGCATACCCAGCTTGAGATTTCCCAGCTCATTTGATGGCACCTACAATCATTGCCAAACCCTGTCTGAACTGTGTTACAGAACCGTGAGTAACTTCAGGGCCTGCCCTGCATGTGGGGAGTATTCAAGTTGTCTAGAGCTTAGTTCCCAGTTTAAATATTTAAGTTTAGGGCCCCAATGCTGACCATCCTGCAGCAACATTTCAGGCCTGCACTTTAACCTGAGTACCCAGTTAGGACTATTTAAGGTCACTGGTACCAGTGGGGAGGTGGGCAAGTCAAATGTGTTATTGCTCTTGGGGGTGGGCATAGTTATTCTGGTGGTCTATTGCTGTTTTCAAATTATGAGTCATTGTTATATTTTTGCAATTCCCATCCCTTTTCCCTTGTTTAATAAATATTTTATTGTTGTTGGTTAAAACTTCCTGTGAGCGTATTATTAGCTAGAGTCAATAACTGCATGCAAAGCAAAGTAGTGCAACTGTTTATAGTAATCCATGTGTGGGGTGACTTGAAGAGGAGGTGGGTAGGTATAGCATCTCAGGGGGTTATACTATGCAAACATCTGGCCCACTGTAATTTTACTCTGGGTGGAGGCACTGTGTTATTTTCTCATTGGGAAAAAAAAACCCTAGGTACCATCAGAACAGATCTCAGGCCCCTTAACCTGTGTTGCAGTCATCAGGCAGGGGTAGTGACCCACTGGTACATGGCACACAGGTTTCATCTGTGGAGGCACCACTGGGATTGCCTGTTTATCACTCACACCCATCATTGGGTCTTCTGCTCACAAGGACAGTATCATGCTACTAAACCCTGAGTTGTTGCAGACACTATGGCCTATAATAGACAAATCAGTGGTGTGAAGGTGAGGATATGGCCTTCAAATATCCCTCCTGCTTCTGGGGGTCCCACCCAGGATGGACATTAGGACAACAGAACAGACGCTATCCATAATCAAGTGCCTGTGCTGAGCTGTTGTCTGAGGGTGGTGTATGGACTCTGCCACCAAGATGCTGACTGTGTTAACTGAGGGCTGAAATGCCACTGATGCCAATTGGGTGCCTGATATACTGATTCCAGAAGGTTCCAGTGAAGCATGAATTATAGTGACACAGGTATGACTGTCAAAAAGGAGGCCTCGCCCGAGTCCAAGGGTTTTAGGGAGAAACTCAACAAGTGGTTGCAAGCTGAAGGAAAGACAGTTGAGGAAATCTGGAAAGTGCTTGATGTCCCAGGGGATGGCCCACTGCAGGGAGAGGGGGCCAGATCTAGTTATGGACCACCTCTCTCCAACTCCTATCACAGGTTAAGAATGTGTTTTGGGTAACTCCTACTCCCGCAGGTGAGGACCACTATAAGACATGGATCAACCGAGACTTACAGAGGGAGCAAAAGTCAGATCAAAGTATATGTGATGTTCTCAGCACACTGCAGAAGGGGGTGATGCTACTTAAGTAATTACCAGTGATCCAAATGCCAAGTTGTTGCTAAGAGAGTGGTCAAGACTTAAACTCAAAGATAATTTATTGTGCGGTAAGGCTCAAGACCCACAAGGGACCCCTTGTGTGCAACAGATGTTACCTTCAAAATTCAAGAGGACTGTCCTTCAAGCTCTTCACGATGATATTGGCCACTTGGGGCATGAGTGCATGTTAGATTTGGTTCAAGCCTCTGTCTACTGGCCTTGTGTGGTGAATGATAATAAACAGTACTGCAAGAACTGCAGCCAATGTATTCAAAGAAAAGCAATGCTGCAAAGGGCTGCACCCCCCCCCCTTGTAAATATTGTGACTAGTGCTCCTATGAAGCTCATGTGCATAGATTTCTTAAGTCTGGAACCAGACTCAAAGAATGTGGCAAACATCCTTGTAGTCACTGACCATTGCTTGAAATACGCTCACGCTTATCCAGCCAATGATCACAAGTCTCCATGGTTGCCAAAATCCTTGTAGAAAAGTTTTTTTGTCTATTATGGCGCTCCCCAAAGAATCCGTTCTGATCAGGGAAAGGATTTTGAGAGCCACTTGATAAAAAAATGTATGTCTCTGTGGGGTATCACCAAGTACCAAATCACTCCATACCATCCACAAGGTGATCATCAGCCTGAGAGGTTCAACTCGACACTTTTGGACATGCTGGGCACTCTGAATCCAAAATACAAAAGCAAATGGAGCGAGCAAGTGAGTGCTTTGGTTCATGCATACAGTTGCACCAAAAATGATGCTACTGGATTTTCCCCATACAGTTTAATGTTCAGCTAAGAAGCAAGGTTACCAGTAGATATTTGCTTTGGCATTTCTCATGATGGGGCCAGGAGAGAGATGTACTTTCGATATGTGCAGAAGTTAAGAGAGCAATTAAACTCAGCATACAAGCTGGCCACTGAAGCTGCAGCCAAAATAAATAAAGCAAAAAAGGAAAGACATGATAAGCAAGTCAAAGCCCTTGAACTGCTACCTAGGAACTATGCATTGTTGAGGAATTTGGGAATTCCTGGAAAACACAAAATCGCTGACAGATGGGTAGCAACCCCTATGTTGTTGTTGATAAAGTGCAGGATATGCTTGTATACAAAATCCATCCTGAAGGGGAGACATATGGATACCAGACTATTCACCGCAACCACTTACTGCCTATTGGACAGATGGTTACTGATCCAGGAAAAGAAATGTAAGAGCCCCCGAAAGGTCCAGTAACAAGACCTGCTGTACACAATCCAGCCCATCAGCACAGTGACAAGGCGTCTACTCGTCATGCCGACAACCCAGGTTTGGGAACAGACCTGGAAGTTGGAGGGCCGACTGGGATGGAGAAGGATTGAGTGCCCTATGGTGACTCTCCTTCTCTGGGGTGGGGGAATGGGGTGAGCTTTCAGTATATCAGTGGCCCCTGGTGGAGGTCAGGGTGTCACAAGTGCCGAAGTCACACGTCATTGAGGCAGGGATGGACGTTGGGCGTGCCCGTTCACATCATTACATGTCCCACCTCCAGGGGCTAATTGCAACATCTACAAAAAATCTGGCCTCCTGTGAGTGACACTCCTGCCTCTGCTGCCGCCCCCTTGAGATAATGGTCCACTGGGTGGGGTCCCGCTCCCATGGCCCCATCCTGGAAGGTAAGCCAGGACTCAAGACTGTATGTCCTGGGGAGGGAGCGCCCACCTGGAGGCCCAGCTGGGCAAGCTTGGGCTTGGGGTTTGTGTGCAGGGGCTGAAGAGTGAGTGGTGCTGGGGTTCCGGGCCCCCAAAAAAGATCTGCTACACAGAGACATCAAACTGAGCAAAGGGCCAAACATTCAGCAATTGTCCCAGTGAACCCTGATAAACATGCAGAACAAAACAAATCAAATACTGAGTCAGAGGGAGAAATCATTTACTACCTGGCTTCTTACTATTATCCCACCCTAGAACTTGCTCGACTGCTTGAAGGGACATCTGAATTATGAAGGGAAGTGACAAACACGCCTGTCACAGAGTTACCAATCCAAAACCCTGAACCTGCCACAGAGCTACCAGCCCAAAACTCTGAAGCAATTATAGACTCCCCGACACACAGCCGAGATTGTGCCCTTGAATGATGGGCCTGAGCCTGAGCAGGTAACAGAGCAAGGTGGAGGATGTCCTATAGAGCCTAAACCTGCAGAATCCAAAAACTTAGTAGAAATTCCTGAAGAGATCACTCAAATACCAAATGAATTTGTGGAACCCATTTTACCTGAGGATGCTTCATTGGCAGACAGTGACCTGGGAGTCACTCACCCGAATGCCAAAGAAGAAGTGTTAGTACCACTGCATCACTCTGAAAAAGCCATCAAACCTTTATTAAAACTTACTTATGACTCCCTAAGGGCTCCTATAGACTTACCTATGTATGTAGTTCATAAGGGCGTATACGTCATTATAGATTGAGGGAGCACTCCTGACCAATCAGAGTGCTCCTTTCCTCTGCTCGTAAGACACTCATATTCTGTGAAGAGTGTCTCATGTGCAGATGCCCTGGAAATGGGCACATTCAATGAACAGTTTTAAAAAAAATTATATTATTGATTGCATTCGATCACGCTCAATTAATAAATAATTCAATTCAATTCAATTCAATTTCTTTATTTATAAAAAGGCACCTTTCCAAAACTTACACACCTGTACAATAAAACCAAACACATTGATAAAATAACAAAATAAAATTAAAACTAATAAATACAATAGCAGTTTTAATAAATGGAAAATGCCAAGCTAAAAAGATACGTTTTCAGAACAGCTTTAAAACTTTAGACGGTCAGGCTATCTCACACCTGATAAGGTAGAGAATTCCACAGGGTTGAGGCCACAAAACTAAATGACCTTGTCCCAGATGTTTGTAAACAAACCCTGGGACTCTCTAGCAATCCCTCATCAGTGGATCAGAGAGGGCGGAGGGAACAGTAGGGATAAAGGAGATTTTTCAGATAACTAGGTCCCTGGTTGTGTAGGGCCTTGTAGGTTAACAAAGCAACCTTGAAGGTGATCTGCCACTGTATCGACAGCCAGTGCAGTCTGTGGAGCACAGGCATTATATAATTGGTCCTAGAGGTACCAGTCAAAAGCCTGGCTGCCGCAATCTGCACTAGCTGCAAGCAGTGGATATCAACCCCCGGTAGTCCTAGGTAAAGGGCATTGTAGTAGTCAAGGTGGGAGGTAACAAAGGCATGGACCAAAGTTGGAAGATCATCAGGAGGAATCAGGTGCTTTACCGCGGTGATATTTCTCAGGTGTAAAAAGAGGTTTTGACAGCTGCTGACACCTGAAATTTTAGGGTCAGGCAGTCATCAAATATAATGCCCAGGTTCCACACCTGGTCTGAGGTGGTTAGCTGGACACCTCTGAGCCATAAACCTGAAGAAGAACCAGCCAACGCACCCACCTCTCGACGACCTGGGTCCACAACCAACAGCTCAGTTTTTTCTGGGTTTAACCGCAGCCATCTCACATTCATCCAGTCCTGGATCTCGGCTAGACAGCTGTTAAAGACCGAGGCAGCATCATCCTTACCAGGCACAAAGGACATGTACAGCTGAGTATCATCTACATAGCAGTGAAAACTCAGGCCGTACTGCCTAATAATCGCTCCCAACTGATGTGTTCCCCATTGCCACTCGTTCCGGTATTAAAGTGATTTTACTTGCCTTTAGCTTGAGAAAGAACAGCTCAGCTTCACGTTGGTGTTCTCACTCAAGCCAAATACACATGAAACCACTCTTCTACAGCAACGAGTGGCTCCGGGGGACATATTAACATACACCCCAAAGTCTTGTCCCCAAATTGTTTTGTGCCCACCCAATGCCAAACCACACAGAGCATATAAAGCTAAAAAGAGTAAAAGGGGAGGTTGAAATATGTACTTATAAATTGTTTGAAATTGCCTGATGTTTGAGCACAAAAAAGTACTTATGCTCATGGTGCACCGTTTAATGTCATGACAGCTGCCTAAAATCTGAAAGGTTTTTCAGTACTTGCATATGTGTAAATGGTTTATCTTTGGTCAGTATAAATGTAAATGAGTGCCTATGGTAGCTAACAGTCAGTTTTCTAGTTAAGACATGTAAAGTTGTATGCTCAACTGCTATGGTTAATTAAGCTTTTAAGGCACAGGGAGTATAACCCCCCCGCCCACAGGTGGGGCTTTACATATTTTCCTTCTGCTGTCTTCCGCATACAGTCTCGGTCCTGGAGCCATCCCTAATGCTCCTGCCAGCCTCCTGGGTAGTAGTCCTATGGTAGGGGGACTGGAGGAGCATGTACGATAAAGATTTAAATCACCCATTTGGTGATAAGTGCACCACCATGCAGCTAGTAACTTGAATGTGAAAGTAGGTGGGGTGTGCATGTGCACAACAGCTCTACAGCACCCCATAAGTTCAAGCCATTCTGATGGCCCTAGAGTGGTCCTCTGTGTATGTCCTGAACCTGCAGGGTGTAATAATGATGCAAGGGGTCCAGAGGCATGGGGGGGGGATTAAAATGTTTAATAACAGTGCTTTATGGGCACCTGTCTCTTTAAAACAGCTGAGGCTGCTATAAATATGAAAATGCATGAGCCTTGCCTGTTGCCTGAGGAGACTGTGTAACAAAAGGTGTGACAAGCAGGGGAAAGTGTTTTAGTTTTCAACTCTGCAGCCAGACAATAGGACAGAGGGGCATCTAGTGGACACTTGGCCAAATATTTATTCAAAGTACTTAGTTTGAGATGGCCCAGTGGCACAGAGGGCTGATGCATCTTTTTCCTTACCTCGTATACACCAGCAACCAGTGTTAGATGATGAGCATGGACTGCCTGGGGTCGGCCGAGAGGGAGGGCTGGGTGAGGATCAAGCAGCCACTTGGCAGGATTCCCCACTCAGATCGGGAAAGTTAGTCTACCCAGCCTTCGGCTGCCACCATGTGGAGGCATGGCAGTAGTGCTGGTGTCAACTGGGGGGGGGGCTATGCACTAGGCCAGGGGTAGTTGAAGTGGGGCCATTCAGGCCAAGGCAACATGTGCAACTCCATATGCACATAACATCCTTGCACTGGAGCTCCAGGGACTTAAGGGGAAAAATGGGAGAAAATGGAAAAGGAGCACTGGGACAAGGCACATGAAGTCTCCTGATATGGAACAGGGGCTGAACTGAGTCTTTTCACGGAGGGGACCACTGCCAGCCTGCTCCGGTGTTCCACAGGACAGAAACACCTACTGTGTATGAAACAAAAAAAGTACCTAATTTGGCTGCAGAAAGACTTCAAAGCAGGGACTCTGTATAAAGTGATTGTCTCAACAGCCATGTTTTTATTTTTTATTTAAAAATCTGGTAACCGGGAAAGGCACACTAAGCCGAGGCTCATTTCCAGGTGCGGCCTGGGGAAGAGGTTAAAGGGATTTACAAATGATCAGAATTATACATCATTTAGACACTCATGGATACGGTAGAACAATATACAGAAACTGGCAAAATACACATTTAAGTTACACAATGGACATAAATGCACAACATTGAAACTCTCCTGGATACTTTATTTATTTATTTATTTAAGAGTTTTACCAGGAAGGCATACTGAGCAGTTAACCACTCGATTCCAGATGCGCCCTGGGGGAATAGGGATAGGCAGGATACAGTAATAGTAGAATTTACACACACATACATGTACAGTTACAGTTCAAATTAGAGTAGCAAATCCTATATACAAATAGCAAATATACAGCCATGGTGGTATGGTAAGGGAACAGCATGCACTGAATTACGTATATGCCCCACAATACACAGTAAGCAGGGTTTGACAACAATGGGAAAACAGCGGAGACAATAAACAACTGACAACAAGGTTGCAAGGGATTCAGTGGGGCAGGATGCAAGAGCAAGTGGTAGTGAACTGAGTCTTAAGAAGAGAAGAGATACAGTAGAACAATGTTTAAGATTGGCAAAACATACAATTAAGTTACATTGTCGAGGTAGCATTTTCAAAGTACATAGTACATGAGGACATTTGTAAACAGTGTTAACATTATGCATAGTTCAATTACAGTTATGACTAAGAGAATAGTTGCCCAGCGGCAAAGTAAGCTGGAGCATTATGCCAGGTATGAAATAACACATAGTAAATGACTGGGAGATGAAAGGAAAGCTGAGAAATATAGGGGAAATCAGGGTATAAGAGTAGGGGGCAGTAGAGAAGATGCAGGGGAGAGAGAGAGATAGAGAGAGGGCAGAGGGGCACAGAGAGCCAGAAGGAAGAGAAAGGGGAGAGACAGGGGGATGAAGGTGTCAAGTGGAGGGGTCAAGTGGGTCCAGATGGGGAGCAGTTGCAGGGGGCAGGAGGGAGGAGCTTAAGTTGTCGTTTTAGCATGGTAATAGTGGGTGAAAATCAGGTAGAGTGGGGGAGACAATACCAGAATTCCAGGAGTCTAAAGGAGACAGTGGCCTTGCCTGCTTGCGAGTGAGGGGATGGGAGACTGAAGGTGCAGGAGTCATGGGTTCTGAGGGAGTAGCCAGATGAGCATGAGGGGTCTAGGAGAGTGGAGAGATGGGGGGAAGAGCCGAAAACGAGTACTTGCCGATGAAGGTGGCACAGTGTAGGAGGCGACAGTTTGTCAGGGAGGGGAGGGCAAGGGCAGAGTACAAGGAGCAGTGATGGGTTCAGTAGGGGAGGTTTGATGCGAACCAACAGAAAGCGTTGAACAGGAGATCTAATTTAACGAAGGATGATTGAGGAGCCAAGCTGTAGACAACATCGGCATAGTCTAACACTGGGAGGATTCATTTGGAGATGAACTCTTTGTGGATCAGGAGGGAGAGATAGTCCTTGATATGGTGCAAGGCTCCCAGTTTGGGCTGAAGGCTAGAGTGGATGTAGTCAAAATGCAGGGAAAAGTCTAGCTTTGGGTCCAGCCAGACCCCTAGATATTTAAAAGACTGCACAGTTTCTATGTTTGATGCCTTTGACCCCCAGCAAGCCAATCAGTATTCAAGGAGCCCAAGGACATGCAGCTATGGCTCCTGAGAAGGGGAGAAGGACATTGTCTTGGCACCCAAACTGTTGTCCATTCAGTCATTGAAAGGACTTAATGTTTATTAATTTTATTGATAGAAAGCTGTATGGACCAATGGTAAGCTGCCATTTTCCACTGAAACCCAAGGGACAGTCACAGCTTGAAGCAGTCTGGTTTGGGCTCACAGCGAGACAGGGGGTCTTGGACTGTGTCAGAGGAAAAGTTTGTAGTCTGCATAGGCTTCTACAGCCAAATGCCAGAGGACTTGTCAAGGGTTTTCCACTGCCTGGAAAGGCACAGTGCTTGTGGTTGAACCCTGTAGTATCCTGAGAAAAGCCCTCAGCCAGTGAGGGAGGTTGGACTGTGTTCATGTTTGAGATGAGTTTGGGGATGCCAGCAGAAGATTTCCCACTGTCTGGGGGAACACCAGCCAGTTTGAAGTAAGAAAGCTAACTGTGTGTTGAAGCCTGCCTAGAGACTGAGTGCCACCCTGGGTTTTAGGGGGTGTGCTGGTTGTTCCTAGAGGTATCCACTGCTGCTGGCCTTAGAGAAGAAAAAGTCTGTGTGATCTCCAGAACTCCAGGACAGAAGCTCCTGCCAGCAAGGATGGTCTTGGGAGTTGGCCAGGTAGTGCTACTCTGGGCACTGCTCATCATCTTCCCAGGATGTGTGCTGGCCCGGTTCCCAGTTCCACTGATCCAGTATTTGATCCAGTCTGCGGTATGGTGGCAAGCTGCACAGAAAGTGACAAACTGCTAGAGCCTGCATAACCCTAAAGGTGACAAGCTGCAAGATCCGGCCATAGCAAGCAAGCTGCAAACCTGCATGTCCAGTTTGAGATCCTGCAGCTCATTTGATTGCACCTGCAATCATTGTCAGACCCTGTCCGAACTGTTTTACAGAACCATGAGTATCTAGGGCCTGCCCTGCCCCTGGCAAGTATTCCAGTTGTCTAGAGCTTAGTTCCCAATTTAAAGATTTAAGTTAAGGGCCCCAATACCGGCCAGCCCATGGCAAGGTTTCAGGCCTGCACCTTAACCTGTGTAACCAGGTGTAACAGGGTGGAATAAGACCCTGTCCCAGTTGTTATGGAGAGTTTGAATACAGGGATATTTTCTCTCCTTTTCTGTCTCTTGTCTGTCTGGTTGCGCAACCAAATTTTCCTATGAGACCTAGGACTTGATCACCCCGACAGTCTCTCAATTCTCTGCCTCTCATTGTCTCTCAGTCTTCCCATGCTATTTTGTCTTTTTCTCCCTTGTATATCTGCTGGTATAAAAATATATGCAAAACATTATATGAAAATGTGGCTGATATCGGGATCCCTTTGTTTAGAAATTGTATAGTGCTGTTGTTGAAATGCATAAAATTATAGTTTGAGATGATTGCAAAAAGTTATTGGAAACTCAAGAGGTTACCTGAGTGAAATTTGTCAGCCTTTTGCAGAAGAGCTGTGGAAAAGGGGCCTCTGTTCTGGGACATTGTGTTCCTGCCAGCACCTGCCTGAAATATACTAGAACATTTTAGAAAAAACAGAATGCTTGCTAAGAAGGGGGTTGTAAAGACTTATAAAAAGACAGAGCTGCAATTGCTAGGAAGAAAAAAGGACAAGAGATTGAAGGAAAACTTAGATGGACATTTTTTGTTTATTATGCCTTTGTAAATAGTTATACTGAACAAGTTAATTTTTTTCTGTTACTGTTAGTACTGATAAACATTTTTGCGAATTCTACAACTGCTTATGGTTTTTCCTATGCTTCTTGACCTGTGCCTCAATGACACCAGGTAGGACTATTTAAGGACACTGGTACAAGCGGGGAGGTGGGCACAGTTATTCTGGTGGCCTATTGCTGTTTCCAAATTGAAAGTTATTGTTATATTTTTGCATTTCCCATCCCTTTCCCCCAGTTTAATAAATATTTTATTATTGTTGGTTAAAACTGTCTGTGAACATATTATTAGCTATAGTCAATAATTATATGCAAACCAAAGTATTGCAACTGTTTATGGTGATCCATGTGTGAGATGACTTGAAGGGGAGGTGGGTAGGTACAGCATCCCAGGGGGTTGTACTACACAAACATCTGGCCCACTATAATTTTGCTCTGGGTGGAGGCACTGCATTATTTATTTTCTATTTGGGAATGAACCCCCCAGTTACCATCAGAACAGAGCCCGGGCCCTTTAACCTGTGTTGTGGTCATCAGCCATTGGCTGTAGCCTGCTGGTACATGGTGCCCATGTTACATAATACTTTCTCACATAATTTTTTTAAATAGAAACAGAAATTGTTGGCTGATAAGGACTGCTAGGTCTATCCAGTCTGCCCATAGGCCCTATACTTGTATGCTTCCACTTACCTCAAGTGGTCAATGGCTTTTCATCACTCCCTTCCTGCCCAAGGTTCCCCTGTGTGTGTCCCAGGCATGTTTAAACCCCTCCACTGTGCTTGCCCCTACCACCTCTTGTGGCAGACTATTCCAATCATTCACCACTCTCTTTGTAGATAAACGTCCTCACATTGCCTCTTAATCTCTCCCCCCCCCATTTCATATCATGCCACCTCATTTTGGTATCTTTTCTACAAAGGATCACTTATCTGCACCTTGTTCATGCCCTTCCCCACCAATCTTCCCCCAATTAAACTCCGCTCAGCACCCTTTGTCCTATCTCCTCTATTCCTGGATAATAGCTCTTCACAGTTCACCTTATTTATTCCTTTCTGGAACTTGAAGGTCTCCATTATACTTCTCCCCATCTGGCTTCAAAAATACATGTTCAACGCCTTTAGCCGATCCTTATAGGATCTGCCTTCCAACTCAGAATCATCTTGGTCGCTCAGCATTGTCTGAAATGAAAGACCTCTCTAAAGTGAAGTGAGTGGATCTACAGTGAAGACAGCAAGTACTCACAACAATAGATGATCTCAACCACTCTTCTCCATGTTAAACAAAAGGACGTCAGCAGTTCTTTCAGTGACTCAGCTTTATTCATGTGTAGAACAAAGTGAACCCCTCCCAACACGTACACCCACAGAAAACCTCCAGTGTTTCAAGTCGCACTGGCTCTTTATCAAGGAGTTCTTACACACTTATGTGCCATGAATAAATAGCCCTCCTGGGGGTCACATGATATAAAAAGTGGCACATGACACATTTAAAAATATGTGATTTACAATGAAGGGTAAACTAGCACACCAAACCAATATACCAGTACATATAAAACAGTACATCAATACATGCTTTAAAAGGGGTTGGGACAGAGTGAAAGAGACCATTATAAGAGGTGGGAATATGGGCAGGGGGGATGAGAGGTGGAGGGAGGAAGACTCCATGTGGAAAAGGGGAAGGGGCAGCTCCAATGAATTCATCTGAGAGCTGCACACTTGAGCAGACTAGCTAGACTGAAATGGCCTGTTTCTGCTGGCTTTTTTTGTATGTTTGTAAGTGTGTTCATAGATACATGTAACAGAAAAAATGCAATAAAGAAGCAACATAAAAAGACAAATGCAATCTAGAGAAATACAATAAATATGCCAATCACTGAAAGGGAAGACAGAGGGAGGGAGGTAGATGGGATGTGACAGCAGGGAAAAGGAAAGGGAGGAGAAGGAAAAATAGATAATACAGTAGACAAGCATTTGTCAATGCCGAATTTTGATTGCGTTGGTCTGTTGAGCTCGCTCACTGCCCCTCTGTCATTCACTCAGTCTGTTTCTCCCGGTGCTGCAGGCTGCCCTTTTGTACTGGGCTCCTGCCTGCATTGGCTCCTGCCTGCATTGGTGGCTTTTTTCTGGCCACAAAGAAATCTACAGCAGTCCTGACACAGCTCCATTGAGCTCGCTCACTCCCCCTCTCTCACTCGCTCGTTCCGTTTCTGCTGGCGCTGCAGGCTGGCCTTTTTGCTGGGCTCCTGCCTGCATTGCTGCCTTTTTCTGCCCACAAAGAAATCTGCAGCAGTCATGATAGAGCTCCGCTGAGCTCGCTCACTTCTGTTCTGTCACTCGTTCGTTCTGTTTCTCTTGGCGCTGCAGGCTGCACTTTTGTATGGGGCTCCTGGCTGCATTGGCACCTTTGTCTGCCCACAAAGAAATCCGCAGCTGTCCCAACAGAGCTCCATTGAGGTCACTCAGTCTCCCTCTCTCATGCGCTTGTACTGTTTCTCTCACCACTGCAGGCTGACCTTTTGTACTGGGCCCCTGCCTGTATTGACGCCTTTTTCTGCCCACAAAAAAATCCGATGCAGTCCTGACAGTGCTCCAGTGAGTTCGTTCACTCCCCCTCCGTCCCTCACTCACGTTCTGTTTCTCCCAGCGCTGCAGGCTGCCCTTTTGTACGAGGCTCTTGTGTTGGGGCCTTTTTCTGCCCACAAAGAAATCCACAGCAGTCCGGACAGAGCTCAGTTGACCTTGGTCACTCCCCCCTCTCACTTGCTCAATCTTAATCTGTCCCAAACACTGATTTCCCACAGCGACCGTACTACTCTCTGGCAGGAGTGCAAAAACATATTTTAGCCAGGATGTGAAAAATGACAGCTGTACTGTTCATAAGGAAGTGTGAAAAAATGCCACTGTTGAAAATGTGGCGTGAAAATATTACAAATTTGCGAAGTTACAAGGGTGCATGGAAACAGTTCAACGCACGATTGTAACACAGTCATGTTATCAAGTTTCATCACCAAATTTTCAACATAGGGATTTTAGGACCTCTGCTCATGAATAGTACCACTCTCATTTTCTTAATCTGTCTCGAACACTGATTTCCCACAGTGACCGTGTTATTCTGCGCTGGAACTGCAAAAACACATTTCAGTCAGGATGTGAAAAATGACAGCTGTACTGCTGATAAGGAGGTGTGAAAAAATGCCACTGTTGAAAATCTGGCGTGACAATATTACAAATCTGTGAAGTTACAAGGGTGCGTGGAAAGTGCGCAACGCACACTTGTAACACAGTCATTGATGGGCTATCATCCAAATTTTCAACATAGGCATTTTAGGACCTCTGCTCATGAACAGTATCACTGTCATTTTCTTAATCTGTCCCGAACAGTGATTTCCCATAGCGACCGTGCTATTCTGCGCTGGAAGTGCGAAAACACATTTTGGCCAGGATGGGAAAAATTACAGCTGTACTATTCATAAGTAGGTGTGGAAAAATGGCAATGTTGAAAATCTGCAGTGAAAATATTATAAATTCGCAAAGTTACGAGCGTGCATGCAAACTTCCCAATGCACGCTCGTAACACAGTCATTTTATGGAGTATCATCACCAAATTTTAAACATAGGCATTTTAGAACCTCTGCTCATGAACAGTGTCATATCATTTTCTTAATCTGTCCTGAACACCGATTTCCCACAGCAACTGCGCTATTCTGCACCGGAAATGCGAAAACACATTTCAGCCAGGATGTGAACAATGACAGCTGTACTGTTTACAAGGAGGTGTGAAAAAATTCCAATGTTGAAAATCTGGTATGAAATTATTGCAAATTCGCAAAGTTACGAGCGTGTGTAGCAACTGTGCAATGCACGCTCGTAAAACAGTCATTTTTGGAATTTTTTCCACCAAATTTGCAACATAGGCTTTTTGAAAGCCTACCTCATGAACACTGGCACTGTCATTTTGATAATCAGCCCCAAAAGGTGATTCCACGTAGTGACCGAGAAATCACCTTTCCGGGCCAATTAATGCAGTGACAGTGCCAGAATTCATGAGGAGGGGTCCCAAAACCCATGTTGAAAATGTGATGCCAAAATTCAAAAATGACTGAGATATGCATCAAAGTTGGAAAAACCTATTTATTCCATTATACAGCTTACCGGCATTTCCTCATTTTAGGTGAGTCGGCTTTGAAGAGTGCAGGCGTGTTTCTGGTCCACCAAAGATCATCGCCCAGACTCTGGAGATAAGTATGGGGTGAGGGTGGTGTAGAGGCAGGTGCACGCAGTGGGTGGGTCGGTTGTGGGAGGGGCAGGAGACCACCGAGGACTGTTTCCTTTTCACAGGTCAAAAAAAAAAAAAAAAACATTGCGGGTCCGTTTTTTGTTTTCAGGGGCATGTGGCATGCTGGGGTGGGCTCTCAGCGTGCCAACAGACTTGTTCTTGGGGGGGCAGCTGTAGCTGATGGGGGATTGGGCTCCCCCATCAGCACACAACAAAAGGGAGGAGGCCACATCATGCCGACGGGGAATGGGCACCCCATCGGCACTAAAGGGGGGGTGCAAGAGCCGAGGGGGATTGGACACCCCCTCAGCACAAATGTTCTGGGTGTTTGGGGGGGCATTATGCTGATGGGGAGTGGGCTCCTCCATCGCCACATGAAGCAGGGGGACATAATACTGAGGGGGAGTGGGCTCCCCATCAGCAACATCAAAGGGCAGGGCCAGTGAAGTCGGCGGGGATTGAGGCCCCTCGACAAACAAAACCTGTTGTTAGGCGCATACTGCTGGGGGGTTGGCACCCCTCAGCACTGAGGTTATAATATTGTTTAGAACACGGTGGCAAGCCGCCGCCATGTTCTACAAACAATATTGCATTTGAAAGTTCCACCCAGCAATGATGGGTCGCTCCCTCATTGCAGCGAATGGCTGATGCTGCAATGACGAGGTGGCCCCTGATTGCAGTGGCTGAAACATTTCAAGGTGGTGCCATGCTGGCTGAATTAGTGTCAACAGCAGCGTGCCATGACATTGGAGAAAGCGGGCCAAGCCTTTAAAGGCTGTGGGGGCATTGGTCACAACAGTGCCGCGCCTCCACAACCTGCTTCTGGAAAGCTGCCGCAATATGTTTCTTGTGCATGCGTGCAATCAACATAATAAAAAGGATAAAAGGTGCATAAAATATATGCACCAAAAAATTCCCTATATGTAGGAGACAATCACTATGCAAAAGCTCTGAATAGCCCAAATGAAGTATCCCTATATTGCTAAGCATACATATCCTAATGAACCCCAAAGTGACTAAATTAAGACATCAAACATGGCCTTAGGTGGAGTGCTCATTAAGACCAGGTGTATTGCGTGACACCGTGTATATTGCCAATAGGTTTTATGCTATAGCAATAATTTGTTTAAAATTTCCCTTCTCAGACCCAGCATCACTTTTTCTAAAGCCACAAACCTGAATTTATGTTCCGGTCCCTCCTTGTTAATATGCATTGCCAAGCATTTGTCAGATTTCTGTCCAAGTGCCTATTGTTTATGGCATTAAGATGTTCCTCTGTGCATTGTTTGAGGCGTCTCAGAGTTTTGCCAGTGTAAAAAAAAAACATAGTTGCATTCTGCCATGTATACCACTGATTCTGCATTGCACGTTATTAGTTGTTTTATATCAAACTGACTGCTGTTATTTGGACTTGAAAAGTGATTTTTGTTCACAGTAATTGCAATTTCCACATGGATGGCAACCAAATGGAAAATTGTTCTCTCTGTTTTGGACACTGTTTATGGTAACTGTACCAAAGAATCACTCAGATTGGTTCCTCTTCTATAAACCATACATGGCCCGGTGATGACTATATGTTCCAGTCTTTTTCCTTCTTGTGTCTGTGGAGAGAATGTCATAATAAAACCGAGACTAGAGTCCCTTCTACTGTTATCCCTAACAGTTTATCCCAGTATATCCATATCTCTCACTACACCTTTAGAAATGAACTCACTACTGTATTCTCTCTGCTTAAACTTTACTTCTAACTCCTCTGCTCCTTTCTCAAAGTCACTCTGCATTGCACAGTTTCTCCTAACTCCGATATATTGACTGATAGCGATATTCTCCATCCCCCCTCCCTTTATCTTCCCTTTCAATGGTTGACATATTTATTGTATTTATCTAGATTGCGTTTCTATTTTTCTGTTGCTTCTTTATTGCATTTTTTTCTGTTACATATGAACACATTTATGAACATACAAAAATGCCAGCAGAGACAGGCCATTTCAGTCTATCTAGTCTGCTCAAGTCTGCTTGAGTGTGCAGCTCTTAGACAAATTTACTGGAGCTGCCCCCCCCCTTCCTCTTCCACTTGGAGTCTTCCTCCCTCATCCCCCCTCCTCATCTTCCCACCTGTTATGACTCTCCCTTTCACTCTGTCCCAACCCCTTTTAAAGCATGTATTGGAAGCTGGCCCGGTAGCACTGAGGGTTGAGGCGATGGGCACCACACCTTGCACCACGCCGACTGTTATGTGTAGTACAGTTTTAAGAAATGTTAGAGAAAGTACAGCTTTAAGAGAATGTACTTCCTGTAACTGTGCCTGTGTGTTGAAATCAGTTTCCTTTTGTACTGCTTCTGAATAGAAGTAAACAGAGAAGGCCTAGATTTCAGTGTGATATGTTTTCTTTCTACCAAGACCCTGATGCGTTTAAGGTACTTATTTTTGGCCACCAAATACAACAAACTGGCGACAAGGATGGTGGAAATTTTCATAGCTCCAGCTTACTGAATTATGCCATTTTATGACTTTCTGCATTGAAGGCAAGTAAGCAATTTGGAACTGTGCAATATCATGGCAACTTCAGCCAGCTTTAAAATTTTTACAGGAATGGACTGGGATACATGGTCCAGATGGTTTGATCAGTGGTTATTATTTAATCCTGCCATACAATCTGCTAATGATCAGTAACAGGTTAAGCTTATTAGAGCTGCTTTTTGTACTTTCTTGGGAAGTGAAATCTTCAAACTTTTATGCAGTCTGTGTGCACCGGACCGGCCGGTGGATTTGTCATATCAAGAGCTAAAGGCTAAATTGAATGCACAATACAGTTTGACAACTTTTCCAAGGGCTGAACATTATAAATTCTACTGTTACCACCAGAAACCAGGTCAGGCATTACAATCATATTTGGCTGAGATCAAATGCTTGCTCTCACATGTGAGTGGAGCAAGGAGCATCTTGAATCTAATTTAGCTGATAAGTTTGTTATGGGATTGAATAATGAAAATCATATTCAGCAATTACTTTCTGTAAGTGTCAAGAAGTCTACTAAGAAACTTTTACAGTTGGCACAAATGTATGAGGCTGCAGAAAATGAAGCACATGCTAAGATGGAAACTAAAAATGAGGTACAAGTAGCGGCAGTAAACCCCAAATTGAAACAGTTCAAACCTAAGTCTAAGCCACTGTTTAAAAAAAGAATTCAACCACTCCACCCAAACTGCATGGCGAGTACAAATGTGCATCATGTGGGTCGTCTCAGCATAGCAGGGACTAGTGCAAATTCAGAGAAGTTCAGTGTCATGCATGTAAACATCAGGGGCATATTGCTAAGGTTTGCAGGAGCAGGAAAACCATGGTGGTCAGTTCAGAGGGCCCAGACAGTGCAGTGGTTTCTATTGCACCACAAATGCAGACTAAAGATGTTCCTCCTTTCTATGTGTTACTTTAATTGCCACAACTGATGCATCAGTTGCATTTATGGTAGACTCTGCTTCCCCAGTTTCTTTTATTAACCATCAAACATGGTCTGATCTGGATAAGCCACCATTGTCTCCTTGTAATAAGTTGCTGCATGCATTTGAAGGGCAACCAGTTCAGCCACTGGGCTCTTTTACCACACTGATATGCAGGACTGATTCTCCCAAGAATGGCACACCTTTAACTTTCCTGGTTTCAAAAAGGGTGCCAACATTTTGAGCAGAGATGCCCAGGTTCTTCTAAACATTCATATTGATCCAGCAGATTTTGGCCTACTTGCTGCTATCCAGGTACCACAGAGCAGTAATCCTCCCAAGCTTGGGGAGATTTTAGACATGTATCCAGAGTTGTAGAAAGGCCTGGGATGTTGTACAACAGCTAAAGCCAAGCTAGTTACAAAGGCTAATGCAGTCCTTAAGTTTTGTAAACCACAGAAACTTCCTTTTGCCTTAAAACCAGTTGTTGGGGCAGAAATGGACAGACTGGAAAAAGAAGGTGTGCTGGAAAAGGTTTCAAGTTCAGATTGGGCCTCTCCAATTGTGGTGGTATCTAAACCAGGTGGTAAGGTTCGAATATGTGGAGATTTTAAGGTGACACTTAATCCAATATTTAGCACAGATGTATTTCCTTTACCCTTACCAGAGGAACTTTTTCATAGACTGAATGGTGGTGTGGGGTTCTCTAAATTGGACCTCACTGATACAAACCTTCAAGTGGAGTTGGATACAGACTCTCAGAAATTGGCAGTGATTAATACACACCAAGCACTGTACAAGTACAAATGGTTATGTTTTGGCCTTAGTTCCGCACCTGCAATTTTTCAAAAAGTGATTGAGCAAATGGTGGGTGATAGACCATGTGTTGCTTGTTTTTGGATGACATCATTATCACGGGCTAGACAGAAGCAGAACATTTATTTAACTTACAAAAGACTTTAGAGAGATTGCAACAGAGTGGATTCAGACTCAGGAGAGAAAAATGTCAATTTTGTCAACCAAGTGTCACGTACTTAGGTCACACTATTGATGATGACAGAATTTGTCCAAATGATAAAAAGGTGGAAGCCATTGTGCACATGCCTGAACTGCAGAATGTTTCAGAGTTGCGCTCATTCTTGGATGTGGTGTGCTACTATGACCATTTCATACCTGGCTTAGCCACTAAATGTGCTATCCTAAATGAACTGTTACATAAGGGTACTCTGTGGAAGTGGACCAAGGGCCACAGTAAGGCAGTTCAAGCCATCAAGCTCTCTCTAACTAATGTGAATAATTTAACTCATTATGACCCTAATTTACCTATCACATTGGCCTGTGATGCTAGTCCTGTGGGTACAGGAGCTGTCCTTTTCCATACAGATCCAGAAGGAGTGGAGAAGCTGATAGCCCATGCTTCACGCAAACTCACTGCAGCTGAAATGAATTATGCCCATATTCAGAGAGAGGCATTAACAATTGTGTTCGGAGTCCAGAGATGTCGCCAATACTTGCTAGGTTGCAAGTTTCACCTGAAGATGGATCACAAGCCACTAGTGACAATTTTCAGTCCAGAAAAAGGAATTCCAGAGACAGTCGCTAGCAGACTTCAATGATGGGCATTAATTTTGTCTGCCTATAATTTCGAGGTTACATACCAACCAATGGACCAGCATGGAAATGCGGATGCCTTGTCGAGGTTACCAATATCCAGAGAAATGGAGCTCAATGTGGGACTTAAAGAGGAACCATTAGTATGCCAGGTGGGGCCAGATAGTTTTCCAGTGCAATTCAAAGATATGGAGGACTCAAGTGTTGTGTGTGCAATGGAGCTACAACAGTTAGGTCAGCTTCCAGTACTAGCCAAGGACATTGCAAAAGCGACTAGTCAAGATGTAATTTTGAAACACGTGTATCAGTATACGCTTGAGGGTTGGCCACAAGGCATTACTTGTTCAGCTACACTACAACCCTACTATACAAAGAGACAGCAGTTGTCCATTGCTGAGGGGTGTCTTCTATGGGGATTGCGTGTCATAGTACCCCAATGTTATCATTCAAATGTGTTGACTCTTTGCATGTGGGCCATCCAGGCATTGCTAAAGTGAAATCCCTGGCCAGACTTCACATATGGTGGCATTCAATTGACAGAGACATATACCAGGTTGTGCAAAGATGTGAAGGTTGTGCTGTATCGATGGAAAATCTGGCAAGAGCTCCAGTTCACTATTAGGAACAACCTGAAAAACCCTGGCAAAGGTTACATATTGATTTCACGGGACCCTATTTAAATTCCATGTGGTTACTCTTAACTGATGCTTATGGTAAATGACCAGAAATTCATCAGATGTCATTAACAACTACTGAGAGTACCATCAAAGTGTTGAAATCTATCTTTGCTACCCATGGTTTTCTGCAACTGATTGTCTCGGATAACGGACCACAGTTCACATCTGTTGAATTCCAAGCATTTTGCCAGCAACATGGTATCTGCCATATTTTCTCACCTCCCTACCATCCAAGTTCAAATGGTGAAGCGGAACGCCTGGTTCAGACTTTTAAAATTAGTATGGACAAAACTAATCCTACTACACCGACGGCAACACGAATAGCCCTTTTGGACTTTCTTGCGATGTATCAAACAACACCACATTGTGTCATGTGACTATCCCCTGCAGAATTGTTGTTTGGACGTCAGATTCAAACTCAATTGGACCTTCTTCACCCTCTAGGCTATAAGTCAGTAACTGAAATGCTTCCTAAGACCAGATCCTTCAAACCCAATGATCTTGTGTGGGTCAGGATGTATGCAGGCCCGAAGAGATGGATAGAAGGCGTGGTGGAAAAATTTTTTAGAAATGTTGTCTGTAGTGTTCGACTGACTAACCAGAGGAGAGTAAAAAAACATGTGGACGAATTACGTACTAGAATTGAGACAGAACAAAAAAGGGATACTCAGAGTTGGGGTAGTTATCCAGCATTATTTGTTCCAGAACAAGAACAGGAAGAGACAGTTGAACCACAACATTTGAGACAAGATGTGGCTGATGCTAATCAGATTCCAGTGAAACAGCCTCGAGTCCTACTATGTCGGTCAGGACGTATAAGACGTCCGCCAAAGAGAATGGACTTGTAGAGATATAGCCTAATGACATGACTAACTAAAAGGGACATTGCAGTAATAACTGTAATAGCTTCATATTATTTTCTGAATTATTGACTTACATACTTTCTAGCTAAGTCAGGAGGGATTGTTATGTGTAGTACGGCTTTAAGAAATGTTAGAGACAGTACAGCTTTAAGAGAATGTACTTCCTGTAACTGTGCCTGTGTGTTGAAATCAGTTTCCTCTTGTACTGCTGCTGAATGGAAGTAAACAGAGAAGGCCCAGATTTCAATGTGGCATGTTTTTCTTACTACCAAGACCCTGATGTGTTTAAGGTACTTATTTTCGGCCACCAAATACAACACTGACAACCCATGTTCGGGAACAGGCATGGGCCACTGGGGGTCAGCAGGGGAGGAAAAGGATCGAATGTCCTGAGGACTGCTCTCCTTTCCCGCGGAGGGGGGTTTCCAGCAGTCAGAGTGCATTTGCCCCCTTGCAAAGGCTGGGAGACAGATAAACGATGCTGATGTGGGGGGGATGTAGCAGACACCTGGAGGAGTGCGCACAGAAGTGTGCATGCTCTCTCCATTGGCATCATTGCATGCTACAACCCCTGATGGATGAAAATGGAAAAACAGGAGTCCTTGGCTGCAGGATGATGATTGTACCCCTCCGATGCACCACCCAGGAAGACGCTTCACTGTAACTGGATCCGGTCTGGTGAGTTGAGTATCTCCCCACCCCCTGCCATGAGGGCTAAGACATGGGGGCTGAAGGGGAGGAGGGCTCATACAACAGGGTCGGTGCATGAGGGGGATGTTCAATGGCATTGGCTGAAGATTCCAGGGGAGAAAAAGTATCAACAAAAAAAAAATCATGTATTGATTTATATGTACTGGTATATCTTTTGAAGATAAAGGCTGCTTTCAGAAACTGAACTGGGAGCTGGAAAGGACGCACAATCTTGAAGTGGGAACTAGAAAACTGGAGGAAGGCACAATCTTGCTCGAATTCTGAGAGAGGTGGGCCTTACTTTTAATTTTACACTTATTTTTGCTTGTTTGAATCAAGAAGGGGTTTGCAATACTGCTGATCTTTTCATAGATTGCTACTTTACATCTAGAGGGATTGAAATACTGCTGATTTTTTTTTCTGTGGACCGGTTGCTTATTTGTGGTTTGCTAGTATTTTGGTGACTTTTTGCAACAAACAGTTAAGTTTTCACTGGTGGCTGAGGAGTTCTTTCATTCCTGCAGCTCAGTGAAGTTGTGTATTAGAGCCAGACAAAGCCTGAAGAGGTTCAGACTGTATTGCTCTGATTAGGCGTTTTTACACACAGTGGTCAGTATCGATATGACTGACACAGACCCACTGAAGTGGTACCTGTCTATCGTGTAACGGCAATCCATTCCGCAATCACAGTGAGTGTTCGCCAAAACTGCGTTCCCTACGTTTCTAGGTTCGCAATCATCTCTTTCATTCTGACATGTTATGTAGACACATTCTGCCTCTCACTGTGCCACACTCCTTTGTTTTACATTTTATTTCTGAGCCACTTGACGCCCCGAAGGGTAGAGACACCGATGCAAGGCGGCATGTGTAAAAGGGACCGGGAGCAAAAGAATGTGAGCAGAGCAGAGCGCATAACAAAGCAAGCACTGAAAGTAAGCTCCATGTAAAAGTGCCTATTGTCTTCACAGCATAGAACAGGTGGATTGCCCAACCCCAACCCCTACCCTCCCCATCCCCACCCTGCCCTGGCTAACCTAGCTTTATGGGGTTAGGCAAGAAGGTGTGACAACTTCCTGCTCAGACACAAAACAGGGTGAGTTGTGCCTCAGAATCCAGCAAGGCAGTGCTGCATAAGCTGGCAGGATATTTTCTTGTGGTTGCTATTGTAAAAAAAAAAACAACCCCCCCAAACAAAACTAGGGTGGTCCTGGTACATAGTTCCTAGGAAAAGGGTTGCAGTGCTAAGGGGAAGTGAGGTTCCCTAATAGCGTCCTGGGCAGACAGCAGCAGAGAAGGTAGGAATCATGTTGGGAGTGGTGCAGTGCAATTGATGTGGAGCAGCAGTCTTCAGAAAGGTGTTCTGGGAACTGCGGTGCTGCTCCATCTGCAGGCACCTCTCTGGGCTGAGGGTAGATACTGCCAGCCTCCAGGCTGAGCTGGCTAGGTTGCAGGGGATCTCCTCCCCCACCCAGGGGCCATCAAGACTACACCCACTACCTCAAATGAGGACCAGCAAAAACAGTGTATGGACTACAGTGTGCTCAGGGAGGGTCAGGTGGATGGATAAAAAGCACCCCCCCCAGGGCAAATAAGAAACTCCTACACAGTTTTGGAGGAGCAGAAGAATCCCACTGGGACACCTGAAGCTGTGACCTTGGTGGTCGAGCAGGTTCAACAGAAGAGTACCTCACAGGCGAGTGGAAGAAGACCCCAAAGGAAGAAGAAGCTTCTCCTAGTAGGGGACTCCATAGTCCAGGGAGTGGAACTTGGGACAGAAACAGTGGAGAAAAGGGAGGTAAGGTGTCTACCAGGAAGCACAGTGCAGCGGATGTGGAAAGGATCCAGAGAATTGCTAAAGCAGTACCAAGGCAGGGGAAGCTTGATGTCATTGTCCATCTGGGGATAAATGACCTGGCTGGAGACAAGGCAGGGATAGCAAGAGTGCAGGAGGAGTTCAGGAAGTTGGGGGGCTTGCACAAGAAGCAAACTCTGTGACCTTCTCAGGGGTGATGCCTGTCCATAGCAAGGGGAGGCTAGGAACCTCTGCACCAAGGACTTCAAAACTTGGCTGGAGAGCTGGTGCAGAGAAAAAGGTTTTGATTTCATTGGGAACTGGAGACCCACCTAGAGGAATGAGACCTTGTACAAGGGGGACGGCTTATACCTGCCCAGTGAGGGGACATCTATCCTCAGTGAATAGTTTAAATGCTTCATTGGCAGGCAGTTAAACTAGCAAGGGGGTGTGGCAGAAGGATGCAGAGGGAACCAAACAGCCCACCCCCACAGGCTAGTGAAGTCAACATGGAGGACCATAACACTATGGTATCGCCAGAGGAAATGAAACACATAGAAGGGGGAACAGTGGAAAACAGGAGGAAGAGGGTTGAAAACAGGAAGGACAAACAGTGTAGGCAGAAAGACAGCAGGGGAAATAATAAAAGAAAAAAATGGTAGGACACGGAAGGCCATGTACAATATACCAATGCCCACAGCCTAGGGAATAAAATCCCAGACCAGGTGGCCTTGATAACGGAGGTTGACCTGGACATTGTAGCTATTACTGAAACGTAGTATACTGGAAACCATGACTGGGATGTAGCTATACCAGGTTATACTCTGTTTAGAAGAGACAGGATAGATAAAAAGGAGGGGGGGCTCTTTACATAAGGGAGGGTATTAGAGTGACTGAGGTACAGGAAATGGAGGGGGGAAAGGAGGTACTTTGGGACATCCTTGAGATGGACAATGGCGCTGCCATTCACACGGGCATGATATACAGACCTACAGCACCGGGGGAGGAGGTGGACAGGGATCTAGTGGAATCCATCTACACGATGGCAGCTAAAGGGGAGGTGCTGCTGGTAGGTGATTTCATTCTGCCAGATGCGGATTGGAGTATCCCAGCTGCTGCCTCAGCCAGGAGCAGGGGCATCCTGTACTCTGTACAAGGGGCAGGCCTCAGGCAGTTAGTGCTAGACCCCAGCAGGGAGGGTACAATGTTTGACCTGGTACTCACCAATGGGGACAGAACTGATGAAGTCAAAGTGGGCGAACACCTAGGATCTAGTGATCATTGCACAGTGTGGTTTAGCATAAGTACAGTGGCAGAGTCAAGCCACACAAAAGTGAAGGTCCTGAATTTCAGGAGAATGGACTCTACTCAGATGGAGATATGTCTCAAGCATGCCCTGGCAGGAAGGGACGGGGGGGGGATGAAGGAGCAATGGACCCATCTGAAAGGAGCCATAGTGGAGGCAACAAACCTTTGCATTAGGCAAGTAAACAAGGGCTAGAGAAAGAGAATGCCAATATGGTTCTCAAAGGTAGTGGCTGGGAAGGTAAGAGTGAAAATGATGGCTTTCAGGAAATACAAGGAAACACAAGGGGAGAAGGACAGGGTAGTGTACCTGGAAAAACAGAGGGAGGCAGGGAAAGTAGTCAGTAGCGCAAAGGCACAAATGGAGAAAAAATAGTACAGGAGGTAAAGAAAAGAGACAAGACTTTTTATAGGTACTGTACACTAGTGAAAGAAAAAAAAAACGGGTGGGATAGTAAGGCTTAAAGGGGAAGAAGGACAGTGTGTGGAAGGGGACCTGGAAAAACCAACAATACTAAACAAATTCTTTTGTTCGGTATTCACAGAAGAAGGTGGTGAGGGACCACAGTTAGGCAACATGAACAAATATGGGAGGGGAATGGACACTAGTCCATTTACAGAAGAGAGAGTCCTAAAAGAACTCACAAAACCGAAAGTGGACAAGGCAATTGGACCGGATGGCATACATCCTAGAATATTAAGGGAACTACGGGAGGTGCTGGAACTACCACTGGTAGCATTGTTTAACAAGTCACTTGATATGTGAGTGGTTCCGGAGGACTGGAGGAGGGCAGATGTAGCCCTCTTCACAAAAGTGGCAGTAGAGAGGATGCTGGAAACTACAGACCAGTTAGCGCCACCTCAATAGTGGGGAAGATTATAGAATCGCTACTGCATGCATCTCTCGGGACTGAGGGATGAGGTAGCCAGACTCAGAGCGGAAGTAAACTGGGTCAGGAGTACCATCACCCCTGTCCAGGAACCACCCAGTCCAATGCAGCTGCCTCAAAGGATGCCGAGAACGAGGAGCACTTGGATGACAGTGGGCTCAGGGAGGTTAGAGCAGTCAGGCAGAGGCACATCCCAGATCCTATTCCTCTCAAGAACTCATATGCCACACTGGCAAATGAGGGACAACCAAATAGAGGTACCCAGGGAAGTGGAAGGAAAGGCGTGGAGGTTAGGCAAGGAGGTGACCTCAGTGGGAAAGCAGTGGACCCCAGAGGAGGAGGCAGAATCCTGGTGGGGACTCCATCAGAGGGATCAGCTAGGAACACAGGAGGGGAGGACAGGGAGGTGAGGTACCTACCAGGTGCCACGGCATGGAGGGATGGAAGGAAGATACTGGGGATCACTGGGAAGGCAAGACAGGAGGGTGAGCTGGATGTCATTATCCACCTAGGTACTAATGACTTGGCAAACGGGGAGCCAAAGGAAGTTCAGGAAGAGTTTAGGAAACTGGGGAGGGGACTCAAGCAAGTAGCTGCTTCTGTCACTTTCTCAGAAGTACTACCTGTGAGAGGCAAGGGAGAGCATAGGAGTGCATGCACCAGGAACTTTAACTCATGGTTGAAGAACTGGTGCTGTGAGGAAGGGTTTAGATTCATTGGTGACTGGGGACCCATCTGGAGGATGGAGGTTTGTTCAAGCCTGACGGCCTGCATCCATCCTGGAGGGAATCAAGCACTCAATGATAAGTTTAAATGCTACATTGACAAGCATTTAAACTAGCAAAGGGGGTGGCAGGCCAGCAAGGATGGTACCTACTTGCTCACCCCCACAGCTAGTAATGGAACCAGTGAACCAGAGGAGTGGCTATCTCTGCAAAGCAGTGCAAAAGTTGGAGATTAGTGTCCAAAAGGTGGATAAGCAGAAAAGGGCAAAATTCAGCAGAAGGGCAGACAGCAAGGAGAACCAGGGATAAATGACAACCAAGGAAGGGGCTGGAGTAGAACAGTGAAGCAGTCTAGTAGGTCAAATCATGGAAAGCCATGTGTGCAAATGCCAGGAGCCTTAGCAACAAGATGGAAGATCTGGAGGCTGTCATGGTACAGTCAGACCTGGACATTGTGGCCATCACTGAAACCTGGTGTAATGATAACCATGACTGGGAGATGGCCATACCTGGCTACAACATATTCAGAAGAGAGCAGAGCAGGCAGGAAGGGAGGAGGAGTGGCACTGTATGTGAAAATGACATAAGGCCACACAGATCCAGGAGGAACAAAATGGGGGAGAGATACTGTGGATTAAGCTGGAAAGGAAAATGGGGCCAGCCATCCGCACAGGTGTGGTCTATAGACCACCAGCCCAGGAGGAAGAAACAGATAGGGGTTGATGCTAGCCATCCAAGGATGGCAGACAAGGATGAGGTAGTACTGGTTGGAGACTTCAATATACCAGGCGTGGACTGGAGCATCCCAGCAGCAGCATCAACTAGAGCAGATTTATCCTGGACTCCTTCAGGGTGCTTCCTCAAGCAACTGGTCATGGAACCAACTCGCAGAAGGCAATACTGGACCTTGTGCTCACAAACAGGGACAGTGTGATGGGGAGTAACAGTGGGGAGCACCTGGGTAACAGTGACCACCAGTCATTGTGGTTTGAAATCACAGAAAGAGCAGAACCAAACCACACAAAAACCGTATCCTGGATTTTAGGGGGGCAGACTTTGGGAAAATGGGGAGATGCTTGAAAGAGGCATTAAGGGGAATGGGACAGGAATCAGGGATTGAGGAACAGTGGGCAGTATTTAAAATGGGGATTATAAGAACAACAGAATTATGCATTAAGCAGGTTAGCAAGAAGAAAAGAAAGAGGAGACCATTATGGTTTTCCAAAGAGGTAGCAAAGAAAGTGAAAGCCAAAAAGACTGCATTCAGGCAATACAAAAAGACACAGGCAGAAGGGGATAGGGAGAAGTACCAGGAGAAACAAAGGGAGGCAGGGAAGTCGGTAAGGGAAGCCAAAGCTCAGACAGAAGAACACATTTCAAAATCAGTGGTTAAAGGGGACAAAACCTTTTACAGGTACATAAGTGAAAAAAGAAGGACAAAAGGAGGGATAGTGAGACTGAAGGGGGAGGATGGGAGCTGCGTGGAGGATGACAACAGTAAAGCTGACATATTGAATAGGTATTTCTGCTCAGTCTTTACTAAGGAAGAGGGGGGTAATGGGTCTGAAGGGAGTACAAGGGGTGAGAATGGTGCAGAAATGGACACAAGTCCCTTTACACGAGAAAGGGTCCTGAAGGAACTGGAAGTAATAGAGCTGATAAAGCAATGGGGCCAGATGGGTGCAACTCCCAGGTCCTTAAAGAACTAAGAGAGGTGGTGGCTGAACCTCTGGCTATCCTAGTTCAGCCAATCACTGGAAACAGGAGGTACCCAAAGACTGGAGGACAGCAGATGTAGTCCCCTTATGCAAAAGTGGGAACAAAGAGGAAGCAGAGAACTACAGACCAGTCAGCCTCACCTCGGTAGTGGGAAAGATCATGGAAGCACTACTGAAGGAGAGATTGGTGGAACATCTGGTTGTCAATGGACTACAGGACCCAAGGCAGCATGGTTTCACCAGGGGAGGTCATGTCAGACCAACCTCATTGAATTTTTGACTGGGTGACTAGGAGGTGGATCAGGGGAGGGCAGTGGACATGGCCTATCTGGACTTCAGCAAGGCCTTTGACACTGTGCCACATAGAAGACTATTACACAAACTGGGGAATATGGGTGTGGGCAGGACAGTAGTGTGATGGGTAGGTAACTGGCTGGGTGGCAGGACACAGAGGGTGGTGGTAAATGGCTGTCACTCCACAGAGGGAAGAGTGACCAGTGGGGTACCACAGGGATCAGTGCTGGGACCGGTCCTATTCAACATCTTCATCAGTGACATTGCACAGGATATAGAGGCAGAATTTCACTGTTCAGCTGATGACACAAAGCTCTGTAACAGAGTAGACACACCAGAGTGTAGACAGAATGAGAAGGACCTGCAGAAACTTGAAGAATGGTCAAGGGTTTGGCAGTTGAAATTCAATGCAAAGAAGTGCAAGATAATGCATATGGGGCACAAAAACCCTGGCACAATATATCAGTTGGGGGTGAGGATATAGCATGCACCAAGCAGGAAAGGGATCTTGGGTTGGTCATCTCTGATGACCTCAAGGTGAAACAGTGTGACAAGGCATCAGGTAAAGCAAATAGGATGCTGGGATGTATAGGCAGGGCATCACCAGCAGGAAAAGGGAGTCATAATTCCAGCTATACAAGACACTAGTGAGGCCCCACCTGGAGTACAGTGTACAGTTCTGGAGACCATACCTACGTAAGGACATAGACAGGGTAGAGAAGGTTCAGAGGAGGGCAACAAAGATGGTGCATGGGTTGCATCACAAGTCCTATGAAGACAGGTTGAAGGAACTGAACATGTACTCCCTGGAGGAGAGGAGGGAGAGAGGGATATGATAGAGACATACAAGTATCTTACAGGGAGGAACAGGGTGCAGGGAGAACACTATTTTAGCCGAAAAAGATGTTTCAGGACTAGGGCATGGGATGAAGTTGGAGGGAGGACGATTCGGAGGAAACATGAGAAGAATTTCTTCACAGAACGGGTGGTGGACAAGTGGAACACCCTGCCAGAGGAAGTGGTGGGGGCTGAAACAATCACGGGATTTAAGAATGCATGGGATAGACATAAAGGAATTCTAGAGGTCAGGGGTAAGGGGAAATAGACTTCTAGGAAAACAAACTGAACTTACAAGCTCAAATGGGCAGACTAGGTGGGCCATAGGCCCTTATCTGCCGACACTGTCTATGTATCTATGTATCTATGTACTTAAACAAAAGATCGTGGAACACCTTGAAGCACAGGATCCAAGACAGCATGGACTCACAGCGGGAAGGTCATGTCAAACAAATCTAACTGATTTCTTTGACTGGGTGATTAAGGTCATGGGTCAGGGGGGAAGCGGTGGATGTGGCCTATCTGGATTTCAGTAAGGCCTTCGATACCATTCCACGTAGAAGACTTGTGAACAAGCTGGGCAGCCTGGGTGTGGGTCACAAGGTGGGAAACTGGGTTAGGAACTGGTTGAGTGATAGAAGACAGAGGGTTGTGGTAAATGGTGCTCAATCTGAGGAAAGGAGGGCATGGGTGTAGGCAGGCATACTGCAAGCACTCCATGGTGTGCAATTTTATTTAAGGGGTAGCAAATAGGCTCTGAACTGCTTCCTTTTTCCATGAAAACTAACAAAGAAAATACTGAACCTTTCTGCAATTTTATTCATAGGAGTCGAAACTAGAAGGACTGGTCACTAATACTGTCTTTGCATCCCAAGGACAATACAACTTTACAGGCTCTGGGCTGGTATGTGGGTGTCTTAGAGAACAATGCATGGCATTTGTATTTACCCATGCATCACAGCAACCATTGTCATGAGATACAAAAGTTGTATTTGTTGCGCCAAATAAGGCAACAAACATGGTCCTGGTGTTCATTTGTATATTGTCTGGCTACACCCGGGGTAACTCACCCTAACAAGGGGGGGTGGGGTAGCATTGAGTCCACTTGGTGTGCAGATCTGAAATCCCTGGCTACACCCCTGAAGGAGGGTGACCAGTGGGGTGCCACAGGGATCAGTCCTGTGTAATGTCTTCATAAATGACATTGTAGAGGGGCTGGAGGGGAAGGTGTTGCCTCTTTGTGGATGACACTAAGCTCTGTAACAGGGTGGACACTCTAGATGGTGTGGAAAAAATGAGGTGGGACCTAGGTAAACTGGAAGAATAGTCCAGAGTGTGGCAGCAGAGATTTAATGCAAAAAAAGTGCAAAATCATGCATTTGGGGCACAAGAATCCAGGGGAAGATTGTATGATTGAGGGAGGGGAACTGATGGTCACTAAACAGGAAAGGGATTTGGGGGTAATTATGTTTGATGACCTAAAGGTGTCCAAACAATGCACCAAGGCTGTGGGGAGAGCCAGCAGGATGCTGGGATGCATAGGGAGAGGTATCACCAGCAGAAGGAAGGAAGGAGGTGGTGATGCCACCTTACAGATCATTGGTGAGGCCTCATTTGGAATACGGTGCCCAGTTCTGGAGGCCGCATCTCTGTAAGGATGTAGACAGGGTGGAGGCAGTTCAAAAAAGGGCAACAAAGAGGGTGCAGGGCCTGCACTAAAACTGATATAAGGAGAGACTGGGAGACTTCAATATGTATACCCTGGAAGACAGAAGAGACAGGGGAGATATGATAGAAACCTTCAAATATCTAAAAGGCATAAATAGGATACCGGGGGTAGCATCTTTCAGAAAAGGTCTCCAGGAACAAGGGGGCATGATATGAGGTTGGAAGAGAGTAGACTAAGGGGTAGCATGAGTAAGTATTTCTTCACAGAAAGGGCGGTGGATGCATGGAATACAGTAGACTCCTAGCAGAGGTGGTGGGAACAAACAAAGTGGGGGGATTCAAGCATGCATGAGACGGGCATAGGGGAATCCTAGCAATAGGAGCAAGGAGGTAAAGCCAGAGATCAAATAGGGTCTGCAGCTTTTATGGTAGGCAGGGAAAATGGGCAGACTAGATGGGCCTAGCGGTCCTTATCTGCCATCAGTTTCTGTGTTTCTTTATTGGTTTGGTGTGCTATTTTATCCTTGGGTGTAAATCACGTATTTTTTTATGTGTCATGTGACACTTTTTACATCGTGTGATCACCTGGAGGGCTATTTATTCATAGCACATAAATGTGTAAGCACTCATTAATAAAGAGCCAGTGCGACTTGAAACACTTAGGTTTTCCGTGGGTGTACGTGTGGGGAGTGTGTTTTTTACTTTGTTCTACACATGAATAAAGCTGAGTCACAGAAACAACTTTTGACGATCTTTTGTTCAACGTGGAGAAGAGTGTTTGAGACTAGCTATTGTTGTGAGTATTCACTCTCCATCTTATCATCTCCAGCCTGTCCCTGTGTTTCACTGAAAGAGTGGTGGATGCCTGGAATAGACTGCCAACAGATGTGGTGGGTGCAACAACAGTGGGGGGCTTCAAGTATGACTATGATAGAGCTAGGGGAAAATTAGAAAATGGGCACTGAGGAGGGAGGGTCACTGCAGTCCAGTTAGGGTCTGAAGAGACAGACTAGTCAGGGACCTTCTGGGCTGATGAGGTGGGCCAGGCAGTCCTTTTCTGGCAACAAATTCTATGTTTCTATGTAGCGGTACTGTACCTCCTGTTTCTTACTGTCAAACCCTCTCCCAATGCGCCCTAGCATCCTGTTAGCCTTTCTGAAAGCCTTGTTACACTGGCTAGTTTGGTTAAGGGAGTCATTAATGATGACTCTTGGTCCCTTTCCTTTGAAGTTGTGTCCAGATGAGCCCCTCACATCCAGTACTCTGTTCTGGAGCTTTTGTTCACTAAGTGCATCACTTTGTATTTCTTAGAATTGATATTCAGTTGCCAGATTTTAGACAAGTTTTCCAGCCTTTTCAGGTCTCTCTGCAATCCTATTATCCCCTCCACATTCTTAGCACGCAATTTAGTGTCATTGGCAAATTGACACAATCTGCCCTGGATTCCATCTCCTGTGTTGCTGATGAACACAGTGAAGAGGACTGGGCCCAGGATAGATCCCTGTATTACTCCGCTGGTGACCTATCTTTCTACTGATCTGACTCCATTCCCCACAACTCTCTACTGCCTCCCTTACAACCAACTCCCCACCCACTTTACTATTTCCTTAGCAGTACCCAGATGCCCCTTCTTCTTTAGCAGCCTTCAGTGTGGCACCAGGTCAAATGCCTTGCTGAAGTCAAAGTGTAGTCAGTCTACTGTGTGCCTCTTGTCAACTACCCTGGTTATCCAGTCAAAGAATACTATGAGGTCACAGTTCACACAAAATGACTAAGGTGCTTACTGTATCAGGTAAGGTAATAGCTCATACAAGTAAGCATTAAGCCACGACGAAGGTGGCATCTAATGCTGGATTGATGCATTAGGCGGGGGGTTGTGCCAGGCGTCGAGGCCGAGGCCACAGCCGCCTCTATGCATCAATCGCATTAGATGCCACCGACGGAGTGGCTTAATGCGCTTGTAACATGGGCCGCAGGTCGGTGGCAGCATCTGGAGGGTGCCCACTCTGCGAGATGGAAAATAAAACACGCAGGCGCTGCGACATTTCTAAAGTTTTACTGCAGTTTCACATAACGGTGTACAACATTATCTACATACAGATGTGGTGAGTAGCTGTTCTACCTGGAACCACGTAGCTGGCTTCAGCCAACATCAGTGTCCCGGTACTGTCCAGTTCGGTGCGGGTATTGGCTTCATACTAGCCGCGGAAAATCTCCGATGCAGGCTTCAAGTGCTGCGAGGAGGATTCGGCTTGCGCTTTGCATATCGGGGGCGCTCACTTCCTGCTGCCTCCCGTTGACTGCTCTGTCGCTGCTGTGCTCCACCTGAGCTGTTCCTGCTGCTCCTGGCTCTGCCGTGCAGTCTGTCCCTGCACCCGGCCAGTTCTGGTCTCCATCTCCGGCGGCCCCGCTCCATAGTAGAACTTCACCGTGCTATGGGCAGTGAAGTTGTGGCACTGGAAGCCCGTCGGCTCATTGGTGCGTCACACAATGGGCACTCTCAGTAGGTCCCCTGGGGGAATGGGCTGGCACTGTTCTGCTGCACGGTGTACTGGCGGGTCGGGCATGTGGTGCTCCTCCCTGGGGATGCTGGTCTGGACAGGCTCCACATAGCCTCCTGAGCTTCCACTGCTGGTGTTATCCCATGGTCCGGGTCTCTGCGTCTCGATCCCCCATGCAGCGCTGTCATGGACGGGAGGACTTGCTCTGCACACTTGGTCCCTGTCTGGGCTGGCTGTGCTGCTGGAGGCTGGGGTGTCGGTCGCAGAGAGGATGTGTGACCACTTCTGCTGTTCAGAGATACTCGGGAACCAATAGTTGCGCAGGCTGGTGTCGCATCTGTGCCCTGTCACTGACATTATTTCTCTTGAGGCGAGACCAGCCTCTGTCAGCATCTGGACGGCGGTGCTGCTCACACTGTGGTTGGTGTACCTCCTGGACAGCTGGGCATCCTTGGAGATTTGGGCCATCATGTCCCTGAGATAGTTCCTGCCCATCGGCTGTCTGGAGAACCACACCTGACGCTTGTCAAGCTCTTCCTAGGGGAGGCGGAGGGGGTGCAGGTAGAAGACGGGGGCTCCCTCTGGGCATCTGCTGACATACTGCTTGTAGAGGGCTACTGGGCAGAAGGCACTGCCAGGCTGCGAGTACAGGACTCCACGGAGGCTCTGCCTGTTGGTCTCTGTGGCGCAGCTGTGGTTCTTGGTCACCTCATTGAACCCCAGTGCCAGGAACTCGTGGCCTCCTGCATCTCTGTCCAGCACAAATGACGACTGGGTGAGCTGTCTCAGTCCCTCTCACCCTCTCCGTGCCAGGCCCAGCTGGATCTCAAACCAGACATGCCTGACCAGGCTGTACGCTGTGCAGGGGTTGAGGGTGTCACTGTCCTTGATTCTGCGCAGGTCTTCCAAGCTTATCATGGGGAAGTGGGCAGCGACATCCTTGCTGGCCTGCCGATACCTCTTCAGCACTGCCATAAACACATTGTTCGCAGTTCTGAACTCTGTATCTGTCATTATGTTCATGTGTCTTCTGACCTCCATGCCATTTATGTACCAGTTGAGTCCGGCTCAAATGCCACCAGGGAGCTGATGCTGTATTCCTCCCCCCCTCAGCTTGGACTGTGCCATAGAACTGCCTGAGTGTCTCTGCTAGGTCTGCCACTGTCACTGTGGCAATGTCCAGGGTCATGCTGTTCTCCTCAAGCCAGTCTGAGAAGACATTGCATGCCCATGCGGTGGTTTTCTCCGTGTTCCACTCCACCTTGCTGTGCTCCAGTGCATCCAGGTCTGAGGGCGACAGCTGCTGGTGCCTCCTCATCTGGCTGTCTACCACACTCTCTGCTAGGCACCTTTTCCCAGTCCCGCTGCTGTGGCACTGCCCCCCCAACCCCATCTCTCTTCTCCTCTCCTGCTTTCTCATGACTCACTGTGCATGGTCCACACCTCTGCCTCCTGCGATGCTACCCTGCCCTCCACCACATATGTCGGCTGCACGGCCGCCTGGCTGCACCGCGGCTCTCCTCCTATCTGGTCATTCTCCTCGCTGCTGCCACTGTCTCTCCCCTGCATCACTGCTCTGGTCACTGTACACTCTGCCGCGCTACCGGACGCTCCTGCCCCACACCACTGCTCGCCCACCCACTGCTCCATCGCGACGCTTCCTGACAGTGAAAAGCACACGCGGCTACCCTGCATTCCGTCTCTCACTGGCGATGTGCTCCCTCTCGCCACTGTCCGCCATGGGTTCTGGTCCCCCTTCCCCGTTTCTGAACTCGGATGGCTAGTCAGGCTGGCGCTCCGCCACTCTTCTCACTGTTGCGCTCGCTCAGCCACAGGACCCAGTGCTGCTAACCAGGGGATCTGGCTGCTGCCGGTAGTATGTTGGCGGGCACAGCATATACCCTAGGTTAATGTCCGCTCCAACTCGGGTCCCGTGATGCCGTTCCGCCTATCGGTGTTGCCGATTTCCACTGTGTCATTAATCCCATGTCACAAATGGATTTGGTGCACTGATACCTTGGAGTGTGGTAATTAGTGCTGGGAGAACTCGGTGAAGTTCTGACTCTTATTAAATAAGAACCGGAACAAAGGGGGTTCCGATTAGTTCTGATTATTTTAAAATGTGGTAAAATACATAAAAGGGACCACACTCTAATATTTAACACAGAGGCCCAAAGGGAATGATTTAATTAATTATGTGTATTAAAAGTAGAGTACTAAAACAAAGCAATAAGCAGCTCCATGCTATGGCCTCGCTTGGAGGCATATCTACTCAAGCCGGTGAGTGCGCTGGGAGAGAAAGATGGTGAGAGAAAGATGGCGAGAGAGAGAGAGAGCCAAAGAGAGAGAGAGGCAGATGCAAGTTCATAGCTACCACCATCCAATAAGCAGCTAACGTATTTTTTATTAATGCATCTTGCGAAGGAGGGGGTATGTTTATTTATGGATGTTCCAGCGCAGACCAGGCCAAAGAAATAAACGGCCAATAAATGATCAGCAGTAAGAGCCCGCCCACTATACCCCATGTGATGCAGCGGCATTGCGTGCCCAAGTGTACTGTGGTACTATGGTACACTACATGACCTGGTCCAGCAGGTGGCAATGTTTTCCATCACTGCTTCTACTCAGCACAGCAACATCTTTTAAAGAAGAAATGAAAACTATCTTCTTATTGGCCACCACTCAGGCACTCACATCAGCCAAGTGCAGTGCAGTCAGTAAAATAAAATCGTTTCCCACTGCTGGGTGCACTGACAACACAGTTATAAATACGTCCTTCCTACTTCTAAGAAACAGCAGATGGCCAGTACAAGTATGGTATAAATAAGTTTATAAAATATAATCTCAGTCCAGTTACTGTAAGCGAGACCGGGTATTACATCATATTATAAGCAATGAATGAAATGAATGAATGAATTCGGTAACATTTTTCTTTACTAATCGAAGCCAAATATGGACAGGGGGATGTGGAAAAAAATGTATTTATCCAAAGAAGAGCATTGGGGCTTCAGTTAAGCCATCTGTTGAAAGAAAATGAAAGCAGTAACTATAGTATTAATGTCATACCTTCAGTACGGTCAGATGTTAAAATAATGTGTTTTTTTTTATGCAGTTGCTGACAAGAAATAGTAGAAGTAGTAGGGAGCAGTACCATACCAAGTAAGTTTGGGGCATGAAATGCAGTTGTTTGCTGTATAATATAGACTCAGACCCACTGATATTAGTATTTTCTGTGCTGCTTATTGTGTTCGTTCAGGCAATCTTGGTCTACTCTGGCCTATCCTGAGTCTAACCTGACTTATCTTATGTGTGTGTCGTAGTAAGCAGACCATATTCACAAAAGTTTATTTCACAACAGGCACAATGGAAAAGTGTTTTGACAATGGGGACTGCTGAGTCCATATGCAAATGTTTCATTCAGGTATCATATTTGAAATTAAAGTGAGGAATATTGACTTTTACGTGCTGCCCTACCAGGCCATCCTCGACTAAGCCACCGGCTAGAGGAAGCCACCAGATGCTTTTCAAGCTACTGCACCACAGAGAGCTTTCCCCACCGACTTCACCCCAGGTGCTGCTCCGATGTGCCATCCTCCACTAAGCAACCAGCTGGAGGAAGCTGGCGGACACTTTTCAAGCTATTGCACCATGGAGACCTTTCCCCAACGACTTCACCCCAGGCACTGTTTTCCTGCTCGGATCCAAATCCGAGGAAGTGATTAGCTGCCAATGAAAGAAGCTGATTGGCTACTCCAGGAGCAGCAAAGCTCCGTTTGGCTGGCTGATCTGCTTCTAGCTAGGCTGAAAAGCTGCGAATACCTCAGTTCAGATTTTTTGTTGGACATTTGGGGGCCACCTGGGTTACTGCTATCTATGTGCTATTGCAGTGTCAGTGGCTCAGCAGGTAGTACACTCACCTCTGAGGCTGGGAGATTAGAAGGCTGTGGGTTCTATCCCCACACCAGGTACTTGGGTTACTATTCCAATACTGACACTGTAGTGCAGCATGAGGCTGGGGTGCTGCACTCCTGAAGTGCAATCCTTCAGATGAGATGTTAAACCGAGGTCCCATCTGCCTGTTCTGGTGGTAGTTCAGGTGGATGCTAAAGATCCTATGGCACTTCTTGAAAAGAGTAGGGGAATTTCCCTGGTGTCCTGGCCAAATTTCCCCCATTCACTAAAAATACCACCAACAACTTAATCTGGTTCAAGGTCAGTTGGCATTCATCTGTATCCCTGGGTTATGCCTGAAAATAGGCAAGAATTTGTCTAGTGCACTTACCCAGTCAACACAAAATAAATAAAATAAATGTGTGCTGTTGGAAGGGCTCTGAGTAAACTGTATATGGTTGTTAAACAGCATTTTACTGTTAATTTTTAAATGTAAACCCTGCACTGTTTAAGACCAATTTTACAGCTTTTAAATCCAAGCGCTGCACTGTTTAATAGAAGTCTTACAGCTTTTAAATATAAGCCCTGCACTGTTTAAAAGCAATTTTACAGCTTGGTTTGAATTCCAAGCCCTGCACTGTTTAACAGCAATTTTAAAACTCACTTTTAAATCTAAGCCGTGCACTATTGCCACCTAAGTGCAATCTTGTCATTTGAGCCTGGTTCATTTAACTTTTATTTTAAGCCCAGTCCTGTGCACCTACCGGGGTTACAGACAGACCCCAGGCTTCTTAGCTGTTTGTATTATTCAAACCTAGTACTAATCCTGCATCAGGGACGCAAACAGTCTCCTGGCACTCTAAGAATATTTATTTTTCTATCTCCTTTATTAACTAAATCTTGCGCCTAACCTCTCTCTGCCCACTCCTCCTTTGCGGCTAAATATAGACCTGAGGTGTCTTCACTAATTAAATTTGGTGCCAAATCCTTATCCACTCGCTACAGTGTTGGATCTACCCCCTCCCTTTTGATCTCCTTTTGTTCCTTAATTCTTCTAAAGTATATAATGGCCCTGACTGTGTCTGCTTCCCCCAGGCTCGTAGCAGAACCCTTTTGCACTAGATTTAAATCACATTTAATTTAGGCACCAATTTTAATTGCAACGGCTGGGTTGTGGAGTCCTCCACACACCCTACTCTCCTTCTCCACCCTTTGTGCAATATTGTGTCTCCCACCTCACTAATCCCCTAATCCCCAACCCGTCCTTAAACATCCTGCTGTGCCATTGTGCTTGAGACTATTTATAACGTCCACCCCTTCCTCTCCTCAGGTGCTGCCCCACCGGGCCATCCTCGACTAAGCGACTGGCTGGAGGAAGCTGCTGGATGCTTTTCCAGCTACTGCACCACAGAGAGCTTTCCCTGCTGACTTCATCCCAGGTACTGCATTCTTGCTCGGATCCAAATCCAGAGAAGTGATTAGCTGCCAAAGGAAGAAGCCGATTGTCTACTCCAGGAACAGCAAAGCTTCTTTTGGCTGGCTGATCTGCTTGTAGCTAGGCTGATTTTTTACCCCCCCCACCCGCACTACAGGCCTCCTTTAAATACACTCAGACCACTCCCACTGTCCTGGACAACATTTTGATTGGCTACACCTTTTTCTGATCTATGTGTAAGACAGTCCTCTTGTTTGGACAACAAACTTGTTGACTCTGTGGAAAATACTTATACTGCAATCTTCTGGTCTTCATTGCAAGATCACCTTAATCAGTTCTGCTCTAGATCTGATCTGAGATCCCTTTCTGCTGCCACCTACTTTCTGTACACAGGAAGCTTGCAAAACAGTAGTCGATTTTGGATGCATCCAGCATAATAGGGGCTTTTTACTTCCTTACTTGCCTCTATCTCATACTGTTCTGCACCCTGGATTCCCGTGTTAGTCCACACCGGTCACCCTGCAGCACGGGCAGTTACAGCTCTACTTTGGATAGTCTGGTTTCCTTCGGCACTACAGATTCTCACATACTGGCTTTTATGTTACCAAATTTAGATCCTCCTTTCCAACCCCATGCCAAATTGATTCTTATTCTACAAGGGTAACAGAGTTTAGGATCCCACTTACCTCTGCATTGTTTGCCCAGCATGCCTTGCTTTTTACAGCCAGGGTTCTTCTTTTTACGTTACTTGGCCCCCCTAGGTATGCAGCTCAGGGACCCCCCGAAGATATGTAATAGCAACTCTAAGCAAGTTTCACCTAAAGCTCACAGACTTCTTCTTGAAGCTACCAGGAAAATCTTGCTGCTCTTATTGTTATGTTCTGGTAAAGTCAAAATCAACCCTGGTCCTCCTGCAGCAATTTCTTCACCTCTCGACCTAGCCATTATCAAATGCTTGATCTTTATGCATATTAATGTGTGCAGCCTACTAAAAATGTTTGCCTCTATTCAAGCATTGACTTCCCATACAATGCCTGATATACTCGTAGTCACTGAGACTTGGCTCAGACCTGGTACCCCATATAGTGAGGTGAATATCACATCTTATACCCTGTTCAGAACTGATAGGCTCACCAGAGGAGGAGGAGTTGCCATTTATGTCAAGGAGAAATTGTCTGCATCAGTTATAGATTCATCCTCACTCCCAAAGGAATTTGAGAGCCTGACTCTCAATGTCAAGCTATCTTCCTCTGTCTCAATATGCATCCTTGGATGCTATAGACCTCCATCTACAGGGCTACAGTTTCTGGACCATATAACTAATATGATGAGATCCCTTCAATCAGAGATTATTATACTAGGGGACCTCAATATGGACTGGTACTCCAATAGTTCCTTACCCCAAAGACTATTTGAGACTCCTTTGGTCTTTCCCAACTCATTTCTGAAGCAACACGTCCAAACAAAAAGTGCCCTAAAAATAGCACACTTCTAGATCTCATTTTAGTAAGCAAACCCCATCTGTTTTCACATGCAGGAGTGTTCTTCTCAGATTTCAGCGACCACTGTATTATAGCAGGTATAAGATCTGCCCCCAAACTACCATCCCTTTCCAAATTCTCACTCAAGAGGAAACAGCATAATTTTGACATCTCCGCATTCCTCTCTGACTTGCGTGATTCTTTGGATTTGCAGAATTTTTACTTGGCCAACTCAGTGCCTGCAGCCTATGATATCTTCCAGGAAATTGTGTTAAGGGCTCTGGATAAACATGCACCATTGCTCCAGATTTGTTCTAAAAATAAATCATGTCCTTGGTTTATGGCTCAGTCTCTTCATCTGCCAACCTGTTTGCTCCCCATCCTCCACTATACATATGAATGCAGATGATACAGTCCTGTATGCATTGGGCTCCTGTCCTGTTGAGGTTACAACCAGCTTACAGCAAGACTTCGACAAGGTTCAGCTCTGGTTTGCTAACCATCAACTTTTCCTCAACGCCAAGAAGACTGTCTCCATGACATTTGGCACAAGGCAGAGACTCTCAAGGCTTCCCTCCCTACCTACTTTTCACACCCTTGAGGGGACTTTACTTGAGGACACATCCTCCTTCAGGTACTTAGGTATTTGGCTGGACCAACACCTAAACTTCTCTGGACATATCAAAGCCATCCAGAAAAAACTGCTCCCCAAGCTTGGTGCCCTGTTCAGGAACCGTAGTTGCATCCCTTCTATGACTAGGCGTGAACTTGTTCAGAAGATGATACTGCCCATTTTTGACTACTGTGACGTGGTCTGTGGTGCTGCCACTAACTCCTGCCTGGCCACTTTGCCCTGGCTGACCCCCTCGCACCCATCACTGCGATCTTTATTGTGCCCTGTACTTCCCCTCTCTTACAAATAGGTGATTCTCCCACTGTGCTAAATTCACCTCCAAGCACTGGTTGGGTGAGCTCCCTTCCTACCTCACCCCCTCCTTTGAAACACCCCCCACCCTCCCATTCCCTTCGATCATCTGACTCTGGTTGTCCCGCGCAGATCCACCCAAATTGGCCAATCCAGTTACCTCACCGCCTCCAAAAATGTGGAATCCCACCCCCAGATCCAGCACTCATCCTCTGCTTACTCCATCAACTCTGCCCTCAATAATTACCTTGCACCTAGCTGCTCCTGAGATGTCCCTTCCTAATTCCCTCCTCTAAGCCCTAGACAAACCCTACCCCCCTACAGTCACCTTCTTTTTGCCATGTGCACACCCACCCCCTTCTCCCCATCCCACTAATTGTTCCCCCTTACTGGTCTCACTTGATCTCTCACAGAATGTAAAGGCCCCTGAATGCTCGCCATGGATCCCTCTCCTGCCACCCCCCAAGAGGCATGTATCTCTCATCAACTTTTTTTCCCCACCATCTTCAAGGGGTCTCTCTGGGACACTGTTTTTTTCCCCCTTCTCTCTGGTCCCCTTGCAGGGTTCCACGCATCCTGAAGGGGTCTCCAAGGGCATGACTCTTCTCCCTCCCCCACAATCACCCCTCCCTCCCCTTTCCCCTTTTCTTTCATGAAAGTACTTGTTTACTTAGTAACCCAGCACTTATTGTTGTCTCCTCTTTCATCATGTTATGCACAACACTGTTGTAACATCTGCCGTACAACTGTATGTTAATGTTGATCCTGTAACTTGAATGTATAATGTCTCATGCCAGTTGTACCCCGTCCACCCAAGTCACACCGGGAGACAAGCGACTTGTTGCTCAGTGTGCCTTCCCGGTGAAACATTTCAATCAATCAATAAATAAAGGCCTCCCTGTTGCATAGAGACTGGCTTTGGAAAAAAGCTCGGAAATCAAAACTTCCAGATGCCTGGACATCATTCAGGAAAGCTAGAAACCACTGTACCAATTTGGGTAGTGAGGCTAAGGCTAGCTATTTCTGCAAAGAACTGGGTGCTTCCACTGAGTGCTCGGCAAACTTCTGAAAAACCATCAAGGATATTCAAGGGTACGTGGCTACGAGCACCTTATCCACAAAAATTGCCATCGACACTACTTCAGTGTTGGATAAATTGACTATTCTTGATGCTTTTAATAACCATTTTGCTACTGCAGGTCTCGTTTTCGATGCCCCCGCTCTAGTCTTGGAGCACCGGACTTACCAGATCTGGTCACAAGCGCATCCTTCTCCCTCTAGCCTACCATCCTGAGAGAAGCTGAGGATCTCCTCCTACAACTGGATACCAGAAAGAGTGCAGGGGCAAACCAATTAGATCCATTCTTCCTGAAACTTAGTCTTCACATCTTGGCTGTGCCCTTAATGCACCTTTTAACCTCTCCCTTTCGCAGGGTGATATTCCTTTCATGTGTAAAACAGCTCACCTAATCCCCCTTTTTAAATATGGAGACCCCAGCGACCTGAATAACTATTGACCAATCTTCCTACTTCCCCCCCCTTTCCAAACTATTGGAGAAAATAGTGAGTGTGCAGCTCAGAAACTACCTCAAAAGTGGGAACCTGCTCAATCCTTATCAGTCGGGATTTAGGCCTCATCACAGTACTATTTCAGCCCTTGTAAAGGTCACCAATGACTGGCAGTGTGCATTGAATTCATAGAACTTCATTTGCACAGTATTTCTAGACTTAAGCAAGGCATTCGATACTGGTGACCACGAGCAACTTCTTGTCTCCTCAGAAACATTATTTGTGACCCCCCATCACTGAGGTGGTTCATGGACTATCTAACAGGGTGACAGCAGCAGGTCAAGGCTGAAGGAGAATTCTCATCCCTGAAACCTCTACTGAGGAGCATATCACAAGGCTCTATACTGAGTCAGTTGCTTTTTGCAATTTACATTAACAATATTGACACTGACATCAAGTCTGCTAACATCCACCTATTTGCCGATGACACAGTACTTTATATTGGAAGACCCTCTCCAGAAGCAGCTTGTAGGGATTTGCAACAGGAATTTAATCTTCTACAACTACAACTACTACACCAGAAACTGCTCCTGAATGCCAGAAAAACAAAGGCAATGTTTTTTCTCCCTTTTCATATGTTAATAACCCCACAACTCAAGAAAATATTCGCCAGATCCACACTCTTTTTGGTGAATCGCTGGAATATGTTACTAAATTCAAATACCTGAAGGTGTGGATAGACCTAAAGCTTTCCTTTTGTGATCATATTGAGGATCTGTTAAAGAAGCTTAGGCAGAGGCTTTGCCTCTTCTATCGGATCATAAATTTTCTAGCACTGAATGCCAGGAAGAGACTGGTCCAAACCACATTTCTTACCTTATTGGACTACGCAGATTTCCTTTATAGCCAAGGGCCTGTGTCTGCCCAGGCTAAATTAGACACGCTCTACCATTGGACCTTCATAGCTGGTCTCCCATACTCCACGCATCGCTGTTCCCTTTACGCCACAGTAGGCTGGTCATCCCTTAACTACAGAAAACAGAGGAATGCAGCTCTCTGGACATTTAGGGTCATCATGAACATGTTGCCTCAGTACATCTCAGATTGTTTTCTTTTCTGTGTGATAGGTAAATATGCCTTAAGGAGTTCCTCCGTTATCTCCCTTGGAGTACCAAAGTTCAAGTCGTGCTTCATCACGTCTGCCATATCTCACGCTTTACCCTCTCTCTGGAACAGCTTACAAAAACCCTGAACTTGGCCTATGCAATCAAACTATCAGCCTTCAAAGCACTTTATTCTCGCTCTATCAAGGAATCCTGTAACTGCTTCCCCTGATGTCACCTTTCCCTAGCTTCAGCTCCATCTGCTCCAGTGCATCCCTTTACTGGTACTTCCTTTCCACCCCTCTTGGGCAATGCTAAAGTCTATAAGAACTTACCGGACTGCTCCTTCTATCCTGACCCTGTGTTTTTTCCTTAACATTAGTTCCTTTTCCATGTCCCCCTGGCTCCCACCTACACACTTTGCTTACCCCCCCCCGACACCGTCATAGTGTTTTGCTTTCCACTTCCTAACTGTTGCCACCCTCCCCCCCTGCAATCACTACATGCCTTTGCAGGCACTCCATCATACTATGTACTTCTCCTTACTCACCCTCTTGTGTCTCCCTCCCCACCTCTCCCATTCCCCACCAAGCTCCTTCAATCAATAATTGTGTTCAAGGATGCTTCAGATACGTGCTGTAATTATAGTTGCATAGGTTTAACCTGTATATACTGTACTACAGTTGCTATACTTTTTAGCTGCATATTCTTCATGGTCTTAGCTTAATGGCTGTTTTTAATACTCTGCTTCCTATGTATTATAAACCTCCTGTGTATAATTACTGCTCTATGTAAATATTATAAGTGTGAATTCATTTTGTATATATTGTTTACTCAACTATGATGTAAGTGAGTTTTCTTTTGTATGTATTAACCTCTCCTTTCCAGGTCCATCTCGAAAATGAGTTTACTTAACAATGTTTGTTTGGTTAAATAAAGATTTTGATAGATTGATGTCAAACACTCAGAGTTTCTGGTGTCAAACAGGATCTTGAGTCAGTAATAACGTTACCAACTGAACTAAACAATCATTCTGAACAGATGCTACTGTAGTCGGACGGCAATTAATGTTCTGCATTGCAATTTGTACTAAAGCAGGCCACATAGTTTGTTTTGATTTCCAGTATTTCAAAGGACCAACATTCTCATTAATATTGGGCTCTGCCAGGTACATCTCAACAATGGTTTGTGCTGAGACCGTGTTAGAAGAAATAGATGAAACTGTCACGTTTAAGTGATTCCAGAGACCTGAAGCTGAACCGGGTGCTATTTTTGAATGGTGGTGACAAAGAAGATCCTGCTGCAGTGGCCAAAGAAGGGGGGGAGCTGGAATACCAGAGAAGGGGCCGCCTGATGCTGTGTTGTGTTGTAACGAAGACTGTAAATCTGATGCTGTACTCCGTTCCATGGCTGCATGCATTTCACCTATTATTTCTTGTTTGTTTACTTCAAAAGAGGTGTCATCATCACTCAGTAGTTGCTTTGATTTATATCGCGGGTCCAAGATTGTTGCTTTAATGTAGTGCTCTGGCTGAAGCATTTTACATAGTTTTTCATCTTCATCAACTTTTTTGATCATTTATCTTGTTACATCTTTTTGTAATCTGGTGGGCAACTGTCAGCACCACTGGCAGCATATGTGATGGACCTGTCTGTATTCTGTACATTTTCCCTAATCAGAGTCAATCAAATTTTAACATTTTTATTAAGGGTATCACCTGGCTTGGATGTGCTGTATTTGCACTCACATGGCCAACTGTGGCGGAGCAATATAGATGTCTGCATAACCAATTTTGTTTTCCAAGGAGTACTGTATGACAGTTTTCTTCTGTTCCAGAAGCCGTTGGAACATAAGAAAGGTTGAATTCCACCTAGTAGAAATGTCTTGGATCAGTTTGTGCAAAGGTAAATTGTGCTCCTCCTGTATTTTTGGAAACAGGTGACGGGCTTTGCTTGAGTGACTGAAATGAGTACAGATTCTTTTAGTAGTGCTAACAAGTGCCTTAATATCCCTGTCCTCATAAATAAAACTGTGAATTATTAAATTCAAGCAGCGTGCAAAGCAGCGGATGTGAACAAAGACCCCCTCCTCCGAGGCCTTCCTTATGCTGGACCCATTATCTGCAACAATAAAGCCAACTGATAGTCCCTGCGATGTGAGTCATTGCTGTATTGGTTGTTTAGGCTCCTCCTTGATATTGTATGAGTTATGTTCAGAAGGAAAATAAAACATTCTTAGAACAGCAAACAGGTATTCACTGTCCCCACAAAAATGGTCAAAACATGCCCAATGTGCAGTGACAGACATGAAGGGTTCAGGCTGATAGCTTGTCCAAATAATGTTATGAGATGCACCACCCTTCCAACAGCACTGCACAAAACTAGTCTCAGTTTTTTACATACGATATTGTAAAGATCTGGAATCCCTCTTGAGGAGAAGAATTTTCTTGATGGTATATTATATTGAGGTTTGAGGTACTTCAGCAGCTGCCGGAATCCTACATGTTCAACCACGTTATATGGTAGCAAGTCAATGGCCATCACCTCTGAAATTTTCTTTGTTATTGTAATAGCAATAGGGTGGGTGAGGGATATCTGGTTTTACTTCATATGCTTCTGAGATGGTAAGTCGTTTCCTTGAAGGAAGGGGCTTTTGAACACATAGCCACTACCAGTGACAGTAGGACTCAGAGATTTTTGACTGGAAGGAAGGGCTGGCAGTGTTCCTGTACTGCTGCAGGGGCTGCCTCTGCTTTCATCTAAGGGAGTTACCCCTGACTGCAGTGAGTTATCATCATGGCCACTTTCTCTTCTAGTCTAAAAAATGGATTTGTCATTAACGTTATGACATCTGGCTAGGTGCTTTTTCAGTGCCGAAGTTCCCAGTGTGCCTTTCCTTCTATCCCTGCTGATCGCCCATTTACAAACAGCACATGTTGCCACAAACGTATTAGAAGCACTAACGGAGAACTATAACCAAACAAAAGATGATCTCTTTTTAATTTTGTTGGCAGGTAGGCACTGCGGCTCAGTCACCTTACGGCGTTTTTTTTCTTGTTTTGGATTTTTCTTGGGCCTCTTCCCTTCCTCTAACCCACTGCCTTCTTTCTCAACCATAGAATTAGAAACATTTGCTTCTACTTGCTCCTCATTTGCAATTTTCATCCCCTCCAGCAAACTTGCCCCACCACTGCTTCCTCAACCTGAGAGGAATCAGATACTGAGGGACTAACAGTAGTGTAATATGCAACTGTTCCATACATGGAGGTGCTTTTGCGAGTGGTGCTCACCAGCTGTTTTGTTTTAACTAAAGAAAGTTTTGGTTGGAGGGGGGCAGATGCACCTTTATTTTGCTCAGGCATTCGCTTGGAAGATGACACATTAGATTTACCAGAAACGCTTCTGTAGTCAAACTCAAAGAAACCTATCAGATTCATTTGGCAAAACCTACCCCATCCCCCACCACAAATCCATGTTGCTTGTGGTCTTGCACCCCACTGGAGTGAACATACTCTAGCAGTCTTTTCTTTAAGAGGGTTTCCATTAATTTCCCCCACTGCTGAAGTAAGACTGACCAGCCTATAGTTACTAGCCACCTCTGTGCTGCTGCTGCTGTTATGTAGAGGGACTGTGTCAGCTCTTCTCCAGTCCTCCAGGACTATGTCTGTTTCATGTTTCATGTGAGCTGTTAAACAAGTCTGTAAGTAAGGCAACTAGCCCCTCCCTAAGTTCCTTTAGTACCCTTGGGTATATCCTACCTGGTCCCATAGGCTTGGCCACCTTCACAGCTGCAAGTCCCTTTCAAACTCTTCCCTCTGAAAATGGAGTAGTGTCCACCCCCTCCCCATTCCTGCAACCCTCTGGTGGTCCACCTCCCCCCCATCTCCACTGAGCAGACGTCCCTGTTCAGGATGTCAGCTTTTTCTTGGTCCTCCTCTGCACAGTCTCCCACTTCGGCATTTCTGATCATCACAGTGCCTCCCATTACTTTCCTCTTTTCACATACTGTATGATTTCTGAGGAAAGTCTTATTCCCTTTAGCTACCCCTTTGGCATTCCTTTCGTCTGCCTGTACCTTTGCTCCCCTCACCACCATTCCTGCATCCCTCTGTTTTTTACGTGATAAACCTCCTTTTCCTCCCACCTCTGCATTTCTGTATACTTCCTGAATGCCACTTTTTTCCTTTCCCACCTTGGCCACTTCCTTTGAGCATCATGAACTTCTCTTTCGCCTGCTTTTTCTCACTTCCTTGACATAGAGGTGAGTTGCTTTAGATATGCCCTCCCCTGTTTTTCCCCACTGTGTATCTACCCCTCTCTGGCCATCTTACCCTTCAATGCAGTTTCAGAGGCAGGCTCCTATTTCTTTAAAACCCACCCTCTTAAAGTCCAGGACCCTCATCCTTCTGAGGTTAGCATCTATTCCCATCTTTATGTTAAACCACACTGTACAATGATCACTGGTACCCTGGAGGCTGCCCGCTGTGATATATGTGTTTGTGCATAGTTAAGGATGCTGCTACTCAAAAACTAGTTAATGAAAAAAGTAGAAAGACTTACCTTTAGTTTCTTTCTTTTTATTAATTCTTTGGCATTTTTTATCTTCTTTTTAGCTCTTATGTAGTGTTGACGTATGTTTCAGGACACATTGTCCCTCCATCAGAACACTTATAAGCCGTAAATAGATCAAAACAAAGAACCAGTAATCAGTAGAGGTCCCTCCCCCCGAATGTCTCCTTACCTTAACTGGCCTGACCAGTGGCGTTTGCGATGCTATAAATGCTGGCATATATCTTCACCATTGCACTTGCCCATATCAGCACTTTTAATCTGATCCCCCTGCAATCGTATTGTTTGAAGCTGTGCTCAGCCTGTCTATTTTAAATTTTTACCTCCATGTTAAAACTTCCCTATGTATGTAATACTCCTTTATTGTGTTGCTTATTCCTGGCATTCTTGTAACACTGATTCTGTAATGTCTCTGTGTCTGTTACCTTCACTCCTCCTGTATTCCCCCCCAGGTTGCACTGTGAGATGAGCATCTTGTTGCTCTGTGTGCCTTTCTGGTGAAACATTTCAGTAAATAAATAAGTAACAGGGAACCCTGGGACTCTGAAACAATAATACATGTCACTGTGATATCTGAAACACTGTCCCGGTTGGTAAGCACCAGGTCCAGCAGCACCCCATCACAAGTGGGTTCTTTGACCAGCTGCACGAGAAAAGCCCCTTGTAGAAAGTCAAGGATGACTTTGCTCCTCGCTGAACCCACAGTTTGATGGCTCCGCTCCACGTCTGACAGATTGAAGTCACCAACTAACAGCACTTCTCCTCTAATTGCCATTCTGATTATGGCTTCCCAGAGTGACTTATCCAACTCTTCCCCTGTGCTGGAGCTCTGTACTCTGCACCAGTATGGATTGTGGCCTCAGAGCCTGTCCTCAGTACGACCTGGAGCACCTCCAGACCCGACATTTCCTCTGGATGCCCCTATACCTCCTTGACCGTGGTTCTTCCCTCACATAGATGACCAGACAGGATCTAAGATCCAGGATTTTTTCAAACCCACTGTATACTGTAACATTTTATCTATGTTCTCTACCATTCCTACCAAAATCTGCCTCAGTATAACTTCCCAGCCCTGACACAGCCTTACTGGAGAGACGTTGACGTGAACATGACTTTCTCCACTTGGGTGGTGGCAATCCCCTCTGGGTATGAAATCCTGTTTGTCCTTCCTCTGGTACCTGCATTGTGCCTGAGGGTACCCAGCCTTATCCTGTAGCGCTAGAATGTTTCCTTGGTTGATCTGTCTACCATCTTAGATGAACTCTAGTGAACTGAACTCCAAGGCAACACATGCAGTGGTGTGCCTTGTGCCAAGATAGCTGAAGTCTACACTGCTGCAATGCTGGACCACCACCTGTGGTCACCCTGATGGCAGTAACGCAGTAGGGGAAGAGAGCAAAAAAAAAAAAAGAAGAGATCCCTTCCACCCTGATGCTCAATCCCACTTTTCCTGGCTCTCCAGATGTCCCAGGTGGGAGCGTTGCCATGTGTCAATGCTGTAGCCCCATTCATGTCAATATTACCAGGGAAGACCATATACAAACAAGTCTCAGTTCCAGAGGTGACCGGGCAAGTTACACAAATATGACAGCAGTTGCGCAATAGATGGCAACCACTGATTGAGTCACTTGTATACAAACACAGACATATGGATCTCTAGGGATGTCAGAGAGTGGATGTCAGAGCATTCTGCTTATAGTGCTTGTGGGTGGGAGGGTAGGTAGGTGGGTGGGTGAAGGGAAGGGGATCTGTTTCCTATGAATGAGTCATTGTCCAATGTGAGAGATGCAGTACAGTGTCTGAATTAGCAGTTTGCCTCAGAAACAGTGGCAAAACAATAGAGTTACAACAATGCACTTATATATTATATTTGTCAGACTATGGACTATTGTTAATGAGACCTTAAACTGAGGTCCCTGCTGCTTATCTCTGGTGGTTGTCCACATGGGAGTTAAGGATCCCATGGCACTTTTCAAATGAGCAAGGTTTAGCCAACCCTTACAGTGCTGCAGGCACAGAAATATGTTCAGAATCTGACTACATGCCAAACATATTCAGCACTTTATTTAGAATTTCAGAAACAACAACTGGGCTCAGCTTTCTGCATACATGCATTCATACATACAAACATACAGTAGAAGCTTGCATACATATAGTAGACATGTACATCGACTACACATATATACATATACAGTGCAGATATATATATACCACTACATACAGATAGGTGTCTTCTCCCCCCCGCCCCGTTTTTGAGATTTTTAGTTCTATCCAAAGAGTCCACCCTGTGTTTGCAGCATGCTATTATGGTATGGCCCAAAGGTATAAAAGTGGACCCAGAAAATTACAGGGGCAGGAATAGCTAGAAGGCAAGAAAAAGTGATAGAGAGTTAATAGTCAGGGGAACTGGGCAACTAGGTGGATGTGGTGTGCAGCAAGGTAAGGCAAGGCCTTGGGGTGACTCTCATGATGCCTCCTACTGAAGACAGTCTCTGTTGGAGCTTCTGGCATGGCCAGGCAGCTGGCAGTAGCTAGAAGCAAGTCCTGCTGCACCATTGAGGACTCAGTCTGAGTTCTTCCATGCAGGGGAGATCCAAGTGATCCAGTCTCCCAGAAACTGTGTAAAGTATGTAAACTTGCACAGGTCCAGCCAATCCCTGTGTCAAGGCCTGGAACAGACAGTAGCAGCTGACTGGAGTTGCTGTGCAGCCCAAACTCAGAACTGGGGTACATACATTGCCTGTGGGGTAAATCCCCATGGTCAGGGTAGCCATGTGGAGAGTAAAGATTGAGAGGTGTGTTTGTGCCCGCAAGGTAACTCCCAAACTTACCCATAGCAATGAATGAAGCTCCTGATGGGAGAGAGAAAGAGACAATGCCCTTGATGTGAGGATTCAAGCCCTGCTTGAAAGGAAGCTACACGCAATGCCTAAAGTTCCAAAAAGGAGAGACTGTTCAGAAAGAGAAAGACGGATTGAGAAGTCGTCAACTGCTGAAGCTGCCCAGGGGTTGAGAGTATCCCTGAGCTGTAACTGACAGCAGTTATCTCTTCCTGCAGCTTAAAACCACATCTCAAAACCCTGAAGCACCACCTGCATCTTGCCTCCTGAGCACCTCAGACTTCAAACCAAGCACCTTTTCCAGGACTACAAGCCTGGACCAATCAGCAGTTCAGCTGCCCCAAGCCTTGCCTCCTGCAATTGAGCCAATCCAGTTGCTGCCTACATACCTCTGCCATCGGACTACAGCTCTTAGGGCATAAATAGTCCTGCAATCTGCTGCTGTCACCAGTCAGAAGCTACCGACCACCGAAGCTGCATCTGAAAGTCGCTGTTAAGCCCTGATGTTCCCCACTGCATCTTGCCTCCTGAGTGCCCCAGACTTCAAACCAAGTGCCTTTTCCAGGATCACAAGCCTGGACCAATCGGCAGTGAAGATGTCCCAAGTCACACCTCCTGCAATAAACAAGCCAATCTAATTACCGCCTACATGCTTCTGCCATCAGACCACAGCTTAAATCTCCAGTCCTCCCAAGTGGTCCTCTGTGCTGTGGTCCTCCGTGCTAGTGACCACAGTGCAAAGGACATCGAGGAGTCTGCCTGTGATCCACCTGGGGTCGGCCATTGACCAGTCATTCTGTACCTGAATCAGCAAGTCTTCTCCAGTTTTGTGCCTATCAAGAACTCTGCAAAAGATTTGAACCTGTGGTAGGTCCCTTTTAGGGCCAGCCTTAACACTGCTTTTTCCATTGCAACCTGCATCTGTGTGTCTTACTGCTGAGTCACTTGCTTTTAGAAACACCCTTTCCTGGTTACTCCAGTCTCCATGTTTTATTTTATTTTTAACCTGTCAGTTGGTGTAGTGTGCTTCTGCTTACCTAGTGGCCTCATTGCGAGCTGTTACTGTGTACTTTAGTTACTGCTTGGTTCACTTGTTTAATTAACACCTGGGTTACCCAACTCTCTACATCATAGAATCATAGCAATTTCATGGCAGAAAAGGACCCTTCTAGCCCATTCAGTCTGCCCAACCCTCCCCTTTGACATACCCCCACCCCAGCTGCCCCTCCTCCCAGTACTCAGTCCCATATGCCTGTCCCATGCTCGTTTAAATTCCTCTACCATCTCAGCCCCCACAACTCCATCCGGGAATCTGTTTCAGGGCTTCACAACCTTCTCTGTGAAGAAGTGCCCTCTCACATTGCCCCTGAACCAATTTAATTGCAATCTGAGGCTGTGCCCTCTAGCTCTGGCTCCCTCCTCCTCAGCTGACCTCCTTCACCTACTTTTGTGAGCCCCTTTACGTATTTAAAGGTTTCAATCATGTTCCCCTTTCCCTTCTTGTTTACAGCATGCACAGATTCAGCTCCTTACACCTCTGTTTGTATGTCTTCCCCTGCATACCCTGCACAATCTTTGTTGCCCTTCTCTGAACCCTCTCCAGTGCATCTATATCCTTGCGGAGGTGTGATCTTCAGAACTGAACCCCATACTCTAACTGCAGCCTCACCATGACTTTGTAGAGGGGCATTATAACCTCCCTCCTTCTGCTAGTAATGCCCCTGCCTATGCATGCCAGCATTCCATTGGCCCTTCCCGCCACCCAATTGCATTGGAAACCTACCTTAAGGTTTGAAGAGACTACAATCCCCAGATCTCTTTCCTGTTCTGACTCTTTGGATCCCCCCCCCCCAGCACGTTCCCCGCTTTCAAGTTTTTCCTCCCTAGGTGCATCACAGTGCACTTATTGTCATTAAACATTTATGTCCACTGCTTAACTCTTTAACTGTTTAGATTGTAACATTGTATAGAGAACCTCAGGATGCCCTAATGACTATTAGGTTTTTGTGTTGGAGGTTCCTTCACAGAAGACGTTAGAACTGCGAAGGGAAAAGGTATCTACTACGTAGTTTGCTATTTACTTGTGTTTTTATTTCCACCAATACAGTATACTGTACATAGTGAAATTTCTTGGCTTGCTAAGTCACTTCTTCAAAAAGCATGGTGGTTCCTGTTTCCGCACTAAATTCTTTTTCCCTTTTCTATATTTAGGTATGCGTCACATCAACATTTCTGGTTTATACTCTGAGCTTATGTGACTACACCCAAATTCTATTTTTAGGTTAATGCTCTTTCAGCAGTCATAAAGTGAGCTCTGGGACAGCTGTCCTTCTCACTCTTGGAGGACTTCAGGCATTCAGAGAATGTTACTAACAATATCAGAAAAGGGAAGAGATCCCCGACGATTCACATCTACATCATTCAGTGTGTCCTTGCACCTGTGTACTGACCCCCCCTGCATTAAAGACACAGTGATTCAGAGCCATTTTGAGTCCATGGGTCAGTCTCCCCCCAATATTCACACCTAGACCCCTAGGGTTTCACTGTTGCATCAAGTGCAATAATTACTGCTGGTTGGGGTAGAGGGGCTATACTTGATCTTTTGCTTGTTTCCCAGGACCGGAAAATTACAAAATGGGAAGTGCTGCCAATAAATTTGGGGGATCATTGTCCCGTAACTTGCACTATTAATCTTCCCAAATCCCAGGTACAGCAAAAGAATGAATATTGGGTAAGAGACTATATGGATTTTAATGAAGCTAATTTTATTTTTTGCAGTTAAACTTTTTTATTAATTTTTCATAAGATATACAGACAAACCTCTTATAGTACAGTATAATGTGAGGATTTTTTTTTAAAGAAATTGAGGCAGCATATAATAAAAACATTGCTACAATAATACAAGGAGCTTTTGGTTTAAAATATAGTAAACAATACAGGTCATGTAATTAGCATATACTTGACATTTGTAGTGAACTTAAAGCGGATAGTATGATTAGATATGGTTTATATTAAAATGTTACATAATTATATATGATGCTGCAAAAGGAAAAAAGTACATTCATAAAAGGATTGTGGAGTAATAAAGAATGATTGAGAACAGAGTATAGGAAAGAAAGATATATAAGAAAGTTAAAGAGAGACAGGAAACTATAAAAAGGGAAAAAGTGAGACTACAATGATGTAACAGTAAAAGGGGAAAATCCATATATATATTAAGTCCATACATTGGTGTTGGAAGATTTAGTTGATTCCAAAAAAATTAAAAAGCCCTGCCAACAATTGTTATATAAAATGAGTCAGTCAGACAAGATATATGTCATACAGTCCAGAGAGGCATATTGCAATAGTTGGTTAATGATACCGAGAAGGGTAGGGATTATGTTGGATCTCCAATGCGTGAGGATTGTGCGTTTAACTTGAAGGAAGAGTATATTTAACCATCTGCTCTACGAATGTGAAATTTTATAAGAACAGTGATTAAAAATACCAAGAATGCAATGTTTAGGGTCTAGTGTAAAAGGTTGACCTACCACTTTCATTGCAAATCTGTGAGTACAGTGCCAAATCTTTTGTATGAGGGACAGTGCCATAAGATATGCAATAAATCCCCATTGGGGAACTGCAGCGTCAACAGTTATTGTTCAATAAACCCATTTTTGTAATACAACAGGAGTTCTGTACCACAAATGAAGGCTCTTGGTTTGAATGAGGAACTGCATTTATCATTAAAAGATTTGTGACAGGAGAGCCAACATCTGGACCATTGTGCATTGGTGATATTATATTGTAGCAAAGTACTCCATCTGTTTTAGCATTGACAGAGTAGTCAGGAAGGATATCACAAATATCTTTGTAAATAGTGCTATTTAAATTGGATGTTGTTTTTATCCATTTAGAGATGTGCTTATCATACAGAGAATTGATAGAGAAGGGTGTGAGGTAAGAGTTGCATGCGGTACGAAGCTGTAGATATTTCCAAAAATCCTGATGGCGAAGCTAATTTTAGTCAAGTGCTTAGTGAATTTAGTTGGGACAGATTGTTTTTGATTCCAGACCTTAACCTAGCTGTACTAGAATTTAATGATTCTTTAATATCTATGATTCAAAAACATGCACCAAAAGTTAAGAGAGATAGGAGATTTGGAGAAAGTCCATGGATAACAGATAAAATTAAGAAAACATTCAGGATTCGAGACAGGACATGGAAAAAAGCTAGGAAAACAAAATCTTTGATTGACTGGGGAACTTTTAAACTATTGAGAAATAAATGTTGCAAGATAGTTAGGAATGCTAAAAAAGGTACTATTCAGACAAATTAAATAAGGTAAAAGACCAAAAAATGTTCTGGAATTATATTTCAGAAATCAGACATACTAGCAGAACTTTAAATCAGATAAGCCTATTGCAAGGAGATATGATGACTGATGAACCAAAGGAAGTGGTTTCTGTGCTAAACTCCTATTTTATTGAGTTAGGAGATTTAAATATTCCCTCATTGAAAGAATGTATGTCTAACTTGTCTATAAATACAACAATAGAAGAATTAATAATGAAGCAAGTAACTCAACAAGAAAATAAATTTAATATTAGGCTGCTAACATTAAAAGAAGTGCAGCTGGAGTTACAAAACTTAAACATTAGTAAAGCTAGTGGGCTTGATCAAATAGAGGCAAGATTTTTTGAAAATAGGAGCAAAGGCGCTTGCACCTATTATAACTTATTTGTTAAATTGGAGCATAAAAAGCTCTACAGTCCCCGAAGTTTGAAAAAAGGGAAAAGTAATACCTGTTTTTAAAAGAGGTGATAGCACTATACCCTCTAACTACAGACCAATCACAATTCTTCCTGTGCTTTTGAAAATAATGGAACATAGAATCCATTTTCAATTAAGTCAACACTTAGAACAAAATGCTATACTATTTGATAACCAGCATGGGTTTAGACCCAATCAATCTACGGACACCACCTAATAGATTGCCATAACCTGGTTGTTACTTCTTTGGACCAGGGGAGAAACAGTGGGGCAGTGTTTATGGACCTTAGTAAAGCATTTAACCTAGTACAGCACAGGAAACTTTTAGAAAGACTTTGGCAGGTAGGGGTACAAAAATACTCATTACAGTGGTTTTCATCTTATTTGGCTAAACGAAAACAATGTGTGGCTATTGGAGCAGAAATGTCGGATTTGAAGGATGTAAATTGGGGGATTCCTCAGGGATCAATTTTGTGCCCCCTTATGTTCAATGTTTATGTCAAAAATTTGGTGCAAACCACTAAATATGGGGAAATTAGAATGCATGCAGATGATACAGTATTATTAGTCTCAGCGAATAATATAGGAGAATTGGAACAGAAATTACAGGGGGATTTGTATCAACTGGAAAAATGGATGAGTGATTCTGGATTGCTCTTAAGTCCTAAAAAACCCCAGTGTATGATTTTCCACTCGGGTCGAGAAGAGAGTGGCCTACAAGTGCACATCCAACTATCAAATGGTACTAAATTGAAACAGGTTAACGGATATAGATAGTTGGGTGCGCAAATGGATTTCCACTTGACTTTTAAAGAACATATTAATATTCAAGTTAGAAAGGTAAATCAAGGGTTGGGGGCTCTAAGAAGAGTGGCGGGAGTATTCTCAAAGGAAGTTAGAGGGAAGCTCGTTAAGCAGATGTTGTTACCAGTTTTAGAACATGGAGCACCCCTTTATATGAATTCTGCCCAAATATTACTAAATAAGGTAAACTAGGGATAAAAATAGAACACATCATTGTATAACATTTATAATCCGTGATATTGGTTAAATCCGGAAGCACAAAGAATCTACATTTGGTTAACCATTTGTCATAAAATTATAAACACCAAAAATTATCATCCTCTAGCAAAATTTGTTATGTTCCATCAATCAAAGGATTTGAAATACCCAATAAGGGAAGTGAATGATAAAATTCCAATGTTAAAATATCACAATAAACTTAGAGAGACAAAGTTACAAAATAAAATAGCTATAGATTGGAATAAACTACCAGTACATTTAAGGAACATTATAAGAAGGGTCTGAGAAATGGAGATTTCTAATTGGCTGCAAACATTCTAACAGCCTTATGTTAATCTTTTATTAACATACATGTAGAGCTTAGCCAGATGCTGAACAAGGTTTAACACTGTTTAAAAACAGTTTTTATTATAATAGCAATAAGGCACTCCCAGGGATTATGTTAATGGTCAGTTAATCACCCTCTAGGGGCATGTGGCACTTGGCTACACCTCGTGCCACAGTACACCCCTAGAAGGTAATTAACAGACCATTAACATAACCCATGGTCATGCCTTATTGCTTAATAAATAATCTGTCTATTTTTAAAATTGCACTGAAGGATTATTTGCAGACTGATTGTATATGTTAAATAAGCTGATGATTTACAATGTGTAGATTTGTTCTATGTATAATGTATGTTATAGTTTGTACCAAAGATTCTTCTGTGGCATTTGTTGTTTTTAATTCTATTTATTTGTATTTAAAGAACACAGGACTTTAGTTAAAAACAGGGCCTTTGGTCCTAATCTGTATGTTCCTGTATAAAAATTAAAGTTTTATCATCATCATCAATATTTGCAAACATGCTGATTCTGGCGATACTTTGTCAGTCCCACTATTAATTATAGTTACCAGGTCCAACATCTCATTACATGCAAAATGGAGTATGTAGGGTATGCAATCCGGTATCCCTGCCCAACGTTATATGTGAGCAGGACCACCAGAGCCTTAAATTATTGCTACTGCAGCATGTGCAGTCTATCACTGGTGGAAAGCTGATATACCTGTTGGGTTCCACTGGGCAACTTGTCACAGTGGAAATACCCAAACGTCACACTTTATGTGAATTTATCACATTCCTGTAAAATAACGGAGATAGATTAAGACACCTTCCCTAAAGAGGGAGTTGTTTGATATATACCCTGGGAGCCTTAGCACCACATGGTTTAAACAATGAGTGAGATCGCTTCCCTTTTCTGTGAATGTCAGTAACAATTGTATTAGCAGTATACATTCAGTTTGTATTGTTGGAACTTAAAATATTTAGATTAATGTAATGTTTTATTAGTATATTTTAGTCTGTACTGTTAGTTTGGAATTTTCTGTAGTAAGTGAATATGCCTTAAATTTCTTCTATGTTGCTTTTACATGCTCCAGGAACCAGAAATATTTATTTATTGAAAATTGGTAACCGGAAAAGCCACACTGAGCTGAGGCTCAATTCCAGGTGCAACCCAGGGGCGGGCGGGAGGGTACAAGCAAGACTATACTTCAGTAACACATCCTTGAGCACAATTACCCAATTGAATAAACCTGAGCCCTAAATTCCTGTTATGTATTTTCAGGTGTTTCTCTTTGTATCAACAGATGATCCATTCGTGGTGGCATGACTCCTTTTTTTCTGGCCCCCCTTTTTTCAGGTCCCCCTTCTCCCTTCTTTTTTTTTTTGTTTGTTCTCTTTTCCACTTTCCCTACACTTTTCCATTTCCTTCCTATCCCCCTTTCTCACATTTTCTCTGTTCTCAGTATATCACCTACCGCTGTGCTCATACATTCTCAGCTGTATGGTTAGATTAAATGTTTTTAATACGTGGGGTATTGTGCATTGTTTATCACGTTTTATATGAACTGCATCCTAGCTGGCTCACAAGTCACACTGATGTTTAGACACTGGTGGGCCATTGTCACTTTAAGAGCATATTTTACAGGAGCTTGATGGCTGTAGCTCCGCCCCCTGAAAAAGAACCAATGTGGTTCGAAGTGGCAGAGTATACCTGTCCACTGTTCTTGTTTGCTCCACATTGAATAAAAGAGTTTTCCAGCCGTTTTTTACTTGCAGTTCTGTCATTCTGCATTCATTCTGTTTGGAGCTTGTTTTTAGGGCTGTGGGCAGAGTCTACAGCCATTTTGCAAGAGCTCTATAGCTCTGAAAACAGCCGATCTCAGAACCTCTTCCGTTGGACTTTTGGAAGTATCCTTCTGATTGCCCGACAGAGCTTAAACCCATCTGCCATGATCAGTCTACGGAATAACAGCCGCACTATTTCAGCTGCTACTTCGACATTCCGATTTATCAACTGTGCATGCGCATGATTCACATGCATGTGCAGAGTCGTGCACATGTGTAGTTGTGCGGGTGCTGCCATGTTGCAAATGGAAAAATGCCATTCAGTGTTTTCTGTGCCCCCCCCCCACAAGTCATGCTCACATCTCATGTGGCACACTGGGAGCCTACCCCAGTGTGCAGAAGTTTTGTTTACTATAAATTAGAAAATGGCCCCTCGTCACCATTTATTTTTTTCTCTGGTGTCTCCCTGCCCAAGTCCTGCCCAACATCGGGGTTCCCAGTCCCCATGTTGGCATTCATGTAGCACACTGGGAGACCACCCCAGTGTGCTGAAATGCTTTTTTTTTGTGTGTTTTGCTGTAAATTAGAAAACAGTCCCTCATCTGTTTTTTTCCCTGTGGAAAAGGAAAATGGTCCCTTGTTGTCGCTGCAGTCCCCCTTTCCCCTCCACACCCTCCCACTGAGCACCCACCTCTCCACACACCCCTTACCCCACACTTACCTCCAGAGGTCAGCACTGTCATCTTCTCTGGACCAGGACACATCGGCACTCTTCAAAGCCCAACCGGGAACTGAAGAATTAAAGGTAAGCATGGTATACAGTCATTCAATGGGATTTTCAACTTATGCTGATATCTCAGCCATTTTTTGGAATTGTTGCCCCAACTTTTCAACATGGGGTTTTTGGGACCCCGCCTTGTGAAAGCTGTAACTGTCATTTTGTTACTCTGTCCCAAAAGGTGATTTCATGGTCACCGCGCAGAATCACCTTTTGGGACCTATTTATGAAATGACAGTGCCACTGTTCATGAGGTGGGGTCTGAAAAAGCCCATCTTGAAATTTGGTGAAAAAAATTCCAAAAAATGACTGCATTACAAGCATGCATTGCGAAGTTCCTATGCACGTTCCTAAAATCACTAATTTTTCATATTTTCATTCCACATTTTTAACACTACCATTTTTGCACACCTCCTCCACAACAGTACAGCTGTCATTTGCCACAACCTGCCCAAAACATCTTTTCGCACCTATGGCACAGAATAGCACATTTGCTGTGTGCAATCACCTTTCAGGATAATTGAACATTGGCAATATTCATGAGGAAGGGTACATAAAAGGCTGTGTTGAAACTTTAGTGAAAAAATTCCAAAAAATGACTGCATTATGAGCATGCATTGTGCACTTTATATGCATTCTCCAAACATTGCTAATTTTTAATATTTTTACTTCACATTTTTAACATTGCCATTTTTGTACACCTCCTTTGCAATATCACAGCTGCAGTTTTCCACAACCTGCTCAAAACATGTTTTCACACCTGTGGCACAGAATAGCACATTTGGTCTGTGCAATTACCTTTCAGGATAATTAAACAAAATGACACTGGCACTGTTCATGAGGAGGGGTCCAGAAAGGTCATGTTGAAAATTTAGTGCAACACCTCCAACATATGGCCAAGCTACACCTGGGCGTTCAATAATTTCTACACACATGTGCAGCTTTCGTCACTTAGTAGCACTTCACAGCCCTATCGGCTCTGGACAGTTTGTTGTCTTTGTTTGGGCTTCAATATTAATTGGCTCTCTCCAACTACCAGGCTGACCTCGCTCACCCAACTAATTATGGAACTAACATAGTTCAATCCAAACTCCACCAACCACACCCTTCTGGACTGGGTGCTATCATCTCGCCCCCATTGTATCATTGTAGCTGGTACTCTCCCTGGATGCCTCAATGACCATTGCATGACCTTCTGTATCAAGAAAGTAAGGCCATCTTCCCCCATTTCTAAATACATTTGGTCTAGGTCTGTTAAGTCACTAGATATTAATGCCCTCTTAAATGATCTGGTTGTATTCGATTGGTCCCCCATTTACACGGCCCCAGACATTGACATGGCCCTCTCCCTTTTCCATGCCAAGTTTACTCTTGTCTAGGACAAATAAGCCTCCCTTAAAAATCCAGGGTAGAACTTCTCATCACCCCTGGATTACACCAGATGTTATCAACCAGTGTAAGTCCTGAGACCAGGCATGGGCCCGCTTCAAATCCTTCCACTCCCAGTCCGACTTATTGTCCTACAGGACACTTAGGAACTCATGTGCCAAGGCAGTATGCGTGGTTAAGGACTAGTGTTGCTCAGATAGTATCCTACCAGGTCGGAAGCCATCAGATACCATTATCAGCCTCAGTTGGCACAGACATCTGACCAAGGATCCAACCTCCTAGGATCCACTGTAAGTAGCCAATGGATATGACCTGGATCTGATGGTGCTGACCATAGGATTCAGGGATCTGACCATCAGATCCAACAAGGAAAAGGGGACATTGTTTTATCAGGAGGGGCACACTAAGCTGGAACTTGTTTCCAGGTGCAACCTGGGAGCACAAGATGTGAGACAAGTCACCACATGCTACTCAGCACAGGAGAGAGAGAGAGCTAAGGAAGCAGGAGCTGTACACCTTTATTCTGCCTACTACAGGTATGCCACCGTTGCCTCCCCGTACTGTGTGCAAGTGTGCAGCCTTACTAGATTGCCTTTGTATGACTGTCTTTTTGATCAGAACCTCTCTGTTTCTGATACCTCCGAGAATGCATGAAGTCCTGTTCAGTGGCAGATCCTGCCCCACGAGTGGGGGAGGTTCAGAAGGTGCTGCGAGGCTCTAGCAACGGAGAGACCTGCTCATCTAACTGAGAATTGTATTTGCTGTCTCACCTGGGTTCTCTGAGAAAAACTGAATTGTAATTGTGGTTTTTTGGTTGATAAACTGAAACATAGACCTGGAGCCTAACTGCTCTAAAAAAAAGCAGCTAAAATTTGTAGTCTGCATCTTGCAATTTAAAGTTTGATAGCTACTGCTTCTTAGCTATTTAATCATACTGAGCTGTTTTGTTTTGTTTCATCCTGAACTGTTATGTTTAATTTTGTCTGTTCTTTGCACTATACATTAATTTAATTTAAAATAATATTTTGCCTCCTAGATTTACCTGTATACATAAAACTCTACATATATACAAAGTGTTGGAATTGTGTCAAATTTAATAGATAGGAACAGGCTGGATGGTGCATTTTAATTCAATTTAATCTAAAAATTTAATAAGATATGTTTACACTGTTTGAACATATTTAAAACTATTTAAAATTATTTAAATCAATCCTGCTATAGCTAAATCAGTTGTGACGTCAAGGTGCTTAGAAAATACTTAAAGAGTATGTGTGGTGCTCAGCTGCAGCATCACCATTTTTGGGAAGATAGCGTGGAGCTGAGTTGAGCAGACCAGAGGCAAGACAGTTATACGAGCAGGGGTAGAACAAGCAGAATAAGAAAGGTGGGCTGTATTTTGCTCCCCCAACCTAATACACAGATATTCTGCTCGTACTTTTATAACATTTTGGTCATTTTTTTTTCTGTCCTCTGTTACTAAGATCCCAACCAGCATACATGCTTTTAACTTTCTAACACAGCATGAGCTATGGGACAGAAATAAGCTGGTAGAAGGAGTAAAGCAAAGTGTCTTCTCTCAAACATCCTGCTTCTGTGATAGCGGTAGTTTCAGTAATGCCAAGCATTAGGTGGAAAGGCTACATTCAAAAGTAAGTCAATTCTCTGGATACTGAAACATATTTTTATCTGGTCTTATAAACATCTTACTTAAGGGTGCCCATTTTAATATTTCATTGAATATAGTTGTTAGAGCTTACAACATATTCCATTGTGTCATTTTATGTTATTGTTAACTAGGCCAATACATTTCAGTATTTTCTATAAGTTAATTTTTAGTTTTAAAATGATAAGAGATACATTGTAGATGAAGGCCATCGTATATTTTGTGGATTTGTGGATTTAATATATTGCTTAGGGCTCAGAAATGGAGAAGCTGAGTTGTAGTACTGATATAGCACTGTGTTTATATAACCAGGTATTATTTTCTTTTTCTTATCCTTACTTTGGATATTTGTTATGGCCTTTTTTTTTTATTTTCATCCACTGGTGCTTGTGAACCTTGTACAAGGAAAAAGGACAAGCCTGGCTGACGATGAAGAAGCTGGTAATGTGGCATTTTGATATTGGTCCACCACTAAAAGACCCCTTACCTTCTCTGTGGTCTGCTAGACCCTTCAGTTGCTGTTGGTGAGAACCCCATGCTGGACCGTTTGAATAACTGGATGGACGCATAAAATATGTTCTCTTCATGAGGACAAGCCCCAGACTGACTGATTCTCTGACTGACAGGCATTACAGTACATGGCACTGCCAGGCAGTGCTGCAATTTGCTACATGCAGGTTCTAAGTGTTCTTAAAGAGGCGCCAGCTAACCGTAAGCCCCATGTTTAATGTGTGCTTCATATTACCGCTGGGAGAGTAAATGCTTCACTTGAACAAGCAATAACACTATAACAGTTTAAGAATGTTTTAAGGCAAAAAAAACCTTTTTTCATGCATTTCAAGATATTACATTTAAACAAAACAGTACTCCACTGCGTGGGGGGGGGGGGATCTGGACTACACTGGGGACCAGTCAGAGTAGTACCAGAGAGAAGGGAACACCATAGCACTGGAAGCTTGGTCATGGCACAAGTGCTAAAGTGTGGGGAAAGGGAAGAGAGGGAAGGGTATCAGTAGGAGGATACGCAGAATGCAGGTTCACACTTTAATAACAGTTGCATAACAATAACAGGTGGATTGTGAAAAGACATTCCTAAGGGGAAAAAGCATTAAATGCAGGAATGCAGTACTATCAGAAACAGTTGCATAAGATAGGTGTGAAAGCCCCCTCCCAAGCCGGGATCTTACCTGGGGCTCCTTCTGCCTCAGAGTATGCCTCCTGCTGTAGCCGCTCCTTTGTATAGTTTTCCCTGCCTGCTCCTGGACTTCCAACAGGGCTGCGGAGCAAAATGATTTTCTTCGGCACCTTCTGCACCTGATCTTCACAGCCAGCGAGCCACTTTGTCCTCCTCACTCCCCCAGCCCTCCCTTGAACTGCCAAAGGGACTGGGGAGCAGAAAAATCACTTTCCGGTGCCTCAAGCACTATAGAGAAGCATCCAGAGAGCCGCATAGCAAGGCTGATCTCCTGCCCCCGAACTGCAGCACAGCAGGGGCCGGGAGCACAGAGACAAGGCTGCACAGTTGTTCTGGCATCTCAAGCGTCCATTAGAAGTGGCAGAAGTGCAGCATAAAAGGGATTCATCTCCCCAGCCCCAACAGACTGCCAAAGGGGCTGGGGGAACTAAAAACAAAATTAAAACTTCTAAAGAACTACCCAACCTTGCCTCTGCCTCCAGTGGGTCAGGAAGTAAGGGACAACATGGCAGCCACAGGGACTACAAGTCTCATGATGCTCAACGGCTGAAAACAGCCATTTCCAGACACCGCTCCTCCTGTGGAGCCCACAAAATGGAGATAGTGATGCAGCTCCTGTTCCCTAATTGTTCCCCCTGGACCTAGCAACCCTCAGAAGGGACCAGTAGGGTGCTAGCCATGCAGTCAGATGCTGCCAACTCTGTGCCAATAACATTTAATACTTTAGAGAAGAGACAGCTTGTGAAAATTGCTCAAGGGTGGTCATCTTTGCTGAGGTTGCTTGAGGACAGCGTGGAATCCTATTGGTAGCTGCAGTACCCCCAGTCCGGACAGACAGCTCATGAGTTGTAAGGACCAATGAGAAGCTGAGTTTCAAACATGAAGATTCTGAGTTTTTCAGTTTGCCAGGTGTCTTTCCTATGAGAGTTTGAAGGAGAAGGAGTACGTTTTGACAGCTCCTGCTGTTGTCAGAGAGAAAATCCTGCAGTTTGTGCCTTCTGCACAGATTAGGAACTGTTGACTTTTCCTACTACAACCCTGGTGAATCCCAGAGATCAGGGATTTGCCTCAGCTGTAAGAACTGGGATGTTTGGTGCCCCAAATATCAAAAGCTTGCTGAAGGATAGTCATTTTCTGCTGTGGAGATTGAGGTAACAAAAGCTACTGCGTCATTTTCCTGACCAATAAAGAGACTGAGTTTCCTGTAAGGACCTATGCTCTGGGGTCCTGCCTGCTGTCTTGAGCCACTGCTGCCTACCTACTGCCAAGGTGGGTGAAGACAAGTCCCTCTGTGGGGTGAAGATTGCCTACTTACAGGCGAGGTGTGTGAAGACAAGTCCCTCTGTGGGGTGAAGTGGATCATCGCCTGCATCCATGCCTTTCTTGCCTATTCTTCCAAGTTGCCTGGAAAGGGAAGCTGTCCCCCAACAGCCTGCATCTGTTCACCAAAGGTCATGAGTACAGGATTTTACCCAAACAAATACTTTTCTAACTGTTCAGCTACTTAGCTGGTTAACGTTACATCTAGGCTTCCTGCGTGACCCTAGCAATGCCCTTAGCAACAAGTACAGCCAGGAAAAAACTTTCACTGCACCCCCGATGTGGTTGGTACTTTGCACTGCAGCACCCCAGCATTTCACCTGTGCTGCACCCAGCTTTTCCACGTCACAGGCCTGCAACTGCTTAGTGTGTGCACACCAAATAAGGAGCTCTCACAGGGACTGTGGGGTTAACTGGTGCACCAGTGGGGGGAGTGGACCTGGGGCTGGTAATTCTGGAAAGCAAAGTACTGTTTATTCTGAATGCCAATGTGTGTGTTACCCTACTTGATTTTCATAGAGTATTGAACTGTGTTATTGAATGCTTGCATTTCTCTTTGTTTCCACTGCCCCATACATTTTTATCCACTTCCAAAATAAACCCCCGTTGTTTATTTTTCTGAAAACTGTTGCAGCCATTGTATTATCATGTAGTGTGATATTTCTTGCTTAGCGTGATACGTGGGGAGGGGACTGTATATTGTTTTACCTGTTTCCAAGGGAGGGGGCTGTATTTCGTTTCCTGAGGGGAAGCACACTGGCAGAACACTGTTAGAAGGATCCTCATAGATGGAGGCACCGCACCACTTGTCAAGCCAATTATAACCATAAACCTAGGCACCAACCTATATCACTTAGGCAGCACCACTTGGGGGTGAGTGGGTGTGCAGGTAAAAGGGAAGGGGTGGTTACAGGTACAAGAAACTGTGACAGTTTTTGTGGACCCCCCCATCACCACTAGACACTCCTCTCTACCCTGGACCCTATTTCTAAAAAAAATCTACTGCAGTAGTACTTGTCTTCTCTATAGGTCTCCCTTGTCCTTTTTCACCTTTCTACCACAATGGGGTGGCCTCCTATTGTGGTATTCTTCTCTTTTCTAACCCGCTAACTTTCTACTTTTTGTCTAGGTGGTGATACTGTACAGGCTGACCTAGCTGCTTGTTTTGGCTAAATGAATACTGGGAAGTAATAAAATTAAGCCACATCCCTTTCAGTTTTTAAAAGGGAAGCTTGGAAAACAATTCATACTGCTTAAGTAAAATGCAGTAAAGCAAAGCCTGGTTGGAAAATAGAAAAGGGGTGGTTGCTTTGCACCACTTGATAAATGCATTCAAATTCCCAAACAGACCCTGTTAATTATGTGCACACTTCTCATCAGTACTTTTCCCTTGCCCTACACATGCCATATCTGTACCGCTAATGTGGTGCTGTTCACTTGTTTAGGGCTTAAATTGTATTGCATGCAGACTAACATTTTTGAAGGCTTAAAACTAAAGTAAAATTCTTCTTGGAAATAAGCCAGTGTACTGCAGTTGTTAGTCTATGTTAAAGCTCTAGTAGGAACTGCTTCAGGACAAACTTAATATATGTTTTGTTTTCAAGTTAATTTAAACAAGAAATCAAAGAGGTACCTGTATGTTCTTGAGGCCTGCTCAGATGTGACCTTGATGCCTGCTCAGATGAAAATGAGTTTCCTTAAGGGCTGCAGACCCCCTAGTGGACTCTATTTATTATACATTTATGGTGATGTCATGATTTGGAGGAGGAGACAAGCGTCATTATAGGACCCTTGCTTATTCATCTCTATTTATTTCTCCTATGAATAATGCTATTTTATAGTTTGTAAAGATGATTGCAGTACTCGTCAAGTGTGATAGATCTAGCAGAGTCTGAAGCCCCATTTCCTGTATTAGTATAGGATTATTCTCTGTATTAGATTAGGGGGCAGATCACATGATTCATGATGTCACGGTTTTCAGTATATAAAAAGACTGGGACTCAGTATGTGGTCAGAGAGGTTGTGGAGCACAGATGATGGTGGTCATGCTGAGAGGGAGCTAGTACCACTCTGTGATATTTGTTTTTTTTTTCAGAGAAGAATATCTGAAGCTATTTCTTTTGGAATGAAGTTTATATTCTTGTTTTCCTGAAGTTTTCTTTATTTTGTTTGCTTTAATAAAAGTCACTACATCAATTGGTGTAGTTTTAAGAGAAAACTTGAGTCAAGTGTTGTCACTACCCACACCCGCTCACAGAAACATTTACTGAAAAACAATTAAAAACAGAGTCTATAACCAGAGAAAGACAATTCAGTCCCAAAATACACTGAGTCTGGTAACAAAAATTCAATATCTCCATCGACTTTTCTGGTCAGTGGGAATGGAGGTGTGCATTCATTGCACCAGTTCCTGACAGGACAGGGTCAGGTCATTAAAAGCGGTACAGGAGTTCTGCGAACTGTCAAATCTGCACCACTTGACTCCGTAAGTCCAGGATCCATTAGTGTACTTCTTTCTTAAGATCATCTCAATTTGGTGCATCGGTGTGTGTAGGAGAGAGTCCTGAGAAGAAGAAGAAGAAGAAGAAGAAGAAGGCTGAGAAGAAGAGGAAGTCCCAGGAAGATCATCTGGCAAATCTGGTAAAATGGAATCTGGCTGGAGAGTGTCAGGAGTTGCAAGATCTGTAGGAACTGGTTGCAAGTTGTCTGGAGGGATCTCAGCTTCAGAGAGGATGACAGGCTCAAGTGCAGCTTCATTGTTAGGTGGGCTGGGGTTATCTGGAAGGGTGTTACTCAGGTTCCCATGTATCAGTTGGTTGATGTGGACTTTATTGTGTACAATCTTTCTGTCAGACTTGCAGTATAGATGAACGTGCACAGAAGGACACTTTTCTAGAATTTTGAAGGGACCAGTCCAGGGGCGAAGCAGTTTCCTGGTGGCGCCCAGAACTAGGACAAGTCAGTACAAATACACAATGTCCCCAACAAAGAATGAAGGCTCATGCAACTTGACTGCTGACATTTTCTGAATTGCAGATTTTCCCTTGCTCAGCGTGGTGATTGCAACACATCTGGCAAGTTCAAGCTGTTCCAGCATAGGAAGTAATGAAGGAAGAAGCTGACTTAGGAACTTCTAGCAGTGAGAGATCCCTGCCCAGTGGAGTTCTTGGGTGATGTCCATGGACTAAGAAGAATGGTGTGTACTCTGTACTGTCAACACAAGGGCTGGTATTGTAGACAAATTGCACAGAGGGAACAAAATGATCCCACGTGTCATGAGTCTCATCCTGGTACTTAGAGAGTGTGCTGAGAATGGTAGACATCATTTTTTCCTCCGTCCATTGCACTGTGGATGGTAACTTGTTGTATGTGTCTTTTTGTATGCCAAGAAGTTTGCAAGTTTCTTTGACAATGGTTGGAAGGTAGTTAGTGATTCTGTCTGAATGCAGGTGCAATGGAGTACTGTGATGACAAATAACTGTGTTGAGAAAGGCACTTGCCACTGTGTCAGCTTTAATGTCTTTTAGGGGTATTAGTTCCAAATATTTTGTTAGGTAGTCCACAAAAACAAGGATGTATTTGTTGCCAGAGTCAGAGCATGTAGGTAAAGGCCCATGAATGTCTGTGCTGACTTTCTGGAATGGTTCAGTGGCTACAGGCATTGGAATGATGTGTGCTTTCAATGGTTTGGCAGGAGGCTTTCTTTGGGAGCAGGGCTGGCAGGAGTTTACAAATCAGACAATGTTCTTGTTCATGTGAGGCCAGAAGAAATTAAGCCTTGTCTTTTCAAGAGTTCTGTGTATTCTCATATGACCTCTGGAAAGTGGAGAGGCATGACTGGAGAGAAGAACTTGATTGACTAGAGAGGCTGGCACAACTAACTGTACATGGGTTGTATCCATGCGATGACCTTTTCCTTCCTTGGTCCAAATGTGGAAAAGCACACCATCATTGAAAAAGTATTGTGAAGCAAAGAAAATTATATCCTGACAATGCTTCTTTTGTTGCAGTAAGGTTCCAGACTCTAAGTATGTGATTATGTCTGTGAACTGAGGATCGGTTCTCTGTTGTGTTTTAACAGTTGCTAGGGACAGATCAGAAGTAGAGGAAATGAGAAGCTCTTCAGCTGCTAGCAGTAATTGAGGATTTGTGTGTCTTTCTTTAGAAGCAGTTGGTAGTATCAAAGCAACTTAAGGTGTTGTAGGAGTATCCACAGGAAGCTCATTTGTGGCGTGGAAGGAAAGAGCTTGTAAGCAGGATTCTTCATTTGTTGAGGATGATGAAGAGGGCTATCATTTCTGGCTACACCATCAGCATTTGAATGATCTTGACCTGATCTGTACTGAATTCCAAAGTTGTAGCTTTGAAACATGGCAATCCATTGAGAAAACTTGCCTACTGTCTCCTTCATTTTGAGTAAACCCATGTAGTATGGCTTCCATAACACATTGGAATGTGACTGGACTGTTCCAAAGTCCCATATGCAGATTTTTTTTATTATTATTATTTTTATTTTATTATATTTTATTGATTTTCAGAAATGATTTACAAAACATACAGACAATTCATACTAATAAATTCTTATAAAATTAATCCAGTACAGTAATAGACCACACTAATGGAAAAGCAAAACTTTTCATGGGGGCAGGATAGACATTAAAACAAATGACAATAAAAAGAGCAAAAAGAAAAGAAAAAACGGAATAAAAAAGGGGGGTTGGTTGAAGGAGAGATTGGGGAGTGGTAATTAATAACAATTAGATACTGCATCTCAATGAGAAAAGGGGAATAACTGGTCACATACAATGTTACAGTTAATTGGGAGTCTATTTCTCTAAACAGTTGGTCCCAATTCATTGGATACTGTGTTACTAAATACCAAACATCTAGGGTTAGAATTATGACTTTATTTGATAAGGTCTTACATATCCACGTGGTCTATCACTGATGTTCTGCCAAAATGTCCAGATCATTTCTCAGGTGTGTTTCAGCCATATAATGAAAGTATGGGAGCAATTGAGTTATGTATCTATCTTTCTGTAGCCTTAATTTTGCAGTGAGGCATTCCATCTCCATTAATTTGGAGATGTTTGGTAACCAGGACTCTGCTAGGGATCACCGGACTCAACCATCTTTGGGTCACAGCTTTAAGTGCTGCTGCAATCAGGATGTTGAACAGATAAACGTAAACTTTGGTTGTTAACCCTGTTGGGGATAATCCCCGAATAATGGTGGGTAGGATTATGGGTAGTGTCACCTCCAGAATTTTATTACATTCTCCAGCAACATCTGTCCAATTTGATTGCAACTTGGGACATGACCAGAAAATGTGGGTGTGGGTTCCCACACCAGAACACCCTCTCCAACATAAGACTGAAGGGTGAGATCCATAATGTTTGGTAATTACTGGCGTTCAAAAATAGCATGTCACCATCCTCCACCTGAAGTCCCTCCATGATAGGGTGGTAGAGGTGGAGAGGACCCCTCTCCATATCTTTGCCCAGTTAGTTTTGTCTAGACAAATTCCTGTTTCATGAGACCATTTTTCCTTTATAATATCTAATGCGTCTGGCTGTAAGCCAGTGAGCAAGTACGCAATCTGTGAGACTCTGCCCCTACTTTCTGGAGCTCTGGCCAAAATGATCAGTAGCTGTGAAAGCTGATTACTTTCTGAATGTAGTTGAGCCTTGTGTGGTTCTTCCACAAGGTAATGCCTAAACTGAAGAAATCTAAAAAATTCTTTTTGTGGTAGCTGAAACTCATGGGATACTTGTTGGAAGGATTTTAAAGTCCCTTCCCTAAAAAATTGCCTGATGGTATCTAAGCCACACCTCTCCCATAGCCTGAGGCCTCAATGGGGTATCTAATGTTTGAGTCATGGGTAGATTATATTTTTTACATGTCTCAACCCATGATTGTATGAGATGTTGGGACCAGATATTGCTGGTTGTAAATATTTAAATATTCTGGCAATCTATCAACAATATATCTCCCATGGTGGATATGTCCCATCTCCCCTGCTCCAATTCCAACCGGGGGGTGTTTCTGTCTTATTTAGATATGGAATAAAGTATTGCAGTTTAAAAGCCCAGAAGTATAATTTAAAATCAGGTAATGCTAGCTCTCCTCTCTCTTTGGGGGCTACCAAAATTGATCATCAAGTTTTGGTCCTTTTCCCACCCCTTATAAATTTAGGTAACATAGATCTCAGCAATTTTCAAAACCTAAGAAGAAGAGCAGTGAATAGGAATAAAAATCTTAGTAGCAAGTTCATGCGAATGGTTTCAATCTTACCTGTGAGGGTCAAGGGTAATTCTTTCCATCTTTTACAACCTCCTTGAGCCTCACTGAGCAATTTACCATGATTTTTTGATACAACTGTGATAGATCTTTAGGTATCCAGGCTCCAAGATACTGGAATCAACCTGAAGCCCATCTCAGGCCACCCACATGCTGGGAAAGAGGACCCCTTCCTCCACCCACTGGGATCAATTCTGTTTTTTACTCATTGATTTTGTATCCAGAAATGGTCCCAAATGTCTTAAGCTTCTGTAGTACACTTTGGATTGTCTGCACTGGGTCATTTATATAAAGTAGGGTATCATCTGTGTATAGTGATATACATACTTCATCCCCTTCCTCCTGAATTCCTTTAAAATCAGGGGATTGTCTGATATAAGCTGCAAGGGGCTCAATACTCAGGGTAAAAAGTAGATGTGAGAGGGGACAACCCTGTCGTGTGCCTCTGTGAATACTGAAGGGCATAGAAGTCAGCCCATTTGCTTTGACTTGGGCAGTGGAGACATTATATGAATTGGTTATCTATGCTTTAACCCAAGGCCCGAATCCAAAAACGATCCAGAGTCTCTCGGAGGTAGCACCAGTCAAGACGGTCAAATGCTTTTTCAGCGTTGACCGACATCACTGCCTGCAATGTACCCTTGGAGAGAGCTCTGGTCTCCACCATCATGTTTAAGAGAAGGTAGATATTATCCTGTATGTGATGACCAGGTATAAATCCGGTCTGTTCCGGATGCATTAGGTCAGTGATCAGGGATTGTAGTCATATGCTAATTGTCTTCACAAAAATCTCTGCATCTAGATTAAGCAGGGAAATAGGGTGGTAATTTGAACACATTGTTGAGTCTCTCCATGATTTTGGGCTAACAGTTTTCAAGACTCTACACCAGGAGTCTGGAGTCTGTCCATCCTCATTCGCCAAGTTACAGACCCAAGTTAGTAGGGGGATCAGCTTCTTAGCCAAGGTATTATAAAATTCAGCCAGTAGGCCATGAGGGCCCAGTGCCTTACCCCCTTTAAAGGATTTCAGAGTTGTTATAATCTGTGCATTTGAAAATGGTGCCTCCAGGAGTTTTCTTTGGCCCATGGAAATGGAGGGGAGAGTAGTTTGCCCAAAAAATTCAGCTATCTTTTAGGGTTGGTCTGGGGGTCTTTCCTCTTTATATAAATGATAATAATATTTTACAACTTCTTGATCTCCCTTGGTTATTTGTTGAGTCTTGTGGGTTCGAATCAATATTTATTTTAGTTATATGTCTTTCAGCTTCTTGTTTTTTAAGGTGTAACGCCAACAGGCGACCAGCCCTATCTCCCCACTCATAATATTTTTGTTGTGTGGACTGAGGAGTGTTTTCTGTCCTATGCAATGATATGGCATTTACATACTCACAGGCTTGTTTTATTTTAGGAAACAAATCAGCAGTCCTAGTATTCTTATAATCTGTTTCAAATTGTCGTAGAGTATTCTCTGCCTTAATTTGTGCCGCTCTGTGTTGTATTGCCTTGTGAGCTGCAAATAATATTGAGTGACCCCTTATCACTGCCTTAAGACAGTCCCAAACAAATTTCAGCTGGGTTTCTGATTATCATTTTCTTTAATAAAATTCTTAATAACCTTTTTAGTACTTGATACAAAAGGTTTTATCATGAAGTAAACTAACATTGAATCTCCAGGTCCCCTTTGATTTGGTGCCATCCCACTGTAATTGATATGTTATTAATGAATGGTCAGACAGGGCTATGGAATAGAAGGTTATATCTTTAACAGAATTTGCCCACGTCTTTTGCATACAGAGCCTGTCTAATCTGGAATAGGAGTTATTAGCAGGTGAGAAAAAAGTATATTCTCTTTCTGTTGGAAAGGTTAATCTCCAGGGGTCTACCAGTCTGGACTCCTGTCTTAAGGTCTGCGGTAACTTAGAACAAGCCCCCTTCCCCCTTTGTGTGCCGGCGTATGATCCAATCTCACATCTTCCACACAGTTCTAGTTGCGTGTGCAAAGTATTTGTCCTTTAGGGAGAGAGGCAATCAAATGAAAGAACTTCCTCAGAAACTCCCCAGTAGGAGGTGTTGGAGTGTAGACTGAAACTATGTGCAAAGGATGCCCCTTTAATAGTCCTGAGATCAGTACCAACCTTTCTGACCCCCTCTGAATAAGTACTACTAACACTGAATGGGAGCCCCTTGCGAATCAATATCGCAACCTCTGCTTTTTTTGATTATGGGTTAGAGTCTGCAAACACCTGGCCCACCCAGGATTTCTTTAACTTAAGGTGTTCCGTTGGGGATAATCTGGCCTCCTGGAGACAGGCCAGATCACAATTTTATCCTGTGTATCTCCTGTAACATTTTGCCCTTTTGATCACTTTATTGACACCTTTGACATTCTAAGTGCATATTTTCAGACTAGCCATAATAAATCAGTGTATGTGTGTCAAATTTATCTGCTGCCCTACCTCCATATCATTCAAAAGTCCCTGATTTTCCTTTTTGAGTATGCTCACTTTAGTTATTAAAACATATATCATGGGGTAAATAAGGAAACAAAGAAAGATAACAGCAAAACGAAAACATAAACTACAGTTACTCTAACACATGTTAACCCTGCATCTGCAACCATTTCCAAAGGCAGTGCAGAGGTACAAACAATCACAATAACACCTGGAAGAAAAAAGGTTATCCGTGTATGCCGAGGTAATGTCTCGGCGTTTGGAATCGAGAGAACACCCCAGCTGGGTATAGAGCGCTGAAGTCCTGTTGAACTTCTGCTTGTCTTCCCTTGAGTTGGACCCCCAGGATCTCAGCTGGTCATGTCCCCAGCGGTGTAATCATAGGTGGGGGGGGGGGGTATTTTACTTATTTGTATGAAAGTAGCAGCTCACTGGTGATGCACAGATTTTCCCAGCATACACCGCTCTACAGTTTATTCCTTTAAATTGTTGCATTAGTACCCCCTTCCCTTAGCTAATACCTTGTAGCCATCAACATTCCATTTTATATATCTAGTACATCAAACTGACGAAACAAGCTAACAATCTCTTTGATTTGCAAAATCTGACCACAGTTCCCTGAGATAGTGGGTTCTAAAAAGTTATTCCATATGTCTTTCTGTCTGGGCTGAGAGGAACAATTAGCCACATGACTTTTAATCAAAGAGTCCGAGATTAGTAAAATAAAATGGCAATCGAAGGTCCACTTAAAAATTAAAGACTTTTTCCCCCTGGAGCTACCTAAGTGGAAATTCTCCTTGATGAAATTATAGGAGTGTCTGGAATTCCTAGCTGTGTTGCATCCATGCTACTTAACTGATCGTGGGGAACCAAAATAAGAGCAACAGTACAGTGGGGTTTCCTCGCTTACCTGTTGAGTGGAAATGCAAGTTCCTTCAATCAGGTTCCTGTGCAGTGTTTCCCATCTTACCCTTTACCCAACACTAAACCCTTTATGCGATCTCAGCAGCAGTTCAGTTCTTGTTTCAACAAAAGATATCATCAGGGGTTATGCATACTAGACCTCCTATTTCACTCATAGGAGTAAGAACCTAATAGTTAGAAAGTGCCATAGGCTGTCTCAGTGGATTCAGGTAGCAAGATCCGTTGTCCTCAGCCACTGTGAGAGCTCCATGTGCAGTGATAATATGTTCCTTGGCTTGCGTTATCCCACTGATGAAGTCAGAGGGACCACTTTCCAGAGCAGACTTTCAATCTGTGCCTCTGCCTCTTCTTCTTTCATATCTGGTACAGGTAATTCCATCAACTTCAGGAATGGAGTGGCGATCAGTAAATTTTCAAATACTTTCACTGAGTCTTTGGTTTGCACCCACAAATGAGCAGGATAGCATACCTGGGCTTTGAGGCCCTTTTCTTTTAGTAATTTGACCACTTGGAGCACTTGTTTGCATTTACTCAATAGTACTGGGGGGTACTCTTGATCCACATAAACCCACTGGCCATGTAGGTTTACATTTTTTTTAGCCCGTGCCATTCTGAGCACCCTCTCCTTGACCAGGAAGGTCAGGAACTTAATGATGATAGATCTTGGAGGGGCCCCTGGTGCTGGCTTAGGAACTAGTGCCTGATGTGTCCTCTCAATTCCTAGCTCTGAGTCGTCTGAAAGATCTAGCTCCTTTTGAAGACAGCTGGCCATAAAGCCTGCAACATCTGCTTGATCAGAGCCCTCCAGTACTCCAAACACCCTAATGTTATTTATGCATGATCTCGCCTCTTCATCTTTGGCTCTGTTGGTGAGATCGCTCTCCCTTCTATATAGGTATATTAAGGAGTGTCCAAAGTCCATAAGTTCATTTGGAGGGTTACAAGTGGCTTTCATTATCTGTGGTGCACTTCTCCAATTTCTGTAGGTCTTACTTAAGTCCTGAGACCTTACTGTTGATTCTGTGCAGCATGTGCATGATAGCCTTAGAGTTGGCCCATCCCATTTGTGATCCCGCATCTGAACCATAGTCCTCGTCATCCTCCCCCGAGCCTGCCGTATGTATGGAGACAATCAAGCTCGCCGGACTTCTATCTCTAGGCTGCGGGGGTAGTTTGGCTTTGTTCCGTCAATTTGCAGAGTTATTTAAGAAATTATTTGCATTAGCCATTATATTGGTGGTTAGATAATCTGCAGGATACTTTTAGATAGCTATATTTCACACTGATAGGGCCAATCATTAAGGAGTTTAGCTGCCGGGGACAGAGCTCCATGAAATCAGGCTGCCATGCTGATGCTTGCATCACCAGAAGCCCATAGGCAGATGTTTCAATTAAAAAGGTCCCAAGTGGCAGCACCAGGCTGCATATGGAAGGGAAGCTGTATCAATGGAAACTTGGTAGAACCCACTGTGAAGGTCTAGCATGGTGAAGTAAGCAGGGCTGGTTGCACCAAGACTCTTTAAAGCATCTTTGGTTGTAGGTAAGGGATGAGCATCCTGCACCATGTAGGCACTTAGCTTTCTGTAGTCTGCCACAAAGCAATACCCTTTGTCTTTCTTTACCACCAGCAGGCAAGGTGCACCCCAGGGACGTGTAGATTCTTCAACAATGTCTTGTTCCAGCATGTCTTTGATTATGTCCTCTAGGACTTGTTTCTGTTTGTGTCCCACTTTGTAGGCTCGCTGACAGATTGGTTTCTGGTCGGACTGCACCTCGATGATGTGTTGCAGGATATCACAACATCCGAGCTTGTTATCTGGACCCACAAAGACATCCAGGTAATTCTCTAGGAATTTTAAAAGTTGATGCTTTTCTGTTGGAGACGCTGGAACTTTTGAAGAGGATAGTCGCTGACTGAAGGGTAACTCTGTTGAAGCTGGAGTGGTTGTGATAGTACTGACAGGACTAGAGTTGGTGGAACCAGGCTGACGATCTTGCATGTGATGGAGCTGGTCCCCTGTTGACAAGCAGACAAACTTTCCAATGTTGGCAGCCTTTGAGATGATACTGGCTCATCTGTGAAGCTGCAGCATTTTTGGAAGATTGCACCATCATGCACCACCGATAAGGTGTTTCCTGGAAGGAAACCTGACAAATGTAACATGGGGAATCCGGTGATGATGCCAGCAACACTTTGTGGAAGTGATTCACCTCGAATCTTGGCAATCAAACCCATCTCTGACTGAGAAGGAACAGTGACTGAGTCTATAGCTGCAAGTTGCCTCCAAGGATCTAGTGACAGTTTGTTTGAGGCAAAGTCTAGGATGGCTTTGTAAGCTTTGAGGAAGTCCAGGCCAAGAATCATCGTAGGTGGTAGATCAGGCACTAGGTAGAACTTGACAGTAGCTTTTTGTGAGCCAAAGTGTAACCTGAGAGGGACCACGCCTGTGATAGGTACTGTAGCTGAACTTGCTGTGATAATGTACTTTAGGTCAGCTAGAGAGACATTAGGTATGTGACAAATAGCTTGGTTGTTCAGAATACTGCTGTTGATAACTGATATTTCTCCTCCAGTGTCGACCAAGGTGTGCATGGACCAATCTCTGATGGTTACAGGCACATAGTTTGCTAGGAGTGGTGATCTGATGACAGGTACTTTTGGCCCTGGAAGCAAGAGTGTGCCTGAGTTAGCAGTTATAGAGTGCAGTTTGTTTGAATTGCGAGGGTCAGAGGGGCAGTCAGCTGCTGTGTTCCCCTGATCCTGGGAGTAGTTGCGATCATCTTGCTGATTGTGCTGTGGTGGGTGTCTTTGGTTCCTTTGATTTCTGTTGTGATACTTTAGCTTTCAGCAGACAGCAGCAGTGTGTCCTCTGAATCCACACCACTGGCAGATCACAGGTTTTCGTGAAGGTGGAGGTGGATAAGGTCTCTGTCAAAATGGCCAAAGAGCATTAACAGAAGCAGCAGAAGAAGTAGTTGAGCTGTGCTGCAGGCTATTGACAGTTGTGGTGAGTGTCTCTATCATTGATTGCTGCTGCTGGACACAAGTTGCGAGTGCGACTGACTGTGACGACTGAGGTACTTGCACACTGGTGACCTGGGACATTAATATGGACCCTTGTGCAAGTCGTGCAGCTTTGCTTGTGTCCATCCAGGTAGTTGGCTTCTATTGGATTACATAAAGATGAAGATCAGGAAGCAGTCCCTGGACAAAGGTTGTAATTTGCTCTTTCTCAGGTTTCTGCAGATGTTTGCAGTGAGGCTCAATGTTCACTATGAAGACTTCAAGAGATTCAGTGAGTTGCATGGTGCATTCCTACAGCTGTTTCTCCAACAACCAGGGCAGATGTGCTTGGAGAAAATGTGTTTTGAAGGTTGTATACAGAGTGGCAGTATCTCCTTTGACTTGTTCTGGAAGTCTGTTGAACCAGGAAATGGCATTCCCTCTTAGAAACAAGCACAAAGCATTGGAAATATGCAAAGGATCAGTCCAACATTTAAGGAAATCCAGGCTTGGAACTGTTTGAGCCAGTAGACAGCATCTTTGTGAGGCAAGGCTGAGAAGGGTACTGGCTGTAGGCTGGTATGGACCGTGGACTGAGATGAAATAGTCTTAATGTAGGCCAGGTCATCCTGTATGGCTTGCATAGCTGGTGTTCCTTGAGCTGAAATAGAAGAGTGGATGTCATGGAGGATTGTTCCGATTTTGTAGCCCCACGCCTGTGAGGTGGGTGAAGGTAGAAATCCGGATGCTCCGGTGCCCATATCTGAGTCATCATTGGACATCATGGTTGGAGATGAGCTGCGTTTCACTGATCGAAGGTCATATGGATAAGAATGAGTTGCCATCATGCATGAGATGGGACATCGTGTTGTGGATGAAGTGCCAAGCAAAAATTATTTTTGTAGACAAAGGTAAACATTTTTGTAGCAGAGTTCATCAAATGACATCTTAATAAAGAATTCCCACTCAATTCTGTGTTGTCTGTTATTTAAATAAAGGGTTTGTTGCAAAAATCAGCTATTTGTTGCAGTGTTCATTCATTTCAATAGGTTTGCATTGATTTCATTTGAGTGAGGTCATTTTGTGCCCTTCACAAGATGGCCACCAAACGTTGACTTACAGTTCCTGTGGGTTTGACTGGCCCGACTGTAGCAAGATGGCTGCCAGCAAGGGGGGGGGGGGTTATTACACAGGGTCACTTCCTTTCTTGATGTTTTTGCTGTGCACAAGATGGAGGATCCTTGCCACAAGGCTGCCTGTGGAGCTGCAGTTGTTAAAATGGTGATTCCCGTGGCTGCTAGCCTTCTTCCCCAGCTGAATTTGGTGGGAGTTTTTCTGTGGTGAGTGACAAATGCTGGGGAATTTTGAGTCTGACTAGATTATTCTCCATTTTGTTATACTGCTGTCCCTTTATAAATAATGTATTTCCTTATCTTGGTTTTGATCTCCCAGGCTATCCTACCATTTGTTTATTCACAGTGTGCTTTTCATTTTCTTTTCCACCTGTTTTATTTATTTAGTCTTTGTATGGCCCCTGTAATTGCTGTCAGGGCTTTGGTTTGGCTTTATTAACTGGTGCAGCTGTAGGGTGGCTGAGCCTGTGTGGATCACTTCATTTTTGTTTGTTTTTTTTGTTTATTTTACTTGGCTGTTAATGTGTCTCCTGGAGCGTGGCTGAGTGGAGAGCAGCAGAGATCCATGTGTGCGGCTGTTCAGAAGGAGTGGATGCTCTGTCCGCCAGCTGGTGCAATGGAAGTCGCAGTTGCGAGGCAGGACGCTTGTGGAGAGGGAAGCAGATCGCGTCATGCGGCAGTTGCAGCCTGGTATTTTAATTTATTTGTTCGGTCCTTTCCCCCGGGGTACTTATAAGCTCTGAGGGCCTCCTGTGGCTCCTTGTGATTATTTCATTTTATTTATTTTGATGTACATATTTATTGTAGGGCCAATTGTAGTGTGGCTGAGCCATGAACAGGGAAGGGCTCCCTGCAGCTGCAGTAATGAGAGGAAACTGCCGCTGTCGGAATGAAGCTGGAACTGTGGGGCCATGGAGCATAGGAGGGCCGAGAGGCTTCTTTTTTTATTGTTCCATGGTTGCAGGAGTGCAGGGGGTGCTGCTGCAGTGAGTGGTCTGTTTCGGCTGTAAGTAGGACAGCCAGTGAGCTGCTGTTGTGAGGAGGGCACAGCAGGCTGAGTGGCTGATGCAGCATTAATGGTAGCTGCGACCAGGAGGGAGCAGGTCAGTGTGGCTCTCCGAAGCAGCTAATAGGAATGGTGTGGCTGTAGAGAAGAGCGGAGCTGAGCCATTAAGTGCAGAGGGACCTGAGTGGCTGTTTGTTGTTGCTGTGAAGCTGCTGTCCTTGTTCCTTTGAGGGAGGCTAAAGTACTTTGTGGAGCTGCATTTGCTGGTATGGCTCCCTGGGAGAAGTGCAATCCATGGAGCTGCGTGCAGCACTGTGGGGTTGAGCTGGAGGGTAAACACCTGATGCAGAGGACAGAGCGGCAGTTCATGGGGGAGCCATAGACAGAGGCAGCATTTAGACAGGTTGGCTGTAATGTTGTGTGTCCCCTTTTGTTTGGTTGCGATCCCCACAGAGAGAATGAGTCTGACTAAATGTATTTCTTCCCTTTTGTTTTAGCTGCAGTCCTTCCTGGTAAAGGCACTGTGGCCGCAGCTGGGAGGTAGAGGGAGCCTTCCCAAATGGAGCAGTTCTGAAGAAGCCCTGCAACAAGGTAGGAGCTGGGGGGGTACAGTTCACATCTCCGTGGAGCAGAGACTTCAATAATTTAAATTGTTAATAGTATGGTCCTGGAGCAGCTGGATATTAATATGCACTGTGTTTCTTTTAGCAGGTTTAATACAATAAAGGCAGAATACCATCATGTTTCTGCAGTCAAGCCTGTAGGGTAGTAGCTTGCAACTGTCTAGGCATACTGGGACAAGTGACTTGGGGTACCCAGTGATGCAGACAAGCGAGATGGAGTCTGCAGAGAAGAAGGGCTGCATTCTCCACCATGTGTGGCATTTTGGTATTGGTCCACCACTAAAAGACCCTTTACCTTCTCTGTGGTCTGCCAGACCCTTTGGTTGCTGCTGGCGAGGACCCCATGCTGAACCGTTCAAATAACTGGATGGACACATAAAATAAAGAATAAAGGTTTATTCTGTGCAGCAGATGATGAGGACCAGCCCCAGACTGACTGATTCTCAGACTGACAGGCATTACATGGCACTGCCATGCAGTGCAACAGTTTGCTACATGCAGGTTCTAAGTGTTCTTAAAGGGGAAGCAGCTAACAGTAAGCCCCATGCTTAATGTATGCTTCACAGTACAGCAAGAGTGGTTTTTGGAAACTGATTAATGGCGAACTGGCAGAACTTTGAATATTTTATTACAAGGACTGTAACTAATGCCAGAGCCATTCCGTGTGTTTTGGATCAGCATAGTGCCTCCTAGTTGCTATCTTATAAATTTGGGCCTTGAAGACATCGGATTAAAAGGAAGAACTTTCATACAGAATTCAGCACCAAGGCATCACACATGAGACTTTCTTTGCATAGACACAGTATTTAATGTTATATTTATTTATTTAGTTTTTGTTGACCGAGTAAGTGCACTAGACAAATTCTGCCTATTTTCAGGCATGACCCGAGGGAGGGAGATACAGATGAATGTCAACTGACCCTGAACCAGATTAAGCTGTTGGTGGCATTTTTAATGAATGGGGGAAATTTGGCCAGGGCACCGGGGAAATTCCCCTTCTCTTCTCAAAAAATGCCATAGGATCTTTAACATCCACCTGAACAACCAGATGGGACCTCAGTTTAACATCTCATCTGAAAGACAGCACCTCAGGAGTGCAGCACCCCGCTCATGCTGGACTACAGTGCCAGTATTGGGATATTACCCCACTGCCTGGTGTGAGGATAGAACCCACAGCCTTCTGATCTCCCAGCCTCAGAGATGAGTGTGCTACCTGCTGAGCCACTGTCACTGAGCTGTTTTAGCTGTTGCTCACACCACGTCTGCTTCACATTGGGTAATTATGGAGACTTGTATGAGAATTGTATAAAGACTGAATAAGAGGTATAAGATTACCATTTCAGATGCTGGATATTTTTATATGTCTGGTATTTTTATACTTCTGAATATATAGGCCAGAAACACAAGTTTATGGCTTTATGTGCAGCTGGAAGTTGCAGGTTAAACTATAAAGCTTTGTTCCTTATAGCTTCCCATAGAGAAGGGTGTAACTGATATTTCAAGTGAAATTGGTACATAGTTATCCTTTATTTAGCTCTGATTAAGCTTCTTCCAAATCAGAGAAATTGTTTCTTTGAATACTACATAGTTAAATATTGTGCAGATTTTATCATCTTTTTCTTGCTTAAAACTTAACAATGATACACACACGGAGTGGCAAACTAATGTCTCCAACTACAGAGCTGAAAAAGGAAGTTGCAGCAAAAGAAAAAGAAAATAAAAAGCCTGAAAATACAAAACAAGCAAAGATTATAATATCAAGGAAAACTACAGCTAAAAATGAGGCAAAACATCTATTATACAATGGGGTCCTATAATTCTCAAACCTGATTGGCTGACTGGCACCTTTCAGTCATGGTAAATCCTGGCATTACCAACGACAAAAGGTGCCAGTCAGCCTGATCTGTGAAACTGGTGTGACCCCCGACCATGACACTGGAAGTCCACCATCTTGAACCCCTGATACAAACCCCACCTGCACTCCAGTCCCCCCCCAACCGAGCACAAGTAGCCAGGCTGCTAAAGTCATCTCAAACATTTCTGCTCCTTCTAGCACTGCTTTAAAGAAGGGGGAAAGTCTGAAAGTGCTGTTTACTACCCTTGCCACATACCGAGGCCACAGTCAGTGTAGTCATGCTTTTAACAGTAATGCAATGCAGGTCAATGACGGATGATGAGTTTTGTCTTCTCTCCTTCCCAGATCACACTTTCAAAATCACTGCAATACGGGGCAATGGCAGATCGTGGCTTTGTCTTCTCTCCCTCCCAGCTTTGCCACAGATGGTTCCTGGGCCAATTCAGTGTCACAGCACATTAGTGATGAACAGATCCACGATCTTTGTATTATTTTTTTTAAATGAGCCTCTGCCTACTTTGCTCATACATAAACAGTCTTGGAGCTGCAACGCCTCCATCTGGACAGTAGTTCACTTTGCTAACGGAAGTAACAGCACCAGCTTTGTAACAGCCCCTGACAGTTCGCCTTTTTACTGAAGAATGCTGACACAATGCTTCTCTCTCCCTGATGCTCATCTGTCCCACAAAATAAAAGCAAAAAAAAAAAAAAGAGAGAAAGCAGTACAATAAAATTATTAATCATATGAGTGCATCAGTTGCGGGCAGACCTGGGGAAGGGAGATCATACTAAACTGTGCTGATACCATGCCTCTCACTCTCCCAGCTGCTCATCTCTGCTGCAAACATAAAAACCAAAAACAACTATAACAGTATTACTAGAAACATGCAACAGTATCAGTTGGTGGGGGGGCGCACCTCCTCAATATTCCACCTACCAACAGGGACTATATTTTTGGATGCAACAATAATTTAATAAAATATTATTTCAACTGACACAAAACTCTATTTCTCTTTAAATCTTTTATACAAAACTGGAAGGGGAACATTGTATAATCCCAATAAACCACTCCAGGGTGTGGGAGATGCTGGGATTTACCCACGCCTGCATGATTTGGTCACTCGGCAAACCATGCCAGGCATGGGTAAACCCAGCATCACCCACACCCTGTCATGGTTTATTGCTTAAGTATTATAAGATGAGAAAAGCACAGAGAAGTTGTCTGAGAATAAGCAGTCAAAAATTTCTCAAATCTTCAGACATCCGATTAACAAATCATTGACTGCAATAAGTTTAGATAAAGAGCCAAGTATATTGGATAATTCATTAGAGTCAATAAGCAATTTAAATTCACCAAAATTTAGAACTAGGTTATCCCCCAGACTGCCAACACCTTTTATGGAAGGCATTTCATTAGAAGAAGCTGGCAGTAATGCCTTTGATAGCTGCTCCTCATACATTGCCTGTACAGAAAGGACAGATTTTACCACTGGGGGAATTCTTTTCTATGTGAGGATGTACCAAACACAGAGGAACATGATAGGAAACCAATACCAGATAACTGGAATCCCACAAAAACTAAACAAGACAATATAACCTAAGTGATCCATGATAAGCATAAGGTACAACAGTGTGTGTGATCATTAATAACGTCTTACTCTGGGGTGGCCAGCACGAGGCAAAGCCGAGTGCTTCCACCACCTCAGGAGTGACGTTATTACACGATAACACACACACTGGAGTGCCTTATTGCTATTATACAATGGCTCATTGTTATACAAAATAAAAAATATTTAAAACAAATTTTTAGTAGATTTTTAGTGTGGCAGTATATCTTTGTTTCTTAAAAAAAGATAGTGCAAGCATAGGCTCATCCATACAGTGATGCTATTGTGTAATAACATCACTGTCTCAGGCATACACTGACCAGTCAGAGTCTAGCATTCTTTCCTGCCATTGTATAATTTGGATTATACCATTAAAGGATTAAAAAAATGAGCTGCGGATTTCAACCAAAATCTGCACCAAAAAAAGAATAGCAAGCAGAACAATTAGCAGCCAAGAATCTCTGAAATTTTCCCCCATACCCCACAACAGATAGTCATTCTCCCTCACACTAAAGAAGTAGCATGTGGAACCAAAATTATGTATGACAAAGAAGTTTTTACAAATGAGGGAGATTTCACCTCTAGCTCTTCATTGTCATAACAGATATTAGAGATTATAAAGAACCCATATTATGCAAATATAGTTATTATGGAAAATTTATGGGATCTCAAGAAAGAGCTTGCAAATCTCAGAGTTAATGTTTTTTACAATGAAATAATACTGGAACTGTTAAAACAGAACATTCCAAGCTCAAATCCAGAGAAAGAGGAAAACAAGGAATTAATATCAGCCACAAATAAAGCACTACAAGTGAATCTCTCACCTCATTTTTCAAGGGAAACTGAGGATATAGATAAAAAAACTAAAAGTAGAAAGGAAGGGAAAGAATAAAGGAAGCAGCCAAGGGATTAGGAAAAAAAGAATAAGAAAAAATCTATAAATTTGGAATAAGGTGATGACACCACCAGATTATCTAAAAACATATCAGGGACTGTCGGAATAGTTCCAGGCTCTACTAAAGAAATGCAAGAAGTGGTGAAAAAAACTCCCAGCATGCTATAACTTTGGAAAGTGACAAAGAAAGGATGAATATAGAAAAGAGTGAATGCAGCAAGGGAGGAGGAATTGCTAAAATCCAAAGTAATGAAGTAGAAATAAATATAGCAAATGCACAAGCGCTTTATTCTTTCCCCTCAATACAGGGAAATGAAATACAGAAGTAAACCAAAGATATCCGAGGGGAGACTGAGGTTCCTTTATCTTGGCCAAAGGAAAACATAGGTCAACAAATCAACAAAGTAAATGAAAATTCAGACCTGTAACTGGAATACCGAATTGAACTTTATGGGGCATACCCGCTATATCAGAAAACAAATTTGAAATTAACTGATTGGATACTTAAATTGATTAACCAGACAGATGCTATAGACAAATATTATATTACTCACCATCATAGCAAAGAACATCAAGATTGTGCTGATTTATTGTAAAACACAAGCTGCACCAGATATAATATGGCAAAAAGAACTATATGTTCAACTGCCTCACACTATACCAACTATGTTAGATAAACAACAGAATAGACCACTAGATTCTAGAAACTGGTATAATAAGACATTAGATACCATAAAACACTGTATAAAAGAAAAGACTTTGTAATAGAAAAACAAATCTATCTCCATATTTGGCTAGAAGACCTCGGTAAGAGATACTGTGAGAAAAATTAAGGGTGAATTGGCCTCTTTCTTATCCAGAATGTTAGATATAGATATCAACAGCAGCAATATCGAATGGGTTATGATTCATAAACATACAACACCATGCACACAGTTGGACATCACATTTAGGAATCCAAATATAGGCAGATTGGTCCTGAATAAAGCATGTATTCTTGGCCAAATAGATATTCATGTCATGGAAGTTGGAGCACTCATTAGGGAGAAATCTGTCTTAGAAGAAGTTCCTAAATTTGAGTGTCCAAACAAATATACAATTTTAGAATCTTGTAGTTCAAACTGAAAAATAGAGGAAAATAGGGAAGTCACAGAATGTCATAAAACTGACATTGAACTTACTATATCTTGGAATTTAGAGGGTCTGACTTCAAAACTTGCAGATGCAGAGACAATGAAATTTCTCATGACACATGGTATAATGTTTCTTCAGGAAACATGGTTGATGGACCAGAACTCCCCTCTTTTATAGGGATATTCTGGATACATAATTCCTGCCACAAGGACAAAACAAAGTTGTTGACCAAAAGCAGGGATCGCAACTTACAGTATGTCAAAACTTCTTTAAATTTTTTTTTATTTTTTATTTTTTCCTCTTTTTCCTGGCCGGGCCACTGATCTTTATTTGCCCTGGTCACGGCCCCCCAGAGACTTCCACCACCGCCTATTGCTGCCAGGGACCCACGGTCACCCCTGGCTTGCCCCCCAGAGGGCGGGGCCTTGGCCACCTTCGTGGCCACAGAACTATGACTAGTTGGGGTCCCACAGCAACGGCGGTGAATTGAGGACCTCCGGGGAAGGCATCATTCTCTCGTTGGCCCGGCCCACCATTCTTTTCCTGGTTTCTTCCCCCCAGAGGAGGCGGGGACGTGCAATGATGCCAGCGTCTGCCCCGCTTCCTCCCCCCCTTGTTGAACGTCGGCAGCGCGAGTTCTCCCAGCCTCCACCGGGGTCCTCCGTGCTCTGAGTGTTGTCCCCACCCTCCCCCCAGAGAAGGAGAGCTGCCCATCGGATGCTCCATCCTTCTCCCCCCAGCCGGCCCTCCAACAACCCAGGTCGGTTCCCGAACTGGGTCGCCAGCGTCGCAAGCGGAAATCCCACCGCTGCGCCGACGGGCCGGCCCTTTAAATTTTAAGATCACTAAATTAAACTGTTCTCTTAAAACTATTCCTCTATTATTGGTAAATAGTACACAAAATTTAATTTTGATAAGTGTATACATTCTACTGCTAGTTAAAGCAGTATCTATAGAACATAACTGGGAAGAATATAAAAAAAATTATTGGAGAAATTACAATCAGTATGATACAGTTGAAATAATATTAGCAGGAGATGTTAACGCACGAGTATCTAATGAGAATACAATGGCAAATCTGCATTCTTAGTACTGTGTTTAAAAATATACACATTATAAATCCAAGACTAACACAAATAAAAAAATCTACAGACACCAAAGTCAAAAAACAGGGCAAAAATATGTTAAAAGGAATGGAGGATACGTACTGTTGTATCTTAAATGAAAGAATACATGGGGCTCTAGAAGGTGCAATAACATTTATGGGACCAAATGGTTCCTCTTTAATAGATCACATTTGGGTTAATGATTCAGCTATGAAGAAGGTAACAACATTGTCTGTATCAGATCAGGCTTAATCTGTACATTTTCCAATAAAATTAAAAATGTTGATGGTAGCAGGAGACAATACAAGAGGCAATAATAATGGATCACAGGACAATTTTGAGATATTAAACCTAAAGAGAATTAGATGGAAGGTTAAAACCACTGATATATTTAAAGAAATTCTTGACATAGGAAAACCATCTAATAAATGTTCTAATATTCTAACACACACAGATCAAATAGAATATATCTATGACAGGTAGCATGAAATTGATATATATCAGACCTTTATTATTGGAATCAAAGACATTAAAAAAGAAAAATGACACATGGTTCAATCAGACTTGTAGAGCAAAAAAACAGCTATACCAACTTGTAAGATCAGTTAAACAATGTCCAAGTAAGATAAATTATCATAAATTAAGAAAGAAAAAACTATAAGAAGACATCAGAAGCACAAAAATTAAAATGTCAAAAATTCATGTGGTCCAAATTAAGAACAGCAATACAAAAAAAAAAGATACAAAATATTTCGGGACCCTTGTAAGTCACGAGTTTGGTCATCATACACCAACTCTAGAGGCTTCAATAACACCTTGTGTTTGAGTTGCATTTTTTACAGACCTTTACTATTCAGATAAGGAAATATTTTATTTATTTCTCGGATTACAATACCTTTGAGCCAATGGCTCTTTTGCAAAGGTTTTATGTCACAAGATGAATATAAGAAATAAGAAAGTAAATGCTTATTTACAAATATAAATTTGAACCCACAGTACAAATTGAACAGGAACATGGCAGCAAACATACAAAGATCCAAAACTGTTAAGTCTAACAGAGCTAAATTGGGTGAAATATTTACATTAGCTGCCAGGAAGTGGCATTGTCATAGGAATATAATTAATATTTTAAGAACAACTAAGTTCTGTGACTATAGATATAATCCAAAACCAATAGTTATACACAAGAGTTAAATAGTGAAAGTGATATTGTACATTAAAAACAAAAAAGGTCCTGGACCTGACCAAATATTAGGGGAAATATATAAATATTTCACAGAATGGTGGAGTCCTATTTTATTTATAATGTATAACCAAATAGCAGAGGGAGCGGAACCTCCCAAAAGTTGGAGAGGCATTACGATCTACCCTATATATAAGAAAAAAGGTCCACCCCTAGATCCAATGATGTACAGACCAATTAGCCTTATAGCTAACTCACAACAAATGTTCAGTAAAATCATATTAAATAGATTACAGAACTGGCTAGAGGATGAGAAAGTACTCAGCGAATTCCAAAATTGATTTTGCCCAGATAGAGCTAATATACAACTTTGCTATGTCTTGACATATGTAGTAAGGAAATATGTCAAGATTAAGAAATCCAAGCTGTACTGCTGTTTCGCTGATTTCAAATCGGCCTTTGATTCAATCAGCAGAACACTATTGTGGGACAAAATGCAAGCCTACAAAGTTGATAGCACTCTGATTGACATCATTATGATACTATACTCTAGCACCAGGATACAACTACAATATTATCAAAATGATGATTTAACTGAACCTATAAACACAGATGTTGGTGTTAGACAGGGCTATCTATTGGCACCAGCCCTGTTTAACATCTACATCAATACCATAATAACACAGACAACCCGGATTTTCATTCTCTTATAATTCAAAATAAGAAAATACATGTTCTGGCATATGCAGGTGACCTGGTCCTGCTGTTCACTTCCTGCTAGGCCTGCAATGCAAGGTCAAGAACTTAGCGGAGTAGTGTGAAGCAAATAACTTGACTACAAACAAATCTAAAACAAATCTTTTTGTCTTTGGCCATAAACAAAGAAAAGAAATCAAAGAACCAGCAATTTACATAGCCGATGCTAAGAACCCTGTTTTTCCGAAAAGCCATCCTGGTCTTTACAAGTGGATATAGTAAAACACAAAGCTATTACAGCACTGAATGCATTTAAAAGATTTGCTGCGCAATTAGAAAATGGCTTAGTCACAGGATTACTGAAAACTGTGGATACATAAATTCGTATAAGGCTATTGTATGCTACAGAAGTGGGGGGGGGTCTAACACAAATAATATATTAGAAACACAACTAAACAAATTATAGCATTACATGCCATGTGTCCCACCGTCAGTCCCTACTTCAATTTTAAGGTTGGAACTGGGCCAGCTTCCTTTCACGGCTTATGTCCTAGAAAGGATATTAAATTTTACATTACAGCTTTTCCAATTACACAAAGACAGGAGCCCCAGATATTGCATAGAAGAAGAAACTGATTTCAACCATAGAGGCTTTGATACACCAACTATAAAAATAACAGAACAACTTTTCCTGATGGGTTTAGGTACTTTATTATATGAAATATATTGTAGACCATACAGGGATACAGTATATCCTTTAAAATCAAAGAAAGGATAAAGGACACTTTTATTACAGCAGATTGAGAGAAAATGTAGGCATATAAAAATTATACTTGGTGTAGAAAACTCAAAACTAATTATTACACAGAACCATATCTTAACATTTTAATGGGTGTGCATAAATGTAGAAGCATAATAAGATACAAGTTAGAAATGTTTAGAAGTAACTTTACTGTATCTACCCCCCCCAAAAGAAATGACCTGGTATTCAATCAGAAATTTGTAACTGCAACAATAAAGCGATTGATGACCCACAACATGTAATATTATCTTGCCCTGTTTATGAGAAAGCCAGGAAATAATGGCTGGGCCCAATATTATAAAACCTCAGTCTCCCCATACCAAATTATAAATTTACTGTTCAACGCAAAGAATATAAATGTACTAGAAATTTTAACATCTTTTCTGCAAACACTGAAACTTGAACATTTTAGATCTACGGTGTATGTTATTTTAGAAAACATGATTCAGGATGATCTTAAACATAAACATTAGTAATTTGACAAAACAAAGTCAAAGATGCACAGAAGTGTACAGGCTGTCTTGGTTTCTAACTGATCCCAATATGGGATCTTCATTCTGTTTTGAGATGAAAGATTACAGACAAAGGGAAATAAGACATTTAGTTTTGACTCCGGATAAGGTCTGTTTACACTCAGTGAGAAAAATAATAAAATAAATTGTTTGCCCTCTTGAGTTAATTAGAGACAAAGGCAAAGTGTATATTATATAATGCAAGCAATGTTTTCATGTTACAATGTCATTCTTAAATTTGGCTCTGAGTGTACGGTACACAAGTTTAATTCACACTAGGCCTATGGAATATAGAGAATGTAAGCTGTTTTATAGTGGCAATATGACTGTTTCTATATTTTTGTGTATTTATTAAGTCTGATTTTATATTGTAATGACTATTTGTTGAACAATAAAAAACGATTGATTGATTGACAAAAACTGGAGCACAAGGAAGTTAAGTGACTTACTCAGGGTCACACAGTATACAAGTGAGTGCAGATGGGATTCAAACCCAGGTCTCTGGGTTTGAAGGTCAGTGCCCTTAACCACTATGCTATCATGCCTCTTTGGCAGTATCCAAGGTTGGATCTGATGGATTTGACCTCGGATCCATTGGCCAGATCCTAGGTCAGATACCAGCACTATCTGATGGAGGAAAGTTGAATTCACAAAAGCACTGTCCAAGCAACATTACTAAGGATCACTGTTTCTAATCTATTCTCCAGAAAACAGTAATCTCAAGGCCCCAGCTAAATTCTGAAAGGTTATTATTCACTCCTCTTTGATGCCCCAGCCCAGTCCGCTCCCTTCTTTCTGGTGGATGATTCACTGGTCTCTGACTCACCCTCTGCTGTTGCTCACTTCAATTAGTTCTTCACCACCTGTGCCCCCTTTCCCCTTCCTGTGGTCCATCTCCCCTTTCCTCTCCTGTCTCAGCTCTGCACTATTCAGCTAAGGGCTCTCGCTTTCCTCCCATTACTCTTCAGGAAACCTTGATTGCCCTTTCCTCATTCAATTCCTGTAAGTCCAGCCATGATGGGATAGACCCTAAACTCTTCCACATCTTTTCTCTAGCCTTTTCCTCTACTCTTGCCCACCTACTGAACCTCTCCTTCTCACTCCATGCCATCCCTCAGTCCTGGTAGGTTGCCAAGATCCTACTATTAACCAAAGACAAGTGGACTGACTAACAGCCGTAAAAAGCTGAATGACATTGTGGAGGGGATGTTACTTTTTTGTACTGGGGCAACATGTTCTTTTTACTGTTTTTCTTCAAATAAAGAAATCAGTTTTTATGGTATTCCAGTTTGTGGATTCAGTTTTTTACTAGGGATGGGCGGATAGTGAAATGTTACCGAATATCGGATCTAGATATTTTGGTGTCATGATCCAAGCGTGTCGAGGTTTTTGGGTCAGATAATGCAAATAATTAATTGCTTTACTTTAGCAGTGCCATATAATAAAGAATTGATGCTTCACAACATATTTATTTTCTAATTGTTTACTGACTTTATGTTTTAAAAACACTACAAGCAGCTCGATCTCTAGCCAAAATAGAAAAGCTAAAAGGCAAACTTACAGCCACATTTAAGTTACAAAGTAAAGTACAAGTAAAAACTAAAAGTAGTACAGCCCAATGTAACCACAGCAGTACACATAATTTATATTAAGAGAACCCCCCATTGACTCCTAACACAAGGCATACTGCCCGAACTAGCACAAGCTCACAGTCAGTAAGGCAGCTTAATTCAGTGAATGAAACCAGTCCGTATGTTTCTTACCTTAACTTCAAATGTGGTTCACCTTTTCAAAATCTGTGGAGGTTATGCTTCAGGAAAAGAAGCGTATTAGCATTTTCCATGGAGGGTCTTGACCGTCACTTGTTAATGATGTCACCCGTGACACTAAACACTCTTTTGCTTGGGACGCTCGTTGGTGGTGCTGCTGCCAGGTAATGCCTCGCCAATTCAGCCAAAGTTGGAAACTGAGCACAGTTTGTCTTCCAGTACAGCTGTGCATCAGGATTGTTTTTCTTTGGTACTGTGTTCTCGGACATGTATGTCTCTAGCTCAGTGTTGTGTTTTGCCTCTTCCTCTAATGATGAAGCTGTTAAAAAAAAAGCAGTTAAGTATTACCGAGTAACAGTACCAGGAGGCGGGTGTGATTTGAGTCCTATCACCGGGGGAGGGGGTGAAGTAGCAAAATGCTCTAGACTAACAATCTCCATCACATTACCTATGTTTTGTCACCTTGTCAAGCCATTTTAAACTAACTATCACCATAACCATCACCTTTTGTGTTCGAGTTGTTTTATTTCTGTGTGTTTTGTGTTGTGAGTGCTACTCACAATGCCTTATGGAATTTGTGTGAAATACTCCCATTGCCATCTACTAGGGTTGGTTCTCCTTCTCATGTGATTTTGTTTTCCCTCTATCTCCTCCACAAGCTGCTTAACAACAGCTCAAGCAAATGCCTCTCCACTGTCAGTGCGAAAAAAATGTGCTTTATAGTGAGTGTCAACTACAGTAGCTAAAATAACTTCTTTAGAAGACTCGTGTTGCAGCAGTCTTTTGTCCATTGCTGTCAGGAATGCTCTTCTCATAGCTTGTAGCCCAGGGACCTTGATGTTCTCTATCATGTGTTATAATGTAGTGGCTCTGTGTATAATATCAGAGATGCTGACGTTGTCAGCACTTAGGCATTTGGTTTGTTTCAAATGGACGTAACAAACTGCATACATTCTCTGCTAGACTCCACTGTGCTAAATTAAATGTTCAGGTTTCAGATTCTGAGGCATACATGGTTAACACTCTCCTGTGCGCTATTAAGCATTCCAATGTGTAAAAAGAGCTATTCCACCTCGTTGGGACATCCTGCATCAGCCGATGGACTGGGACTTGTAATGCTTTTTGTAGTTCAGTCAGCTTTTCAGTTGCTGAAGATGAATGCTTAAAGAGTGCCACCATTGAGCGACCTGTAGCCAACATTTCCTCCACAGATTTCTGTTTAAAGATAGCATTGTGCACTATTAGCTATAAAGTATGTGCAAGGCAACCCTCACTTGGTATTGCACTTATTCACATAGCTTTCATTATATTCGGGCCGTTGTCTCTGATTACAATATGCCTGGAACTAGCTTTGATTCCCCATCCAACCAAGGACACTCAGAAAATCTTTAGATAAATTTTCTCCTGTATGTCTGTGGCACAGGTGTCTCAATTCTAGCAGTGCTGTTTTCCTATTGAATGATTCATCCACCCAATGAGCTGTAATTGGCAAATAGGAAACAGCTGAGCACTCAGTAGTCCAAGGTTCTCGAATGTGAACTCAAAGGCAATTACATTGTCAATCTCAGACTTCCTCTTAGAGCGTAATTTGTTATACATCTCAGGGATAACTGTGGTAGAAAAATGTTTTCTGGACGGTACATTACTATATATCTTGTCTTCAAACATTGACATTAGTAGTTTAAAGCCTTCATTCTCCATAACAGATATGGGATGTTCATCTAGGGCTATCATTTCAGCAATTGATGTAGTTATTTTTGCTGCTCTGGGGTGGTCACTTGGAAAGGGATTACTTTTAGCAAAGCATGCTTCAATTGTTTGGCATTCTCATTTAAATTTGTTTTTGGGGGGGAGGGTCACCATAGGACATTTCTTGTCTTACTAATTTAAGTTGAGCTTTTTGTGCCAACAGGTCCACAGACTCACATTTGTGCTTGTTCCTGAGATGATTAAGCATACTAGAGGTGCCAGATGTTTTTACTGTAGTGTCATGACTGATGAGAGGTGAGCACAGACTGCATTTTGTTTTACAATCTGTCTTACTGTCAGTAGTGTAATACTGCCACACAAGAGACTTGTTTGCCATGATTGCAGACTGCAGACTTGGACAAAAGAAAGGGCTCACCTCTGTTAATTCAGCCAGATAAAGTTTCACAACTAGAAAAAAGCATGATGACAGCACTATTTGTGGCTAGTTTCATAGTTTCACAGAGTGTTTTTTGGCTCGTTTACATGCATTGACGCTTGCCTGCAGAACCAACACCTTTTTCGCAGCCACAACAATCTGACCTGAACAAACAATGGAAATCCGACTGGGCCGGTTCAAAGCTCACTTCCTTAAATACCGGTCAGGGCATGACATTGGGTTGGGTCAGATATCTGCCCATCTCTACTTTTTACAGCCGTTAGTCACCCCTCTTGTCTTTGGTTAATACTCATGTTGAGCTTTTGGTATGAGGCTCCAGTTGGCATTTTTCTGAGCTGCTCTGTTTTGTTTTTTTGCTAAGATCCTACCTGTGCACAAAGAGGGTGTTCCCACCTCATCTTGTAACTTCTGGTCTATCTCTCTCCTCCCCTTCCTTGAAAAGCTACAGGAAAAGCTAGTCTACTCCAGGCTGGCTGACTTCTTTTCCTCCTCAAAGGTCATTTCACCTTTCCAGTGTGCTTTTAAGAACCACTCCACCGTTTCCTCCTTGCTGCATGTCACTGATTCCAGCCTTTCTGGGATGGATCAGGGACACATCAATGAAGTTATCTTTATCAATATGGCCAAATTCTTTGAGTCATTGTCCCACCTTCTCCCCCCCCAACAAGCTTAGCTCTACTGGCCTCTCAGCTCCCATTATTGATTGGTTTCACTCCTACCTCATGGGTTGTCAACAGTGGGGACAGATTACAGGAGCCCTGTCCCCCTCCCTTCCTACCCAAGACAGGGTCCTGTAGGGCTCCATCCTGGGTCTCATTCTCTTCCCTATAGTCCTCAATTACCTGTCCTCTGCCAGTGTGAACTCATAGATGCACATGTATGCAGATAACACAGTCATCTACTCCTCTGCCCCTAGACCATAGCTGTGGAAGGCCTGCTCCAGCAAGACTTCCATGATGTACTGCACTGGTTCCATGCTGACCAATTCCAGGTCAACATCAAGAAAACAAAGACCACAACCTTTGCAACCAGCCAGAAAATGACCAGGCTCTCACAGCTACCTGCCTTCTCCATGCTGGATGGCACACCTCTTGAAGTTTTCCCTGCTATCAAGTACCTTGGTGTGTTGACATATAGCAGGCTAGACTTCTCTGCCCACATTGATGTCATCCACACAAGCTGCTCCCCAAACGTGATGCCTTGTATGGCAATAAGGTCTGCCTTGCTCCTGTGATCCACCAGGATTCAGAGCTGGTCTCCAAGATAGTTCTCCTGGTCTTAAACTATGCAGACATGGTCTATGACGCTGCATCCTCTTCTTTCCGCACCAGACTGGATACCCTCTGCAATGCTTGCTATTATTTTGCTACAAACTCACTCTGTCGTACTCATCACTGCTCTCTCTGCTCCTCCCTTGCTATCCTTTTACTCCTCTCTCTTTGCGAGTTCTGCTGCGCTTCTTTGATCTCTAAATACTGGTTTGGGTCCCTCCCTCCCTCTCACTCCTCTCTCCCATCCACTCCTCCTACTCCTACTCTCTTCGCTCAAGAGACCATCACATCTCCTCCCTTCCCCATCCTTATTCCTCTGCTGGAAAGTTTACCTTCTCCTATTGTCTTCCCTCTTTCTGGACCCTGATCCCCTCATCAGTCCACCTCCCCCTCTCACTTCCTACCCTTAGACACCAGTTAAGACTTCTCCCTGCTCCCTTCTGCTCCTGCCAAGCCCCCCACTTGATCTTCACTCCACCCTGACCTTCACTCCTCCTAGTCCCCCAACCACATGTGATTTGTGGCTCTTACCTGCATACTGTATGTTCCTGTTTTACTCATCTGAACTGTCATTACACTTGCACTTTTGTACAGCACTATGCACTTACCTTGTAAATGTCTTCTGTGTATGCTGCTCAGTGAGCTATTTTAATGGTACAGTTGTCATGGCATAGTTCACCTACTTGATCGTCATTCCATGACTGCACCATGTAATGTATTCTCTGCTTCTGCATTTCTTACTGCTTGATGTGTTTCTGTTCTCTGTATTGCTTGATATATTTTTGAATTCTGTTCTCACCTTTCCTATTCTCCCGAGTCACACCTGGAAATTAACCCTGGTTCAGTATTCCTTTCCGGGTTACCAATTTTAAATAAATAACTCAAGAAATCAATCAATAAATAAATAGATACATTTTGCAGTGTCAGAAAATCCTGCCAATAACCACCTGATATAAAATGGGAGTTTGCCAAGGGACAGCGTAATTCATTTGTATGCCAAAGGATTGCTACTCAAGTAAAGGGAGAGTTTGCCAAGGGTCTGGACCAATACCACTTAATCTTCCATGAGTTGGGGTGGGGTCACTATTTGGGACCACTTAGTGGTCCATCTGAACACAACAAACTGTACAATTCATGCCTAGGATTAAATCTGTTAGTGAATTAAAGTTGAAAAGTTTACAACTGACTTTTTATCTGCTATGTTGGTTCTTCTTACTTCAAGCAAGAGTTCAGGACAGATGGCTAGGAGTGCAGATTCCTGTTGGAGGAGATGAGAGACTTACAGTTACTATTGTCAAGGGTACACAATATTCCACCAAGCACTTGGAAGGTTGTATTTAGGAGGTTCCCTCATTACCTCCAATGATGTGGCACCAAAAAGGTGACAAAAGTCCAGTCACATTTCTCAACAGGCAGCCCCCTAGATTGCTGCCCAGGAAGGAACCTCTTGAGTGGGGCACCATGCTAACAAATAACCAAAAACTGTTAGTGAAACCAGGGCTTCCAGCCCAAAAAACAAAGACTCTGCATGAAACCAATACTGTGATTGTTCTCAATTGAATTTAGGCTTAGGTTTCCTTGTGGACAGGGGGTGGTGGCTACATGGGATTGTTCCAGCGTGATCCTCCCACACTCCTGCTCAGTGGGAATACCCCCTCACCTCTTTTTCCTTCAAGTATCTGTCAATTCACAGTGAGAAGCCCATTAAAGTATCAGTTAATTCCAACTACACCTGAAGTCTACTTCAAAATGTCCACTACTTGTTCTGTGAAGTAATGACATTTCCCTGGAATTTTCTTTTTTTTTTAATAATTTACTGTGCTTTATGCTCCCATGATGCTCAGCATGCACTGCCAGCCTGTCTGTCACCCAGCCCCATCATCCACTGTCCCTGGAACTTACCTTCTGACCCTACAGGGTCCAGTGATTATTATCCAGTGATAATAGTGACCCAAAATGAGCAACTACAAATATAGTGACTCATTTTGGGCGCTATTATTCTGGGCTACCCTGCACAATAGCGAGTGTATAGGAAAACGACTGTGGGGAAGGGCAAACAGTGGGGGGGGGAACAGTGAGGGGAAGGGGAGGGACAGGGAAGGAGTTTTAGGGGACAAGTGTACCTGCTGCCACCGAGCTAGCCATGTGGCATGGTGGTGTGGGTGGCTAGCTGTGGCACAGGTACTGGGTTCAGGACTGGAAGCGAGTACATTTTGCCACTGCCTGTGGCTGCAGGACTTAAATTTTGCCAAAATCCAAGTTTTGCCCCCTCCACGACTTGCACCCCCCTGGAGTTGAGAATCTTAATTCAGTGGGAGTGCGAGGTACACCCCCCACACGCACACACAAAAGCACTTTTTAAAAATCCGATGTTGGGTCGCTGAAGTGTATATTGCTGATTTTCTTTTTGGTGATATACACTCACCATAATAGCGTTCGCAGTTTTGAAATCACTATTATGACATGAACCCAGGGCCCCACAGTTTGTCCCTGGTGGTGGACCCCTGGGTACCCAAAGCCAGAAGGAGTTTAGCTTGGGTACAGGTTGGGAGCCCAGTGAGTGGGTGTGGGTCACAAGCCCAGTGAGTGGTGTGGGTTGAGAGCCCAGTGAGCAGGTGTGGGTCAGGATCCCAGTGAGCAGGTGTGGGTTGGGAGCCCAGTGAACTGGTGTGGGTCAGGAGCCCAATGAGTGATTATGGGTTGGGAGCCCAGTGAGCAAGTGCGGACCGGGAGCCCAATGAGTGGGTGTGGAGCCTGCGAGGAGAGGAGACTTTATCCTGCAGGCTGGAGGATTTTCCTATTTTCTGTTCCCCTCTCCTGGGCATCTCATGGGCTACAACCAGAATGAACATCTGCATTGCAAATATGTCACATCTTCAGTCAGGGGGCACCTGCCCACCCATTATGCCCCCGCTTGCGCTGCCACCTGTAGTCACGTAAGTGGCATTACTGCCACAGAGTGCACTGATGTTCCTCCCGGGAGAAGGAGAGCATCCTCTGGGATACTCGATCCTTCTCTTCCCGGCCAGCCCCTGACAATTTGGGCTCACTTCTAAATCCATATTGCTGGCATTGCAAGCAATAGTGCTACCATTTCCACTGCACCAACAGGCCAGCCATCCCTTGAATTGTCCTCCTTTCATCGACATAAATATAAAGTTTCTGTGAAGATTCAGATGGAGATCTCCTGCTTCCTAATTCTCTGACCCATCCACATTGCTACTGTGCTACACTAATATGCAGAATGTAAGCTTGCAGGGGTGTGGGGTGTTCTGCAGGGCAGGGAAAGTAATACTAACATTTTACAAGACCCTGGTCAGGCCCCACCTGGAGTGCTGTGTACAGTTTTGGAATTCCCAGTACAAAAATAACATTGAGGCAGTTGAGTGGGTCCAACACAGGGTCACCCAAATGATTAGCGGTTTTGGGGGGGCAAGAGGTCAATGCTAGTTGACTTTGTTAAATGTGCGATCATCCATAAGAATCGTGTGGCAGCTAAAATCCTGGGATTCGTGCAGGATATCCTGAATACATGGCCTGTGGGTACCAACTTGCATGTCTGCATGGACAATGACACAAATGTGGTTAGAGTAGCAACCAGTGGGCATTTTGATGGCCTCCATTTTTTTATTCCACATACTCAATCTGGTGGTCAAAAGTGGAGTATCTGACATCACAGTCTGAGGCAGCCAACACTGTGGCCCATTTTCACTATTTGATCAAGGTCTGCAGCTGACATCTTGTTTTTGCACAGCATCACCTAATACCAGAAGTTAATATACTGTGGCATGTGTCCTACGTTGTACTCTCACATCTCCTTGAGTACAGTGATCCAGATGTGAGACAAGACTAAGATGTGGACCAAGCAGGAAAGGGATCTTGGGGTTGTCATCTCTGATGACCTCAAGGTAGGGAAACAGTGTGACAAGGCAGCAGGTAAACCAAATAGGATGCTGGGATGGATAGGCAGGGGCATCACCAGTAGGAAAAGGGAGGTCATAATTCTGCTATACAAGACACTAGTGAGGCCCCACCTGGAGTACAGTGTACAGTTCTGGAGACCATGCCTACGTAAGGACATAGACAGGGTAGAGAAGGTTCAGAGGAGGGCAACAAAGATGGTGCATGGATTGCATCACAAGTCTTATGAAGACAGGTTGAAGGAACTGAACATGTACTCCCTGGAGGAGAGGAGGAGGAGAGAGGGATATGATAGAGACATACAAGTATCTTACAGGAGGAACAGGTGCAGGGAAAACACTATTTTTAGCCAAAAGATGTTCCAGGACTAGAGGGCATGGGATGAAGTTGGAGGGAGGACGATTCAGAGGAAGCATGAGAAAGAATTTCTTCACAGAACGGATGGTGGACAAGTGGAACACCCTGCCAGAGGAAGTGGTGGGGCTGAAACAATCACAGGATTTAAGAATGCATGGGATGGACATAAAGGAATTCTAGAGGTCAGGGGTAAGGGGCAACAGACTTCTAGGAAAACAAACTGAACTTACTAGCTCAAATGGGCAGACTGGGTGGGCCATAGGCCCTTATCTGCCGACTGTATCTATGTATCTATGTATCTATGTGAGTGATATGAGTATGACATGACAACAAAATCAGCACTAGACTGTTCATACACTGGGGCAGTCCTCAACCACCATGACTGGGATTGACACCAAACACGGAGAAGATATTGGTCCTATTCAAAAGGAGGACCTGTGATATCAGCACTGTGTCTGTATCACTCAGTCAAGTAGTCCCTGTGGTGCAGACACTGAAAAAATCACCGATGCTGTTTTTTTATCTAACCAAGATTTAGGTAAGTAGATTGGTAGATTAGGTAGGTAGGTACCATTTATTTTTCACCAGGATAAGCTTATTAGGACAAGATCTGTTTACAAAATTGTCCTAAATAAGGCTACAGTAGTTACAAAATATAAAATTGTAACCATGACAACACAGTATACAAACAATGAAGACTGACATACATTCTGTAACAGTTTGGTAATTAGATTTTTTCAACATTTTTTAAGTAGGAAGGGAGTTAACTTCATGCCATAGTAGCACAGAATGAAAAGGTCAACTAGCCAAACCTTGAATTAACTTCCGTTATGACTAAGCCTCAGTGCTTAACATCTCTTAATGAAGACATAGTTTGCAAACCTTGAAGTCTGTCAAACAGGTGACAAGGTTTCCAGCTGTAAAGGACAAATGTACTTCCTAAAACTAATATTATTTCTTTAGAAAGTCAACTTTTCTGTTATTTCTTTGTAACCATGGCACCGTATATCCAAGGGCTACTATCCTGCCTGGATGACCACAAACCAGGTTGAGGGACCTAGGTTCCCATTTTGAACTTAAAACTGGTTCCCAAGATCCCATTATTGTGCAGTGCCTCCACCAAGAGTATACTTTTAGTGGGCCTGAATAAAACCTGTTACAACCCCCTGGGACGCTGTACCCACCCACAATACCATAATGTCACCCCACACATGGAACAATAGCCAAATCCCCACATTTAAACATTTTAGAAGTATTGATTCTCTCTAATAACATTCTCACACACAAGATTTATAAAAATCAGTTAACCAACAATTTATTTACAAGGATCAGGATGGGTGAATTGGAAGTAGAGGTTAAGCAAACAGTTTTTGAATGGTATTTGAATAAATCAGTAATTGGATTAGGTTTAGATCTTCAAAAAAGAAAATAATCATTCCTGCATTTTAAATTCAGACATTAATCACAGTGGACACCCACCAACCTTCTGATGTATTTACTCTCTCTGTCTGTCTGTCTGTCTGTCTGTCTACTTCTGATTTTAACACATCACACTACCCCCAAACTGGTATCAGTCTCTAGTCCAGATAAGGACCCTGCAATCCTGTACTTCTGGGGACCCAGAACCAAATAATTAAGTTGCAGGCCTGATGCAGTTGCGATGGCTGGCATTGGGGCGCTTAAAAGAAAATCAGATTAGGCTATGCCTGCTTTAATCTTTAACTGTAGCAACAGATAATCCCCCAACATGGAGCTTGGGTTCTATTTACTGAAAGCTTGACAAGCACATCCTTAACTATTTACAGTTCTCATTCAAGGTGGCAGAGGTTGCTCTGCCTACTCACAGTTTGGCAGTCCTCATCGGGTGTAGAAAGGTAGATGTGATTTGTGCAGTAGCTTTAGCTGAAGTGCAGGCCGAAGCAATGACTGACCCCTCTTTTAAACAGACTCTTGCAGCTTGCAGGCTGGAGATTTCTCAGCTTCTTGCAGAGGTCCACTTTCTCTGGGCTTGAAGTCATATCATGGTTTCTTTCTGGAAACAGACCAGGCTGGGACCATGTGGAGGAGTTGTGGGATAACAGATGGACCAGACACAGAACTTCAGGTTTAGCACACAGTCTCTGTGTAATGTTTATTTAAAACATGGGAGATAACCTTAAACAATGGCATATCCCTTTTTCAATACATCAGTTGCAGCAGCAGACTATGCATGTTCTTCCTCTACACTTAGTCAGCACCTACTGACCCACTGATCTAGCTTTCCTGTGGAAATGAACTACTCCCTATGTTGGTCTTGTGTGTTTGGGAGATGGGGAGAGCAAGAACAAAACCCCCAAATAAGCTAAACACAAAGAACCTCAGTGCAGAAGCACTGAAGCAAGGGTTTCCCCACAGGGCTTTGGCAATAAAGCCAAGTTTTAAAGAAACACAACATCACACACATACCCCCATAATGCAAAGCATCATGGGATGTACATGCAAATCACTATGATATTTTAGGCTGGTTCAGCTTAAAGCAGGAATGCATGGTGCCAAAGGACCTCTGAAATATTTCTGTAATTTACATGCATTTTAAATAACACAGCTGGGGTTTTCTGATATATCTACCCTGGTAACTTAATTTTTAAAATACAGCCCCCCTAGTAAATGTTTACCTTTATCAAAAACATCTAGTGCCATGGTATTTTCAACATTTACAAGTTTCATACACATAAGTCATATACATAAAGGTATTTTATAACATAGTATTATTGCATACTAAATCCAACAATGAGGAACACAGCCTGTTGTTTTATATCAGTTCGGAGGTCACCACAATAACCTCCCTGTACGAGGATCTGAGAGGGAAAAGGAAAATTATTTATTTATTTAATTAGTTTTTGTTTACCAGGTAGGGGCACTAGACACAAGAGTGACTATTTTCAGGCCCAACCCGGGAGGTTACAAGGTACAGGTAGGCAATTAGGAAACACATAACAATGAATAACAGATTTAATACAGTACAGAATACAAGGTTACAGCAATTACAGTGGATAATATGTTTACAGAAGATGCAGGTGCAAAAAAAAAAATCCAGATATGGTAAAACAAAGGGCAAAATACCAGATAATTCAAGTTTAAGTGCAAAGGCAAATAGTGCCTGACATGGCTGAGAAACAGGATGTTAACAAAATACAGTAACTAGAACCATATTCCCAGAGTAAATAGAAACAAACCCAGTCAAAGAGCTAGCACGGGAAGGGCAAGTAAGTAAGATGAGGGCGGTGGGGGGATTGGTGCGATAGGAGAGGTAAAAGAGACAAGAGTCTGAGTGAGCCCAGGTAGGGTAGACTTAGGATCAGGGGATGAAGGTGGCAGAGACAAGTGGTTTAGGGAGGGTTGAAACTGGTACAAGGGGCTTAATTCTTCAGAAAGGACTGCTGCCACTTTCTGAAAAGTACATGACAGGGTACACTATGGACATCCAGCGGTAGGGAGTTCCAGTAGTTTGGACTTATAATAGAGAAAGCGCCAGAACCCTTTGTTATTTTAGCCAGAGGCACTTGTAACAAAGACCTCTCAGTGGGCCGTAGCCCATAGGAAGATGTTTGATGGAACAGCATGGAGGCGAGCTCAACAGGGATAGCGGATCTGATAATATTATCTGTCAAAGACCCTAGTGCGAGGAGACAGTGAGCTGAAGGGGAGAGCCAGTTAAGATCATAGTAAAGCTGACAGTGATGCGTTAGGTGTGGGGACGATGAGGCAAAATGACAGATGTTGTATGCCATGTTCCATTTCTTCAGGGCAGTGTTTGTAGCATTAACATATGTAACAGCACCATATGTAAGTGCAGGAAGAAGGATGCCCCGGGCAATAGCCAGTCTAGCTAAAGGAGTGAAAAATGGCTCGTCCTGTAGGCAATGCCAATTTTGGTATGAACAGATTTCAGTGTGAGCTGGATATGGAGGTCAGAATTCAATGACTCATCAAAACAATTCCAAGATATTTGAAGGAGCTGACCTTCTCAAGACCAGTGCCATCAGGGCCCAGGATCCTAAATTGGTCATGGCATGTTTTTAGTTTGCTCCCAGATCCAAAAAGCATAGATTGCATTTTGCCCACATTGAGTAACAGCTTATGTTTGGAGAGCCACTGCTTAAAGAGGACACTATAGCATAGTCAGGAAAAGGGAGTGGGAGCCCACAGGTGGCCAACCTTATGGACTGGAAATTGCAAGGATACATTAGGCTGAGAAATAGAAGAACTGTTGCAACAGATTTAAGTAAAGGTCAGTTCTCAAGAGTGACAGGATCTCCCTGCAGACCAGGGCCAGTACGCCTCAAACACCCACGTCTAGGCTATGTCGCTCAGGGGGACACGCATATGGCAGTGACTTGACTGGTGGCACACTACCAGGCTGACTCCCAGACTGATTTAGGACAGTCTCTCTTTTCAAGTCAGGAATTACAGTTGCTTCATGTCATCACAACCACTTCGAGCAGGTGGCCCGTGTGACAGACATGGTCCTTTTGCCAGTCAGGTCAGAGTCTCAAAGCAGGGGTGCATTCCCAATAATTTATGGAGGACCCTCACTCCTCCACAGAGTGAAGGACTAGAGCTTAAGGCATGGCTTCCAATGCTGATCACAGGAAACAGTCTCTTTCTCTTTTACACATTGCAGCACATTCATTTAGTTTGGCTTCTCCAGCCACACAGGTAGCACAGCTGTTGTGGCTCTCTCATAAAGCTTAGTCTTTTACGGTAGCCAGATACAAGTACTGGAGCTTAAGGCAAGACTCCCGACCACATTAAGCACATACAGAATTGCAGACAATTCACTTTACTTTCTCAACAGGTCATTGGCCAGCTGGCGTTTAGCAGCTCCAAACAGAACATCACATCACAAAGTCCTCTCAGGCAACTCCAGGCAAAGCTCTGACCTCAGGATACTTTCCCTTTCATTCCTTTAGGCACATTAATCAGTCACATCACTCATTTTACAAACACAGGACCCTTTTTTGGTCATTCAAATAAACTGACGTCCACCCTATTCTTGGTACTGATCAAATGCAGGGTGCAGCCAGAACTTGAGCTCCTCTTGACTTTCTGGCATCTGGCCCCCAAGCAGGTCTCCAAATGACTTGTACATTTAAGTAGAAGTTTACTCACTCAGGATTTAACATTGCAGCTTTCGCTAATCTGAAATCACAGGCTTCATCAACCTTTGCACTGCTGAGGCAGAAATGTTCACGCAGCCCTCTCTCAACTGCAGGCAGACACCTTGCAGCTCTCTCACAGCTGAAGTTAGTTCAGGTTTTCTTCTCCACATTTTTCCAAAATGTGGAAAGGCAAAAACTAATCCTGGGGGACAAATATCTGACCACCCCTAGACCAGCGACTCCAATTTCTTTCAGTCACATTTCTCTTGGCAGAGGCCAGAGCCCCCTTCCCTGCAGAGGAGCTTTCACTGAACTGACTAGGCCCATTCTCTCTGGCAAAGGGCCAGAGCCCCCATTCCTGTGGAGGGGCTCCCACTGAACTGAACTCAGCACTAAGTCTCTTGGGCTTTTGGGAATATTCTAAGGCTCCTGATTGGCTGATTCAAGTGTCTCTCCCAAAAATGAACATTTATTAGGCCTTCTCGATGCCTGATAGGCTCCTTATTTGGGTGCCTAAATTTAGTCCCTGCTTTTCCCCCACAAGGCTCTGGCATACTCTCATAAGGCTCTGCAATAAATCCTGGCTTTCCAATTGGCTGACAGGCTGCAAATATGACTACTAACATTTACAGTCCCCATGCAGTCCACAGAAGTCCCAACTTTAAAATTCTGATGCAGCCAGTATAAACATTTCATTTGTTCCATTGCCCCACTGTTCACAAGCAGTAACTGTGCCCTCTTAAGCGCTTTCATAATTTTACATTTAACTGTTGTCCTTAGCCTGCCGCTGCTGCTGAAATATGTAGTCCCCTGGCAGCAGACAGGCACCCTCATTAATATTCATGGTCTCTCATCCATATTCATGAACCCCACACATAGCGCTGTTGGCACTCTTTATTTAAAATGTCTAAGGGCCTCTTAATGGCTTTGTTCTGGTATCCGGTCCCTGACCAGCTGCCTACAGGGACCAGAACCGTTCAGGAGCCATTTGTTTTACTGCAATTGTGGTAAGAAAGTATGGAGCCCTTTTGCACATGCCCAAACCACCCACCCGCCTTGATGCAACCAGGAGAGAAGGTGGTGACTCCACAATGCTTCTGCAGCCCCACTGTGGGCAAAATATGCTGGAGCTGTTCAGTGTCCCCTAGGGCACATCAGGACTCAGGCCAGGTGGTGGCGAAATGCAGCAGGAGATCGGGGAACACCAAGAGACAAACAAGCAGCCGGGTGGTATGGGGGCAATTAAGGTAAGCCGCACGGTGAGGTTACACTTTAAAAAGTCAACTTTTACCTTTTAAATTGGAGGTAATTTTTCTTTTCCCTTTGGTTAATTAGAAGATATTTTTATCTGATGTTAGTAGATGTGATGTGTGGAACAGCACTCTGCCTGGTAGCTGACATAGCAAGCTCTGTTCCTCCTGTTATACTATCATCAAAATTGTGACCTGTGACAGCTGCTTAGAAGGAGCCACTTAGTAGCAGCCTGGTCAGTTGCCTGCAATGTCATTGTCAGTGAGGTCACAGCGCTGGTGATGTAATGGGAGGAATAGAACTAGATATGTCAGCTGCCAGACAGAGTTCCCTTCCACACATCCAATATAATGCTATCACATAGCAAGTCTTCTAATGAGCAAAAGGAAAATTAAAACTGTTTTGGAAATAAAAAGTTACAACTCAATACTTCTTAAAACTTGAAAGATTTTCCTTTGTGCTATTTTTGTTCTACTAGCTATTTTAAGGGTTGGGCAAGGTTCCACACGAGGTGGTAGTCCTTATCGATTACATGATAAATGAAATTCTGAGTCTGTTTCCAGGCTGTGACAATAAGGACTGCATTTTCACCACAATGTGTGACCTCTCTTTCATATGCAAGGCCCATGCGACTTGCAGTGATGAGCCACAGGGTGACAGCTTCAGCAGCAGCTATGGGCAGACTTGGAACTCAGATACAACATGTGATGGCTAGTAACAACAGTTGTACAGCACATGGGGACCCAGAGCTTTACACATCCAGTCATCAGACTGCAAATACAACCTCCCAACCTTGAAAAACAATGTCCTGAAATCTGTGTCATACAGAATTAGCAGCAGATGATACAAATGAATGATAACCAAAATTACAGTTAACAAATGTTTTCAAGACAATTCCTTGGTTTGAACGTAGATTAACCTGAGGATCCCTAAATTCAAGTAAATCTGATAAAGGCGATAAATTCCAAGCATAAATAGCTTGGTGGATCAAGTTACTAAAAGCATAGTTAAACTTTAATTTGGGGGACAGCCAACCCAGAGAAGTATACAAAACACAATGGTGTGTTAGCAAAGGGGCGCCAAGGACGGAGTGACAAATATTATTATAGGCCACACTCAGAACCCTACCCTTCCTTACTCCCAGATTATAATATAATGGGGAGACATAATCAAGATGATACCCTTTATTTGACCAACATAGATGTTACAAAAACAAAACAGCGCCTAAACTTTCAGACCAACCAAGTCCTTCCTCAAAAGCATTTCCCAGTTGTTTAGAGAATCACATTCTGTTAACACCCAGATCATACATAAAAAAAAACAGAAATAATTCTCATTGGTTTAAAAGCCCTTCTTTTAAAAACAGCAGACACTGAAATTAAGGACACAGATTCTACCAGTCTGCTACTACTGAGAAACCTTCCAAGGTCAAATGTCAGCAGAAGCAGATAACATGCATACTCGAGCAGAAAGTCCCACTATGAGTGTGTTATAGGAATACATTCTTAATTAAAAGCAATACCTTTAGATGTAATACCCACATAAGTATATGTTAAAATGTAATAGTGTTGTATGTTAAAAAACTATAAACCAGAAATTTTATACATATGGAAATATGAGGGTATAAAGAAAAATTCCCTAGTACGAACAACTGTTTCATACATTTATACACTATTAAACCTATCTGGAGACATTTTCTAAACTATACTCTCAACCAGTTAAACTCCATAAACATTAAAACCTTCAGCGATATAACAATAGTGTTTACAAGATTATATAAATTATCAGAATTAGTGCCAAAAACAAATCTCTCAAGGACCCCCTAGAAAATGAGTTAATGTATCCTACAATGTTTAGAGTTCACATAATTGAATTACTATATGTACAGTAACAGTCTTTGGAATCTGACTAAAAACGTGATAGAATTAAACCTTCTTCCAAGGGAAAAGATAACTAGTAGAAAAAAAAGTATATATCCATTATGAATGTGAACCAAGAGCCCACACACACACACACTAACTCATCTGGCAGAACTTGTTCTTACACTGAATGCTGTTTCTTTCAATAACAGTTTTTTTCAGCAGGTCAGTGGAGTTGCCATGGATAAGGTCAGTGGAGTCGCCATGGGTACTAAGATGGGTCCCAGCTTTGCTAATCTGTTTGTGGGTTGGGTGGAGGAACGTTTTTTACTCTCATTCACAGGGATTGTGCCTGAACTCTACAAATGCTACATAGATGACTGTGTGAGGGCCACCTCCTGCTCCAGGGAGACCCTCCAAGTCTTCCTTGACAAGTTCACCATGGCCCATCCTTCCCTTCAATACACTGTTGAAGCATCCTCCTCTACGCTGCCTTTTCTGGATATCCAACTGTCAGTACAGAACACTGGTCTGAAGACATCTGTTTATTATGAACTCACTGACTCTCACAGTTTCCTCCTCCACAGCTCCTTCCATCCTAAACATGTCAAGAATGGCCTGCCTTATTCACAGTTTCTTAGACTTCGCAGGTTATGCAGTGAAGAGGATGATTTTGCTGAGCAGACCCAAATAATGCAGTTTATTTATCAACATGAGATACCCTAAAAGCACAGTGGACAGAGCACTCTCCTGGGTCAGTAACATGCCCCGTAATCTTGACCCCTGCAGGAAGGAAACTGTCACACCAGAACTACAGCGAATTCCACTAGTGCTTCCTTTCCATCAGAGCACACCTTCTCTTCACCGGATCACCATCAGTAACTTTCCAATTTTGCAGACAGACCCTAACATTGGTGCTTCCTTTACAGAACCACCTATTGCCTCCTTACTAGGCCTTGTTAATTAGTCTCCACCTGGGGACTTCTCTAGCTCTTTCACTCCTACTCTGATTTATCTTTCCCATCATCACCTTTTTGTTTCATAGATTATCTCTTAATCTTGTCATTTATCACTTCTTCTCCCTGAGCCTCCCCTTTTCTCTTTCCATATGTGTGTGTGTGTGTGTATATATATATATGTGTATATATATATATATATATATATATATATACACCTTATTTTCTCTTCCCTCTACAATAAATTTTTTTTTTTTTTTCTCTGTTAGATATTTCCTGAAGAAGGCCTAAGGTCGAAATGTAGATTTTTAACACCATTTTCTATTTTCAGTGTGTATTTAATAAACACTTTTGTTTTGCTTTTAGACCACATGCTGACACAGTGCCTTGTTTTTGTTTTTACCTGAATATAAGCCTTTCCTCAATACAATATAACCACAACCCCAACCCTCCACTTTATTTCCCCAATCCCTCCCTCCACACACAAACCCCTTTCCCCACAAAAAACATCATCACCCTACCCCAACACACATACAAATGTGCTCTACCCAGCACAAGACAACCCACCATTCCCTTACCCCCCTCCCACACCCCTACATTTTAGGAGAGAAATCAATATGTAGATAACCAGTTAAATGGACTCTATGAAAATAAAAACAAAAAAAAAACAACACATTGAAGTCTTATAGATACATAGATACATAGACAGTGTCGGCAGATAAGGGCCTATGGCCCACCCAGTCTGCCCCTTTGAGCTTGTAAGTTCAGTTTGTTTTCCTAGAAGTCTGTTGCACCTTACCCCTGACCTCCAGAATTCCTTTATGTCTATCCCATGCATTCTTAAATCCCGTGATTGTTTCAGCCCTCACCACTTCTCTGGCAGGGTGTTCCACTTGTACACCATCCGCTCTGTGAAGAAATTCTTTCTCATGTTTCTCTGAATCGCCCTCCTCCAACTTCATCCCATGCCCTCTAGTCCTGGAACATCTTTTTTGCTTAAAAATAGTATTTTCCTGCACCCTGTTCCTCCCTGTAAGATACTTGTATGTCTCTATCATATGCCCTCTCTCCCTCCTCTCCTCCAGGGAGTACATGTTCAGTTCCTTCAACCTGTCTTCATAGGACTTGTGATGCAATCCATGCACCATCTTTATTGCCCTCCTCTGAACCTTCTCTACCCTGTCTATGTCCTTACGTAGGTATGGTCTCCAGAACTGTACACTGTACTCCAGGTAAAGGTCTTGTTAAATGTATATCCTTTGAAGTAAAGGTGTGTGTGTGTGTGTGTGTTTAAGTTTAAGTAGTGTTATGTGTCATAACCCCAAATCGATGTTCATGCCATCTGCCACCATATTGAGAAGTAAAATAAGCCTGATCTCAAAAGTCTGTCTCCGATGTGTATTTTTGAATGTCCTTTTAGTACCATTACTGACATATCTGAGCTGGAGTGATCGATCTGATTGAAATGTTGTCCCACTGGTTTGTCAGTCATCTTCATATTAATAGTATGTCTGTGTGTGTTCATTCTAGTGTGGAGATGTTGACTTGTCTCTCCAACGTACCCTGTATGTGGACATCTCTTGCATTGAATGAAATAAAGAACATTCCATGATGCATATGTATAATTCCCCTGTATCCTGAATTGTTTGTTTTGTGATGTAACCACACAATCCGAAGTGGATATGAGCTCACATGTCCTACAAATACAAAAGCTATGTGTAACAAAGAAGGGGAGCTGACCGACTACCTCTTTGTCTTGTAAGTCACACAGGAGTATTTCTACTTTCTGGTTGCTAATACCCCTGAGGCCCCTGTAACCTCACAACTCTGACCTTGTCCACATATAGTGCAGTCCAGTTGGTGCCAGAGGCCACAAGAGTATCTCAGGGGTCACTCTTGCAACCCCTGGGGAAGAGGGGTGGTTGAGTATTTCTTTTTTTTGACCACAGGCAGTGCAAGGGGGTGCATTAAGTCTCTGGGTGGTGTTTTATACTACTACATAGCAGACATCTGGACAAGCACTAACCAGTTCTATGAGTGTGCACCTGCCCCTAACTAGCATGCACTGCATGTGTGAATATCAAGTAGGAGTAATAGTGACAATTGCAGAGCAAACTGAAAGCTAGAGAATCACATCTAGAAAGTTTCTCGGTTGGGCAGGGGAAAAGAAACTGTCTATGGAAGGTCACAACATCAGCAACCACTGAGCAGAGTCATTAAGTAGTAAAGCAGAGCTCAGCTTGCATTTTCTTGCATGAAGAACAATGCAAGGTGTCATAGCTTAAGACTATATCTGAAGAGAATCTACAGAACTGTTCCTTTGCAAGGGCTTGTGAACCTTGTTCAATACACTTGCTGAGCTTATTACAGTCTCAGAAGATCATTACCTTATACTGGCATGACTAGCAATTAGCACTTTATTTGCTACCTTACTAATGAGCTCTCACAGAGGAGATACTGCTGCCACCTGTTGGCTATGCCAGCAATCCAGGTTCAGAAGCAGACCACAGAATGTGTGGGCAGGTGGCCCCAACTTGGACCCAGTGGTGACGGGATGCCACCACTTCCAACCCCACAGCGACCACTGTGGAGTCTCATGGAGCTTGCTGTCTCCAGAGACCCTGCTGTTGCATCCAAGATTTCTAATGGCTGTGGCAGCCACCATCAAGTGGGTGGGGGGGGGACAAAATCCACAGTGCCATCTATATGATGATCTTAGGCACTCTCAGGCCCACTCCACACGGACCTCCATCAGAGGATAACAAGGAGTAGCGGATGTTAGGGCTGGGAGGTAGCTAGGGTAACCCCGACCTGCGGTCCAGGCAGACTGGTATTACAGGATAAAATCCTTGACTAAAAAAATAGAGTGGATTTTTTTCCAGTAATAGGATTCTCACAATATGGTTTCCCAACAGAAATGCTGTGGGTCGTGGCGTCTGCCTGTTTTCCCACTGTACACTCTCTTCACCCTGTAAAATGTGTATTATTAGCTTTGCTCAGATAGGGCATTGACCTCACTGCTCTTGCTCTGGTAGACTCCTCAGTTATCAAAAATTTAACCCTATTCAGGTGTCACAGTACCCCAATTGACAACTAGTTTAACATCCTTCACCAGTGCTGCCACAGGCCTGTTGTCAATTTACCACTAGGATGTCCCCTTCTCATCCTCCACTTCAGGGGCTTGCTTATACACAGCTAGGCCTCTGGACACAGAAACCCAGGTTGGCTCAGAATCTCCTGAAGATGTTCTGTAGAGGAAACAGTCTCACTTTAATTTGGTACGTGCTCACAAAGACTGAACACAAAGTTCATCAGTAAAATAAAATTTCCCACCGCTTGTATTAATGCAGACAGTCACGGACGTATTAAATATGAGATAATATTTACACAATGTACAAGATATGCATACAACAAATGGGGAAATACAGAACAATTGAGGGAAATCAAAATAACGGTTTCATACAAACAAACAACAAAAAGAAGAAAAAAGACTAACATAAAAACATAGAATTTGTCGGAAGAAAATGAACGCTTGGCTCATGCAGTCTGTCCCAATGTTAAAAGCACAGCATGTCATGAAACAGTGCTAACACCCCTATGTAGTAACCCATCCTCATGGGTCTTCATCAGGGAGCCCCTAGGGGTGTTAGCACTGTTTCATGGCATGATGTGCTTTTAAAATAAAATAACAGTTTTCTGAATTTATCTCAGCCTTTGGTGTATGCCCAGTTTTTTCTTTTCTACTATTTTCCAATATTCCTCATGTCTATCCCATACATGCTTGAAGCCCTCCACTGTTTTTGCCCTCATGACTTTTGCAGGCAGTCTGTTCCAGGTGTCTACCACTCTTTCAGTGAAGACATATTTCCTCATATCTTTCTTAAACTCCCCCCGCCCCCGGGTTCATCATATGCCCCTGGTACTGGTGCTTTTACTCATTTGAAAGAGCTGCCACTCTTGCACCCTGTTTACCCCTATGAGGTACTTATAGGTCTTTGTCATGTCACTCCTCACACTCCTCTCTTCCAGAGTGTACATGTTGAGATCCCACAGTTTTATCTCATAGTGCTTCACATCAACTGCTACACCATTTCAGATGCCCTCCTCTGGATTGCCTCCACCCTGTCTGTGCCCTTTCTGAGGTGTGACCTCCAAAACTGGACACAATACTTCTTCTCAAGTCTTTCCAGTGAGTGATACAGTGGCAACAGCACCTCCCTTCCCCTGTTGAAAATACCCCTTCCCTATGCACCACCTCAGGATCACACTAGCCCTATCCACTGCATTGTCACACTGCCATACCATATTCAGGTCATCAGCTATGATAATTCCAAGGTCCCTTTCCTGTTAAGTGACTGTCAGTACCTCCACTTCTGTAATTAGCTTCGGGTTCCTATGCCCTAGGTGCATGATTTTGATTTGTTTGGCATTGAACCCCCAAATGCCATGCTCTTGCTCACTCCTTAAGTTTCCCAAGATCCCTGAATATTCTAGCCACCCCTTCCTGAGTGTCCACCCTATTGCAGATTTTGGTATCACCTGGAAAAAAAGGCATACCTTCTCTTCCAGTTCTTCTGCAATGTCACTTATGAAGACACTGAAGAGGACCAGCCCCAGCGATGAGCTCTGGTCACTCTCTCATCATTAGAGTGAGTGCCTGTTTAACACCACCATCTGTCTCCTATCTGTTAGCCAGTTTCTAACCTAATTCACCACCTTAGATCCCTTCCCATGGCTGCTCAGTTTCTTTATCAGCCTGATCCTGCGAGGCACAATGTCGAAGGTCTTGCTAAAGTCCAGCTAGGCCATGTCCACTGCCCTCCACTGATTTATTTCCCTGCCCATGCAGTCACAGAAATCTATCTGATTTGTTTGGCATCACCTCCACCCCATGAATCGAGGCTGCCTGTGGTCTTGCAGACCATTTGATTGAAGATACTCTACCAGTCTTTCCTTTAGTAGAGTTGCCATTCATTTCCCCACCACTGACGTAAGACTGACTGGCCTGTAGTTTCTAGCCTCCTCCCTGATGCCATTCTTATGTAATGAGAACATGTCAGCTCTCCTTCAGTCTTTCGGAACAACAACCGTTTCCAGTAAGCTGTTGAATGAAGCCATCAGTGGGGCAGCTAGCAACGCCCTGAGTTCTTTTGGAACTCTTGGGTGTATCTAATCCAGTCCCATAGCTTTGTTCACCTTCAGAGCTGCAAGTCCCTACCAGACTCTTTCCTCTGAAAATGGACTTGTATCAACCTCCCCACATCCCCTGTTCCTGCCACTCCCTGATGGTCCAGCTCCCTTCCTTCCACTGTGAAGACTGAGCAATAGCACACGTTTAGGATGTCAGCTTCTTCTTTGCCAACTGCTGCACAGCCCCCCCCACACCTTTCTAATCCTCACTATCCCTCCCCTTGCTTTCCTCTTCTCATTTATGCATCTGAAGAAAACTCTATGAGGAGACTGAGGGATCCCAACATGTACATCCTGGAAGAGACGAAAGCGAGAGCAGACTTGAGAGTTGTGTACAGGTATCTCCCAGGGGTGAACAGGGTGCAGGAGGGGTGCCTCTTTCAAATGAAAAACAGCACCTGGACTGGAGGGCATGCAATGAAGTGAAGGGGGGGTTAAGAGGGATATGAGAAAGTACTACTTCACTGAAAGAGTGGTGGATGCCTGAATTAGACTGCCAGAGAAAGTGGTGGAGGTGAAAACAGTAGGGGGCTTCAAGCATGTGTGAGATATACATAGGGGGATATTAGTAAATAGGCAGGAAGTAAGGAAAGTTGTCAGAGACCAGTTAGGGCCTGCAGAGACAGACTAGGCAGGGACCATTAGGGCACACTGGGTAAGACAAGCCGTCCTTTTCTGCCAATAAATTCTATGTTTGTAAAAGTCTTATCCCCTTAGCAACCCCTTTGGCAATCATTTGCTCTGTCTGAGCCTTTGCTCCCCTTTCTGCCTTACCTGCTCCCCTCTACTTTACTAGATACTCCCTGTCCTCCTCCCTCTGTGTTTTTTTTATACCTCCTGAAAGCCACCCTTTTTCCTTCACCACCTGTACCGCTTCCTTAGAGAACCATAATGGTCTCTTTTTCATTCTGCTTTTACTCACTTCCTTCATGTAGAACTTGGCTACTTTAATTATGCCCTCCCTTATTTTTCACCACTGTGCCTCTAACCCTTCCTGGCAATCTCCTCTTTCAAGGCAGTTTCTGTGGCACTCCCCCATTTCTTTAAAATCCAGCCAACTAAAGTCTGGGACCCTAGTCCTCATGTGGTTAGCTTCTGTTACTATCTTTATATTAAACCACACGTTATGGTGATCACTGGTACCCAGGGGACTGCCCACTGTGACATCTGCAACACAGTCCCTGTTTGTAAGTACCAGATCCAGCACTGCCCCGTCCCTAGTGGGTTTTTTGATTAGCTTCCTGAGGAAAGCTCCTTGCAGAGAGTCAAAGATGGCCATACTCTGTACAGAAGCTGCAAGCTGCAGTAGGCAGGCTGCATTCCACATCAGACAGACTTAAGTCACCAACTAGCTGCACCTCCCTTTAACTCATCATTCTGATGACAGCTTCCACAAGTGCCTTATCTAACTCCTGTCCCTGGCTGAAGATCTGTACACTACCCTAGTATGGACAGCAGCCCCAGATTCTGTCTCCAAGGTGACGTAGAGTATCTCCAGACTCTTCTTTTTATCATGGTGCCCCAGTATCTCCATGGCCTTGGTTAAGCTGAACTAAGTCTAGATTTTGTCATACCTCACAGGCTTTCTTAGACAAGATAAGAACCTTCATGCAGAATTGTATCCCTATCTCACACCACTCGGCAGATTGGGAAAGGGCTCTAGCACTGATGCACACAGATTTTCTGTGGGGATTCCTGGGTCTCCAAGCAGAGACATGGGAAGGAGATCTGTCCCTTTGCTGTGCACCCTAGTGAAGGCATGCCTTGAGCTCCCATGATGCCTCAGATATAGAACATGATGTCACCATCAGCATCTAGCTTGTTTTTTTCAGCAACATCCAACCAGATCGAGTCAAACCTCTGTCAGTTTTGAACAGTTCAGGAAGTGCTTTTATATAATGTGCACAAGTTAAACTGCCCATTCATAGAGGCCTATCTGCATGCTTTTCTGACTCAGAGAAGTAGCTCAATGATCTTCTCCCATCTGACATTAATGAACTTAGTCAACATGCGTTAAGCTATCGTCCCATCCCAGTATTCATTTATTTAAAATTTTGGTAACTGAGAAAGGCACTCTGAGCCGAAGCTCGTTTCCAGGTGTGACCCGGGGATTCAGTACAGTAAAAATACACATACATGGAGATATAACATGTTAGGTACTGTGGTACATATGCAAGTTAGGAAAACATACAGAGTAAGCCTTGGTTTGATTACTTGACACCATCAAAAAGGGGGCTGCAGATGAAGACAAAACATTTCAAGTGCAGTAATGGCAGTAATTAGTGCATACAGATTCTCATACATACTCATTATTACCTAGGAGGCTGAGATCTGGGAGTGGGGACCTCTTGGGATGAAGAAAACACTGTTGGGGTTGCACTGGTAAGAAGAGGGGGTGCTGAGGGAGTGGGGAGGAACAGAGCAGAGGAGGAGAGATGTGCAGGGTGGAGCTAGAAGGAGGTGAACAAGTTTTTTTAAAAGAGAGGTAGATGGAAGAGTTTCGATGCTTGGGGGTTAGTTTATTCCATAGGGGCGGTAGATGGTAGGAGAAGGCGCATTGGTCTGCAATTGAGTGGGGATGAAGGATAGAGAAGGAGTGGGGATCCCAGGAGTGTAGAGAGTATGGGGGGATGCAGGGGTAAGGCAGGAGGAGAAGTAAGGAGGAAGGAGCCCAAACCAGAATTTGGTTATGAAAGATAATGAGTGGACATGCCTCCTATGCGAGAGGGGAGCGATGGAGAGGGCTGAACCATTGGAAATGAGTATGTGAACCATTTTACAATTTAAAACTTTGCAAGTAGCATGACATGTAAGAAAATATTTTAGGAATGCATACAGAACAAGAGTCTTATGTACATTTGAGGGAATTACATTTTCATACCAGGGGCAACCCACTCCTGGCTAAATTTCCAGGACAATGTTTGGTGGTCTCCCCAGATTATGTGTTATCCTCATTTTGTCTGTGTCAATCATATGAGGCACACTTTTGCCACAGCACATTGATTAGTAGGGAGATGAATTTGGTAGCAAAGTAGCAGTGTAACCATTGGATGATGATGATGATGATGGTGATGATGGTGAGCAGTTTATTATTTATTGAATACAGTGATGAGGTAGGGCCCAGTGAAATACGGTGATACAGCAAAGATGACATGGTTGTGAAAAATGGCAATCCGAACATCACCCAAAGCTGGAAAACACAGAGACACAGGACTCTTAAAACCAGCAGTGAAAATGCTTAACAGGGAGATTGTCCACCTTTCCATACACACAAGGACCTTAATAATGGAAGTGATGATTTAAGACATAAGGCAATTCATTACTGTGTACAAAGGTATATGATGAAGTTATCTGTCAGGATCCCTTCCATGACTCAGCGGTGTACACAAAACATCAGGAACAAGTGGCCGTCAAGAAATAATAAATAGGCCCGCCGCCAGGCCACCTAATGATAAGTGCTATAAGCTTGCAACACGGTGACCGGGTTTGGGAATGAACCGTTATCAGGAGGGCCACCTGGGGGTGGACGGAGTGGCATCCCAACGGACGCTTGCCTCTTTGGAAGGAAGGGTGCCTAGTCTTCACTGCTCTACTGCCACCTGGGTGACCATGGGTGGCAGTGCAAGCAGGCTCAGCATTTCGAGGGAAGGGGATGTCTCCACCCTGATGGAAGCCCTGTGTGTCAGTACAGGGCCCATGCAATGTTTGAGAATGGGGAGAAAAAAAAGAAATACTCCAACCGCGCAGAATGCCACTCACCACCCCCCACAGGTTCTATGCCACCAACCGGCCCGTGCTCCAGAGCTGAAGCTTAAACTCCACTGAAGGAGTTGGGCCTGTATCTGATGGCTCTTCCTCGGGGAGGGTCATCCAGGTAGGGAACATGGAGCTGGGTAAGTCCTAGGGATGGTGGGTCATGGGGCTGAGCAGAATGGTAGGGCCAGTGGTAAAGCTACCAACTTTCTGAGGCCTAAAAATGGGATGGTCCATCCTGACCATGACCCCCCCACCACCACACACCATGTCACTCCGATGGGCACTGCTGCAGACAATGCTGCGTACAGTCAGTTACATTTTGCTGCTTGCTATGGCCATGGTGCCCCACAGTAACAGCAGTAGCAAGCAGTCAGATTAAAATAATACACCATTCTACTGCAGCAAGTTCCAAATCATGATGTACAGAAAGTTCATTAGAAGCAAACCTGCATTAAATTGTGATCAGACATTTGAGCTGCATGTATTGCTCTTCCTGACAGTCCCATCCAACCTGTTTACATTCACCTCAGTTGCTGAGCAAACTTCACTTCAGTGACTCCCACCACCACACCAGATTGTTTCAAAATGCTTCTCTACTGCTGATCAGGTTTGGGTACCTTAGTTCCCTGCTGCCAGTCTCTTCTCTGTCTGGAGTCCCTCTCAGCTGCTGGCAGGCAGATGTCCACATGCACTTGTTTGCACTACTACCCAGTCTAATCTAACAGGAAGGAACATGTGTTACTGTGCTCCCACTGATATGCTTGCAGTGCAACACAGGCACAGGGGTTGAAGTTGCAAACTCCTGTCCAGCTCGAACAGCACCAAAGTCTTTCTAAAATAACTGTCACTCAAGGATTAGCAGTCAACAGAAAAAAAGGGACAAAACTGGGACACGTAAGCAAAAAAAGGGACAAAAATGACATTTTGCAAAACTTGTGGGGACACTGGGACATGCTGCCTAAAATAGAGACTGTCCTGGGAAAATAGGGACTGTTGGTAGCTTTAGCCACTGGTGGCTGGTTAGTGCAAGAAGACATGAAGCACAGTAAATAAAAAAAATAACAGAAAGTTGGCCACAGACTCAGCAGTAGAGCTCACATCTGCCACACTGGCAACCTGAGTACATGAACCGACTCAAGTTGCCGGGAATCAGCCAGGGGAGACAATCAAATGTCCAATGAACTGCTCCCCTCTCCTGAGGAGTGCAAAGTAAAACAAGACAGCACCATCACTAGGATTCTAGAATGAAATACAAAGATTTACTGTATAAACCAAATCCAGGAAAAGGCAACAAGGGCTACCACAAGTACACAAAAACCTTACCAGTTTCGCCCGTAAGCGCCTCCTCGGGGTGTGGGGAGACTTGTCAGCTCGGCCCTTGACTGTCACCAGATGGAGGCCTGATGGTGGTGCAGGCAAGAGCAGTGGGAAGGAAGGAAGGGGCCATGGTTGATGGGATGTGTGTGCGTCTCCACACAGCATGCACCTATGTCCTTGCCTTGGCAGGGGAATCGAGGCCAGAATGGAAAATGGCAGTTTAGGGCTTCATGAAGCCCTGGCCACCAGCTCTGGATCCACACCATAACCTGGGACACCTGGACCCAACCCTGGATGTGTATCTTGGGGGAGAGAAGGCCCACCCCCTGACCCTGCCATGAAGAGAAATCCGTGGATGAACTTCAGGTGCAGGTAAGTCCTGGGAGAGGTGGATACCTGTTAGGGGTGGTTGGGACAGGGCTGATAGCTCCCCCTGAGCTGCCAAGGCAGAAAAAGCTTAGGAAAAAAAATAAATAAGAACTAAGTATAAATATTGACTTTCAGAAGTTGAGCCTCTCCCTTTTATTTCTCTCATATTGTGAAAAAATGGCAACATAAATAAACAAATCCATAAACAAATATACAAAGATGGTGGGAACAGCTGGTGACATTTTTCCAAAAAATATGTAATTACAAGATGACATAAACAATATTTCATCTAGAGACGATGGTGGATGATGTAATGAATAAGGATTCCCCCTGAATATATACAAGCTTCTCCCCACCAAAATAATTGAAAATACTTGGACTTACTGAAGTATGATGTTGCAGCAAACCAGACACGGGTTGCAAAAAAAAAGTGACAAAATCAATCAATCAGTAAAACAAATATACACTAGTGGCAACAATACAGTACACTTTCCTGAAAATGTAGAATAAAATTTGAAGAGCAGATGGACAGTCTTCTACCCTGTGCTGATAGTGAATGATGCAATAAATAATGATCCCCCACACACATAGTTTCTGCACCCCCCCCCAAACAGAATGAGTATAGATGAGATATAATCTGGGTCTCAGAGTCAGAACTGATGAATGAATACTTAAGATAAGCTATGAAAGGGTCATTGCCAGGTTTGGCTTTTCCCCAACTTTTCAGAGATACGTACAAACTCTGTACTCCACACCAAGAGCTTATGTTAGGGCTAACGGACATCTGTCAGAAGGTTTTTGTCTTGGACATGGCACCCTACAGGGATGCCCCTTTTCCCCCAGTCTTATTTGCTCTATATATTGAACCTTTTGCCAGGATCTGTAAATGCCCCGAGATTAGGGATGTGCAACTTGCATAAGAGGAACATAAACTGGGTTTAAATGCTGATGATGTCCTGATGTTCCTCACCATACCTCTCAAGTGTCCCACATTGTGCAGAACATCCAGCATTTGCCCTCATTTTGGATCTTGTCCCACTGTCCCACCAGCACCTGTCATTGTCCCGGATTTCCCAGACCAACTTTTGACAATGGCATGTTAGTGCTGACGTTGACGCAGGCCCTTTAAATGTGTGCAACTGACTTCTTCCTGGCTGCTGATTCAGATTTTTTAATTTTATTTCGTTTTTGTTGACCAGGTAAGTGCACTATATGACTAGACAAATCCTGAATATTTTCAGGCACAACCCTGGGGGAGGAGGATACAGATGAATGCCAACTGACCTTGAACCAGATGAAACTGTTGGTATTTTTAGTGAATGAGGGAAATTTGGCCAGCACACTGGGGAAATTCCCCTACTCTTTTCGATAAGTGCCATGGGATCTTTAACATCCACCTGAATTACCACCAATCCAGGCAGATGGGACCTCGGTTTAACGTCTCATCCAAAAGATGGCACCTCAGAAGTGCAGCACCCCTCTCATGCTGCACTACAGTGTCAATACTGGGATATTAACCCAAGTGCCAGATGTGGGAACTGAACCCATAGTCCTCTGCTCAGAGGCAAGTGTGCTAACTACTGAGCCACTGACACTGACACTGATGCCTGGAGCGAGCAGCACGCCGCACATGGCCAGTGGTGGTGAGGGTGAGCCTACAAGGAGGATGTGCTCAGGGGCTGAATGCATGGGCAGAACTGGTTGGGGACTTGGAGTTGATCTGTTTTGAGTTGCTGCTCCTCCTCCTCACTCTCTGTCAGCCAACGTGGGGAACAGATTGCATTTGGCAGCTTTGAAGTGCACTGGCGCACTGCTGCAGGATGACGACTGACGCAGACAAGACTTGGAGAGAACTCTCTTGAGTGATCATAAGTCAAAGGAAACATTTAAAAATACTTCTTGTTGTTGTGGAGTATGAGGATGAGGTCACCAAGAGTGGGAGGAGAAAGGAGTACAGAAAAAAGTACCTGGAGGTTGCCTAGAGCTGGCTGACTAGCAGCTGCAGTATTGGTCGGTCCAGCCGGGTGCTGCTTATGGTTGGATCAGGTCATGGTGGCCACCACTGGCCCAGAGGATCTTTAATCAATCAATCAATCAATCAATCAATCAAAATCTTTATTTAATCAGGCGAACATCATTGAGCATAGCTCATTTACAAGATGGACCTGAGTGGTCAAGAAGTGCAAGTGTTAATACATTGACAAGGGTAGCATAAACAGTAATACAATGACAGTGGTAACATAAACAGTAATACAATGACATAAGTGCTAATATATAACAATATACATATGTACATGGCACATAAAAACTATTAATCTGTGAGACAGAAGGCAATGGACACATCAGGAGTAATATGTAGATTACAGGACCTAGCAGGCATTTTGAGGGTGAATCTTGGGACTGGAAATGGGAGTTTTATCAGCATATAGGAACACGAAAAAAGAAAGAGGGGTAGGTAGAGATTGGGGGTTTGGTATTGGAAGCAGTTGCAGAGTTCTGGGAATAGGGTGGAATAATCTTTTGAAGGATATTAAGGGTAGGAGGTTATTTAGCTTCATGGTTTTGGTGAATTCAAACAATTGCTAGTGAGTAGCTGATAGCAGCCCTCCCAAACTGGGTGCAGACATTGGGGACCTTAAGAATGATAATTTTGTTGATCCTTAGGTTGTATGGCCTAGAAGTAATTTGAGTAAAACAGTCTGAGATATAGGTAGGTAGCTTGCCTGATAAGGCTTTGAATATCCAAATTGCAGCATTCCTATTTCTTCTGTGTTGTAATGATGTCAGTTAACTGCCTTATAAAGGGAGCAATGATGGTGCTGAAGGAAGGTCAGTAATGAATCTGATGGATCTGTGGTATAGGGTGTCCAGTTTACTTAAGAGGGGGAGTGAACAATGTCCGTACAGAAAGTCAGCATAGTCAATGAGGGATAGGAATGAAGCCTGGATTAATCTTTTTTTGGAGTCTCTGTTGAGGTAGTGCTTTATTCTAAAAAATAAACCAAGCCTTGTCTCAGTTTGTTTAGTAGCTCCTCAATATGGACAGAATAGTCAAGCTTGTTATCAATCCAGACTCCAAGGTATTCAAAGTTATCAACGAATTCCAGCTTCTCTCCAAGTAAGGTGGTTAGTTGTAGGGTGGTGGATGGTGGGGTAGTGGCAGAGCAACTCTTTGATGTAAAGAACATAACTTTTGTTTTTTTTGGCATTTAGAAGTAGTAATTTTATCTAGTAGGTTGTGTTGTAGGATGGAAAATTCAGATTGTAGCAGTTCACAGTCTTTAGATAATGAAGGATTGCTAACATATAATACAGTATCATCAGCAAACAGATGGATGTTGGATTGAGTGAGGTTGGCATCAATATTATTAATATAGATGGCAAATAGGATGGGGCCAAGAATAGAGCCTTGCGGTACACCTCTTAACAGTGGTTTTAAGGTGGATAGGTAGTTTCCATTTTTACCAGTTGTGACCTATCTGATAGATAGCACTTGAACCAATTGAGTGAAGGGGAATCCAACCCTAGTGAGCTAAGGGAGGTGATTAGTGATTCATGGTCCACTGTGTCAAATGCTTTGCTCAAATCCAGGAACACAGCACAGGTACTGTTCTTCTTATCCATAGCAATCTGCCAGTCGTTGGTTACTTTGGCTAGGGCCAAAATGGTGCTATGCCTTGATCTAAATCCTGATTGTGCTGTATTTAGGAGGTTATTGTTATCCAGGTAGTCCCTTAATTGTGAGTTTACTAACTTTTGAGCATCTTGGATAGAACTGATAGGATGGAAATGGGCCTGTAATTATTGAGGTCCATGGGATCACCAGATTAGAGTAAAGGAACTACTTGAGCTGTTTTCCAAGTGGAGGAATGGATCCAGTGGTGAGGGAAAGATTGAGAGATGAGTGAGGGGGCAGATAAGACTTGAGATGCAATCTTGAGGTAGTAGGGTCCAGGGAGTCTGTACCTGCATTTTTGAAGTATCTAAATTGGAGAGGAGATCTTCCACTTCTTTCAAGGATATTGGGTTGAAGGAGAAGGTTGATGTAGCCTTTGACCCACGGTGGATTGAAGGTTCAAGGAAGATCTCAGGAGATTTGCAGGTGAAGAGTCAAATGCTAGTCCAGCTGTGGTGAAGTGGTCATTGAAGGTATTTAGGATTTCTTGTTTGTCCGTAATTTCTGTGTTATTTAGTAGCAGTTTGCAGGTTAAGGCAGGAGTAGAGTTTTGGCCCAAGATACCCTTTATAGTTCCCCAGAGCCTGGTTGGGTTATTATAGGAGGCATCCAATTCAGCTCTATAATAGGCAGCTTTGGCAGATCTTATTTGTGTTGTACATGAATTTCTTGCTTTTCTGAAATTTAGCCAGTCTCTGGAATCCTTAGTTTTTCTTGCCTTTTTCCACAGCCTTTAGCTGCAGTGAATGGGAGGTGGAGAAAAAGGACCAGCCTCCTCTTCTTGCCCGATGGACCGAATCATGTGCCAGCCCAGTACATCAAAGAGGGAAAGGGTAAAAGGAGAGAAGAGAACTGTGATCTGTGAGAACCTGAGAGGGAGACAGACTAGACAGGTGTCAGCCTGGCCTGCCTGAGTTGTTGGGACTTGGGAGGGAATGACTGGGATTTAAAGTCAAAGAACTTAACTTGGCTCTGGCCTGGCATGGTGGCATGATTGACTTTAATCATTTGGCTGACAACTAGTGACTGGCTGTAGCCTGCTACTGCCCCTTGACTTGCTTCCAGGATAGACAGTTAACTTAAGTGGGTTACAGACAACCTGGTTCCCAGCATCTTTGTAGCCCATGATAGCTCTAATCTGTGACTGTGAGCCCAGCCCAGTTCTATTACATTGAGTTTCAGGCTCTGTTATGCTGTTAAACAGTTTGTTAAATCATTAAAGTGTTGACATTCTAATGTCCCTTATGGTGTCCTTCATTTCACAGTGTGGAGTCCCTCATTTCAGGGGTTGGTGCCCTTCATTTCAGAGTCCGGAGGTTGAGAGGTATGTACCTCACAGAACCAATGAAGTCCCTCCCCAACTATTGGAATTGGTCTGAAATTTCTTCACTGTGTCTGGTTACACTTTAAATACTGAGAAAACAGAAATATTGACTTTATCATTTACACCTCCCCTTGCATTGCAAAAGCAATTCCTCATGAAGTGGAATCTTCCTGAACTCAAATATTTAGGCATTTACTTGCAAGCCACTTCTTCCCAGCTTTTTTTTGTTCCATTGCTCCATATTGTTCAATCTGACCTCTGGAGGTGGTCCCAGCTCCCCTTCCCACTTCATACTGTACTCTCATATGGATGATTAAGAGGAACATGCTTCCCAGATATTTATGACTTTTTCAGCACACCCCAGTGCATTTAACTAGGGCATGATTTTGACAAACACAGAAACAACTTTTTAAATTTGTTTGGGCTGCTATCAGGCCCCGAGTGAGAGGTGGAGTACTCCTAGCAAGAACATTTTGGGGGTATTGGGCCTTACCAGATATGGAGACCTATTGGATAGCTGCTCAGGTGAAAAATGCATTATTGTGGCTAGACACTAATTATCAGGCCCACTGGATGACCCTTGAAAGGGACACGGTAAAATGGTTCCCCTTACCCACCATGTTGTTTGATGTGCATCTAAGTAAAAAGCGCTCTCAAATACGTTATAGTGCAGTGCGTGTCACATGGGCAGCATGGGGACAGTTTTGGAAAAATCCTGATTGTTAGACGGGTCCATTGTTATTTAATGCTTTCATTTCAGACATTGTGGTGGGGTTAGGAGCAATATGACCCTGTTTGCTGACGACTCCAAACTAGGTGCGGAGGTGGACAGTGAGGGGGGAAGGAGGACACTCCAGGAAAGACTAGAACAGTGGTCAGTCACGTGGCATCTGGGGTTTAACATTAGAAAGTGCAGTGTACTTGACTTGGGATCTAGGAATCCAGGGTACAGCTACAATTTGGTGGTGGGGGTACAGTTAACAGTCTCAGAGGAAGAAAAAGATCTGGAAGTAGTGATCACTAGTAAAATGAATCACTCAGGCCAATGCAGGAAAGCAGTGGCTAAGGCAAACAGAATGCTGGGGTGCATTGCTACGGGGATCACTTCGAGAAGGGAGGAGGAAATTCTGCCACTGTACAAATCCATGATGAGGCTGCACTTGGAGTACCATGCGCAGTTCTGGAGCTATTACTTAAAGAAGGAAATTATGCTCCTGGACAGGGTCCAGAGGAGGACATCTAAGATGATCCTCAGAATGGGAGATAAGCCCTATGCAGAGAGACTTAGGGTGCTAAACATGTACTCTTGGAAGACAGAAGGGACAGCGGGGACATGATTGAGACCTTTAAATACTTGAAAGGTATTAACTGAGTAAACAGAGAGGGGATGTTCAGACTGAAGGGGAAAGGGCCCTGAGAGGTCATAGCCTGAAACTGGTTGGTGGGAAATATAGAAGAGACCTGAGAAAGCATTACTTCATAGAAAGGGTGGTGATGCCTTGGAATGCTCTACCTGAGGAGTTGGTAACAAGGGAATCAGTGGGAGGTTTTAAGAAGGAATGGGATAGATACATGAACGGGGTACAGATAGGGAAGGGTAGAGTCCACGGGAACTCAGAAGTGAAATCAGGGGAGGGATGGAAAGGAGAGGGGAGATTTGGGGGAAGGGCAGCAGCCATTATCAAGCTGTGAGCTGCACCTCGAGCAGATGTAATAGTCCACATGGCCTAATCTGCTGGCATTTTCATATGTTAGCATGGGACACTTCATTTCCCCCAACAGCACTAGGCCCTTAGTATCAGCGACAAGCTCTCCGAGGCCTTCAATACCCAGATCAAATTTTGTCAAGCACCATCATCTCTACATTTGAAGGGTGTCGTAGATCCTATGGGTGGGTGGATCGTATCGGATCGTTTCAGATACTTCCAGATAAGGAATTACATTATGACACAACTCCATTTAGAAGGGGAGCAAGAGCAAATTGAACCTCTAGAGAGGCTGTCCCTTCTTTCTTTGCGTCATTTATTCCAACAGAAGGGAGTCATTTCTGTCCTTTACCAAACTTTACTGCAGGTCAAGAGGACACAAGTTCAGTATATCATAGTGTAACCCAGGCTCCGTGTCCCAATGGGCTACTACCCCTGCCTGCTGCCTACAATACAGGTTGAGGGGCCCGGGTTCAGGTTTTGATGACAAAAGGGGCTTGTTACCAGTAATAAAACTATTTGTGTGGCGCTTCCACCCAGAGTGGATTTTAAGTGGGTCTGATGACAAGGTAGTACAGCCCCAACCAGTGGTCCCACACATGGATTACCATATAACAGTTTACCTTGCACTTAGTAGTACAATTATTGGTGATAGTTAATAATATGCTCACAGTGACTGCACTTACCAACAAGGTTCTGGCTACTGCAACACATCCTGTATACCTGGAAGGAATGGTTATCAGCAATAACAGTGCACCTTCAGCTAGCACCTTCAGCTAGACACAGTACACTGGTACGGAGTAATAATATGGTCACGGACAATGTTAACATTAACAACAAACCTCATTTACTAGGGGAAATAAATAATGGAGTGAGAGGAACGTGACTTAAAAGCTAGGTATGTGTGTTCTCTTTTGGTTTGGCAAAGCATTTAAACAACAAATAGCAGTCCACATGGACAGTCCCAGATAGCTGCACTGGGTACCCAGACTAGAACCATTGCAGGCCTGGTGTATTGCAGCTGGTTGGCCAGTGTTGGGGCCCTTAAACAAACAACTTGATTTACTCTTGTAGCCATGCAGAATGATTTAGCACAAGAAAACAAATAACTTGACTCTTTGGCAAACTGATATTTGTAATCCCAGGCCTGATGGCCTGCAAAATACTTTATCAACACTTGAAACAACAGAACATTTGTTGCAGGGCAAGCCCTGAAATTACTCATGATTCTGCAGCTTTCTAGGCTCTGATTGGCAGACGAGGTGAATGGCTGCCTAGGGTAGTCTCAAACCTCTGGAGTCTCAGTTTCAGCTACAGGCATTCGGCTTCTGGAGACAGGACCAGCAGAAAGGACCAGGGCAGGCACAACTCATCCCTATGTCTAGGCATAACCCCTGAGATGGCTGCAAACCAACGCTAGCTGTTGCGTTAGTAGCCGACTCCCCACGCTGGTTCAGATGCAGGTTTAGTTCAGGATACAGTTTTTGCAGCTTTGCTTTGGCAAACAAGATGCAGTCTCTGCGTTAACAGGCGTTGGCAGACTCACTCTGTACTCTTTGCATTAGGCAGTACCTTTTTGGCAGGTGTAGCTCTGAACAAACACAGTTCTCTAACAGAGAAGAAACAGTTCTCTGGCTGATGGAACCTGTTTGAACAGGCTGGGTTCCAAACTTCAGTTCTGGCAGTTTGATTCAGGATTTAGCAGTTCACTCACTTCAGTCTGGCTGCAGCAAACAGTCTCTGATGCAGTTCTTCTGGTAAAAAAACAGAGTTGCCTCAAAAGCAAAGTTTTTCTTCTCTTCTAAGTAGTTTCAGCAACTGCTGCAGATATCAGAGTTTAAGCAGGCCACATCTGGGCTACTTGCCTGTGGAAACCCAAACTAGGCCTCCAGCTTTCTCTCAGAGCACACAGTCTGAGCCTCCTCACTCTCTGAAGGCTCCCTCAGAACTGTTCAGTTCAACTGTCCCTCCTTAGCTGAAGAAAACACAATACTGTAATCCGATTGGCAGTGTAGGCTGCCAATCACAGTTCTGGAGCTCTGATTGGCCAATAAAGGGCGCCAAACACACAGTTCTCTATTTCTCCCAGCAGCCATAGCAGAAGGACCCCGTTTAGGACCCTTTGAGTTCTGATTGGCTAAGAGCAAAGGTCAAAGCAACAACATGGCTGCCGAATGGCAGATAGATAAACAGTCCAACTTTAAAGTTAATTTTTATAAACAATTAGTTCAGTTTTAAGTTCAAACATTTACGACCTTTGAGAGAGTTCCCTCTGCACTATTAAGCAACTGCAGAGTGGAGTCTGAAAGAAGGCTCGCCGGTCGGTTGCGAGCTCCAGATACTCAAACCCAGCACAGGCTACGCACACTATATACACGGACTAAACTTCTTAAAGCTACATCGCAATGGCACCATCTCATACATTCATGCAAGAAATATGGATACAGCATTACTTTAAATTGATTTGCACTCTTTGCTGGATATTAGCCGAGGTCCAAAGTCAGAACACAGGGCTGGAACATGGCCAGGTGGAGAGCAAATGAAGAGCCCAGGGAGGCTACTTAAAGAGGACAGGAAATAATTTCTAATTGGCAGCTGTTTGTAAAGCTCTTATTCTTAGAAATAATATGCATTCCCCTAAATAATCCATATTTAAGTGTACCTGAATAAAACATGATTCAAAAAACTGTATTTTGCATTGTTTTGCTTTTATGGGCAGCATTCTATTACAGTTCTCGTCATGGAACCAGTACTTTGGAGTTTTATCTACTGTATGTCACAGTTTGTGGACAAAACTCTAAGCATAGTTCTGATAGGTCAAAAGCTTACAATTAGCATTCTGTGCACAAAATGTGACATAGTAAAAACTCAAAATTACTGGTTCCATGAAGATCTGTAACAGAATGCTGCCCCTAGAAAAAAAAAAACAATGCAAAACACAGTTTTTCATATCACTTTTTATTCAGGTACGGTTAAATATGGATAATTTACAGGAAGGCATATCATTTCTAACAATAACAATTATATTTCAATGGCCTACACAGTCAGTATAGTGTAATGCTTGTGCAACTGTGTTACTTTGGTCTTTGGCCGCTTGCACTCTCTATTCCAAAGGAATCACCACCCTGTAGGGGTACCAAAGGCAAGGAACCCTCAAAAAGGATTTCACCCCAGAGGTGCCATGGGACGATTCCCTAGGCTAAAGGTACCTTAAGAAGGATCCCAAGGAGAGAGGCGGGGAGGATGGTGGGGCAAAGAAAAAGTGCTTCAGAAGGAGGCTGAGAGGAACTGCTTTTATAGCTCAGGAGGAGGGAGTGGCTGGTTGCTTGTCCATTGAACTACAGGCCTAGACTTCCAATTCAATGGTCCACACAGCCAGTATAGTATAATGTTATGCTTGTGCAACTGTGTTACTTTGTTTTTTGGCCATTTGCAGTCTTTATTCCAAAGAAATTACCACCCTGTAGGGGTACCAAAGGCAAGAAACCCTTAAAGAGGGTTCCACCCCTAAAGGTGTCGTGGGATGATTCCCTTGGCTAAAAGTACATTAGGAAGGATCCCCAAAAAGAAATGTAGTAATACAAAGCATATAAGCAAGCAGTAGCTGTGAGACGTAGTAGTAGATAAAGCATCAGGCAGCTTGATAACGTAATGAGATGCTCAGGTTAGCATGGCATGATTTCAATGGGTTGCGTTAGAGAATGAGGAGACCTACTAAGGAGAGAGGAACCAGCAGGGACACCATCCACCTCCTTCCAACAGCGGAACCTACCCAAGAAACTAGGGAACACTACTATGCTAACTAACAGTTATGACCTGAGGCACAGAGGAGAGAAAAAAAACCCTATGAGGAGGAAATCTCTGGGATCTAAGACCTAGATCGCCTTCCCTCCAGGCTTGGGATATGTATTTAGTGACGGCTCTGCTGCTGCAATTTGGAAACCCAATGAAAGGGAGGTGGAAAATATTCCAATTTGCAGGAAAGTTCTCACTCAATCCCTATAATGGGAATGCCGTGGAAGGTTGTGAGAGTGCTCTGCAACATTGGGTGCAACCAAGGCGGGAGGAGGAGAGCAACGACTGCTAAGGTGCTCACCTGGCCTACTCACCCTAAAAACAAGTCAGGTGAACTAGAGGCAATCATAGGGAGAATGTGATGAAGGTGCTTTGCTAGGGAACCACTAAAGCCAATGGATAACCATTGTAGTAGAAACCACTAGAGCCAAAGGAGATCAGAGTAACCACCCTTCTACAGCTAGTCCTGCATTCTACACCAGGAGCTGCTGTCACATCAGCGAACAGCTAAAGCAAAGCCCGGAGTGAGGACATTCCCAGCTATGGGCCAGATGAGAAGGACCCCGCCCCAAGTCGGGCACACTCAAGATGCAGACTTAAAAATGCAGAGTGAGACCGTCGGTTGCAGGGAGCCCTGCACCAGAATGGTATGGCTGGCATGCCCCAGAAACTGATGAGGAGCTGAATGAGTGTTGAGTGCTGAGACCTTGCACAGGTCAGATAGCAGTGAGTAAGCAATAAGCAATGATTGCGTAAGTAAGAACGAACCTGCACGTATGTCAGTAAGCAGTGGTGGGACTTGAACGTAGGTCGCAGAAGCAGCACTATAAATAGTGGGGCAAGCAAGCCAGGCATTCAAAAAGTCAATGAAGGTGACAAATACTCTAAGGATTTTCTGCAGTAGAGGCAGGATTTAGAACATAAGTAATTAGCCACATGGGGCGACGACTCCCCAAACACTTCCCAGTCCCTGCCGTAGGACAAACAAGAGAGTGATGGAAAGGGCCAAGCCCCACATGTAGTTATTGAAACTAGTTTGTAGCATCAGCAGTAGCTTAGCTGGCCTCAGAGTATAACGTAGGCCCAGATATTCAAAGGGGTTACTCCTGGCACAACAGGGTTGTGCTGACGTAACCCTGCATTGCATCCTGGTGGGATATTGAAAGAGCTGCCAGGTGTAGTGCAAATTCTGATGCGTCGGGGCCAATGTAATTGTATGCGGCACAGATGCAGGGGCGTGCCCATGCATATGCGGCACATCCCAATATTCAGCCTGGGATGTGCGGCGCATACGCTGACACAACCCTGCACTGTGCCCCATAGGGGATATCAAAGCTGTGCCCCCGAAAAAATGGAACAAATCCCGGCCACCCACAGGAGGCTGCTGTACTGCATGGTGCAACACAGCAGCCGACAGATGTGGGTGTCCACTCGCCCACCCAGAACACCATCCACAAGCACCCACAAACCCCTGGTGGTCTAGTGGCCCCCCCCCACCTGATTCCCAGAGAAATGTCAAAAAGACCATCCCTGGTGGCCTAGTGGAACACCCCTCCACCCGTTGCCATGATCGCGGTACAGCTCCATTAAAGAAATCCATGGTGATCCAGTGGCACCCCACCCCTCCCACCCACACGGACCCTTGCCACCCACTCCCCCATCATTGGCGGGCGGCTGCATCCCACCCAAATACCGCCCAGCCACCCGCTGCTGTAAGCTCATTGGTCCCCAGTGTGGACCAATGGGCTTGCAGGGCATACTGTACTAGACAGTCCCAAATATGTGAATGAAGTCATGATGGGGGGAGCAGCATGGGCAAGGGGTCTGGTGTGGGTGGGAGGGGTGTGGGGTGCCACTGGATCACCATGGATTTCTTTGACGGAGCTGTACCGTGATCACAGCAACAGGTGGGGGTCCACTAGACCACCAGGGACAGTCTTTTTCACATTTCTCAGGGAATCGGGTGGAGGGCACCACTAGACCACCAGGGATGGTCTTTTCTACATATCTCGGGCATCGGGTGGGAAGGGGGACCACTAGACCACCAAGGATGGTCTTTTATACATGTCTTGGGGTAGCAGGTGAGGGGGACCACTAGACCACCAGGGATGGTCTTTTCTACATTTCTCAGGGAATTGGGGACTCGGGGGGGGTGCGCTACTAGACTACCAGGGCTTTCTATGTTCTACATATACCGTAATCACAGCTACGGGGCTGGGGATGCCCCAGGATCCCCACTGCACACATCATGCTGTGCAGGGCACCAGGTGCAAGTTGCCGGGCTGCCCCGCGCAAGGCATGCAAATGGGGCCATAATGACATGCAAATGGCCCCGTTTGTGCCTTGCATATATTATGGCTTTATTTGCATGCCCCCTGCTGAGTATCACGGGTGATGCACCTAGCGCAACTGCACTTGTGCTGGCACATCCCTGTGCAACTTATCTATGGCTTGCGCCAGCACAGTGCCACTGCGCCATGCACAGTATGTGCACTGACTGTCATATTCAACAGTGCTACGCCATGGCACATCCCCATTGAATATCACCTGGACCTGGCCCCGGTGTATCCCAGTTGTGCTGCGTCCAGGTTTGCGCCACTGCCTGTCGCAGTCTGAATATCTGGGCCAGAGTGTACAAACATAGAGAGCGGCATCTGTATTGAGTAACTGAGTTGTAAAAGTCAAAAAACATAGAATGAAGGGAGACACAAAGATCTGCAACAGGGTTGATACACGGGGGGGGGTGGAAAGGATGAGAAGGGACTTGGCAAGGCTGGAGGAATGGTCAGAAGTATGCCAGCTTGGATTCAATGCAAAGATGTGCAAGGTAATGCACCTGGGAAACAAAAACCCAGGGGAAGCGTACTTAATGGGGGGGGGTAGAGAGGTAGTAACAACAACAAAAATGGAAAGCGACCTGGGGGTAATCATATCAGATGATCTAAAGGTTAGCAACCAATGTGAGAAGTCAGTAGGGATGGCTGGGGGATACTGGGGTGTATAGGGAGAGGGATCACCAGTAGAAAACAGGAAGTTGTTATCCCTCTGTACAGACAGTTGGTGAGACCCCATCTGGAGTACTGGGTCCTGTTCTGGAGACCCCATCTCCACAAGGATATAGACAGGATGGAGGCAGTCCAGTGGAGGGCAACCAAAATGGTGCAGGGTCTGCAAGAGAAGCCATACTAGGAGAGACTAAAGGAGCTTAATATGTATACCCTTGAGGAAAGGAGGGAGAGGGGGGACATGATAGAAACTTTTAAGGACCTCAAGGGAATCAACAAAGTCCTAGAGGGTAGCATCTTTCAGAAAAGGAGATGTGCAAGAACAAGAGGGCACAATTTGAAGATAGAGGGGGGACGGCTCAGGGGTAATGTGAGGAAATATTTTTTCACAATGAGGGTGGTGGATGCATGGAACGGCCTTCTTGAGGAGGTTGCGAGTTCAAAAACAGTGGGGGAATTCAAGACTACATGGGACAGACATAAGGCAATTCTTGTGGGAGTTAGGAAGAAGCAGACTGTCGATTAAGTAGGATCTGCAGCGTATCCAATAGGTAGAGAAATGGGCAGACTATTTATTTATTTATTTTGTAAAATTTTGTTGACCCGGTAAGCCCACTGGGCCTAGAAGTCCCTTTTTCAGGTGTGACCAGGGGGTAGGGGGGATACAGATGGTAAACAACTGAAATTGAACCAGATTAAGCTGTTGGTGGTATTTTTAGTGAATGGGAGAAATTTGGCCAGGACACCAGGGGAAATTCTCCTACTTCCTGTTAGCAAGGGGGATCCTTTTGCTGGTGACTCCAAGATGGCTGCTGTTCCAGATCCTGGTGGAGGTGATGGAAATTCTGCGGAAGGCAGGGGAGCTATTCTTCCTGATATGAATACTGAGAATGGAGTGGTGAAGAGTTCTGCTGTATGTACACCACGGGAGCACTTTCAAGAAAGTCGCGGAGAATACCGCGCTATGGGAGAGGCGGAAGTCATAACACAACACAACATGGAGCTTATGGATGCTGTTGCAGTTCAGAATCAGGAAGTTGGTGGCCTGTATGATTTGCAGGATGGCGAGCGGCGCACAGAACCTCTGATTGTGGAGGAGGAGGGTTCGCTAGTTCCTGGTGCGGCTAGGCTGCCTTTCCAACCAGAGGAGGAACGTGGAGCCACGCGGAAGTTAAAGGCGACATTGAAGAGCTTTCCAGCCAGGGACTGGAGCAAAGAAAGTGCCCTGCTGGATGCAGGATGGATGAGGCAGGATGGCAGGTGGATACCTGATTCCGAATGGGTTTCTTTTTCGATAGAGGATACGGTTGCTACAGAGTCTTCAGGGATGGTACAGCCTTTGGAGCCGCTGGAGGGGGCAGATGATGCTCCAGTTGGTGAGACTTTATAATCTTTTGCTGCAGGGGTAGACTTGGCGGCCTCTTCTGGGAAATCGCATGTTTCCCCTCCTTCTTCTCCTAGAAGAGAACGTTTTCACACAGGTCCTCGCTTTTCAGATCTCTTTAGAAACAATCACCTGGAACAGGCCCCGAGACGGAATGCTGTCCGTCTCCAGGTACGGGGGCCTTCAGGAGCAGCCTGATCGATTCTTTGTGGCCATGAGCTGCTCAAAGGTTCTATGAACTTTCAGGCATCAGACATTTATGCCTGATTAACATTCGTGGGGAAGAAACTTTTGATGTTAGTTTCAAATCGTTTGTGGGCCTTGATAAATTTTGGCAGAAGTATGATTCTTTAAAAGCTACTCCCTTATGGACTCCATTCTGGGCTATCCCCATCACAAAACCACTGTTTAAAACTGTGCATATTATGTTCCGGAATGAAGGGGTAAATGTGGGGGACTGTATTGGCTGGAGAGTAAATGCACTGTATTGGGGCCTCCTGAACCAGTTATTGATGGGGAGGGTATTTGGACAGGTAGTTGGAAGTTCAAGGTAAACCCACATATTGTGGGGGATTTGGTTCAACATGTTCCAAATAGTTTTTTCTTGGGGAAGGATCGAGGTGTCTGCTTTTACCCAGGCCAACCCAAGGCATGTTATAAATGTGGGAGCCCACGCCATCTCAGTAGTGCGTGTGATAAAATCAGATGTGCTTTGTGTGGAGAACTGGATCATGACAGTGGTACTTGCCGCAATGTTTTTCGCTGCAATCTTTGTGATACCCAGGGGCATGCTTACCTCCAATGTCCATATGCAGGCCAAAACAATTCAGGGGGCCTAGATAAGGAAACCTTGATCTCGGATGCTCAGGACCGATTTAGGCCATTTACGGAGGAGACAGCCCCCCCAACCCTAATCCTCCTGGTCCGGATCCTTCAGCTTCAACTTCTCCTGAGGGAGTGGTATCTGGCTCCTCTATTATGCCTTCCAATGTTGCTCAATCGCTAGAGGGTCTGGGGCTCAATGCTCCTATCATGCCCATTCTAGCCCCCCCCCAGCTCCTGAGTTTCAGGTGCCTCATCCGAGACGTGTGACTCGGTCTCATGCTAAAAAGATTGGGATACCACCTATCACCCCCACGCATAACACTTTTCAGGTTTTGCAGGATGCAGATGGGGACTCTGAATCTTATCTATTGGTTGCTTCTGGGGTTTTGTCTGGGATGGAGTGTGATGATGAAGGAGGTTCTGAATTGCTGGAATCCAAGAAGAAGTCAGGAAGGAAGCGTAAGAAGGACAAGTCTTAGTCCTGCTCTCTGGCTTCTTTAACGGTAGTTTCCCTGAATTCTTGTAGCCTCAAGAATTCTAAAAAACGCCTCGGGCTTTTACATTTTTGTAAATCCTTATCTGCAGATATTATTTTACTGCAGGAGACACGTTTCTCTACTGTTACAGACATAAATTATACTAGAAAATTGTGGCATTCTGGACCCTCTTTTTGGTCTTTTGGTACTGATGCAGCAGACGGGGTGGGGATATTATTCTGCCATCCTATTGTTCAGGTTACTGGATTGGTAGACATAGCTCCTGGGAGGGTGTTGCTCCTGGATTGTGTCTGCCAAGGTTTTTTCCTCCGTATTATTAACATTTATGCTCCCCAGGTTAAATCAGCCAGGATTGCTTTATTTGTGGAAATACAGCAGTACCTGTCTACCCCTAGACACATTATTTGGGAGGGGTGATTTCAACTGTGGACTGGATGTCAGATTTAAGGATCAGATGCAGCGTAAGGTATATTGAGATTCCCATGCTTTGTTCAAACTAGTTCAGATGGCCTCCTTGACGGATGCTTATAGAGCACTTCATTCCGATTCAGGGTCCACTTATAAACGTGGCAGTCTAGCGACTCGGATTGATTTTATTTTTACTTCCAGATATTTACTGCCTTCTGCTTTTTTCTTGACCCCTTGTGAATTTTCGGACCATTTATTATTGAAGGCAAGATTTTCACTGTCTATAATTCCACCGTCTTTTCCTGCCCTGCCGGCTCGGTGAAAAATGAATCCGGTTGTTCTTGCTACTGAGCAGTTCCAGTTATGTTTATCTCAGTCATTGGACAGGAGGCGTTCGGTAGCTGGGATATACGATTCCTGGGGAGATTGGTGGATGGATACTAAACTGGAGTTTTGAATGACTTCCAAGGCTTATCATTTTAGTACTCAGTTTGCAGATTATCTTGCATATTTAAAACAAAGAGCACAGTTTTATAAATTAATGTCACTGCCCTCTGTCTCCGATGTTCAGATACAGGAGCAACTAGCTGTGCTAAGACAAAGCATGAGGAATTATCATTATGGGAAGGCTTGTAAAATTCATGATGAATTGTCTTATGGGTTTAAATCCTCACCAAGTTTGGATCCTTTTTTGGCTTGTAAGCAAGCCTTGGACAGTAAACTCATGGATGGCCTCTATGATCACAGAGGGGTACTACGCAAGGCTGATATTGACATGCTACACATAGTCCGGGTTTTTTTGCAAACTCAGCATGGAAGGGTTTTCCAGCCCACTACTAAATGGGAGGATTTATTTTCTTTTCCTCCACCTAATATTTCTTCCTCTGATTCCCTTTTTTTAGATAGGCCCATTTACTTGGATGAGGTTAAATCAGAAGTAGCTCGCTTGAAGTCAGGGATCTCACTAGGCCCTGATGGTTTAATTAATGAATTATACAAAATCATGATAGATGATATCAGTGCCATCCTGGCTTCTGTTTTTAATGAGATTCTAGACTCTTCACGGATGCCATGTGGATTCTCAGATGCCTTGACCATTTTCTTATTTAAAAAAGGGGTTAAGCATCGCATTGAAAATTGGAGACCGATCTGTTTACTGAATACAGATTATAAAAATTTTTCCGCAGTTTTGTGCCATCGGCTCCAACATGTTGCTTCTTCTTTAGTACATCCAGTTCAAACATGTTCAATTCCGGGTAGACACATTCACCAAAATTTGGCCCTACTACGGAAAGTGTGTGAGCTTGGATGGTTGGGAAAATTGTTTGGATATTTACTTTCCTTGGACCAGGCCCAAGCCTTTGATAAGGTGGCACATGGGTTTTTATTTGATGTCCTACAGCGGTATGGGTTTTCCATGAAACTAAGAACCTGGGTGGCACTTTTATATAGTAATGCCCACAATTTTCCCCTTGTTAATAGATTAGTTGGGGAGGGTATTGATTTTTGCAGGAGGGTGCGTTGGGGCTGCCCACTTAGTCCTTTGTTATATACTTTTGTTTTGGACCCTTTGGTTCGGGAACTCCTTCATCATCCTCACGTTCAGGGATTATCTCCATCCCCAGCGGTTCCCCCACAGTGCTTGGCGGTTTACGCAGATGACATGTGTTTTCTGCTTCGTAATATAGCTGAAGCCCTTGTTGTGTTGCATGTCGTGGCCCAGTTTGGTCTGCTTTCAGGAACATCAGTGAATTATGAAAAAAGTGCTGGTGTTTCTTTAGGGTAGGGTTTTTTTGATTCCATGATTGGGCGGATAACCATCTCTACGGGGCCTATTAAGATCTTAGGTTGTTTCTTTGGGAAGGGAGATTTAAATGATCTTAATTGGCAACCTCGCATTGTGCTGGGTGAAAAGAAGGTACAATTATGGAAAACCTGGTCTTTTTCTAAACAGAAACATGTGTTAATAATCAAAAAGTTTTTACTCCCTCTGTTTCTTTACTTGAGTTCGGTTTTTCCTTTACCTAGGCATCAGGAAACCCGTTTATATAGTATTTTTTTTCAAATGTTGTGGGGAAGGCGATTGAACCCGTTTAAGTGGGATTTCACATATCTTCCAATTAAGGCTGGTGGTCTTGGCATGATTAATCCGGTTGTTTTTTATTTTTCCTTTTTTATTAAAGCTACATTTAAAGAGGTGTCGTTAAATCACTCTCATCCTTGGGATGCCCGGACTCTGCTTTCACTTCAAGATTTTTTGATGCGGTGGTCCACAGAAGCACCTATCGTGAAATCCAATTATAAAGTGCCTTCCTTTCTGTCAGTAGTGGCGGCTAAACTTCATATGTGGAGCGTGGCTAAAGACGAGGTTTATCGGCTTTCCCGGAAGGGTATATATCAGAGCACAATGTCTATGAATTTTGTAGTACGGGTTGATTTTCCCAGGTGTTTCCCCACAAAATTACACTTAGCCCTAAAGGTGCTGACGGACGGGAGGATTCCTGGCCGGATGTGGGATGTATCCTGGTTAAGTTGTCATGGGAGATTAGGGGTTAAGGGGAATTTAAAACATAAGGCTCTTGCAGAATGGAACTGTATTCGTTTTGAATGTGTGGGCATTGAAGAAACTCAGACTCATTTTTTTCATACTTGTTCGTATACTGTACAGTTTTGGTCCACTTTGTCTTTTAAATGGGGGTGGGGGATGGCATGTCAGGTTACCTATGAATGTTTGGTTTTGGGGGACTATTCAGGGTATTTTTCCCATTTTCATCCTAGTACTCTTAATGTGATATTTGCTTGCATCAAGTTTTATCTCTGGCAGGCGAGATGTTCTTTTTCTACACAGCATACTTATACTTTACCTATGGTGGTGATAAGTCATATTGAATCAGCTTTACGGACACAAAAGGACTTTGAATTCTGTCATTTTCCGATTTCTTTATTCCACGAATACTGGAAGCATGTCTACTGGATTTAATATGGTCTGTTTTTTTTCTGTATTTTTCTGCTATTTTTGTTTGATATTTCTACAGTGATGTTTAAGTTATCATTTTATAATTATTTCTGTTTACTATGAATGCCCTGTATTGATGTTTTTTGATTTCTGCAATAAACAATTCCATTACTCTTTTTCGATAAGTGCCATGGGGTCTTTAACATCCACCTGAACTACCACCAATCCAGGCAAATGGGACCTCGGTTTAACATCTCATCCGAAAGACGGCACCTCAGAAGTGCAGCACCCCCCCCCATGCTGCACTACAGTGCCAGTATTGGGATATTAACCCAAGTGCCAGATGTGGGAACTGAACTCACAGCCCTCTGATCTCCCAGCCTCAGAGGTAAATGTGCTGCCTACTGAGCCACTGACACTGACTAGGTGGGCCAAGCAGCCCTTATCTGCCATCAAAGTCTATGTTTCAATGTTTCTAATGCTCTAAAAGCAGCTATCACCAGGCAGTGCAGTGAAACTGCAGCAAAGAGGTAGGCAGAATGAGTTGAGAGAGCATGATTGAGTTGTATAGCTAGGTTCTGAGGTAGCCTGAAAGGGTAAAAAAAATTGAATGTGCAGCATAGAGAGCAGCTATTGTTTGAGCTGAAACACACATACAATATCTGCAGTTGCATTGCAAGTAATTTGAGAGTTGAGCAATTGAGAGCAAGTAGTATGAGCTCTGGAGTAGCAATATGTTAGAAGCTGAGAAACAAAGCTTCCAAAAGACAAAATCAAAGACACACAAACACAGAAGCAGGGAATAATGACAGAATGAAGCCCACAGCTGGTGACAAAATACAAACCAGAAGCAGGAAAACAAACACAGAAGACCAGCAGAGACAAGCAGAAGTGGGGGGAGGCCCCAGCTAGCCGCAGAGGACAGACGGAAAGACCGACAGAGCCTCCAGCTGGCAAACAAAAAGTGCTTCAGAAGGAGGCCTAGAGCAACTGCTTATATAGCTCAGGAAATGGGAATGGCTGGCTGCTTGTCCATTGAACTACAAGCTCAGCCTTCCAAATACTGCTGCCAATTAGCACAAATTTCCTGTCCCCTTTAAGGTAAGCCCCACCACATAGGGGAAGGGGGGCTTACAAATAGACAAATGGCAAAATGAAGCCCAGACTCAATTGACATCTATGGACTGGGATAAGATCTGGATGGGGACAAGTAAAACAGCCTCTTCTCCACATTGGAGAAAATTTGCATGGAAGGTCCGCACCAGATATTTTATAACACCAGTATTACAGTCCAAATGGGATTATCATACTGGGGCACACTGTTGGAGACTTTGTGGGGAGTTGAGAGCTACTCACTGGCATATTTTCTGGGACTGCCCAGTAGTATGCTCCTTCTGGGCTGAGGTAACACGCTGATTGAAATAGGTGTTCATACTTCTAGACTGTCTCCTGTTTCAGCATTTAATTCTGGGTCTCCCATCATGGAGTATATGGGGAAGCGAGACACACTACCTTTGGGGAATATGTGTAGTTGCAGCTGCCAAAACCATCACCTGAAAATGGTTACAGAAGTTTCCCCCACTAATTCAGGATTGGGAGGAACTGGTCATCCAAATTCTGGACATGGAATGTCGTACCTTCTAGGTCCAGGATAGAATTCAGGCTTATCGGACTCGATGGATGCACTGGACATTTGCACAGGAGGAGCCAACCTAAACTGGGTCTTAGAAGAGCTTCCCCCTAGTGGAAGGGAGCAACATAGCACATTTGGAGTGGAGCGTTTAGATCCCTTTATTAATTTTCTCTTATAAAATGGGTTTAGATTTTCAAGGGATCTGATTGGTTATTACCTGTGCATTAGAAGTGTCTAATGCACAGCTAATAACAAGTCCTGCAGCCGGTGCTCCATAACAGTTTGAGATCATAGGATCAATGCTTTCAGACTTAGGAGTCTTAAATAGAATTTTCATTTTTTAAATCACCGCCATTTTGTACTGCTGTCTTAGCGAGGAAATCTTGATGTAAAACAAGGAAATACATAATCTCACCACTAATCATGTTTGGCAACTTACATAGATACATAGATACATAGACAGTGTCGGCAGATAAGGGCCTATGGCCCACCTAGTCTGCCCATTTGAGCTTGTAAGTTCAGTTTGTTTTCCTAGAAGTCTATTTCCCCTTACCCCTGACCTCTAGAATTCCTTTATGTCTATCCCATGCATTCTTAAATCCCGTGATTGTTTCAGCCCCCACCACTTCCTCTGGCAGGGTGTTCCACTTGTCCACCACCCGTTCTGTGAAGAAATTCTTTCTCATGTTTCCTCTGAATCGTCCTCCTCCAACTTCATCCCATGCCCTCTAGTCCTGAAACATCTTTTTCGCTTAAAAATAGTGTTTTCCTGCACCCTGTTCCTCCCTGTAAGATACTTGTATGTCTCTATCATATCCTCTCTCCCTCCTCTCCTCCAGAGGAGTACATGTTCAGTTCCTTCAACCTGTCTTCATAGGACTTGTGATGCAACCCATGCACCATCTTTGTTGCCCTCCTCTGAACCTTCTCTACCCTGTCTATGTCCTTACGTAGGTATGGTCTCCAGAACTGTACACTGTACTCCAGGTGGGGCCTCACTAGTGTCTTGTATAGCGGATTATGACCTCCCTTTTCCTGCTGGTGATGCCCTGCCTATACATCCCAGCATCCTATTTGCTTTACCTGCTGCCTTGTCACACTGTTTCCCTACCTTGAGGTCATCAGAGATGACAACCCCAGATCCCTTTCCTGCTTGGTGCATGCTATATCCTCACCCCCCAACTGATATATTGTGCCAGGGTTTTTGTGCCCCATATGCATTATCTTGCACTTCTTTGCATTGAATTTCAACTGCCAAACCCTTGACCATTCTTCAAGTTTCTGCAGGTCCCTTCTCATTCTGTCTACACCCTCTGGTGTGTCTACTCTGTTACAGAGCTTTGTGTCATCAGCGAACAGTGAAATTCTGCCTTCTATATCCTGGTAAATGTATGGCTATCAGTAAAACTTATCTATTCTTCACTATCGCCAGCTAATGTATATCACCACATTTAAAATATAATGTTAAACTGCATTTTCTCACTTTGCGATTTTGCTTATCACTTATGGAGATCAGTACAGCTCCCACAGGCTGACCTGCTAATCATGCTGCCATTCTCATAGTGACCCAGGGCAAACAAGTACTGTATGTACTGTTGAAACTGTTCAACAGTTTAGAGAAGGAAAAAAAAATGGCCGCACACCTCACTTCCATGCCTCCCGCTCTCTCCATCATTAATGATGCCACATTATTTGACAAACTCAGCATTTTATGAATGCCTCCAACCGTATCTACTGTCAGCTATGTGATCGCGTCTCTCACAGCTACCGCATATACTCCTGGGATCGACCCAATATACATTCACTGCATTTCAACCTAAATAACAGGCATACAAGATAAAAATGGCATCAAATAAAAAAAAAAAGATTTGCCTAAGAGTTGAAACATCCTATGTTGTAATAGTATACACTTTCCCTGTGCACCCCATGTAAATGGCTACCCCACTATGAGCGCTTATATTTCACTCGTCTAGTAAAAAAGCCAAAAATTCCATGGTTATATGGGAGGATTTGCATGGTAAGTTGATAAGTCCCTGGTTATATTAATTGATTTGCAGGTTATGGTGGGGGGGGGGTAGAGGATGTGGCAGTAGAACTACATGACCCAATTAAAAAATTACAGAGTCCGTTTACGCTGTCAGCGTGTGTGTGTGTGTGTGTGTGTGTGTGTGTGTGTGGGCACAAGACGGGACTCTCCATTGTGTAATAAAGAAGCTGTCTTTTAAATTGTACTTTCTTTTAAATTTTCAATCACGGCTCTCTCAGTAGCCCATTAGCTAACCTTCTGTCTTCCTCGTCCTAGTAAGTTACTTCAATCCACAGACAGTCCCATCTCACGCCCACACACACACACACACACACTGACAGCATAAACGGACTCTGGCTTCAACAGCAGTGAAGTTCAAAATCTGCAGATTAATTGTGCTCAAAAGCTCACAAAAATGAATACTTGGGGCAAAAGAAATAAACAAATGCTTTTCAGCACAGTATAAACTGGAGAACATTTTTAATGTTTTTTAATGGTTCTTGTATAAAAACTATAGCTATGCAAATGCAGTTTTATAGGCGGAAGGACTATTTTATCTAAAAATTCACACAACATGTAACTTTATTTTATATTAAACCTCAGAATTTTGATTGTCACAGTTATGACAAATACAGGTTCCCATTTTATAAGCACAATAAGACACTCCGGGGGTGTGCATTAGACATTTCTAATGCACGGTCAGGGACTAAACGCATGGCCTGTGGTCGCGTGCCTCATTACACCCATGACCGTGCATTAGAAATGTCTAATGCACACCCCCTCATGTCTTATTGCTTACTTAAAGTACTATTAATATGTACAGATACAGATTCTTCCTGGTGGGACTGTGAAGTGTTGGTTACACACACCCTCCCCACCACCTCCTACCGTTTCCCTTCCTCAATCCCCCTCCCCAGTTTGGAATGACTCTATTATCATTGTTGCGATATGCTATTATGCCTTCCATTCTATTGATATTATATGTTATGTTTCTAATAGTTTCTGTTTATACCAAAAAATGTACTTCTGCACAGTGTTCATTGTTGTATGTAGTTTTCAATACGTGATCATAGCCTTATCTAAATCAATAAAAAAAGTATATAAAAGAAAAAAGATAAGCAATGAAGTCACTACCTTGCACACTGAGCTGCTTTTTTAACAGTGGTAATGATCCCCACATGCACAGTTTCTGCTCCTCCCCCCCAAAAAAATAGGTGTTGGCATAGACAGGTATGGAGCTTAAAGTCAGAACTGGTGAATGATGAGGGTAAGATATGGAGATGACTCCCTTACACTCTGAGCTAGTTGTTGGTATTGTTAATGATACCCCCTCACACACACACCGCTTCTGTACTCCCCAAAATAGGTGATGGTGTAGCTAGCTATGAGGCTTAGAGTCAGAACTGGCAAATGATTACGATAAGACATGAGTATTGCTTCCTCTGACCCTGAGCGGATTGTCGATTATCTTAATGACCCCCCACATGCACAGTTCCTGTCTCCCACAGAGTTGCTGACATACAGTTGCAACAATTGACATGTCTAGACATTTCCTGAAATGTCTGGTATCCATGAAGAAATGGCCTGCTTGTCTGCTGAACCACTATAGTGCCACCAGAGAGAATCTCTTTCCGAATACACTATAATGAAATATCTAGAAATAGATATCTCGATGATTACAGCTCTAAATGATGAGCTATAGAGTTCAAAGTCAGACTTGGATATGGGGAGTGTTCCCTCCCACTCTAACTAGATTTTGTAAATTTAATTTTATTTAATTTTATTGTGATCTAGGAGACACCATTGAGAACAAGATCATTCCATAGGTTCCACGTCAGCATTAGGACAAAAGAGTACAGATATAATACAAGTACGGTTATATAGGTACTATAGTAAATTCAGTAACAAAAGCATAAACAAGACAAATTTTATGAACAAATGGTAGTTAGGTAAACAGGCAGAATGAGTGTCTGGGGAAATTACCTACACTAGGGTCGGTTAGGAGGACATTGATGACACATTGATTTTTTTTTTTACTTTCTTTATCCACCCCTGCAATGGCTGGGACCTCCTTCGACCATCTGCAGTGCCAGATTGCACCCCACTGAGTTTCCTCCTGACCTACGCTTGGTTGCCCAGCCCACCTGTGACTCTCCTGCTTGGTGGGCCCCTTGGCTTGCCCTCCCCCCAAAGGGGAAATGCCTTCAACTCCACTACAAGTCCCTTATGCAAGATCTGATTCCCAAGCAGGTGGAGGTGAAGACTGGGGGTATTGAGAGGTCCAGGTGTGTGAGGTCTGGCAGTGAGCAGCGTGACCTGCCCAGCCAGTGGCTTTTTCACTTGTTCTTGTTGCCCTAGATGGAAGGGGTTGTAAAATGATGTTATGGGGCATCATGCATGCTCCTGTGCTTGACGTGCAAATATCTGCTATGTCCCACCCATCCCTGTACATACTAGGTCCGCAGGCTCATTGCCTCCCTGACTGTCACTAGGAGGTATCCTATTGCTGGGTCCTGTACCCTCCAACCCTGGAAGAGATGAGCTGTCTGCTGGTCACATCAACCTCCTCCCCTGGCAATCCCTCTGGAGCTCTAGGATCGCTCCTGAACCCAGGTTGTCAGCGATACAAGTGGCAGCACTACCACCGCACCGGTGGGTCAGCCCAGACTCATTGACGTTGATGTAAAAAAATAAGGTACTCGAGTTCACTGGTGACACTACGCTGTCCGGGATGGTGGACGCCTTTGAGGATGGGGACAAACATCAGGAAAACCTGAACAAGCTGGGTGATAGGTTGGACTCGTAGTTGCTGATTCAGTGTAACCAAATGTAAAAAGTTACACTTGGGGAAGGAAAAACAGATCTAGTCACCATGTGGTGCTTTCCTTATTGCAGTGGAGGAGGAAGAGGGCCCAGCAGTCATAACAGACGAGGGCCTGAAGCATGCCAAGCAGTGCATGGTCACTGTCAAGATGGCTAGCAGAATGCTGGGGTGCAGTTGTGTCAAGCAAAGATAATTTTTAGAGGGATAAAAAATTCAAACTTTTCTAGGGGGGGGTCCAGGGGGCATCCCCCCCGAATATTTTGAAAATGCAATCCATATGGTGCATTTTGGTGGCTTTTAGCAGACTGTGAAGCAGCTTGACAGTTTTCTAAAAGCCAGCAGAAAGCTGAGACTAACACACAGAATTGTTTATATTATTAATGATGTAGCCCAGGCACCATGTGCTAGCTGGCTACTACCCCTGCCTGTTGGCCCTCTAACAGGTTAAGGGGCCTGGTCCTGTTACAGTGGTGTTCGGGGAGTCTATCCCAAAGACAATAAAACTAGTGCAGTGCCTTCACCCAGAGAAAAGTAGAAGTGGGTCAGCTGACTGGCTAGCACAGCCCCCTGGAATGCTGCAACTACCCAACTCCCCTACCACCCACCCCACACTCTGAATACCCAGTTGGGTAATAGCACCATAAACCATGAACAGTAATCATCTGACAGACTCAGAGAATTCCTGCACACACAATTTCAAATGATAAATCACAGCTTTACTGGGGGGTAAGGACTAAGGAAGAGATACCGGGACAAAGGAGGGCTATGAATAAAAAGATGGTTCAAGAAAACAAATAATAATAGTAACAACAACTATATATGGGCCCGTAAGCCAAACCCACCCCTGGAGGCCCACCCCCACTGGTATCAGTGTCTTCCCTGATAGTCCTTAGGGGTACCCACAAGTTGCAGGCCTGTTCGTTGCCATGATGAAACAAAACAATTATTTGAGGAAGCTATTAAATCCCTTCTACACTCCCTTGCTTGATTTCTGGGAGATGGGTCCCAGGTACTCACGGTTTTGCAGAACTCGACTACGCTTCTGTCAGTTTCCTCCCGATGTCCAGGAATGCGGAGCTCCGCACTGCAATGGGCAGATGGAATCTTGCTCAAGGATCTTGCAGCTAGTCCCCTTGATTGGAAGTGTGGCCACTTGTCACCTTCAGGCACTTCTGGCCCATTGCAGAGCTCCGTGGCAGGACCGCACCAGCCCCAGAAAGCCCAGACCCAGGATTGGCTCCACAGCCTGGCTCCCCACAATGGATCACAGGTGCCCTAGCACCCTAGCAAGTGCCAGTGACCTCCTGAGACAGTGAGTCCAACTTGGAAGGGGTTAGCGGGCGCCGATTCCCTCCTTGGCTCTGGGTGAGAACACCCAAATGGTGGGGGTCCTCCTGTAGTCCTTGCACTGAGTTCAAAAGCCACAGAAATCACAGGCAATAACTCAAGCAAAGTCCAGTGCCAGTTAGAAGGAAGTACTAGCCCTAGATCAATGAAGCACAGGTGCAATCAACAGGGGGATCCAAACACAACAGACCCCTGCACACCAGTCTGCAGTTTCCAGTTAGAAAATGTCCACAACCTTTTCTTCAGCTACAGCTACAGCTTGGACACAGCTCTCAGCCACTTCAACCAGTTCACTCAGGAAATGTACAGCCCCTGGCTAGCACCCCAAATCCAGAGATGCTTTGCCTCTTCAGAATCACAATTGCAATCCCACACAGGTAAAACTGGTATTCAAATAGAACACTTCTGTCCTCTCAGGTAAATTCAGTCCACCAGTGCGGGGTTCTGCAGCACTTATCGTCTCCAAAATAATCAAACAGCTCAGAGTACCTGGGGAATCAAGGTATCAGTTAAGTCTCTTGCTCTCTTTCCCCTGCTGATCCTTTTCCTGAACACAGCAATCTCCTCGAGAGGCCTTGGAAAAGCCTCCCTAGTCCAGAGCCACTCTTACAGAAGATTTCTGACAGAGCCTAGGAACAGACTGACTCCAAAAACCCAGAAAGTCCAGTGGGTTTCAGTCAAGAATTCAAGGTTTTGATTGGCTGGTTGAGTCCATCAATTGTCCATAAGCTCAGAGAACAGTATTTACTGAGTGCTTATTGGGGCACGGTTTAGGCGCCTGAATTAGTCCCCTCCTTTTCCCAGGAGTCCCTCTGACACAGTTTTAGGCACCTAAAGAGGTGATTGGCTGCTGTTTGAGGTCAAAGATTAACAACATGGTGGCTGTTTATTTAGTTCCATCAGCAGTTCTCACAGTTTCACACTTTTCAGTTTTGGTGCAGCCAAGATAAATACTTCTAATTTTACTTTTCCCCACAGTATTATAGCCCAAACTGTACCCTGTCAGACAAACCCACACTTACACATTTAAGTGCAGCGGTTCCCAAGTCGCTGCCCCCGGAAGATAATGCCCCTAGCTGGCAGTTCGCACACAATTAATATTTATGAGGGCTCATGAATTATTCATGAGCCCTCACTACATGTTTCCATTCAACCTTATGTGGATTGATTACAGAGGCTTCCTTCCACCTCGCTGCATCACTGGTCCCCATTTAGCAGAAGAGGGGCACCAGGACCACAGAAACTACTCCTTGATTCTTGACTGCCACAGCAGTTGGCACAGCAGTGCACCTTCTCGCATGTCCAATCACCCACAAGCTCCGAGGAGCAGAATGCAGCGATCTCAATTCAATTTTTAGGGCACAAAAGGGGCTGAAAGCAACTGCAGGACTGATCGGGGTACCTGGGGTACCAGAAAAAGCTTGGGACATGGCGGTGAAAAACACCGGGGAAACCAGGAGTTATACAGGGGAAACTGAGCAATGTAGATAAGCCCCCAGAGGGGGGTTACAATGATAAAAGTCATACCCATACATTTTGCTCTAAAAGAAAACATTCGGAAATTAAAGCAAAAATGGTGCCTTCTGCAGGCTTTTAGGATGTTAAGCACTTTGCGACCTGTCAAATTACAGCAGAATATTGAGGCACACTAGTAAAAAAAAAAAAAAAGCACGTTCATTGTACACTAACACCTTCAATGAAGCTAACCACCTATGTGATGACTAGTTTAACTACACCCCCCCAGTCATCCCCCATCACCAGTATGTCTCAGCCAACCAGCACTGAACCATAAGATTGTCAGAACCAAATGATGTCTTCTTTGCCCCCCTCCTCAAACCCATCTGGTCAAGCCCAATTAAATGATTTCACACAGGCCATAAGATCTGTATATGTGTGTGTGGTATCATGCCTAGCAGCAGCCCAACCCATTTAGAAATCCAGTACACAAGATCAGTTCAACCCTGTATACTGGTTTCGTAAATGTGAATACTTCCCCCTCCCTGCAGTCTTGTAGCACCAGAAGGTGACAGAGACATGTAAAGAGACCAGGGGCGGACTGGCCAGGTCACAGGCCAGGATGCTACAAAAGGAGGACAGGCCACATTTGCATGAGCTGCCAGTCGGCGGAACATGTCTACATGAAATGTGACTTTTGTTTTAACAGTAGTAGGGAGTAGTCTGGGTTTAGACCCCCTGGCCCTAGTTCACACACCTTCCCGATTCTCAGCAGCAATCCAGTTTCAGATCCATGCATTACAGTCGGGCGTAGTAGGGGGGTACAGAGGAGTAAATCATGTGAACCTGGACAATACCAAATTTAAACTCCAACTTTATGTCCACACTCTTTAAAATTAACCTGACATTCAACCCAAGCTGTATACTATTGGGGAAAAACAGGCCTCCCCAAAGCAGGGTATGTGACATTATGGTTTCAAAAGTCGAGGAAACACAACTTCCTTTCCTCATCACAAAAACATTTCAGTTTGTGTTTCCTTGGATAAAGAAATGAAATCGAGGGGAAAAAAGCAGGGAGCACTTGAAACAGCTTCATAAAGTTTGACACGGAGCCTCTATATAAACAGTTTTTGCAACTATTAGCGGCAAGGATAATTAATCCCTTTTCCTTACACAATTGTTCACTTCCACCACTTATTCCTGAATTATATCGACTGATATTCAAGAGCTGGGTTTACAGTAGCTGGAATCTTTACACTTTTAACCTTTGTATGTCTACAATGTGCCACACCCCTGTCTTGCTCCGTGTTTTCCTCATGAATATATCTATTTTAGTTTTTCAGCTGGACACTGATGGGGGTCACTAGGTGGGCAGCCCCGCCACCTTTGGTGTGTAAGAAGGAGCCTTTAGTGCTGGTTTTGGGGTATATTTATTTTATTTATTTTTGTTGACCGGTAAAATCCTGCCTATTTTCAGGCACGACCCAGGGAAGGAGACCTTGATGTTGGTGGTATTTTAGTGAATGAGGGAAATTTGGCCAGACACCGGGAAATTCCCCTACTCTTTTCGATAAATGCCATGGGATATTTAACATCCACATGAACTACCATCAATCAATCAATCCAGGTAGATGGGACCTCAGTTTAACGTCTCATCCAAGAGACTGCACCTCAGAAGTGCAGCACCCCTCGCATGCTGCACTACAGTGTCAGTACTGGGATATTAACCCAAGTGACAGATGTGGGAACTGAACCTGCAGCCCTCTAATTTCCCGGCCTCAGAGGCGAGTGTGCTGTGCTACCTACTGAACCAATACTGCTTCCGAGCAAGCTCCATTTTTATACTTCACTTGTTGCACTTGGCAGTAAGATGGTACATGTATCCAACGAGTCTTTCCCAGAACTGACTTTTAACTTTACCTCCCAAACCCCATCCCCCCATGTCAGTGCAGCTGGACGCAGCCCATTCTGTTGTATTTCACTGTTTTCGCCTCGTGTTTTGTTATTTATCTGATTTGTTTGGGACCTCATTGTGTCAATAAGGTCGGTAGAAGATTCACTGCTAAATAGTGGGGCTAGTATTGTCTGGTGAGTTAGACAGCGACAGCATGTACAAAACCCTCCTAACGTGAAAAGTCAAATGTATACAATACTAAAGCATGTTATCTGCCAGTGCCTGACAGTATTATTAATACTTCTGGCAGGACTTGCAAAAGCTAAGACTGTGCTTTTGGTTAGCAGCAGGGCTCCCCCTCATTAGAGCCAACTACAGAACTAATCGATTTGCGTGGAATGCAGATTACCTAATGAGATTGGTACAAATATACCCCCACCCAAAAAAAAGTGAAGCCTAGAGAGGCAGTGGTAGTTTAAGAAAGTTCTATTCAACAAGGATTGTTGAGCATTTCTGGGGCACGGCACCTGTAGGACACCTCGCCAGATAGTATTAGTGTATAATTCCATTCTCAGAACAGGCACATTATACAGGATGTTTTTCTCTGTACTGCATGCAACAGTACACCACCTCTACCCTCTTTCCCCATTTATTACTATATAGCAGAGTTCTACCACCTAGAAAGGACAGTTCCGCCACTTAGAAAAGTAGATGCCCCCCAAAAAACTTCCAATTTAACCACTCTGTTTACATCAAATATCACTATTTGTCAACATTTCAGAAAATCTTCCAATACTGTGCACATCGACAGATTCCAAGTACACCCGGAGTTCCGGCAACGGGAGGTGCGACTGACTTACCCAGTTAGAGGAAGCGCAGACCTGCTTCTACTGCTGCTCGTCTGAAGGCAGAGAGGTGAACTGTTGCAGTGATGGCATGCTGCTAGAGCTGCCATTCACTACAGGCTCGCTCGCCTTTCTCTCTCTCTCTGTCCACCACACTTTTCCTCCTCATCACATGCTGCAGAGAAGTGGCTAATTATTTGTAGTTTGCATTCAGCAAGCTCTGCTGGGGGTCCTAAGTGCATTATGATTCTTGCCTGCCTCCACGCCCCATGCCTAGGCGCAATCCATGCCGAGTTGGAGCAAATCATCCCCAAGCTCCTTGTGGCAGGCAGCGCGAGATTCCTGAATGACAACCCAAGGGCTTATCACATCCAGAGCTTCTCCATTTACTAGGCAGGGAGGGATCATTATGCATTTATACTGTTCGATTTAACACAGGGACTATTATAGCAGTGGCACACAGCTTTTCTTTGATAGTGAAGCATTTGACCCTGTGTGCTTTATAACTAGAGAGTGTCATTGCTACTGTACTTCAGTAAGGCAAGAGACTGTCAATGTGTTACTATCCTTACCCCTCAAAGCTTTAAAGTGAATAAAATTTTAGCACAACATTGGCACATTTTGAATGCAGAGCCCAAACTGAGGGAATGGGTGAACGTGCCACCTTGTATAACATACATGAGGGGCCACAACATCTCAGACAGGGTGGTAGCTAGCCATTTCACACAGACTGATACATCTGAATGCAGCCTGCTCCCTAAAAGGAGCTTGAAATGGGGTTTGCACATTGTGTACACATATCAGTGAGGGTGACACATTTAGAGATCTATGTCATAATAAAAACTATCAAGTAAATGCTTTATCAATTGTTAAACTGAACATGTTATTTATTGGGCATTGTAACATGGTAATTAATTTTCTTTGAAATCCCAATCAGGCATTGGTTAAATGAGCACAGATGACCCAAAAGCAAGTGTGCATTAATTCCCTAGAAATACCCTGTTGTGTAATATTTTCTACCACATGTTCATAAAATTACAAACAAAACTGAAGAAGGAGGATAGATCATTTCCCACCCAGCCACCCAGCTGATTGTCTAGTATTCCGATGGAATTTTCATACTAACATACTAAAATGCCAGCAGAATAAGCCCTAATGGTCTTCGTGTCTGTTTCGCTTGGTCAGCCCCACCCTGGGTGCTGACCTTGCTGTCCCCCTCGCCTTCTCTGGCTTCTCCTTCCCAGTTCCAGATATTCTTGCTGCATTGGATTTTGCTTCCTGAACCCTTCCCTGTACCTGTCCCACCCCTCTTGAACCCTCCACTGTCTCTGCCTCCACCAGCCCCCTAGGTAGTGCATTCCATGGCTCTACCACCCTCTCAGTGAAGTAGCACCTCCTCCTTTCTCCCCTGAATCTTCCCCCCTCCAGCTTCCACCCATGCCCTCTAGTGGCCCCTTCCTCCTTCCTTCGAAGCACCCTCACTGTTCCTCCCCTATTTACCCTCTTCATGTACCTGAAGACCTCTATCATGTCCCCCCGGTCCCTTCTCTCTTCCAAAGTGTACATATTTAGCTCTTCGAGCCTCTCCTCATAGGTCCTGTCCCCCAAGCCCCAAATCATTTTGGTTGCCCTCCTCTGGACCCTCTCCAGGAGGTTAATGTCCCTCTTTAAGTGTGGCCTCCAAAACTGCACGCAGTACTCCAGGTGCGGCCTCACCAAGCAGTTATACAGAGGGAGTATCACTTCCCTCCTTCTGGAGGTGATCCCCCTAGCGATGCATCCCAGCATCCTGTTGGCCTTGGCTGCTGCCCTCCTACAAGTCTCAGAGTTGTTCATCTTGACATCCACTACCACCCCCAGGTCCCTCTCAGCCATTGAGACTTGTAGTATTCCCCCAGGGTGTACACTTGGCCTGGGTTTCTGGCCCCCAGGTGGAGTACCTTGCATTTCTCTGCATTAAACCTCAGCTTCCACTTTCTAGACCATCTTTCCAGAGCCTCCAGGTCCTCTGGAATCATACTCACAAAATGCATAATTACATAACAGCATTCTCTATATGCGTGTTATGGGGATTACTGGGGCTTGGACCATGGGCCCCGTAGATCTCGGAGGAGCCCCAATAGTTCATATATGGCAGGAGGGGATAAATACAGGGCTACTCATGGCACGTTATTCCAAAGCTGCGTGACCTGCACTGTGACCAATTATTGTTTTTTCTCCATAGATGAAACTACCCATTTGCTCGGCTGCAGTGCGCTGCTGTTCTCCGAAAACAACATACATTAACATTAACTAGATCAATTCCATGATTTCACTCCTCTGTCAATACAAAAGAAAATCCTCAGCCCTCTCCCAAGTCTGAAGTGCTGCCATCACACCCACAAAAAACCCTGAGTCCCTTTTTATGTCCCATTATCCCCTTAACTGTGCCGAGTCCCATCTAACATGATCATGGGAGTGGGGTTCCCAGATTTGTAGGGGTGGTCATGTACTGAAGAAATGGAGGTAATCACCACCTTGTGCACCAGGGTGGGACTGAGGTCCTGGCTTCCATTTTAGGAAGAGTTGGCAGTGGGGCTGTTACAGTGGTGGCAAGGCTGTGACAGGGTCTCCACGGTAGTGGCAGTCCTGAGTTAAGCCATTACCCAGTGTGGCACACTGCCAGTGTAAGTTTTGGTGGCCTGCAGGGATCTCATATTATTGTACCTGCCATGCCAGTGTCTGGGACAGGTTCCGATCTAGGCCCAAAAGTGCAGGATGGTGGAACTGTAAGGAAGGAACTGTGTCTTTTACTGCTATTTATTGCTGCACCTTTTCCTAGAAATGTGGTTTGGGACATGTTTGAACTTCAGCAAGGTGTCAGGCTGGCCGCAGTTCAATAGGCAGTTTTCCAGTTTGGGATATTACGGGAGCAGTAAGTCATGTCTCCAGTGTGAGTAAGAGTCAGTACCGTACCATTTATCTCTCTGAGCTTTTTCTGGCTCAAGGTAGCCGAGTGGAGCCTGTTCCTAGCCCAGTTCGGCCTTTTGGTATCTACAACCTTGGGCTGCATTCAATCTCTGCTTGTGCGGCTATTGTCCTGTCTGACCCTCTGCTTCATGGAGCTGTGCTCTTTATTAATTTTAATAATTAATTAAATTTGGTTTTATTATTTTCACTCCTGTGTGCTGACTCGGAGACTATTTTTGCTGCTTAACTATGCTTGCTCCCTCCAAAGAAGAAGAAAAAGAAAATATCATCTGTCCACCCGGTCCTGGCCTTGAAGCGCTACAGCCTGCCTCTGGTTATCCAGCTGACCAAGTGAGAGACATGTTTTCCCTGCTTTTTAAGTTCCTGCAAGTGAGCTGCTTGTGTTAGTTCAGTTGCTTGATTGTCCCGAGTGCCTAGCTTGGGGGGGGGAGCTGCCTCGAAAGTTATCAGGCTGGAGATTTGGCTTCCCAGCTACTCAGGTGAGCTGCTTGTGTTGCTTCAGTTGCTTGACTACTGTATGTTGGAAATTTATGATCAAAATGTGAAAAAAATCTATTACAATGAAACATTGAAGTGCAAACTTTGCAGATGACTCTAAGCTGGGTGCAGTGGTGGATGGGGAGAAGGGGAGGGTGGCCTTGCAGGAGGACCTGGAGGCTCTGGAAAGGTGGTCGGGAAAATGGAAACTAAAATTCATTGCAGGGAAGTGCAAGGTTCTGCACCTGGGAGTCAGAAATCCAGGCCTGGGGTATACCCTGGGAGGAGACATGATTCAAGTTAAGGAGGGTGAGAGGGACCTGGGGGTAGCAGTAGATGGCAGAGTGAACAACTCGGAGACCTGTAGGAGGGCAGCGGCAAGGGCAAATAGGATGCTGGGATGCATCGCCAGGGGGATTACCTCCAGAAAGGTGGAAGTGATCCTTCCACTGTACAACTGCTTGGTTAGGCCACACCTCGAGTACTGTGTACAGTTTTGGAGACCACATTTAAAGAGGGACATTACACTTCTAGAGAGGGTCCAAAGGAGGGCAACCAAAATGAGCTGGGGCCTGGGGGAGAGGACCTATGTGGAGAGGCTCAAGGACCTCGACATGTACACCCTGGAAGAGAGGAGGGACAGGGGGACATGATAGAGGTCTTTAAGTACATGAAAGGGATCAATAAAGGAGGCCTAGTCAGGGTGCTCCAAAGGAAGGAGGGTGGGGCAACAAGACGTCATGGGTGTAGCTGGAAGGGGTGCAGGCTCAGAGGGGAGAGGAGGAGATGTTATTTCACTGAAAGGGTGGTAGAGCCATGGAATGCACTGCCCAGGGAGCTGGTAGAGATGGAGACTGTGGACAGGTTTAAGAGGGGATGGGACAGGTACAGGGGGAGGGTAAATCTGACCAGGCACAATACAGGTGGAACATCTGAGACTGGGGACAGTATAACCCAAGGGGAGTGGGGACACAAAATTGTCCCTCTGTATGCGGTTGCTGAAAATCAAGCAGACTCAAGAGACCATTAGGCCTATTCTGCTGGCATTTTAGTATGTTAGTAAGTGTTCGAATGTTTGCTCATAACTTTATCCAGTAGATTTTGGACCCTAATAGTCAATATATCCATTGTGTTGCCCATCTTATGAATTTGACAGGTGTCATTTTTCAAAATCCCTGTGAAACATGTTTTCACAGTTACACTGTGAAATCACCATTTAGATAGGATTAAAAAAAATTCCACTGTCTTGATCGTAACATCAGATCATAAAAAGATTATGTTAGAAATTTGTGGTCAAAATGTGGGCACCCACTGAAAATTAAATATTGCCTCCCAGCTGCTCTAGCGTGGGTAAATGCAGTCTAAAAATGTGTAAAAATAGGACATCTACTCTACAACTGCACTAACTTGAGACTGTCACACAGCACAGTGAACTGCTGAAACAGTTGCCTCACGAACCACACTCAGCAAATGAAGACCAAGGCTTCTTGTCTGACGTTAGGGTAGTATCATTCGGTGTGTTCCAGGGCTCCATCTGGAGCTCATTCCTGTTTGGTCTTTTATAAACAAATTGCCAGATGCCTGTCAGCCAGCCAATATTCTACATTATGCTGATGATGCTGTCATTTTAACAAACACCTAACTGTGACTGCCTCACTACCACACTTCAAAGTAACATCAAAACCTTGAAAAGTTGGTCCTTACATAACAAACTGGTCCTAACCTACAAAAAAAATAAAGACCATGGGCCCAGTTCTCAAAGTCAGCTTGGATTGGTGCATGCCGTGGCAAACAACAGTTTGCACCAAAGTCCGGTGCACCAGGGACCCTGCGCATGATTTGCTAACAGGCAGGGTCCCAGTGGCTAAGTCCCTAGTCTTGCAGCAAGTCAGACTGGGAGCCAAACACACAGTGCAGCAGGAGGGCTTGCCACAAGCTGTGAGTCCAGCAGGGCCCTCAGTGGCTAGTGCCCCCTGCCCAGATATGCCCATTCCTATAACATTAATGACATTTATCCTGATGGTCAAGCTGTCCGTCTCACCGATATGCCCCAATATGCCCATTATTATTTCAGTTACCCTGGTGATCTAGCAGTTTTGGCCCCCCTCACCATGTCAAGAAGTTCCCACCATACCACACACACCCCCAACACTTACCCAGAGCCAGGACCAGCACAGTCCTCCTTACACATCCTTGGCCAGCCTCAACTGAATTGTCACTGAGCACGTAATGCAGTATAGTAGATGCTCGCTGATTCAGTGAGTGCCTACTGTTTTGTATTACACATTCAGTGACAGTTCAGCCAGAGCCAGCTAAGGTGTTGTGAGGAGGGCTGTGCTGGTCCTGGCTTGTGGTACAGGTTGGGGAGTGCAGGGTGGTGGGCACGTCTTGCCAGGGTGGGGGATTTGGGAGCGCTAGACCACAAGGGTAATTGAAATAATAATGGGCATATTGGGGCCAGGGGGGCAGGACTGCTAGACCACCAGGATGAATGAAATAATAATGTGCATATCAGGGCAGGGGGAGGGACCACTAGACCACCAGGATAAATTAATTGTTACAGATTGGGCATATCGGGGCAGAGGGAAGCATGTCCCAAGCAGTTCATAGGGTAGTTCAGGTGCCACACTGTGCCAGGGTCTCCCAGGAGATATTTCTAAGTATCTTTAGACTAGCCCTGGCTGGTCTAAGGGTACTTAGAATTGTTCCTCTGGGAAAATTTTGAGAATCTAATTTATGGGGCTGTGGCAGCTTGCATCTGCCACATGACCCTTGCACCATGTCACAGCCCATTTGTGGCGCACAGGTGGTGCAAGCCTTGTTTGGGACAGACAGCCTGTGGCTGATGCAGGCTGCCTTTGAGAGTAGTTACAGAGGCAATTATTGATGCAAGGTGCCACTATGCCCATGTCTGTTTGGCGCAGGTACCCTGCATCACTCTCGGGGCTTTGAAAATCAGGCCCAATGCTATTGTCTAGTCTCCCACACAGAAAGGAAGGCCCCACCTTTTGTCATCTGGAATGGCCTGGGACAGAATCTTGAATAGGTGGAAACCCTTAAATACCTTGGAGTAACCTTGGATGACACCCTATCATTTGTACCCCCTGCCCCCATGTTGATAATCTAGTGACCATAGTTGACAGAGGACTTGGTTCTCTGTATTGGAACCAGAACAACTGAACTGTGTAAACTAGATACCTTATAGTGGCCAGTTCCATTCTGTCACTTGTAGATTATGGCCTCCTGTTTACAATGCTGCCTGTGACATGGTGCTAAACAATGTACACCTGATCTGTAATAAGGCACATCACTTTGTTCTTGGTGCAGATAACGGCACCCATACAGTACTTGTGCCCTCTATGCCCTAATTAATTGCTTCCAATACCCAGTAGACTAAAGCTACAGACCTGCCTGCTAGCCATTAACTTGATCCTGGAAAACAAGACTTTGTCACAATTGCATACAGGTCCACTCACACCCATATGATGAGCTGTTCAGGTTGTATGAACCACGGTTCCTACATACAGTGAAATGCTTTGCACTGCTACTTTAATACCACCAGTCAAAACAGCATTGAGTCCTGTATTGCTAGCTTCTAACCAAACCACACATTGAAAGTCTGGCCATTGCTCAGATCCCTCTCCTGCTGAAAAGGATTCAGTAGTATCAGTACATTACATGTGTGATTAATCTAAGCTACTGCTGTATGGAACTACAGCCAGGTTTGCAGATTGGTCATTTCTATCCTATAACCAACATAAACAAGGAGCTAGAAGTTGCACTACAACAGACACCAGCTCCATTTGCCACATGTTACATGATGGATTCAATGGTTATATCTAGTATTGCCTAATAATACCCAGCACAGCACCAGTCCAGGACCCTCCAGAAGCTGTCCCAGATGGCAGAATTTTGCTGGACTAGGGTGAAACTTCAGGGTCAAATTATTTTGGTTGGACTCAAGTCATACATTTTGATACATCTAATCTGACTAATCCCAATATAAAATGCTGCCCACATAAAGAAAAAGGGCTTATAATGCAACACCTTAAATGCAAATTATTTATGGTACTACGACAGCAGCCCCCTCTCCACTAAATCGTCTATCTGAAAGTGAAACTGTGTACTGTTCAGGCCTCCCTTCTGCCTACAGAGTAACACCTGCAGACTGCTACTGCTGCACCCGGACGGACGTGATGTACTATAGGGAGAGGGCCCCTGCAGACTGCTACTGCTGCACCCGGACGGACGTGATGTACTATAGGGAGAGGGCCCCTGCAGACTGCTACTGCTGCACCCGGACGGACGTGATGTACTATAGGGAGAGGGCCCCTGCAGACTGCTACTGCTGCACCCGGACGGACGTGATGTACTATAGGGAGAGGGCCCTGCAGACTGCTACTGCTGCACCCGACGGACGTGATGTACTATAGGAGAGGGCCGCAGACTGCTACTGCTGCACCGGACGGACGTGATGTACTATAGGGAGAGGGCCCTGCAGACTGCTACTGCTGCACCCGGACGGACGTGATGTACTATAGGAGAGGGCCCCTGCAGACTGCTACTGCTGCACCCGGACGGACGTGATGTACTATAGGGAGAGGGCCCCTGCAGACTGCTACTGCTGCACCGGACGGACGGATGTACTATAGGAGAGGGCCCCTGCAGACTGCTACTGCTGCACCTGGACGGACGTGATGTACTATAGGAGAGGGCCCTGCAGACTGCTACTGCTGCACCCGGACGGACGGATGTACTATAGGGAGAGGGCCCCTGCAGACTGCTACTGCTGCACCCGGACGGACGTGATGTACTATAGGAGAGGGCCCCGCAGACTGCTACTGCTGCACCCGGACGGACGGATGTACTATAGGAGAGGGCCCTGCAGACTGCTACTGCTGCACCCGGACGGACGGATGTACTATAGGGAGAGGGCCCCTGCAGACTGCTACTGCTGCACCCGGACGGACGGATGTACTATAGGAGAGGGCCCTGCAGACTGCTACTGCTGCACCCGGACGGACGTGATGTACTATAGGGAGAGGGCCCTGCAGACTGCTACTGCTGCACCCGGACGGACGTGATGTACTATAGGAGGGCCCCTGCAGACTGCTACTGCTGCACCTGGACGGACGTGATGTACTATAGGGAGAGGGCCCTGCAGACTGCTACTGCTGCACCCGGACGGACGTGATGTACTATAGGGAGAGGGCCTGCAGACTGCTACTGCTGCACCCGGACGGACGTGATGTACTATAGGGAGAGGCCCCTGCAGACTGCTACTGCTGCACCCGGACGGACGTGATGTACTATAGGGAGAGGCCCCTGCAGACTGCTACTGCTGCACCTGGACGGACGTGATGTACTATAGGAGAGGCCCCTGCAGACTGCTACTGCTGCACCCGGACGGACGTGATGTACTATAGGGAGAGGGCCCTGCAGACTGCTACTGCTGCACCCGGACGGACGTGATGTACTATAGGAGAGGGCCCCGCAGACTGCTACTGCTGCACCTGGACGGACGTGATGTACTATAGGGAGAGGGCCCCTGCAGACTGCTACTGCTGCACCCGGACGGACGTGATGTACTATAGGGAGAGGGCCCCTGCAGACTGCTACTGCTGCACCCGGACGGACGTGATGTACTATAGGGAGAGGGCCCCTGCAGACTGCTACTGCTGCACCCAGATGGACGTGATGTACTATAGGGAGAGGGCCCCTGCAGACTGCTACTGCTGCACCGGACGGACGTGATGTACTATAGGGAGAGGGCCCCTGCAGACTGCTACTGCTGCACCCGGACGGACGTGATGTACTATAGGGAGAGGGCCCCTGCAGACTGCTACTGCTGCACCCGGACGGACGTGATGTACTATAGGGAGAGGGCCCCTGCAGACTGCTACTGCTGCACCCGGACGGACGTGATGTACTATAGGGAGAGGGCCCCTGCAGACTGCTACTGCTGCACCCTGGACGGACGTGATGTACTATAGGAGAGGGCCCTGCAGACTGCTACTGCTGCACCCGGACGGACGTGATGTACTATAGGGAGAGGGCCCCTGCAGACTGCTACTGCTGCACCCGGACGGACGTGATGTACTATAGGGAGAGGGCCCCTGCAGACTGCTACTGCTGCACCCAGATGGACGTGATGTACTATAGGGAGAGGGCCCCTGCAGACTGCTACTGCTGCACCTGGACGGACGTGATGTACTATAGGGAGAGGGCCCCTGCAGACTGCTACTGCTGCACCCGGACGGACGTGATGTACTATAGGGAGAGGGCCCCTGCAGACTGCTACTGCTGCACCCGGACGGACGTGATGTACTATAGGGAGAGGGCCCCTGCAGACTGCTACTGCTGCACCCAGATGGACGTGATGTACTATAGGGAGAGGGCCCCTGCAGACTGCTACTGCTGCACCCGGATGGACGTGATGTACTATAGGGAGAGGGCCCCTGCAGACTGCTACTGCTGCACCCGGACGGACGTGATGTACTATAGGGAGAGGGCCCCTGCAGACTGCTACTGCTGCACCCGGACGGACGTGATGTACTATGGGGACTGGGAGAGGGGGGAACACAAGCCGAAGCTGTAGAAAAATATCGTCGGCGGCTCTACGCTCTTACCTTCACGAGCGATGCAAACCTATAGGGGATACCGGCAATAGCATCCGTCGTTCCGTCCGACTCCGATGTGATGAGATCGATGTGGCCTGGCCCTGGGCAATGGCGCTCCGCGCTCTCACGTCGCGTCGCAAGTCCCTCAGCCTCAGCCTTGTTTGCCGCTAATCAAACAGCGCGTGCGCCCACATTCCCGCCTGTCTTCACGTCGGCGTCCGACTCCGTTCCCTGAATAGGCACACTGACACACACACTGTCTCTCTCAGGCGGGGCGGGAGGCACGCGACCCACCTGGCTCATTTAAATGAAAGACAGCGCAGCAGTGCATGGCACTCTCTCCTCTCTCTCTAATCTGTGTGGGGCAGCGGGTTACAGTCAGTCTAGTCTACAGACCGTCACGTTGTCACCTGACCCCCTGCCCCTGGAAAAAAAATTGTGACCAAACCTGACGGTCGGGGGCTCGGGGCAGTGGAGAAAAAAAAATAAAAAAAAAAATTAACGCCAGAAGTGCACAGGCAGCAGGCCATTACTTACACAGGCCAGGATGCAATTAGTATCCCAGGCATCCCGGGCCAGTCTGCCCCTGAAAGAGACACACTGTTACTATAACCCCCCTTCATTCAGATAAATGGGACTCAGTCAAGAGGATACAGGTACTGAAATAAAACTTGGTTTGCCAGTCTGCACTGGAAGCCCAGTGATTGGGTTACCAGTGCAGACAGGTAAACAATCCCAGCCCGCTTGATCTCCCAGAGCTGACAGAGATATAGATAGTGAAATAAAACTTGGTTTAGCAGTCTGCACTGGTAACCCAGTCCTTCACACACACACACTCACTCACTCACTCACTCACTCACTCACTCACTCACTCACACCACCCAAACAGGATTTTGACACCAACCCCACCAGTTTATGGATTCTCTGAGTCAGCAATGTGGGTACTTGTCAGACTGGCCCCTGGCCTGCTGACTCTCCAACAACCACTCTCTAGTGAGACTATCAGAGTCCTCCAGTTCATTCTTACCCACACCTGAACTGAAACATTTAAACTACAATTTCATCCCTAGTCCCCTTCTCTCTCTGGCTTCTCACAATAATTTCTCTCCCATTAAGTTTGTACCATCTTCCCTGAGCTTAGGCAGCACAATCAGTAGCATTCTGTAGACAGGAAACAAACTCAGTCATTCTGACCAGACTCAGACCTGACTATTTTTATGTTTGCTTGCATGCATGTGCAAGAAACATAGTGCGATGATCCAAAATGCAGTGCCGTACAGTTGAAAGGGAGAGCACCGCTTGAGTGAGCAGCGCTTCCCCTTCCCCCACACACATGTGCATGCACATAGCATGATCATGCGCTCCTACCTCCCCATGCACACACTGTATGGCTGGCCAGAGTGCCCAATCCCCGTCAGCTCCCCCCACAGTTCTGTATGGCCAGCGGGTGCCTAATCCCCGCCGCCTCACTGTCCCCCACAGACAATCGGTACCACGCTGGGAGCCCAACCCAGTGTGGCAACAGGTCCTATGCCGACGGTGTGCCCAATCCTCCATCGGCTCCACTGCCCCCAACAGCCTTCCAGCTGCCACACTGGGAGCCCACCCCAGAGTGGCAAGCGTCGCGTAGTCCAAATAAAAAAAACTGAAAGAAAAAACCCTTGCTGCTGTCTTCACCACCCTCTCACCCAGCCCACCCACTGCACCCTGCCTCCCCACACCCCACCTCACCCCATACTTACCTCCAGAGCTCAGCACGATGATCTTCGGTGGACCAGGAACACGTCTGCACTCTTCAAAGCCGACCGCAAACTGAGGAAATGCTGGTATGCTGTATAATGTAATGAATAGGGTTTTTTCAACTTTGCTGCATATCTCAGGCATTTTTTGGAATTTTGGCACCAAACATTCAACATGGGGTTTTTGGGACCCCTCCTCATGAATTCTGTCACTGTCATGGCGTTAATCAGTCCCAAACGGTCACTGCGCAAAATCACCTTTTGGGACCAATTAACAAAATGACAGTGCCAGTGTTCATAAGGTGGGCTCTGAAAGAACCTATGTTGAAAATTTGGTGAAAAAATTCCTAAAAATGACTGTTTACGAGTGTGCGTTGTGCTGATCCTACGCACGCTTGTAGGTTTGCGTATTTTCAATATTTTCACTCCAGATTTTCAACATTGCCATTTGACCACACTTCTTTATGAGTAGTACAGCTGTCATTTTTCACATCTCACCCAAAATGTGTTTCCGTGCATGTAGCACACAATGGCGCAGTCAGTGTGCGAAATCAATGTTTGGGACACATTAAGAAAATCACAGTGACACTGTTTATGAGCAGAGGTGTTAAAATAGCTATGTTAAAAATTTGGTGAAAAAATTCCCAAAAATGACTATTTTACAAGAATGCGTTGCGCTGTTCCTATGCACGCTCATAAGTTCGCAAATTTTCAATATTTTCACTCCAGATTTTCAACATTGCCATTTTACCACATCTCTTTATGAGCAGTACAGCTGTCATTTCTCACCCAGAATGTGTTTCCGCGCATGTAACGCACAATGGCACAGTCGGTGTGCGAACTCAGTGTATGGGACACATTAAGAAAATCACACTCACATTGTTCATGAGCTGAAGTGTTAAAATGGCTATGTTAAAAATTTGGTGAAAAAATTCCCAAAAATGACTGTTTCACGAGCGTTTGTTGCGCTAATCCTACGCATGCTTATAAGTTCGCAAATTTTCAATATTTTCACTCCAGATTTTCAACATTGCCATTTTTTACACCTCCCCATAAACAGTACAGCTGTCATTTTTCACATCCTGTTCAGAATGTGTTTTTGCACCTCTGGTGACAAATGCTGTAGTCGCTGTGCAAAAGCAGCTTTTGGCTAACAAACTGATATTGCCACTGTTCATGAGGTGGGAGTCACAAATAACCCACGTTGAAAATTTGGATTGCAAATACCAATGAATGCCTGAGGCGTTAGGGTTTCCGACCATAACACCTCACCCTGTAGTGAATGACAGGCATCAGGGCTGTGACTTGGGATTGTCACCTGCAATGCTCATACCATTCCACACCCACCCACACCCTGCAGCCACTGAGAGGCATCGAGGTGTGCCTTGGACTCTTCGGCCCCAAAGTTCACCCCATTCTCCTATACCGCACCCATCTCACAATATTTCCTGATGGAATGGGGTGCACATAAGACCAAAGACCCCAAGGCACACCGTAACACTTGTCAGTGTCTGCACAGTAGGGTGTGGTGAAATGGCGTGGCCGTTATGCCTGATGACCCAAAGGCACACCCCAATGCCTATCACTATCTGCAGGGTGGTGATGGGGTTGGCTTCAGTTCAATACTTCACTGCCATTCCTATTATGCAGCTCTGTAACTCCTACACTACCAATGCCAATGCCAGCAAGCAAACATTCGGCATTAACAAATGCTTGTTTTATAGAAACCTTTAGAGGCACACCAGGGGATCTGCTTGAAATGACAGTCTGCTGGTATAGATGATGAGGTTTTCATTCATTTTCACCATTCTCAAAGTTTTATCTGAAAATTCCCAGCCTTTGGTGTCCTTTCAAAACTGTGACACAGTGGGAAGTGGGAAGTAAGCTGTTGGTTAACTAGAATCTGCAGCTTATCTGTTAGGTAGGTAGGAATATGGGCAGACTAGGTGGGCCAAGCAGTCCTTATCTGCCGTCAAATTCAATGTTTCTATGTTTCTGTGTGGGCTAACATAAACAGTGACATGACATAAAGAGTCCCAACATTCTAGGACTCATTCTGGAGCTCTCAGAGCTGACAAAGAAAGTCACATGGAGCTGGAAGCTGCCCCTGCCACTTTCAGAGGATAGGCGCTACCTCTGCTGGCAATATTAATCAGAACCTTTAGAATACTTAATGCTCCAAGACAAGGCCTGGTCAGCTTTCAAAACCACAAAAAATGGCTGAGTTTCAGATACCTACCATTATCTCAAGAACAGAGCTATAGAAACATTGAAACATAGAATTTGACGGCAGATAAGGACCGCTTGGCCCACCCATTCTGCCCATTTCCCTACCTACTGGATAAGCTGCAGATCCTAGTTAACCAGCAGCCTACTTCCTCCTACCCCCAACCCCTAGAATTGCCTTATGACTGTCCCTTGCATGCTTGAATTCCACCACTGATTTTGACTCCACAACCTCCTCCGGAAGGCCGTTCCATGCATCCACAACCCTCTCTGTGAAAAAATACTTCCTTAAATTACCTCTGAGCCCCCCATCTTCAAATTGTGCCCCCTTGTTCTTGCACACCTCTTTTTTTGAAGATGCTATCCTCTTGGACTTTGTTGATTCCCTTGAGGTACTTGAACGTTTCTGTCATGTCCCCCCTCTCCCTCCTTTCCTCGAGGCCATACATATTAAGCTCCTTTCGTCTCTCTTCATATGTCTTCCGGTGCAGATCCTGCACCATTTTAGTTGCCCTCCTCTGGACAGCTTCCATCCTGTCTATGTCTTTGCAGAGATTGGGTCTCCAGAACTGCACACAGTATTCCAGATGGGGTCTCACCAGCTGTCTGTACAGAGGGATAATAACTTCCTGTTTTCTACTGGTGATGCCTCTCCCTATGCATCCCAGTATCCTCCCAGCCCTCCTTGCTGCCCTCTCACATTGCTTGCCCACCTTTAGGTCATCTGATATGACTACCCCCAGGTCCCTTTCTATTTTTGTTGTTGTTAGTATCTCACTCCCATTGTGTACTCTTCCCCTGGGTTTTTGTTTCCCAGGTGCATTACCTTGCACTTCTTAGCATTGAATCTAAGCTGCCATACATTTGACCATTCCTCTAACCTTGCCAAGTCCCTTCTCATCCTTTCCACCCCACCCTGTGCATCAACTCTGTTGCAGATCTTTGTGTCATCTGCAAAGAGACATACTTTTCCTTCTAGTCCTTTTGCAATGTCACTTATAAAGACATTGAAGAGGACTGGTCCTAATACTGAACCCTGCGGTACCCCACTAGTAACCCTCCTTTCTTCTGAGTGGACTCCATTTACTATTACTCTCTGTGTCCTATTCTCCAGCCAATTCTTTACCCAGGCTGTCATCTTGGGACCCACTCCCAGGCTGGCTAACTTGCATATGAATGTTTTGTGTGGGACTGTGTCAAATGCCTTGCTAAAGTCTAGGTAGACCATGTCCACAGCCCCTCCCTGATCTACTACTTTGGTCACCCTGTCAAAGAAATCTATCAGATTCGTCTGGCATGACCTTCCTGCTGTGAATCCATGCTGCCTAGGGTCCTGTGCCCCTCTGGCCTCTAGATACTCGACAATTCTTTCCTTCAGAAGTGATTCCATCATTTTTCCTATCACTGAGGTTAAACTAACAGGTCTGTAGTTTACTGCTTCTGCCTTGCTCCAGGCTACACCACTGATCAGATAAGCAACAAGTTTGGGAAACCCACCATCATCTCAGGAAGAGTTACAGCACTGACCAGATAAACAAAGAGTTTGGTAAACCCAGTATTATCTCAAAAACACAGTTACAGCACTGATCAGATATGCAATGAGTTTGAGAAACCCACCATCATCTCAAGAACAAAGTTACAGCACTGATCAGATTAGCAAAGTGATGTACTGCATGAGTTATTAGGAAACCTACTGCAAGATCTGCCTCCCACCCTCCAAAACAAGTCAAGCATCAACAATTTATTTATTTATTGAAATTTGCTGACCAGGTAGGCTCACTGGGCCCCGGAGGTCCCTTTTTCAGGGGCGACCCGGGAGTTACAGGACTAGTATGGTACACAGTTAGTACAGATATAGCTTTGGCATGCGACATTCTAACATATATATATATATACATATATATATATATATATATATGTGTGTGTGTGTGTGTGTGTGTGTGTGTGTGTGTGTGTGTCACTGTGTCAGTGGCTCAGTAGGTAGCACACTCACCTCTGAGGCCAGGAGATCAGAGGGCTGTGGGTTCAGTTCCCACATTATCTGCTGACACTGTCTATGTATCTATGTATCTATGTATCTGGCACTTGGGTTAATATCCCAGTACTGACACTGTAATGCAGCATGAGAGGGGTGCTGCACTTCTGAGGTGCAGTCTTTCGGATAAGACATTAAACTGAGGTCCCATCTGCCTGGACTGGTGGTAGTTCAGGTGGATGTAAAAGATCCCATGGCACTTATCGAAAAGAGTAGGGCAATTTCCCCGGTGTCCTGGCCAAATTTCCCCTCATTCACTATAAATACCACCAACAGCTTAATCTGGTTTAAGGTCAGTTGGCATTCATCTGTATCCCCCTTCCCCGGGTCATGCCTGAAAATAGGCAGGATTTGTCTAGTGCACTTACCCAGTCAACAAAATCTAAATAAATAAATATATATATATATAGCAGTGTTAAATTACGTAGTAGGTTACATTGATTATTGAGGTGTACAATATAGGAGAGCCAGAGCCTTAACTGGGTCACAGTTACCCAAGTGGAATATCTTGGGAGGAGAGACAATGGAGAGGGGTTAGTGCTGCCGTCTCAGGTGGTAGTGATGTAAGTGCTCAGGCCGGCGGGTAGTGTGGAAGTGTCAGGTAACATAGCATTGGCATTGACTCGTGGCAAGCATATGTGCCTTGAGTCTTGTTCGGATGCACACTAGTGTTGTAGCTTCCCAAACCTCCAGAGGACGGTTGTTCCAGAGGGAAGGGGCAGCGTGGGAAAAGGACATGTCCCCTGCCTTGGTCCTTACCCCAGAGACTTGAGGAGAGTTTGGCCTGAGGTCGTAGATTGGAGAGGATTTGCTTAGCAGTTATGAGAGAGTTTCATGAGGTCTTGGGGGAGGTGTAGAGTTAATTAGCTTATGTGCTAGGCAGAACGTTGGGTACCTGAGATGGGCTTCAAATGACGGCCAACTGAGTAGTGCCAGTGAATCACAATGGTGGCTCCTAGAGTGAGACTGAGTGGTGAAGCGGACCACCTTGTTGTACAAAATCTGTAGCTTATTGAACTCCAGCTTGGCCACTCCCTGAAGTACTGGGGCAGCATAGGTGAGTGTTGGGAGTAAGACACTTGAGGCAATGGCAGTCCTGGCTTCAGGGATCAGCTGATCCTTAAGACGATAGAGTGTACCAAGTTTACCATGGATGACTTTGGTGACTTCATTAACATGTTGCTTTAGGGTGAAACCTTGGTCCAGAGAAAGGCCAAGGTATTTTGTGGAGGCAACCATTTCAGATTTGTTACCTGCCCTGGCAGTGAGTTGAAGGAGTTGTGTTCTGTTTTGGCCAAGGGATCTGGGTCCGAACAACATGGCCTTGGTTTTGGTAGTATTAGGGACCATTTTATTCTGAGTAAGCCAGTATTCCATAGTGAGAATTTCCTCTTGGAGGGATGGACCAAAGTCATCCAGGTTGTCAGAGGATCTGTAAATCACAGCGTCATCCGCGTACTGTATGACATTACTGCTCCCGCAGTGGTTGTGCAGATCATTTATAAACAGGGAGAACAGGAGGGGACTGAGTATGGACCCTTGTGGTACCCCCTCCTTGAGGGGCAGTGAATCAGAGATTTTGTCCTTCCACTTGACCCTCTGAGAGTGACTAGTAAGGTAGCTTTCAAACCATCTGAGGGCATGAGTGTCCAGGCCTATGTAGCATAATTTTTGAAGTAGGAGTCGGTGGTCGACCATGTTGAAGGCCTTAGAAAAGTCAATGAAAACTGCACCTGTATTGGAACCTGAGTCAAGTTCCCTAAGCACATCTGCTGAGAACTTGGTTAGTGTGGTGTCTGTCCCATGCTTGGCTCTGAAACCATGTTGAGCCAGGGAAAGAAGCAGGTGTGCCTCTAAGTAGTCACGGAGTTGGGTGTACACCAGTTTCTCCTGAATTTTTGCAAGGGTACAAAGCAGGGAGATCGGCCTGTAGTTGCTAATTGGTTCCACAGGCCCACCCTTGTGAATAGGGACAACATGAGCCTGTTTCCACAGCTCTGGGACCATCCCTTCTAGAAGAGACCTGTTTATGAGCCGGATAAGAGGCCTTGAGAGTGCTGGGGCACCGTCCTTGAGTAGTCTAGCTTGGATACCATCAGGCCCACCTGATCCTCTTGTTTTCAAGGACTTTAGAATGGTGAAGACTTCTCTTGGATAAAGACCAGTCACAGTCAAAATCAAACCTACATTATGAGGGGCACTGGGTCACCAAAAACGCAAGAATGTCAAACACCCTAGTAAGTTACTTCACTAATCTCAAACAGTAGCACAGACAAACTGGAGCTGTACTAATTACCTGCTTGGCGACTGAGATATATCTAACCTGGGCTCTTGTCTTGGTTGTCCTAGCAGGGTCATACCAAGTGATTCTCATCACCTCGGACCACATCGATCCTCTGATGGTCTTCCTCCGAGCTCAACTCTAACAGATGTGGGCACGTTGATTACTTGGCAGTGCTGCAGCGGGAAAGGGAAAGGGTGACACTGTGAGAGAGCCAATTGAAGGGGACAGAACACAGTGAATCACACCATAAGGGAGCACATGATAGCCAACCTGAGAATTTTCTGACTTGACAGGAAGATGTCCTGCCTGCATCTACCACCCTGAATTCCATGCAAAAAAACTTGCTGACAAGACCAGTGTGAGCTAAAGTAAATAAAAATAGTGGAAGGCAGGATAGCCCACAAGCGCAAATGATTTCCTAAGTCTCAACTCACCAAAAAAGGACCATTCATTTCTTTGCAGGGGGGACAGGCCTCTTGAAAAGAAAGGACTTTTTCTTCGGGTTGTGGGCATGGCTTTGGGGCAACACATGCCCCCATGGCCTATGGGCATGACGCCATTGCTGCGGTGCATTAAAGCGACGCACCAGAAGGTCAGGTGACATAATCCTGCCACGTTACAAGGCCCTGGTCACACCTCACTTGGAGTACCATGTGTAGTTCTGGACTCTTCAGAACTAAAAGGACACTGAGGCTGTTCGGAGGGTGCAGAACTATCCCACCAGGTAATACTAGGAGGCACTTCTTTTCACATCGAGTGGGGAACATTTAGAACAGCCTACCAGTAGAGACCGCTGACATGAAAACTGTGCTTACCTTCAGATAAGCCTGGACAAAACTCTACTTACTAAGGGAATTACAGGTTACCCTAGGGTATAGAGTGGGGAAGGGAATCCTTACCTATTAGCACATGTCTGCACAGTATGTCTAGTCATCCCTGCTTATGAAGTGTAGAACTAGGCTGTGCATAATGGACCTAGAGACCATTCTGACTACTACTTTTTTACTATGTTACCGTATCATTAAAGCAGCAGTAACAGTGACTCGGCAAAAAATGCCATCTTATCTAATTTTTCCGGCAATAATGTATTCCTGATGTTGGTAGATTATTCATGTAGGTATCTTAAACTAATTCAGCTATTTTAAAGACAGTGGCCCAGATAGTGAAACTGTGCCCAAAAGTGCGCAACAGCAAGAGCAAGTGCAAGTCCATTGCACCCATGCGCAAGAGGCGCAATATTCAAAAACTGTGCTGGCCAAGGTGCGCCTAGAGCTGACGACTGAATATCACACCACCTGTGCCATAGCACAATTAGGGAAGGGAAGCTGAGCATATCTGTTGCACCATAGCGCAACAAGGAATGTTCAGCTGAGCAGTCCAGATGTGCCATAGCACAACCAGGGATGCCCCCCAGCAGCAGGGCAGCAATGCAACAGCACAACCAGGGATGCAGGGACCCACCACCCATGCCACAGATGGGCAGAGGAACACACAGCAGAACAGACATCGTCCCCCCACACCCCCATGCACTGCACAACTGGGGGAGGGCTGGAATAACCACTGGCCCATGGAGACAGGCAAACAACACACAGCTGGGCCATGGTGCCCCACCACACCCCTTGGCAAGCTGTGACTGGCACACAAGGAGGGCCGACCACCCCATGCCGCACCATCCCACCAATGCAGAGCACACCTTACGCTGTGACCCCCAGACACCCTGCCCAGGAACAGCGTCCAACAGTGCAGGATACCCCATGCAAGCCACCACCCCCACTGTGACAGTGCAACCCCGTGCACCACAGAACCAAGCAAGGCAGCCCCACCATGAGCACCCATCTGCGGGCAGCAGCAAACAGTGATGCAACAATGGCATACACAGTGCCACCACGCATAGCCCCCCCCCGAGGTACAACTGAGAGACTGACCATGCATTGGCACACAAGGTACCCCACACATGACAGGGCATGCCCCGGACCCCACCACCAGTGGTACAGCACCCTGCACACCCTCTCAATGACACACCCTGACCCAGCACTGGCCACAACAGCCAGCGCAGACACCCACAGTGGTGCATGGAAGCATGCACCACACTGGATGCAACACAGTGCATGGACAAACACCCACCCATACCCAAGAGCACACCAACACAGGGACGCAGTAGTGGGGCAACCAAGCCCCCAGCGTGGGGCCATGGAAACCATGTACACACGGTCAGCAGTCCTCCATGGCACAGGAGTGCCAGCCACCCTGCACAGGCACTGTGGAGCTGTACGCCACCAGCATTTGCCCGGAGCACAAGTCACAGACAGTGGTGCACATCCCCTGCAACACACACAAGCCACAGCATGGAGGTGAGATAACAACAGCGGAGGCCACAGTGTTACCCGAGGCAGTCATGCACCACACCAGCGACAGACGGCAACCCAGCATTGTAATGGGTACAGTGGCTGTCCTGCATAGACAGCCACCACTGACATGCCAGCAGACCGTGCAGGTCACAGACATGCAAGGGTGTCAGCTGCACAGGCCATGGATGGGCTGACAGGTGCGCCATGGACACAGAGCATGCACCATGGACCACTGCACACAGTCATCCAGTGCACAAGGAACAACACACACACCACAGACAGTGACTGATAGCTACTCCCACACCATAGTCACTTCCCCACGGACACACACACATACCCATGACAGCACCACCCCTGACGCCATGCACACCACTGCAGCTGAGCACCTATAGCCCGCTGCAAATCAGAGACCACCACAGTAGTCATATCAAAAGAAATGCATTTAAAAACATCAAACAAAACTATGTTCAATTATTTACAAATCTGTGGGGGGAGGGCCACAAACAAGGTGGGGGTGGGTAAGGGGCAGGGGTGAAAAAATGGTACTGGGAAGGAGGGGTGTGAGGGTGGGTCCAGGGGGGTAGGAGAAATCAGGGACATTGTGATGCTCAGTGGGAGCCCTGCCCCCCACTCTGGCTGCTCCTCCTGCCATGACGCCACCTGACTCCCACCCCTCTCGATCCTCTGCAGGATGTCCAGCGATGCCCTGACAACAGTCAGGATTTCCTGCAGCGACTCCTGGATCATGTGCAGCTGCCATCCACCTAGGACAAGGGAGCAGAAACAATAGGTATGAATGCACAGCCCCATATAGCCCATCCACTGTGCATGGCATACGGCCATGGGACATGCCTCTGTGATGGTGTGTGACCACCCACAGTGATCATGTCCACAAGACGTGCCCACCCAGGTGCACACAGCCATGTGGACCGCTGCACATACCCACCAGCCAAGTCCTGCACAGCACCACCATGGCTGTTTAGTGACATGGCTATGTGGTGTGAAGGCAGTGGCACAGCCAGGTAGCCGGCGCACACATGGACCACCATTGATGCACTCCCAGACATGCAGTGCCATTGGACAGTGCTGACTGTAACAAGTTGCGTGTATGGCAGTGGTGTCAATGGATGGTGGCCATGCCCCACTGACCACCCTGTTACACAGCATGCAATAGTAATCATGGATGTAATGCACTCACCATCATCAGGCTGGTCCCTCTGCCTCTGTGGACCTTTTCCCCTCCTGGTGTGCCGGTTTTCCAGCTGGTGCCTCCTCTCCCTCGCCAGCCGTCACTCTTCTGGGCCTAAGGTGCAAACATGGAGAGAGGAACATCAGTACAATCCTGTAGCAAAGTCCCCCTTCCCCCGTGTGTGTGCAATCCCACACAGCCAGACCCACCCAGCCCACACCCGGTTAACATCACCACAGCCAACACCGGATGCCCCCCCCCCATGTTCCAGACACATGCAACCGAGATACCCATATGGAAGATAAAAGTGTATGAACGTTACACTTACTTGGCCGTGGCACCGCACCCCGCCTGGCACGTGCCCACAGGTGGGCAAGCAGGTCCGAGTCCCTCCGCCTCAGGTCCCCATATCTGTGGCGGTACTGCTCCACCATCCGCCCCATTCCTGTGGCCTCCTCCAGGGTATCAGCCACCTCCTGCCACACCTGAGTCCTGTACCTGCCCAGGGGTGCCTCACCAAACAGTGAGCCAACAAGTGGTTCCACAATGGCAACCAGGTTTGCCATTTCAATCTGGCTCCACTGGACAGCTGTCCTCTGTGCCATCTCTCTTGTTCGGTAGGGTCAAAATGTCGCTTTGTAGGGCGGTTCCATCACGTGCAGATGCTGCATGGTACAGCGCTGCTATTTCTTATCGTGCTGTCACCAAACAGCGTGATAGTGGTGCACCCATGCCTGACACATGGCACCTATGGGACAAAGGTCGGGTACGAGGTCATGGGTCTCTGGCACACAGACAGCCACATCACGATTGGAACCCAATGCGTGTAGTGCGATTGGGTGCCTGCGTCCTACCTCCAGTAGCGGCCTTCCGCGCTGTTGCCCCAGTGCTCCTATGATGCCACAGTACCACAGTGCCATATAGGTGAACATCACTGTAGCACCACTGGCATAATGGTGGCCTTGCCCTGCATTGCCTCCCACGCACAGCATGTCAGCAGTATGGCAGGCGCCTGCGTCATCAACCCGGGCATGCACAGTTAGGTGTGTACTGTGCATGTCACAGAACTGTGCCCTTAGCTCAGCACGATCAACACAATTGCGCAAAGCGTGATATTCAGTCATCATATGCAAATCAGCTAATCAGCCATTCAATGGCGCAGCACTGCAATTTGCATCCACTTAAAGTTGCGCCTCGCCTCATATGCATGGGTTGCACTATAAAAGTGCGACACTGTGCTGCACTGGCCATAGTCGGTACTGCAGTCTATTGGTGAGTTGCATGCTGTTTGGGAGTATGGACTGTGGATTTTGGGACATGCATGGGACTGCACAGTCACAGGTAACACCTGTCATTCTCACAGGCTGAATCATGACCGAGCGAGTTGTGGGAGAAGAGGAACAGAGTCGTGGGAGGAGGAGGAGGCCAAATTTCACCAAGGCCGAGACGGATGCCCTGTTTGAGGCCTACCTGGAGCCACTTCTCAACGGATGCCAGGGAACACCACAGGCCCGTGCTGCTGCATGGAAGGAGGTGGCACGTACTGTGAACCTGCATGGCAGCCACCAGCACTCCATGCAGGAGTGCAAGAAGAAGATGGGCACAGACAGGAGGAGGATTAAGGAGAAGGTGGCTGCCATCAGGGCAGCACGATCTGCAACAGGTGGGGGATAGCCAGAGGTGCTACCCCTGACCCCACAGGAGTAGAGGGTTGCTGGCAGCATGCAGCGTTGTGCACTGAGGGTGTTCTGGGTGGTGGCTTCCAGATGGGTGGTAGCTCGTCACTGCATGGTAGGTCATGTTCTATCTATTGGGAGGGGCAGTGTAGGTCACATGCAGTAACGTGACTTTGTTTTCCCTTACAAATCCTGAGCATCTGCATGGGTCAGCAGTGGTGGGCCTCTCCACTGAGGCCAGTCAGATGGAGATGGAGGAGGGCCTATCCACCTCCACAGGTCTACATGGCTCAGTGTGACAGTGGGCCCACCTGGCTGTCCAGACTGATGTTGTTGGAACAGGAACAGAGGAGGCCCTGCCCATGTCCCAGTGTGCCAGCATCCATGGATGCCAGCATGCTGTGACTTGGGCTGGTGCCAGGTCCATCACCGATGATGATGTCATGGGCAGTGACATGTGTGTGCCACAGGATGGCCACACAGCAGGTAACATCATGGCCATGGCTGTGGGTGGTGCTGCCATGGAGGCCTGCGTGTCATCATAGTTCCAGCCTGTGCCTATCAGCACCAATGGGACAGCACTGGTGTGTGTACAGGACAGTGGGACTGCTGTGACCACTGCGGTGGCACCAGTGAGCCCTGGGGAGTGGCAGCCGGAGGGGCAGCATCAGCAGTCGGCTAATGGGCTTGGGGGTACAGTGTCAGGGGGCGGCGTCAGTGCACCACCTGTGGACATGCCCAGGCCTGGTCCTGGTGTGCAGCACCCACCCTCAAGGGGTGCTGAGCACCAGGGCCACACACATCCTGAGGGACAGGATGCCGAGCAGGCAGATGACCTCTTTGATGAGCACACCTGCATACTGCAAGCATCAGTCAACCAGCAGATGTGGCTTGTGACGTCAATAGATGCACTGTGTGCTTCTCTGGAATGGGCAGAGGAGCATCGCAGCAGAGACCCCGTTCTGCTCCTGGCAGGGATGGACCAGTTGCAGGAGGATGTGACCACTGCCATTGACAGGCAGACACAGGCATTCACTGCTGTCATGGCCACAATGGGCACACAGTTATTTGCCCATGCATCACAGACACCACGCAGTGCACTGTTCACCCCCCATTCCCGGCGTCACGCGACACCATCTTTGTCGACACTGGGGTTCAGCTGTGGGCATCCCGAGCACGCCTGGTGCAGGCATGTTTGGTGTGCTGCAGACCCCTGCATGAGCACGGTTGCATTTATGCAGTGGAACCCCTGGGGGACCATCGGTGCCACCCCACGAGGGCAGTGGTCAGCCTGTCAGTGCTGGCAGGTCATGTCGGGGCCACCCATGCATCTGCGGTGGCCGGGGCACTATGGCGTGTGACTGACCTGTCTCCCAACACGGCTACTGTCTGATGCTGCACTGTGTGCATTGTGTCATTCAGCGGGCAATGCACAGGTGGGTACCCAGCCCTGCACGCAGACACACAGTCCATCTGCACACCCTCCCAGCTGCTGTCCGCAGTTGCATGTGCATGATGATGCCTGCATTGCACTGTACACCAGTGTGCAGTGGTGCTCAGCATCTGACACACGCACATGGACAGACAATGGGCGTGGTGGTCTGTGGACATGTGTGTGGCTAGGGGTTTTGTTCTGGGTCAGTGTGCCTCCTACCCTTTGTGCATGTTTGGTGCATTTTGTGTGTGTGTGTGTGTGTTTGTGTTTGTGTGTGTGTGTGTGTGTGTGTGTGTGTGTGTGTCCGCATGCCATGTTAGACCTCACCCATCCCTGGTGGTGTGTGTGGTTCCATGCCCAGCCAGTTCCCTTGACGGCATGCACCCCTGGTGTGTATCTATGCGTGTTTGTGGGTTGTGCCTTAGCCACTGGTGGTTGTACATGGCCCCATGACTTACATGGGTTGGCTGAAGTGCTCCTCCGTGATGGTGTCCCGGTGCAGCTGTGCCAGCTGGAGCAGTCAGAGGTCCCGTCGCCCAAGGGGGGCTGTCCATCACCATTGTCACCAGCGTCCTCATCATCCCCATCACTGTCCCCCTCTTTGACCTGTACGGGTATCCCACATTTGTTGGCTATGTTGTGCAGGATGCAACAGGCCAGGAATAGCCCACAGGCCTTTGAGGGGCTGTACTATAGAGCACTGCTGGAGGTATCCAGGCAACGGAAATGTGCCTTCAGCGTCCCAAACACCTGCTCAATGACATTATGTGTGGTGGTGTGTGCCTCATTGTAGCGTTGCTGCTATGGGGTCATGGGCCACTGGTAGGGTGTGAGCAGCCAGGGATGGAGTCACTTGTGTGTAGAGGGTGGAGCTGAGTTTGGTGATCAGCATCGCCCTGCCCTGGGCCATGCAAGCCACTACCCATGTCACCTCTGACCATGCCCCCCAGGCCCTATGATTGTCCGTGTGGTTTGCATACTAACCCACTAGGTGGCCAGTGGGGATATCCCCACTCTCAAATCTGTGGCACAGTGCCAACTGGTGCCAGATGAGGGCATCATGTGCTTCCACAGGGTGTGTGGTACAGACATTGGTTATGCGCCCCCTGGCATCACACACACCACCTGGCAGTTGATGCTAGCATAGCCCTTCTGATTCATATATGTGGCCCCCTCGAGCCAGGTGGTGGGCCAATGGCCACATGGGTGCAGTCTATTGCCCCTAGCATGCCAGGCATACGTGCTACCCTGTGGAACTCCTGTATGTTTGCTGTGTGCTTCGCCAGAGTACTGGGGAAATGGATGTACTCCGCAGCATGTGGCAGCAGTGTGCTGAGGATTTGGGTGAGGTGGCATAATGCAGCTGACTGGGTTATGCCTGTGGTGTCCCCAGTTGGTCCCTGGAAGGTACCCGTGGTGAGCAAGCACATGCAAGCTTTCACTTTCATCTCCACTGACGGAGCATGGCTCGGTCGTGTGGATGCCTGCATCACATCACTGCACAGCTCACAGAGCCGCCTCAGAATTGCCTGATTCAGGCGGTACTGACCCACGATCTCCATATCACTATACAGCTTGAAGCTGGTGTGGGCCTGGTACTGCCTGTTGGGGGCATACCACTGACGGGCCCTTCCACGGCCACGCCCCCCTGCTGCCCGCCTTCTCACCCCCTCATTACTGCCTCCATCTGGACGGTGGCACTGGCCATGTCCCTGGCTTGTGTTCACCCCCCTGGCAGCTGTTTCTGTGTTCCACCCACTGTCCTGGCTGCTACTTCCCCTGCACCGGGAACACCTGACTGTGCTGGCCTCACTGCTGTGTGGCAAGTACTTTCCTCTTTTGCACTGTGACTCCCCACAACTTCCCCTGAGCCTGTGGGTTCTAGGTGCCCTTTCACTGTCCTGCCCTGTGTGTATGTGTGTTGCCTGCATGGCTGGCTATAGTTCCACAACTTGAGGCTTCCCTGTAGCATTCTTGCACCTCTCCCTTGCTCCTTTTTATTTTGGCTCATTTCTGCTATGGCGTAACTTCCGCTTGCTCCCCTATTGCGCATGGCGCATGTTGTTGAATATCACACTGCGCCATTTATGCATGGTTCCTCCCCCTTCAGTTGCACATGCCTTCATTATCACTGCGCTGTTGCTCAGCATGATTTGGGGGGGTGCAACTGCCTCCCACTGGATATCGCAGAATGGCGCATTTTCGGACTTGCGCTGGCGCAACCCTATTGCACATGGCGCAACTCTTTTGAATATCTGGGCCCGCGAGTTCAAATTTGGTAATTTGTGAAGATCTAAAATAAAAAGGGCACCCCAAGCAGCTTTGCAAAACCTCCCCCCTGAGGTTGCTGATTAACTGCACACACACTGCTTTTATAATGTAGATATGTTAGGTTCCACCGAGCCAGTTCGACAAAAACCTGTTAACCAGCTTTACAGTGATGGCACAAATGTCAGCCATGATAATGGTCTGCATTGTGCCATTAGGAACACAAGTATGTTTTCTGGGGATTCGCCCCCCCACATCCCCCAGATTTTATTACAATCAACACAGCACAGGTGTTTTGGGGAGGAGGCACAAGATGTGGAGAAGCTGTGATGGGGATCCTGCCACTGTAACGCGACCATTACAGTGACCACAGTGACCTGTCATTTTATCGCTGTAAATGACTAATCACTGTAATATCTTTGATGAAGCAACAGTATACCGATATGTTAGGGTGTTGCTTGCACACATTTCCGATGGCCAACAGCACTGCACCACCCTGAATTGCTTACATTTATAATGATGAGATCGGCAAGGTAGTAGTAACTTTTAAAACCTTCAAACCCACTTATCTTGCCTGAAGAATGAAATATAGCAACATGAGTGATGGATAGACTAAGGGTTTCATATGTCACTCATAACTGGCAACTGGACTATTCAGTTTTTGTTAACTAGTACCATTGCTTTAATATACTTAGTTACTATTATTATTAATATTTAATTTTTAATTAATATAGTTCATATATAATTACTGTTACTATATCATGATGTATGCGAATTGTACATATTCTCTGAGCATTCAAACAGCTCTGTGTATTAGATCCTGCTGAACTTCTGACCCACTAAACAAACTCTGGTCAGAGCCGATACGGCTGTGAGAAGTTTTTCGGATGCTTTTACCCATTATTTCTAATGAACTGCACACTGTAGATCTCAGGAGAGGCAGTTTCAATGTGGTCTTCCTTTTATACATTTTTACAATGTGTTTTCCTGGAATATGCCTGCTGATTGCTATGTACTCAGCTTGCATAGTTCACAGAAGAAATGGCACCTTATTTTCAGTGGGGTTCTACATCTATACAATATTATGCTGCATTGTGTAAAATCAGAATGCACTAAAAACAATATGTTACATCTGGGGGATATATTATCAATGCGTGAGCAGAAAGATGCATTGCATAAAGAGGGTGCACCGGTCGGCACGATACAGTATTCAAAGAAAATGCATCATAAGTACAGGGTGTGCATACAGTGAAGCCCACAAGGATGAAGTACAGCACTGCAGAATGCTGCAGTATAGTTACTGCAGCAAACAATGCAGTTTCAAAGGGAGTTGATCCCTTTTGTCATGTAGTAAACCTGTGACACTGCACTTCATCCTGCTGGCTTCATCATTCTTGTTGAAAATGTGACCCTGGACGGGAGTTGCAGTGCAGGCAGCTGCCAATTCAGGTGCATCCAGGGTGACCCCGACTGAATACCTTCCAGGGGGAATACGTGGCACCACAGCCCCCATGGGCGATATTCAGCCCAGGAATGCAAATGAACTAATTGAGCCTTATGCATGCTCATTACCATCCCATTTGCATGTTGGCACAGGGATGAATGCACCGGAGCAGCTCTTGCCCCAAGCCCTGCCCCTGATCACTCCCATGTGGGACAGGAACTGAAGTCTCTGGTAGTAAAGTGGCACCCCCCACCTGTTCCACCAGCCCTGATCATACCGGAGTCCAGGCTCTATCATTTCCATACTGTAGGAACCCCGATGCCATCTCTGATTGCACCTGAATACACCTATAGTCCATGTTCATAGTGTAGTGGCCCCCGCTCCCCCTTAACGATGCACAGGCATCCCCTCCCTGCCCCCCCAGCCCATCCCATTGGGATGGCTGCCTCTGTAATGGGATCATACCACTCTATCGGCAGGTGGTGGAGCACTCGCAGTAGGATCAGTAGGATGCTAGAATGAGTTATACGTAGGCATGAGCTGTGTGGGGGTGATAACAACCAGTGGCCATACTCCTCAGGCAGTTGTATGAGGATCTATCATTCCAGTACCATTGCACTGCTTAGTGTGGGTGATGGCTGATGCTTTACCCACTCACACAGGTCCAAAAACAAGCATGTTACAGCTGACCTCCCATTTGTTTGTACAATTGGGGAACTGTAGATGAACTATCTATAGCCTGAAATGTACACTGCAAATGACATTACAGGATACAGCACCCCATGGCACCAGGGATACTTCTGCAGTCCAGAGGGTGGCATGTTACACAGAGAAAAATGGGAGAATGTGGACTTGCAGTGGAGTATGACAGCAGGGAGATACAGTATCAGCAAGGCATGAATTGGAGGTATGTAAATTCCCTTTTTGGTTTGCTAGGGATGTATACATGGCTGCGTACACTGGTGGATCCACAGCTGGCATGATGCCCCAATGCACAGTACAGCCAGTTGTGTCATTCCAGAATGCAGGTCCCAGGCTGGCTTCAGTGCAATCAATGGCTGGCCATGGCAGGGTGGGGAGGGCAGTGCCAGTCTTTGCAAAAGGTTGAGTATGGGGAGAGTGAGGGTGTCTGTGTACAGGGGCAGTAGATGGGAGTCCTCTAGACTATGGATATGAGTCATGGTTTTCTCTGGTGCAGTCGGGCCTGGGGGGGCCCTACACTTTGGAGCTCTTCAGAGATGGAGTTGGATCGACTGGGGATCGGAGAGGGGTACCTCTAGTCCACCAGGACTGCCAGGCTGCTGTGCACCTGGATGCACATCTGCAGCCTGCCTGTGGGTCGCTGGCCAGGTTAGACCAGCTATTCATGGTCTAATTGTGGGCTGTGGTGCTCTGAACTGTGAGGGGCACATTTGCACGGAATATGCTGCAGTGCAGCATATGCATGGGACTAACCCCTTGACGTGAACAGCATATCATTTGTGTGTGCCCTGGTCCATTCCCTTGTGACTGGCGCATCCCGCACTTTTGAATCTCACGCTGCTGCACATTGTTGGAGTTGCACAGCAAATCTCCCTTTTCCATCAGGACGTGCTGCACATCTCCTTTGAATACAGAAGCCCTGGACTAGGTAGTCTGCATACATATATTATAAAAATGGTAGAATCATGACCCCACTGAAAATAAGATATTGCATCTAATCTGGGACAGCCTGAGTAAACACAGTGCAAAAATGTGTAAATGTACATCCCTGTGACAATGAGATGTAGCATCTCCCTGCGCTATCCAGGATACAAAAAATATTCAGTGCTCCCAGATCCAAATAACCATTACTCTGTAAGAAGCCTTCATTTTCCCTGTGTTTTCCCCACAAAGACAGAATGAAATCCCTGTATAAATCCTTTCAGATTTTTCCATAAGTCACTGGTTCCTTATTTATGACTTTGTTCTTTATTTATTATATCAGCAGCCTTTTATTAGGAAAAGAGTTCTGATTTGCTGCTCAGTATTAACATTATATGTCACGATGGCCTTGGAATGAATTGGATTTATATGCTATGCATAAGGCATAATGAGGGACTATATGAAATAACAAATATCAAGCTCATTATTTCATGAACTATACTGAAAATTAATAATCACAAGTCAGACAATCTTTCAAAAGATACTAGTAATGCCTGTAAACAAATGTATTGTAAATAGAGACATTTATGTTATACACACACACCCACACACACACTATTAACTGCTATTTTTGCATCTTATACTTGTTAGTTTTCAGAGAAATTATTTTTCTGTCCACCTGATGGAATATTGAATGAGTTAAGTAAATGTTATTATTTTATTAAGGCCCTGATCCAGCAACTCAGCAAATACATACTCAGTATATCTTCTTATAAAATTACAAAAAATAGTCTTCTGTTTGCAGTTGTTTGATCAGGAACTTTATAAATGGTCTAAGTTCTTTTTGTTACATCTATGTCCGTCCAATAAAAAGTATCAAATCATTTGCTTCTGTATCACTCTTGGTTTGTCAGCAGTTAATTCATTAGATGAGGTCTCCCTTGCAAGAGTTTGACTGTTTCTTCACCCCTCCTCCAAACACAAAAACACACACACACACACTCTTTCTCTCTTTCTTTTACCATAAGAGATCTCAGTAGCTCTTATCTGTTAAGTTTGGGAAGCAGAACGCAGCTCTTTCTGTCAAAAAGAAATTTACAGTACGTATTTAGTCTGCGTAGTTCACTGAAGACCTGGCATTTTATCAGGTAGTTCTTGAGAGGTTAAAAAGCAGTGTAAATCTTTACTAAATTTACTGGAGAAGGGAAACATTTATGAGGTATGAATCTTTCTTAAAAGATATTCATCCCCATCTGAAGTTAGTAGCAAAAAAATGTTTAAATGCTAATCATTTAAATGTGCAAGCTGTTGCATTTCGAAGGGGTAAACAAATTTCCAGTTTAATAGGCAACCAATATTTAACAAGCTGTTTCAGTTTCCTAATTACCATCAGATACGCAGCTTGGAGTTATGTCTCCAACATTCTAAACAGAAAGAAGGGATTATTTTATTTTGTAACAGGGCATGAAAAGAAAAACAAAATGAAGCACTCAAATAGCTGCAAACACACCATGTGGTACAGTAAAAACCATGATCTAATACCATAGTCTGTGATGTAATAGCTTGGCAATCCACTATGCAAATAGTTTACAGTATGTAGTTGTCCCAGCTTGTATTTGCTAAGGTTTTTTCTGGCACAAGATTTTTCACATTTTCAAGATTGTTCTATGTTGTAACTGCGACAAAAGTTCAGTTACTAAAGATTGTACATTTGAACTCCACATAAACTGTTAATTATACTGCAGCAATATTTCTTTAGAAGTGAACATTTACATACTGTTACCATCCCTTCTGATCTACTGCTTTCTAAGCAACTGTGGGTGCAATGCATTGTGGATGACTGAATAATATTATCTGTCCAGTCTTTTCTTGGTGAATACACAGTGGTAAAGATGAGCATGCAGCTTCTATAACCAAAAGCAAAAATAACAGAAACTGAGATAAACAAAGCAAAATCAAAGAGAGAGGATACCTCTATGGGTGAAAAGAAAAAGAAAAATTGAGAGAAACAAAAAGAAATCAAAGAAACATACTAACAATACTAGTCAAAACAAGTATTTGAAAGGTGAAAGCAGTAAACGTTATGTTGTTCTATGTCCTGCTGAGTTAGATAGTTTAGAGGGGAAAAAGTGAAAATAATATTCCACAAAATAGTAGTTGTTCAATAAAGTGTTTTTTCAGATTGGCTTAATTCAGTACATTTGGAGAAACGGTGCTTGTGCTGCTAGAGTTGTTTGACAGCCACCTATTGGTCTGCAAAGGAACTGCAGAAAGAAAACTAAAATGTACCATACCACACTTCCATTATGCAGTGCAGCCCATATCTTCTAATACACAGAGAGGAAAGCCAAAGCACCTAGAATAGAAAGTGAATTGCAAGTTTTTGAAAAGTTGCAAAATATGTTTTGATGTTAGAAATCTTAAAGCTTGTAATGAAAGTTATTATAACAAAAGTGAAATAGCAGCCACAATATTTCCAATAGGTGTGTTCCAATTGTTTTGAAGTATACGTACATCACATTTAACAGCTCAACATACAGTATTCTCAAAGTAAATCAGTGTGATTGTGCTCATTTATTCAAAGAGTATTAGTCATACGCTCATTGTCATGTTACAAGTGGATTAAGCCACGATAAAGGATGGGTCTGCAGTAGAATTTATCCATGGTTGGTTGGTTGGACCCACTCGGCCTTCCGCCTCGTGGGCCAACTCCCCCCCAACCATGGATTAATTCCACAATAGACTCATTCTTTCTCGTGGCTTAATCCTTACTTAGTTGTCATAGTGATTTGTAGATGTGGAAGGATACACTGAAAAGTCCAAATAAATGTGTTCCATGAAACTCCATTTCCAGCTACAGATAGCAAAATAGCTGTAGGCTCTGCCCACATCCATAAAAATGAATGGATAGTTAGTGTAACCCCCTCCTTGGGAGGGGGCTTACATGGACTGTGTGCTGCTGCTGCTGACCTCCTGAGTGCTGCTCCGGACTGCAGCGCGACTTTTGCAGACACGAGTTCCCTCCCGCTCGACCACACCTGTGGGGGCAGGTGAGACAGCATGGCAGGGATGACTTGGGTGCCCTTCCATTCAATGGCTGGTACTACACTTTTCTGTCCTGGTCCCTTGATCTTGCCAGAAAGGATGGGGAACTGTCACCGTACCTCTGTTTTCGGTGTCTCTTGTGCCACACCACTGGCTGCCTCCGATGGCAAGGAACAGAAAGAAAGAGCATGTGCTGCAAAGGGCTCCTCCCCACTGCTGTCTTTCTTCTTGACTCCAGCATGCTGTGACTCGCAGACCCACTATCTCATCACTGTAAAGGATGGACCACATAACAACCCTAGGGAGCTGCTACATACTCATGGTAACAGCACTTTTGAAGGGGGCAGAAGAAACTAATAAAAGTAAAGATTTTGGAGCACTTAGTGCCATCAGAATGTGGGGGCAGACATTTATATGATCCCTAACCTCCCCAGCCAAGCAATCAGAGGGCTGAGATGCCCAGCAAGCAGCCAACAGAATGGTGGGAGGCTGAAGCAATTAGGGATCCTCCCAAATAAGCTGGCAGGCTATAACAGCCAATCAGAGGGCAGGACAGGGCAGAATGACTGAGGAACATAAGACACTGAATGGAGGTAAATAAGTTTTTGGGCTCTTAAACGGCTCGTGGCAGTCTGAGAGAGACACTGAGGCATTCAGACCTGGGGCTGGTGAGACCAAGTAAGAGGCCTAACTAGGCCAACAGTCCTACAAGTCCACACCAGGGTTCATCCTGCAGACTCACTGTGAGCCTTATTCTGGGCTTACGCTGTACAGAAACTGTGCCAGGAAAAGGCATTTGGGTAGTGAAAGCTATGAAGTCATGCCAGACAATCACTTGCTGGAAGAAACTAAAGAGAGTTAAAGCCTTTGAGGCACTGCTACATGCCAAAGCTGCTGATCTGTACTGAGACCTGTATCTTACCCAGGCTGGCTCAGAGCCAGGTAAGGGACCTGCTAGCCCTTATCTAATGGGTTGGATTGGGGAACAGAGAGTCACGGGGTGTGTGCCCTGAGTACGTAGGTACTCTTAATCCAGAGGTAAGCTGGACTGTGGGAGGGTGCTCCTAGTGTCTTTGCTTCTTAGGAAATGGGAAACTGCTGTGTTGTGCTCCTGTGACAGAGAGCTGAGCCAAAAGTGCTGTGTCCTGAGAGATGTGAGCCAGAAGGGCTGTGCTGCTGCAGAACATCTGAGGGAATCAGAACTGCTTTATCCCCAGGCTGCTGGGCCCTGTAGCTGACTGCTGCTCACACTATTGCTATATTCTGCCCCCTGCCTCGACCAAACTGTTGCATCCGTGGGTCACATGAGTGCTGGCATCACTGGCTGGGGTCTTTTGCACTTTTCTAGTTTTGCATTACAATTACTGCATCTGGATTACAAACTGGTTTTCAAGCAAATTCCATTTGGATTCCAAGTTATTTAAACTGTGCTAACACAATAAGGCCTGTTGAGGTGTTAAATTGCCAGCTTGCTAATTTTCCTCAAGTGCACAATCAAAAGAACCCAGGCAACGTACAGTAGCTACCAGGCCTGCACCAGGACTCTAGTGTAATTTCTGAGTGCCCAGAGTCATTGGTCATTGTGTCATGCTTGAAACTGTAGTTTGACTTCTGGCACCAGGAGGGGCTATAGACAGGATTAACAGCATGGACCAGGTGGGTCAGGTGGTCCTTATCTGCCAACAACTTCTATGTTTCTATGTTACCAGCTGAAGAGTTTACCACAGCCTGTGTAGTATAATCCCTCTTTTTGTACACCTTAATTGGGTGGGTGCTTCATAGACTGTGTGGGAACTAAAAGGTTGGTAGTGACCCACAGTACAGTGGCTCCCAGAGGGCATTGCTACATGGTGGGAGTGTGGTGACTTGGAACTGTCTAACCCCTCTTTTCCTCCAGTTCCAGGCCTGGGTTCTTAAATAAAAGTACTGTTATGTACCACTAGACTGGAGTTCTGCCACTGTGGTTCCTATATATAAGAAAGGTAAAAGAGAGGAAGTGTCAAACTACAGACCGGTTAGTTTGATGTCAATTGTGGGGAAATTAATTGAAGGGGGTAATATCGGATGAAATTATGAGATATTTAGATGACAACAACTTAAATGGCAAGATGCAACATTGTTTCACCAAGCAAACATCATGCAACACTAATTTAACATGTTTTTATGACTATGTGGGAGCATATTTGGATAGGGGGAGTCTTTGGATGTGGTTTTGTTGGACTTCGGTAGGACATTTGATAGGGTACCACATGGTAGGCTCATTTGAAAATTGGCAAATATGGGAGTGGATGATGTCCTGGTGGCTTGGATAAGGGCTTGGTTGACAGGAAAGATACAGAGAGTGAGAGTCTTGGGACACATGTCGGGTGAAGAGTGTGTTACAAGTGGGGTGCCCCAGGGGTCTGTCCTGGGTCCCTTATTATTTAATGTTTTTGCTGGGGATTTGGTGGTGGAGAGTGAGAATAAATTAGTTAAGTCTGCCAACTATATGAAAATAGGAGGTCTTGCCAGCACATTTGAGGATCGACTGTCAGTAGGTCAAGATTTAATAAAAATTGGTGTATGAGCTGAGCAAAATAAGATGGAATTTAGTTTTCACAAATGTGCAGTGTTGCACATGGGAAAGAACATTATACATCAGGATTACTATCTGCAGGGTGCGCAGTTGAGGGAATCTGTCTGTGAAAAGGATTTGGATGTGTATATAGGAACCTATCTGAAGTCCAGAATACACAGTAGTAATATTTCTGATAGGACAATGCATCTAGTAAACTGTATGCGGAGAACATTTTTTCTAGAAGCGAGTCAGTATTGTTGCAGTTGTATATGACATATATAAGGCCCCTCCTTGATTTGTGTTCGGCTGTGTGGCACCTATACTAAAAAGGACAAAGTTAGGGTGGAGAGGCCACAGAGAGTACTCACTAAACAAATTTTGAGATTGAAAAACTTACCATATGGAACAAGATTAAACAAATTGGAATTATGGAGTTTGGAGTTACAGAGAATTGGGAGAGACCTGTTGTTGTTATATAGAATTTTGAAGGATGAGGAGTTGTAGAAAGAACTGGGCCTGAAATATAAGGAATCAACTTACTTTGTAAGGGGTAATACTTGGCTGCTAGTCGAGGTACATTGTAGAACTAATTTTATGGAACTATAGTTTTAAGTTTAAGACTGTTAGTGAATGGAATTGATTACCAGAAGATGTGGTCCAGGCACCCAGTTTGGAGTCTTTCAAGACCAAATTGGATCTTCATCTAATAGTTGACCACTCAGGTGGTCTCCACTGAAAGGTGGGGACAATATATATGGACAAACGCCTTCTATTGTCTTATACTCCTAGTATGAAACCTAGTATGAATCTCACTTCAATGGTGACCCATTTGTATAATCTGATTAAAGTGTTTATTGTTAAAGGTAGCAGATATCTTATTGGTCCCCAGGGAATAGTCCAGTCCAGTATAGGGATGTGGGTAGGTACTGCATCCTAGGGGACAGTACTATACACAATATTTGGCCCACTTATTCTCTCTGGGTGGAGGAACAATGCTAAAGTCTTTCGGATGAGACGTTAAACCGAGGTCCCATCTGCCTGGATTGGTGGTAGTTCAGGTGGATGTTAAAGATCCCATGGCACTTATCGAAAAGAGTAGGGGATTTCCCTGGTGTCCTGGCCAAATTTCCCTCATTCACTAAAAAATATCACCAACAGTTTCATCTGGTTCAAGGTCAGTTGGCATTCATCTGTATCCCCTTCCCCCGGGTCGTGCCTGAAAATAGGCAGGATTTGTCTAGTGCACTTACCCGGTCAACAAAAACTAAATAAATAAAAGAAATTTAGTATTTGCTCTGGGATGAACCCCCCTACTGCAGGAGAAAGAACAAACCCAACCCCCTAAACCAGATGGGCCCTCTACAGTCACCAGGCAGGGGTGCGAACCCAGACACGGCACCCTGAGGGTTACATTAACATTAGTGCTGTACATACATAGCTGGCATGCTTGTTTCTTGTTGGAATAGTTTCCTCTACAGTTCCTGTAATCTGAAGTTTGGTATACCCTCTACCCACTCTGAAAGTATTTTATATTTGTAGCCTAGGCACCGTGTGCCAGTGGGCTACTACCCTTGACTGTTGGCCACCTAACAGGATAAGAGGCCTGGGTCCTGTTATGGTAGTGTTCAGGGGTTCTATCCCAAAGACAATAAAAATAGTGTGGCACCTTCACCCAAAGAGAATTAAAAGTGGATCAGGTGACTGGCTGGCACAGCTCCCTAGGATGCTGCACCTACCCCCCCTCCCCTACCAACCACCCCACACACTGGATACCCAACAATTCAGTAACACTAATAACCATGAACAGTAACGATTTGACAGACTCAGAGAATTCCTGCACACACAATGTCAAACGGTAAACCACAGCTTTATTGGGGGTAAGGACTAGGGAAGGGATACTGGAATAAAGGATGGCTGTGGATAGGAAAAAATGGTTAGTAAGAACAAATAACAATAACCATTTGGGCCCGTAGGCTGAGTCCACCCCAGAGACCCACTGCCACTAGTACCAGTGTCTAACCTGATAGTCCTTAGGGGTACCCACAAGGTGCAGGCCTGCTTGTTGCCACGGGTTGGCTGGCTGTTGGTGCCCTGGTAAAGAAGAAAAGATTTGAGAAAGCAATTAAATCCCTTTTACACACCCTTGTTTCAAGTTCAAGTTTTTTGCAGGAAAACTCCATTGAGCAAGCTCATTCACAAGGAGGTCCTGTGACATAAACACTTAAAGTACAAACATACATAGGTGATAACAGTATATACATGAAATGCACGTTACATGATACTGGCTGGATATACATACAAGGGTACCACATAGGGTGACTGCAGGTGGTAAACATTAATATGAGACAGGGATGTGACTTACAGGTTGCATACTGATAAATGAAACATGATGACTGGTGTGTGCAATACATATATTTTGGCAGCTAGAACAAACAACAGACTACAACTGATATGGGGGAGAGGAGTGATTTGATAGAGTAGCAGTGGAGCGTAAGCATAGATAAAGCCAGGAGTAGAAGGGGGAAGGGAAAGCAGTTAATATGACAAATCAATTATACCTTACCAGTGGATAAATATGGCACACATGGGGAAGGAAGAGACTTAATGACAGTTACAGGTGTCTTTTATTTTGGCTGAACTTAGCGATTTGTAGAAGTTTATTGAAACTGTGCTAGTTAGTTTCAGTACAGTTTGTAATTGGTTCCAAATGGAGGGAAGGGCATATGCAATAGCACGTTTACCAAAGGAGGTCCGCGTCCTTGGTATGTCAAGCATAATAAAGTCAGATTTTCTTAATGAGTATGCACTACGTGAGATACTAACCTTGCTTGGTTTCCAAGAACCAGGTCCCAGGTACTCATGGTTTTGTAGAACTCAAACACTCCTGGGATGAATGCCTCCAGCTGTCCTGGATCACGGACCTCCATGCAGCAATGGGCAGATGGAATTTTGCTTGAGGATCTTGTAGCTTGTCCCCTTGATTGGAGGTCTGGCTGCTTGTCACCTTCAGCCACATCTGGCCTGTTACAGAGCTCTGTGGCAGGACCACACCAAACCCAGAAGGCCCAGACCCGGTAGTGGCTCCACAGCCCTGCTCTCCACAAGGATCACAGGTACCCTAGCACCCCAGGCAGTGCTGGTGACCTCCTGAGATGGTGAGCCCCACTCAAAAGGGGTTAGCTGATTCCCTCCCTGGTTCTGAGTGAGAACTCCCAAATGGTGGGGGTCCTCCTGCAGTCCTTGCACTGAGTTTGAAAACCATGGAAATCACAGGCAGTAGCTCAAGCAAAGTCAGGTGCCAGTTAGTGGTGGGTGCTAGCCCTAGATCAGATGAAGCACAGATGCAAACCACAGAGGACTCCAAATATAAGAGACCCCTGCACACCAGTCTGCATCTTCCGGTTAGATACTGTCCACAATTCTTTCTTCAGCTGCAGTGGGGACACAGCTCTCAGCCACTTCAACCAGTTCATGCAGGAAAAATGTAACACCTGGCTAGCACCCCAAAGTCCAGAAATGCTCTGCCTCTTCAAAATCACAATCGCAGTCCCACACAGGTAAAACGAATTCTCAGCAACTGTGGCACTCAAAATAATCAGCTCAGTCCTCTTAGCCCAATTCAGTCCACCAGTGCAGGGTTTCTGCAGCACTTAGCTTCTCCAATATAATCAAACAGCTCACAGTACCTGGGGAATCCAAGTATTAGCACTGTCTCTTGCTCTTTTTCCCCTGTTGATCCATTCCTGAACACAACAATCTCTACTAGAGAGCTGGGAAAAGCCTTTCCAGTCCAGATCCACTCTCATAGGAGACCTCTGACTCATACAGAGCCTGGGGACAGACTCAAGAAATCCCAGAAAGTTCCATGAGTTTTGAGTCTTAGATACATTCAAGACAAGTTTATGGCCGAATAGCCACTGCTGAATCAGTTGAAAGTCTCGGGAAAGTCGTTGGTTGATTTCCGTAATGCTTTTTGCACTAGCATAAAGGGCAATATCATCAGCGTATAACAGGAAGGCAGTCTGGAGACATTTAGAGGTAATATCATTTATATAAATGGAGAAGAGCAGCAGACCAAGAATAGAACCTTGTGGCACACCAATGTTTATGGTAGCAGAGTCAGACAAGGTGGAGTTGAAATTAACTTGCTGGGTTTGATCTGATAGGTAGCTGCCAAACCATGCTGTGACACTTGGTGAGAAACCTAGGGATCTAAGAGCAGCAAGGAGGATAAAATGGTCGACCAAGTCAAAAGCTTTAGTCACATCTATAAAAACTGCCCCTGTTAGGAGACCAGAGTCTATGGCCGAGAGGGTGTCAGATGTAAATTTGAGTAATGCAGTGGTGGTGCTAAGACCCTTGCAGAAATCATGCTGCGCAGTCGTAAGAATGTCATATTTCTGAAGCAAGTCTATGGCTTGGGAGTCTATGAGTTTCTCAAGGATTTTGCTGAGGACTGACAATATTGCAATAGGCCTATAGTTGGAAGGTTTATGCCCCGAGTCCAAACTCAAATTTTAAGCCTCCCAAGCGGCTTTTCCGCTGCAGAGTTCTGGTCACCATCCCCCTATTAACTGAGGAGGGGGTGCCAGGACCCTTGTATGCTCCCCCCCTTAACTGCAAAAACAGCAGTCAGCAAGATCACAGGCACAAACCTGCACATGTGTGATCGCTGCAGCTTCAAGGAGAAAGCAAACCAGTGATGCCGCGCCTTGAGTTCCAAGCCCAAAACAGGCAAAACCGCCCACCAGGGCAATCATGAAATGGGGAGTACACGGGAAAACAGGGAGAACAAGAACGGAAAAAAGACCATTCAGGTAAGCCCCCGGGGGTGGGGGTTATATATTTTACTTCTTCTTTACTGTAGTCTCCTTGTGCTGGGCTTGCCCAGGTCTGCCTTTTCGGTTTGTAATACATTCCTGAGAGATCTTTACATTTGGTTTCTAGTAGAAGCTTCTATCTGCACTGTAATAAGAATATGAACCACTTAATAAGCTGGTGACATCTCTAGGGAAACTTTAGAAGCTGTAATATTTGCAGCTCTGTACTTCAGAACTGTGGGGGACCACTCAGGTACACTGGCAGCAAGGGGAGGGTTGAGCAATGCACTGCTCAGATGGTGTCACCTGGTGGAAGCACAGTGCACTGGATAGCGTGGATGACACCACATCAGGAAGCATTAACCCTCAGGGTGCCAACATGGTGCATGCTCCAGTGGGAGGTGGGCAGAGGGAGGGGCTCAGAACATGGGAACATGGCCACTGTGGTTCATCATATGATGCCCTCTGTGTTCCCCCATGTGATCCAACTTCCCAGCTCACTGATGCTGTCCACCCTGCCAGTACCATAAACAGAGAGGTGCTTTCTCTTCCCCTGGTGGAAGAAGGGGTCCCCAGGGAAGGGTTACTCCATTCCAGAGCCGCAGTAAGTCCTGGCAAGGGTTGCCCTTGACTGACAGCGGTGCTGTGGGACCTGAAGTAGTGGAGTTCTGAAGGAATGGGAGGTACTAAAGAAGAAAAATAATATTCACAATCTTGTTTATATTCACCTATTTTCTAAATTTATCCACCCTCTTTCTTTATTACCGAGTACAGTTGCTTGAAAATGTGATCCTTGTTCCAAAGACTTCACCTGCTCCATTTACCTGTCTACTTGTGATATTATAATCCACTGTTTATGAATCAGAGTTAGTTGCCATGGAAATGCTCATGATGGCATAAGCAGAAGATTATGACATCATGTGTAGACAAGCAACAAGAGCAGATGAAGAGCAGGGATCCTGTTCCCGACAAAGTTCCTTAGTAATACAGTTGTAGCGTCAAGATGTCTGGATATTTCCAGATATTTAACAATACTTGTAAAGGAAATCTCTCTGGTGACCCTATAAAGGTACTGCTGGCAGGCAGGATATTTTTCTAGAGATATCACAGAAATTTAAGGAAACATCCAAACATGTCAGTTGCTGTAACTGTAGAGTATAACGTAGTATTTAAAAAACAGGAAATAAAGAGCTGCATATCATTTCCAACACTTTACCAGAGGTGGGGCTAGCAGCCCAGCAGGAGAGACGCTATTTTCTGAGCTCTGTAAGAAAGGTTTCTCTTTCTGCTTAAAACTGTGCTTTAAGTGATTTCTGCATAGAAATATAGAAACATAGATTTGACAGCAGATGAGGACTGCTTGGTCCACCTGGTCTGCCCATTTCCCTACCTACTGGATAAGCTACAGATCCTAGTTAACCAACAGCCTACTTCTTCCTACCCTCCACAAGAATTGCGTTATGTCTGTCTCATGCATTCTTTAATTCCCCCACTGTTTTAACCCCACAACCTCCTCAGAAAGGCTGTTCCTTGCATCCACCACCCTCTCTGTGAAAAACTACTTCCTCACATTGCCCCTGAGCTGTCTCCCCTCTATCTTCAGACTGTGTCCGCTTGGTATTTTTTTTGTTTTGTTTTTTAACTTAAAAACTCTTTATTAGGTATAAAACAAGTACACATTTATCTTCAGGAACATTTTCTTTGTAGAAATACATGTGTATATCAGCAATAACAAACAGTTTCAATTAAACAAAGTTTATCTAATTGTCCATTGTGCTTCTTCCCCAGGGTCAGCAGCCATGAAGATTGAAGATGTGTGTTTCTCTACTGTCCTTAATAAGCTCTAGCCTCTTGGGGGTGTAAATATTTTATCCTGAAGAGCAGTGAACAAAAATTGTATTGACTTGGACAGCAATAAAAAACTTTCAACTCTTAGTGTCTCTGGTTATTATTGCCAAGATTAACTTCAACATTTAGTTTATAAGTGTGTACAATATAATCACTGAGTACATTATTAAAAGGTGAAAAAACAACTTAAAATTGTACTATGACATTAAATCGGGGAGCCAGCCAGATATCGTAATACTCAAAAGGAGGGGAGAAGAAAAATGAAGAAACAGACATGGGTTACAGGATCATTTTAATAAGATACTTCTGATGCTGTTATTGTGTGCTTCATATCTTGTTTAACTTAGATAAACCCCTTTACTTTTAATGTTATAGCCAGATGATGTCTCTTCCTCTCTTTTTAAGTCTGACCTTAGGCTTGGAGCAATTGATCGAGAACTGATAGGCCCTCCCTCTCCTCCAAGTGATCAAAATAGGGAAGCCATCTTGTGTTAAATTTCTCTGTGGTAAGTCGTAGGCGGACCATAATGGCCTCCATGTTTTTAATTTGGTTGATAATATTATACCACTGAGATACTGCGTGAGGGGGTCCTCCCTTAGCCAATCCTAGGTACGAGACTTAAGTGCCGCTGCTATTAATGCATAAAAATGATATTTCTCTATCTGCTTTTTCATTTCTACTGGAGGGGATCCCAGCACCAAGTTCTCAAAGCTCAGTGGAGACCTCAAGGAGAATATTCTGGTTATTTGTTTGGATATTTCTGTCCAAAAAGATGTAATTTGAGTGCATGCCCAAAAAGTATGATAATGTGTGCCTTTAGACCCACAATTCCTCCAGAATTTATTAGATGGAAAGGAAGCATAATGGTACTATACTGTGGGGGTCTTGAAAAAATGAATGTTAATTTTCCACCTAAATTCTCTCCACGAGAGGGAACCAGTTGTTCTATGTATGCCCATCCAGATACCCTTCCATGTGTTCTCAGGGTTAATGTGCTCTGTCTCAACATTCCAATGATCTGAAACCCCTCTGGATAGCCAGGGTTCCTCTATCTTCAATTAGTGTTTTATATATTTGAGAGATACATGTTTTAGTATCTTGCAGGGTACTCTTTTGATACAATAGTATGACAGGGACTGCTGGGCTTTGGGCCAGTTCTGTTATTCCTATGTTATTCTGTATATAATGTGAGCATTGACTATGTCTGAAACAGTCCATGCCACTTAAGTTAAATTCTCTTAGTATTTGAGCAAAGGGTTTAAGGCGGTCTGTGCCCATAAATTGCCATGGGTATTTAAGTCCTTTAAGTGCCCTCCTGGTTAGGAATGTGCCTCCTTTATGAACCAGGAGGCCTGGCAGATCAGACAGTGGAAGGTATTCCCAAACTAGTCTCACTATCTCCCACTCTTGCCTGGCTTTCAACCACATTGAAATGGTGTGTTTTGTTAACAGTATTTTTTTATATGATTTAAATCCTTAGGAAGAACCCTCCATCGTAATATATTTAATGGGATTGCTTGACACTCCCTTTCCTCTGTCTCCAGCCACCCATGACTCTTCCCGGGCATCAGCATTTTAATAACTGGTAACAATTGAGCGACTAAATAATATTTCAGGAGCTCTGGAAGTCCCATTCCCCCTTTTCCCTATTCTCAGTTAGGATATCCCATCTTACTCTGGGTCTCTTCCCAGCCCATATAAAGTTTGATCATTTTTTTTTAAGTCTTTCCAATCTCTTAGGAATTAGGAGGGGGAGGTTTGTAAAAAGAAAAAGAAAACAAGGTAAAATGTTCATCTTAACTGGCTCTAATCTGTCAGTGAATGATAGAGGGAGCTGGGACCACCTATTTATGTCAGCATATATTTGCTGCCTAAGGGTTCCGTAGTTATGTTTGTACAGTAGGTTTCCCTGTGTGGGAACTTATGTTCCCAAATATCTAATTTTGGTGTCTACCCATTTAAAGGGGACCATCCTTCTCAGCTCCTGATCCTGTGCCCCTCCCAAAGCCATCACTTCTGATTTTCCTTTGTTAATCTTAAAGCCCAATATCTCCCAGAAGTCCCTCAGTAGATCCAGCAGGTGTCGGATGGAAGCTCGTGGGTTACCCAGATAAATTAGGGTGTCATCTGTGTATTGGGAAATCCTTTGCATTGTGTTTTGGACCTCTATTCCCTCAATTTCTCCCCTCTGCCGAATGGCCTGTGCCAGCGGTTCCATGCTGATGGCAAAAAGGAAAGGAGAGAGGGGGTATCCCTGCCTCGTACCCCTCTGGATTCTAAATGGGGAGGACACTGTGCTATTCACCTTTATCCTGGCCTGTGGGTTCTGATAGCTAAGCTTAACCCACTTTAAAAAGTTTCCTTCAAACCCCATTTTTTCTAACACTTGTAAAAGATTATGTCAAATTCAGCCTATCAAAGGCTTTTTCTGCATCTAAGAAAATCGCCAAATCTGTGAGCTGGTTAGAGGCTTTTTCCTGCATAATATTTAGGGGTTTCCTTATATTGTCACTTAAATGATGTGAGGGATAAACCCTGTTTGGTCTGGATGGACTAGTAATTCTATGTATTTTTGAAGCCGAATGGAAAGTATTTTAGTAAATATTTTTTGGTCCTGATTAAGTAGAGCTATTGGCCGAAAAGAAGCACATTTTGTGTTATCTTTCCCTGATTTGGGGATCACTGTGATTAACAAGTGGGTCCAACTTTACGGGGTTCTGCTCTCTTCTAAGCATTTACTAAATACCTCTGCAAGCAGGGGAGCCATTGTGGGACCCAAAGCTTTGTAATATTCTCCACTAAACCCATCTGGGCCTGGAGTCTTCCCCCCCTGGTAACTGTTTGGCAACTGTCATTATCTCTTCCACTGAGATGAGGTGGCTCAACTCTGTTCTCATCGATTCGGTTATTCGGGGTAGATTCATGGAATCTAAGAAGGTTTTGGTTTTCTTTTGGGTAGTGGCCTCACCCTTGTCTTCTAAGTAAAGATCCTGATAGTACTCCTGAAATTGAGCTGCTATTTCCTTAGGACCCTCCCATCTTGTACCTTGGGGCCCTGTATCCTGAATGAAAGGGACATATCTATCCACTTGGCCTTTCTTAACCTGAACGTCAGTAGCCTTGAGGCCTTCCCCCTACTTAATGGTACTTTTGGTTTGTGAATCTCAGATACCCTTCTACCTTTTTATTCTCAAATTCTTGCAAGGCCCTTCTAACCTGCGTCAGTTCCTTTTGGATCTGTCGGTCACAGGGATTTGCCTTATGTCTTTTTTCCACCGAATTTAATTCTGTGCTTAGCCTATCGTGTGTTAGGTTTGAGAGTTTCTTTTGGGCCGATGCAAAACTGATTACTTCCCCTCTCGTAATTGCCTTGAGGGTGCCCCATTTGAGCAGCACTGAATGGGTGGTTGACTGATGGTCTAATTGGAAATCTTTTATAGTTTGTCTTAATTTTTTGACAAATGTTTTATTATTCAATAAAGAGACATTCAATCTTCACAGAGTCTGTCTGTCCCATGGTAAAAGGGCCATACAGATTGAGATTGGAGAGTGGTCCAATAAAGTGATATTATGTATACAAGAACTCTTGACCCTGTGGAGACAGGATGCATTTGTGTAAAACAAATCTATTCTAGAATAGGACTGTTGTGAGTTAGAGAAAAAAGTGTACTGTGTTTTCTTTAGGTGCTGGGCTCTCCAGATATCCACCAAACCTATTTCACTTGTCAATGCGACCAGGACTTTAGATGCTGTTTTATTTGTTGAGGTTGCCCCTGATGAGCGATCTCTCAGGGGATGGGGCGCTGTGTTAGAATCTCCTCCGAGTAGTAGCTGATCCTGGGGGAGCTCTGCAATTTTCAGAAAAACCTTTTCAAATAAGTTTTTTTGCCAAGTGTTGGGGCATAAATATCAACAAAATGGATTAGCATACCTTGAATTTTGGCTGACATCCTCACATATCTTCCTTGCAACCCTCCTCTGTCAACTCTATTGTCAATTGTAGGCCTCTCCACAGTAGTATCGCCACCCCTCCCCTTTTGGATTTGGGATGAGAGACTGCTGTCACTTGATCCATCCAGGCTCTATGCAGCTTTAGGTGTTTGGTCATTGATAAGTGTGTTTCTTGAAGGAAGATCACAATTCCCTGTAATTTTCTAAGTTCTTGTAAAATTCTTGTGCGTTTTATTGGGGAGTTAATTCCTTTCATATTATAAGAGCAAATTTTTAAACAAGCCATAATGCCATCTTAGGAGGCACAGGGGGAGATAGGGGTGGCAATACCTGAATGTGTGTGTTTGCCATTAATTCATTGCACCCCCCTCCAATTCCAGAGTGCAATTATACATTTTCTACTACATTGTACATTAATCTGACTGTCCAAAACAGTGCAATCTAAGAACATTACCAAAAATAAAACAACCCTTAACATAGGGTGATTATAAACTGGTAACAATACTGTAAGACCAACACTGGTCTTATGAACAAAGAACAGTGAGAAAACTATAGATTGTCAAGTTACACATTACTTCTCTGCTTATTTAATGTACAAAATACCTTACTATTGCCTCCTAAGTGATTCACCAAGCCCCTGTCCCTTTAAAAAGAAAGAGGGTGGGGGTAGCCTAGCTACTTTTGTGTTGTGAGGTGCTATAAAACACCCATTGTCTCTAAATTAGGGACTCAGAGCAGTTTTGGTGTTCGCTCTGAATAATATGTTATGTCACTGAGACTAGGGATCAAATCAACCCCTCCAAGACCTGTCCCGTCCGTCTTTCCTAAGATCACCTCCAACCCCCTCCGCCTACACGACCCAGATCATGAATGGTTACATCTTTGAAAGAAGAGTGCAGTCCCTCTTATCAGTTTTCTCGTGTGGGGTTCCCATTACCTTAAACTGGGGGAGCTGGAGCAGCCAGTTCCGTGAGTCCCATGATTCCCAGAGTAGCTTGCAATATTTTCTCCTCCTCAATAATCAACTGTCCAATCGGGCACCTTTAAAAGTCTGCTATAAAGAGTCCTGGGCTATGTGCTCTAGCTATGGTGCTCCTCCTGGAGTTGGAAATCCGCTCCCTCATTTCATGGACTAGACTCGCTGTTATCAATAATTATCAGGGGGGAGTGGCACCCCACCCTCAGCCCCTCCCAACTGAGTGAGTGCGTGCTGAAATTAATGACTCTCTCCTATTTAGTGTCGCCCTAGCTGAAAGAGCCCTTTACCTACCCATCTAAGTTATTAATCTCTCAGTTAGATTTATTTATTTATTTTAAACTATAGAGTGTTGGAACTTAGGCACTTGACACATCTCCCTTTTTCTCCATTTCCCCCCACCCCCCATCCTGCCCCATTCCACTGACCATTAATCTATCTAAAGCAATTACAACCCTTTTAGCAGGGTAGGTCATATTTTTTAAAAGATAGACTTATCTGTTAAGTCCTTCAAACAATCAGCATTTTGGTTCTCCCAGGAGAGTAAGGGGTTCTTCTCCCATCCTTCTCCTGATTCATCGGTTGTTGTTTGTGTGAATTGTCTCCAATTCAATGATGCTGCGAGGGTCCAAAAGGAAAATTGGGGCCTAGGCAGTTGTCTCTCTTCTCGGCTCTCAGGATTATCTTCCCAGCATCTTTCACCAACATCTTTGGTACTGATCTGGGTCATACCCTCTTAAAGCCTCTCCCTGCCGTATGCCACACATTTTTCTGTAAGCTCTGCTCGAGGATTTACATCTCTAGGTCGGGTAACTCAATACCCAGTCTTTTAAAAGTGGCAATGCTTCCAGCAGGTTTATGAAAGTCTTAAGGCCTGAGTCCACGTAGACCCATAGCCTAGCCGGGAACAACAGTTGAGCTTTCAGATTTTATTTTTTTTTATTTCTTTGATGATCACTTTCACTTTCAATCATTCTGCGTGTAAGGCCGAGGATAAATCTTGCTTGAAAAAAATGTTGTTCCCCTGATTCTTCAGGTCCCGGAGTCGCCACACTTCCCTAAGAATCCATTCCTTGGTTTGAAATAGAACCATCGGGATGATCCATGATCTGGGCCTTGCATCAGCATTTGTGGGCTTTGGCACCAAGGAATGGTGAGCTCAGTCCATGGTTAGGTTGAGGTCGGATGGGATCGTGAGTACTGACCACAGCAGGTGCTGCATAAAATCAATGGGAGTCGCAAATCCCTCCTCCACTGCCTCCTGTATTCTGTGAATACGGACGTTGTTGCGGCGAGAGCGGTTTTTAATATCCTCAAGCCTGGCCTGAGTTTTCCGATCTTTCTGCAGCAAATACAGTATTACTCTGTCTCCCGAATCTTGCGACTCTGATAAAGAGATTTTAACTGTATTTTCTGCCACTTTACAGGCTATGTTCTTTACGTCTTGCCTTAGATTCGCGATGGAGGATTCGATTTTTTTGCACTGATGAAAGTATTTTCTGGAGAGTTCATTCTGCATTTCTAGGGAGTATGAGTTCACTGTCCTCTGTATCAACTGAGGACTCAGAGAGGGTACGATCGCACTGGATGCGGGCAATGAAGCCCTCCATTTCTTCATCCAACGTGAGCTGCTTTAACTTCGTCTGTGAGGTATTATTTTTTGTCATTTTCAGCTTGTTGCTTCTGGTAGCTATTCTGGAACGTAGATCCTGCCACAAAAATTTTTATTTTTGTCAGTTTGGGGGAGGATTGACTTCAGTTTGTTTTGTAGACAGGTCCCAGAGTTCTCAGGTTTTAGTCTCCCATTCATCCCATGATGTCACCGGAAGTCCTGTGTCCCCTTGTTTTTGCACATCTCTTTTTCTGAACTATGCTACCGTCTTGGACTTTGTTGATTCCCTTGGGGTACTTGAAAGTTTCTATCATGCCCCCCCTTTCCACAAGGGTATACACATTAAGCTAATTTTGTCTTTCTTTGTATGACTTCTGTTGCAGACCCTGCACCATTTTAGTTGCCCTTCTCTGGACTGCTTCCATTCTGTCTATGTCCTTGTGGAGATGGGGTCTCCAGAACTGCATGCTGTACTCCAAATGGGGTCTCATCAACTGTCTGTACAGAGGGATAACAACTTCCTGTTTTCTACTGGTAATGCCTCTCCCTATACATCCCAGTTCCCCCCAACCATCCTTACTGCCTTGTCACATTGCTTGCTTACCTTTAGGTCATCTGATATGACTACCTCCAGGTCCCCTTCCATTTTTGTTATTAGTACCCCCCCCCCTCATTGTGTACTCTTCTCCTGGGCTTTTGTTTCCCAGGTGCATTACTTTGCACTTCTTTGCATTGAAGCTAAGCTGCCATACATTTGACCATTCCTCCAACCTTTCCAAGTCCCTTCTCCTCCTTTCCACCCCCCCTTGTGTATCAACCCTGTTGTAGATCTTTGTGTCATCTGCAAAGAGGCATACTTTTCCTTCCAGTCCTTCTGTAATGTCAATGATTCTTTTACCATCATTCAATGTAAGAAAGTGGACTGTATGGAATTAGGCTATATGGGGAGACCTAGAAATGCTCAAAAATCTAATTATTCTAACCCAAGACCGTCAAAACCATCTACTTCCACTCAGCAGCCAACTGTGCTGGGGGACTCCTCAGGCACACTGGGGTCACTACAAATGGCAGTTAATGCACTAATGGGGGCTGTTCAAAATATGAACAAGAAAATGGATAGCTATGCTGAAAGGTTAGTGAAAGTAGAGCATAGAGTGGAAACCACAGTGGCTGGGACAGAAGCGATGAAAAAAATGTGCAAGGACGGTGATGGTGGTAGCTGCAAACATAGTGAAGGAGCAAGCAATGGGGAAGTTACAGCTCAAACAGCTTGCAAACCATGCTCGAGCCACAAATGAGAGAATTTCAGGAATGCCAGCAGGACTAGAAGGGGACAAAGCAGGGACATATTTGGAGTGGTGGTTCCCTGAAACTCTTGGTATTGGGTTTATGCCAGCCATTGTTCGGGCCTACCACATCACACCAAGGTGGACCTGGAACATGGCTGAGGGACTCAGGATTCTCCTCATGGTGACTGAGTCAGTGGCAGTGAGGGACAAAATACTGAAGGCATCCCGTGAGCAAGGCTTGATTCAAGTGGGCAACCTGAGGATTTTATTCTTCCTGCACTATTCATTTGTGATTCGTGCCCACTGCAAGGTATTTAAGGGATTACCTCCAAACTGAAAGAACTGAACACTCCCTTCCGATTGAGTTTTCCCACCCATTTTTAATTCTTACTGCAAGACAAAATGTACTCATTTAGGGCCCTGTGCATTAAGGGTATCCTGGATTTACACACCTTTTACATGGTATGTAGGGCCAGGATACATGCAAATTGGGTGTTTGACAGACACCCATGAATGCAATAATGTCATGCACCCACTTCACACCCCTGCCCGAGACCATGCATGGGGGATCCAGTGCAACTACGCAGGTTGGTCTAGGCAGGCAGTGGGTGTGCCTGTGGAATGTCAGTGGAGCACAGCATGCATGATGTCATTTGCACTCTGCTGAGTCAGTTTGGGGGGGGCTTTGCATTATGCCAGAGGGCTGCCATGATGGCTGTGCACCTGTTATACCAGAGCTTCAACAGCACAATGACACCCCACAGCCATGTACTCCTGTCCCTCAATGCTATGGAGGGCTAGGGGATGGTGGCAGATAGCAGGGCACCAACTTTGACATTTATGTAATGTTTAAATTGCCATTGAGGACATAGTACTTTACGCAGGTTGACATGTCCCACAATCCCCTGATCCCATGGAGGGGGGATCCACTGTAGGGCCTGAGATATCTATGTCTGTCCCCCTGGCTGACCCCATCCCTAGTGTGGAGATATGTGGCTGTACTCGGGGTGCCCAGGCCCACCTAGGTGGATGTGCATGCCAGACCCATGCATACCGTGGAGGCCGTCCATACCGTGTGCAATTGCACAGCCCAGTACAAGTCCCTACTGGTATGTACCAGGCCTATTAGTGCATAGGGCCCTCACAGATCCCAGATCTGTAGGAATCTGCATGGGCAAACTACTTGCTACCCCTGAGAATCCAGGGCGGTGCCTGAAAATTCTTTTCCTGTCTAGTGCACCTACCTGGTCAACAAAAACTAAATAAATCAATACATTTACAAACAGAGCACTCTTCTGAGGAGGGGGCTGACTGAGTAAATGGGCACTACCAAGTCCTCTTGTGAGTATGTTCCTTTTCCACTCTGAGTAGGCTAAAGTAAACTGTAAAACAATCATGTCTGCCTAATCAGTGGACACTGTACTGGGACTGTATACAAAAAGTTTACTGTTAACATGTTGACTTCCTGTTTTCTTTCCTATAGTTGTTCTCCTAATTGCCATACTCTTATTCAACAGAAGGAATGAATATACTGTTATAATATGGGGTTATATTTAATGTTTCTTCATTGGTCAGCAGAAGGAATGCTATTATAATATGGGGTTATATACAGTGTTTCCTCAGTATGCATTCGACTGACAGGTTTTATTGTTTGGGGTCTCTTCAAATGCTGGCAAGTTTAATATCTAGAGCAACTGGAATTGCGCTAATAAGATAAGGGCAACTGAAATGTGAATGTAGGAACACATAAACAGACAGTGATAGCAGAAAAAGACTGAAGGTCCACCTAGTCTGGGCTATCTGCCCCTAGAACTATTGTCCTCAAAAGGAGTGGCGGGGAAGGTTATGGAGAAAAAGACAGCATTCAGGAAGTACAAGGAAACACAGAAAGAGCAGGACATAGAACTGTACCAGTTAAAGCAGAAGAAAGCGGGGAAGGCAGTCAGAATAGCAAAGGCCCAAACCAAGAAAAAGATAGCCAACTTGGTCAAGAAAGGGAATATAACCTTTTATAGGTACATTAGGGAGCAAAGAAAGACTAAGGCAGAGATACTGAGGCTGAATAAAGAGAAGGATGGTTGGGCAGAGAGCGACAGTGAAAAAGCAGGGATACAGAACAAATACTTCTGCTCAGTATTCACAATGGAAAAGCAGGGGGAGATACCTAATCCAGTCAATAGAAGCACTCTGGATAGGGGGTTGATATTAGTCCTTTCACAGAAGACAGGGTTCTGAAAGAACTCCTAAAACTGAAGGTGGATAAAGCAATGGGGCCTGATGGGATTCACCCCAGAATTCTAACAGAACTAAGGGAAGAGTTAGTAACACCACTAACTACCCTTTTTAATAAATTGAGGGAGGATAGTGTGGTACTGGATAACTGGAGGAGGGCAGATGTAATTCCCGTTCACAAAAGTGGGAGCAAGACAGAGGGAGGAAAATACAGACCTGTCAGTTTGACCTCAGTAGTAGGGAAAATGATGGAATCACTTCTGAAGGAAAGAATTGTTGAGTACCTAGAGGCCAGTGGTGCACAGGACCCAAGGCAGCATGGGTTCACAGCAAGAAGGTCATGTCAGACAAATCTAATTGATTTCTTTGACTGGGTGACCAAAGTAGTAGACCAGGGAGGGGCTGTGGACATGGCCTACCTAGACTTTAGCAAGGCATTTGACACAGCCCCACATTAAAAGATTAATAAACAAATTAGCCAGCCTGAGAGTGGGTCCCAGGGTGGTAGCCTGGGTAAAACATAGGCTGGACAACAGGACACAGAGGGTAATAGTAAATGGAGTCCACAGTGAAGAAAGGGGGGGGTTGCTAGTGGGGTACTGCAGGGTTTAGTACTGGGGCCGGTCCTTTTTAATGTCTTTACAAGTGACATTGCAGAGGGACTGGAAAGAAAAGTATGTCTCTTTTCGGATGACACAATGATCTGCAACAGGGTTGATATGCAAGGTGGGTTGGAAAGGATGAAAAGGGATTTGGCAAGGTTGGAGGAATGGTCAAATGTATGGCAGCTTAGATTCAATGCAAAGGAGTGCAAAGTAATGCACCTGGGAAACAAGAACCCAGGGGAAGATTACACAATGGGGGGTGAGATACTGACAACAACAAAAATGGAAAGAGACCTGGGGGTAGTCATATCAGATGACCTAAAGGTGGGCAAGGAATGTGAGAGGGCAGTTAGGATGGCTGGGGGCATACTGGGATGCATAGGGAGAGGCATCACCAGTAGAAAACAGGAAGTTGTTGTCCCTCTGTACAGACAGTTGGTAAGACCACATCTGGAGTACTGTGTACAGTTCTGGAGACCCCATCTCTGCAAAGACATAGACAGAATGGAGGCTGTCCAGAGGAGGGCAACCAAAATTGTGCAGGGTCTGTCCAGAAGACATGTGAAGAAAGACTAAAGGAACTAAAGATGTATAGCCTCAAGGAAAGGAGGGCGAGGGGGGGGACATGATAGAAACTTTCAAATACCTCAAGGGAATCAACAAAGTCCAAGAGGGTAGCATCTTTCAGAACAAGAGATGTGCAAGAACAAGGGGGCACAATTTGAAGTCAGAGGGCGAACGGCTCAGAGGCAATGTGTGGAAGTATTTCTTCACGGAGAGGGTTATGGATTCATGGAACTGCCCTCCTGAGGAGGTTGTAGAGTCAAAAACAGTGAGGGAATTCAAGAATGCACTGGACAGACATAAGGCAATTCTAGTGAGGGGGGTAGGAGGAAGTAGGCTGTTGGTTAACTAGGATCTGCAGCATATCCGTTAGGTAGGGAAATGGGCAGACTAGGTGGGCCAAGCGGTCCTTATCTGCCATCAGTTTCTATGTTTTTATGTCCATGTGGGGTTTTACTCCTCCCTGTTCCCCCCCACTGCTCCTCTCCTAGTGCTACTGACCTGAGCAACCACCAAGCCCTTCACTCTGTCCCAGTCATGCTTGAAATCACTTACATTCTTGGTGCCCACCACCTCTGCTGGCAGACTGTTCCATGATTCCACCACCCTTTCTGTAAAATCGAATTTCCTCATATATTCCTCTTTAACCTTCCGCGACCAGTTTCCACTTGTGCCCTCGGGTTCTTGACTCTGTACTCCTGCTAAATATTTCCCCGCAGTTCACCTTGTTTTTTCCTTTCAGAAACTTGAATTTACTTTTTATTTGATTATGGAGGTGTTGCGAGTTGGGAGTGAGTAGTGTTGCACAGTTAAAATGGTGACAGGCATGGCTTGGGTTTCGCTTTTGGCTCTAATATCCTAGCTCATGGAATCTGAGGGAGCTCAGGCAGCTGAAACAGTGCACCAGTCGCCATCCTTATCTCTCTCTCTCTCTCTTGCCCCAGATTGCTTCATCCTCTCAGTTTTTACTGGCTCACTCTAGATGTCTCTTCCCAGAGAGCTTGTCCTGTTTTGAACCTGTAAATAATATTTGCCTAAGGTTAATGTTGACCTCTGTTTTATCTTTAAAGCAATCCACTACACATTAAATACATGTTGAAGGACTATTAGCCCAATGTGTGCAAAATTTGATCCGAGTTCAGAGACTAGCCTTAAAGTTTACATGCGTTTCATATTGGTGTTATAAAGAGAAGCTGGGTAGCTTGGTAACAGGTTATTTTGTATTATACACTGTGGAATCCTGTCTCAGGCACTGGCTGTACCAATAGTTTCAGTGTGTTAATAGACCCGCTTTATCTATTTTACTTGAAACTTCCTGTGTGTCTTTTAGATGTGGCCAAAATCAAAGTGGGATTAGTGACTTGGGGAAACAAGTTGTCTATAAATAATTTCTCTTCCCTTGTTTCAACGTTCTCTATTGAGATACTGACTGCAGTATTACATTTTCCAAATCATAAGCCCTTTGTAGTTGTTAAGCTGTAATGTCCTCCCACTTCTGACCTCAATGTACTACTCACAGATCTTTCAACTTCTAGGTTAGATTTTGTTCCCTTAGAGTTGATCATCTTAGGTGACTTTATACTGGTTGGTCATTCAAATTAGGTCTGTTCTTACAAGAAGCTGTAACCCCCTGCCTGGTCTAGGGGGTTCGCTGCTGTGTGATCTTATACATGTTGCTGACTTTTGTTCTTTCCTTTTGTTGTATTTGTTCAATTAATTGTAAATACTATCAATTATGTACTTATTACATTGTTACACTGTTCCTATGTATTATGTCCAGGTCCACCTTGCAGATGAGTTCACCTAATGGTGCGTCACCTGGTAAAATAAAGCTCGATTGCTTGATAGATTGATTGATTAATTGAAATGGCATCATTCATGTACAGGGAAGGAGACATACACAAAATTAAATGCTTTTCACCTACTTGACCTCCTGAGTCTGGGATGATCTTCCAGTTGCTTGGACATCCTAAAGGACACTGCAGGCTGCAAATCAAGGAGTCACCAGGAAAGCACTTGTAAACTATTGACTGAATGTCCAGTCCTATTGACTGAAACTCCAAACAATCTCCATTTAATGAAAATAAAAGCTCATGAGCATGTCAGTAATGATGCAAAATAACATTCCAGTTGTGGAAAAGTATTTGCTTCAAATTCCATAGTGGAGGAGAGTCCATAGCATAGTCCAGCATGCCTCTTGGGAGGAATTACTTCTGTGCTCAGAGCCCTCACTGACTCAGAGTCCATTTTATTTGGGCAGCACACAACCTTAGGGCACAGCTTAGTTGCAGTTATCAGCAGTTATTTAAGCACACAGTGTATGCATAACACAAAGCAAGCAGTGCAATGTGGATGAAGCAATGGAGCATATTACTCCGAAACTTACTCAGGGATACTACCGTTCCAACCTCCCCCAGACCCAGTACCCACTTCCTTACTGACACCCAAGGAGGGTCCGCAGTAGCTACATCTAGGTTCCTGTACATCAACCTCCCAGGAATTAAACAGCCAACTATGAGGCCCTTGAGCCTACCTAATCTTCCCCAGTTCCACGCTGTAGTCCTAGCTGTTCTGGGACTTCTGTGGCACACCACACAATTGAAATAAGGATATGAGGGGGACTTCTTACTAGAGGACTGCAGCATCTGGTAGTCCTGCCACTTCACGCTCTGCCCATCTAGTCCCCATGGGGCAGAGGATCCCAGGCCAACTTATAGCACCACCCCATTAATTATAGCATATCCCCCCTCCTACCCAGCAGAGGGGGCAGCACCAAGGTACCTACTACATTTTCCCTTCTAAATCATATTTTATTCTAGAGGCTGTTCACTTAGCTTATTTCATTTGATAGGACTTGGTCCTTGGTAGATCTGACAGTGCCATAGGGTGCCCACTCCATGGAGGCATGACGGGATGGCCATTGCCAAGGTCCTGTTGTCTGATGGTGGATCCAGCTCCAAACTTGGCTTCACAGCGCTTCAGTTGGTCTGCTTCTTCAGATCCTGACAACTGATTAAATTGGAGTAAGCAACTTGTTATGATTCAATGTCACATCACCATCTGTTGCCCCTCCCCCGAGTTCCAAGCTAGTCCAACTCTCTGGGAGGTACCCAGACAAGTTGAAGCTAACTCATTACTGGCCAAATGACCTACACATTTTGTGTGTCGGGGTGGGGGGCAGAAGTCACCCTGGGTTACAAAGCTTTATGTTCCTGACCTTTAAATGCTAGTACACCACCTTAAAGTAATCTTAGCTTTTGAAGTAGTTAATTTTCGCTTCTTGTATCTGAAGTACTTTTTGTTTTCCCTTTTGCTACTTAGAAGAGTACTTACCTGACAGTATTAGGTGTTATACGTGGAACTGGACTCCTAGGTCCTGTCTTCTTCTCCATTTTCCTGAACAACCTCCCATTTGCTTGTGCTAACTTGCATATTTAAATGTATGCAAATGACATAGTGATCTATATCTGCAGCCCTTTGACTACATGTATTTTGTTTAGATCATTTTGTAAGATAGTTGATTGGTTTGCAGTATCACCAGTATTTCCTAGTTTGGAGTCATCAGCAAACTTTCCAAACCAGCTCACAATTTATGTATAATGTATGGGAAGCCCTCATTACCGTCTGCATTCAGATAGTTTACCATGTTGTTATAGTATCAATGTGACATTAAGAGGTTGTTAACCCCCTCTTGACTATGTCACATCAATAGCATAACAATAGGAGAGCATCTGTGCATGCACGGCTTTGGCTCCTGACGACTGGCCATGGCAGTGTGAGATCTCACTAAGGGATAGAGGCACTATGGGAGAACCAAAAAAAAGGTTTAGTTACCTTTGAGCAGTCCCAATTGCTGTGGTGCAACTCCTGATTGTGCACAAAATGAATGCTGTACCATGAAGCCTGTGCGGCGAGGTCACCATGGCCAGGTAACCTGACTTCGACTCATGATTACAGACAGATTTTTCTTATTGCAAGCTAGAAGCTTTTAAAGTGTATTTTGCTCCACACACTATAAAAGCTAATGAATGGGGAAGAGACATTAACCACGCTGAAATCGCATCTCATGGTTTCCATGACTACAAACCTCTCGAGCTGCGCTCTCAAGGTTCACTTTGTTGTCATGGAAACATGCTCGATGCGATTACAGTGGTTCTAGTCTCTTCCTCATCCATTACCCTCTATATTATTTATTTGAAAATTGGTAACCAGGAGAGGGACACTGAGCCAAGGCTCATTTCCAGGTGCAACCTGGGGGAGAGGAAACAGGAAAAACAAAAGTAATCAACTTTTACTTCTTGTATCTCAAGTACTTTTTGTTTTCTCTTTTGCTACTAAGAAGATTGTCTGCCTGACAGTATTAGGTGCAATATGTGGTACAGAACGCTACCTGAAGGAACACATGTCTAGTTTTATTCCATTTTACCTCATCAGCATTGGGTCCTCAGTGGCTATGGCATCACAATTAACCAAAAATAGGCAGTCACCTTCTGTCTGGTTGGTTACTTATGATGTCACAATGAATGAGATCCCAATACTGATGGGGTATGAAGAGGAATTGCACTAGATAATGTCAGTTTCTAGGGAGAGTGCTATTCTTTGTATCACATGTAATAATATCAGATAGAAAACCTAATTAGCAAACAAAAAAAATCTTCAGAACTACAAAGTAACAAGTGACTAAAAATTAAATAGCATTTTCTATCTGCTGCTTTTTGTGCTGTTAACTCATTTCTAGTTATAAATAACTAATTTCTAGTCATACATTTCTAAAAGGAATCATTTGCACAGCTTCCAGCAGCTCCATTTTAGAATTAATTTTTGACTAACCATCTAGGTAGAATTTCACTTTCAGGTGTTTTGTCAGAAAGGAAACCAGGATTTAGATCATGGGAAATCAGTCAACAACATATTTCTTCACTTTGCTAACACATTTGATATAGTACCCCATGTAGCTGCCTGGATTAAACTTTTGCCATACTGGATTAAATACTAAAGTCACTGACTGGCTAAAGAATTGACTAACAGATAGAACTCAGAGGGTTAGGCTTACGTATAAAGGTCATCTGATTAGTGGTAAGAGTATCTAGTAAGAGAGCCATTTACCTCAGAGACTGGGCAGCTTTTGCCATACAAGATGGGTACAGTAAAAGCAAGCCCCTATTCCGCACAAGGATTTGTAAGCCCATGATAAACAGTTTAAGTGATACTAGTATCACTGTGATCTCTAAGCAGTGATATTATGAAAGCCCAAAGATAGTATTATGGAAAAACGGATGTCACAACTATTGTGTTACAACTTTTTTTAAATGGGTTTTCTACTGTTGACAAGGGCTAGCAATATATTACATAGAGAACAACACATGAGAAGGTGAGTATATATGCCCACCTGAGATGTGGGATGCTACATAAGCCCTGAAAGCAAAGATTGAGGGGTTTCTAAAAGCATCTCACCCCAAGGGAGTGTATAAAATTCAACACTACACACACCTACCCATTTTTTTTTTCATAATGTGGCATTTCGGTGTTGGTCTGCCACTAGGATTCTTACCTTCTCTTTAGGTCTGCCGTGGCAATCACTTGTTGTATTGGCAGATGCCATCTTGCTGGACCATGTGAATAACTTTAGTTGGATACATAAAATAGTAAATGTTTTTATTCAGGACAGAAGACTTCTGCACACCATAAGGCTATGCTTCAGACTGTGGGATTTCCAGAGCCCCTGCTATAACATGGCACTGCCAGGCAGCGCAACAACTGGCAACAACATGGAAACATAGAAATATAGACTTTGGCGGCAGATAAGGACCGCTTGGCCCACCTAGTCTGCCCATTTCCCTACCTACTGGATAAGCTGCAGATCCTAGTTAACCAACAGCCTATTTCTTCCTACCTTACAAGAATTGCCTTATGTCTGTCCCATGCATTCTTGAATTCTCCCACAGATTTAGACCCCACAACCTCCTCAGAAAGGTTGTTCCATGCATCCACTACCCTCTCTGTGAAAAAATACTTCCTCACATTGCCCCTGAGCCATTCCCCCTCTGTTTTCATATTGTGTCCCCTTGTTCTTGCACATCTCTTTTTCTAAAATATGCTACCCTCTTGGACTTTGTTAATTCCACTGAGGTACTTAAAGGTTTCTATCATGTCCCCCCCTCTCCCTCCTTCATTTCCTCAAGGGTATACATATTAAGCTCCTTTAGTCTCTTCTCTTACAGCTTCTCTTGCAGGCCCTGCACCATTTTAGTTGCCCTCCTCTGGACTGCCTCTATCCTGTCTATGTCCTTGCAGGGATGGGGTCTCCAGAACTGGACACAGTACTCCAGATGGGGTCTCAACAACTGTCTGTACAGAGGGATAACAACTTCCTGTTTTCCACTGGTGGCGCCTCTCCCTGTACATTCCAGTATCCCCCCAGCCCTCCCTACTGCCTTCTCACATTACTTGCCAACGTTAAAGTCAGCTGATATGATTACCCCCAGGTCCCTTTCCATTTTTATTGTTGTTACTACCTCCCCCCATTGTGTACTCTTCCCCTGGGTTTTTGTTTCCCAGGTGCATTATTTTGCACTTCTTTGCATTGAATCCAAGCTGCCATACTTCTGACCATTCCTCCAACCTTACCAAGTCCCTTTTCATCCTTTCCACGTCTGCTTGTGTATCAACCCTGTTGCAGATCTTTGTGTCGTCTGCAAAGAGGCATAATTTTCCTTCTAGTCCCTCTGCAATGTCACTTATAAAGACATAAAAATGGATGGGACCCAGTACTGAACCCTACGGTACCCCACTAGTACCCCCCTTTCTTCAGAGTGGACTCCATTTACTATTACCTTCTGTGTCCTGTTGTCCAGCCAATGTTTTACCCAGGCTACCACCCTGGGACCTACTCCCAGGCTGGCTAATTTGTTTATTAATTTTTTGTGCTGGACTGTGTCAAATGGCTTGCTAAAATCTAGGTAGACCATGTGCACAGCCCCTTCCTGGTCTACTACTTTGGTCACCCAGTCAAAAGAAATTGATTAGATTTGTCTGACATGACCTTCCCACTGCAAACCCATGCTGCCTTAGGTCCTGTCCTCTAGTTACTCAACAATTCTTTCCTTTAGAAGTGATTCCATAACTTTCCCTGCCACAGAGATCAAACTGACAGGTCTGTAGTTTCCTGCCTCTGTCTTACTCCCACTTTTGTGAAGGGGAATCACATCCATCCTCCTGCAGTCCTCAGGTACCATACAATCCTCCCATGATTTGTTAAAAAGGGTAGTCAGTGGTGTCACTAGTTCTCCCCTTAATTCTCTTAGAATTCTGGGGTGAATCCCATCAGGCCCCATTGCTTTGTCCACCTTCAGTTTTAGGAGTTCTTTCAGAACGCTTTCTTCTGTGAAAGGACTGGGATCAACCCCCCCATCCACAGTGCTTCTGTTAATTGGATTAGGTATCTCCCCCTCCTCCTCTTTTGTGAATACTGAGCAGAAGTATTCATTCAGTATCCCTGCTTTTTCACTGTCCCTCTCTGCCCGCCCACCGTCCATTCTATTCAGCCTCACTATCCCTCCCTTTGTCTTTCCATGATCCCTAATGTACCTATAAAAGGTTTTATCCCCCTTCTTAACTGAATTGGCTATCTTTTCCTCAGTTTGGACCTTTGCTATTCTGACTGCCTTCTCTGCTTCCTTCTGCCTTAACTGGTATAGTTCTCTGTCCTGCTCCTTCTGTGTTTCCTTATACTTCCTAAATGCTATCTTTTTCTCCCTAACCTTCCCCGCCACCTCTTTTAAGAACCATAGCGGCTTTTTTTTTGTTTTGATTTGTTTATTTGCTTCACACAAAAGCTTGTTTCCTCTGTGATGGCAATTTTGATGTTTCCCCATTCAGTGTTCTGAGTGCTCTTAAAGGCTGACAGCTAACATGACCCCATGTTAATGGTGCTTAGCCACCCCGTGCTGTGAAGTAAAGTACCACTCAAACAAGCAATATTATAACAGTATAAACATAAAAACAGTTGAGAAATATCAAGCAGTACATGATACAACCATACTATAGGAAGAGTCCACCATTGGGAGGGACGAAAAAGATCTGGACTACAGTGGTGATCAGTGGCAACCTGATGCCTGGTCAGAGCAACATGGCAGCTGGAGATTATCTTGAAGTAGGATATGCAAACTTACATGAAACTGTTGCACTACATGTAAACACAACCTAGAACTGTCATTTTTATCTTTTAACTTTCTGTTTCTGTTCTCCCTCTCAGCTGGCGGCAGCTTTTCTCAGTGCTTCTAGGCAGCCCCAACCCCGTCACCCCCAACATCTCCCAGGACTTACCATGGTCTGGGAGTGCTGCCCCATGGCATCCCCTCCACATGTTTGAGGTCTTCAGGCTGGGCCAGTTTTCTCAGAAACCCATCTGTGGTGCTCCCAGAGTTAGCCCAGGTTGGTGGTGTGTGGGGTCTGCAGGCCACCCAGACTTGTTATGAGGTACAGCTATGTTTTTCTATTTTTTTGTCTGTCTGGGGATGCTTTGACCAACAGCTGGGATCATGCGAGGCATGCACATCTGTCCAACCAATCAGCAGTTCCCAGTCCCAACAACTACACTCCCTGCCTGCAATACCACCTGTGGTCACCCAGATGGCGGTCGCACAACGGCAACGGTTCCCCTTCCCTGGAGGAGGAGAGCATCCTGTGGGATACTCAGTCCTTTCCTTCTTCCTCCTCCTGGCCAGCTCTCACATGACCCTAAACCTGGGTCATCGGCATCGTGAACAGTAGCACTATCACTGTGCTGGTGGGCCTATGTGCTGTCATTTTAAAGAAGACACTTCTGGACAGAAAAAAGTTCATACAGTTTATGCAGCATTCAGTACCCTTTAGCATGAAACATGCATGCATAAAAACAAGAAAATTAGGACATTTACAGCAGAAGAACAATTAAGCACAGACAGTGAGGAACACCATGGACAATAGAACCATTAGTCCCAAGAAACATTGAGTCTGGTTGCACAAACGTTCAAGACTTGCATTGACTTTTCTGGTCAGTTGGAGTGGTATTATCAGTTGCTTGAACTAGTTCTTGGCAGGATAGAGTAAGGTCTGCAAAAGCAACCCATGAATTATACAAACTGTTAAAATCGCACCATTTGAGTCTACGGGTCCAGGATCCTTTGATGAACTTCTTGCAAAAAATGTTCTCAATCTGGTACACAGTGATATGCAAAAGAGAGTCCTGAGAAGAAGAGGTCTGAGAAACCCCAGAGCATTCATCTGGGTGAAGGTCAGGTGCAACAGAATCCATCTGGATAGAGTTAGGAGTGTGATGATCTGAAGGAACTGGTTGCAGGTTATCAGAAGGAAGTTCTAATTCAGAAAGGATGGCAGGGTCAAGTGCAACTTCATTGCTGGGAGGACTGGGATCATTTGGGAGGGTGCTTCTCATGTACCCAGAGAATAAGTTTTCCATCTGACTTGCATCGCAGGCAGATATGGACCAGAGAAGGCATCTCCACAATGTAGAACGCACCAGTCCAAGGTTGGAGCAGTTTCTTTGTGGTGACTGGAACTAAGACAAGTTGACACTAGTAGACAGTGTCTCCCACAGAAAATGAAGTTTCATGTGACTTGACTGCTGGCATTCCAATGTGGTTATTGCAACACATCTGGCAAGTTCAAATTGTTCCAGTACAGGGATAATGTATGGGGAAGCTGATTTTGGAACCTCTAGCAGTGAGAGATCCCCGTCCAGTGGAGTTCTTCGATGGCGTCCATGGACCAAGATGAATGGAGTGTACTCTGTACAGTCAATACAAGGGCTTGTGTTGTAGGCAAACTGAATAAAAGGAACAAAGCGGTCCCAAGTGTAGTGAGTTCCATCCAGGTACTTGGCGAGTGTGTTTAGGATGGTAGAAATCATTTTTCCACTTTGCCAATTGCATTATGGGTGATAGCTCGTTGTGTGAGTCTTTTTTTTATGCTGAGGATTTTATGACTCTCTTGAACAATGGCAGAAAGATAGTTCCTCTGTCTGAATGCAGGTATGATGGGGAACTGTGACAGCAAATAACTTTGTTGAGAAAGGGATTTGCTACTGTAGCAGCTTTGATGTCCTTTATTGGGATTAGCTCTAAGTATCTGGTAAGACAGTCCACAAAAACAGGAAAGTATTTGTTGCTAGAGTCAGAGCATGTTGGTAAAGGTCCAAGAGTATCTGTGCTGACTCGTTGAAATGTGTCTGTGGCTACAGGCACTGGAATGAGGTATGCTTTTGTTGGTTTGGCAGGAGGCTTACTTTGGGAGCAGGACTGGCAGGATTTGATAAATTGGACAACATCCTTGTTCATGTGAGGCCAGAAGAAGTGGAGCCTTTTCTTTTTGAGACTAGAGAGACATGAACAGAGAGAAGAACTTCAATGATTAAAGAGGCTGGCAAAAATAACTGTACATGAGTTCTGTTCAGCATAGGTTCATCTCGGGGAGATCCTGCCAAACTAATCTTATACAGTATCATGACTGGGTGAAAAGGGAGCAGGGTGGGGAGCATGCAGTGGGTGTCCTATATTTGGACTTCAGCAAGGCCTTTGACTCAGTGCCCCATGGGCAACTAGGGGGGGAAGCTTACTGGAGAGGGAGTGGGGACAAAGGTGGCATGCTGGATTTCAGACTGCCTACGTGGTAGGCTACAATGGGTGTCTTGGTGCTGGTGGTGGTGGTGTCTCTGAGCCTAGTCCAGTAATGAGCGGGGCGCCGCAGGACTCGGTACTAGGCCCAGTGCTATTTGGGCTATTCATCTTGGACATTGCACATGGGGTGGAGAGCAGGGTGTCCCTGTTCGTGGATGACACCAAAATGGGTACAGTAGTGAATGAGGAGGAGGGTTGGAAGCAACTACAGGAGGACCTAACCAAGTTGGAGGAGTGGCTGGAGAGGTGGCAGCTGGGGTTCAATGCAAAGAAGTGCAAGGTTATCATTTCAGGGCAAAGAACCCAAGGAGTGATTACTGGCTGAGGGGGGCTAAAGCTTGGGATCACTGAGGAGGAAAAGAACCTGGGAGTAATGGTAACAGGCAGTATGAACCATATTACCCAATGCAGAAAAGCGGTGGTGAGGACAAACAAGATGCTGGGGTGCATAGCGCTAGGGTTCACATCCAGGCGCAGGGAGGTAATCTTTCCCCTCTACAAGTCACTAGTCAGGCCGCACTTGGAGTACTGTGTGCAGTTCTGGAGGCCATACCTGAGGCGGGATGTCAAGCTGATAGAATGAGTGCAGCGGAGGGTGATGAGCATGATTGAGGGGATGGAAGGAAGGAGCTACAACAATAGGCTGGGAGGATTGAATATGTATACACTGGAGGAAAGGAGGGATGGGGGGCATTTATTTTATTTATTTAGTACATCAGAATTACAAACCTTTGAGTCATAGACTCATTTCCAAAGGCTCTACATCATTAAATGAAAACAACAAACACTTAATGAACATTACAAACAGTACAGTTGTGGTACAGAGTGGGAGTTACACATGATATACAATTATTTAACAGCAGACATCCTGAACATTTTATATACAGTACAGTAATGGTGCATAGTGGGAGAAAGAACATTTACACAGGTTATTAGCTATAACAAGATACATTAATACAGAATATGTTATAGTCCTGGGCAGTTAGTAGTCTGGAGAATGAGTCTGTCACTGATCACATGATCAAAACCTTCAAGTATCTGAAGGGAATCATCAAGAGGGGAGAGGATGGAGCATTTAAACTAAGGAATAGAAGAGATACTGGAGGGCACAGGCTAAGAATAGAGGAGGTTAGAGTCAGGAGGGAGATGAGGAGACATTACTTCACAGAGAGAGTGGTGTCGAGGTGAAACACTCTACCAGTAAAGGTGGAATCAAGCAAAAATGTGAATGGCTTCAAGAAGACATGGGACAGAGAGTGAGGGTGGGTAAGGGTGGGTGGGACGGTGAAAAACCAAGGGGAAACAAGGGGGGGCAACTACAACCTAGGGAGCTAGCAGCACAGTCAAGGAGATGTTGATAGACTAGGAGGTCTGTTTCTGCTGGCACATTCGTATGTTCGTATGTGATGGCCCTTGACTTGCTTGGTCCAGATGTAACAAAGCACACCGTCACTGAGGAAGTATACGAACATATGAAATTTGCCAGCAGATAAAGGCCTAGAGGTCTATCAAGTCTGCTCGAATGTGCAGCTAACACCCCTTATTCTGCAGCTGCCCCTCCCTTCCACCCTTCCCCTTCATTAACCCTCCCCCTTGTCCTGTCCCATCCTCGTTTAAAGCAGTCCACTGTTCTACTGCATACCACTTCAGGAGGTAATGCATTCCACCCAGCCACCACCCTCTCTGTAAAAATGTGTCTCCTCATGTCCCTCCTGAACCTTCCTCGCTCCAGTCTCATATCATGGCCCCTGGTGTCCCTCCCCTCCCTTACTTTGAACAGCCCCTCTGTACTTGTCTTGTTTATTCCTTTCGTGTATTTAAAGGTTTCAATCATGTCACCCCTGTCTCTCCTCTCCTCAGTGAGTACATGTTCAACTCCTATGTAAGTATGTGTTAATTCGAAAAAAATCTGTATGTTTGTCCCGACGTGGAGCCTTTGCAAAGGAGTCTCTGACTCAAAGGTTGTAATTCCAAAACTTTAATAATAAATAAATAAATAAATGTGATGCTAGTGTAAGCGACTCTTATGGGTGGGCTTATTTCTCGCCTTTAGGGACTCCCCAATGTGCATAGGGAATTTGTGCACTCAGGGGGTGTAATTTCTGCTGGCCGCCACTTGGAGACAGCAGTGGGTGGGTTTCTATATAAAGGGGGTTATAGGCAGGAGAAGAGGCGAGAGGAGAGAAGAGAGAGACCGATGGCTCTGCATCAGGGCAGCTGGGGGGGGGTCTCCCTTCCCTTAGGCAAGTCGGCAGTTTCGGCAGTAGTGAGCCTTGTTTCCTGGGTTTTGGGGTCTCCGAGGGAGGTGAGCAAAAAAGCAGTTGTAATAATTTGGTTCCTGAATCCCCTTGAGACTGGGTGGTGAGATAATCCAGAGAGCATTGCAGCATTTGGAGGGAAGGTAGTGGAGGACCCCAGGGGCATTAGGCCCACACGCTGGTGTGGTGTTATAGAGCCCTTGGGGGCTGCTGAGGTTGTGGCAGAGCCTTGGTAGGGGGTTCAGAGGATGGTGGCAGTCCTTTGACCCTGTACCCCAGTGGCATTTCAGCTCAGCTGGAGAAAGGTGGGAGTGGGTGGTGGTCTGGACTCGATGGGGCCGGCATGGAGCAGGTCCAGGGTCCTACATTGGATAGGCCTTTAGGCCAATAGAGGCCATGGCTCAGCTTGAAAAACAGGGAATGGAAGTAAAGGGAGCCACTGCGACTGTTTGGGAGGCTTGGCTCCAGGGATAGCCACAGGAGCAAGTTTGAGAGAGAACACCAGGGACTGGGCGGCTCCAGGACTAAAGTTGTGAAATGAGTCCAGAGAGCAGTCGCGAAGGTAACCAGCTGCTAAACGTTTCACCCCGAGTATGAACTAACTTGGCGGTGACAGAGGAGCACATCGCTCCGCTGATGAGGATGAGGATGAGGAAGTAAGGAAAAGCGTTTGGGAATAAACTCAGTTGAGGAAGGCAATAACAGGAAAAGCTCTGGGGAAGAAGCTCAAGTTACTCTTCATTACTATTCATTCATTACTCCTTCAGCCCTACCTTACTTCTATTCTCCCAAATAGTACTTGTTCCTTGCCACCCTTCTAGATTCTCCCAACCCTCATGGACTATTCCCTACTCCTCTATCCATGACTTGTCTGCTGGGCTCCCATATTTTTGAGGCCTTCCTCTGTTTGCTACCCCTCGTTTCCACCTAACTTACCCACTCTCCTCACCACTGACCTCATCCTATTGTGTCATATCGTTACTCTACCACCATCCACTACCTACTGTGCTTTCACAAACCCACTCCCTGCTTCCCCCACTTCCTCCCCTCTGCCCCCCCGGTAGCCGGTCAGATGAGCACTACATTAATAGCACCAGTCAAGGGAGCGCTAGTCTGTATAGTGCTTCCAGGGACTGAGAGCAGGGATTTACAGTGCTAACTATATGCGCTCCACTGGTCGCTGTCCATGATTCCGCTATATGGACAAGGGCAGCAGAATCCATGAGTCTGGCTGAGCTGCTCCTGAGGTCCGGAGGGTTGAGGCACAGAGCAGCTAGGCAAGTAGCAAAGGAGATCAGGGTTTTAATCCTGGTCTCCTAAATTTTAACATATTGGACTTTGTTTTTTTTTTTACATGGGGCTGTGAAAACAGTATTCCATGGCTCCACAAATTTTAACTTTCCACGGGATCTGCTCCCCCTTGGAGTGAGAATCCTATAGAAGGGCGGGCGCTGGGGGCAGAGTCCCCCACATCAGTGGGATGTGGGGGAAGGAGCCCCCTCCTTACAAAAAAAGTGGTATCCTTTCCCCATGCCCCTTTTTTTCACTTCAGTGTCTCACCCATATTTCCCTTCCCCACTGCTGCCCCCTTTTCCAGAACTCCTCCTCCTCCTCCCTGCCCCCTTTCCCTCCCATCCTTTTCTGCCTGATTTCTGTCCCCCTTGCAGGGTTCTATGCATCCGGAAAGGGTTCAGGTCCTGGCACTCTCTCTTCTACCCCTCTTCCTTTCCCCTACTCCCTGGTCCTGACCCCCTTTCAAGGTTCTTTGCATCCTATTAGGAGTTTTAGATTGTCTCTCTCTCTCTGCTATCCTTCTCTTTCTCCCCCACCTTCTAATCCTGACCCCCTTACAGCATTCCTAGAAACCTGAAGGGGTTGACAGTGGCTATCTCAGCGTTCCTAGAAATCTGAAGGGGTTTAGATCGGCTATCTCTTCTCTACCCCTCTTTCTGTCCCAGCCACATTCTAATCCTTCGTTTGCCCACCTCCCTACTTACTTCTCACTTTCCTCCTCCCCACTAGTTCTCCCACCCCTGCTTCTCCATCTTTCTCCCCTCCTTCTCTCCCCTCCCTTTCTGTGCTGTCCTGTCCTCCTTGCAGGGTTCTCAGCATTCTGAAGGCTTATTTATCTTGGCTGTACCTCCTCTCTTCCTTCTCCCCATCCTCTACCCATTGCCCTTCCTCTCTCTACTCCCTCTTGTCTTATAACTGCCCTCTCTTCTCTTGTGTTTACTTTGCACTTCCCATCTTATGCTCATCCTACTTCCCTAGCACTTCAACTGTGTCAGACATTCTCTAGCCTATACCTTTGGGCTGTTGCAGTGTTTGCTTATCCAAATATGGTTTGTTTACCCTAGCCGGTTGACCTGGGCCATTCTACTCTGTACTCGTACTCACTGTTATGTTTTTAGTAATTGTACTTGTATTGCTATGTGATTGCTGTTCAGGACTGCAGCTATGAACTTTGGGGCCCTGGACAAGTCACTTGAAATGGGCCCACATTTCCCAAACCAGCTAATGCCAGGGGTTACGTCAGCTCCTCAGGTGGGCCCCTCCAGAGCTCAGGGCCCCGGACAACTTCCCCACTTCCCCACTCCCCCCCCATTACTGCGGCCCTGTTGCTGTTCTCCCAACTATTGTAAACCCCCGGACACTTCTGGAAACCAGCTGTTTACAGCTCATGTTGTCTTTCCTGGTGAAACATTTTCCAAATAATTTAAAGGAAGCAGTAATAAAATATGGTGCTTACCAGTGCCAACAGGTCAGTTTGGAGCTTAATGCTTCTGGAATGTTTCAAATAAAATCTTTGGACCTGGGTACATTGAAAGCAAAAAAGGCTTGCTCTAGTCAGGTTGGTGCTAGAAAACCCCACAGCATTATTCAAGAATGAAAAAAGGGTTCGCATTTTGTGTCATAAAAACGAAGATCCTTCAAAGTCTTTTCAAGTTATGATTTATCAGCAATACAGACACTAACACAGGTAGCTGTTGTAGCCCAAGGAGGATACCACAAACCTATGTTTTGCACTTCTTCAAGTGCTTTGTCAAGGTAAGGTGTCCCCCCTCATGGTCACCTTATATACCATTATATCCAATAAACCAATTAACAAAAACGTGCAGGATGTCCAAACAATGAGTTCCTTCCACATTCCAAAGTTTTTTACCCCTCTATTTAATTAGAAAATCACATCGTCATCTCATTATTATATTCTAACATCTCTTGACATTAAAACAGGGGTATCTCTTCCACTTTCATAATTAAATTATCAATCACAAACTATGGCATGCTAGATCAATCTATATTCTCTTATCAGTGGGTCCCAGTGATGGAAACATAGTACAAATATTCTATATCCAGCTATTTTTATCTTTCTCAAGATTACTAATCTCTGTATGGACTGGCTACAATACTATAATTCATACAAGGTTGTATACTGCAGTATCAATCTAAAGGGGTGGGTGGAGGAGAGAAAGTAAGTCTGGGATCAAGAAACACAATTATGCTATATAAGGGGGGGGGGCATTTGGATCAAGAGCCATTAAGCCATACTGAATTCCTTCCTCATAAAAACTCATATGACCACATTACTAAAAATTGCGGTCATTAATATAATAACTTAGCTAACTCAATTTGGTCATTTATTCAAGGCCATTCTAATGCCCCCAAATGGTATATCCAATAGGCCTCTCTCCTTGCCAAACTACGTTCCAAATCCCCCCTTTATTCCTGACACAATTTTATCTATCCCTATAAACTTGGTTTTGTGTTGTGTCCTATCCCTTGAATTATTTCTTTGCTTAGCCAAAGCATATCTTTCATTGTTGTTCTCTGTCGCTTGCATGTGTTCCCCTATTCATTCTTTCAATTGGCGCTTCATTCTCCCCACATAAAAAATCCCACAACTGTATACAGCCAAGTATACTACATTCTGCGTGTCACAAGTTATAAAACTGAGGATTTTCTATTCCTTGCCATCACTGGGGCCCACAAATACCCCAGTCTTCGCTAGTATGTTACAATATTTACAATGTTCACAGCGGGTGCAACCTGGATTCGGTGGTGGAAAAACTGGTGTCCTTTTTCCTGATGGCTGTTCACTCTTTACTAGAATATCTCTGAGATTCTGTGCCCTCCTGTATGTTATCCTAGGCAGTATATTATGAATGTCCCTCAACCTGGGTTCCGTTTTTATTATTTCCCAGTTTTTTATTATTATCCTATTTATTTCTCCCACATCACAGGAGTATGTTGTCACAAAATTCAAACCCAAAGATTCTAAGTTTCTCTAACTTTTTCTTGCAGCAACTCAGACCTTGGATCACAGAGTACTGGTAAGGATTGGTGAACTCGGCGGATGCGACGCTGTATGCCAGGGGCTGCCGCTGATTTCTAGAGGAGGAAGGGAAGAGAAGAGAAGAGAAGCAGCAGGAGTGCCTAGAAGCTTACCCCAGGTTTATAACAGGTATGCCATCATTGCCTGCATCTTGTATATAAACTTGGAGGGTTTTATTTCAGCACTCTTTCATTTTCGGTGCACCCTCTCTCACCTCAGAATAACCTTTGTACCTGCGTGTTGCCCCCAGAGACTCACAGTTCTGTTTGGTTGGGGAGCCTGTTTTGAGATCGTGTTCCTGGGGGTGCCCTGCAGGAGCCACATTGGGGCCATCCTGATACTTATTTTTGAAGGAAAATGGCAAATGTCTCCTGATTTAATAAATCATCTAACAGCAACAAGCTTCATACTTACTGACTTAAAGTTCTAAAGCATTTCTAGTGTCTTTAGCATTCTTTAGCATTCTCAGGGTCTTTTTAAATATATTTTTAGTGTATTGATTTGTATTTTATGTATTTTACGGTGGGTCATACACTGATTTTATATGCCCATGGTAAAAAATTGGAGTTTTAGTTTTTGTTATCATTATTTTAGTTTCGGTAATCAGTGTTGGGGTTGTGCATTTTGCTGCGGGATCTCTAATGGAGCATTTTTAGAGTACAGATGTGCTCATTTTGACATGTTGTGTATATTTTATAAGTACTTACTGTATATTTTCAGAAACATTTCAGAAACTTATTTTTAATTGTGGGAGGAAAAACTTGTTTAATTTGTTTATTTGTTCAGACTGTTGGGACCATTTGAATTGTATTCCTGTTCTGCACTCCGTGTTTATTGATTGAGACTAAGCAGAGCAACTGAACAGCTGAGTAGCCAATTAATAAGAATATCCCAAATAGTCCAAATAACAAAATCGATTAGTCCTTATATTTAACATGGCTGTTCTGGAAGCTGAAGCACCTCCTTTGTATTCTTTTCTCGAATTGGCACTTGATAAAAATTAACTGGCAACAATCGGTATCAAATTAATTATTGAGGGATCCGCCTTTCCTCATGCTGTTGTTAAAGATAAGACAGCCAATTGTTTGATAGGAAGCATCAACCCTGAAGTTAAACCCGTTGATGAGCAGCTCATTCGCAGTTGGCTTAACAGCCTGACAGAGACAGAGTTGCTGTAAATGCAATAACTTCAGGAAACGCTTGAGGGAAAGAAGGCTGAACAAAGGAGGTATATCAGCTTTCCAGTACAATTGAGGAACTTTAAACTGCCTTATGACACTGAATTCTAAGTGGTCTAGTTCGAGAATTCTTTAAAATATTGAGACTGAACTTTCTTTGCGACGTTAGGTGAGTTTATCCCCGACTGCAGCTTTGCCTGTTTAATACGAGGAACTGCCCTGCTTCCCGATTTGATTTAAAACTTTATGCCGACTGAAAGTGAGTATTTGTACTTGATTATTTAGATGTTAATTTCCAATTTAAGATTTGAATTTGTCAGGGCTTTACTGTTATAGCGTTACATTTATTCAAAACAATTTGGTTATTTTTGTTGTTCTCCTGCTCTGCTTAGTATAATTTGGGATAATTTGATGATCATCAGGCTGCTAGACTATTAGATATTCAGATATTTAAACATTTTTACTCGCAAGATTTCATTTTTCTATTTTAATATAGTGGGGACTTTACTGAGGGAAAGGAGAAGTGCTGATACACAAATCTCGGCCAGACTCTGGAAAGATAGGAAACGTTCTTTCATGCTTTCAGCTGGGAGTTCACATTACAGCCTTGTTTTAACATTGTTTGGGACACCCTCGCCGGGAATTGAAGAATTTTTTTTCCGCATTGGCGATGAAAACCAAGGAGGGGATACTGTGGAACTTTGATAGAGCCTGCGATCTTTGGGTTGGTCAAGAGACATTTCTAGCAATCTATGGTTTGTTTAAGGACAATATAAGATCTATTTAAAATAAAAAAAATTATTAACCAGTTCACTAACATCTAATAGTATTTTAGATTTTTGTGAACCAAGTACCTTATTATTGTAGAAACTTATTAGGCTAAACATTTTATTTGTGTTTGACCTTGGATATTTAGCCTGCTTTTTATACTAAGATTTAATTTGCACCTCTCACTTTGAATCAATCATTCAAGAAGTGTTAAAATAAGGTAAGAACAAAAAGATAAGAATGGCGATATACACCCTAACCCAGGGCCGCCCCCAGCAACTACTACAAAAAACCCAAGCAATGTAGGTCTGAAGCTGGCTTCCATTAACATACATAGCCTACCAAAAAAGTTTACTTGTCTCCAGGGGTGGGTAGCACAACACTCTCCTGACATCCTTGCCCTATCTGAAACATGGTTAACTACTCTGATCCCTAACTCTGCAGTTGCAGTAAATGACTACACTATATTAATATATCTAAATCTGCAATTAAAAATAATAAATATGGGAGGCATAAAGGAGGAGTAGCTATATATTTGACAACTAAAAATAACTGTAAAATCACCAGACAATATCCTACACCAGAAGATATGTTAATGGTGAGAGTTGAAGAAGGAAATGATAAAGGAGAAGGGAAAATTAAAATCATAGTTGTAAACATACATTTGTCCCCTATGATTAAAGATAAAATTAAAATAATGAATAGAATCAAAGTAATATTTGATCAATTGATGGATGAAGAGCTGAATATTCCTGTTTATATAATTGGAGACCTTAATGCTAGGATTGGGAAAAATCTGGAGGGGCCAGGATTTTTGGAAATAATAACAGAACTAAATCCCAAAATAACCTGGACAAGTGCTACAAAAGATAAAAGGGATAACATGAGAGGGGGTATCATCAATTCCTATTTTTCTGAGAAAAATATGCTACTAATTAGTGGAAGAATATTGGGATATAGGGATGGAGAGTTGACTTATAATGGCCCTAAATGCTCCTCCATTATCGACCATGTCCGGAGCAATTTAGAGGGAACAAAAATGATTCAGGAAATGACTGTAGTTGACAGACTGGAGTCATTACACAATCCAATTGAACTTATAATTGAAACTAATCAAATTATAAGAGGAAATAATTGTAAGCACAATTTAAGTACTATCAAAGACATGGAAATAGTCAACCTAAAAAGGATAAGATGGGACTCTAAGACAATTAAACAATTTGATACTTTATTTAAAGGACCAATAAATGATATAAGAACAATGCTAGTAGAAAATACAAATTACTATATGGTATTACAACACTGGGCTGATTTAATCAGTCTGGTATGTCCCTACTGCACTTTTAGCAGGAAAGGGTTTCAAAAACAGATCAGACATGGTAAGGTCTGGTTTAACATAAATTGCAAAGAAGCTAAAAAAGAACTGAGTAAAGCTATTAGAAAACATAGAAAAATTAAAAAAACTAAAATAACTAAGAGTAATAAAGTTAATATAAATATTAACAAAGAGAATAAGAAGTATAAACAAATATTGGGAGTAGAGAAATATAAACATTCTAGAATATTATGGGGAAAACTGAGGAAAACAGTAAAAGAAAAAGATAATAAAAAGTTCTGGACATTGGTTAGTCAGGGATTTCATAAATATGCAAGGACAGTAGGTGCGTATATTTACCCTGAAACTTGGGTTCTTTATTTTACAGAACTCTGTTATTCACAACTAGATGAAGCTCTACTAATAGAATTAGGAAAGACAGACAACTTAAAAAATATTCACATGTGATTCATCCAATTCCAATTTTAATAAACTTAGAAGAAATACAAACAGCAATTAATCAAATAAAATTTAATAAAGCACCTGGCCCGGACAACATAATAGGAAATGTGTGCAGATTCTACGCTGATTGGTGGGCTCCAGTCCTGGAAAAATTATTTAACATCATTTTGCAAGGACACGATTACCCCATGAGCTGGAAAGGGAGCACAATATTTCCTATTTTCAAAAAAGGTGATCCAAGTGATCCTAAAATATACTGTCCAATAAGTCTAATAGACATGTCACAAAAAATTTTTACTAAAATTATTCTAAAAAGTTTAAATGTGTGGGCAGAAGACAATAATATTTTTCATGAAACCAAAATGGATTCTGGAGAAACAGATCCAAAATACAACATTGTTGCACACTTAAACATCTAATCTGGAAATATGTAAAAATCAAAAATGCTCCACTTTACTGCTGTTTTGTGGACTTTACGTCTGCATTTGTCAATATAAGCGGAGTCATTTTATGGAATAAGCTAAAGAAATTAGAGTTAGACCCAGAACTCCTTAACATTCTTATAAGACTGCACTCAGACACCTGGGATGCAATAAGATATGATCACCATGGGAACATCTCCAGGCCTTTTAAAATGACATGAGGAGTTAGGCAATGATGCCTACTGCCACATTTTTGTTATATATATATATATATATATATATATATATATATATATATATATATATATATATGACATCTTGAAGGAATTGGAAAATTTAAAATTTCATGCCCCCAAAATAGGAAATATCCGGGTGGAATGCTTGGCATTTGCCGATGATTTGGTTTTAATATCAACCTCAATTCTAGGACTACAGAGGCAACTTAATTATTTCTCCAAACTATGTGATGATCATAAACTAAAAATAAACATGTCTAAAACAAAAATCTTGACATTTGGAAATAATAAAAAAAATATATCAAATCGCTGTGGATAAAATCAGAAAAAATTGAAAGAGTTAATTATTATGACTACTTGGGTGTTGGATTTAGTCAGTCTTTAAGATGGAGAGCTCACATAACACAGATCCTAGTGAAAACAAAGAGAACATTCAATGCCTTTAGGATATTTAACTCAAAGATGGGACAAACATTGGTTAAGGGTATCTTAAGGGTACTTGAAGCTAAGATAAACTCTAGTATACTTTATGCTGCCGAAATATGGAGAACAAATGATTTGAAAAATTTAGAAATATTATGTAATAAAATGAAAAGGTATATTCTAAAAGTACCTCAATCAGTAGCAGCTGAGTTAGTGAATTTGGAATTGGGTCAGTTTTCCATTTCTACCCTAGTAATTGAAAGATTGATTCTTTCATCTTTAAAGTTATTTTCACTGAGTGGAATTAGATTACTCAGGATAAGGCTGGAGGAAGAAATTAAATATACCAGGATGGGAAAAGTTTTCCCTACTCCAGAAATCTTAAAACATATTATTTTTCCAAATGGACTCGGAGGTATTTTGTGGAGAATGTTTGTATACCCTTGGCAGATGATCGTGGAAGAAATGAAGAATAGGTTAAGGGATAAGGAAATAACTAAAGATGTGATAAAAATGAAGCAATTGAAGTTATATAGGTGGTTCAAACAGATTAAGTTAACACATGGTTTTGAACCTTACTTAGAGAAATTGACTAATCCAAACAAGAGAAGAATTGTGGTTAAATTTAGGCTTGAAATACACAATGCCAGCTATGTATTTTACAAACAAAAAAGGGAAAATATATCTATCCCTTATTGTAAGTGTGACATGTCTTCAGAGAATGATTTAAAACATATATTGTTGTTATGCCCTTTATATAAGGGTATACGCACAAAATGACTTGGTGACATCATGGCGAATCTCGACCTCTCCCCCAATGATATGGTGAAATATTTTATGAATAATGAAAATGTATGTATACTAGAGAAAGTTGTTGGCTTCCTTCAGGCCACTTATTTATGAAAATATTTGTAAATCCAAGATAAGTGTATTCAAATTTATTTAGTGATATACTATTTTAAATTATATCGCTTATTGATTATTGAATCAATGTCATATTCACATGCTGACTATAAATATTTCTGAATAGAGAGATTTAGAATGGACTTATTAATGAACTGTAAATAATATCTTAAAACTAATACGAAAGTGTTTTATTTACAGAAACTTTGGAATTTGATGCTAACTTGTTTAATACATCATTGTAAATTTTAGGCATGTAATGTTGTAATGGTTTTAACCGATCAACAATAAACTTGAACTTGAACTCAGACCTTGGTACATTATTCACCTCTTTCATTGCTTTATCTCAGCTTATTTGCTAGATCCTCTCTCATGCAGGTGTGAAGCCAGATCCCCTGCACACTTCATATACTCATCTTCTAGGGTACAATTACATTTAGACCTCATAAATTGTCCCTTTGGGATATTTAGCATAGTGTGCCTGGGAAGACTGCTACTTGCCTGCAGGAGAGTATTTCTAGCAGTATTTTTCTGTATGGGGAGGTCAAAGGGTCACCTGTTACGGTTTTACTGATACACACATCTAAGAAGTGGATATTCCCTTCACTTTCTTTTCCATTTTAAATTTAATATAAGGTGGTTGTGCCTCAATATATTTTTTAAAGGTACTAAACTCTTCCTCATTCCCTTTCCAGATCATTACACAATCATCTATAAATCTGCACCAAAATCTATTTTATCTCTATATAGATTCTCTTCTGAATACATGACATGATCTTCTCAGTACCCCATGGTCAAATTTGCGTAACTGATGCGTTACTGATTTGCGTAACTGATTTGCGTAACTGTAACAAATGTTGCCCCCATTGTTGTTTCACTTTGTTGGGCATGTTTGCCCGTAGAGCAAAAAGCATTATTTTCTAATACTAACTTTGCCATGTCCAGTAATAGTTGTGTTTTTGGTATCTGATTACTCCTTTTATCTAGAAAATATCTCAGAGTAGTTAGTCCAACTTCATGTGGAATATTAGTATATAAACTTGTAACATCCAGTGTTACTAACCAACTTGCCTCTTCAACCTTTATATCCGAGGTGAGATTTATAATGTCTCTAGTGTCTTTCAGAAAAGGTTTCAACCTTTCTACTATGGACTTTATGTGGAAATCAATATGCAGTGTGACAGAGGCTCTGTTAATGACCCCTTCCCAGATATAATCAGTCTACCTGGGGGATTGTCCAATGTTTCGTGAATTTTTGATGTATATGATATATATATATATATATATATATATATATCTATATAAACAGGACATATTGAATGTTTAATAGTCACAAATTCTCTATCCTTTTCTGTTATGTCACCCTTACTGTATATTTCTTCAATCAACCTGTCAATTTTGCATTTATCCTCCCAGGTAGGTTCACTTGCTAGTGGTTTATATGTGCCCCGATCTTTTAACTGTATTGTTAATATATTATAACTTGGAAAATACTCTGTTTGAAATACCTTCATTTTTATGACACAGAGTGCTAACCCCTTTTTTCATTCCTAGGTTAATTGTTTGCTGCTGGCTCTGTTGTACAGAAAATCCATGCCTAAGTAATGCCCGTTTCTCTCTGTCTCTCTCTCTCTCTAAGCGATAAGTCTGTGTAAAAAGTTAGCCCCATGCAGCTGTAACATTTCAAAGATTAAAGTAACCAGAACCCTGAGCTCTAAAAATCATTTGGGAGCTCAGGAGAATAAAAATGATTTTCTTTTGGGAGAAATCAGAGTCCAGTTTGATCATTGCCAGAAAGAGAGTTTAATGAATTTTAAGTCTGTTAGCATTTAGGAGTTCTTCACAGTTTCCTGGGGTTTTAAGTTTTTTAAATTCCTTGCACCCTCCTGCTCTGGGTCCGGTGGCTCCAGAGGAGTCCTGAGAAAGAATAGACCAGATTGCCTGCTGAATTTGCCTGCTGGGAGATGTAAATACCTTTTAAGGCTTGCTGTTGATGGGTTTGAAGACGTCTTCTGGTAAGAAATCCATTTTAAATGCTGCTTTTTATCTGAGAAGACTCAGTGAGAGTCTGAGTCTGGGTCTCCCTTACATGTTTGACATCAGGTCTTTAGAACATCCTGGCCATGTTTCTTCTGTTGCAGAACATTTCCAGACTCTAAGTAAGTTATTATGTCTGAGAACAAAGGATCCGCTCTCTGTTGAGTCTTGACGGTTGCCAGGAAGAGACGCAGATACAGAGGAGGTGAGAAGCTCTTTGGCGGACTGCAGTAACTGAGAATTGGTGTTGCATGCTGAAGAAGCATTTAGGAGTAGCAAAGCAACTTGTGGTGCCATAAGAGTGTCCACAGAAAGCATGTCTATAACGTGGACAGGAAGAGCTTCTAAGCAGGATTCCTTATCTGTTGAGAGTGATGCAGAGAGGTACTGTTATTGACTAATGCTATCTGCATTTTAATTAACTCAACCTAGACCAGAATTCAAGTACTGAATTTTAGTGTTGTTGGACTGGAGCATGGCACTCCATCAGGCAAACTTTTCTACTGGTTCAATCATTTCAAACAAACATCTGAGGGCAAAGTGATCAACAGTAACTGAAAGAGGTTCACAAAGATAGCAGTAAAATCTCTTTACAGCAAATACCATGGTGAGACATTCTTTTTCTGTGATGTCATAGTAGTGCTCTGCACAAGACAGAGAGTGTCCGGCCCAAGGAAGAACTTGTGCTGTTCCATCTTGAACTTGACAGCACAGAGCCCACTGCACAAGAATTAACATCTGTGTAGAGTTTGAAGGGTTGGTCAAACCCTGGGTAGGTCAATAGAGGACCAGAGACTAGTTTGTTCTTTATGGTATCAAAGGCCTCTTTGCACTCTTTGCAGTCAGAAGTCCATACATATTCACATCCCTTTTTGGTGAGGGCATACCATTGAGCCGCACTCTTGGCATAGTTACTGATGAACTTTCATAATTTGAGCACTTGCATTCATCTTAGTGATGATGCTGTAGTGGACTTCCTTGGCTCCTGTTATTCTTTGTGTCATACTTTAGCTTTCTGCACACCACACCAATGTGTCCTCTGAATCCACACCACTGGCAGATAAAGGGCTTTCGAGAAGGTGATGCTTGAACACATGGCTGCAGGCCCAGATTAATGGATGTGGGGGCCTACTCCAAGTTCTGTTTTGTGGCCTGAGGGAGCCCCTAACTTCCAACATCACACTCTTCCTCAGTGCCATGCTGGCAAGGCTGCAATAACCAGGGTACTCAAGCAGGTTGTCATTTACAATAATGCTACAGTATGTGTTATGCCACATGACTTGACAGGTCACATGCTATTATAAACAATACAATTCAGAGTGTTGACAATAAAATCACAGATTAACTCATCTTTGACAATATCCTTCTTCATTTTTGAAAGATATCATTTGTGGTAATGTAAACACACCAAATGATGTATTACATCTTGGAAAACCCCAAAATACCAAAGATTTCTTCTACATGGATGCTTGGACTGAAGCGTTATATTTTACTTCTGTATATGTGCACTCACTGTTTTTACATTTGTATGTAGTATGCACCATTTCATTTTTTTTGGTTAAAAAAAAATATGAAATTGTACTGAGCGATATAAACAATACATACAAGTGCAGTAATACCATTAGCTTCAGTCCAAGCAACAGGTATGTGTAACAACCTCTTGGAGATGCCTAGCTAATATGCTCTCCAAACAATGGGAACTTTCTTTACATGGATGAAGTAGCAGAAGCATGTAGAAGTAAAATAATGAAATATCCATTCTGTGGAAATATAGAACACCAAATGATGATGTATATTATGCATGTTCCAAATATTATTCACAGAGAGACCAGTGAAGTATGAATGACAGAGAGACCCCCAAAGGGCATACATCACACAATGTAGACCAGTGGGATAGAACCTCTAAGGGTACACACCATCCAGGGCAGACCACTTGGTGGATGGACAGAATGGAATTCCTACAAGCCAGGGCATGCACCAGCAGAACAGAGCAGTTGGGTTGAAATGGACAGGAATAGACACATAAAGACATGTTCATGAATGCACAACTCAGGGCAGCAGACCAGTCCAGTAGGGATGGGACAGGGACTGGACAAGAGTCCCATAGCTATAGGGCATACACCACCCAGTGCCAGGGGAGTGGACCAGTGGTAGGATACACAGGATGAAACCCTTAGAGGTTATATACAACCCAGGGTCAGGGCAGAGCAATGTGTATGTGTGGGGGTAGGTGGACAGACAGTCACAGGAATCCCTAGAGTGGACAGAGTGTTAAATATAATTCCACATAGCATATTAGCTTCAAAGTTCCAGGTGGACACGTGGAAGACATGTAATCAAATATCAATTCTTCTAGACTGTAGAAGAAAAACATCAAATGGTGTAAATATGCATCTTATTCTGAGAAATAACTCTATTCCCCAGGATGTAGAAGAATATGAAACAGTGCACACAGAAGTGAAATGTAATACAATAGCTTCACAGTCTAAGGCAGACATGTAGAAGACATCTGTAATCAAATATAATTTATTTGTGACTGCAGAAGTAGAACAGAACACCAAATGGTGTAGATATGCATCTTAGAAATAACTCTATTCCCTACGATGTAGAGGAATATGAAATCATGCACACAGGATTGAAATGTAATACAGCTATAGCTTCACAGTTTGAGGAGACATGTGGAAGACTTAATCAAATATCATTTATTTGTAACTGTAGAAGTAGAAGAGAACACCAAATGGTGTAAATATGCATCTTAGAAATAACTAGAGTATTTCTGCCCAGGCGGCAGATGAATAATATGAAACAGTTGCAAGAAGTGGAAAAAGGAAAAAGTATGGCTCAGTCCAACCCACAGTGGACTCAGACAAGTAGTTAGAACTGCTTCCTGCATGATTTCTGAGTAGAGAATGTGTTGAATAGCCTCAAAACTGAGCGCCCTTGTTACATCGCTCTCAATAGAAAGTATGACTAGTGAATTCAGCTTGTCTTGTGTCATTGTTGATCTCAGGCAGTTCTTTATCAAGGCCAGTTTTGAAAAGGAATGTTCTCCTTCATAGACTGTTACTGACAGAGTTAGGAATAATCTGAGAGTGACTGCTACGTTAGGAAAGGTAGATTCGACCAGATCATTTAGCCGCGTATATTTCATCATCTCTCGAGTGCTTCACTCGATATTGACATGCAATATGAAGTCAAGAAAATGCAGAAATTCATCAACACAGTTTGCATCAAGATCTTTTGTATATTTGCTAATGATGCATGATGCGTCGATATGGAGTTGTGTTGCATCATTATCAACAATAACATGCAGAAATGCAAAATCATCAGACAATTGTTGATAAGCTGCTTGATGCAGCTGTAATGAAGCATGCACCTGGTTGATTATCACAAGGAATGACTCCACCCAAAAGCCTTGTGAGCCTGAAAGGATGACGTGAGATGTGGCTGAATCATCAGCATGGCGTTTTGGTCGTTTGTTTCTGGCACACTCACTTGAATAGGCCTGGGACACATCTGGCATTATGTTCTTTGCTGCCCTTTCGATATCTTCAAATTGATCTCTCAACTGATTAGTGAAATCCTCTAGAGACAAGAACACAGCAGCAACAGCTGTCAAATCCACTCTTGTACTTTGGAGAAGGGTATTGCATTTCTGGAATCTTTGCAGAATTCTGTTCCACAGTTCAACATGAAAGCTGTTTCCAGTTGCTGTAATGCATTAACCAATTACTTGCAAGTGAGCCTCATTTCTGCTAGTTCATGTTTATCATCTGCCAGATTCATCAGTATGTTATGGAAGTTGCGATAGTTCAAAGATAGAGTCCTGACAAACTCTACATGACAATGCCATCATGTGGATGATAGAGTCTTGAGTGTCAGGATTCTCCCATTCTCATTGGGAGTCAGACCTTCTGTCAGGGATTTCCACCGCCTCATGGAATCAACTGCAAAAGCATATATCTGCTGTATTGTGCTGAAGAACTTAACTGGTTCTATGCAACAGTTGACACTTGCAATACCAACAAGATTCAATCAATGTGCTGCACACAGTACATAGTCGGCAAGCAAGTTGATCTCTTTTAGTCGTGCCTGCAGGCCCGGATACTATCCAGACTTGTTGGCCACATCATCATAGCTTTGACCACTACAATCTTCAGCACTGAGGCCCAGCTCTTTCAGCGTGCCCAACACATTATCCCACAAGTTTTCTCCAGTGTGGCTGTGTATAGGTGCAAATTTCAAAAACGCTTCCTGGGCTCGCCACTTTCATTGATAAATCAAACAACAACATCAGCTGGTTTGTGTGACTCACATCTGGGGTTGAATCAACAGAAATAGAGAAATATTTTGCAGTTCGCACCTCACTGCACACAGCTGTCAGAACTTCAGTTCCCATTAGTTGTATAAGTTCATCACAAATTGTAGGTGATAAATAGCTTGGATTTTCTAACCCAGAATTGCCATAACGTGAGATATGGGCAGCAAGAAATGGATCAAACTTTGCTATTACTTCAAGCATGCCAAGAAAGTTTCCATTGTGTTGTGAGCCTATAGCTCGTCATCTCCTCTAAATGCCAGTCCATGCTCAGCTAAATATTTGATCACCTCAACAACTCTAAGGAGCACAGATCGCCAGTACTGTAGTTCTTCTCACTTTCCTGCTGTTTCTGCAGTTCAGCATCTGTGCACCCCCCTGGCAGAAACTATCTTTAGCCAGGCAAGCATTGCTGTCTGGTGTTCTTCACTGTTCTCATGCCATTTGATTAGCTTGGTCGCATTACTCCAGTCACTGAATCCATCAGTGGCAAACTGTGAGGAGCTTGTGGACAGTAACTTGCAGCAAAAACAATAAATGTTTCCCAGCTGCAGGAGAGTATAAAAGCCATTCATGGTTCTACTGTTCATCATTCACTTTCTTTCCATGGAACAGACTCTTGGAGAAGTATCGTACTCTGTTTGAAATGTACTGCTGGGAATGTTTGAAGGGTCTGTGATGGTTTTGACAAGAAGAAGGACCATTTGAAACCCAGTATTCAAAGTCCTCCGATAAACTGCCCCACAAACCAGGATCAGAAGATGATTTCAATGAATTAGATGCAGCACTACAGCCAGACACAGAACCAGGAGTGATCTGTGTGGCAGTCTGTGAAGAGGGGAAGACCTGGACGATACCAGAGGTGGCAGGAATTGGTGCCACAGTATATCCGGAACCAGAAAGGGAGGCAGTATAATGCAGTGGTTTAAGGCTCTCAGCTGCAAATCTGGAGACCTGGGTTTGAATCCCACAGCTCCCACTTGCATACTGTGTGACCCTGACCAAGTCATTTAACTTTCCTGTGCTTCCAGTTCGCACCTGTAAACAAGCTTTCAGCTTAGTGTGCCACTCCTGGTTAAACAATTGGAAAAAAAAAAAATTGGCCTGTGTGACAGTCTGTGAAGACAGGAAGATCTGGATGATACCAGAGGTAGCAGGACTTGGAACCACAGTATATCCAGAACCAGAATTAACCTGTGTGACAGTCTGTGAAGACGGGAAGACCTGAACGATACCAGAGGTGGCAGGACTTGGTGCTGCAGTATATCCGGAACCAGAATTGACCTGTGTGGCAGTCTGTAAAGACGGGAAGATTTGGACTATACTAGAGGTGGCAGGAGTTCGCTGTGCATTAGGTCCGAAAGAAGATCCCCGCTCTGTGTCCAAAGAAGGGATGGTTAGTTGCTCACAGTGTGCAGTTGAGTTGTCCTTATTACTCATTATTCTCACTGATGCATTTCTAAAAAAAGTTTCCAACTTTGGTGTCCTGTCCACAATAGCTTGGTTTGCCTTATCCCGCAGCTGTTGGCGCTTCTTCTTTTCAGCACCGCTGATATATTTACGCAGAGACATGTTGCTTGAGAACCAGCCTGCATACAAAAATGATGGAAAACCAATTATTGTAAGGGGAACTAAGTAATACTCTGAATCAAAATGTAACATTCCCATCCTCATAGAATCCCGATGATGGCGACTCCTTACCTTGTGCATTGTACAACAATTGGTATGGTGTGCCTGTCATCGTCTGTGGCCACAACAGATGTTTTTGCAAGGCATCAGCTCTGAACTGGGAATGATGTGGCAGTGGCAAGTCAAATTTTTATTTCACTAGCCCTGGCTGCAGGCTTGTACTGGGGAAGCCCACATTTCTATAAGTACACCAGCTGCTGTGCCAGTGGGAAGGTATGTGTGTCTAGCCCCACTCAGCCACTAGCACCCTGCTGGCTAACAGCAGCAAAACTTAATTTCAACCAGTAAGCAACTTACTACTTACCAACAGATACAGGCAACATGTTCTAGCAAGTCTGCTCAAGTGTGCAGTTAGCCTAACACCCCCACTTTTTTGCAGCGCCCCCCATTCCCAATCATCGCCTACATAGATTAATGCCAACTGACCTGGAACCAGATTAAGCTGGTGGTGGTACATATAAAGAGCCACAGAATACATCCTGCAATTGGAATTCAGATTCATAGTAACAAACTAACAATGTCACTATCCTCCATTACATATACAGTTGTTGTATTCTATTAATGTAATAAAATTATTTTCAGATTCTATTACAAGAAGTAGCTCAGAAAGATTTCACAGCCACAGACAAGGCATTCAAGATATATAAAGTTTTCTGGCAGATGACGGTTCTGTCTCCTGGAAAAATATATAAACCCATGTCACCCCATGGCCCACACTGGGCAACAGGGTTTATGTAGTTCACTAGGAGACAGTCACAGATCAGTCTGCAGGAAACTATAAATAATGTATGGCTAGCCCTTATTACCCACTGAAATCAAGCAGATTACAACCTTGAAATCCCACTGTTGTGATGTAATAACATTTTAAACCTATCTCATCTATGTCATAGCAGTGGGTTTACAAAATGGAATGCCAGTGTTATTTAAGCAATAAGCCATGAGTGGGTATGGGTTATTGGGGGATTTACCACAGCTGGAGTGGTTTTCCCACGAGGTGCAGTCGAGTGGGTAAATCCTGCCAGCCTTGGCAAATCCCCCAATAACCCACATCCTCTGAGTGGCTTATTGCGATCATACCACAGCTCATTTTTTTTACTATAATAAAATAAACATATTAAAGAGATTGCTCTGTGGTTTTATTTTTATTGTATTTATAACCATGCAGCAGATGTTATACTGTAGATCAGAGGTTCTCAAATGGTGAGGCCAGGCTCCCTGGGGAGGCCCCAACCTGTTCCAAGGGAGGCTCAAGCAAGTCTGAAAAAGTACTGTATTTAAAATTTTGGGTTTTATATATTTTGCATGAAGAGATGAAGCAAACTGAAAGAGGATAATAACAGTAGGTGAATGTTATGTATTTATTTACTAATAGGTGACAAGGGAAGGCTCATTTCAGGTATACCCGAGAAAGGGTAGGGAGTGAATACATTTCAAAAGGCAACTGCAAAACAATCAAAAAATATACAATGAGCAATAGTGAAAATAAATATGAGCAATAAATTAATAATGAGTGGTGGTAACTGATTAAATTGTAAACTGATGGCAGAACAGCCCAAATACAAGCGTTGAGCATAGAAGTGCTAAGAGCAATAGCAGGAAGGAGCAATGTAATCCCCGAGAAGTTGTTTAGGAGCAGAGAAGGCAGGGGAGCATCCAAGTATGTAGGAAGGTTATGTCATATAGAGAGGAACCAGAGAAAATAGTCTGACCCATGAAGGTACTGCAACAAGGGGTAACAATGGTCATTCCTGAAGGGCTCCTCCATCTGTCCTTGTGCCCCATAGCCCCTTGAACTATCCTCTCATGGGGGGTTGCGCACCCCAGGTCCACTGCACTTACTCTCCTGGTCACTGGACTAGATTTAGGATAATGTAATGCTATTTTTGTTAGTACCTGCAACACCACTGTATGTAAATCTGACTCGCTCACTATATGTGTATGCTCTATCTTAACTCTCCTGGACCATCTGTAACCTTCCCTAGGCGGGTGTCTTTTTTTACTGGTTGCCTTTTTTCACTATATGACATGTAATACTCTCTGTGTTCTAATGCTCTTTGTGTTCAATTCCAATCTGTCACTGTACCTGTTATCCAAGCTTGTAATCCTCCCGGTCACACCTGAAAATAGGCACGTCGTCTAGTGTGACTTACCCGGTCAACAAAAGCAAATAAATAAATAAATAAATAAGAATGAAAATAGCGGAGCAAGTAGACTGGCCTGTGGGGAGTTACAATAAGCTGAATAATATTTGTTTATTTGTTATTCAGATAGCACCTTTGAGCACAGGAGCTCTTTTTCAAAAGTTTCAATTCAGTATAAGACAAAGAACTGGGGCACAGGACCCAAAGCAGCATGGATTTACAGCAGGAAGGTCATGTCAGATGAATCTAATTGATTTCTTTGACTGGGTGACCAAAGTAATAGACCAGGGAGGGGCTGTGCATATGGCCTACCTAGACTTTAGCAAGGCATTTGACACAGTCCCGCATAAAAGACTAATAATCAAGTTAGCCAGCCTGGGAGTGGGTTCCAGGGTGGTAGCCTGGGTAGCAAACTGGCTGGACAACAGGACACAGAAGGTAATAGTGAATGGAACACATTCTGAAGAAAGGGGGGTTACTACTGGAGTACCTCAAGGCTCAGTACTGGGTCCAGTCCTCTTTAACATCTTTATAGGTGACATTGCAGAGGGTCTGGAGGGAAAGGTATGCCTCTTTGCAGATGACAGAAAGATCTGTAACATAGCTGATACACAAGGGGGTTAGAAAGGATGGGAAGGGACTTGGCAAGGTTGGAGGAATGGTCAGACATATGGCAACTTAGATTCAATGCAAAGAAGTGCAAAGTAATGCACCTGGGAAACAAAAACCCAGGAGAAGACTATACAAAGGGGAGGCACTAACAACAACAAAAATGGAAAGGGACTTGGGGGTAGTCATATCAGATGACCTAAAGGTGGGTAAGCAATGTTAGAAGTCAGTAAGGAGAGCCAGGGGGGATACTGGGATGCATAGAAGGGGCATCACAAGTAGAAAAAGGGAAGTGGTTATCCCTCTGTACAGACAATTGGTGAGACCCTATCTGGAATACTGTGTGGAGTTTTGGAGACCCCATCTACGCAAGGACATAGACAGGATGGAAGCAGTCCAGAGGAGGGCAACTAAAATGGTGCAGGGTCTGCATCAGAAACCATATGATGAGAGACTGAGAGAGCTTAATATGTATACCCTTGATGAAAGGAGGGGGGGACGGGGGACATGATAGAAATTTTTAAGTACCTCAAGGGAATCAACAAAGTCCAGGAGGGTAGCATCTTTCAGAAAAAGAGATGTGTAAGAACAAGGGGGCACAATTTAAAAATAGAGTGGGGACGGCTCAGGGGTAATGTGAGGAATTTTTTTTCACAGAGAGAGAGTGGTGGATGCATGGAACCGCCTTCCTGGGGAGGTTTTTGGGTCTAAAACAGTGGGGGAATTCAAACATGCATAGGACAGACATAAGGCAATTGTAGTGGGAGTTGCAGGAAGTAGGCTGTTGGTTAACTAGAATCTGCAACTTATCCAATAGGAAGGGAAATAGGCAGACTGGGTGGGCCAAGTGGTCCTTATCTGCCATCAAAGTCTATGTTTCTATGTTTCTAACTGAATGTGAGCCAAATACTCAAAGGGGTTTCAATTTATTCATGGTGTACTGTGCAAAGTATAGTGTATTATTTCTCTTTGGGGAGGCCCAAGATTATTTTAATTTTTGGGGGAGGCTCAAAATCTTTTCCATGGATTTGGGGAGGCTCACTGTGACAAAGTCTGAGAACTATTGCTGTAGATGATATTATTTTTTGTCGCTGGATATCAGAGGATTTACAACGGTGGTAAACTGCCAGTCTGATGATTTCATTATCTGGTCACTTACAGTATGTCCATATTATAATCAGTATTCTACACACCAGAATGGGATTGTTAGTCTCAGTACAGTATTCAAATAACATTCCAATTGTCTCAGTTTACTGTTACTCAATCTAGCAATCACTACGACTGATACAGATTTTAATTCTAGTGCTATTTCAGCCCATTGTCGTTCAGTTCGTGTATCCTAATAAATAGCTTCCCTACACAATCATGTGGCTGTAGTGCAGATTCATTAATAAGGTAAGGCTAAATTACCTGTGTTTGGGGGGGGGTAACTTCTCATGTCGAGTCCCATACACTATAAATGGCAATGCCTGATGTACAGGTGATAACCATGGTGTAATCATCTCTCGTGGTTGCTATGGCAATGGTAAAACCTCTCGAGCTGCGCTCTAGAAGTTTACTGATGCCCTAGCAACCATTCGAGGTGATTACATAGAGAATAATGATTAGCACACAGGTGATAACCATGGTGTACTCACCGCTCATGATTGCTAGGGCAGCAGTAAACCTCAGCCCTAGCAACAATGAGAGGCGATTCACCATGGTTGTCGCCTGTGTGCTAGCCATTATCTTTTATAGTGTATTTTGGGCTCCAGAAAACTTTTCTTGCAAGTTCAAAACACCAGCCACCCCATCCACAATCAGGTTATTTGCCCTACTTGTGGGAATGATAGTCAACTACACCAGAACAAATGTAATTTGAAGAAAATGTATCTATTAAACCACTGAGATAGAAAAGCGTGAAATTTATTACTACTAATAAACTAAGTCCGTTTGTCAGGAATGAGGAGGAAAAACGAAGATGAGAAAAACATCCGGTTGACCCATCGAGGTCACGGTGGTGAGCGTGAAAGGAGAACTGTGGGAAGTAATGCTGAATTTGCCCTAGGCATCCAGAGTAGGAAGAGGATTTTAGCTGTTGAAGAAACAACTGTGGCATCAAACTGCAAGGTATCTGTCCAGCGAACAGAACAGACTTCATGATCACCAGTTTCAGTAACAGTAAACTGCTGTGACTGGAATGCAGTTTTAATTACTTTACTTACTAAGACTAGCAATTGCGTTAGAATGGTGGCTAACAGTGACATTCTTTTTTGTAAACCCACTGGCATGACGTAGATGAGATGGGTTTATAAGGTGTACTCATCATGCTAGTGGTTTACAGGCTTGTAAACTGATAAATTTCAGGTAATAACAAACATTCCAAATACATTATACCATGGTTATTATCTGTACATCAGGCATTATCCTCTATGTATTATATGGAATGTCCTGCAGTAGGAAACTGAAAAGTGGTTACCATAGCTAGGGAAGAAGGTTGTTTACAGCATCAGGACAGAGCTCATGTAGTTACAGGGAACATAATCTGGCTGACATCCCTGGTTATAGAAACTGGAAACCCTCCTGGCTAGTAATACCCCTGCCAATGCATCCCAGAATGCCACTGGCCCTCTCTGCAGCCTTTGTGCTCTGCTTGGTCACCTAAGACACCTTTAGGTCATCCTAAATGATAATCCCAAGTCCCTCTCTTTCTTGGTGATCGTCAGCAACCCCCTCCCATTCTTTACCACTCCTCAGGGAGGGTTCCCTTACCACTCTTCAGGGAGGGTTCCCTTACCACTCCTCAGGGAGGGTTCCCTTACCACTCCTCAGGGAGGGTTCCCTCCCTCGTCCCAGGTGCATTATTTGGCTATTATTTTTAATTGAACCTCAGTTGCCTTGCAAACTTGATACATCTTAGTCTCAGACCCTTTTTTCTCTCCTAGCTTCCCCTGGTCCCTCCTCATTCTCTCCATCCTGTCTGGAGTATCTACCCTGTTACAGATCTTGGTGTCATCTGCAAACAGGCGGACCTTCCCTTCAATCCTGCCACAATGTGACTGATGAAGACATTGAACGAGATGGGCTGAAGGACTAATCCCTCAGGTACCCTGCTGCTCATCATCCCCCTTCCCTTAAACTGGATCCCATTCACCACCACCACCCTCTGCTTCCTGTCCATTAGCCAGTTCCTTACCCAGTTTACTACCTTCTGCCCCATGCCTGTACAGGCTGGACTACCCATTTTGTTAACCTGCCCTTTTATGTCAGACTGGGACTGTGGGACAGTATCGAAGGCCTTGCTGAAATTGAGGTAGGTGACGTCCACCTCCCCACACACACACTGTGTGCCTTGCCTCCTTCATCACCAAGTCAAAATAATCCGTCATATTCGTGTACTACTTATTGAGATCCCTCTTTTTTCAACCACGATTATGATAATATTAGATTAGAGGGTATCTTCACATAACTTTGAATTACATGAATGTATAAAGGGTACAGTGAACTGATACCTGACACCCCTTAATATACAAAATAAATATTCTCAAACTATATTTTGGTTACCATTTATAGACAGTGTTCATCACCATGCAGCAGCAGGACGTCCAGCAAGAACAACTAAAACATGACACAACACAAACAAAATGACAAACAGAAAAACCTTAAAGTCCTCTAAACAAGAAATACAGCTGAACCTTTGTTTGAAAATCAATGTTTGTGCAACCGGCTACTGGCCCCTTAATTAACCAGAAGGCACACCTCTCACCAAATGTCTAGGGAAAAAGAGAGGGGTTGGGGTTATATAATTGATTGCCACCATAGACAAGGTGGGATATGCCAGATGGAGAAGTCTGTTATAAATAAACAGACAACCAAGCGTAGCAGCTGCCTGGCACACACCTGGTGGGGACCAATTAGCATGTCCAACAACCCAGGTCCCTGGGAGAAAAAGTTTGCTCGGGGCTATGCTAGGTTTGCACTCCTAGACAGGGGCACCCAAGTAACTCCAGACACAAGGAAGCAATAACATTACTGTCCAAACCAGGCTGGGATTCTAGACTGTGGCTTTTATTCATGTAAGAGAGTAGGAATAAACAAAAAGCGAAGATGGACCCCCATGGGGCTACACATACTGGTAATGTGGATTACTGAGGTACAGACATTCCTGATTTCCCATTTAGCATAGGATAAAAAAACACACACTGGAGAACACACTGGTTCCAACTTGAAAATTGGCACATCTGGCCAGTTACTGGACATTTCCTATATTTCACAGGATTAACTGTGGTACACATGACCACAAAGAGCACATACAGGCTCAGGACTTGTAGAACGCACTATCCTGGGGTAAACTAGAAGAAAAATAACCCACATACAGGGGTAGACACTTTTCTCAGGCATTGGCCAATTGCACTGAATGAAAGGAAATAGGTGCCCTTCTGAATCCGTACAGGTAAACTGGTTATTCCAGATGGGGGGGGGGGATGCCCCACCTTTTGTTTCCAAGCTTTTACTCAACCATTCATCTGATAACAAACACCTTAAAACTGCAGAGAACTGTAGATGTTGTATTAAATGTTTTTCACACTGAACATACTACACACACCACAGGGGCGTGTCACAATTAAAAGTTCTGTACTTGGACAGTCACATACTGGACTCCAACATAGGCAGAACGATTTTAACATCATCACTCCAGAGCTCAGCAGAGACTGAGAGCAGAGTGAGACAGTGAAATCCATTTAACTGGCATTTCACTAGCTGCCTTCCCTGCCTACCACTGATTCTAACCAGGATTCTAGTAACCCCTGGGAACAAGGGGGTTACATTTGCAATATAATAATAATCTTTGTCTGTTTCTTTAGCAGCCTGCCTGAATTTACCTTTACTGTGCTATGCCATATTAATTTCCTTTATCCTGAATGAAACAATTGTTTTATTTTCAAATCAATGCAAGCAAATACAGGAAGTATAACAGTTAACAGGCTTGCAGCCTGGGGGCCCACAGTCAGGTAAACAACTTGGAGCAGGTTGGTGACATGTAACTGGGAGGTGGAGTTCATACCTGGTGGTGACCTCCCCTTCCCCAAAATTATATATAAAGTGCAAAAAAATTATATATAACCCCTAGGGGGTGCTATCCTAAGGGCTACTACCCCGGCCTGCTCTGACGTTAGCAGGTTGAGGGGCCTGGATCCGATGGCGGGTGCCTCCACCCAGAGATCGGGTTGGGACAGTCTGATATGACTGAGTCACAGCCCTCCGGGTCACTGCAACCCCCCTTCCTTCCCACTAGTGGCCCACACAAGTAAACCACAGTACCCTTGCCATATACACTTACCCCCAGGCTTGGTTCAATCAGTTTGCTCTGGGGACCCCCTGAAAAGTAAGATGCAGTTATACAATAACCACTGTGCAATAATTCAACATAAACACACAGTTCAGTCAGGATACCTTTGCAAAACAACCAATCTGATTTATTTAGGGGGAAATAACAAGGACTGGGGGAAATCAGATTAATTAGCTTACCACTCTAATATATATATATATATATATATATATATATATATATATATATATATATACCTAGGGCACTGTGCACAGGCTTAACCTATAAGTCACTGTCTCCGGGTACCCAGGCAATAGAAGGCCAGCCTCTCGATGCAGCTGGTTGGGGCCCTGATGCAGAAAACAAGCATTTGATCCCTACGAGGATTAAGTAGAGCCAGAAGGCTCAGTTCGTGTAGCCAGTAAAGCAGCCAGACAAATCCTACCCTCACTATGAACATTTGACAGGGAGCTACCCTGATTTAGTACTCACAACTCGAGCAGAAAGATCATCCTCACACCACTTGCAGGACCGAGCCTGGAATTCAAACACTTCTCCACACATTTATATGAAGAGCAGAGGGGTACCATACCAGGCAGCTGCTGTATACTCCCGATCGCTTTCACTGCAGTACACCGGGCCTGATGATGCAGCTTCACTTGTCCTGACAGACTGAGCACGATTGAAGCAGATTCTCTAGTCCTCTACAGGGTGAGCCTGGTAGGTAGCTGCACTTTTGCACAGCCTCCTATGACAGCTACTTAGCAGATTTTGTCCAACACTTGATGGCGTTCAAGCCGCCCAACTCTGGCCTTCCACACGCACTTCCCACGCGAAAACTCAACGGCGCAGGAGCCCAGAGCTCCTTCCTCACTCACAGCCACAATGACTCTGCCCCTTAGCAGTTTGGGCAAGGACTCTCAGTTCGGGTGCCACCCGATCCCATAGGTGGGCTGCAGATACCAGTCACTTAAGTTGGTCCCCATTGGTGCAAAAAGGGCGCCGTAGTCCAGAACTTCATTTCCCAGTATTACTGGCTGTATCCCCTATGGCCAGCCGGCTCCAAAATGAGTTCTGACCCTGGTTGGCTCAAAAGATCTCCATTTTAGTTACCCCTCTCTCACCATTGGCCCAGTTCAATAGTCCAGGTCCAAAATGGAGGGGCCAAGCGCACAAAATCCCAGCCGAAATGAAAGCAGGTGAGACAAACTATAATTTCACTAACACGCTAAATAATTATAGCCAAACAGTTACATCTATCAAAAGGGCTCCCTTTATGCTTGCAACGACTACAAAATTGGAGCGGTCTCACCGCAGCTCAGGCGGGATTCGAGCAGGGAAACCCAGTCCCCCTTGCACAAGCCACAGGTGCCTGTGAGCAGGCAGCTCTTAAAGAGACAGTACTAGAGGCTTCAAAAGCACTCACAAAGCCCACATCTAGCGGCATTACACCGAACACCAGTTAGGCAAGGAGCAATTGAGCAGCTCTGGAAAGGCTTTTAAGAACCCCAATTTGTAGGGAGGTTGCATATATATAAAGGGATTAGCAGTTTAGCTGCATTTATTCCCCCCCCCAACTCACCTGACCAATCAGTAAAATGGATATCTTTATTGCAGGAGCTCTGGGAGGCTGAGTGTTGCTATGTTTTTATGTTTCTATGTTTGCTGCTGAAAATGGAAATAAGGCTGTCATAGTCTTTCCTCACCCCTCACCTCCCCCCGCCAGCCTTCCACAGAATGCATCTGGAATTTCTGGAAATGAGCTGTTAGCAGTTCAGCATGCCTTTCCTTATAAAACTTCTGAGATAAGAAAAGAAACAAAAAGAAAACAATGAAAGAGGGAAGAGAGAGAGAGAGAGAGTGGGGGGAAGATAATGAAGGAAGGAAGGAAGGAAGGAAGGAAGATTTAGATTTTACCAGGGGAACAAGCTTGCTGTGGCCTATGGCTGAGTATGCTTAAAGGGGCACTGTCAGCTTTTCCCCTTCATTCACACACAGTGTGCCTCCTGGCACTAACCTACTAAAGATATGCTGCAGAATATTTCCATATATGAAAAAGGCAATGTTTTTTAACAGTTTGCAAAGTTTCACAGAAATACCTTATTACTCATCCTTATATTAAAGCCCCGCCATTCTGGAAGCACATCCAGGTCAGGACCACGTGTCTGCCACGAGCATGGTCCTGAAGTACGGCTTTTTCATACACAGCATATGAAATCATGTTGTGTCTGTACCCCACATCATTTTAAAATGTTCCGTTTATCTTTGTCTGCAAACCGAGCAGTGGGAGCACTTTCATTCATATTTTGAAGTCGTGGCTGAATATCAACGTACATGCGCACCAACTGCATGCTCAAAGATCCCACCCATGCGTGAGAGAGGCGTGCCATCAGTGCGCACGTGTCGGATTTCTGGCCATGACTTCTAAATATGAATTAAAGTACTCCCAGTGCTCGGTTTGCAGGTGCAGATAAATGGAACATTTTAGAGTCATGTGGGGTACAAGCACAACGTGACTTTGTATGCTGTGTATGAAAAAACTGTACTTCAGGACCACATTCGTGGCAGACGCATGGTCCCGACCTGGATGTGCTTCTGGAATGCTGGTGATTTTCATATATGGGAATATTCTACAGCATATCTTTAGTAGGTTAGTGCCAAGAGGCACACTGTGATTTTGGCCAGAAATGAAGGGGGAAACCTGACAGTGCCCCTTTAATCCAATCTGCTAAAGAGCATTTTGTTCCCCTGACCCTTCCCTTTATCTCCCTTCCCCCCGCTAGTACGTTATATCTAGGCTTGCCAGGAAGAGGATAATGGGATTCTATTTTTATTATATCCATTCTAACCAGCAGCCACTGATTGATTCTCTGATGCCTGCTGTCTTGTCTTTCTGATGACAGCTAACAACTAGCCTATTCATTTGAACACTTCTGTCTAGTGTCTTCTTCATTCATGTCGGTGTAGTAATACTTAATTTATGCCCCAGCTTAAGTCCACCAGGCACCAGTCCGCCGTTGTGCTTTTTTTCTACTTTTTTCTTTTTATTTTCTCTGTAGTCTCAAGTCTGTCTGCACCCTCCCTCTCTCCTTCTGTGGGAGACAAGCACACCTCCATATGCACCATGCCTCCTGCTGGCCTCAGAGTCACTTACTGCTGGGCAGGGGTATTTCTAGGGTCTGAAAAGACTAGGTGCTTGCACTCCCACTCCACACCCCAAGTGAAAAAATAAATAACTATTGCACGGCCACTCCTCACCCCAAGTGAAAAACAAACAACTAGGATGGGTCAGTTTATGCACACCCTTAGTGTTGCGGGAACTCGGGCATGAGCCCCGATCTTTATTCTGCTGTGCTCATGGACTGGCTTATTTGTTTAAGGTTTGAATCTCCTGCTCCACAGACATGATATGCAGTAGTAGTAGAAACATGGAAACATAGAATTTGTCAGCAGATAAGGACCGCTTGGCCCACCCAGTCTGCCCATTTCCCTACCTAATGGATAAGCTGCAGATCCTAGTTAACCAGCAGCCTACTTCTTCCTACCCCCACCCCCTAGAATTGCCTTATGTCTGTCCCATGAATTCTTGAATTCCCAACCAATTGAAGCAAACCACTGACTTCAGCTTATAGCCTCTTTATGATACAATGTAAAACTTAACATTGCAGGAAAATATTTGTGCCAGCCGGACCATATAGTAAGAAAAAAAAAATTCATACTTTGGGACAGCTCTTTCAGGAAGGAAACGTGTAATCAGTTTTTATAAATGAGGTATCGATTTCAACTTTTAGATTGTAATCTTGATAAATGTTAACAGATAAGAAATATATTACAGTCCCACAAACTTTGTACAGTATTTGGTTATGCAGAGGTTGGCATCAGCTGGAAACTGTGGCAGCAGTGAGTCTACAGCGTTATGGTATACTGTATAATGAAACAGTTCAGAGTCCAGATTGATTCCGCAAAACTTTTGGACATTTTACTTGAAAATTAATCCTTTTGTTTAACAAAGGACGGAGATGATTACAGAAGCTTCTTTTAAATTGATTGCTGCAGCCCTTCGCTCATCTCCATCTAGCTACTTGCTTATTAACATGTGGGGTCAACTGACATCAACGTTCCCTCCCCCACTGATTTTAATCAAAACGTTTTATTATAGGCTGGTTTTGTGATACAGATATCAGATTTCAGATATCCGCTGAGTCACTGATGGCAGTGTCAGTGGCTCAGCAGGTAGCACACCAGCCTTTGAGGCTGGGAGATCAGAAGGCAGTGGGTTCTATCCCCACACCAGGCACTTGGGCTAATATTCTAATACTGACACTGCAGTGCAGTGCTGCTTTCTTGAGGTGCCTTCTTTCGGATGAGACATTAAACCGAGGTCCCATCTGCCCATCTGCCTGTTCTGGTGGTAGTTCAGGTGGATGCTAAAGATCCCATGGCACTTCTTGAAAAGAGTAGGGGAAGTTTCCTTGGTGTCCTTGCCAAATTTCCCCTATTCACTAAAAATACCACTAACAGCTTAATCTGGTTCAAGGTCAGTTGGCATTCATCTGTATCTCCCTCCCCCAGGTCATGCCTAAAAATAGGCAGAATTTGTCTAGTGTACTTACTCGGTCAACAAAAACTGAATTAAAATAAATAAATAAAGTTGGTGTGCGACCCATGAAATGTCACAATGGGGCCAGTGAGGAGCTAAGTGCATTTCAGAGGTGAGACTCTGCACTCCAATGCAGTCCATTAGCACTCCTCCTGCAGTGTGTTCCACAAATTCCTTGAAGCTATCCCTGGTGTCTAGTGGTACCCTCACTCCACAATCACCTGTTTCTTATTTCATTGATGTCTAGTGGCATCCCCTACCCTCTGATCACCCGATTCATGAATAAAAAGATATCCCTGATGTCTGGCAGTACCAGTACCTCCCCCCACAAGTGCTCGATCTATGCATGTAAAGGTATCCCTGGTGTCCAGTGCTTCCCCCACCTAATTGCTTGTCTACAAAAGTAAAAGGAATCAGTGGTGGTCTAATGTCCCTCACCTGCCCCGCCCACTCACTTACCACCACCTTGCACCCCCCCTTACTCAGGTGTCTGTCAATCAGGGAAGCTTGGTACAGTGACCAGTACAGCCTTCCACTCAATCTTCTCAGCCAGCTGCCACATGAGCTGTCAGAAAGCATGCACACAATATTTATACATGCTCTCACTGACAACTCATATGGTAGTCAGCCTAATAGGTGAGAAGAGGGTATGCCAGTGGCTGTAGCAGCAGGGTTCCCTGATCAATGGACACCCAGTTAAGAGGGTGGGTGTGGGGTGGTAGTATGTGAGCACCCAGGATGTGTGACGGGGGTCACTGGACCACTGCTGATTCCTTTTCCTTTTGTAAATGGGTGATTGGGGGTTGGGAGGGGAACCACTGAACACCAAGGATGTCTTTACATGCATAGATCGGGTGCTCATGGTGGGGGGGGGGAGCTACTGCTAAACTCCAGTGACATCCTTCCATTCATTCATGGATTGGGTGATCGGGGTATGGTACCAATAGACACAGTGGATATTTTATTATAATGGGTGACTGGGTGGGTGAGGATGACACTAGATACCAGGGATAACTCTATTAAACTGTAAATGGCAGGGGTAGGCAACTACATTACAGCTGCCCTGCCTTTTTTTTTTTTTTTTACAGAAAGCGTAGTGATCAACAAACTTCCAGAGGAATGGGAGAGACACAAATGGGAAAGGAATAGTACACAATGGGAGATTCGGGGAGAGGATAAGGGAGGATTGACAGGGACACATTCTATCAAAAACACTCCCACGGTTAGACACTCTGGCAGACAACTGGGCCTACTAGCCATCATTTTCTATGTTTCTATTTTTATCCAATGCCCAGGTACCACATACAGTACAGCTGTCATCTTAGGCTTCCTAGCTACTTGAACATGCATTGCTGGAAGTGGCAGCTGCTTTGAAAACTAAAGACTAGGAGTGAGTATATGTGAGTATATAAGTAGTGACCAGGTCTCCGAGACAGTGAGCCCCAGAATTATTTTTAGACAGTCTAAAAAGTTCTTTTCACATTTTATTTTTACAATATAAGCAAGCATGACTCGGTGGCCCCCAGAATTATTTGTGCCACCAGCAACAGACAGTCTATAGTCAAAGTTATTTCTTTATTTACATTTTTTATTTCTACATACCTCGGCCTCCTCTCTCTGTTCTGTCAGACTCGACTCACCTCCCTGTCCCTGCCTCACCCACAGGCCCAAAGCAAAAAAGAGAGGCACTCTGTAGACTCTCATCTCGACTCATGACACAACACTGTCACATGGAGCGAGGACTGACTGACTGATCTCCGGCGACAGCAACCCACCACACTGCAGCTCACGCCGACGATAACTGATGACGGGTGACTAACTCTGACTACTATGACCCTGGCCCGGGTGGCTGCTCAGCTCACTGTTCCCAGCATCGATGATCGCTGTTCCATTGCTGACTTGCCGTTCACTCTGACTCCCGGGCCTGGCTGTTATAATGCTGATTTTATTTCCTCATTGTCTCTTGAATCCATTGGTCAAAACAACAAGAGAAGGACACAGACAGCCCCATGGCTCTGACCCAGTGAGACACTCATGCAACGCACACACTGCCACCAGTCTACCCCACAATTCCCACTCTCAGTCAGTAGCCACACCTCCTGAGGACCATGCCACACATTTTGATTGGTGTGTGGTCATTCACTCAGTCTGCTCAGAACAGATGACTTCAGTGCAGAGGCGGAGCCAAGAGAGGCTCACTTGCTGACTCGGAGTGGAAGCGGGTGGGGGGGATCAGCGGGTGACCGCACTAGGGAGGGTGGAGGAATTGAAAAAGAAAATTAGTTGTAAGTATTGCAGAACCAGAAACTATACAGTAGGGTGCCTCATGGGGGACCTCCTGAACTCCATGGGGTCCTACACCATAGTATAATTTGCGTACATATTAATCCAGGCCTGCCTGCCTGTCAAGGTGGTTGCAGAGCTCCAAGAGAGGAACTGAGCTGAGCAGTAAATGACTGAAGGACGTGATGATCTTATCTATCTTTACTTGTTGTTGCTGGGTGCATGTTGTGAGTGTGGCCATTTGTGAGGATTGAGGTCCATGCACACTGGTGGCCTGGAACATGGATACAGATTCCTGCACAAGGCATGCAACTTGGATCATGTCCATCCAGGTTGTCTGCTTCTGTTGGACTACATAAAGACAAAGTTGTGGGAAAAGTCTTCAGAGGAAGGCTGTGATTTGATTCTTTGATCCTTCTGTTTTCTGAAGATGTTTACAGTGTGATTCAGTGTCCACTATGATGGCATCCTGAGATTTGGAGAGCTGTATGGTGCCTTCCCACAGCTATTGTTCCAGTAACCAGGGCAGATGTATTTGAACAAAGTGATCTTTAAAAGTTGCATGCTGGGTGGTAGTATTTTTCTTTAACTTGTTCTGGAAGTGTGTTGAACAAGGAAATGGCAGTATCTCTCTGAAGCAAGCATAAGGTGTTGGAGATATGCAGGGGATCAGCCCAACCACTGAAGGTAATCGAGGCTTGGAACTGCTTGAGCCAGTCAACACGGTCTTTGTAAGGCAAGGCTGAGATGGATGATGGTTGTAGGCTGGTATGCACTGTGGAATGTGGTGAAATAGTTTTAATGTAGGCCAGGTCACCCTGAATAGATTGCATAGCTGACCATTCCTGTGATGAGATGGTGGACTGGATGTCCTGCAGGTGGACTTGGTTATTGTTGGAGAACTTCACTTCACAGAATGAAGGTTGTAGGAATAAGAAGGAGCTGCCATCATGCAGAGGATGGGATGTTGTGGATTAGATTGAGTGCTGCTGAGAAAATGTTGTATTGGACAAAGTACAATTATTTATAAGCAAATTTCACCAAGTGACGTCTTAAATAAACAATTCCAACCCCAATCCATGTTGTTTTGTTATTTAATTCTAAAGAATTGTAAGTATTTTAAGAATTCTTCGCAAATTCATCTTTTTGCAACAGTGACCATTCATTTTAATATGGTTTGCCCTTTTTATGTTTGCTGCACATGCGCAAGGAACATCTTGCTATGAGAGAGCACTTGTGAGGGGTGTGTCACTACCGAGCCTATTGCAGTTCAAAATAGCATGGGCTCAGTGGTGTAGACCAATGACCACTCATTGTGCTCCTGACACAACTCTCTTTTTGGTGGGCTGAAACTTTGTGCACTTCAAAGGACTGAAGCCCTCCAATCAGAGAGGGCTTTGGTCCTTTGACTTGCATGAAGCTGTGTTAACAAACAGCTTAGCAGCTTTCGGCTGTGCCTCCTCTTCCTTGCTCTCTCTCTCTCTCTATCTCCCCCTTCCCCCATCAGTGCATGTCCCCCTCTCCAGCCCTCCCCGATGTTTGTTTTTTCAAAACCACTGCAGAAAAGAAAACCGTCCATCGACGTCTGTTTCTGCCACCACCATAACTGCCACTCCCACATTTAGTTATGCAGCACGCTGTGCCTCCTTTTCCTTGCTCTCTCCCCTTCCCCTGTCAGCTGATGTTTGTTTTTCTTAAAAACTCTGCAAAAAAAGAAAACTGCCCATTGATGTCTGTTTCCACCAGCACCATAACTGCCATCCCTCTTTCAGTATGCAGCACAAGAGAGCCCACCTCCGGTGCTGCCAAATATAACACTGACACTGGGGGTGCCCACTTCCCCAGTGTCTACTAAAATATAGAATGTTCCTCCTGTTTTTGTCTTTTTTATATAGCCTATAAAAAAATAAAACAGTCCATGGATTTCTGTTACAGCTGCCACTGTTTATTTTTTTTTATACTGTACTTCATTTTTATTGAAACATTTTTTCTCTTTCTTTTATTTGTTTTTTTCAGATACACAAAGAATACATTCCAGATAGCAACTTTGCTGTATCAGTACCCAAAGGTTTCAAACAGGACCTTTGAAATTGAATTACAAAATTCTACTGCAACAGAATGCTTGGTATTTCTGGCACAGGAAATAGCCATTTATGTCGGGCTCAAGTGAGTAACAAGGTTACTTTAAAATAAAAAATTCCTATGCTTATAATTTCAATTCTTACAGTGCTTTAATCAATCTTGTATAAAACTGATCCTTGTAACATTATAGTTATATAAAGAAAAAATAGAAATGTAACAAAAGATTTTAAACCATATGACTCTAACAATGAAAAATAAAAAAGAATTAACCAAACTAAGCAGCTGTCTTTTTCTGTTATTTTGTTAGTGTTATTTCTATGGAAGACATCTTAATTCATTACCTAGGTCAGGAGAGCAAAAAGAGGGGATGTTTCTCATGTGTGTTTATGCAGTCTCTTCGAATATGAGGAAGGGAGAGAGTGATAAGAAGACAAGACAAGTTTTCTTATGTCAAGGGGTTTTCTCTCAAGATCCATCTGGTCCATCGATTCTGGATGGCCTCAGACTTATTTTGTAAATTATGAGTTAATTGCTCCATGCCTTGTATATAATTAATTATGTTAAGCCAGTCTTCTATTGTGTGTGTGTGTGTGTGTGTGTGGGGAAGGGGGTTAATCCGTAACCATTTCTTGGTTATCGCCTTATAAGCAGCCCCCAGAAGGATGAACCATAAATACTGCAGATCTTTGCCTTTTAGATCTCTGGGAGGTAAACCTAACAGAAGGTTCTCTGGTTTAAGTTGTTCCTGTAAGTTAAAAACATTTATGATTTGCTGAGAGATGGAGTGCCAGTAATCCTTCATTTCTGGACAGAACAAGAAAATGTGGGAATGTGAGGCTTCAGTGACACCACATATTCTCCAACATATAGCTGGAGTGCCTGGGCAGCACTTGACATGGAACTTGGGTGTCAAGAACAGTCTAGTGCGGACCTTCCAGACACTTTCCTGCCACCCTGGTGAAAGGGTAGTGGTCCATGTCGTATGCCATATTTGGGGCCAATTTGTCTGCAGGAGAGGAATGCCCAAATCCTGCTCCCATCTGTTTTTCAGAGCTTCTGAGGTATGGGCTTGTTGTGAGAGTAGGAACCCATACAGTTTGGAAACTGTATGGTCACTATCAGTGGCAGTCCATATTTGAATAAATGGGAACTCATCCCCAAGGCTTAGTGTTTTAGAGGTTTGTATCCTAAATTGGGAATTTATGAAATCTCTAATTTGGAAGTAATAGATTATATCATTAGAGTCCTACAGGAATTTTTGGGGGGCTTCTGTAAATGAGATAATTGCATTTTGCCTAATTAGTTGCCAAGGGGCCCATAGGTTTCGAGACACTTGGGTAGTATACCAGGGATATATTTCGGCTGAAGTGAAGTCTGGGTTTGTGGTAAACCATGCATATTTCCACTTATGTACATTGTTCTTTTTTTGACAGTAACCTCTTGTCCAGCCCTCTAAAATAGCCAAAGCGCTATCTGATTGTATTGTTAGGTGTTTATTCAGATAGGTAGTAGAGAAAAGGACTGCTGCCGGAGGGGCCGCCTGGAATCTCCGCAGGTCCATCTGCTTCCAGTGTGCTGTGTAGAATGGGTTCCCCCAGAGAAGAGCCATTCTCATCTGTGATGAGTTCCAATAATATTGTAGATTCGGGAGGGCTATCCCACCACATTCCTTAGGTTGCATTAATAGGTGAGATTTTATCCTAGGTTTCCTGCCTTGCCATAAAAATTTGGAAAGAACAGACTGCCACTATGAGAGTGATCTAATGGAAACAACACAGGGAACACACTGAAATAAATACAGCAGTCTTGGAAGGGCATTTATTTTAATTGCCAGATTTCTGGCATAAAACGAGATGGGAAAAACAGACCATCTCCTTATGTCTATTTTAAGATTTTTCAATAGGGTAAGTAGTTTAAGGAAAACAATAACTTCAGATCATACTGGATTTTAATACCTAGATATTTTAGGTCCCTTAGGTCCCATTTAAATTCAAATTTAGCTCTAATCTGAGAGGAAGGGTTATAATTGTAGGCAAGTACCTCTGTTTTAGCAGTATTTAATGAATAGCCCGCTAAAGTGGAGAACAGTTTAAGTGTTTGGAACAGATGGGGAAGGGAGGTGTCGGGGTTAGAGAGTTAAACCAAAACATCATCTGAAAACAAGGACAACTTATGTTCTGTGGTGCCAAATTTTATTCCTGGAAGATTTGTATCCTGTCTAATGAACTGGGCTAGGGGTTCAATATAAAAGGCAAATAGCAAAGGAGAGATTGGACATCCCTGCCTGGTTCCTCTGTGAAGAGAGAATTTTTGGGATATATGGTCATTAGATCTAATATACCCTTGTGGATTGTGGTAGAATTTAAATACAGTCTAAGGTTTATAAATTGGTCAGGGAATTGAAAAGAAGCTAAAACTTCTCTTACGAAAGGCCATGAAACCATATCAAATGCTTTTTCCGCATCAAGACTAAGTAAGAGAGAGGGGCCTTTTTGTTTTGTTATATGTTCAATAAGGTATACAGTACATCTAATATTATCTTGTGCTTGGCGTCCCTGAACAAAACCACTTTGGCCCTGGTGAATGATATTTGGGGCTCTAAGATTTAGTCTACGTGAGAGAATTGTAGCAAGAATTTTGTAACCATTATTAAGAACGATTATTAAGGGCGATAGGAACCAGGCAGGGCTGGATCTTTATTAGGGTTGGGGATTACAGAAATTATTGCATACTGCCAAGATGGGGGAATAGGTGCTTTAGGGCAAGATACTTGCAAAACAGTCTATGAAGTATGGGTGTAAGTTCCTGTTTAAAGGTTTTGTAGAATTCGCCAGGTAAACCGTCGATTCCTGGGCATCTATTTGTTTTAAGGTTTCCTATTTCTGTGGTTATCTCTTGGGTAGTTATTGGGGCCACCAGAGTCCTTGCAAATGTTTTTGAAAGCGTTGGTAATTTGAGGGGACCCAGGAAATCTTTAATTTGAGACATGGGGGGGTGCTGGGGGACTGTATATAGTTGGGTATAATATTTAACAAAAATATCAGAAATCTGGGAAGCTGAATGATGTACAGGGCTTTTTGGAGAGGGTTCTCAGGCCTGTTATGTGTGCTTTAGCCCGTTGAATTCTCAGGCACCCAGCCAGCAAGTTCAGGGCCCTGGGGCCTCCTTCATAATATTTTTGCCTTAAAAATACAAGCTTCTGTTCCACATAGTAATCTAAGAGCTTATTAAGTTCTTGCTTCAAGGCTTTAAGTTTTTTTGAAAGTTCATATGTGGGTCTTACTTTTTGTTGTTCTCCTAGGGTTTGTATTTGTAATAATAATTCAGATCTCTTTTTCTCTCTCATTTTCTTTTTCCTGGCTGCAATGCCAATGAACTTACCCCTACACATGGCTTTAATTGTACCCCAAACTACAAATATATGCATCTCAGGCATATCATTTTCTAATAAAGCCTGCTTTATCAAATCCTGTACCTCTCGTATAGTCTCTTTATCTCTAAGTAAGGATGTATTTAATCTCCAGACCATGTTCCTCTTGAAATGGCCAGTTTTAATCTGGAGGAACACTGGGGCATGATCCGACAAAACAAAATCACCTGCCCAGGTCTTTTGGGCAATCTGCATGTGCTCTTGGGACACCAGGAAATAATCAATGGCAGAGTAACTCTGATGGACTTGTGAAAAAACATGCAATGTTTACTTGGGCCATTGAGGTACCTCCAGACGTTCACAAAGCCCAGCTCCTTCAATAGCCTGGATATTTCTCTGGTCTTTTTATCGGGTCTGTGTTGAATAGCACCCTGCTCTAAATTTATATTAAAGTTCCCTCCACAAATTAAGGGCCCCTCCATCCACTGTGTTAACATAAGGAAAAATGATCTCTAGTTAGAAAAGTCTGTGTTAGGCGGAAAGTATACAGAGGCAAGGGTAATAGGTTTGCCATTAAGTTTACCCTTAACCAACATGTAGCGGCCCTCCTTGTCAATCAATTTGTCTGAGTACAAAAATTGAGTCTTTGGGGGAATCATTATGGTCGTGCCCCTCCTTCTACCTCCCTTATAGGAAGAAGCATAGACCTGACTGAATCCCAGGCGCTCAAACTTGGGATGCTTAGTATCAGAGAGGTGAGTCTCCTGAAGCATGACTAAATCGGCCCCTGAGCATTTCAGAGAAGATAAAATCTTTGACAGCTTGATTGGACTTGTGAGTCCATGTACATTATAAGTGCATAGTGTGTGAGCCATCATGCATAGCCAAATACTAAATGCAGCTGTGAATATCCCTGGTTCTGCTCCCCAAATCGACCCTTATTTTTACTGTAGTCTTGTATAACATCTTTGCCTAGCCTCTTAAACAGTAGTTGCAACCTAACATTTGCATTGCATTTAGCTGACAGAAAAAAGCAAAATCAATAAAGTGCCAACTGGGCACAAAACTTATTTACATCAGCGCACTTCCAAGGTAGGAGGTCCACTAAGTGAAGTGACCTCTGCACTCACCATATTAAAAGCATAGGTGGGTAGAAGAGAATAGTATTCTTCCCTTTCAGGAGGATCTCTTCTTGGGTCAGGGTGTCTTTAGGCCCAATGTCGCTGGCATTACCAACGACCCAATCTGTGCTGAATAATTTTTATAAAAGAGGAGGGAGAGAAATAGAATAAGAAACCCCTCAGAATCCATTTGTACTAAACCCTGGTACATTTCCCCATACTAAACTATTGGGGGGAGAACCTTTAGAGCAGTGTCGGAATACTCATTTTTTTCCCCATCCATGAGTCCGCCCCCAGCCCCCCTCATCCCAGCCCACCACCATTAATAAAAAGGAAATGGTCTATTGTTTCACAAAATCTAGGCGGTACATCTAAAATTTCTACCAAAAAAGAGTTCCCAAATAGAAAGTTCTCCATGAGGCAGAGAGAGGGCAATACTTGCAGGAGAGTGTTCTGGGTACAGCATCACACAAGAAAGTCTCATAGCGCAGTCATTTGTATGTAGCAACAGAAAGGACTCCCCAGGCAAAACACAAAATTCAATCTCTTTCTACAGGTAAATCGGCCTTGGACTAAGCGTTGTTACATCTCAGAAGGCGATCAGATTCCCAACAATAGAGACCCACGATAAATAATGAGGTAGGCCAGCCGGAAGGAGGCCTCCGCCAAACCAGGCAGTCAATACTCTCGTGGTCTGAGGAATGTGACCGAGAGAGAAACAGAGCCAAACCTGAGCAGTGTCGTGGGGATTCAGTCAGACGACCATCTGCTGTAAGTCATGCTCACCGACACCTGGCATCTTCTTAAGTAAGTCCTGGAAGAATTTAATAGTCTCAGAACTAGTGTTCAATGCTAGAGATCTGTTTTTTTTTTTTTTTAGCAGGAACCATTTGCCACTCTTGGCTCTGCTCTCTGTGTTTTAAAATAGAAGGATTAGGGAGCTCAGGAACTTCCATGCCCCTTTTCTGTGCTGCTTCCCGAACTGCTTGAGGCATATTGTAGGTCTCAGGGCCTTCTTTCCAATAGACCCTCATTCTAGCAGGATACAGTGTTTGAATACGTAAATTCTGTGCATGAAGACTCTAAATCAGAGGGGCATATTCTTGACATTGCCTTTGTATATCACAGGGATGGTGATGATCAAAAAAGAGCCACAAGCTCAGATATTTAACTTCCCTTTGCTGCTATGCTCTCTTAAGTATATCCTCCTTTGTTCTGAAACTGTGAAATTTAATTATGATGGAACGCGGTTTTGAGGTTGGATCTTTTGGTTTAGGAATGAGGGCCCTGTGTGCTCTCTCTATTTTCAGTTTGTAGTCTTGGGGCAGGGTGAGAATGTCCCTCAGTAGGTCAGTTAGGAATTCTTCCATATCTCCCTCCTCTGCACCTTCATGCAGCCCAAAAGCCTTAGATTGTCCCTCCGGATCTGCTCTTGAGATCGAGACATTTACATTCTGTAGCTATGGCATGTAGACAGAGGGCAGACACCATTTTCCCAGGTGCGGAGGCAGTCCTCTGTATTCAAAATTAATTCTTCAGCCTCTTGTATGCGGTTCTCCACCAGGTTACGTTTCTGGTTTAATTGTTTAAATTTCGTTTTGTTTTCAGCCCGTATCATTTTCAGCTCCTTCATCAAAGAGTCGAATCGTCATCGAGAAAGCTGATCTCTTTCCTCATCCATATCATAGGCCTGGTGCTGGCAAGATGCCGCTTGCCCACGCATCCGGGAGGTATGTCTAGAATCAGGATTCTCCCTCTCTCCTCTCACTTGCTGGTAACGATTTCTCTTCCCCTTGTCTTTCTGTAACCCTCCGGTTGCCATTTAAGGGAGTAAATTTGTTCCTATTTTGAAGTTTTGGAGAGTTTTAAAGCACAGATCGTCTCGAGTCGCTCCATTTAGCTGCTTGTTGGAGCTGTGCTGGAAACGGAAGTCCCAGCAGCTGCCACTGTTTAAACTGCAGCTCCCTCAATCGTTTATAACACTGACACTGAGGGTGCCAAATCCCCCAGTGTCCACAGAAATAAAGATAACGTCCTTTCTTTTAATTACCTGCAATAAAGAAAATGGACCATTGATGTATGTTGCTGGTGCTCCCACTGGCGCCCCTGTAATTGTCACCCCCCACCCGACCCTTCCACTCAGCATCAAGCCACCCCCAAACATAACACTGACACTGGGGGTACCCAATCCCCCAGTGTCCAAACCTGAAATAAAGAAAACTTTCTCTCTGCATTTTTTTTTTTTTTTGTTTCTTTTTTAACACACCCTTTAAAAGGAAAACCATCCATCGATGTCTGTTGTGCCATTAGCTCCCCCCCCCACCTGACCCTCTCACTCAGCATCCACCAACTCACACACTCCCAAGCCCTAACTTACTCAGGTCAAATCCAATGCTATAGACTTCTCTGGACTGGAGACATGTCTTCACTCTTTAAAGCCGGACCGCGATTTGAGGAAATCAAGTATGATCTTCAGTGTATTTCAGTGGTGGGGAGTTGAACTTAATGATGTAACTTAGAATTTTGCATATTTTGCCCCAGATTTTCAACATGCCTTTTTGGGACCCCACCTCATGAACAATGCAAGTGACATTAGGTAAATCTGTTCCAAAAGGTGACTTCATGGTCACTGTACAAAACTGCCTTTTGGGCAGGAGTTGAAAAGTTTCTCCACTCTTGTTTATGAGGTGGAGTCATAAGATGTCTTTATTGAAGATTTGGCATAAAATATAAAAAAACAATGAAGTTATGAGCCTACATTGAAATTTGAGACCACAGGCTTGTAACTTTAGTAATTTTCAATATTTTGACCCCAAAATTTCAACATAGCAATTTCTTCACAGCACCTCATGAATGAGATAGCTGTCATTTTTCAAATCCTGGCCAAAATGTATTTTCATATCCCAAAAATTGATTTTGCAGTCGCTGCACGAAATCACCTTTCGTGCAGGAGTTGAACATTTTCTCTGCACTTATTCATGAGGTTGGGTGTTAAGAAGGCTATGCTGAAAATCTGTGGTAAACATATTTACAAACAACAAAGTTATGGGGCACTGTTGAGCATGTTCACTAAGCAGACGTGCTTCTCATCATCACTGCAGACTATGGACATATTTCATCAAAATACTCAAAATTCTTTTTTGTGCCTTGAACTTTAAGTTACAACATCCTACAGCTGAAACTGAGAGCAATTGAAATAGACCACTCTCAATCATGGGTTGTTCGACCAAAGGCAGACCTGGAGGTTCTAAAATCCATTGCCCTGGTGCAGCATGCCCCAACCATGCCAGTTGAGGCCTCAGGATCTGATGAGCCACCCTGGAACTTGACCTTCTCAAGAAGGCCATCGATGGCAAAGTGGAGGTGATCCTCCGCACACGGAGAATAAGATAATAAAATTTAAGTGGTTACCAAAACTGCCTCCTCCCCTGAAGCACAAGCCATGAAAGCACACCCTGCCATGACCAAACTGGTACAAGAAAATGGTCAACTTTGATACTGCCTGGAGGCCCTTGAGAATGCACAAGGGGCTGTGAATCTATGTTTGGTTGGGCTTCTGGTGGGCAGCAAGGGCTTGGATCTCCTTGCCTTCTTGCAGGACTGGTTACCAGGTACATTGGGTGTAGATGGCAATACTCTGATGACTCCGTTATTCTTACGGGCATACTGGATCTCCACTTGGGTTGCTTCTAAGCAGCCCGAACTCCGCTTGAATGATTCTTATAGTCACTATGAGAGTGACTATTGGTTATACCTTTCTACAGGCTGCCAAAGTGTTGCAACAATTTAGTTTTAATGGGAAAACTTTACATCTGTTTCCAGATCTCTCCTTCACCAGCAGATCCCGAATAAAGAAATTTGATGCAGTCTGGCTCATCTCCACAGTTAGAGAATTGTGCATTCCCTTTTGATGCCAGACCACCTCAAGTATACACCATGGTGGCCACTCTTATCAGTATACATATCCTCAAGAAGCTGGCCAGAAGGTTGGGATGCTAGAGAGAGAGTTAGCTGTGGCTCGTCCGTTGGTTGAGGAGGACCTGGAGGAAGACACTAGAAGCAGGGAAGCAGTACTGTTTTTTGGTTTCTCTTCTGTTTTCCAGTTAGCTGTTAGCTACCCTGGTCTTGCTGACAATGCTGGCTCCTGGGACGGCTGTGATGGAAGTCGTGTAGCGCCTAATTATGTTTACATGCTTGGTAGGATAGTATTGATTTAGTGCTCTAGCTGCTGTTCAGTTACTTTGAAATTACATCCTGCTGTTTCTGCTGTTATTTTGATTGATGTTACTGTAATTGTCACTATCAGTATGCATGTTGACTTGCTCAAATTCTTTAAATAAGATGCCACTGCCATGTTTTGTGATGATATTTTTACTAAACGTTGAATATTTTGCCTAGGTTTCCTTGTCTAACAGTCCTGCGGGGGTGTAGTGTCACCTTTATTGTGGTTACTTTATGTTTGGAATGGGATCACATCAGCCTATGTTCTGATTATAAACTCCTCTTGGATTACTGTTTTATAGCAAGATCACCTCACTATTGCAAGATGCAGCTTTCTTCTGGGCACTTAATATGCTTTTTTTGCATCTGTTTGAAATACCCCCAACTCCTTATATCAGACTGTTAAGGCTGCCCTGTTCCATTTGTCCATTGGATGGCTCTGTGTGTTTAGTATTGTGTGCCTGGTAGAAGGTATGCAATTTTTTTTAAAGAATAAATATAAATAAAAAAAAAACAATAACATTATGAACCTGCATTCCATTTTGTGAATGCAGGTTCGTAACTTTGGTAATTTTCAATATTTTGATCCCAAATATTCAACATATCCCTTTCTTCACAGCGCCTCATGAACGCGACAGCTTTCATTTTTCAAATCCTGGCCAAAATTTGCTTCCGCACTTGTGGCACAAAATCACCTTTCGGGCAGGATTTGAAAATTTTCTCCAGCCTTGTTCAGGAAGTGGCCTCATAAGAAGGCTATGTGGGGTCATAAGGCAAGGCAAGGCAATTTTATTTATAGGGCCCTCAATCCTGGAGGCTCTGGGCGCCTAAAAGGAATTATAACATGACATTATAAGAGCAGCATAAATAAATAAAACAATAACATTACATGAATATAAATGAAACAATTTAAAATAACTTAAAAAAGGCTTTCAAACAGTGCCAGAGGGGACCACAACAGGATGTACTCAGAAATCTGGAAAAGCCAGGACACAAAAGTGGGTTTTCAGACCCGCTTGAACACCTCAATCATGGAGCCTCCCGGACAGAAGGTGGTAATGAATTCCACAGGGTCAGCCCAGAGACACTGAATGCATGCTCTCCTGAGGTCTTTAGCTGAACCCTGGGAATGTCCAGGGGGCCCCTTGTAGAGGAGTGGAGGGAGCAAGCAGAGGTCATCAGTGTCAGAAGTTCTGACAAGTAACCAGGACTCAATATGTATAGGGCCTTAAAGGTGAGAAGCCCCACCTTGAAAAGGACCCTCCACCTGACTGACAGCCAGTACAGAGCCCGCAGGACCGGGGTCACATGACTGGACCTTGAAAGGCCTGTCAGTAACCAGGCCACCGCATTTTGCATTAGCTGAAGTCTGTGGAGGGTCTCTCCTGTGACTCCGAAGTATAGAGAGTTGCAGTAGTAGAGTCTAGAGGTCACAAAGGCATGCACTAGCATTGGCAGGTCCTCAGAAGGAATGAGGGGCTCAATTCGGGCAATGTTCTGCAAATGATAGAAACTGCTATTGACAACAGATGACACCCGGTCTTCAAAAGTCAATCTGTTATCAAGGATCACATCCAGATTTTTCACCCTCAGAGCAGTCACCAATAAAGCAGAACCCAGGAAAAGCCCTGAGTCAGCCCCATGTGGCAACCCATCATATCCATGACCAGGCTCGATCACCAGTACATCCGCCTTGGCCAGGTTAAGTCTCAGCCAGCTGGAAGCCATCCAGTCATTTTAGTCAGACAGTTGTTAAGCACGTCAACTGCTCCTGATGTTCTGGGGGCAAAGGACAAGTACAGCTAGGTATCATCTGCATAACAATGAAACTCCACGCTGTACTGTCTAATGGTCTTGCCCAGGGGCAGCATGTACACTGCAAACAGCATCGGTGACAAGATTGAGCCCTGTGGCACTTCACAAGACAGGGACATTGGGGAGGAGGAGAAATTCCCATCACTACTTGCTGCACCCTGTTTGAGAGATAGGACTCAAACCACCTGATAACAGTACCAGCAAGTCCACAAATCTCACAGAGCCAGCCAGCCCAGTGGTGCTGAAGGTTGAGGTGCTGGATGCCACACTTTGCTCCATGCTGGTGACCTGGATTCGGGAACAGGCCTGGGCCACCGGGGATCAGCTGGGGGGAGATATGATCGAACATCCGGAAGACTGCTGTCCTCGCTCGGGGGGAGGGTCCCACATCATCCCACATGTTGATTGCCCTCTAGTGGTGGCTGGAGGGCAATACAGGTTGGAAGGCATGCTCAGACGTAATTACGTCGAAAGGGAGGGGGGACGGAAGAAACAGGAAGGTAAAGGAGCCTGACAGGGCTCCATGATGGTCTGCTGCACTGAGGGCTGACCTCAGCTTCTAGATTGGGTCTCTGGGAAAGGGTTCCACCTCCCCAGCCCTGGCACGGGGGGGGGGGAGCCATAGAGGAATCTCCAGGGTCAGCAGGTGTGGTGCGGAGGGACCCGAGAGAGTGTTTCTCCTCCAGAGGGCCAAAGCCCCTGCCAGAGCTTGGGGAGCATAAACACCTGAATTTTAAAACAATACTCACAGAGCTGATCAGGACATATAATTTGGTCCACAGTGTCAAATGTTGAGGAGAGACTGAGCAGAACATGAACCGACTTGTCTCTTCTAGCCCTGAGCAGATCATTATACACCTCACTATAGCTTTTTCTGTGCTGTGTCTAGCCCAAATACCAGATTGAAATGGCTCATAGATGTCCAGTACACCAGGCTTTCTTCAAGCTGATGTGCCATTAATTTCTCAGCAACCTTTCCCAGAAAGGGCAGGCTTGAGATAGAGCAATAATTCGCCAGAATATCAGGGTCAAGGAAGAAGGTTAGGCTGAAATGCTGGGGTAAAATGTGAAACAAAGTTACAAATCTACATTGCAATTTTTCAACGCATGTCATAACTGTGGTCATTTCAGTCTGTTGACCTAACTTTCCAACACCGCCATTTTTTACACCAGTGTCTCATGAATGTGAAAGCTGTCATTTCTCAAATCCTACCAAAATGTGTTCTAACACTTGTGATGCTCAATGATATTTCAGCCATTGTTTTATAAATGACACCTGTCTTACTCAGAAGGAGTGTTCATAAAAACATTGTGTTAAAGATTTGGGTACAAATCTGAAAAATCACGACAAAAGCAATGCCTTTCCAGCGGCAAACATTTGGCATTTTTTTTATTTTATTTAAACAGCAGTTTGGAAAAACCTTTGAGCCATAGGCTCATTTACAAAGGTACCTTGTCACAGTAAAATTGACAAATGCTTGCTAAAGATGGCTGTCATTAAAGGGGAACTCTTATCTTGCCCACTGTAATGCTGTGAGATGTTGAGGTCCCAGTTCAGCAAAACAGATTTAAGTTACATTTTTTAAGCTACTTACTGTTTTGTAGCTTTAGTTTCTATCTGGAAGATCCTGCATCCCCCACTCGCCATGCTGTCCACAGTGTCCCCTGCAGCCAGCCCTCTGATGATGTGGGTAACAGGATTAGCTGCGGGGATATCTATGTGCCAGAATGTCTGTTCAAAGCCTGTGATGCAGAACAGCAACTTTTCATGCTTATTCCACTGGTGCCAATTGCGCTACACTCACTTCACTTGGTGCCAAGGTTGTACCTTGCCATCTCGCACATTGTTTCCTGTTTAAAAAGTAGTTTGTGAACCATTGGTGGGAAAGATTATCTAGCCCGAAGTTTCAAACTTTTGCTAGCAGAAGGTCATGGTTAACCGGATCGAATGCTTTTGTCAGGTCTGCTAAGACTGCCCCCATCGACGTGCTACATCCCTAGCTTTGAGGATGTCTGTGGAGACCTGTGTAAGGGCAATGCCAGTGCCACGGTTTTTCCGAAAGCCATGCTAAGCAGGTGTTAGGGAGTTATTACGATTCTGCTTGCCACAAGGTTGCCATGGAGGCATTCCTAGGGACAAAATGGTGATTCCCACTATCCTCCTTCCTAGGTGTTGAGGGAAAATGTTGGACCCCTTTTGGTAAGTGAAACAATTGCTGGATTTTTCTACTGTATTTAATGTGCACCCAGTTTGTGTATTATATACTTTCTGGGTTATTTTTTTGTATGTTACTCTCCTGAGGGCTCCTTAGCTGTCCCACCACTTATTTTATGTATATTTTATCTTGTTTTGCTTTTGCCCTGATGGACTCTGGAGCCTGTTCCTCCAAGCCGGTAATTCATTTTGTGTGGTCCCTTTGTGTAACATGGACGAGCAGTGGTTCCATGCAGCAGTTGCTTGTATTTATTTAATTCGCCCCCCGCCCACACCCCAAAAATTAATATAATCACCTCCATGTCTTGCATATTTTACACACTATACAAGTGGAGGTTCTGGGAATGATGCACCGATTAAACGAATGTCACAGTGTGCAAGCGGAGGTTGTGGGAATGGAACCCAAAACAGATGGATGTACCATGCTCACTGACGGCTCATTGCTCTAACCTCTAGGCTATTGGGGCAGGTCCATTGAGGCACACTCCAGCCATCATTCTTACAGTTTCCCACAGTGTGTAAATGGGACTATCCCATCATGCACTGCACTGATGGTGTTACTGCCTGCCGCGGTGGTCTTGGCTGCCATACTGCTTCCTGTTCTGCCCCAAACATTGCGGTCGAGCCTTATTCCCCCATACTGTCCCCCATCCTGCTTATCTTTCCCACCTTGCACTCCCTCCCCTCTCCCTGTTCACTACCAATCTCACTCTCCCCTCCCCAAGTTAAACATAGTTCCGTTTTGACTCACCCCTACCTCATGCTCACTCTCCTGCCTAACAAAGTCAATATCTGACTGCTTCCGAGCTATGTGTTAGTAATGTATTTGTCTATCACTATATCACGCTCATCCTGTTTCCACAAATCCTGGATTGCTCCTTGTTTTATACTGTATCTTACATGCCTATATTGTGTTGTGTAAAGCTGTATGTACCTGTCTGTTATTATATTCACCCTTAATCTGGTTGCACTAAATTTCTGTATTATTGATTGTATGTTACTGTATGCTTGTAACCTGTACCTGTTTATCCTGAGGAACCTTTGTAAAAGAGGTTCTAGCTCAAAAGAGTTTCTCCAATAAATAAATAAATAAATACAATTTTTGTTTGTTGGTTGTAGGGCCCCTTTGTAGCATGGCTAAGTGTGTGGCTGAGAGGGAAGGCAGAGTGAAGTGCACAGTGGAGCCGCGGCTTCCCAGGAGAAGCCGTGAAGTGGGATTTGGGGGTTAACTCTGTGATAGCAGTAGCAGTGAGGCAATGGAACAGACCAGGCCTGGAGCTGTGCAGAGAGCTGCAGTGGCACAGGAGTGGGGCAGTGTCATGGGCCTGAGTGGAGAAGTGGCAGGACTTGATCCAGAGCGGCTGGTGCAGCACGAACAGGAAGCAGGGTCATAGTAGTGCAGTTTGGGGAACCGTTTAAAGCTGGCAGAGATTTCAATGCCAATCTGCCATTGCAAAGTAAATGCTGGGGGGGGGGGCAGTTTCTCGGAGAGCTCCTGTGGTGCCTGAGCCTTGGGGAATTCATTTTTGGTAATGTAGCTTGGCAGAAGACAACAGGAGAAAGGACTGCTGTGTGACTGAACTTCTCTACTGGGACTATATTGCCCTCCATCCCTCCCCTCCACCCCCCACCCAAAGCTAGTTCCATTTTTTTAGGCACAGGATTTGACTGACAACAGGAACTTCCTGTTTAGGGGCAGGAAGTGAGTGAGCACAGAACCACCAAGGACCCATCATCCTAGAAAGGCAAGAGTAGCTCTCCGGCCCCCTCTACCTGCTGGAGGTCTGCCTCTGAACAAGTAAGTGGTCTACTGAGTAATATAGGATATTCTTGTCTCAGAACAGGACAATCAGGAGCTTAAAGGGCACACAGGCAGGAAGTAAGGAGAGAGAAAAAAAAAAGAGGAAAGAGTAAGGATTGCAAACAGTTAAGGGGCCAGAAATAAGACATGATTGGAGTGGTGCAGTGCAGTGGCTGTGGAGCAGCAGTCTTCCGGGAGATGTTCTGGAGGATGCAGTGTTGTCCCATCTGCAGGCACCCTCTGGGCTGAGGAGGAGGTTGCTCATCTCCAGGCTGAGTTGGCCAGGATTTGTGGGACCTCCTCTTCCATCCAGGGACCACCAGTGCCACTGCCGTTGCCTCAGAGGTTGCCAAGAAAGAGGAGCGGTTGGACCACAGTGGGCTCAGGGAGGGTGAGGGTGGTGGAACAGAGGCACATCCCTCCAGTTGTACCTCTCCCACAATTCCTATACTATTCTGGCAAAGTGTGGTTCCTCTATGGAGGCACCTACAGTGGAGACCAAGGAGGATGCTGGGAACCTCCACAAAGGAGACCCACAGGAGGGTGGCAGGGGAGCCTGCAGGGGAAGGAAACAACTCCTGGTGGGGGACACCATTGTTAGGAAGGTAGAACTGGGCAAGGAAGGGGAAAGGGAGGTAAGGTGCCTGCCTGGTGCCATGGCTTGGAGGGACAGGGAGCGAATCCTCAGGATTGCCGGAGCAGCTGCACAGGGGAGGGAGCTGGATGTCATTGTCCACCTAGGGACAAATGACCTGGCTAAGAAAGGGATTAGAGAAGTGCAGGAAGAGTTTGTGGAATTGGGGAGGGGCCTTAGTCAAGTAGCACGCACGGTAACCTTTTTCGGAGGTGCTACCCATCTATGGCATAGGAGAGGCTACGGTGTTCTGTACCATGGCATTCAATCAGTGGTTGAAAAACTGGTGTGGAGCTCAGGGATTTGGCTTCATTGGGGACTGGGGGTCCACCTGGAGTGATGCAAGTCTGTACTGGCATGATGGGCTGCATCTGTCCAGGAGGGGAATCAGGATCCTAGGTGATAGGTTTAAATGCTTCATTGGCAAGCTTTTAAACTAGCCAAGGGGGGAGGCACTGGAAAGGAGCACGAAAATCCTAGCCCCCCCAAACAATCATGGTAGTAAGTGTGGCAAACACCAACATGGAGGTGTCGATAGGGAGAAGGGCAGGGGTAAATGGAGAAAGTGACAAAGGCAAGAAGGACAGGGATGGGGCATAAGGGGGTAAGGCCATCAGGAAATGGAGGGTAATGAGTACCAATGCCCATAGTCTGTGCAACAAGCTCCCTGAGCTGGTGGCCTTAATGGAAGAGGGATGCCTGGATATTGTAGCAGTCACAGAAACATGGTACACAGAGAACCATGACTGGGATGTTAACATACCAGAGTACATAACTTACAGGAGAGACAGGCAGGGGAAAAGAGGGGGAGGAGTAGCTCTCTATGTAAAGGAAGGGATAAAAGCAACTGAACAAAAGAGTAAACAGGGAGGAGAGGAGGCACTGTGGGTCACCTTGGAGACTGGAAAGGGCACCACAATCCGCACAGGGGTTGTGTACAGGCCCCCATGTCAGGGGGAAGGAATGGACAAGGATATGATGGAAGGCATTCTTAGAATGGCAGAGAAAGGGGAGATACTGTTGATGGGAGACCTGAATATGCCAGATGTTAACTGGAGCACATTTGCTGCAGCCACAACCAAGAGCAGGGCCATTCTTGACGCCCTACAGGTGGCAAGCATTAGACAGCTAGTTTCGGAACCCACTCGTGAGGGAGCAATCTTAGACCTCGTACTTCAAACGGGGCAGTGAGAGGATCTCAGATCTAGAAGTGGGTTGCCATCTGGGGACAAGTGACCATCAAACAGTGTGGTTCACGTTAAACTCAGCTACAGAGTCATGCCATAGAAAAGTGAGGGTACTGGACTTTAGGAGGGTTGACTTTGGCAAGATAGGAGAGTGCCTCAGAAAAGCACTAGCAAACAGGCTAGAAGGAGGTGTGGAGCAACAATGGGAATTATCAAAACTGCCATCACAGAGGCAACAAGCCTTTGTGTGAAGCAAATAAACAAATCAAAATCGAAAGAAAAGCTGCTATGGTTCTCAAGAGAGGTGGCTGTGAAAGTCAGGAAGAAAAGATAGCATTCCGGAAGTATAAGGAAACACTGAAGGAGCAGGACAGAGCTGTACCAGTTAAGGCAGAAAGAAGCAGGGAGGGAAGTCACAATAGCAAAGGCCCAAACTGAGGAAAAGATAGCCAACTCAGTTAAGAAGGGGGATAAAACCTTTTACAGGTACATCAGCGAGTGTAGAAAGACAAAGGGAGGGATAGTGAGGCTGAATAGAATGAACAGTGGGTGGGCAGAGGGGACAGTGAAAAAGCAGGAATACTGAATGAATATTTCTGCTCAGTATTCACAAAAGTGGAGGGGAAGTGCCTAATCCAACTAAAGCACTCTTGATAGGGGGTCTATACCAGTCCTTTCACAGAAGAAAGGGTTCTGCAAGAACTCCTAAAACTGACGGTGGACAAAGCAATGGGTCCTGATGGAATTCACCCCAGAATTCTAAAAGAATTAAGGAAGGAACTAGTGAAACCACTGGCTACTCTTTTTAATAAATCATGGGAGGATGGTGTGGTACTCGAGGACTGGAGGAAGGCGGATGTAATTCCCCTTCACAAAAGTGGGACCAAGACAGAGGCAGGAAACTACAGACCTTTTTTTAGCAGGAATCATTTGCCACTCTTGGCTCTGCTCTCTGTGTTTTAAAATAGAAGGATTAGGGAGCTCAGGAACTTCCATGCCCCTTTTCTGTGCTGCTTCCCGAACTGCTTGAAGCGTATTGTAGGTCTCAGGGCCTTCTTTCCAATAGACCCTCATTCTAGCAGGATACAGTGTGTGAATACGTAAATTCTGTGCATGAAGACTCTAAATCAGAGGGGCATATTCTTGACATTGCCTTTGTATATCATAGGGATGGTCATGATCAAAAAAGAGCCACAAGCTCAGATATTTAACTTCCCTTTGCTGCTATGCTCTCTTAAGTATATCCTCCTTTGTTCTGAAACTGTGAAATTTAATTATGATGGAACGCGGTTTTGAGGTTGGATCTTTTGGTTTAGGAATGAGGGCCCTGTGTGCTCTCTCTATTTTCAGTTTGTAGTCTTGGGGCAGGGTGAGAATGTCCCTCAGTAGGTCAGTTAGGAATTCTTCCATATCTCCCTCCTCTGCACCTTCATGCAGCCCAAACAGCCTTAGATTGTCCCTCCGGGATCTGCTCTTGAGATCAAGACATTTACATTCTGTAGCTATGGCATGTAGACAGAGGGCAGACACCATTTTCCCAGGTGCCGGAGGCAGTCCTCTGTATTCAAAATTAATTCTTCAGCCTCTTGTATGCGGTTCTCCACCAGGTTACGTTTCTGGTTTAATTGTTTAAATTTCGTTTTGTTTTCAGCCCGTATCATTTTCAGCTCCTTCATCAAAGAGTCGAATCGACATCGAGAAAGCTGATCTCTTTCCTCATCCATATCATAGGCCTGGTGCTGGCAAGATGCCGTTTGCCCACGCATCGGGGAGGTATGTCTAGAATCAGATTCTCCTCTCTCTCTCACTTGCTGGTAACGATTTCTCTTCCCTTGTCTTTCTGTAACCTCCGGTTGCCATTTAAGGAGTAAATTTGTTCCTATTTTGAAGTTTTGGAGAGTTTTAAAGCACAGATCTTCTTGAGTCGCTCTATTTAGCTGCTTGTTGGAGCTGTGCTGGAAACGGAAGTCCCAGCAGCTGCCACTGTTTAAACTGCAGCTCCCTCAATTGTTTATAACACTGACACTGAGGGTGCCAAATCCCCCAGTGTCCACAGAAATAAAGATAACGTCCTTTCTTTTAATAACCTGCAGTTAAGAAAATGGACCATTGATGTATGTTGCTGGTGCTCCCACTGGCGCCCCTGTAATTGTCACCCCCCACCCGACCCTTCCACTCAGCATCAAGCCACCCCCAAACATAACACTGACACTGGGGTACCCAATCCCCCAGTGTCCAAACCTGAAATAAAGAAAACTTTCTCTCTGCATTTTTTTTTTCTTTTTTAACACACCCTTTAAAAGGAAAACCATCCATCGATGTCTGTTGTGCCATTAGCTCCCCCCCCCACCTGACCCTCTCACTCAGCATCCACCAACTCACACACTCCCAAGCCCTAACTTACTCAGGTCAAATCCAATGCTATAGACTTCTCTGGACTGGAGACATGTCTTCACTCTTTAAAGCCGGACCGCGATTTGAGGAAATCAAGTATGATCTTCAGTGTATTTCAGTGGTGGGGGGAGTTGAACTTAATGATGTAACTTGGGAATTTTTGCATATTTTTGCCCCAGATTTTCAACATGCCTTTTTTGGGACCCCACCTCATGAACAATGCAAGTGACATTAGGTAAATCTGTTCCAAAAGGTGACTTCACGGTCACTGTACAAAACTGCCTTTTGGGCAGGAGTTTAAAACTTTCTCCACTCTTGTTTATGAGGTGGAGTCATAAGAAGTCTTTATTGAAGATTTGGCATAAAAATATAAAAAAACAATGAAGTTATGAGCCTACATTGAAATTTGAGACCACAGGCTTGTAACTTTAGTAATTTTCAATATTTTGACCCCAAAATTTCAACATAGCAATTTCTTCACAGCACCTCATGAATGAGATAGCAGTCATTTTTCAAATCCTGGCCAAAATGTATTTTCATATCCCAAAAATTGATTTTGCAGTCGCTGCACGAAATCACCTTTCGTGCAGGAGTTGAACATTTTCTCTGCACTTATTCATGAGGTTGGGTGATAAGAAGGCTATGCTGAAAATCTGTGGTAAACATATTTACAAACAACAAAGTTATGGGGCACTGTTGAGCATGTTCACTAAGCAGACGTGCTTCTCATCATCACTGCAGACTATGGACATATTTCATCAAAATACTCAAAATTCTCTTTTGTGCCTTGAACTTTAAGTTACAACATCCTACAGCTGAAACTGAGAGCAATTGAAATAGACCACTCTCAATCATGGGTTGTTCGACCAAAGGCAGACCTGGAGGTTCTAAAAATCCATTGCCCCTGGTGCAGCATGCCCCAACCATGCCAGTTGAGGCCTCAGGATCTGATGAGCCACCCTGGAGCTTCTTGACCTTCTCTAAGAAGGCCATCGATGGCAAAGTGGAGGTGATCCTCCGGCACACGGGAGAATAAGATAATAAAATTTAAGTGGTTACCAAAACTGCCTCCTCCCCTGAAGCACAAGCCATGAAAGCACACCCTGCCATGACCAAACTGGTACAAGAAAATGGTCAACTTTGATACTGCCTGGAGGCCCTTGAGAATGCACAAGGGGCTGTGACTCTATGTTTGGTTGGGCTTCTGGTGGGCAGCAAGGGCTTGGATCTCCTTGCCTTCTTGCAGGACTGGTTACCTGGTACATTGGGTGTAGATGGCAATACTCTGATGACTCCGTTATTCTTACGGGCATACTGGATCTCCACTTGGGTTGCTTCTAAGCAGCCCGACCTCGCTCAAATGATTCTTATAGTCACTATGAGAGTGACTATTGGTTATACCTTTCTACAGGCTGCCAAAGTGTTGCAACAATTTAGTTTTAATGGGAAAACTTTACATCTGTTTCCAGATCTCTCCTTCACCAGCAGATCCCGAATAAAGAAATTTGATGCAGTCTGGCTCATCTCCACAGTTGGAGAATTGTGCATTCCCTTTTGATGCCAGACCACCTCAAGTATACACCATGGTGGCCACTCTTATCAGTATACAGATCCTCAAGAAGCTGGCCAGAAGGTTGAGATGCTAGAGAGGGAGTTAGCTGTGGCTCATCCGTTGGTTGAGGAGGACCTGGAGGAAGACACTAGAAGCAGGGAAGCAGTACTGTTTTTTGGTTTCTCTTCTCTGTTTTCCAGTTAGCTGTTAGCTACCCTGGTCTTGCTGACAATGCTGGCTCCTGGGACGGCTGTGATGGAAGTCGTAGCGCCTAATTATGTTTACAGGCTTGGTAGGATAGTATTGATTTAGTGCTCTAGCTGCTGTTCAGTTACTTTGAAATTACATCCTGCTGTTTCTGCTGTTATTTTGATTGATGTTACTGTAATTGTCACTATCAGTATGCATGTTGACTTGTTCAAATTCTTTAAATAAGATGCCACTGCCATGTTTTGTGATGATATTTTTACTAAACGTTGAATATTTTGCCTAGGTTTCCTTGTCTAACAGTCCTGCGGGGGGTGTATGTCACCTTTATTGTGGTTACTTTATGTTTGGAATGGGATCACATCAGCCTTTGTTCTGATTATAAACTCCTCTTGGATTACTGTTTTATAGCAAGATCACCTCACTATTGCAAGATGCAGCTTTCTTCTGGGCACTTAATATGCTCTTTTTATTTGCATCTGTTTGAAATACCCCCAACTCCTTATATCAGACTGTTAAGGCTGCCCTGTTCCATTTGTCCATTGGATGGCTCTGTGTGTTTAGTATTGTGTGCCTGGTAGGAGGTATGCATTTTTTTTAAAGAATAAATATAAATAAAAAAAAAACAATAACATTATGAACCTGCATTCCATTTTGTGAATGCAGGTTCGTAACTTTGGTAATTTTCAACATTTTGATCCCAAATATTCAACATATCCCTTTCTTCACAGCGCCTCATGAACGTGACAGCTTTCATTTTTCAAATCCTGGCCAAAATTTGCTTCCGCACTTGTGGCACAAAATCACCTTTCGGGCAGGATTTGAAAATTTTCTCCAGCCTTGTTCAGGAAGTGGCCTCATAAGAAGGCTATGTGGGGTCATAAGGCAAGGCAAGGCAATTTTATTTATAGGGCCCTCAATCCTGGAGGCTCTGGGCGCCTAAAAGGAATTATAACATGACATTATAAGAGCAGCATAAATAAATAAAACAATAACATTACATGAATATAAATGAAACAATTTAAAATAACTTAAAAAAGGCTTTCAAACAGTGCCAGAGGGGACCACAACAGGATGTACTCAGAAATCTGGAAAAGCCAGGACACAAAGGTGGGTTTTCAGACCCTGCTTGAACACCTCAACTGCGGGAGCCTCCCGGACAGAAGGTGGTAATGAATTCCACAGGGTCAGCCCAGAGACACTGAATGCATGCTCTCCTGAGGTCTTTAGCTGAACCCTGGGAATGTCCAGGGGGCCCCTTGCAGAGGAGTGGAGGGAGCAAGCAGAGGTCATCGGTGTCAGAAGTTCTGACAAGTAACCAGGACTCAGTATGTATAGGGCCTTAAAGGTGAGAAGCCCCACCTTGAAAAGTACCCTCCACCAGACCGACAGCCAGTACAGAGCCCGCAGGACCGGGGTCACATGACTGGACCTTGAAAGGCCTGTCAGTAACCAGGCCACCGCATTTTGCATTAGCTGAAGTCTGTGGAGGGTCTCTCCTGTGACTCCGAAGTATAGAGAGTTGCAGTAGTAGAGTCTAGAGGTCACAAAGGCATGCACTAGCATTGGCAGGTCCTCAGAGGGAATGAGGGGCTCAATTCGGGCAATTTTCTGCAAATGATAGAAACTGCTACTGACAACAGATGACACCCGGTCTTCAAAAGTCAATCTGTTATCAAGGATCACATCCAGATTTTTCACCCTCAGAGCAGTCACCAATAAAGCAGAACCAAGGAAAAGCCCTGAGTCAGCCCCATGTGGCAACCTATCATATCCACGACCAGGCTCGATCACCAGTACATCCGTCTTGGCCAGGTTAAGTCTCAGCCAGCTGGAAGCCATCCAGTCATTTTAGTCAGACAGTTGTTAAGCACGTCAACTGCTCCTGATGTTCTGGGGGCAAAGGACAAGTACAGCTAGGTATCATCTGCATAACAATGAAACTCCACGCTGTACTGTCTAATGGTCTTGCCCAGGGGCAGCATGTACACTGCAAACAGCATCGGTGACAAGATTGAGCCCTGTGGCACTTCACAAGACAGGGACATTGGGGAGGAGGAGAAATTCCCTATCACTACTTGCTGCACCCTGTTTGAGAGATAGGACTCAAACCACCTGATAACAGTACCAGCAAGTCCACAAATCTCACAGAGCCAGCCAGCCCAGTGGTGCTGAAGGTTGAGGTGCTGGACGCCACACTTTGCTCCATGCTGGCGACCTGGATTCGGGAACAGGCCTGGGCCACCGGGGATCGGCTGGGGGGAGATATGATCGAACATCCGGAAGACTGCTGTCCTCGCGCGGTGGGAGGGTCCCACATCATCCCACATGTTGATTGCCCTCTAGTGGTGGCTGGAGGGCAATACAGGTCGGAAGGCATGCTCAGACGTAATTACGTCGAAAGGGAGGGGGGACGGGAGAAACAGGAAGGTAAAGGAGCCTAACAGGGCTCCATGATGGTCTGCAGCACCGAGGGCTGACCTCAGCTTCTAGATTGGGTCTCTGGGAAGGGGTTCCACCTCCCCAGCCCTGGCACGGGGGGGGGGAGCCATAGAGGAATCTCCAGGGTCAGCAAGTGTGGTGCGGAGGGACCCGAGAGAGTGTTTCTCCTCCAGAGGGCCAAAGGCCCTGCCAGAGCTCGGGGAGCATAAACACCTGAATTTTAAAACAATACTCACAGAGCTGATCAGGACATATAATTTGGTCCACAGTGTCAAATGTTGAGGAGAGACTGAGCAGAACATGAACCGACTTGTCTCTTCTAGCCCTGAGCAGATCATTATACACCCTCACTATAGCTTTTTCTGTGCTGTGTCTAGCCCAAATACCAGATTGAAATGGCTCATAGATGTCCGAGTACACCAGGCTTTCTTCAAGCTGATGTGCCATTAATTTCTCAGCAACCTTTCCCAGAAAGGGCAGGCTTGAGATAGAGCAATAATTCGCCAGAATATCAGGGTCAAGGAAGAAGGTTAGGCTGAAATGCTGGGGTAAAAATGTGAAACAAAGTTACAAATCTACATTGCAATTTTTCAACGCATGTCATAACTGTGGTCATTTTCAGTATGTTGACCCTAACTTTCCAACACCGCCATTTTTTACACCAGTGTCTCATGAATGTGAAAGCTGTCATTTCTCAAATCCTACCAAAATGTGTTCTAACACTTGTGATGCTCAATGATATTTCAGCCATTGTTTTATAAATGACACCTGTCTTACTCAGAAGGAGTGTTCGTAAAAACATTATGTTAAAGATTTGGGGTACAAATCTGAAAAATCACGACAAAAGCAATGCCTTTCCAGCGGCAAACATTCAGCATTTTTTTTAATTTTTTTCATTTTATTTAAACAGCAGTTTGGAAAAACCTTTGAGCCATAGGCTCATTTACAAAGGTACCTTGTCACAGTAAAATTGACAAATGCTTGCTAAAGATGGCTGTCATTAAAGGGGAACTCTTATCTAGCCCACTGTAATGCTGTGAGATGTTGAGGTCCCAGTTCAGCAAAACAGATTTAAATTACATTTTTTAAGCTACTTACTGTTTTGTATGTAACCCCTAGATGGCGCTATCCCAGGGGCTACTACCCCTGCCTGATTTGCCACTAACAGGTTGAGGGGCCTGGATCCAATGGCGGGTGCCTCCACCCAGAGGTCAGGGTTTGCAATAGTTAAACTAACTTGGTCACAGCCCTCTGGGACACTGCAACCCCCCTTTCTTCCCACTAGTGGCCCACACAATATATCAGAATTACCTTCACAGTATACACTTACCCCCAGGTCTGGTTCCGGCACTGGGACCTCCTGTGAAATGAGATACAGTGCAACAATCACAGTACAGTACTTTAACATAGACAAATACCTCAGGCAGTATAACTTTGCTGAAACAAGCAGCTCTGATTTATTTAGGGGGATATAACAAGGACAGGGGGAAATCAGGTTAATTAGCTTATCACTCTAATAATCTACCTATGGCTCTGTGCACAGGCCTATCCCTATCAGTTACTGTCCCTGGGTACCCAAGCCCTAGTGGCTAGTCCAAACCGTGGCAGCTGGTGGGCCCTTTCACACAGAGAAAAGGAGAATTAAACAGTCAACAGTACAGTAATTCCATTTGGATTTAATGTGGCAATTCAACAGGGAGCAACCCTGAATTAGTACTCACGACCTCCAAATAAGATAGGGTCCTTCAATGTCAGCAGGGCTCACTTGAGGTACACAAACCTCTTCACACATCCATATAAAAGAAAGTACTATACCAGGCAGGCTGCATCTGTATCCCGATCGCAATTACTGCACAATACCGGAGAACACACAGCAGATTCAGTTCCTGACAGACCGAGTGCAATTTTCAGCAATTCTTCCAGTCTTCTACAGGGTGAGCCTGGTTTCTACTCTTCAGAGATCCTTTGATTCTTTTCACAGGACGGATTCAGTCCTAACAAGCTGTTACACAAGCTGCAGACCGAACTCTGGGCCTATACACGTTTTTGACTAAACTGCACACTGAAAAGCACAGGGCTCCTTCCTTCTTCACTGCCAAAGCTCAACTGAACTCCAACTGACGAAACTGGCACTTCCTTTGAGTTCCTCCCAGTTCTTGACTGGATTGGCTGTCACTCACAATAGACTGCTGCTGTTGGTCCAAAAGGCACTGAAGTCTAAACTACATCTCCCAGAGTCACTGCCCATACAATCCTCTTGTGGCTGGCTCAGATTATGAGTCCAAGTTCTGATTCGTCCAAGGCATCATTTTAGAGCTAGCTTACCCCACACTGATTGGTCCAGTTCAGCAGTTCAAAACTAGAATGGGAACTAGCAGACTCAGACTCTGACTGCAAAGAAAGCAGGTTAGACAAACTGTAATTTCATTATTACTCTAAATAATTTCTGGTAAACAGTTACATCTTTCAGATAGGTTCCTTTGCACTCCTAGTGACTGCAAAAATTAAGTGAATTGCAGCAGCTCGAGTGGTACTCAGAGAAGCACACAGTCCCCCATACAAACTAATTATGTCTGCAAGCAGACAGCTCTTAAAGAGACAGTACCAGAGGCTCTAAAACACTCACTGATAAATGGCTTAAATGCCAAACACCATTCAGGCTTGGGCATTCAAGCAAGCTCCTGGAGTCTTTTGGAACTCTCATTTGCAGGGGGTTACACCTTCCTGAGCTTGGGAAGCCAGATCATCTCGCTGTAATAAGCAAGTACCCCATAAGTTTCAACTGCAAACCATATACATTTGCATTAGGCTCGCATATGTAATCATCAGTCAATATATCATTTTACCAAGAACACATTTCTGAAACATTGCAGTACGTCACTCTTTACAGTATTACATACACATTGTACCATAACTCAAGTTATTACCTCTTGTACATGAAACCTGAAGAGAGGGGCCTTCCTATCAGTTACCTTGGGGCTGGATGGGGCAAGGGCACCATACTTAGAGGGCAACACAAGTAACTTGGAGTTAGCACTGATGCTCAGTTTGGGCAATGAGCTCTGGGACACATACACTCCTTTATGGACAACATTGAGAGGCAAGTCCACAGGCCTCCCAAGTGAATCATAACTGAGGTGCACCACAGGCTTTACAGCTCGACCAGTCTTTCTAGGGGAACTGTTATAGTCTCTGCACTCTGAGCCTCATTTTCAGCATTGTCCTCACTTGTCAGGAGTCTCCATGGGGTAGAGAGGCTAGAACTTGGGGCACTTTCAGCTCCAGGAGTTACAGTTTCTGAGTCCACAACATTTGGCTCGCATGGAGAGCTTTCGGACACTGGCAGTGGACTGTCAGGGCACTCAAAATACTCTTCTTGTTCGGGTGTATCACCAGTCTGCCCCAATCTATCATTTTCCTTCCCTGAAAGCTCAAACAGTTCAACCATGCACAATGATTCCATTTCATCTGATCTGATGCTTTGCACTTCACTTTCTGGGAGCATTGGCTCCAGGGATGAAGCTGGGGACTTAGACAGTCCAGAAGGCCCAGCTTTGTCTCCAGTATTGACTAGGGGATTGCCCCGAAACAATTGACTCAGTTCGTAAGAAGGATAGTATTCAAAGTCACTCTCACTTTCTTCCGATATGGACTGACAGTCATGCTCAACTGGGACTTGTGGAGGGAACACTTTAACTTTGCTTCTGTAGGTGCAGACTTTCTTGATCTTTTCTTAGCAGCAGCTCTAGTCACTGGTCCAGAGGGGCATCTTCTAGGGGCTCAGACTCAATTAAGATTTGTCCAATGGGCAGTAAATATTTCTATGCATTGTTTTTACATCTTTTGAATTATTCTCAGGCCTTACTTTGTACACTGGCAGATCATCTAGTTTGCCCACTACAATGTGAGGGGAGATGGTGCCATCTGTCAGCAATCTTGTGCTTGCCATGCAGTCCCAGATTTCTTAGCAATACCGATCTCCCTCCTGGGTTCCTGTGCTTTCACCTTTTTATCATACCTTTTTGTTGGCCAGATTTCTTTGGCAGCCATGGTTTGAGCCAGTTGGTACATGAGTTAGCTGGGCCTTTAACTTTTGCACATACTGTAAATAGTTGTCAGCTTGAACCCCATCAGGAGAGACCCCAAAACACACATCTACTGGTAGTCGAGCTTCTCTTCCAAACATCAGGCGGTAGGGGGAGAATCCAGTGGCATCACTTTTGGTGCAGTTATAAGCATGTACCAGGGTGCTAATTTGTTGGCTCCATCTAGGCTTGTCCTTTGGGTGCAGGGTGCCTAGCATATCTAGCAAAGTGCGGTTGAAACGTTCAGGCTGTGGGTCCCCCTGGGGTGGTAAGGAGTGGTTCTGGACTTTGACTCACAGAAAGCATCTCTTTGATCAGACGACTCTCAAAGTCTCTCCTTGATCAGAATGGATTCTTTGTGGAGCCCCATAGTGAACAAAAAGTTTTCTACAAGTACTTGGCTACAGTGGATGCTTTCTGGTCTTTGGTGGGAAAGCTTGGGCATATCTGTGAAATGGTCAGTGACCACCAGCACATTACTGATATTTCTTTGATCTGACTCCAAACTTAGAAAATCAATACAGACCAGCTCCATGGGTGCACTGGTGGTTATGTTAACAAGGGGCAGCCCTCTGGGGCAAAAGCTTTCCTCTGTAAGCAGCGACTACAAGTTCGAATGTGTTGCTCCACATCAGCCCCATCTTAGGCCAATAGAATCTGGATCTCACCAAGTCAAGTGTTCTGTCTATACCATGTGCCCCATGTGGTTGTGCAAGGACCTCAATACTGAGTCTCGAAAGGCAGTGGGCAGCACTAGTTGTTGTTTGTCTACTTGTCCCCTCTGTCTACTGTTTCTCTGTATAACAGTTTATTGATCAGTTTCAACTTAGGACCTTCTTTGTATAACAGTGCAGTTCTCAAATCAGTGGGCGTAATTTGGACACATCTTTTCCTGCATAGAGGGGCTTCTAAAGCTGCTTTGATCATGGGATCGCGGGATTGAGCCGCGAATACTGTCATTGTCCAGCTGAGGCAGTGCACCAATGTCTATTGCAGAAAAGTGGCAATAAGCACAGGTATGCAATTCTCAGAGGCTCCCAAGCAATCCACCATGCAGTCCACTGCGTCCGTGGACATTTGTTCCTCCCTGTCAAACTTCCGCAGAGTGCCCGAATGTCAGGTTCTGCCAGTCGGACCCAATCATTCTGGGGAACAGGCCTCGGAGAGAGCATCAGCATCTATGTGGTTCAGACCTGCTCGGTATTCGAGAGCATAGTCATATGTAGATAATGCAGAAAGCCACCTATGGCCAGTGGCATCCAACTTAGCTGAGGTCTGCACATAGGTCAAAGGATTATTGTCAGTTTTACTAGTATTTTAGCCCCATACAAGTACTCATGGAATTGGTCAACAATAGCCCACTTCAAAGCTAGGAACTCTAACTTATGTACAGGATAGTTCTTTTCGGATGGGGTCAGGCTTCTACTGGCAAAGGCCACTGGTCTCAGGCCATTCTCGTGCTCTTGGTACAACACAGCCCCCAACCCTTGCAAGCTAGCATCAGTGTGCAGGACGTAAGGTTTTCTTGGATCGGCATAGGCCAGCACTGGAGCATGGGTAGTTGATATATGATCTCATGAAAAGCAGTCTCACAATCAGGAGTCAGCGGGCCCCAAATACTTCACTGATGAAAATACACTCTTTCAGTCTTGAGGGATGCTGACTTTGGTATTTTTGTGGGTTGGGGATACCCTTGAGAAGGTTAAGTAAAGGGGGATCACTCTTGAATAGTCCTTGATGAAGCGCCGATAATAACCACAGAATCCCAGGAATCTTTGCAGTTCTTTTAGATTTTTGGCTGTGGCCAGGTGGTCAAGGCCTCAACTTTACTTGGGTCGGTCTCTATTCCTCGGTGGATACTATGTGTCCCACATACTTTACTGATGTTTGAAAAAATTGACACTTATCAATGGACAGTTTAAGGCCAAAGTCCTCCAGTCGGTCCAATACCTTAAATAATCTGCTCTCATGTTCCTCCAGTGAGCTGCCAAACACAATAACATCATCTAGGTATACCAGGCACTCTAGTAAGTTCATGTCCCCACTGCACGCTCCATCAATCGTTGAAAAGTGGCTGGGGCACCTGAAATCCTTGAGGCATCCTCATGAATTCATAGAAGCCAGCCGGACAGATAAAGGCCGTCTTTTCACGGTCCTCTGGGGCCATCGATCTGATAGTACCCACTGCGAGATCCAGCACAGAGAACCACTTGCTCTTCGTTTAGGCAGTCCAAAGCATCCTGAATGCGGGGCATTGTGTACTGATCAGGATAGTCCGCCCGGTTTAAGGTGCGATAATCCACACATCATCCTTACTGTTCCATTCTTTTCTCCTCACTACCACAATGGGGAAGCATAAGGGCTTCTGATTCTTGTATTACACCAGCAGCTAACATCTCTTGCAGATGCCGTCTCACATCATCTATGTCAGCAGGTGCCAGGCGTCGAGACCTCTCCACGAAATGGTCTTCGTCATGCAGCCGGATATTGTGCTCAGCTCCTTGCACGCATCCTACATCCCATTCCTTTAAAGAAAACACCTGGTCTCTCTGGGCAAGCTTCTCACTGATCTTCACTTTCCATTCAGCTGGCAGCGGGAGTCATAAATCAAACAAGTCAGGCGTTATTCTGTCATTCTTCCTTGAACTCTTGCTGCTGGGTAGCACTGCAGTGTCTGCACAATGCACATTAGCCAGGATGCAACCTCTGTTTACTCGAATGTCTCTTTTCAGACACATTATGAACTTGGACCATTACCCTTCTGGCATAAGTATGGGCTCTAGCGGGCAAAATACTAGAATTGACCAGCAGTCCCTCTGGCAATTTTCCATCGCCTGGTGCATCCAACATTAATATTTTATTCTTAACATCCTTTCTGATCACGGACCTCTCCTGTAAGGTACACTGGGCATTTGGCGCCAGGATCAGAGACTCAGGATCCTTCTTCCATACAATTCGACTGGTTCCTCTGGTTCTGTTTTTTCAGCATCTCTGTGCCTCATAGGCCTTCTTAATTAAAGCCGGAACTCTTAAAGCTCTACTAGTCTTTGACCCCTGTTTTCATAACACAACTGTGCCAGCCTTCCGAACATATGAGCATTTGTTCCAATCAACAAAGGGACACCATCATACAGTCCAGTGGGGGACACACTAAGGCTAGGTCTCTACTTGTTCGGCCACTCCAGCCACGGAGGTGGGGAAAGACAGCCAAATCGGATATACCCGGAATAGGGGTAGGCCTTCTCACTTAACCCCCATACATGCAGTCCTTCTAATGGTTGTAAGGGTACGCTCTGACAAATGCTTTGATACCAATCTTGGAACATAATTGTCACTTGGGAGCCACTGTCTAATATAGCTCTTGTGACACTCCGTTCACCTTTTACAGTGGTCTCCATTGGAGGGACCCACTATTCTGGACCAGTCTGGAGAGCGGTAGTGGGGGCCTGGGCAACTGACCTTGCCACAAAAGGACGTGAATTAGCATTTTTGGTGCCCTCACTGGGATCATGTCGCGGCACCTCTTAACCACTGATTTCTTCTCCAAGCTCTCCTTGTAGCCTATATGCAACTTTGTCAGTGTCTTTTGGGGACTGGCATTCCCTTTTCATGTGCCCATCTTTCCCACAATTATAGCAAAACATACTTCCTGGAGTTTGAGCTGGCGAGCGCCACACTGGGAGCCAGGGCGGGGTATTACTAACTGGAAACCTTGGTGCCATCTCTGTCTGCGGCGTGATAAGCATTTGGAGACATCTCGTCAGTTTCTCCACTTCCATGGTCAAGGAATCGAGTTGGAGCTGTTATCAGCAGGAGATACATGGGTGAGTACCCCACCCCATAGCAGATGCAGTCGATATAGGTCAGGGCCTGCACTTGCAGGCGTGGCTTTCACAAAGGGACTGTTTTGAATTCCCGATCTCTCTCAACAGTTCGCCTATGTGACATATCTTTTCCTTGTCAGAGCACTCATTGACTGCCAGCCTCTGCCCTGAACTTCACTTGATGGGTCACCCTCAGTCACTGGTCGTAGCCGCAGCTATTGGTGCAGGTCCCTCCCGAGGTCGCCTTTTCTCAGCTCCTCAATTTCTCTCATTAACTCATCATAGGAGGGTGGGGATTCCAGTCGATCTGCCAGGTGTAACTGAAGCAACAGCAGTTCTGAGAAGGGGCAGACTTAAGGATCCTGTCCAGCCTGGTTCGGTCCAGTTCAATCGTTGGCAACTACCTTTTCTGAGGCATTCTTGCAACAATTTTTCCAGCCGAGATACATACACAGACAACAACTCCCTTGGTACTGTTGTGCATCTCTTACTCACCATAGGTCCTCATCAGAATCTGGGCTCCCATACACATTCTCCAAGGCCTCAAGATAGGCCTGTGCAGTCCTCTCAGGGTTACTGGCCCGTTTAGCACGGATGGTAGCCAGGGCAGGACCTCGGAGGCTCTCACCTAACCCTCTTTGCTTTTCACCTTCCAGCATTGCCATTCTAGCACTTGGGGGCAACATAGTCTATCCAGGTCTCCCAGTCATCCTCCCTTGGGGGTGGGGAGGTGCCAGAGAAGATCCTCAACCTTCGTAAGAGTCGTGACTAATGGCAGGTGCAGAAATAGGAGTCTGCATTGGTTCAGCCACCATTACGGGCACTGGAGCAGGAGAGGGTGTTGGGGGAGGAACACCCCCAGGTGGCAAGAATAGTTTCTTCAAGTCCTCCACAGTTTTCCCCTCTCCCAGCAACCATTCAGCAAATTTCTCCTCAAAAGTTTCAGATAGTGGTGGGGGCTGATTCCCCCCCGGGTCTTTACTGTCCTTAGTTATCACTCTCCAAGCAGTGAGGGCTCCCTCTGGGGTAATGGTCTGTGGCACTTTGGAGCTATCTATGGGATCCTTAAACTCTACTAGGGGCAGGAAAGTGTGGGTGAGCAGATTAGCATGCCGACCCACCACCACAGGGTTTTGTAAACCTTCCACCTTGGAAAGTACTCCCTGCACAGTGTCCGTATTGATACCCAGGGGGATGTCCAGGATAAGCATAGCATTTTGGGGGCCGATCTCCTCCCCAGTACACCACTCCACCAGCCGGTGCACAGCCACTTCTGTCGGGGTACCCATTTTTTTCTTAACAGTGGTTCGTAAATATGGCCACTAGAGGACACACAATCCCAGCGGTGAGCCTCCAAGATGTAACCCCTAGATGGCGCTATCCCAGGGGCTACTACCCCTGCCTGATTTGCCACTAACAGGTTGAGGGGCCTGGATCCAATGGCGGGTGCCTCCACCCAGAGGTCAGGGTTTGCAATAGTTAAACTAACTTGGTCACAGCCCTCTGGGACACTGCAACCCCCCTTTCTTCCCACTAGTGGCCCACACAATATATCAGAATTACCTTCACAGTATACACTTACCCCCAGGTCTGGTTCCGGCACTGGGACCTCCTGTGAAATGAGATACAGTGCAACAATCACAGTACAGTACTTTAACATAGACAAATACCTCAGGCAGTATAACTTTGCTGAAACAAGCAGCTCTGATTTATTTAGGGGATATAACAAGGACAGGGAAATCAGGTTAATTAGCTTATCACTCTAATAATCTACCTATGGCTCTGTGCACAGGCCTATCCCTATCAGTTACTGTCCCTGGTACCCAAGCCTAGTGGCTAGTCCAAACCGTGGCAGCTGGTAGGGGCCCTTTCCACAGAGAAAAGGAGAATTAAACAGTCAACAGTACAGTAATTCCATTTGGATTTAATGTGGCAATTCAACAGGAGCAACCCTGAATTAGTACTCACGACCTCCAAATAAGATAGGGTCCTTCAATGTCAGCAGGGCTCACTTGAGGTACACAAACCTCTTCACACATCCATATAAAAGAAAGTACTATACCAGGCAGGCTGCATCTGTATCCCGATCGCAATTACTGCACAATACCGGGAGAACACACAGCAGATTCAGTTCCTGACAGACCGAGTCAATCTTTCAGCAATTCTTCCAGTCTTCTACAGGGTGAGCCTGGTTTCTACTCTTCAGAGATCCTTTGATTCTTTTCACAGGACGGATTTAGTCCTAACAAGCTGTTACACAAGCTGCAGACCGGAACTCTGGGCCTTACACACGTTTTTTGACTAAAACTGCACACTGAAAAAGCACAGGGCTCCTTCCTTCTTCACTGCCAAAGCTCAACTGAACTCCAACTGACGAAACCGGGCACTTCCTTTGAGTTCCTCCCAGTTCTTGACTGGATTGGCTGTCACACAATAGACTGCTGCTGTTGGTCTCAAAAGGCACTGAAGTCTAAACTACATCTCCCAGAGTCACTGCCCATACAATCCTCTTGTGGCTGGCTCCAGATTATGAGTCCAAGTTCTGATTCTGTCCAAGGCATCATTTTAGAGCTAGCTTACCCCACACTGATTGGTCCAGTTCAGCAGTTCAAAACTAGAATGGGAACTAGCAGACACAGTTCTGACTGCAAAGAAAGCAGGTTAGACAAACTGTAATTTCATTATTACTCTAAATAATTTCTGGTAAACAGTTACATCTTTCAGATAGGTTCCTTTGCACTCCTAGTGACTGCAAAATTAAGTGAATTGGCAGCAGCTCGAGTGGTACTCAGAGAAGCACACAGTCCCCCCATACAAACTAATTATGTCTGCAAGCAGACAGCTCTTAAAGAGACAGTACCAGAGGCTCTAAAAACACTCACTGATAAATGGCTTAAATGCCAAACACCATTCAGGCTTGGAGCATTCAAGCAAGCTCCTGGAAGTCTTTTGGGAACCCCCATTTGCAGGGGGGTTACATGTATCTTTAGTTTCTATCTGGATGATCCTGCATCCCCCACTCACCGTGCTGTCCACAGTGTCCCCCGCAGCCAGCCCTCTGATGATGCAGGTAACAGGATAAGCTGCGGGGATATCTATGTGCCAGAATGTCTGTTCAAAGCCTGTGATGCAGAACAGCATCTTTTCATGCTTATTCCACTGGTGCCAATTGCGCTACACTCACTTCACTTGGTGCCAAGGTTGTACCTTGCCATCTCGCACATTGTTTCCTGTTTAAAAAGTAGTTTGTGAACCATTGGTGGGAAAGATTATCTAGCCTGAAGTTTCAAACTTTTGCTAGCAGAAGGTCATGGTTAACCGGATCGAATGCTTTTGTCAGGTCTGCTAAGACTGCCCCATCGACGTGCCTACATCCCTAGCTTTGAGGATGTTTGTGGAGACCTGTGTAAGGGCAATGCCAGTGCCACGTGTTTTTCCAAAGCCATGCTAAGCAGGTGTTAGGAGTATTACGATTCTGCTTGCCACAAGGTTGCCATGGAGGCATTCCTAGGGACAAAATGGTGATTCCCACTATCCTTCTTCCTAGGTGTTGAGGGAAAATGTTGGACCCCTTTTGGTAAGTGAAACAATTGCTGGATTTTTCTACTGTATTTAATGTGCACCCAGTTTGTGTATTATATACTTTCTGGGTTATTTTTTTGTGTGTTACTCTCCTGAGGGCTCCTTAGCTGTCCCACCACTTATTTTATGTATATTTTATCTTGTTTTGCTTTTGCCCTGATGGACTCTGGAGCCTGTTCCTCCAAGCTGGTAATTCATTTTGTGTGGTCCCTTTTGTGTAACATGGACGAGCAGTGGTTCCATGCAGCAGTCGCTTGTATTTATTTAATTCGCCTCCCCGCCCACACCCCCAAAAATTAATATAATCACCTCCATGTCTTGCATATTTTACACACTATACAAGTGGAGGTTCTGGGAATGATGCACCGATTAAACGAATGTCACAGTGTGCAAGCGGAGGTTGTGGGAATGGAACCCAAGACAGATGGATGTACCATGCTCACTGACAGCTCATTGCTCTAACCTCTAGGCTATTAGGGCAGGTCCATTGAAGCACACTCCAGCCATCATTCTTATAGTTTCCCACAGTGTGTAAATAGGACTATCCCATCATGCACTGCACTGATGGTGTTACTGCCTGCCGCGGTGGTCTTGGCTGCCATACTGCTTCCTGTTCTGCCCCAAACATTGCGGTCGAGCCTTAATCCCCCATACTGTACCCCATCCTGCTTATCTTTCCCACCTTGCACTCCCTTCCCTCTCCCTGTTCGCTACCAATCTCACTCTCCCCTCCCCAAGTTAAACATAGTTCCGTTTTGACTCACCCCTACCTCATGCTCAGTCTCCTGCCTAACAAAGTCAATATCTGACTGCTTCCGAGCTATGTGTTAGTAATGTATTTGTCTATCACTATATCACCCTCATCCTGTTTGCACAAATCCTGGATTGCTCCTTGTTTTATACTGTATCTTACATGCCTATATTGTGTTGTGTAGAGCTGTATGTACCTGTCTGTTATTATATTCACCCTTAATCTGGTTGCACTAAATTTCTGTATTATTGATTGTATGTTACTGTATGCTTGTAACCTGTACCTGTTTATGCTGAGAAACCTTTGTAAACGAGGTTCTAGCTCAAAGGTGTTTCTCCAATAAATAAATAAATAAATAAATACAATTTTTGTTTGTTGGTTGTAGGGCCCCTTCGTAGCATGGCTAAGTGTGTGGCTGAGAGGGAGGGCAGAGTGAAGTACACAGTGGAGCCGCGGCTTCCCAGGAGAAGCCGTGAAGCAGGATTTGGGGGGTTAACTCTGTGATAGCAGTAGCAGTGAGGCAATGGAACAGAGCAGGCCTGGAGCTGTGCAGAGAGCTGCAGTGGCACAGGAGTGGGGCAGTGTCATGGGTCTGAGTGGAGAAGTGGCAGGACTTGATCCAGAGCTGCTGGTGCAGCACAAACAGGAAGCAGGGTCATAGTAGTGCAGTTTGGGGAACCGTTTAAAGCTGGCAGAGATTTCAATGCCAATCTGCCATTGCAAAGTAAATGCTGGGGGGGGGGAGCAGTTTCTCGGAGAGCTCATGTGGTGCCTGAGCCTTGGGGAATTCATTTTTGGTAATGTAGCTTGGCAGAAGACAACAGGAGAAAGGACTGCTGTGTGACTGAACTTCTCTACTGGGACTATATTGCCCCTCCACCCAAAGCTAGTTCCATTTTTATAGGCACAGGATTTGAATGACAACAGGAACTTCCTGTTTAGGGGCAGGAAGTGAGTGAGCACAGAACCACCAAGGACCCATCATCCTAGAAAGGCAAGAGTAGCTCTCCGGCCCCCTCTACCTGCTGGAGGTCTGCCTCTGAACAAGTAAGTGGTCTACTGAGTAATATAGGATATTCTTGTCTCAGAACAGGACAATCAGGAGCTTAAAGGGCACACAGGCAGAAAGTAAGGAGAGAGAAAAAAAAAAGAGGATAGAGTAAGGATTGCAAACAGTTAAGGGGCCAGAAATAAGACATGATTGGAGTGGTGCAGTGCAGTGGCTGTGGAGCAGCAGTCTTCGGGAGATGTTCTGGAGGATGCAGTGTTGTCCCATCTGCAGGCACCTCTCTGGGCTGGGAGGAGGTTGCTCATCTCCAGGCTGAGTTGGCCAGGATTTGTGGGACCTCCTCTTCCATCCAGGGACCACCAGTGCCACTGCCGCTGCCTCAGAGGTTGCCAAGAAAGAGGAGCGGTTGGACCACAGTGGGCTCAGGGAGGGTGAGGGTGGTGGAACAGAGGCGCATCCCTCCAGTTGTACCTCTCCACAATTCCTATGCCATTCTGGCAAAGTGTGGTTCCTCTATGGAGGCACCCACAGTGGAGACCAAGGAGGATGCTGGGAACCTCCACAAAGGAGACCCACAGGAGGGTGGCAGGGACCTGCAGGGAAGGAAACAACTCCTGGTGGGGGACACCATTGTTAGGAAGGTAGAACTGGGCAAGGAAGGGGAGAGGGAGGTAAGGTGCCTGCCTGGCGCCATGGCTTGGAGGGACAGGGAGCGAATCCTCAGGATTGCCGGAGCAGCTGCACAGGGGAGGGAGCTGGATGTCATTGTCCACCTAGGGACAAATGACCTGGCTAAGAAAGGGATTAGAGAAGTGCAGGAAGAGTTTGTGGAATTGGGGAGGGGCCTTAGTCAAGTAGCACGCACAGTAACCTTTTCGGAGGTGCTACCCATCTATGGCATAGGAGAGGCTACGGTGTTCTGTACCATGGCATTCAATCAGTGGTTGAAAAACTGGTGTGGAGCTCAGGGATTTGGCTTCATTGGGGACTGGGGGTCCACCTGGAGTGATGCAAGCCTATACTGGCATGATGGGCTGCATCTGTCCAGGAGGGGAACCAGGATCCTAGGTGATAGGTTTAAATGCTTCATTGGCAAGCTTTTAAACTAGCCAAGGGGGGAGGCACTGGAAAGGAGCAGGAAAATCCTAGCCCCCCCAAACAATCACGGTAGTAAGTGTGGCAAACACCAACATGGAGGTGTCGATAGGGAGAAGGGCAGGGTAAATGGAGAAAGTGACAAAGGCAAGAAGGACAGGGATGGGGCAAGGGGTAAGGCCATCAGGAAATGGAGGGTAATGAGTACCAATGCCATAGTCTGGGCAACAAGCTCCCTGAGCTGGTGACCTTAATGGAAGAGGGATGCCTGGATATTGTAGCAGTCACAGAAACATGGTACACAGAGAACCATGACTGGATGTTAACATACCAGAGTACATAACTTACAGGGAGAGACAGGCAGAGGAAAGAGGGGAGGAGTAGCTCTCATGTAAAGGAAGGGATAAAAGCAACTGAACAAAAGAGTAAACAGGAGGAGAGGAGGCACTGTGGGTCACCTTGAGACCGGAAAGGGCACCACAATCCGCACAGGGTTGTGTACAGGCCCCTATGTCAGGGGAAGGAATGGACAAGGATATGATGGAAGGCATTCTTAGAATGGCAGAGAAAGGGGATACTGTTGATGGGAGACCTGAATATGCCAGATGTTAACTGGAGCACATTTGCTGCAGCCACATCCAAGAGCAGGGCCATTCTTGACGTCTACAGGTAGCAGGCATTAGACAGCTAGTTTCGAACCCACTCATGAGGGAGCAATCTTAGACCCTGCATCTCAAACGGGGCAGTGAGAGGATCTCAGATCTAGGAGTGGGTTGCCATCTGGGGTCAAGTGACCATCAAACAGTGTGGTTCACGTTAAACTCAGCTACAGAGTCAAGCCATACAAAAGTGAGGGTACTGGACTTTAGGAGGGTTGACTTTGGCAAGATAGGAGAGTGCCTCAGAAAAGCACTAGCAAACAGGCTAGAAGGAGGTGTGGAGCAACAATGGGGAATTATCAAAACTGCCATCACAGAGGCAGCAAGCCTTTATGTGAAGCAAATAAACAAATCAAAATGAAAGAAAAGCAGCTATGGTTCTCAAGAGAGGTGGCTGTGAAAGTCAGGAAGAAAAGATAGCATTCCGGAGTATAAGGAAACACAGAAGGAGCAGGACAGAGAGCTGTACCAGTTAAGGCAGAAAGAAGCAGGGAGGGAAGTCAGAATAGCAAAGGCCCAAACTGAGGAAAAGATAGCCAACTCAGTTAAGAAGGGGGATAAAACCTTTTACAGGTACATCAGCGAGTGTAGAAAGACAAAGGGAGGGATAGTGAGGCTGAATAGAATGAACAGTGGGTGGGCAGAGGGGGACAGTGAAAAAGCAGGAATACTGAACGAATGTTTCTGCTCAGTATTCACAAAAGAGGAGGGGGAAGTGCCTAATCCAATTAACAGAAGCACTTTTGATACGGGGGTCGATCCTAGTCCTTTCACAGAAGAAAGGGTCCTGCAAGAACTCCTAAAACTGAAGGTGGACAAAGCAATGGGTCCTGATGGAATTCACCCCAGAATTCTAAAAGAATTAAGGAAGGAACTAGTGAAACCACTGGCTACTTTTTAATAAATCATGGGAGGATGGTGTGGTACCCGAGGACTGGAGGAAGGCGGATGTAATTCCCTTCACAAAAGTGGGACCAAGACAGAGGCAGGAAACTACAGACCTGTCAGTCTGACCTCTGTGGTAGGGAAAGTGATGGAGTCACTTCGAAGGAAAGAATAATTGAGTACCTAGAGGTCAGTGGAGCACAGGATCCAAGGCAGCATGGGTTCACAGCGGGAAGGTCATGTCAGACGAATCTAATAGATTTCTTTGACTGGATGACCAAAGTAGTAGACCAGGGAGGGGCTGTGGACATGGCCTACCTAGACTTTAGCAAGGCATTTGACACAGTCCCACACAAAAGATTATTAGTCAAATTAACCAGCCTGGGAGTGGGTCCCAGGGTGGTAGCCTGGGTAAAACATTGGCTGGACAACAGGACACAGAAGGTAATTGTAAATGGAGTCCACTCTGAAGAAATGGCGGTTACCAGTGGGGTACCACAGGGTTCAGTATTGGGTCCAGTCCTTTTTAATGTCTTCATCAGTGACATTGCAGAGGGACTGGAAGGAAAAGTATGCCTTTTTGCAGATGACACAAAGATCTGCAACAGGGTTGATACACAAGGAGGCATGGAAAGAATGAAAAGGGACTTGGCAAGGTTGGAGGAATGGTCAGACGTATGGCAGCTAGGATTCAATGCAAAAAAGTGCAAAATAATGCACCTGGGAAACAAGAACCCAGGGGAAGAATACACAATGGGTGGGGAGGTAGTAACAACAACAAAACAGGAAAGGGACCTGGGGGTAATCATATCAGATGACCTTAAGGTTAGCAAGCAATGTGAGAAGGCAGTAGGGAGGGCCGGGGTATACTGGGATGTATAGGGAGAGGCATCAGCAGCAGAAAACAGAAGTTGTTATCCCTCTGTACAGACAGTTGGTGAGACCCCATCTGGAATACTGTGTCCAGTTCTGGAGACCCCATCTCCGCAAGGACATAGACAGGATAGAGGCAGTCCAGAGGAGGGCAACTAAAATGGTGCAGGGTCTGCAAGAGAAGCAGTATGAGGAGTGACTAAAGGAGCTTAATATGTATACCCTTGAGGAAAGAAGGGAGAGGGGGGACATGATAGAAACTTTCAAGTACCTCAAGGGAATCAACAAAGTCCAAGAGGGTAGCATCTTTCAGAAAAAGAGGCTTGCAAGAACAAGGGGACACAATTTAAAGATAGAAGGAGGGCAGTTCAGGGGCAATGTGAGGAAGTATTATTTCACAGAGAGGGTAGTGGATGCATGGAACAGCCTTCCTGTGGAAGTTGTGGGGTCTAAAACTGTGGGAGAATTCAAGAATGCATGGGACAGACATAAGGCAATTCTTGTGGGGGGCAGGAAGATATAGGCTGTTGGTTAACTAGGATCTGCGGCCTATCCTGTAGGTAGGGAAATGGGCAGACTAGATGGGCCTAGCGGTCCTTATCTGCCGTCAAAGTCTATGTTTCTATGTTTCTATAATGTATTTATTTATCAGCTGGGGTAGCCGTGTCCACCATTTTTGTTTTTTATTTCTGACAGTCCATATTTTGGGAGGAGGGCTGCAGGATGCATGCATTTGTTTCTGTTTCCTGCAGCCAGGGTTGTAATACAGCTGCCCATAAGACCAGATCTTAAAACTGCTGCACTAGGGAAGGAGACTTGGAAACCAGTGCGCCAGGGCAGGAGAAGGCCTGCATTCTCCACTATGTGTGGTGTTTTGGTGTTGATCTGTCACTAGGATCCTTACCCTCACCACAGGTCTGCCATGTCCATCTCCTCTACCAGCAGATGCCATCTTGCTGGATCATCCAAATAATTTTAGTTGGATGCATAAAATAAAAGTAGAAATTGTTTTCATTTAGCACAGGAGACTTACACATACCATGAGGCTGTGCCTCAGATGGAGGTGTTCCCCAGACTGTTCCTGGAATAACAAGGCACTGTCAGGTAGTGCAACAATTGGCAGCAACAACCACTGTTCTGAGTGCAGTTAAAGAGGTGGCTGCCAAACTTTAAGCCCCATGCTTAATTGTGCACCTCACGATACTGTAATTACTGTTCAGCATTTTTAATGAGGAAGGTTTTTAGAGCAAGATGGAGACAGATTAGTTATGTAAACTCATTCTGGAACTCACGGCTTTTCAACTATTAAACATGCTGGCAAGTAATTGTAATGTGATTAAGGGAAAAAAATGACTCCAGGGAATGGAATGAAATTTAAAGAAATATGTAGTCACAAACTGAAGGACACAGTAAGCAATTACAATTTTGTAAGCTTAATACCAACACTGGGAAGTGTTTTTGTTTCTTAAAAGAGAACTGCACTGAACCTGTGGTCAGTTTTCCCTGTAAAAGCAGATTTTTAATACTGGTTCGAGTTCTGTTATGTTCCATGTCTACGGACTATTTGGTTATCCTAATGGGTGTTTCAGATTTACATACATGTAGCAAGTGACGTTTTAGAACTGTATGATGTAGTCTATGTCTCTTACTTGCTCAGCTCTTCTACTGTTGGCACAATGCGTCCATGCTCTACTATAGAACTCTGCAGTAGAGAGCGACATAAATTACACCTTACAATTCTAAAATGGCTCGCAACACCACAGTGTAAATCAGAAACATCCACTGTGTTTACAATAGGCCTGTATAGTAAACAGCAACAGAAATTGAACCAGCATTTAAAAAAACAGCTGCTACTGGAAACAAAGACTTTCGAGTATGGTGCAGTTCTCCTTTAAAGAAATGTAGGCCTTTGCTACAATTTACCCCCACAGGTTGTTGACTATAATACTAATCTCACCTTAAAGGGACGGATTGAGAAATTGACTGTACATACCCAGAATGAGGAGTACAGGGAGGTTTGTTGTGAAAAATCTTGGGTGGCAAGCAGAATGGTTAGAGGGGCAAAGGAAGGGAAGGGGAAATTGTTTAACCAGGAGAGGCACACTAAGCCAAAGCTTGTTTCCAGGTGCAGCCTGGGAGCACAAAGAAGTTAAGTGACTTGCTTAGAGTCACACAGTATACAAGTGGGGACTGTGAGATTCAAACCCAGGTCTCTATGTTTGCAGCTCAAAACCTTAAACCACTATGCTGTACTGCCTCACCCAAAGGCAACAAGGGAAGTCTACCTAGCACAAGGAATAAAATTGTGTGAAAGGTTTTTTTTCAAATATATTATGGAAAAGAGGGATATTAAGAATGAGATTGTCAGATTAAAAAAGGAGGGAGGTTGGGCAGAAGCAAATGAGGAAAAAGCAGAGGCTCTCAACAAGTCCTTCTGCTCCATCTTCGCTAGAGAGAAAGACGTACCAGTGCTGTGAGGGAGCAGAGGGGTACAGGTGAGGAATGGGGGGAGACACAATTGGTGTTATAAGGTGAACAGGGTGCATAAGGGCCTAAGGGCTCTGAAGGCAGACAAATCCCCAGGACCAGATGGCATGCACCCAAGGGTCCTAAGGGAACTGGTGGAGATGCTGGCAGGCTCCCTGGCAGACCTGTTTAACACCTCTCTGGAGTACGGGTATGTGCCATGGGACTGGAGGACTGCGCATGAGGTTCCCCGCCATAAAAGTGGCCCAAGGGATGAGCAACCGATTTAAAGGCTGGTCAGCTTGACCTGAATCACGGGGAAACAGATGGAGACTATCCTGTAGGAAAGACTGGTGAGCTTTTTCAAGGAAGTGGGCTGTAAGACAAGAGGCAGCTTGGATTTATGTCAAGGACTAATGTGATGAACTTTTTTGACTGGGTGAGTGGGACAGTGGGCAAGGGCTAAGTTGCTGATGTCCTGCACCTGGATTTCAGCAAGGCTTTGGACTCTGTCCTCATAGGAGAATGGTCAAAAGAAGCTGGAAGGCCTGGGAGGTGGGGCCAAGCTTGCTAGATGAATGAAAAACTGCCTGCAAGACAGAAGCCAAAAGGTTGGTCGGGGGAATTTTTGGAAGCTAAGTCAGTGACCAGTGGGGTCCCACAGGGCTCAGTGTTCTGTCTGGTGTTGTTTAACATCTTTATCAGAGGCATAGTGGATGATATCTAAGGTAAAATGTGCCTGTTCATGGACAACACAAAGGTCTGTGGGAAGGTGGACATGAAAGAGATGTGAATGGAACTCTGGGAAGGCATGACTTGGTTAGAGAAGTAGTCTGAAATTTGGCAACAGCACAGGACAAAATTAGGAAGATGGCAGATTAACTTTCATGCACTTCTACCAGAAAATAGGGACCAGACTTGTCCTAAAAGAAAGAAATATGCAATAAGTATAATTATTCATAAGTGTACTTACTAATATGCTATGCAGTTGTATTAAGATAAAAGTAAAGAGCAGAGGCAAGGAAAAGGGTATGGAAAAAGAAAGAAAATTAGTGCAAAGGATGGGAATTAGAATAAAAAAAGTGTGTGTGTGTGTGTTGGGTGGGGTGGCCCAGAAGCAAAAACTATATTAATCATTATCTCTGCCTTACTAAACCTATTAGTATAATTTCTTATACTTTAAAAAAGGTTTCAGATCCCATCTTTCCTTTGGGCCCTTAGGTCTAACTGTATCAGCCTTAAAAATCCAATGGCTTCCTCTCTGTGTAAGCAGATTTTGCCTGTCAGCCTCATTTTGGCATTTGGACACACTTGAGGCCCATGAATTTAAAACAACTAGGGTCAGAATTGTGCATAAGTGCAAAATGCCTGCCTACTAATTGGTCAGTCTTCTGATAAATGATTGAGCCTATATGTTCTTGTACATGCTCTGTCAGGGTCCTCACAGTTTTTCTTATATAATAGAGACCACAGTCACACCATAAAATTAATACAACAAAACTTGTATTACATGAGATAAACTCATCAGTCTTTATTTTACATTATTTGACAGTGCAATTTCATTCCTAGTCTGCATATACTTGCAGACATTGCACTTTTGTGCACTTTAAAAACCCTTTTGGTCTTACTGGCAACCAAAAACTAGTTCCTTTGTCTTTTCTCAGAAACTGTCTATGCACTAGTTTATGTTGTAGACTCACTGTTTTTCTGAAAGTAATCCTAGGGCTGGCTGATACTGCTTCTCTCAGGGCATCATCTCCCTTTAAAATATCACAATGCCTCAATATAATATTACCAGTTTGTCCGGATATGGAATTATGTTCTGTTGAAAAAGTAATACAACTGTCTCTTTTACTTGCCTGAAGTGCTGTAGTGGAGCAGACTGTCTGTGGCCACTGAAGAGGCCGCACAGGAACCCCCACACTAGCCTGAAGTGCTCCCATGGAGCAGAATGTCTGTGGCCACTAAAGAGGCTGCACAGGAACACCCACACTTGCCTGAGGTGCTCCCGTGGGGAGTAGACTGTCTGTGGTCTCTAAAAAGGCCACACAGAAACCCCCACACTCACCTGAAGTGCTCCCATGGAGCGGACTGTCTGTGGTCACTAAAGAGATAATCTAGCAGCTCTTGCTCTGTTGCACCACCCTGGATGGTACTATGCCAACTGTGACTGATAGTTTATGGCTATGCTGTGATTGCAATCCTTCCTACAGTGTTTGTGCAATTTCTCCATGTTACTTTAGGGGGATGTTTGTGCCTGTACTGTGTATGTTTTACAGTCTGGTAGTGTGCTTCAGTGTAGTAGTGTAGCCTGATTTCTTACTTGCTAAGTAGCCGAGTTCTGCATTGTTTAGTGGCATATCACCAAGTTACCTGCTGTATCTAGTGCTGATGTGCTCCAGGGGCTGGTGAGGCCTCCCCTCCTTCCGATAGTTCGTGCATGTGCAGTTGGCACTCCGGCCTTCCCACCACTGCAGTGGAATCTGATCCATTTGTCTCTCTCTCTCTCTCTCTCTCTACCCTCTAGGCCGCACAGGAATCTCCATGCCTGCCTGAAGTGCTCCCGTGGAGCGGACTGTCTGTGGCCACTAAAGAGGTAATCTAGCAGCTCCTGCTCTGTTGCACCACCCTGGATGGTGTACACCCGTCGATGACCAGATCACGTGACACACACTGATTTGTTAATCAGCCCACTTTCCCATCTGCAGGTTATACTGCCTGACCACTAGGAGTCAGTGTTGTTACTCTCTTTCCCTCAACTTTTTCCTTGCCTCTTAGCCCTTTTGTCTCCCTTTCCCTTTTGTTTTTGGTATCCCTGTGCATTCCCCTGGTACTTCTTTAACTGGAATCAAACCCTGTACTTTTTGCACCTATTCCTCTGCACCATAGTGTCTGCCCTTTTCTACTACCTTCCTCTCTACCCTATAATGTTTGCTCACTCATCCTCCCCTATGGGCTGTCTGCCTTATCTTCTTTTCCTAGTGTGCAGCCTCCTAATCACCATTATGCTACTTCCAGTTCCTCAGCCAAGTCTGCCCTTAAATGAACCAACTGTTGACCACATACTTGTTATTCTCAGGACTCTTAACCAACAACCTAAGGCGACTATCCTGACTTCTCCTACTGTCTCTCACACACTTTTTTTACACCCCTTCTCCTCATAGCATAATCAATTCTCTCCCTCCCTATCCCACTGCCACCTCTGTGCACCCCTCCTTGTCCTTTTGTTCACCCTGCTCCACTAAACTCCTCAAACTATCCTTATTTCATCATGTCCTCATCCTTTTCCTTCTATCAGATAACATTCACCTGAACCCTGGTCCTCCAGCACCCTACCCCGCAGGAATGAGTACTAATGGCCTGCGTATAGCTTCTATGAATATCAGGAGCTTGATGAACAAACTTACCCCACTCCAAGCCTGGATAGCTCAATACTCCCCTGACATCCTAGTCCTGACTGAAACCTGGCTGTCACATGGCACCCCAGACTCATCAGTGTCCTTAGACAGATATTTAATTTTCAGAGCTGATAGGCTCAGATAAAAAGGTGGGAAAAGCATCATTTACACTAGGAAACCCCTGCAAGCCCTCTCTCTTTCCCTCCCATCCCTTACTCATGGTGTCCAGGCTCTTGCTGTTAAAATAATACTAGGCAATCAGAATAAAAATATAAACATCGTGGTCTCTTATATCCCCCCTCGGGACCAGAAGCCTTTGAAGAAATCTTGTCTACCTTATCATCCCTCCCCAACAATGTAGAAACCATCATGACTGGCGATTTCAATATTGACTAGCTGGGTCCATCAGCCAAGCCTTTCATGGACTCGGTTGCTGCCTTGGACCTTGTCCACATAGTCCAATCACCCACTCGGCTAAACTACAATACTGGATCGTCCACTCTATTAGACCTTGTTTTCACCAACCATCCAGAACATATCTCCCAGGTCTCTGTCCTCTCTGACTTCCTTAGTGACCACTCCCCCATCACTTGTCAATGGTCAATTAAGTCCCCCACCTCTCCCCCCACCCCCACCTACCTCAGACACTTAAAAAAGGGCTCTCTCCCTAAACTTAAAGCCTTCCTTCAGCCCTGTGACTGGTCTCCCATTTTCCATGCTAGCAACATGGATACTGCCCTCACTCACTTTATCAACACTTTCAACCGCGCCTGTGACATTTTTGCCCCTCTAAAAAGGCAATACATCAAAACGAGAAGCAATCCCTGGGTATCCCCTGAACTACTTGAAATGATGCACCACAGAGATAACCTCTGGCTAAGGGCACTAGATTCTAGACACCCCTGGGATAGACAGCTCTACAGAGAAGCCAAAAACAAGTGCACCTGGGCAATCTGCCAAGCCAAAGCAGACCACTACCAACAAGCTCTCTCGGCTTCCTGGGGCTCTGGTCATGATTTCTGGCATAACATTAAAGAAATCACTGGGAAAGCTGTCCATCTACCACCATCCCAGCTCTTGATCAATGGTACAGTAGTCCAGGATCCACTAACCATTGTGGATACCCTTAACAGGGCATTCTCGGATCTTAGCAAATTACTGCCCTTGAACTTTTTTGATGCCTCTTCATCCACAAATCCCCCTCGAGCCCCAACAAAATCACTCCCCCCTTTCATTTCAAAACTATCTCCCCCAGCTCTGCTTGAAGCTATATCTCTAACTTCATCACCAAATCTAGGTACTCCATCCTGCCCTTCCAAGGCTCTGGAGAAGGTAATCTCCGACTAGCTCACTGACTATCTCACCTACCAAAACCTACTTTCCTGTGTCCAACATGGCTTCCACACTGGGCACACCACAAGTACTGCACTACTTGAATACATGTCTTTCATTCATCAAGCCCTAGACAGTGGTCAACTAGTAGGATCTGTCTCTATAGACCTTAGCAAAGTGTACGGTACTGTCAATCATGCTCTACTGCTCCAATCCCGCCCTTCTCTAGGTCTTACCCCTGCAGTAGTGTCCTGGTTTGCAAGCTATCTCACAGACTGCACCCAACAGATCAGAATCAGGTCCACCCTCTCTTCCCACAGTCCCGTTCTCTCTGGGGTCCCCCAAGGATCCATACATGGTCCCCTCCTTTTTAGCCTGTTTCTAAATCCCCTTCCCCTATGTCCCAGGCTGTGGGTGAATGGATGGACTAATAGGCAGTGAGGCAGTAAAATGACTGACTAAATCAAGCTTTATTCCAACAGCAGAACAAAATAAACATTTGCGGACTTGTGCTTCAAAAGAAAAAGAAATTATAAATAATAAACTCAACCGAAGGTCCGAGGCATAGCAAAACACAGCTAGAAGGCACTAGCTAAGTCTAGGTGTTGAGCTTCCAACACTTCCAAGTGATCTGATCTCAGTTCCGGCTACACAAAACCATATACAGGTAAAAGAACCATGTGATGGGTTACCTCCACCCATACTAAGCTAACATTTACAAAATCAGGCTTATTTAATTTTGAAAATAAATACTTACACAATAAGATGAATTATTTGTTCATATAGTAACACGCATAGCATTATTTCATTTAATAAACATGATTTCTGCAGTTTTCTGCATGCAACAATCTCCGTAGCACCGCCTCCCAGCAGTGGTATCACATAAAAAGAGATGGGCAGCGGCCTGCGGGCACTATAGATACCTACTGCTGCGGGAGTGTAAGGAGAGCATCTGCTGCAACCAGAAATAACCGACTTCTCAACTCAGTAAAATATTCTAAGTATGGCAACCTTTATTCTCCCTACTAGTGCAACTGCAGTCTCTTTATGCACGCACACAAAAAAGAACCAGATTTATTTTTCATTAAAACAGCCTAGAACCATACCTCTCAACCTCCTGCCTCATAAATCAAGGACAAAGGATCAAAATCAGGGACACATCTTCAAAATTAGAGATATCCACCCAGAAATGTGGCAGAATGTGGGGCTTGGGGCAAAATGCATTTTCTAAAGAAGAAGAAGGCTGTAACTTTAATGCTTGACATTGTTTTGTGCTTAGAGTCCCCATTGTTTAACCATAAAAACACAAATTTTAGGAGGGACAGAGTAAAATTTTGAGGCAAAATCAGGGACATCCCTGAAAATCAGGGACACTTGGGAGGTATGCCTAGAACTGATACTTTAAGTAGAAGTGTCTAACAGCTGGAGTCTGCAGACCTGTGCGATAGTTCGCACAGTCGTGACAGCAGCCAGTAAAGGAAAGAATTGAATGCAGCTCAAGAGACACATTTCCCACATGATACACATGTTCTGTTCACCTTTTCCTCCTTACTATATAGCCCAACACTACCTTCTGTTTGGCATAGCACAATATTTTAATCTACTGCAACTTCCAACGTCGCCTTCAGGAGATAGAGGCTAATTCACAATTTTCTTTCTTTATTTTACATCTACGGTGCTACCTGGCATTGAGGAGTTAGAGGAGCCACACTGCCAAGAGTGAAAGTTCAAAAAGTAATCTGTGCTTCCTCCAGGCTGCAGCTCTCTGGAACCCGAGTGTTCCAAAGGAAAATAGTGTTACCTACGCTAAGACTGCTTAAAGTTTTAAACAATAAAAACAAAACAATACAAAAAAAACTCTAGGGTTATTATATAAACGGAGCTCTCTGTCCTACAAACAAACAGGGATTTTAAAGCATCTATAAGCCGAAAGACTAGGTCCTCTACAGTATTTCAGAACCCCATAACTAGGATTGTCGCCCAGGGGTCTGACTTGCCATAACTTCAGATTCTACCACATATCGTTACTTTATCAAAATAACAGTTTGTAAAAAGAAAAACAAAAAAACAAGGGCCCCTTTTTTGAGAGAGTTACATTTGCCTAAGGGCAGTCCAGGGATCTCAAAAGTGGCTATGTGAATGGGACAAACTGTGCTATAAAACAATGAATAACAAAATGGGTGGCCAGCCCAATGAACAGGATGAACAACATTTAAGACATTACAAGAACAAATAAGACAAGACATTATACAGCATGGCAGATGCTCAGCGCACTGCACCTTTTTGCTTAAAAAGAAAAAACAAAATAAAAAAGAGGAGGTTACCCTTTCACACTCTCCTCCCCACCTAAAACAAAAGCAGTAAATTCTTTTGTCACAGCTTATTTCAATACACCAGTTATCAGATCCCTCCCTGGGAGAGAAGGAGCAATAGCCCACCCTCTCCTAAGGCTCCACCTCGGGGTCCCTATAGTCAAACTTTATTAAGAGAGAGAGAGCTCCCTCTCCGATTTATAACATCTCTTACCCTGAGGTCTGATAACAGGTGTTTTTCTTCACCTGCCCCATATCTGGACATAAAATCCGCATTACAGTGTGCAGAACCTTTCCTATGTTTAATAGTAAATCGATAGAGCTGTAATGAAAGATACCACCTCATTATGTGAGGATTTTGCTACCCTCCATAAATAGAACCGGAGAGCTTCTATGGCCCACTTGACGGCCAAGCACTCCTTTTCAATAGTAGTATAGGCTTCCTTCTCATGAAGCTTCCGACTTATATAAATAATCGGGTGTTCTTCTCCCTCGATTATTTGTGTGAGGACAGACCCTATACCATAGCTGGAGGCATCTGTTTGGACAGTGAAGGGCTGTGAAAAGTTAGGGATACGTAATACGGGTGAGGAGCATAGACCGGCTTTGAGGCTCCAGAAGGCTGCTTCACACTCAGGGGACCAAACAACCTTATCAGGCTTATTCTTTTTTGTTAGATTCCTCAAAGGTCCAGGAGTAGCAAAATTCAGTATAAATCGACAACAGTAGCTGGCTAGGCCTAAGAAGGACCAAAAATCTTTCTTTGTTTTGGGTCTTGGGCTATTGGCTACTGTGTCCACCTTCCCTGTGTCAGGTTTCAGCAGATCTTTGCCAATCTGAAATCCTACATATTTAGTTTCTTCCATTGCCAGAGAGCATTTGGAAAGATTAATCATAAGGCCGGCATTAGCAATGGCAGTTAGTACCTGTGTAACATTACATGTATGGTCCTCCCATGTGTAACTAAAAACGACCACGTCATCCAGGTAAGCTGCACTATATTTGGCATGAGGGGTCAATATTTGGTCCATAACCCTCTGAAAAGTGGCAGGGACACTGTGAAGACCAAATGGCATCACTGTAAATTGAAAAAGGTCCAGGGGTTTACTGAATGCCATCTTCTCTCAGGCATCAGGAACCAGGGGGATTTGCCAGTACCCCTTTGTAAGATCTAGGGTACTGATATATCGGGCATTCCCTAAGTGATCCAAGATGTTGTCGATCTGAGGCATTGGGTAGCTGTCAAATTTTGAGATGGTATTTAGATGTCTGAAATCATGACAAATGCGTACACCCCCTTCCTTCTTTCCCACTACCACCATTGGAAAGCTCCATTCACCGTGTGAGGGCTCAATTATCCCCAGTGCCTGCATCTTATGTATTTCCTGAATAAAATCTTCACGGACCCTCTCAGGAAGCAGATAGAGCTTTTGTCTAATAGGCTAATCCTGGGTGACCTTTATATGGTGTTGTGCCCCAGGTGCCATCCCCGTGGTTCCTGTAAATGTATCCTTAAAAGTATCTAATATAGCTTATAACTCAGCCTTTTGGTTGGGTAATAGCTCAGAACTGATCTTTACATCTGCTAATCCACCCACATGTTCTAGGCATTGATAGGCTATATGCAATTCACTTTCAGGTAGTTCAGGATGTATATAACTACAGAGTGAGGAATCTCTCTCTACCCAGGGTTTTAACAGATTGGCATGATAAACACGCTTCTTTTGGGTTTTCTCAGGTAAGAACACCTCATGGGTCATGTACAGTTTATTGCCAGTGAATGGTAACAGTAACAGCATCTTATCCCCTTCTGTAAACTACTTAAACCTGGCGCTTTTATCATACTGCACCATCTGAGTGTCTTGTCGGAAGCACCAAGTTAGGGCGACAGTAAAACTGCTGACCTCCCGCATAGCGACAGCACAATACCAACGCGGGTATTACCACAATCCCCAAAGTGTTTTCTGTGGGTGCTGTATTCTCCATTACTCTACGCAGGGGGCTCTGCCCCCGCTCCCTTGGTTTATAAGATTCTTAACTCCAGGTCGGAGTTGGTCCGGGGATGGGGTAGAACACTGGGGGAAAGTGAAACATGGAAACAATCATTACAGCGACTGTCGCTGCAGTGGTGTTTTTCCGTGTTTTGCCGTTGGGGTGTCAGGCAAAAGGGGGCCACCTGTCTTGTTTATCCTGATTTATTTGATGGGCCTTCTGTAGATACTCAATTTCATCCTCAATTGATGCCAATAGTCTAATGGATTTACCCCTTTCTCTGATTTTCCTTCCTCCCATTCTTCTTTAATAACATCAAGAGGGCCTCTAGGGTATTGTCCATGTAACAGTTAAAATGGTGAGAAACATGTCGAGGCTTGTGGTACCTCTCTATATGTGAACATGAGATAGGGTAAATAAGTATCCCATTTGGGCCCTTCCTCCTGCACGAATTTTTTTCATTGTTTGGTTGACACGCTCAACCAGTCCATCTGTTTGCAGATGGTAAGGGGTTGTATACCTGTAAATAGCTTCAATTCCAAGGATCTGGTATAAGCACTTCAGCAAGATGGAACAGAAATTGCTGTCTCTGTCCGTGAGGATTTCGCAAGGGATGTCCATTCTGCTAAAAATTTTCCCTAACTCACCAGCAATTTTGGGTGCGGTAACACCTCTGAGAGGGACAGCCTCTAGATACTTAGTTGTGTAATCGCATACAACGAAGATAAAACAGTTCCCTTTTGAACTTCTAGAAAGCGGGCCAACAACGTCCAATGCTATGCTCTCAAAAGGTGTAGTAAGCAAGGGCATAGGCTGTAGGGGTATCATGTCTTTACATCCTATTTTGGCCACCTTTTGGCATTCACTGCAACTTTTACAATATTCAGAGACATCTTCGTGAATGCCAGGCCAAAAAAATCATCGGAGTAAATGACTTAAGGTACGATCCCACCCTAGATGTCCTGCCAGGGGGATATCATGAGCAATTTCTAACAGTTTCTTTCTATACTGTGTGGGTATCATCAGCTGCTCTACTCCTTCCTCTGTCTGAGGGTTCACACATACCCTAAATAACAGGTCTTTGAGAATTTTATATTCAGCCTGTGCTGACCCAGTAGACATTCCCACCTGCAAAAAGAAAGGCTTTAAGGGTAAATCACTTTTCTGCAAACCTTCAAATTCCCACAACCCCTTTTCCATCATAGCATTTACATTATCAGTACCATTTTGTACACCATAAGACTTAATGTCCTTTTTATTATTCAGAGTCCAAGATTGCTTTTCTTTTCTGTGCTCAGGATTTCTTCGCTTTACCACTGGGGCCAAAAATGTCCTGCTTGAATGGAAACAATGGTTCCAAATTCTTCTCTCTCTTCTCTTGTGCTCTGGTAGTGACTGCATAAATGTTATTTATTAGCAAGGACTCAAATTGGGGGTGATCATGTCCAATTATTACTGGTATAGGAAGATGTGGTACCATCCCAACCCTCATTGCCTGTCTCTGTCCATGTACTTGAAGCACACTATTCTGTAAAAGGTAGTGATGAATGTCACTATGGATGCACGTAACCCCCATAGATGGACCTCCTGATGTGGGCTTAATATCTAATACACTTTCATGAACTAGAGTCTGTTTATTCCCAGAGTCCAGAAGTCCTGTTACTGTTTTCTCCCCAATTAATTCTGGTACAAGATAGTGTCTTGTTTATCCTGATTTATTTGATGGGCCTTCTGTATACATTTACTCAATTTCATCCAAATTGATGCCAATAATCTACTGGATTTACACCTTTCTCTGATTTTCCTTCCTCCCATTCTTCCTTAATAACATCAAGAGGGCCTTTAGGGTTTTGTCCATATAACAGTTCAAATAACGAGAAACATGTTGAGGCTTGTGGTACCTCTCTATATGTGAACATGAGATAGGGTAAATAAGTATCCCATTTGGGCCCTTCCTCCTGCACAAATTTTTTCATTGTTTGGTTGACACGCTCAACCAGTCCATCTGTTTGCAGATGGTAAGGGGTGGTATACCTGTAAATAGCTTCAGTTCTGAGGATCTGATATAAGCGCTTCAACAAGATGGAAGAGAAATTGCTGCCTCTGTCCGTGAGGATTTCTCAAGGGATGTCCATTCTGCTAAAAATTTTCCCTAACTCATTAGCAATTTTGGGCGCGGTAACACCTCTGAGAGGGACAGCCTCTGGATACTTAGTTGCGTTATCACATACAACGAAGATAAAACAGTTCATTTTTGGACTTCTAGGAAGCATTCCAACAACGTCCATTGCTTTCCTCTCAAAAGGTGTGGTAAGCAAGGGCATAGGCTGTAGGGGTATCATGTCTTTACATCCTATTTTGGCCACCTTTTGGCATTCACTGCAACTTTTACAATATTCAGAGACATCTTTGTGAATGCCAGGCCAAAAAAATCATCAGAGTAAATGACTTAAGGTACGATCCCACCCTAGATGTCCTGCCAGAGGGATATCATGAGCAATTTCTAACAGTTTCTTTCTATACTGTGTGGGTATCATCAGCTGCTCTACTTCTTCCCCTGTCTGAGGGTTCACACATACCCTAAATAACAGGTCTTTGAGAATTTTATATTCAGCCTGTGCTGACCCAGTAGACATTCCCACCTGCAAAAAGAAAGGCTTTAAGGTTAAATCACTTTTCTGCAAACCTTCAAATTCCCACAACCCTTTTCCATCCTAGCATTTACATTATCAATACCATTTGTACACCATCAGACTTAATGTCCTTTTTATTATTCAGAGTCCAAGATTGCTTTTCTTTTCTGTGCTCGGGATTTCTTCACTTTACCACTGGGGCCAAAATTGTCCTGCTCAAATGGAAACAATGGTTCCCAATTCTTCTCTCTTTTCTCTTGTGCTCTGGTAGTGACTGCATAAATGTTATTTGTTAGCAAGGACTCAAATTGGGGGTGATCATGTCCAATTATTACTGGTATAGGAAGATATGGTACCACCCCAACCTTCATTGCCTGTCTCTGTCCATGTACTTGAAGCACACTATCCTGTAAAAGGTAGTGATGAATGTCACTATGGATGCACGTAACCCCCATAGATGGACCTCCTGATGTGGGCTTAATATCTAATACACTTTCATGAACTAGAGTCTGTTTACTCCCAGAGTACAGAAGTCCTGTTACTGTTTTCTCCCCAATTCATACTGGTACAAGGTAGTGTCCCCAGTTAGCAATGGCTAAGTGTGACTGTTCTGGTTTTCTTTTGGGGCAGAACCTGGCTATGTGGCCTTTGCCATTGCAATCTCTACATATTATATCTGGGGTATATCGATTAGATCTGATGTTATTTCTAGCCCCAGTGTTAGTGTTACTTTGTCCAGAGATATTAGACGTGGAATTGGGTCTTACTGGGGTTGAGGGGTGTGTAGGTTGTTGAGATCCCCTCTGGCAGTGAATTCTGGCAGTAAGGTAGTCTTTGGCCAATTGTACTGCCGCATCATAGGCTTCTGGGCAATGTTCTTTGACCCAGATTTGAACATCCTGGGGAAGCACTCTAATAAATTGTTCCAGAATAATCGATTCTAATATCTGTTCTATAGTTCTAGTGGTGGCTTGCAGCAACTTGACAGCAAGGTCCTTCAACTGAGTGTATGCGTCCTGATGGGAGTCTGCTGCATGAAATATGTATGGCTGGAACCATTGCCTGCATGTTTCTGTGCTTATATCATATTGTTTTAGGATGGCTGACTTCACCTGGTCATAGTTATTTGCCTGAGCTACATCCACATGGCTGTAGGTGAGTTGTGCCTTTCCTGTTAGATAAGGGGCTAGTATGACCACCCACTGGTCCCTTGGCCATGCACAGGCTGCTGTAGCCCATTCAAATGTCATTAAATATGCTTCTATATCATCTGTCTCTGATAGCTTGACCATTTTGATATATTTTTGACCACCAGAAGGGGCTTGAGGTCTCGCAGTACCCAAAGCCTGAATGGCCCGTAAAGTGTCTGTCCATCTGGTCTCACTTTCCCTCTTATCAATTTCCCACTGTTTTTCCAGTTCGATCTGTTGGACACATAGCCACTGCAGGAGTTCATTGGAGTCGACAGGTGGACTTTCCTTAGGCTCTCCCCCACTAGCCTGAGCCAACTCTTCCTTCTTATTATTCTCCATTTTAATACCCAGTACCTTCTTTCTTCCTTCCTTCCTTCCAATGTACGACAGGATCCAGACCAGCACTCAAGGGAAGGTGAAACTTCTCGGTCATGGACCTAGTGGCAACAATATGAATCAGTGTCTTTGCCGCCTTGTTCTGCTGCATCAGTAGTCCACCAGAGCCTAGGACAGACCCTCCAGTCACATCCCACCACTGCCACCATGTGTCACAGGCTGTGGGTGAAAGTATGGACTAATAGGCAGTGAGGCAGTAAAATGATTCAATAAATCAAGTTTTATTCCAACAGCAGAACAAAATAAACATAAGCGGACTTGTACGTCAAAAGAAAAAGAAATTATAAATAATAAACTCAACCAAAGGTCTGAGGCGTAACAAAACACAGCTAGAAGGCACTAACTAAGTCTAGGTGTTGACCTTCCAACACCTCCAAGTGATCTGATCTCAGCTCTAGCTACACAAAACCATATACAGGTAAAAGAACCAAGTGACGGGTTAGCTCCACCCATATTATGCTAAAATTTACAAAATCAGGCTTATTTAATTTTGAAAATAAATATTTATACAATAAGATGCTTTATTTGTTCATATAGTAACATGCATAGCATTATTTCATTTAATAAACATGATTTCTACAGTTTTCTACATGCAACAATCTCCGTAGCACTGCCCCCAGCAGTGGTATCACATAAAAAGAGATGGGCAGCGGCCTGCCAGTGCTATAGATACCTACTGTTGAGGAAGTGTAAGGAGAGCATCTGCTGCAACCAGAAATGACCAACTTCTCTACTTGGTAAAATATTCTAACTATGGCAACCTTTATTCTCCCTACTAGAGCAAGTGCAGTCTCCTTATGCACACACACACACAAAAAAGAACCAGATTTATTTTTCATTAAAACAGACTAGAACTGATATTTTAAGCAGAAGTGTCTAACAGCTGGAGTCTACAGACCTGTGCGATAGTTTGCACAGTCATGACAGCAGCCAGTAAAGGAAAGAATTGAATGCGGCTCAAGAAACGCATTTCCTGCATGATACACATCTTCTGTTCACCTTTTCCACCTTATTACATAGCCCAACACTACCTTCTGTTTGGCATAACATAATATTTTAATCTACTGCAACTTCCAACGTCACCTTCAGGAGATAGAGGCTAAGTAACAATTGTCTTTATTTTACATCTACAGTACTACCTGGCATCGAGGAGATTGAGGAGCCACACTGCCAAGAGTGAAAGCTCAAAAAGTGATCTGTGCTTTCTCCAGGCTGTGGCTCTCTGGAACCCGAGTGTTCCAAAGGAAAATAGCGTTACCTACACTAAGACTGCTTGAAGTTTTAAACAATAAAAACAGAACAAAACCAAAAAAACTCTAGGGTTATTACAGTATATAAACGGAGTTCTCTGCCCTACGAACAAACAAAGATTTTAAAGCATCTGTAAGCTGACATACTAGCTCCTCTACAGTATTTCTGAACCCCATGACCAGGATTGTCACCCAGGGGTCCTACTTGGCATAATTTCAGATTCTACATATTGTTATTTTATCAAAATAATAGTTGGTAAAAAAAAAAAAACAAGGGCCCCTTTTTTGAGAGAGTTACATTTCCTAAGGGCAGTCAGGGGATCTCAAAAGTGGCTTTGTGCATGGGACAAACTGTGCTGTAAAACAATGAATAACAAAGTGGGTGGCCAGCCAAACAAACAGGACGAACAACACTTAAGACATTACAAGAATAAATAAAACAAGACATTATACAGCTTGGCAGATGCCCAGCACACTGCGTCTTTTTGTTTAAACAGAAAAAAACAAAATAAAAAAGGGGGAGGGTTACCCTTTCACACCCTATCCTGTCCAGGTAAAATGCTCCTCTACACAGATGACACCGTTACCTTTGAATGTCATCCCAACCCCAACACACTCCAAGATATGCTCCAAGTGCGCTTCTAAACCATAGAATCCTGGTTCTTTGAACACAAATTAATTCTTAATTGTAGCAAAACCAAATCCATGACCTTTACCCACCGCCAAAGCCATCATCACAACCTACCCTAAACAAATGTAACTCTGAGAATATCCTCAATGAGCAGGTCCACTCTTTCAGGTATCTGGGGCTTACCCTTGATATCCATCTCTCCTATCATGACCACACCCAAGGCCTATTATCCATGCTCAACTGCAGGATAGGGCTGCTATACCACCACAAACACTTCCTTTCCCCTAAGGCCCTCCAACTGGCTGTATCCTCCTTTGTTCTCTCCTTAGTCGACTATGTCCTGGTGTTTTATGGCTCAGCTGAGCCAACCTCCCTATCATGGATTAAGACTTCCCTGAATAAGGTCTGCAGACTGGTCACTGAGTAAGACAGACTGATCCATACTAGTAACTTGTACAAGTTGGAGGGGATGGCTGAATCTAGACGATAGACTCCAGTACCATACCTGTATTCTGGCCAAAAAAACATCCCTCAAATCCACCCCTCCTGGGCTCGACCCCCTAGTTACGACTGCAACCCACACCCAAAACTCCAGAAGCACTGCTAGGTCCTCCCACTCTGTCCCTCGCTGTAGAACCTTGCTGTGTCAAAGGGCTTTTCTTTACCAGGCCCCTTTAAGGCTCAATGAACTCTTAGTGTCAATCACCCAGCTACCCACCCTAAAGGACTTACTATTTGAGCACTCCACTTGTGACTGCTTCTGACCCAAGCCCATGAAGCCAATCTCCTCTGTAAGACAACTTATACCTCCTGCACTGGATCTCAATGTTTGGATCACCTAAACCCATGATCAATTTGTAAGTAGTGTTCTCTTTGTATGACTAGGGTCCAATTTGGCCTGCTGTAGCTTTTTGTATAAATATTTGTTAACTGCATACACTGTTTAACTATGGCCTGTTTTTGGCCTGCTTGTACATATCTAACAACTGTTGTGTACTTATGTCTAACTTCACCCCACTTTTGTGTAATATCCTGACTATGTATTTGTACATTGTTGTCCTATGTAATCTTGACATGGAGTTTTTGCAAAAGAGTTTGACTCAAAGGTTGTATTCCGATACATCAAATAAACAAATAAATGGCACTATTCTTTTTAGACATACAGTCTAGGAGTTCCTTTTGTGTTTTATCCTGCACCTTACTAAATGCATCATTCAACACTAATTCTGTGTAATCCCTATCCCTAAACCTAGACATAAGCTCTTCTGCCTGATTTTTAAAATCAATGTCATTAGTACAAATGCACCTAATTCTTGTCAGCTGACTGTAGGGAATAGAATGCTTTAATTTAATAGGATGGGAACTGTCACTTCTCAACAAAGCATTAGTGAATGTATCCTTCCTATAACCTTTGTTACATATGTGCCCAGTTTCAGTATTACTCACAAAGGTAATATCCAAAAAGGCCGTCTCAGTCTCATGTATATTGTGAAGCACACATTAAGCATGGGGCTTAATGTTTAGCTGCTGCCCATTTAAGAACACTTAGAACCTGCATGTAGCTAATTGTTATACTGCCTGGCAGTGCCATGTATGCCTGTCAGTCAGAGACATTGTGAGTCTGGGGCTTGTCTCCATGAAGAGAACATCTACTGCACTGAATAAACCTTTATTTTTTATTTTATGCATCCGTCCAGTTATTCGCATGGTCTAGATGGGTCCTCACCAGCAGCAACCGAGGGGTCTGACAGACCACAGAGAAGATAAGGGGTTCTTCAGTGGCAGACCAAATACCAGAAATCCTCACATGGTGGAGAATGCAACCTTTCTTCTGTCCAGACCCCATCTCACTTGTCTGCATCGCTGATTACCCCAAGTTATCACCCTAGTATGCTTGAACTGTCTGAATGTTACTTGTACCACAACCTTGGCTGCAGAGAGAAACAATGAATTGTATCCTGTCATACTGCAGCCTTCCTACTGTAAACAGCCTGCTAAAAGTACAACTGTTCAATCCTGCTGCAGCTCAATGACTGAACTGTTCCTAATTAAATGTGCCAAATCGTCTCCCCATGGAACTGTGAACTATGCCCCCCCCCCAGCTTCCACCTCGTGTCAGGGCTCCTCTCAAACTGTTCTGTTTTGTCAGCTACTCACCCTGTATGCTTTCCAGCTACAGATATCATCAGCCCAATCGCAGCTCCAAAGAAATAAATACATCAGTCAATGAACTGCAAGTGCTCTGCTGCATGTCATCTTGGGACTGCTGTTGGGACTGCCAGCCAGTTACCCCAGTGCAAAACCACTCCAAACCCTCCTATCTCCAGCTGCTACAGCACTCTACTGGGCCACGCTACAATGGCTTTTCAACAAATAATTTAATAAAATAAAAATACAGACATCCAGGACTGCAGCTCTACATGCTGCTTGCCTGCTTCCCGTCTACTCTCCCACTTCATCAGCCTCCTGCCTCTCGCTCCAAGGACCGTTACAGCTCTCCTCTCACTCCAGTATTCATGAAGCCAGCACAATGGCCTCTTGGCCCTCCAACTTGCTCCCCAACCACAGCTCCTTTTACGGCTTGTGCCCTATACCCTCCTCATAATTGCGACTCAGTTTTGCTCTCGGCAGCAGCCCAGACATCAGCCATGGCTTCCCTCTTCCCTTCAGTCACACAAAGCACCCACGGCAGCAGTTCTCCCACCACAGAAACTTAACAGCCGGTGTAACTGTCTGCTTCCCGCTCCTCCCAACTGCCAGCAACACAAGCCTCTTGATCCTGCAATTACGGAGTGATCCTCTTCCCCGCTCAACCGTGCGTCAGCAAAGGGACATAAATAACTGAAAAAACAAAAACAATGCAGGAGTCCTGCGGAGCACAGCAGTAAAGTGGAGCACAGCAAATCAATCCCGGGGACACATACACACAACTGGAGGCAGTACAGATAAATACATGGAAAGACAGTACTGGGGGGAGAAAAGACAGAGGGAAAAAAATAAAACAGCAGCTGGGCACAGAACTCAATAAAAATTATAAAGTTGGGAGCAGAACATGAACTAAACATCAGGACAACATGGCAGACAACAAAATTCAGTACATTCCCTAGCAAGTTGTGCCACTTATCATATAACCTCCCACCTTTTCCAGTTGGGGAAGAAGGACAGCAACTGCAGGAATTGCCATTTTACCCATTGTGATGCAGTTGTAGCAGCCTCATAGCAAATATTCTCCATCTTGTGCACAGTAAAACAGGAAGGAAGTGACCATTAACTCCCCCTGCTGGCAGCCATTTTGCTACAGTCAGGCAAGTCGCAATACACGAACTGTATGTCAAAATTCAGTGGCCATCTTGTGAAGGGCACAAATTGACCGCACTCCATAGAAATCAATGGCAGTCCTATTAAAATGAATGGACACTGCAACGAATAGTTGATTTTTTCAATGAAACCTTTATATAAATAACAAACAACACAGAACTGAGTGGGAATTCTTTATTAAGAGATAAGTTTATGAACTTTGCTAAAAAAAATGTCCTTTTGTCTACAAAACATAATTTTTGCTCGCCACTTCATCTACGACACAACATCCCGTCTCCTGCATAACAGCAACTCCTTCTTACCCATACGACCTTTGTTTGGTGAAACACAGCTCATCTCCAACCACAGTGTCCAATGACGATGCAGATATGAGCATAGGACCTTCTAGAGTTCTGCCTTCACCCACCTCAAGGGTGTGGGGCTACAAAATCGAAACAATCCTCCATGACATCCAGTCTTCTATTTCAGCACAAGGAGCACCAGCTATGCAAGTTATTCAAGATGACCTGGTCTACATTAAAGCTATTTCACCACAGCCATGGTCCATACCAGTCTATAGCCAATACCCTTCTCAGCCTCGCCTGATGAAGATGCTGTTGACTGGCTCGAACAATTCCAAGCCTGGATCTCCTTACATGGTTGGAGTGATCCTTTGCATATTTCCAATGCCTTGCACTTGTTTCTGAGAAGGACTGCCATTACTTGGTTCAACGCACTTCCAGAACAAGTCGAAGAAGATACTGCCATACTGTATGCAACCTTCAAAGCCCATTTTCCCCAAGCACATCCACCCTGGTTATTGGAGCAATAGCTGTGGGAGCACACTCTGCAACCTTCTGAATCTCTAGAAGCAATCATAGTGGCCATTAAGTCTCGCTGCAAACATCTGCAGAAACCTGAGGAAGAGCAAATCACAACTTTTGTCCAGGGACTGCTTCCGCAACTCCGTCTTTATGTAATCCAATAGAAACCAATAACCTGGATAGACACAATCCAAGCTGCATGACTTGCACAAGAGTCCGTATTAATGTTGCAGGCCACCACTGTTGTACAAGCACCTCAGTCATCACAGTTAGCCACTCTCATAACATGTGTTCAGCAGCACCACAACTGTCAATAGTCTGCACCGCAGCTCAGCTGCTTCATCTGCTACCTGTGTCAATGCTCTTTGACCATTTCATCAGTGACCTGATCCACCTCCGCCTTCACAAGAGCATGTGACCCACCAGTGGTGTTGATTCAGAGGACACACTGTCATTCTCTACCGAAAGCTAAAGTACAACAGATATTAAGAGAAACAAAGGCACACACTGCCATACAATCAGCAAGATAACCACAACAACACCCAGGATCAGGGGAACACAACAACTGACCACCCCTCTGACTCTCGCAACTCAAACAAAATGCATCCTCCAGCTGCAATCTCAGGCACACTCTTGCTTCCAGGGGCAAAGGTACCTGTCATCCGATCAGCCCTCCTAGCAAACTATGTACCTGTAACCATCGGAGATTGGTCCACACACACCTTGGTTGACACTGGAGCAGAAATATCGGTTATCAACAGCAGTGTCCTGAACGACCAAGCTATTCGTCACATAACTAATGTCTCTCCAGCCAACCTAAAGTACATTATTACAGCTAGTACAGCTACAGTACCTATCACAGGCGTGGTCCATCTCAAGCTTCACTTTGGCTCACAGCACACTACTGTCAAGTTTTACAGAGTGCCTGATCTTCAACCTGCAATAATTCTTGGCCTGGACTTCCTCAAAGCTCACAAAGCAATCCTAGACTTTGCCTTAAACAAACTGTCACTAGATTCTCAGAGGCAACTTGCAGCTATAGACTCAGTCACTGTGCCTCCTCAGTCAGAGATGGTTTTGATTGCCATGATTTGAGGTGAACCACTTCCACAAGGTGTTGTTGGCATTATCACGGGATCCCCCACACTGCATTCATCAGGTCTCCTTCCAGGAAATACCTTATCAATGGTGCATGGCAGCACAGTCTTCCAAAAATGCTGTTACTTCACAAATGAGCCTGTGGTCATCTCAAAGGGTACCAACATTGGAAAGTTTGTCTGCTTGTCTTTAGGGACCAATTCCACCTCATGTAAGAAACTCATCCTGGTTCCACCAACTCGCATCCTGTCAGTACTATCACTACCACTCAAGCTTCAACAGAGTTACCCCTCAGTCAAAGACTGTCCTCTTCAAAACTTCCAGCATCTCCAATAGAAAGGCAACAACTTCTGAAATTCCTGGAGAATTACCCGAATGTCTTTGTAGGTCCAGATAACAAGCTCGGATGCTGTAATATCCTGCAACACACCATTGAAGTGCAGCCCAACCAGAAGCCAATCCGACAGCAAACCTACAAAGTGGGATACAAACAGAAACAAGTCCTAGAGGATGTAATCAAAGACATGCTTGACCAAGACACTGTTGAAGAGTCTACAAGTCCCTGGGGTGCACCTTACATGCTGGTGGTAAAGAAGGACAAAGGGCATCACTTTGTGGTGGACTACAGAAAACTCAATGCCTGCACGGTGCAGGATGCTCATCCCTTACCTACAACTGAAGATGCTTTAGACAGTCTTGGTGCAGCCAGTCCTGCTTACTTCACCACTCTAGACCTCCAGAGTGGGTTCTATCAAGTTTCCATTGATCCAGCTTTCCATCTATGTGGCGCTGCAACGTGGGACTTTTTCAATTCAAACGTCTGCCTATGGGTCTTTGGAATAGTCCAGCCATATTTCTTTTTTTTTAAACTGTGTGTTAGTTTTCACCACAGCATCTTGTCAAGTGTTCCATTTCAATTACATATACATTGCAATAATTATACATTTGCAGCTGATCTCATCCAGTGAGATTCCAATTGGTTTACTGTTCTATTAATATTATTATTGGGTTATAACTTCATTTCCAGGTTGTTGAAGATGTTGTTTAATTTAACTTAATACAAATCTTAAAACACTAAATTAATTTATGTTTCTATTGTCTTAAAAAATACCAGTAACTTAAGTTCCGTTAACCTAAAAACTTAAAATAAAAGACTGCTGTCTCCTGCTCCTCCCCATCCCTCCTATTTTATTTTTGTCAGACCATTATTTCTTTCACTGTCTTCCCACTCCTCCTCCCAATAATTTCATCATTAGATTCCCAGGAACAAACCCAGCTAATGGGGAGCTAAATATTCTTTTATCTTATGTTAACCACATATAACTCCCATCTAGTCCATTTGTTTAGAAACTGGGCCTGCCTGTGCTGAATCGAAAAGGAGATCCTTTCCATCTTGTGTATTAAGGTGACTAGGTTTACCCGTTCTTTTATAGTGGGGCTATCTCTTTGCCAACAACGTCTAGTGAGGGCCTTGATTGCTGCTACACACAGGATACACCAAAGGTATTTGGCTTCATGTCCCTTCAAAGTTTTAGGGTTAATTCCCAGTATTATTTGCTTTGGGCCTATGTCCATAACTTCTGTAAAGATTGCTTTCAAGTGTTTTATAAGATCCCCCCAATAGTCTAGTCCAGCCACATTTCAACGTGTTATGGAAACCGTACTACATGGGTTGTTTTGGAAATCTTGCCTAGTGTACCTGGATGATGTGATTGTCTTCAGCAGAACTTTGTCAGAGCACCTCCAACATCTTAAAGAAGTGTTTGAGCATCTCAGACAAGCCAATCTCAAACTTTGCCCAGAAAAGTGTTGTTTTGCACAGCATGAAATTCATTACCTGGGACATGTGGTTAGTTCTCAAGTCATCTTTTCAGATCCAGACACGCTCTCAGCAGTCAAAGACTATCCAGAACCTAATAATCTCAAAGACATTTGAGTTTTCTTGGGCTTGTCTGACTACTACTGAATGTTAATTTGCAACTACTGTATGCCAAGATTGCAGCTCCATTGTACGTCCTCGTCAAAAAGGGATGTGACTATACATGGACTTCTGAATGAAAAGAAGCCTTTGGAACCTTGAAACAAAACCTGATCTCTTCTACTGTATTGGCCTACCCAAGATTCAACTAACCCTTTAAACTCTACTCAGATACTAGTTTGCAGTGGGTGCTGTGCTCTGTCAAATTCAAGATGGAACAGAACGAGTTGTTTCCTATGCCAGGCACTCTCTTTCCTCAGCTAAGCAGAACTATGGCATCACAGAAAAAGAATGTCTAGCCATGGTATTTGCCATAAAAACATTTGACTGTTACCTGTGTTGCTCCTCCTCCTCCTCCTTTACAGCTATCGTTGATCACTCTGCCCTCAGATGGTTATTCAAAATGAAGGAGCCAGTAGGCAAGTTTGCCCGATGGATCACCACGCTGCAAAGCTACAACTTTGAAATACAGTACAGACCAGGTCAAGTTCACTCAAATGCCAATGGTGTAAGCTGGAGATGATATCCCTCCGTACCCTCCTCAACAGATGAAGAATCCTGCTTACAAGCTCTTCCTTTCCATGCCATGGATGTGCTTCCTGTGGGCACTCCTACAGCACCTCAAGTTGATTTGCTGCTACCAACTGCTTCTATAGAAAGACACAACTACTCAGTTACTGCAAGCAGCCAAAGAGCTTCTCATTTTCTCTACTTCTGATCTGTCCCTGGCAACTGTTAAAATGCAACAAAGAACTGACACTCAATTAACAGACATAATCTCCTACTTAGAGTCTGGAACCTTACCACAACAAAAGCAACATCGCCAAGATGTACTTTTCCTTGCTTCGCGGTACTTCCTCAGTGACGGTGAGCTCTTTCACATCTGGACCAAGGAAGGCAAGGGTCATCGCACGGATAGAACTCACGTACAGCGAGCTGTCCCAGCCCCTCTCATCCCTCAGGTTCTTCTCTCCACTCATGCCTCTCCACTTTCAGGTTACATGGGAATACACAGAACTCTGGAAAAGACAAGGCTCCACTTCTTCTGGTCTCACATGAACAGGGACATTGTCCAGTTTGTAAAATCCTGCCAGCCCTACTTCCAGAGAAAGCCTCCTGACAAACTGACAAAGACACACATTATTCCAATGCCTGTAGCCACTGAACCGTTCCAAAGAGTCAGCATTGACATTCTTGGGCCCTTACCAACATGCTGTGACTCTGGTAACAAATACATCCTCGTTTTTGTGGACTACCTAATGAAGTATTTGAAACTCATCCCCCTAAAGGACATTAAAGCTGCCACTGTGGCAAATGCCTTTCTCAACACAGTCAGTTATCGTCATGGTACCCCATCATACCTACTTTCAGACAAAAGCACTAACTACCTTTCCACTATTGTCCAAGAAACATGCAAACTTCTTGACATAAAAAAGACTCACACAACAAGTTACCATCCACAATGCAACAGACAGAGTGAACAAATGATGTCTACCATTCTCAGCACACTTTCTAAGTACTTGCATAAGACTCACAACACTTGGAATCATGTTGTACCCTTTGTGCAATTTGCCTACAATGCCAGCCCTTGTGTTGACAGCACAGAATATACACCATTCTTCTTAGTCCATGGACGTCACCCAAGAACTCCACTGGACAGGGATCTCTCACTGCTAGAGGTTCCTAAGTCAGCTTCTTCTTTCATTATCCCAATGCTGGAACAGTTTGAACTTGCCAGACATGTTGCAGTCACCATGTTGGGCCAGAGAAACTCTGCAATGCAGAAATGTCATCAGCCAAGTCACATGAGTCTTCATTCTTTGTTGGGGACATTGTGTATTTGTACTGACCTGTCCTTGTTCTGGGCACCACCAAGAAACTGTTTCACCTCTGGACTGGTCCCTTCTACATCATAGAAAAGCTTCCTCCTGTCCATGTTCATCTGCAATGCAAGTTGGATGGAAAGCTGGTACACAACAAAGTCCACATAAACCGACTAAAGCATGGGTACCTGAGTAACATCCTTCCAGGTGACCCCAGTCCACCTAACCATGAAGCTGCCCTTGAGCCTGCCATCCTCTCTGAAGCTGAGATCCCTCCAGACAACTTGCAACTAGTTCCTACAGATCTTCCCACTCCTGACACTCTCCAGCTGGATTCCTTTTTGCCAGATGATTTGCCTGGGACTTCCTCTTCTTCTCAACCTTCTTCTTCTTCTTCTTCTTCTGAGGACTCTCCTGTACACACATTGGTGTACCAGATCAAGAAGATCTTAAGAAAGAGGTTTGCCAATGGATCCTGGACTTACAGAGTCAAGTGGTGTGGATTTGACAGTGGGCAGGACTTCTGGGTTGCTTTTAATGACCTGACCCCATCCTGTCAGGAACTAGTGCAATTTACACATGCCTCCATTCACACTGACTGAAAAAGTTGATGGAGGTCTTGAACTTTTGTTACTGGACTCAGTGGCCCGGATATTCAAAAGGGTTGCGCCATGCGCAAGTCCAAAATTGCGCCATTTTGCGATATTCAGAAGGAGGCAGTTGCACCACCGAAAACATGCTGAGCAACAGCGCAATGAAAATGAAGGCATGCGCAACCGAAGGGGGTGGATCCATGCATAAAGAGCGCAATGTGATATTCAAAGACTTGCGCGATGTGCAATAGCTGCAATAGAAGCTGGAAATTATGCAAGACTAGCGGAAATGAGCCAAAATAAAAGGCTCAAGGAAGCGGCGCAAGAACGCTACAAGGCTGCCAAGTGGGGGAGAGAGACAGACAGACAGACAACAGACAGGCTAGGGCAGGCAAGGAAAGCGTGGGCCATAGGCTGTAGAGGCCAGCGGGGGGTGCCCGGTGCAGTGGAAGTAGCAGTGAGGACAGCGGGGGTAACACAGCAACAGCAGCCAGGGGGTCAGAAGCCAGGGAGATGGACAGTGCCAGCTTCCACATGGAAGCTGTAATGAGGGGTGAGAATGCATGCTGCGGGGGACGTGGCCGTGGAAGGGCCCGTCGGGTATACCCCAACAGGCAGTACCGTGCCTGCATCAGCTTTGAGCTGTACACAGATGTAGAGATCGGTGGGCGGTACCACCTGAACAGGGCAATACTGAGACGGCTCTGTGAGCTGTGCAGTGATGTGATGCAGCATCCACAACGGAGTCACGCTCTGTCGGTGGAGACCAGGTGACAGCCTGCATGTGCCTGCTCACCACGGGCACCTTCCAGAGGCCGACAGGGGACACCACAGGCATCACACAGTTGGCCACGTCATGCATCCTCACCCAATTCCTCAGCGCACTGCTGCCACATGCTGCGGAGTACATCCATTTCCCCAGCACTGCGGCAGAGTGTACAGCAAACATGCAGGAGTTCCACAGGGTAGCACGGATGCCTGGCATGCTAGGGGCCATAGACTGCACCCATGTGGCCATTCCTGCGCCACCTGGCCCCGATGGCCTCGCATATAGGAACAGAAAGGATTCTCCAGTGTCAACTGCCAGGTGGTGTGTGATGCCACGGGTGCATAATCAATGTCTGTGCCACACACCCTGGTGGAGCACATGATGCCTTCATATGGTATCAGTCCGCACTGTGCCATCGATTCGAGTGGGGACATCCCCACAGGACATCTAGTGGGTGAGTACACATGTATGGAATGCAAACTTGGGGCAAGGGGGAATGCCACAGGTGCCATGGTAGTGGCACACAGGGATATGGGCAATATGGACTGAACATGAGACTGATCTCCACTATCTCCACACAGGTGACAGCGGATACCCAGTCCGTCCCTGGCTGCTCACACCGACCGGCACCCCATGACCCCATCGCAGCAGCGCTATAATGAGGCACATGTTTCCACATGCAACATCATAGAGCAGGTGTTTGTGATGCTCAAGGCACGCTTCCGATGCCTAGACACCTCCGGCGGTGCCCTACAGTACAGCCCCCAAAAGGCCTGTGGGATATTCCTGGCCTGTTGCATCCTGCACAACATGGCCAAAGACTATGGGATAGCTGTACAGGTTGAAGAGGGGGACTGCGATGGGGACGCCACTGGCGCCGGTGTTGATGGTGATGAGCAGCCCCCCCGGGACGGCGGGACCCCTGACTGATCCGGCAGGCCCAGCTGCACCGGGACACCATCACAGAGGAGCACTATGCAGAACACAGGTAAGTCAAGGGGACATGTGCAACCAACACTGTCCATGCGCAAACCACAGGCACAGGGTAACACACCAGGGGTGCATGACGGCCAGGAGTGGAAGGGTCCAGGCATACAAACACACCATCAGAGGGGGTGAGCACTCATATGGACACACACACACCAGGCACAGAGTGTACATGGGCACATGCACAGCTCAGCAGAACCGACATTGCTAACACACAGCACCACCGACCACCCCACCACCTGTACTGTCCAAATGCGTGTGTCAGATGCTGGGCACCCTTGCACCTTGGTGTACAGTACAATGCAGGCATCATCATGCACACGCACCTGTGGACAGCAGTTGGGAGGGGTGCAGGTGGTCCGCAGCCGCGCGTGGTGAGCAGAGCACCCAGCAGTGCACTGCCCACCATGACACACATTGCACACATGGCAGCACCAGACAGGGCCCACACTGGGAGACAGCTCAGTCATATAGCACTGTCCCACGGCCACCGCGGATGTGTGGGCGGCCCCGCCGTGACCCAACAGCACTGGCAGGCTGAGCAGGGGCCACATGGGGTGGCACTGTTGCACCACCAGGGGGTCCCACTGCGCGAACGCGACCTTGCCCACACAGGGGTCTGCAGCATGCTGAACAAACCTGCACCAGGGGTGTTCAGGATGGCCACAGCAGAACCCGGCGTCGACAGGCCTGGTGTCGCACGACACCAGGAATGGGGAGTGGAGAGTGAACTGTGTGGGGTGTGTGGTACAGGGGCACCTGACTGTGTGCCCAAAGCATCCACAACAGAGACCACTGCCTGGGTCAGCCTGTCAATGGCAGCGGTCACATCCGTCCGCATATGCACCAGCTCTGCACGGTCCAGAGCACACTCCCTGCTGTGCCACTCCACAGCCACAGACAGTGCCTCCACGGACATTGCAACCCGCCTCTGCAGCTGTACTGATTCCCACAGCAGGCGGGTGTACTCATCCAATGGGTACTGTGCCCCAACGGCATCGTGTCCCCCAGGGTGTGGAAGGTCCTGATGCACAACACCCCTTGAGGGTGGGCGCTGTTCATCAGGACCAGGAATGGGCGGATCAAAGGGCGGCGGACATGTGCCACCGCTTGACACTGTACCCCCAGACCTGGTGGGTGACTGCTGCTGCCCCACCAACTGCTGTGCCCCAGGGTCCACTCGTTCCACCGCTGTGCTAGCAACAGTGCCAGACACCTGCACAGCCACCGGTGCTGCCCCACCGGTGCTGACAGGCACAGACTGGGACTGTGCCAGCATGCTGGTACACAAGTTGGAACCAGAAAGGCCCAGGGGCACGTGCTGGCCTGCTGTGTGTCCGTCATGGGACACACACCTATCACTGCCCATTGCAGTCCTTGCATCATCAATGGTGCAGGTACGTGCTACAGCCATAGTCACAGCGTGCTGGCATGCTTGCATGCCAGACTGCTGAGACACAGGCTGTGCACCCCCCGCATCCGAATCACCAACACCAGAGTTGGCGGCCCAGCGTACATGCTGCTGCAGTGCCTGCTGGCTGGTGATAGAGGTGGATGGACCCTCCTCCATGTCCAGCAGGTCATCATCACTGCCTGGACCCACCACCACCGCCTCCTGAAGACGAACAGGATCTGTAACAGAAAGAGAGTACATGTGAGTGCATGTGAACAACCTTCCCCACCCCCCCAACACCACCACCATGTCATACCGTGCAGTGATGGGCTTCCACCTGTCTGGAATCCACCTCCTGGTACACCCTCAATAGCGCTCTGCTGCATTGATGCAACCAGTGTCTCCTCAGCTGGATTCAGCTCCAACACCACTGGCGGGCCCCCGCCAGTGCCAGCACGTCCTGCCCTGAAGGCTGCCACCTTCTCCTTCAACCTCCTGCGGTCTGTCCCCATCTTCTTCTTGCATTCCTGCACGGAGCACTGGTGGCTTCCATGCAGGTTCACGGCCTGAGCTACCCCCTCCCATGCAGCCGCGGGACTGAGGGGTGCCCCTCCGTCCACTCAGTACTGGCTCCTCATCCAGGTAGGCCTGGAAGAGGGCCTCTGTCTCTGCTGGGGTAAAGTTGGGCCTCCTCCTACGCCCACCGTCCTCACCCTCACCTTGGCTCTGCTCGGTCATGGCGATCTGTATGGGAGCAAGTGGACACCTGTCACTGTGCAGTCTACAGCATTTTCCCATGACCATTGTCCAGAACATCACACAGCATGCAACTCACCTCTCACCTGCAGTAACCGAATCTGGCCAGCGCAGCCCAATGTCGCACATTTATAGCGCAATGCATGCAAATTAGGAATGGAGCAACTATAATAACATGCAAATCGTGCCACTGCGCCTTTGAATGGCTGATCAGATGATTTGCATGTGTCGGCCTAATATCGTGAATTTGTGCTTAGCGCAATACGGTTGAGTCAGCTGAGCCAATGGCGCAGATCTGTGACTGTGTGGTACACTGCATTGTGCATGCCCAGATAGCTTACGCAGGCATCTGCCGCACTGCTGACGTGTGTGCACGATCGGCAATTCAGGCTATGGGCCACCATTGTGCCAGTGGCGCTACAGCATTGGCACTATATGGCGCTGTGGCACTACCGCAACAGTCCACTGTGGCACTGGTACACAGCTGGTCGGTCGCGCAGGGATGCGTATCGCCAGATGGCGCCATGCGTGTGGGCCTTGCATCATTGCCCATGACCTTGTGTCCGACCTTTGCCCCCTGGCCCTGTTCGGCTGCTATGTGTACAGCCCTATTGCGCTGTCTGGTGACAGCGCTATGTGAAGTGACGGCGCTGTTCGAACAGCGCGATTGGAACCTGTGGTGGTCTATTGCGCAACATCTCCACGTCGGGTTACGGCGCAGCGGGGCGCCATATTGCCTGCTGTAAAGTTGGTACCATGGCTCACAGAAGAGCAGTTCAGTGGAACCCAGTCAAACTGGCCAACTTGGTGGCCCTAGTGGAGCCCCACTATGGGGCACTATGGTGAGGCACCCTCACCATTGCCAGGATGCAGGTGTGGCAGCAAGTGGCCACTGACCTGGTGGGGTCACTGGATGGTGCTGGTCAGCTGAGCAGTGCCGGCATCAGTACGGTGACCTCCGCCGGAGGATCCGGAGCCTTGATCGGCTGCGGTCACGCGCACAGGCGGGCGTGGTGCCCAGGCCAGGTGGGTGTACCATCTATGCACCTGTATTCTCTGTAGGGGTGTGAGTGTGTTTTGGTGGCTGTGCATAGGTGATGGCTCTGCCATAGTTGGCTGTGTCAGTGTGTGCAGGTGTGAGATGCATGGGTCTGGCTGTGTGGGCAGGCACTCTCACTGGGGCAGGGGGCAGTCTGCTTTGGAGTCACACTGATGTTTGTCTCAACATATGTCTCCCACAGGCCAGGATGTGAGGATGCAGGCATGGGGTGAGGAGGGCCGTGCCAGGGCCCCGGTGCCGGTGGGTGTTGCACCCCAGCAGCAGCAGCAGCAGCATCAGCGCCAGATCCAGCTGCTTGAGGAGTGTGAGTACCATTACTTCATGGATGCTATTGCATGCTGGGGGGGGCAAGACCACCAGCCATGCACAACAGAACCATGCAGGAAAGGGGAGGTCATAATTCCACTATACAAGACACTAGTGAGGCCCCACCTGGAGTACAGTGTACAGTTCTGGAGACCATACCTATGTAAGGACATAGACTGGGTAGAGAAGGTTCAGAGGAGGGCAACAAAGATGGTGCATGGATTGCATCACAAGTCCGATGAAGACAGGTTGAAGGAACTGAACATATACTTCCTGGAGGAGAGGAGGGAGTGAGGGGATATGATAAAGACATACAGGTATCTTACAGGGAGGAACAGGGTGCAGGAAAACACTATTTTAAGTGAAAAAACGTTCCAGGACTAGGGGCATGGGATGAAGTTGGAGGAGGACGATTCAGAGGAAACATGAGAAAGATTTCTTCACAGAACGGGTGATGGACAAGTGGAACACCCTGCCAGAGGAAGTGGTGGGGGCTGAAACAATCACGGGATTTCAGAATGCACGGGATAGACATAAAGGAATTCTGGAGGTCAGGGGTAAGGTGCAACAGACTTATAGGAAAACAAAGTGAACTTACAAGCTCAAATGGCCAGACTGGGTGGGCCATAGGCCCTTATCTGCTGACACTGTCTATGTATCTATGTATGTATGCACGACACAGGTGACATGCATCACTGTCCAGTATCACAGCACGTCTGTGTATGCGTCACTGGTGGTCCATGCATGCACTGGGCACATAGCTGTGTAACTGGCATCGCACCATGTTGCCACGTCACTTGACAGCCTTGTTTGTGCTGTGATGGACATGGGCAGTGTGTGTGTGCAGTGGTGCACATAGCTGGTGCTGCCTGTTTGTGATGGCCATGTGCATGTTCACTGTGGGTGGGTGCATGCCATCACAGGTGCGGGACATTGGGCTATATGGCTTGCAGGTTGGGTGGTGTTCAGGGTTGTGGTCAGTCACAGCCATTGACTGTGTTCCCATTTTCCTAGGCCTCAAGTTCTCCGGAGGATAGATCAAGACATTGGGGCCTGACACAGGTGTCCCTTGAAACCAGGCCATCCTGGGTCCATTGGCGACATGGCCTGCGGAGGAGCGTCACAGGGAGGCGGAACCAGGTGCAGGATAACCAGCCAGCTGGGCCTTAGGACACAATACCCTTCCCACTTCTCCCATCCCTACCACCTTGCCTTTCCTCTCAAGTTGTTCATCCTTACCCTTGAACACCCCTACCTTGTCCGCCTCCTTGTAAATAGTTGTTGTTTATTGTTTTGTTATTTACTATTTGAAATTTTAAAATACATTTATATTTTGATATGAATACTGTGTTGGTCTCTGATTTGCAGCTGGCTATGGGTGCTCAGTTGCAGTGGTGTACATGCCATCTGGGGTGGTATGGTCCTGGGTGTGTGTGTGTGTGTGTGTGTGTGTGTGTGTGTGTGTGTGTGCATGGGGAGGTATCTCCGGCATGGCAGTGACTTTCTGTTGGTCTTGCCGTCTGCTGCCACCCACTGCTGGGTGCACAGGGTGTGTCTGGCTTGTATGCTTCTGTGCTGCACAGGGTTGACGTGTGCTGGGGGATGCATGGTTTCCTGCAGTGCCAGTCACTGCACATGGGTGGTGTCTTGGGGTCACAGTGCAGGGTGTGCTGTGCGTACTGGGGGCTGATGTGCACTGTGGTTGTCAACCCCCTGTGTGTGGCACTCTCAGCCTGCCAGTGGTTGTGCTGGGGTGTCATGGCTCTGCTGTGCTTTGTTGGCTTGTCCCCATGGGCCAGTGGATCATCAATCCACACCCCAGTGATGCTGTGCTTAGGGGTGTGCAGGTGTCTTGTTGGTTCTGCAGTGTGTTCCTGTGCCCATGTGTGGCATGGCTGGTGGTGGGCCCCAGCCTGCCTCCCTGGATGTGCAGTTCCATTGCTCTGGGGGGGCTCTGCTCGCTGGCACCTCTGGACTGCTCAGCTGGGCTGCCCTGGTTGCGCTATAGCGCAACATTTCTGCTCAGCTTCTCCTTCCTGGTTGCGCTATGGCACAGTTGGTGCGATATTCAGACGTTGGCTGCTTGCGCAATTTGCTCTGCTCCATGTTTGAATATCGCACCTGTTGCGCATATGTGCAATTGGTTTGTGCTTGCTCCTGCTGTTGCGCACATTTTGGGCGCAGTTTGAATATCCGGGCCAGTGTATTTTGGGACTGAATCTTCTTTCTGTGGTGATAGCCTCTCTCTTTAATCGTTTTGCAGTAAATGTCTTGTTGTACCTATATTATGCAGCTATTCTGATGGTACTGCATTCCTGCGTATAATGCTTTTTCCCCCTTAGGAATATCTTGTCACATGGATAGTCCACCTATTATTACTGTTATGCAACTGTTATTGAAGTGTGAGCCTGTATTCTGCATATCCTTCTGCTACTACCCTTCCCTCTCTTCCGTTTTCCTTCCCCCCGCACTTCAGCACTTGTGACATGACCAAGCCTCAGGTATTATTGTGTTCCCCTCTCTCTGGTGCTACTCTGACTGGTCCCCAGTGTAGTCCAGATTCTACCCCCCTCTCCCGCAGTGGAGTACTGTTCAAATGTAATGACTTGAAATGCATGAAAATATTTTTTGCCTCAAAATGTACTTAAAAATGTTTATTACTTAGCAACTGTTACAGTTTTATTGCTTGTTCGAGTGGTGCTTACATTCACTACTCCGGCAATGATGTGAAGCATATATTAAGCATGGGGCTTAATGTTTATCTGCCACCCCTTTAAGAACACTTAGAACCTGCATGTAGCTAATTGTTGTACTGAAATACAAAATCACACATACCCTCATTATGCAAAGCATCATGGGCTACATATGCAAATCACGCACTAAGGTTCTTTGTCTAATTGTTGCACTGCCTTGCAGTGCCATGTATGCTGTCAGTCAGATACATTGTCAGTCTAGGGCTTGTCTCAATGAAGAGAACATCTACTGCACTGAATAAACCTGTATTCTTTATTTTATGCATCTATCCAGTTATTTGCCTCGTCCAGATGGGGTCCATACGAACAGCAACCGAAGGGTCTAGCAGACCACAGAGAATGTAAGGGGTCTTTTAGTGACAGACCAAATACCAAAAATACTGCAATATGTGGAGAAAATCTCAAGTTCGAGTCATTCACATTTAACCAGTTCACAAAACACAGAGCACTTTCCATATCTCCCTTCCAAATTCAGAGGCAATCCTCAATAAACCAGCCCCATTTTATTATTTTCATCAGAAAGAGTTCCTCACTGGGTTCTGTAAACATTGTAACTCCCACCGCCCCATGAACAAATTTGCATAAGCTGGGGCCAAAGAGGCCCCCACTGCAGTCCCACATTGTTGTTTGAAAAAGTTCCCATTAACCTCAAAGTAACTGTGGTGCAGTGCAAAGCTACGGTAAGTGCTTCTATTATAAATTCAGCTGGGGCCTGAGTTTCTTTCTGGTCCTGCTCTAAGTAGAACTTTGCAGCTGTAAGCCCATCCTGATGCCTTACGGATGTGTACAATGATTCTACAGCCATACTTATCCAAACGTAAACAGGTTCCCAATTAATTTGTTGAAATTTCTTAATGGTGTCCGCACTATCCCTAAGATAGGATGGAAGCGTAAACATACTTTGCTGCAAGGAAAGATCAATAAATTCACAGAGGTGTTCTGTTAATGAGTTGACCCCAGGGACAATTGGTCTCCCTGGGGGTTCAACTAAACTTTTATGTACCTTGGGCTTGTGTCTAGGTTTAGGGATGGGGTTACACAGAATCAGTGTTGAATCATGTCTTTAGGAAGGTGCAGGATAAGACATAAAAAGAACTTCTAGACTGTACTTATAAAAAGAATAGTGCCATTGAAAGAGACAGTCGTATTACTTTTTCAACAGTACTTCATTCCATATCTGGACAAATTGACAATATTATATGGAGGCATTGGGGTACTTTAAAGGGAGATGATGCTCTGAGAGAAGCAGTATCAGCCAGCCCTAGGATTACTTTAAGAAAAACAGTGAGGCTACAAAATAAACTAGTGCATAGTCAGTTTCTGAGGAAAGACAAAGGAACTAGTTCTTGGTTGTCAGTAAGACTGAAAGGGTTTTTAAAGGGCACAAAAGTGCAGTGTCTGCAAGTATATGTAGACTGGGAATGAGACTGTATTACCAAATAATGTAAAGATAAAGATTAATGAGTTTATCTCATGTAATACAAGTATTTTCATTCACATATCTGTAATGTGTAGAACGGTACGTGCTGCACGCCCATTGGCTCATGCTGTGAACCAATGGGCGTGCAGCCCTATCATGGTGTCAGTCAGCAAGGTGGCAGGCGGGTTGGCTACTGCCGCCCACCGGCTGACGGTGGGGAGTGGGGTGGTGGGTCTCAGTGGGCGAGTGGGGTGGTACCACTAGACCACCAGGGATATTGGAATTCATTTTTTACAGATACCTGCGATCAGGAAAACAGTGGTCCACTGGACCACCAGGGATATTGGACTTATCTCATTTGTACAAATGCCCACGATTGGGCAGATCAGGTCCACTAGACCACCAGGGATAATGGCATATATTCTTTTTGCACATGCCTGCGATCAGGCAGATAGGGTCCGCTAGACCACCAGGGATAATGACATATTTTCTTTTTACACATGCCCGCGATCGAGCGGATAGCTGGTCCACTGGACCACCAGGGATATTGGACAGTTTCATTAATTTTTTATACAAATGTCCATGATCAGGCATGAGGGGGCGCCGCCAGGTGCAGCTGGAACTCGGGTGGCCACCCACAGGTGGCAGCTGCCATGTTGCGCCCTGCAATGCGGCAGCTCACCTGTGGGTAGCCATCAATTGTTCCTTTTTTTTTTTGGCTTAACTTTGTGCTGGTACAGGTAGGGGTTGAGCATGCATGACTCTGCACATCCTGGGCTGAATATCGGGCTGTGCAGGTTATGCTTAGGCACACCCCCCACCACATGTGCCTGCATACATTACTGATGCACTCCTGCGCATCGGGATTTGTACCGCTCACTTTTCCTTTTTAAATATCGCGCCGGGGCGCAACCCTTTTGAATATCTTGGCCATTGTGTATTTCTTTCTTTAGGATGAGTCTGGTCCCTATTTTATGGTAGAAGTGCCTTAAAGTTAATTTGTCATCTTCCTAATTTTGTTCCTGTGCTGTATTAATCCTTAGCTCCAGCTTCTACATTTTGTACCTTGATTAATTTATTTATATATAAACATAATTTTGAGCCAATATTAACTGGGTTATTGAAAAATAATAGACAATTTTGGTTAAGGTGTATTCCTAGTACTTTGGAGATCCCACCATATAGTCATATGAAATTGATTTACTCCTAATAAATTATGGGCCTGTTTTAAATTTTGAAATACAGCTCTCAGCTGTTCTGTTTCTGTGTTATGTAGAGACCCTGAGAAAAGAAAATGTAATAATATAAATGAGAGTTTCTGACGTGTTTTCGGCATAATGTTTTGTGTCCTATTATGACTTCTTAGTGTGGTGTTTGGAACACATTTGAATCACGTGGTATATAGTGTCACTACTTTTATGCTTTAAAAAGGAAATGGTACTCTGCACTGGTTAATGTCCCTTTGAAGGCAAGTAGCCGAGGCGCTAGGAGCTCTCACATTGGTGAAGAATTAAAATACAAGTCGTTGTAATCAGTTGGTCTCAGAGTTTCTTTTTCACCGAGAGGGTGTTGGCCAAGTGGAATCAGTTGCCAGAGGAGATGTTCTCTGTGAAAACAGTAGAGAGCTTCTAAAGAGGATGGGACAGAGTAAAGGAGAAAGTAGCTGATGGTGAAGGGGGAGGGGAGACTCAGGGATTGGGGGATTTGGAGAGAAGGCAGGTGCTGCTATAGCATTGGGGTAACCTGCACACTCAAGCAGACTAGGAAGACCAAAAGGCCTTTATCTTCTGGCATATTCATATATTTGTATGACTGCGGCAGGCCATCTTTTAAGGTATTACCACTGGGATGCCGGAGAACAGTTCCAAGGGACAAAAAGGTCTTCTTCTGCCTCGCCCTTCTAGTGTGCCCTAGTTTTAATGCCTGCTGGTATTTGTGATCATCATTTTGTTTTCTGTGCCCTAATTTAAAGTTTTATTCAGAATTACACCTAGGACTATTTTTAAACATCCTTCTTGAAGGGGCCAGCCAAGTGGCACAGAGGGCAGCTTACCTAGTCCCACACCAGCAACCCAGATTCAGGAACAGATGCGGGTCACTTGGGGTTGGCTGGGATAGGGAGGATTGGGCTTCTGCAGGACTGCTTTCCTTCCTTGCTGAAGAGGGATATCATGCTTCACCACTTGACTGCCTCTGGGAGGAATCCAGATGATGATGTGTATGAGCTGCAAACAGTGGAAGCACGCACGTTCAGAGAACTGGGGACATTTCTGAGGAGACAAAGCTCACAAGATATGCTCATTGCATGTCCGTACAGCCCAGGGGAGGAACACAGGAGGAAAAACAAGGAGGATGGGCTTCATGGCCCACTTGGTCTTTCTGGATTCGGGGACAGTCTGGATTTGTGTTCCAGCTGGGGGAGGATGGCCTTCCTTTTCCAGCCCTGCCATGGGGGTAATCCATAGGGGATAAGGTCCCCTGATAGGAGAAGAGACTTGAGACAGTTGCAACTCATGGAAACAGGGTTGAATACTGCCTCCCATACCTGCAAAAGCAGATTAAAAAAAAAAAACTCTATGGAAAAAACATTCTTCTTGAATGTTTCTTGAATTACTTTCGAATTGGACATAAAAAGGGTTCCATGGTATCATACAGGTCTGATCCCAGATCCAAATTCTGCCTTTTTGGAATTTTACACAATGTTTACTTCAATTTGTGATTATAATGCACTTTTAGAAAAAAAATAGATCAAAAAGTAGTAAAGTCCCTTGGTTACACAGGGAATTAAAGAAACTAACAGGGCTCAAAAAAATGGGCTTTTGAAAAAGATGTTTGTTAATATGGGCGATGCGATTACTCTGACAGTTGTAAGAGTAGTCTCACGTGTGTTCTGAGGGTATGAGAACCAGTTCTGATACCCTAAAGCTGTGTTTGCACTGCCAACTATGCAGCGCTTTAATCCATGCGCATGGGTTGATGCACTGCAAAATTGGCAGTGTAAACGCTGTCAGGAGTGCGTTACGTGCATGTCAGGTCATTTTTTTTACCTGACTCAGTTATGGGTATCAGTAGCAGAGCGAGCACGTTAAATGGCAGTGTGGACTCTCTGCTGTGCTCACTTCACTACAAAGGCTTTCTTCAGTCTTCGATGAATTTACAGCCCCACCTTGGCATGAACTGCAGCGCTGCAAGGGTGGGCTGTATAAACAGGAAGCAGCCAGTGCATCGGGGAATGGAGCAGCACACATGCCACTGCACTGCCGCTGTGTAAACACAGTTTAAGAGTGTAAGTGAGAACATGCTTGTAACTGTTAGAGTGGTCTCATCACCTGTATTAATATATTACTGATCGAGCTGGTCAATTTTATATATATATATATATATATATATATATATATATAATATGCAGACACTGTTATCTACAGTATACAAAATCCAAATCCATCCAGGATCTGAACACTTCATTACAAACAGTCTTTAATACCACACAGCACTGGATACCCACCATGTGAGTTCTTTTGAACAATTCCAAAACAAAAGTACTGCTCTTCAGTGGGAAATCTATTCCTTCTAATTCACTCCAAGTCATGTCATTGGTTGGCTCCCAGCTAGAACATGCACATCATTTCAAGTATTCGGGCATATGACTTGATTCAAAATATCTTTTTCTGAAGACACTGTATATCCAAGTTGGTCAGGACAACTCATCAAAAACCCGGTCTGCTTTAGTGAAACAAAAACAGTTTAAACATGAACACCAGAAAATGACTTCTGTGCCAGTCCCTAGTACCAGTCCTACAAAATTGGGGCAAAGTGCATAAATAAGCAGGTACCAGAGCACTTGCAAAAATAACTGTGGCATTCAACAGCATGTGCTGGTTTGCACTCGCGCAGTAAAAGTACTTATTACTGTATACTCTACAGTAGTCTTGGCAACCTCATGTCTAGCAAGAGACGGGAACGCAAATAATCTTCCCTGCGTATTTTTTTTAGTCTTTGGTAATTGGGTGAGGCCACTAGGCACAAGTGCCTGTTTTCAGGGTCAACCTTGGAGCACCAAGTCACACAGTATGCAAGCTGAGGTTGTGAGACTCAAACCCAGGTCTGGGCTGCTGGATGTATCACACTCATTCACAGCTCTTTACTCTAACCTCTAGGCTATACTGCCAGCCCTATCTGACCTATCAGCATATCTAACCGACCGGTTCATCAAATTGGCACAGCGCTATGAACTTTGCACTCAAACCAAAAACCTGCTGCACTTACCAAGGGTGGATAAATCCTTCAGGGAGAAAATCTTCATTTTAACTGTCCTTAACTGTGTGGAATTTTCTACAGGAAAATTAAAAAAAAACCAAAAACAGTAACCTACTTCCCTTTATAAAACATTTGTTATGGCACCTTCAAAGTCTTTGTGACTGCTAACCTCTACACTTCAATCTCTGCTCCACTTAGATAAGCTAAAAAAGATCCAAATAGCCAAGTGACCACTCTACTTCTACTATCCTTAATTCCTATCTTAACCATTAGCCTTTTTTTTTATTACACTTTTTGCAGCCGCTAGCTGCCTGGAACCTCAGCCAGGTCACAGACCCTCACTCCCACCTTCACATTAGATGCGCCCCTTTTGATTCCCCCTGGCTTAACCCCCAGGGCGGGGTTGCAGCACTGACCCAGCACAGTACCGCAGATGAAGGGGCCATCCTGGAGGCTGGTTGAAGCTGAGGGCTAGCTTCTTCTGGGGTGGCTGACAGCTTGGTTTCCCCCCTGTAGGTGGGACTGTGCAATGACGCCAGCGTCCACCCCACCCCTCAAGCATCATTCTGGTGCCGGTCGCTGTGGTACCCCCAGCCCCTACCAGGGGTCCATCAAGCACCACTCACACACCCTTCCCTTCCCCCAGAGAAGGACAGCAGTCCTTGGGACACTCGATCCTTCTCCCCCCAGCAGGCCCTCCAGCATCCTGGGTCCATTCCCAAACCCAGATCGCCGGCGTCGCAAGCAGAAATCCAACCGCTGTGTCAACAGGCCTGCACCATTAGCAATTTTACAAAGGAACAGTTCATCAATGTGACTTGACTGTACTGATTTAACTATGTAAATATGTATCAATGTAATTTGTGATTTCTCATAACCTTTATTTACCTTCTCTGCTGCCCTAGCCACACCCCAGACCTTCTGGAAAAATATATGGCTAATTCAAAGGCATCTACTGGTGTGCCTGAAAATTAAAATAAATAAATAAAAACTGAATTTCATAGAGAGGGACAAGTTCAGTACACAACAGTGTTGGGGAAGTAGCTTTTTTTTCCTTTTTAACTTTATATTTATTATTTTCTTATAAACAGCAAGCTGTACATTTCCAGCAGAGACATGTCAAATGTTAGGAATAAAGACACACTGAGGGCGCCACTCCTCATAGTACATGGTATACAAGATTAGTCTACTGCAAAAGATACGTCTGAGGGGGATACTTTAATATATAGAGTCCTTATAAGTCCTTTATACCTTTTTAGGCTGCTTTAAAAGGCCCAAGAGCTGCATGGAAAAAAAAAAACAAAAGCTTGTTTTCTATGTTAATCTTGTGTCTTTTCTCCTCAAAAGAGGGGATACTGACGTCCATGCTGAACCAACTATAAGTGCACACCATTGGTGCTAAATGCAAATCAAATAATGCTACATCTCTATCCCTCCATTTTAATTCAATTAGTATTATTATCTCAAACTTTATAACAAACTAAAATTTAGTCAACTTTTATTTAAACAGGTTTCCCCATAAGTAACTGCAGTTGTTAGAAGTAACTCAATGTAGTTTAGTGCTGAGTTTTGTAGAAATCCTCATTGCAGTCTATGCGTTTACTCACGCACTCTTTCAGTGGAAAACAAAGCAATCACCCCACACACTTCTATATTTCAGATCTCAGATCAGGTATTCTATTTTTTTTTTTTTTTTTTTTTTAAATATCATCTTTATTTCATTTTCACTTACAGTCAATTGTGTCCAGCATTAAGAACCAAAAAATCAAGTAGTGTACTTACTTATTTCCATACAGTCGCAATATACAGATTGTTCACTATACCATAAAGAGTAAATACCAGGGAGGATAAAGTTCAAAGTCCAGATCGAACCAGGGGAGCTTCAGCTTGGCCCAGGTTCAGGATACCTTAGTTTCGTTAACTGCCGCTCAATAGATCCTGAATGCCAGACAGAAGTTTAAGAGATCAAGATTAGGTATTCTAAACGCCACTTCACAGTTCATCCTCATCTGAAGAAAGTTAATTCTGGTCTCTCGAACGTCGTCTCCTTGGCACTTGCTTCTGGATCCAGCGACTTGCTTCCTTCGGGTCTGAGAAGATAAAAATTTTGCCGTGGTGGATAATTCTCAGGCGAGCCGGGAATAACACATTATGTTGAATCCCTGCTTCCCTTAGGAGTGCCCTAGTGCCATCGAACAATTTGCGCCTTTGCCTGGTGGCATAGCTAATGTCTGGGTAAATTCGAACAGTCTCACCTTCACATATCAAAGTTTTATGTTGTCTGGCCATGGCTAGGAGGTAGTCTCTTGTCGCCACGCCATCCGTCACTGCCAAGATTGCGCAAGGAGCCTCCACGTTGTCTGTTTTTTCCCGTCTGGTAATTCAGTAGGCCTTCTGGATATTCTTTATACGTTCCCTGGCTTCTTCTCCAAATTGAAGCGTTAGCCAATCTTGCATAAAAAGAACCAAATGGCCCCCTTCACATCGCTCCGGAATACCCAGCAGCCGAATATTAGAAGCTCTAATTTGGTTTTCCAATGTCTCAGGTCTCATACGAAGATGTCCATTCTCCTTCAACAGTGTAATACTGACCCCCATTGCTGCATCAGGATGTTTTTTAGCTTCCGATGATTCGGTGGTCACCATGTCCATGGAGGTTTCTAGGTTGGTTACCCGATTGGCAATCCCATCCATTTTCTCTGCCAGATTCGAAACAGAGGCTATGAGCCGATTTGTCTTTTGGCCAAGTGATTGTAAGGTTTCTTCTCCTGCATTCTCAAGCCCAGAGCCTGCGAGAAAGTAGAGCTAAACAGCGTGGCTGCAAGGGTGGCTGGAGCATTTTAGTTTAACCGTCAGGGTGATTCTGATCCTTCCGAGATTTTCCATCTTAAAGCAGAGGGCTTCCGATTCAGATTACTATTCAATAATTTGCAGTTTGCGCCCTAAAAAACTCAGTTTTTGTACTTAGAACCGAGCTGATTAGAGGAGCATTATTAGAAAGTGGCCATCTTGCTCGGGCTCAGCAGCGCCCCCCGGGAAGTAGCTTTTAAAATGTAATCTTATATATTACTATATTTATTGTATATTTAATATATTATAGTTGGTAGTTACTTTAAAAAAGTGTAATACAGTACAGTTCCTTATTACTTTTAAAGACAATTAATATGGAACTGTGGCAGTTTTATAGAAACAAAGAAACATAGACTTTGACGGCAGATAAGGACCGCTTGGCCCATCTAGTCTGCCCATTTCCCTACCTACAGGATAAGCCGCAGATCCTAGTTAACCAACAGCCTATTTCTTCTTACACCCCACAAGAATTGCCTTATGTCTATCCCATGTATTCTTGAATTCTTCCACAGTCTTAGACCCCACAACCTCCTCAGGAAGGCTGTTCCGTGCGTCCACTACCCTCTCTGTGAAAAAATACTTCCTCACATTGCCCCTGAACCACCCCCCTCTATCTTTAAATTGTGTCCCCTTGTTCTTACATGTCTCTTTTTCTGAAAGATGCTACCCTCTTGGACTTTGTTGATTCCGCTGAGGTACTAAAATGTTTTGATCATGTCCCCCCTCTCCCTCCTTTCCTCAAGGGTATACATATTAAGCTCTTTTAGTCTCTCCTCATATGGCTTCTCTTGCAGACCCTGCTCCATTCTAGTTGCCCTCCTCTGGACTGCCTCTATCCTGTCTATGTGCTTGCAGAGATGGGGTCTTCAGAACTGGACGCAGTACTCCACATGGGGTCTCACCAACTGTCTATACAGAGGGATAACAACTTCCTGTTTTCTGCTGGTGATGCCTCTCCTATGCATCCCAGTATACCCCAACTCTCCCTACTGCCTTCTCACATTGCTTGCTAACCTTAAGGTCATCTGATGGCGATTACCCCAGGTCCCTTTCCTTTTTGTTTTTGTTACTACCTCCTCCCCATTGTGTAATCTTCCCCTGGGTTTTTGTTTCCCAGGTGCATTATTTTGCACTTCTTTGCATTGAATCCTAGCTGCCATACTTCCAACCATTCCTCCAACCTTGCCAAGTCCCTTCTCATCCTTTCCACACCCCTTGTGTATCAACCCTGTTGCAGATCTTTGTGTCATCTGCAAAGAGGCATACTTTTCCTTCCAGTCCCTCTGCAATGTCACTTATAAAGACATTAAAAAGGACTGGACCCAGTACTGAACCCTGCGGTACCCCACTAGTAACCCCTCTTTCTTTAGAGTGGACTCCATTTACAATTACCTTCTGTGTCCTGTTGTCCAGCCAATGTTTTACCCAGGCTACCACCCTGGGACCCACTCCCAGGCTGGTTAATTTGACTATTAATCTTTTGTGTGGGACTGTGTCAAATGCCTTGCTAAAGTCTAGGTAGGCCATGTCCACAGTCCCTCCCTGGTCTCTCGTTGGTCACCCAGTCAAAGAAATCAATTAGATTCATCTGACATGACCTTCCTGTTGTGAACCCATGCTGTCTTTGGTCCTGTGCCCCACTGGCCTCTAGGTACTCAACAATTCTTTCTTTCGGGAGTGATTCCATCACTTTCCCTACCACAGAGATCAAACTGACAGGTCTGTAGTTTCCTGCCTCTGTCTTGGTCCCACTTTTGTGAAGGGGAATCACATCCACCTTCCTCCAGTCCTCGGGTATCATACCATCCTCCCATGATTTGTTAAAAAGGGTAGTCAGTGGTTTCACTAGTTCTCCCCTTAATTCTTTTAGAATTCTGGGGTGAATTCCATCAGGCCCCATTGCTTTGTCCACCTTCAGTTTTAGGAGTTTTTTCAGAACCCTTTCTTCTATGAAAGGACTGGGATCGACCCCACTATGCAGATTGCTTCTGTGAATTGGATTAGGCGCCTCTCCCTCCTCTTTTGTGAATACTGAGCAGAAATATTCGTTCAGTATCCCTGCTTTTTAAGACTATCCCCCTCTGCCCACCCACTGTTCATTCTATTCAGCCTCACTATCCCTCCCTTTGTCTTTCTACGCTCCATGATGTACCTATAAAAGGTTTTATCCCCCTTCTTAACCGAGTTGGCTATCCTTTCCTCAGTTTGGGCCTTTGATATTCTGACTTCCCTCCCTGCTTCCTTCTGCCTTAATTGGTACAGCTCTCTGTCCTGCTCCTTTTGTGTTTCCTTATGCTTCCTGAATGCTATCTTTTTCTCCCTGACTTTCTCCGCCACCTCTTTTGAGAACCATAGTGGCTTTTTCTTTTATTTTGATTTGTTTATTTGCTTCACACAAAGGCTTGTTGCCTCTGTGATGGCAGTTTGATGATTCCCATTGTAGCTCCACCTCCTTCTGGCCTGTTTGCTAGTGCTTTTCTGAGGCACTCTACCATCTTGCCAAAGTCAGCCTCCTGAAGTCTAGTACCCTCACTTTTGTATGGCTTGACTCTGTAGCTGAGTTTAGCGTGAACCACACTGCTTGATGGTCACTTGTTCCCAGATGGCAACCCTCTTCTAGATCTGAGATCCTCTCACTGCCCCCGTTTGAGAGTATGAGGTCTAAGATTGCTCCCTCATGACTGGGTTCCGAAACTAGCTGTCTGAGGCCTGCCACCTGTAGGGCATTGAGAATGACCCTGCTCTTGAATGTGGCTGCAGCAAGTGTGCTCCAGTTAACATCTGGCATATTCAGGTCTCCCATCAACATTATCTCCCCTTTCTCTGCCATCCTAAGAATGCCTTCTATCATATCCTTGTCCATTCCCTCCCCCTGACCTGGGGGTCTGTATACAACCCCTGTGTGGATTGTGGTGCCACTTCCAGTCTCCAAGGTGACCCACAGTGCCTCCTCTCCTCCCTGTTTACTCTTTTGTTCAGTTGCTTTTATCCCTTCATTTACATAGATAGCTACTCCTCCCCCTCTTCTCCCCTCCCTGTCTCTCCTGTAGGTTGTGTACCCTGGTATGTTAACATCCCAGTCATGGTTCTCTGTGTACCATGTTTCTATGACTGCTACGATATCCAGGCATCCCTCTTCCATCAAGGCCACCAGTTCAGGGAGCTTGTTGCCCAGGCTATGGATATTGGTAATCATTATCCTCCATTTCCTGATGGTCTTACTCCTTTTTTCCCCATCCCTGTCCTTCTTGCCTTTGTCACTTTCTCCATTTACCCCAGCCCTTCTCCTTATCAACATCTCTATGTTGGTGTTTACTGCATTTACTACTGTGACTTTTTTTCCGGGAGCTAGGATTTCCATGCTCATTTCCAGTGCCTTCCCCCTTGGCTAGTTTAAATACTTGCCAATGAAGCTTTTAAACCTATCACCTAGGATCCTGGTTCCCCTCCTGGACAGATGCAGCCCATCATGCCAGTATAGGCTTGCATCATTCCAGGTTTACCCCCAGTCCCCAATGAAGCCAAATCCGTGAGCTCTGCACCAGTTTTTCAACCACTGATTGAATCCCATGGTGTGGAGCACCCTAGCCTCTTGTACGCCATGGACAGGCAGCACCTCCGAGAAGGTTACTGTGCATGCTACTTGTCTAAGGCCCCTCCCCAATTCCATGAACTCTTCCTGCACTGCTCTGATCCCTTTCTTAGCCCAGTAATTTGTCCCTAGGTGGACAATGACATCCAGCTCCATCCCCTGTGCAGCTGCTCCAGCAATCCTGAGGATTCGCTCCCTGTCCTTCCAAGCCATGGTGCCAGGCAGACACCTTACCTCCCTCTCCCCTTCCTCCCCCAGTTCTACCTTCTTAACAATGGAATCCCCCACCAGGAGTTGTTTTCTTCTCCTGTGGGGTTCCATGCCACTCTCCTGTGGGTCTCCTTTGTGGAGGTTTAATGTTATTTTATATTACTTTTCATAATGTGTCTTCTGCAGGTATACTTGTAAATTTCTCTTATGTATACACAGATTAGCAGCCCACTCACCCAGCAAAACATTTGTGATCACTGTTATTTATTGAAATATGCAATATTCAAAATGGCTGGCAACGTCCACTAATGGTTCGCTAGAGGCATCATCAGAGCTGTGGTCTGCAGCCTTTATAATATAGTACAGACTGACTATTAGTTCATATAATTCTCTCTCTCTCACTCTCTCTAATGCTCTGTTTCTTTGGGAATTTTAATTTCTTCGCCCTCTTGGTGCTACATTTTTTATAGACTTATGTGTTTCTGTCTTCATTCCATGCTCAGGGTACAGTGTCCTCCTATACAGATGCCTCCCAATGGTAAATGTTTTGTTTTTCATTCATGGGGATGGCAAGCAGTTGGTGCCCCGCTGAAATGTTTCAAATGAAAAGAAATTCTGTGGGATCAATGTTGGAACATTAGATGAATATAAGCAAAGAAAATGACTGCACCACCATGTCATATAGGTGGGACGGGCACTTGTGAAGCAGTATCAAAATCAAATATTTATTGTATCTTAAGATGAAATAGTTCTTAAAGCACCTGTAATCGGACACAAATTGGTCACTATGTTGCCATCTAAAGCAGTTGCTAAGTAAGCAATAACCTATGGCAGGGCATGAATTTCTAGAGAACTACTACACGCCTTGGGTAACGTGGAAGGCACAAGGCCACTGGCCGAGTGCTTTTCAATGCAAACACACAAAAGGGGCCACCACATGGTATATGTGGTGCAGTTGGTTACTATGAATCAAAAGCAAAAGAAAACTGGTGCCACTCATCACCGCTGAGAAGGACTGCTCAAAAAATGAACATATGTGCTGAAGTCCTTTCATTAAAGTTGATTTCCACAGCATACATTTCTTTTTTATGCTCAAGTTTATTGAATAAGAATGCAATTTCCATAATTTTTCAACAGATTATGACAATTACGACCTTGATTCTCAATACACAACTGTAAAACATTTACAACTTCTCATAAAGAACATAAAAAAATCGAAACAAAAAAAAAATAATAATAAACGAGCCAGAGATATAATTGGTACAAATAAATACTTTCTAGATGATGTATAGGATAAAACATCAGGGAAATCCATTTGTTAAGGTTACTATTGGCACAGCCAAGTACAACAAAACCAATATATTGCCTAGTTATAACTTTTCTATAATCTCAACATTCAATAGCTTAGGACAGGGTGGCAATAGATCTAGGATTATAAAGGGTGAAATGTCTAGTTAAAAGGAGCAGCTCATTAAGGAATACTCTGCAGAAATCGATTGCTAATAAATAAATAGTGAACAGGAGAGGGGATTTATCAAACACAATGCATTCAGCCCCAATAATTCCTATTTTCTTGAACTATTGGTTTAAGTAATGAGGGACTCATACATTTCCCATCGTGTCCAACGATTAATAAATAAAGCAGATTTCTGCTGTAGGTCAAATGTCAATTTCTCAGTTCTCTGTATATTATGAATGCTTTGTTTCCATTCTGATATGTTGGGGGTCCGCTTGTAGCCACCTCCTCATTATGGACTTCAGTGCTGCTAGCAGTAGGATATCCTATAGGTAAAGGGTTTCTCTTCCCATAAGGGAAGAGGAGGAGAGGTTCAACATTAAGTTCCCTAAGGTCAGAGTTTCTGTAAGGTCAAATATATACACTTGGTGATGGGTCACCTCTGTTCAAAAATGAGCCAATTTAGGGCAGTGCACAAAAACGTGTGCCTAAGAAGCCTGTTCTGCTCCACAGTCTCTCCAGCAAGTGGTGAGGCTGCCAGGAGACCATTTAGCCAGAAAAGAGGGGACATGACAGAATCATGCTCTAATTTTCCAAGAGTAATCCTTCCACAGAGGGGAGGAGGTGGTACACCAAACCCTCCCCCACATTTGTTGCCATTGTTTGTCTGAGTCATATTTAAGTCCTTTTTCCATATATATTTTAGGAAATCTACATAGTAAACTCGATCCCTTATTAAGGCCTGACAGAGCAAAGACACTGCCTTCTCACCACCAGATCAGATTTTTACTTGAGGAAGGAACTCTTCTTGCATCTGGGGCTGAAAATTATAAACCCGGAGTGGCTTGGATATATGCCACGACTGAGCTAAACCCACTTCCTCCACTGACTTTACCTTCCTGCAGTCCTCCCTAGCACTTATTAAAGATTCATCATGTAGAGCACTTACTATTATATAGTTCACCTCTCGATATTCATCATGTCATTTTTTTTTGCTCTCACTGCTGTATTATATCGATTGTAATTTGCTGCTATTGTTCTGTTAACTAATCCTCTACATTTATTGTTTGTTTTTCCAGTGCTCCTTCTCCCCCCACGGGTCACACCTGGAACAGAGCCTTTGCTCAGCATGCCTTTTCCCAGTTATCAAATGTTTAAATAAAAAAACAAAAATAAAATATAGTCCCTCATTTGGAAGTATCTTAGCCAGTCAGATCCCCACCCCACCCAAATTGATGCTGGGTTTCCTCAAAGTTAATTAGAGATATGTTTTGAGGCTGCTGCCAGACGGCACAAAAACCCTGAGTAGATTGGGCTTTAAACCATGGGTCGATCTTAGTGGGAGGGAACTGGGGATTCTCTATCCACCATCTGTATTTCCAAAAATGTACTTTTAGTAATTTAGAAGTACCCCTTCGCTAAACCTCAAGCATCACCCATGTTTCCAGAGGTAGAAAGTTCTTTAAATGGAGCAATTGAGAGGGACTAAAAAATGCTGCCGGCAAGGGTGGGGGCACTAGCTTTGAAAGGTCCATCATCTTCCAGTGCACCTCATAACCCAGATTCCCTCATAAAAGGGCAAGTTTCATCTGCGCCGATGCCCATTAGCTCAGCAAAAATGGAAGGTTGAGTCCTCCCCAGCACTTAGGTAAAATCAAAAGATGCTGTCGAACACAAGGGTGTCTATATTGCCATATGAAGGACAGGAGTGCAGACTGCCATTTTAGCAAGTCTGATACTGGAACCAGGCACGGTATGCAAGGAAACAGATAGGGAAGCCTGGGAAGGGCATTCATCTTAATGGCTTGTACATTTTGATACAGTGTGTTGGAGAGGAGGTACCAGCATCTCATATCGTACCTTAACTGAGAGATTATTGGTGTGTAATTTAAAGAAAAGAGCTGGGAGGAGTCAATGGCTATTTTTATACCCAAATATTTAAGGGTTGTTAAATCACATCGCATTGGATTAAACTTGTGAAAATGTGTAGGAGTTTCATTGCTAAATACCAATACATCTGTCTTCTGAGCTTTTAAGGTATAGCCTAACATGTTCAAAAAAATTTGGAGCTGTTCGAAAATTGCTGGCAGTGAAGTGTCTGGGTTTGTAAGGTATATTGATACATTGTCAGCATAGAGTGCTGGTATGTGATCCATGTTTGATAGATGAATACCAGCAATGTTCATAAGCTGATGGATATTCTGAGCTAACGATTCTATGTATAAATCAAAAGTAAAGGGGAAAGGGGACACCCCTGATATTTGCCTCTCTGTAACAAAAAACCTTCCGAAACATGACTACTGGCCATGAACCCTCGTGGCTTGCATTACAACTTAAAGAGAAAAGCAATGAAAGTAGGGGGGGAATCTGAAGTGGGCAAGGACCCTCTTCAAGAAAGCTCATGAAACCATATCAAAAGCATTCTCTGCATCCAGACTTAGCAGCAGAGCTGAGATTTTTTGCCTTTGTATGTAGTCTATTAAATAAATGATATGCTGAATATTGTCTTGGGCTTGCCTACCAGGTGTAAAACCTACTTGATCAGATGTATCAGTCCAGGATTCATTTATTGGAGTTTATTGGCAAATGTTGAAGTTAAGATTTTATTATCAATATTTAAAATGGAAATCGGCCTGTATGATGCACAACTGGTAGGGTCTCTGCCCAACTTCGGAATTACAGAGATAATAGCTTGGTTCCAAGATAGGGGAATAGTACCTTTGGAGCTTAAAACAAGAAAAAAGACCAGGTCAAAATGGGAGACCGCTCTGTCTTAAAACTTTTATAAAATTCTCCAGTAAGGACATCAGAGCACGGACACTTCCCCAGTTAAGTTTACCTATCTGTAATTCAATCTCCACAGAGGAGATGGGAGCCATCAAGGAGACCTTCTGTTGTTCTGACAAAACTGGAAGATGTAATCTCTGTAGGAACTGGTCTATATCAGGGTTCAAAAGACAGTGGTGGGATGAATATAATTCCATATAATAGTTTTTAAAGGCCGATGAGATATCAGCAATAGTTTGGTAAGGGTGGGATGCTGTGGGTGCTTTAATGGTGAAAATGGAAGCTTGGGCACGTTGTATTTGTAATTTTCCTGCTAATAATCCTAATGATTTAGGGCCACAATCATGGTATCTCTGATGCAGAAACAGTAGTTTCTGCTCAACATAATAGTCTAGAATAGTATTTAGCTCCTCCTTCTTCAAGGCAGTAAGTACTTTTGTTCTCTCACTGCCTATTTTCTTTTTTGTTGATCTTCCAACAACTGAATTTGGGAAATAAGGGTTTGCTGCCTAGCCTCCCTCAATTTATTTTTTCTTGAGAAAATGTCAAAGCATTTATCCTGCAGGAGAGCCTTGAGGGAGTTCCATAAAATAGCTGAATTAGTATCAGCAGTGTCATTATCTACAAGGGCCTGTTTCATGAATTTTTTAATCTGATGTAAAATTTCAGGGTCCCACAATAAGAAGTTATTCATCCACCAGAAAATGTTCTTCTAAAAAATCCCCACCCTCACCTTTAAAAATACTGGGGTATGGTCCAAAGGGGCGAGGTCTCCTATCCATGTTGTGACCACTTTTTCTACAGTTTCCTGAGGCAACAGAATGTAGTCCAGTCTAGCATGTATGGAATAAGCCAGTGGAAAAAAAGTATAGTTTCTAGTGGATCTGTTCAAATAGCGCCAGATGCCCAAATAGCCCAGTTCCTTAAGTAACTTGGCCACCTGTCGGGCCACTTTATGGTCCTTTTTTGGGATTTGCATGGTCCTGTCTAGACTAGCTCAAATGTTAGATTCAAGTCCCCTCTACAAATAATTTGCCCTTCCCCCCATTATGCAAAGGTCAAAAAAAAGGTATAGTATAGGTTGCAACATGAGTTAGGTGGGGAAAAAAAGCAAATGCAATTATGACTAAAGTACCATTGAACCAGCCTTTTACAAAGGCATAGCACCCCTCCCTATCCACTAATTTGTCTTGGAATTCAAAAGGGATTCATGAGGGGATGAGAACTACTACTCCCCTACGTCTACCCCGTTTGTAAGAAGCAGTAGAACCAGGGAGGTACCAAACCGCTTCAACTTCTTATGCTCTTGTGCAGAGAGATGTTTCTCCTGCAGAAGAGAAATATCTGCTCCTGAATGTTTCAAGAAGGCTTATAGTTTACTAGGTTTAATAGGACTTGCAGCGAAATACAGCCATTCAGGGAGAGCTAGGTGTTCCAGTGACAGTAAATAACCAGCAGAAGTATACAGTCACGGCACTCATCCTCAAAAGGAAATTCAGTAGTCATGATGTAGAGGTTCAGGCATCATTCATATAACTTTTATTCCACTGTTGAAACATTTAAAAGTGATCAAGTGCAAAAAAAGCAGAATACATACAGCCACAGCGGGGGAGCAGCCACAATCGCCTAACGTTTCACCAGAATCAGCTTTGTCAAAGGTGATGCCCTGTAGGGGTAGAGACCTTTTACAGCAGTTAAAAATGGTCACATGTTCCAATTCAAAACCCATTTAAAAACCCTGTTGCTATTATTGCCCTAAAGTGCTTACTAAAGAGCAATACAATATACTTAGTATCATATTAGTTTTATAAATTATACACAACACTCACCTAAAGTGCAAAGTATCAAAATATGTTTTTACTATGCAGTTTTATATTTGTACATTTTTATGTATAATATCTTTTTTACACAACTTAAATTATACCTTATATTGCATATTCAGCATTATTTAACAAAACAGAATCCATATAGAGACTGCTATGGCTTGATAAATGGTATCCCAGGGAGCCACACAGGGATACCCAATATTTTTAAATGGACTATTTGTCCTATTCTTCACAATGTCCCTATTTCTTAAAAGAGAGGGGCAATGTCCTAGCTTTTTCTGTTCCTTCTTTCTCCTTTAATAGCAGACTATGTAACGACTTAAAAATATATATAGGACTCATCTATGTTCTAGTCTAAAGTAAAACCATTTTACCTGAGCTAACGTTTCCACCCCTAGTAGGAATTAACACATATAAGGTCCCTATTAAAATGTGTTGTAAAGCAGACACTGACAAACAGCAGTGACGTTACCAGCATTACAGTACTAACAGCAAAACAACTTCCTAGTAGGCACAGTAGAGTAGCACTCCAAATGGCATCAGCAGCCTGGAGGCATGGTGGCTCAGCATCCAGCAATCCTGGAGCCACTGAATGTAGATTAAAAAAAAAAAAAAAACAGCCTGACAGGGAGAACATAGTGAGCTGGCTAAATTAGAAACTCCTAGTAAGGTTTCAAAACAGCATTGCCTCTCCCACCCCCCATGGACAAGGAGCTGGAATAATTGTTTTAAAGTGCCATCTTTAGAAATTGCCTCAACTGAATGATATGTGTGAATGAGCTCAGCTTTTCACCACATCAGAAACTTATTCAGGTGGCAAGCCTCACAGCAGTGTGCTATGACCAAGCACCCAGCAACCCTAGAAAAAAGGTCCACAACAAAAAGACACCGCACAAAAATTGTCAACTTTGTTACAAAACCTGAAATTCACATAGTTTTTAAAGTAATGTTTATTGAATGGTGCTGCTTGCTTACCTGTGAAAACCATTGCACATGATCTTTACAACTTTGGAGAAACATATCATATAAGTTTGCTGACAGGGAGCACTAGATATAGATGACATCAGCAGCAGCTATTCACTGAAACAGGCTTTTCTGAACAGGCAGTGAAATCAGGGTTACAAAATAGCTCATAAGTTTAAAATGAAGTAACATTGAAATCTAGTTTTTTGGTATGAGATTTACTGGGGGTATGCTTATTCTAATTCTGCAATGTAGCACTTTTGGTCAGAATGGTGTGAATTGCTCTTTAAATGCAGTGAAAGCTGCTTGAAAGGAGTCATAAAGCTTTGATCCCTTCGCCCAAAAGACCTTCAAACAAGCTGGGTAGGGGGTCTGGAACAAAATCCCTTTTTCTCTGAGGACTTTGAGTAAGGGGGGCATACTTCAGCCTTTGTTGCTGTACTGCAGGTGAGTAATCATGATCCAAATGTAGTTTGGCATTCAGATAAGTAAAATATTTTTTAGCATATGCCCTGTGGAGGAGATCCTCTTTTATTTTAAACGAGCTCACTTTGAAAACTGCTGAACGGGGTCTGGCATTGGGATCAGTTGGCTTGGGTACCAAGAAACGATGAGCCGGTTCAACAGATAGAGAGTAAGGGGGGGAGGTCAAAGGTATACTGAAGCAATTTCTCAATAAACGCATGCATGGGACCAGTTTTGGAGTCTTCGGGTAGTCCATACAATCTTAAATTGTCATGGCTAGACCTTCTCTCTAGGTCTGAACATTTACCTTGATGTTCATCTGACTGGAACAACAGCATTTCCACCTGTTGGGTTAGCTGATGGGCTCCATCTTCAACCTCAGACACACGTTCCTCCATGTGGTCGAGTCAAGACTCCAGTTTGGTTAGGTTTTGTTGTAAGCCTCGGAACTCCTTTTTATTTTCGGACCTGGAAGCCTTTATCTCCCAGAGTAAGGTTTCAAATCTTGATCTAGTCAACTGTTTGGTCTCAATATCTGTGTCATACTCAGCAGCCTGACAGCGCACTGGGGAATGGCTCCTGCTGTGGTCTGGTAATTCCAAGTGTGATCCACAGCCATCCTTGGTTTCAGACCACCCTCTAGAATACATCTTTGTGCCTCCATCTTCAGATTTACCCCCTCCAGGCATTTCTACTTATTATTATTGTAATTGACGGGTGTTTAAGGGAGATTTAATCCCGAGTGTCAGGGGCTCTGCAGATTAGGTGTGCATAGTCGCCATGACATCACCAGAAGTCCCTCCACAGCATACATTTCAACGCTCCTGGGAAGTGCATTAATTCTCAAAAAAATGTGTGCTGTGGAACTGGGTTATTATGATTATAAAATGGAACAGATTTTGTTGCTCATGGGTGAAAGAATGTATTTTTATGTAGTTTGGCTGTTACTGGGTAGTAACTGTGATATTTGATAATGAGGACTGATTCCCTTTCAATGTACACATGAAATGTATTCATTTTAAATAAAAACTATGCCCTGTCTTGGATTATTGAGTTTGAAAAACTGAAACAGTTTTTATTGTAATGGAATAAAGTTTTAACCTCATTCAGCAAGGTTGTTGCTAGGTAGATTATGCGCGGTTACTTAAGAACTGTCCATTTATGAGTAGGCTGAAGGCCTGGAGTTCGGTAGAGCAGTGGGTGACTCCCGCCATGCCCCCACCGAAAGCTTGATAAGAACACATGCCCAGGTTCCTTCAGGTACCCATTTTTTTTGTTGCAACCATGCAGCTGCTGGCTTCCTGCCCACTCTTCCCATTCTCTTCCCTGCTGCACAGCTGCTGCCTTGGGTCTCTCTGCTCCCCTTGGAGCTGTGTGGAGTGCCTTCAGCTTGCCCTGCACCTCAGTCCCTGCTACTTCAGTGCTCAAGTGGAACACTTTGTGCCTGTTTTCTTCTGACCACAGGCATGACCACACTGATCTGGCCACTTCCAAATCTGCACCAACATTGCTTCATGATCAGTGCTCCTCTCCTTCTACTCCAACTCCCTGCAGCTGTCGGGTAGCACGTTCCACTTACTTGCATCAGCTCCTCACTTCTAGGCTTTCTCCAAGCTCTACCATTGTGCTCAGCTCCCTGCTGCCTCAGTTCTGTACACCCTGGAGACTCAGCCACTGCAGTCAGAGCAAAATTCCACCCAACACCTAGCCCTGGTCCTGAACTGCTGTCTGCATGTCCTCTGCTCACTTGTCGCTCCAGGTGTTCCTTGGGCCTGCATTCAGCTGCTCCATAATTCTCACCAACTTGCCCAGGTGACTTCTAATCCTCTCCTCAAGGCTCACCTTTACCGTTACCATCTACTGTTCCTACTCTGCTTACTACTTTTTAGGCAAATGCCTCAGCAACCAGTGAAGGAGCATGCCCCCAACAACATATGGGCACACACTCTCCTACAACTGGGCACACACCCTCCCTCTAGCCCTCAAGGGCCCAGTACTCCTTCACCTCCCTGGCTTCATAATGCACAAATCTGACCCCCTCAAGGGATCAGTTTCCTGTATTTCTGAGTCATCCATGAGTATCCTGGTACCTCAGGCCTGAAATAGCTATCTCCAGTCTTCTCCTTTTCCTTGGGGTATTCGAACCCCAGTGTTCCTTGGCATGGCATTGCTATGATCCCAAGTCTCCAGTTCCTCTGTGGTAGAAGACCTTCCATCAGCAAGAGAAGCCACTTCAGCTTACCCTACCCTGTACCCCCCTGCCCCGACACCTCCCCCTGTTGAGCCCTCTACTGCTTCCATGACACCCCTTCCCACCCCCAATGAGCCCACTGCTACCTCTCTCTCCAGTTCTGTCCCTACTTTACTCTCTCCCCTGGCCCATCAGCCTGTAGCCTACTCTCACAATGGCTGCACTGACTCCTCTAATTGATCCTACACTTATTTGGTAGTTACTGACACAGTTGTCTAGCTACCACCCCCGATCATTCATGCTCATACTTATGTAGACTGGTGCACTTTGTGTGACCTGTATCCCCATGTATTCTGTACCCACGCTATGTTTTTGTTATGCTTTGCCCTATGTTATCTTAACTTGCTTACTGCATGTTCTTATTCGTGGATTACTGACAGTGCCTTCTTGCCTTATGTTATTCTATACTGATTACTGCATACTATTATTTGTGGATTACTGACAGTGCCTTCTGGTTGCTACTGTCTCTCCTACTCGTGTGTGCTCCCCCGCCCATATTTTGACAAGGATCCTTTGTAAAAGAGCTTTTAGCTCAAAGTTTGCGATTCAGATTATGTAAAAAGAGATTTCAGCTGTATTGGTCCTTGCAAAACAGGAGAAGATTGAAGGTTTGATGCCTTTTATTGGACCAACAAGTGTCTTGCACAAAGATGGAATTATACACAAGCTTTCGGGGCCACACAGGTCCCTTCTTCAGGTTCACCTGAAGAAGGGACCTGTGTGGCCCCAAAAGCTTGTGTATAATTCCATCTTTGTGCAAGACACTTGTTGGTCCAATAAAAGGTATCAAACCTTCCATCCTCTCCAATTCAAATTATTCAATAAATAAAATAAATAAATCAACAAGCCTGGTCTCCATAGCGCATAATCGTGATAGTGAGCTCAACCTACAGTTGGACTTTTAATAGTTTTCTCTGACAGTTGGAGGGATGGATACCTGAGGCTTTGGATTACCAGAGGCTTCCTCCAAAAATAATTTTTCCTCTCCCTAATGCTGACTGTCATAAACTTAGGTAGGTTCCTTGGTTGTAGTTATGAGGTTTCTGCTGGATGACTTGGAACTTGGATGGTGGTGCCTGTTCCTTCTTCACCAGTCACTCAGCATCATGGCCTTCCCTCTTTCCTTAGAAGAAGTTGATGTTCTGACAGTATTTCTGCATGCTTTTGGCTTGACTTTTTGGCTTCATCCCTAAGGCACCTGTGACAGGAAATGTGACCTGATTAATGTGTTCCTTTTTTATTGTGCTACTGTAATTGTTTTTCTTTTATAAGTTCTGCTGTTTGGAATGGACACCAAATGGGTTCCAGGCCACATGTTCATACAGCTCTCAGGAGAAACACTGGCCAACTAGGAAGGTGCTAAGTCTCCCATGAGCTCATCTAGCAACAGACTTTGGCAAATATGAGGCTGCTATCTCTGACACAGAGACATCCTGCAAGAGAGGTGAAAACATTTTCCCTAGGTCAGGGCCAGATCAAGCCTGTGGGGGGCCTGGGGCACTGGACCTCTGGGGGGCCCATGCATGTACAGTGTTTATGACATGTCAAAATCCCCAACCCATCTAGGGAGGTCTGGGGGCATGCCCCCCCCAGGAAATTTTGAAAAAATGGTTGAAAATTGTGCACTTTAGAGGGTTTCCTTATTGTTTTCTCATTTTTTTTTCCTACTGTAAAAAGTGACATTTTATGCTGGAAAAATACTGTACATGTCACTGCCTCAAATCATATATTGTATGTTTCCATATTCACATATATGGATAGTACAAATTTGTATGTCCTTTCAGAATATGAATATGTAAACATACGGTGGATATTACTACAAATTTATATAATATTTGCAAAGTGAGACAGCGTAGGATAAGGGCAGTGTTCAAACTTTGGGGAGGTCTGGTGGGGGGGCTTGAGTCTGGAAGGTGTGTACTACTCCATTCGCAAAAGAAAGGGTGCTACAAGAGCTCGCTAAGCTCAGGGTGGACAAGGCAGTGGGACCTGATGGCATACATCCCAGGGTACTAAAGCAGCTAAGGGTGGAGCTAGGATAGCCATTATCAGAACTGTTTATTGAGTCTCTGAGCACAGGAGAGGTCCCATTTTTTTTTTTTTTTGAGAGTGAATTCTTGGAGTGCCTAAAGAATTGCTAGTACAGAGAGTATTCAGCAGCCAAAGACAAGTGTAAAGATGATTCACTGGCCACTGAGGTGGACGGCGATAGGGATAAGGCACTGACTCCAGGGTCTGTTGGTGCCAGAGCCTCACATCACTTCTGCTGGTGCCAAGAGAAGGGCCAGAACTGGGCCATGTTGGAGTCCCTATGGAAGATATCTAGGGCAACAAAAAAATCTTTGTATTTCTCCTATATTAGTGGCCCATCAGGGCCTGAATGTGGACAACCTCTGTAAAAAGTGGTGAGGCCCCAGAAGAAGACAAGGCTCAGTGTGTACATCAGGGAGAAGAAAGGGGAACCCAGATGAATATGGATTTGCAGGACTGGACTACACAGTCAAAGGAAGTAGAGATGTGTTCATCTACCCCAGCACCCTTACAGGTAGTGTGCAAACAGCCCAGTTACACAGAATAAAAGGGCATACCAATCAAAACAGTCTGACATAGTCAATAAGAAACAATTTCATCAAGAAAATGGGCCAGCTTCTCCAGCAACCACAGGGATGTACCCTGTGTAAGAGCTAGTGTAGTCAATCCAAAAAGGTGCATAGCACGTCCTATGCGCAGAACAACTTCCAAGCACAGTTAGACTGAATAGTGCACAGGGGTATGTGCTGTATTTAGTAACTATCAAGAATATACTCCAGGCAGGGAGGAGGAGGACAAGAAAGAAAAAGGGAGAAATAAGCCGCGTTTCAGAAAATCCCTTTTTTTTGGTTGGTGGAAGGGCCCATGGGATCCTTACCCCTGACACTTGGTCGTTTGTCACCCCATCCTCTATTCATCGTAATTTCCCCAATAGAAAATCAATTTATGCTAGTAGAACATGGCATTTGCGTGACTTAGCAGTTGCAAATGTATCAATAATGTCATCAAAGCTGATTTGTCGAAGTATATCACTTTCAATACTTAGAAGACTGAGTGCACTCAGACGCTCATCTCACATTGTAGATCGCAGTTTGTTTTTAATGAGGGCCATTTTGCTGAATGAGCATTCACCTGAGCAGTTAGTCACCATCAGTGACAGGTACATGTAAGAGCGACAGAAACATTCGGAAAGGTCTCTTGCAGTTCTTCGGTATGAAGTAGTGATGCTCGAGATAGTGGTGAATCACAACCTTTGCCTTTGCAAAGCTGATGAACTGAGACATTTCACCAGGGAAGACCTCAACAGACAAGTCTGATGGGTATTCTTGAGCTAATTTCTGAGCCTCAAGATGTATTGCCTCATCAGTTAAGACGTCAGAGTCCACTATAACTTTGAAGTGATCATAGTAACTTTGGTAAGGCGAAATCCTGTAATTCAAAACCATAATGAGGCAATCTATTATAACCAAGTAGGTCTTAGTCGGGAATTTCTCTCTGCCAGTTAGAACAACTCCCTCAGATTGCACGTCATCATACTGCATGTTTCTTTTCCTTGAGTGATCAGTCCTGTAATTAGAGGAGCCAGATAATTCTTGTGGTCGCATTTCAAATTTATCGAAACAATTACGTGATGTGTTGACAAAGCTTCTGAGAGATGTCAGTAATTCAACAGCTGATTTAAGATCAATTTTGCTATGTTGCAAAGATTTGCTCATTGCATTGAATCTGACAAGAATGGTATTCCACAGATCACAAAGAAATGCTGTTTCGACTAACTCCATTGTTTGGGACAACAAGTCTGCCTCATGTCTTGAGGTGCCATTCTGATGTTCATCATCAGCGATTTCCTCCAAAGCAGCTTTGATGTCAGCATAGCTGTCAAAGAGTGCCTTGGTTGCATCAGCACCTGCAGACCACTGTGTGTCAGACAGTGACTTCAGTGTCAATCCACCACCTTTCTCCTTTAAGTGTTTCATCAACACTGACCAACGATGTGTAGACGCAGAGAAGAAAGTATATAGTTTCTGCAGAAAGCCAAAGAAACTGACTGCCTCGACACAGCAATCAACAGATTTAGAACCAACTAGGTTCAGAGAATGGGCAGCGCAAGGTACAAATATTGCTAGGGGGCTCACTTGTCTGAGTCGTGCTTGCATGCCAGAGTATCATCCGGCCATGTTGTTTGCATTGTCGTAAGACTGGCCACGGCAATCCATGATGTCAATGGCTTCAGTCTTCAAGTAGTTTAGCAGAGTATTTGCTAGGTCTTCAGCCATATGACTGCTGATTTGCAGGAAAGTCAAGAACTGCTCAACTGGAACACCATTTAACACATACCAAGCAATCACAGTCAGCCGATCAACGTGAGTTAAATCAGGCGTTGAATCAACAGATACTGAAAAATACTTGGCCATTGGCGATTTCTCTAACAATAGTGCCTCTAACATGGTTCACCATGATTTGAATGAATTCTTCAAAAATAGTTGAGGACAAGTAAGCAGGCTTTCCTTGACCAGCATTACCAAAGTTCTCTATATGTGTGGCCAGAAAGGGACCAAACTTCTCTATCAATTCCATGCAACCAAGGAAGTTGCCATTATGTTTTGATCCAATTATCTCATCATCTCCTCGGAAGGCCAGGCTTCTCTCAGCCAGAAGAGTAACAGCAGCCACTACCCAACATAATACATCATGCCAATACTGCTTTCTCTCCTGACACTGCTTTTCCAAACTACGGTCAACATGGCAATATTCTTTGCAACAGTTGCAAACGCTGAGTATGCAATCTCTGTGTACGTCACTTTCTTCATGCGTGCAGATTATCTCGTCAGCTTATTTCCAGTCATTAAAACCCTCAACTTGCGAAAACTGATCTTTCTGACTTGTCATCAGCATGCAGAAGAAACGGTATAGAGATCCTTTTGAAGGACTATATAGCATCCATTTTCTCAGATGTATCTCACCATTCGTCCGCCTGGTGTAGAACATGTGATTTTTCATGAAACGGAAATGCCCCTTTGGCTGTTTCTGTGTTGGGTTGTAATAATGCTTTGACTTCATGTAACTGTCAGAGTCAGTCTTATTCTGGCAACTGTCTGGTCCTTTTTCAATCCAGAAGTCCACTGTGGCGGAACGTATGGGGAACCACTCTGCAGGATCAGTTGATCGACATCCACATTCATCATGTACTGAGTGTGATGAATCACTGATAAGCTCCTTCTGGCCCAAAAACATGTCATCATTTTCATTTGTGGACGTGGCAGTCAAAGGACACTGGTGGACAATCACAGTATTGTCTTCAAAATGTTCTAAATCAGATTCCACATTAGGATGTGCCTGTGATACTTCAGAGTTGACAGTAGCATTCACACTTGCTGAGGGATAACTAGTTGGGGTGACAAGGACTTCAGCTGACGCAGAAGCATTAATCGCAAAAAATTGACTGAGTCGAGGGGTCTTTGCCAACACGGAATTCAGTTTATCTTGCTTCTCCTTCGCAATGCGACATTTCAGAGCATCTGATTGCAAAACCCTTTGTGGCATTTTCTTTAATCTTATACACACACAGTCTCCACACGTCCCAGTCAGACCTGGGAAACAAAATGAGGAATTGGAAAAGAACTGCATACAGTAGTAATTGTTAGTAATTACACAGTTAACTGGCAACATAGTTGGAAGCCACAATAATGTTAGTCTCTAGCAAACATTTTAAGACGCACGTTTTTCTTTTCTTTCATTCCTGAACCAAAATACTACGGGATGAAGTTTTTAAATGTTTCCTCTCCCAAGTCATTCCTACCATATAAAAATGAAATTGACATTCTTGGTACAGTATTAAAGCAGCACTGCAACAATCCAGTGAAATTTTTACCTATACTTTTTTATGAAATTTTAGATTGCCACTCACCTCCTGACTTGTATGATACCCTTCTTTCCATAATTTGAAGCTGCCTTATTACTTTTTTTTCATGTTTGTTTGTTTGTTTATTCGCTTAACGGGTAAGCACACTGGAAACAAGTTCCTTTTACAGGTGCGACCCACATATATTGCATACAGACAATACATAATCAAACATACATATACAATGCAGCAAATTGCAGACAAAAATGTCTTTGTTACGTATAAAATTCATAAAAAAAATTCATAAAAACAGTTACAATTAAATTGAGATTCAAATACATCCTTAATGCATCGGCAAACTTTTGACAGAACACAACCACCTAATATCTTGAGGAATTTCATTCCAAATAAATGGAGCAATATAAGCAAAGGATCTTTGTCCACTTTTAGATTTCATAAAAGGAATCTCGAGAAACCTACTGTCTGACCTATGTCTAGAATAATGACCATCAATATATGGTCTCAAAACTTTGAAATAATATGTGGAATTCCAGAGTCCATAACTTTATATATGAACTTGGCCACACAGTATTGGAAATTTAATGAAACCGTAACCAGCCCATTTCTTTCAAAATCACACAATGATGAGATGACTTAGAACAATTTAAAGCAAACTTAGCTTATCAAGTGAAGTAAAGTGGATTTCTTTGAAATCACTGTCGTCGAGAAGCAGTGTCGGCAATCATAGCTGCATAGTTCACAATAGGAAGTAAGCAGCAATTTGAAATAACCAGCCTAGACTCAGGAATAAGAAATGAACGGATTCTGTACAAAGAACCTAATCTACAATGTATTCTTGAGGTAACCCTCAAAAATGAGATTCATAACTTAGATGAGAATCTAGTAATACCCCAAGATATTGAAATGTATCAACATAGTCAAACAGTAATCCATCAAGAGATTTAACTTCCAAGTACCAACCTCAGATCTCAGTCTAGGTGGGGTACCAAAACCATCACCTTTGTCTTAGATTTGTTTAAGAGTAATTTACAGGCCATAAGTGAAGACTGAAAATTGCACATTTCCTCTGTTAAAGAAACACCTAGATCTCCAACTGACAAACCCTGCAGTATAAATTACTGCATCGTCAGCGTAAAGTGTTAGAGAAGCATTATTAATCACACTTACTAGTTGATCAAAAACAAAGAAACAAAAGTGGCCCCAAAATAGAACCTTGTGGAACCCACACTTAACCATTACAGAGTCTGATACAGCACCCTATATTTAACCCTTTGAAACCTATTTGTTAAATAATCCTCGTCCAGTCCAAGAAAGACTCACCAACTCCCAATGACTCAAGTCTAGAAATCAACAATTGGTGATCAACTGAGTCGAATGCCTTGAGTCAAGTCCACCAACACGGCACCTGTCCAGACACCCTTTATCCATGCCATTAAGTACCGTTGCGTGAACTCGACCAAGGCAGTCTCAGTACTCCTTCCTTTCTAAAACCATGTTGGTTCTGAGACAATAATCCAAAGCGATCCACATACCCAATCAACTGATTATAAACTATTCTTTCCTGAACTTTAGCTAAAGCAGACAAGATAGAAATAGGTCTGTAGTTACAAAACTCATGTTGTGAACCAGATTTAAATATAGGAGTGACCAAAGTATGTTTCCATATATTAGGTATAATACTGTAACAAACGACAAGTTGAAAATAATACTAACTGGAAGTGCTATAACTGAGGCAGCATCCGCCAATAAACTAGGACATAAGCCATCAGAACCAGCTGAGCTGTCCCTCTTAATACAACGCAACAATTCTCTACCTCCTTCGAGTAGTAGTCCTTAAGTACAGTTTAGGATTAACTGTAAAATCTTCAGTCAATCCCAAGTAGTTCACCTTGGACTGGTCACTCAAAGGAATCAGGCAATGCAGTAAATTTCAAATTAAACTCGTTAGCTATCTTCAGTGGACAAGACAACAAGTCACCGTCAACCTCCACTGAACCTGGTTGACAAACATTAGGCCTTATGAAATTGTTAATTGTTTTCCAAAAGTAGTAGCGTTAGATAACCCTTCACATTGTTTATATGAATATAGTCTGTTTTAGCCTTCCTTATCTTAGCCTTACATTGGTTCCTTAAAGTCCTATACGCATGATAACCAGAAGCAGAATGGTTCATTTTATACATTTTCCAGGCCTTGTCTTGTTGTCTCATGTTTGAAATAATACAAGGAGTTCTCTTTTTAATACGGCTCGGACTAGGACTTCATCAGTATTATCTGCTGTTGTTGTCCATCAGTTGTTTAAATATCACTTCTGTTGTGTCTAAAATAAACTATCATGTTGCAGGCAGTGCTCCTGACCTTATGGAACAATAGGTGTTCAAAACAGCTGAGAATATTGATGAAGACCTGGTCCAGGCCATATTGAGAGGAGCTCCTTTTATTGTTTCAAACATGGAAAAGTACTAAAACAGACTCAATTGTGGAAAATGGGTATCATACACGTCAGAAGGTAAGTGCCAATCTAAAATGGCAGGAAAAAAGTATAGGTCAACATTTTCACCAGATTCATGCACAGCTGCTTTAGCCAAAATTCTCAGAAACATGTGGAGCACCATTATTCATCCTCTCAAGCTGCCACTTAGAAAATGGTTAAAAGTATTCCAGGCTTCTGATTGGCTGAGGGACTTCTCTAGCTGGGCATCTATCAGACAACAGATGCCCGTCTATTAAAAGTATCAGTCCAGCCAACCCCATGACCATCACCACAGTCCTGCTGCCCAACCTGGTCTCTAATTGGCTAAAACACCCTCATTTCATTTTCAAATCTCCACCATTGTATTTATCTCACTTAGAGAGAGCTGAGACCACACACCAGTCCACAAGACGTTCTCCCGATAAAATTACAAACCTAATGCGTATCCCTGCTGAAATAAGCAGAGCAAAGCCAGTAGAAAAGAAATAAATGAACCTGTTTTCACAAAGTTACTTTTCTTTCTATTATCTCCCCATCCACACCTGAGCTGTCATGATTGAACAGTACAATGGACAACGTGGCATTTTTGCCCCATTATCCAAAGAAATCCTGATCACACTTTTAAAATCAAAAACTGAAAACCACCATTTTTTTCTATCAGTCACCAAGACAGCCAATGAGCTGGTGAAGCTCCAATCCTCATGCACACATACGCAGACACCACCAAAATGACAATCTAAATAAAGATCTCCAAAACCAACAACAGCAGTTTTCATTTTCAGACTATGAGCGTTAGCACGCCATCTGCTCACCGCCACTCACATCCCTTACCACCTCGCCAATGCTCACCTCTCTCTTAACCCAAAGACAAGCAACTCTATTTTTTTCGATCCACATATAATCTAATTTTCTAAGGACAATAACACCCTCCAGGGTGGGCGGTATGGGCTATATCCACCCTTCCAGGGGCTATAAGACCCTCCGCCTGTGGCATCAGGCATCAATACGCCCCTGGGTGGGTGGGTACAGCCCAATACCACCCACCCTGTTGGGTATTATTGGTTGCACACAGCATGTATCAAGCATGCTTTTACTTGAAATTGCAAGCCATGATGTGGCTCTCCTACATATATGTACTGTACACTATTCCCATCAATTTTAGAACAAAATGATGATGAAAACTAAAAGGCAGTCTTACTTACCTCTGATAAACTCTCCTTTCAGCCTGAAAATGAAAGAACTACTCGAGTCGGCCAGGCGCCGCCTTCTCTTTTTGAAGTCAGACTCTATAGCAAAATGCTCTAAAAATAGAAAAACAGAAAAATAAATACTGTATCTTGAAGCCAAATAAAGCCCTCTGAACTGTAAAGGCCAGTACAGCATTTGCTGCTATGCACATTGACAGATGGGACTTCAGTTTGACGTCTCTTCCTAAAGACGGCAACTCAAGTGTAGCACTCCCTCTTGCGGCAACCCTAGCAATAGGTAGGAGAAGAACAAATCCAGAGAGCAAGTCGGGTCTTTACGTTTTGCAGCAGGTAGGGCAAATTGGCACATGCACATTGACTTATGTCCACATCTTAATTAAGCCAATTTTAGGCTGATGCACCTAATATTAAAGAATCAATTTGAGGCAGATACAGTACAGAATAGAGACCCGGCTTATGGGTGGTCTACCTCAACGTTGGTAGCTGGGTGACTTCACAGCAGGGGCCTGAGGTGAATGCCAAGAGATTTCCCACTCATTTTGAAATCAAATTAGTAAGTTGCCAATCCAGGCTGAAAAAAATATGTTACATTTATCCCTTTTGTGTGTGCATGCGTGTGTGCGTGTGCGTGTGTGTGTGTGTGTGTGTGTGTGTGTGTGTGTGTGTGTGTGTGTGTGTAGTTGTGCCAGGCATTGAAAACAAGGTTTACAATTTTAAAACTATACTGTAGGTGTAGTTTTTGTCTTATTAGTCATGCCAAATTTTTGACTGCGCCTTTCATTTAATTTGGTTCTGTTTTTCAAAATTAACAAAATACTGCTATTTTAAAGGAATGCTTTCAATTCAACCCTTTCTGCATCATGATACTTTTAGCTGAAAACCTACATTTTATGATTGTTTACCTTCTATAAAAAAATGTATCCATGTTACTGAATGTTTTATGTACTTTTCTGAGTAGATCTGAAATACATGATATTATACAATGGCTAGAAAGAATCTTGGACTGTGATTGGTCAGTTTGGGGCTGGACCCATGGCGATACCCCAGCACGATGCCACGGGTCTAGTCTCAGCCTCACTGTGAACCTGGAGATGAGCTTGAGCACACTGAGCATCTTGAACTTGATTGTTTCATCTGCTCTTAAAAAACAAAAAATATTTTTCCACACAAAAATGTCTTTAAAACTTTTTTTTTTATTTTGTATAACAATGAGCCATTGTATAATAGCAATAATGCACTCCAGGGTGTGTGTGTTGTTTGGGATAATGCCACGCCTGGGGCATTGGATGCACTCGGCCTGAGGCCTCGTGCCCAACCCTCCCAGGTGTGGCGTTATCCCAGCACAACACACACCCGGCCGTGCATTATTCCTTTAATGGTGTACTTATATACGGTACCCTAGCTTGTTTCTTTTCAAATCCTTGACCTACACTTACAGACTTCTTGAATATTAGGAACACAGTGCAGCCACTCAAGAGCATTATTACCCTCTCCTCCCTCTACATTATGAGTGGCTAGACTGTGTTGGGGGTGTTCCCAAGTCTAAGAAAGATGTAGTAGAAGCTAGTAAGGACTGTAAACAAACACATTGTGTTATGTTGTATCCATGACACTCCAGACATTACCTTATGGGTTCTCAACCTACCTGATAGGCTAGTGATGCACATGTGACCCAGATCATATTTCAGAGCATTGCCAGGTCCCAGGAGTCCCCATTCTCCAGTTTCAACTTTGCATCTGAAGAGTCGACAAGCACTCCAGGAGTCCCTGTTATCTAATTACTCAAGGTAGGCTAACTTGTTATCAGCAATTGCTTAATTGGATTAGTGGCACAAACCTGTTCTGCTGCTTGGCTTCCAGTGGCCACAGCAGCCCTGAGATGACTAAAATGAATTATCAAGATTTGTTTCTGTGTTACAGCCTAGCTAAAGTTCTAGCCTACTGAGATTCTTCTCATGTGAATTATGTGGTGAAGGAACTGGAGCTTAGGCTCAGAAAGATATATCTTTGTTTTTTGTTGTATTGGAAGCCTTAAGCAACTCGGTAGCATTTAAAAAAAAAAAATATGTGTTTAAAATGTTCTTGAGAAGAAAAGTCGAAACATGTATAGTTACATGGTTAGCCATTGATGTGCTAGCATGGTTACCCTGGTTTTTAGTATTTAATTCAATGAGTGTTTATTGCAATGCTGGTGGCACGCCTCCATTGGCGTTTTAAAATCCGTGCTTATTCTGCAACTAGGGCCTCCCTTCTAAGCAGGGCCCTTGTCCCGGTGTTTTAAAAAAGCTGCTCCATGCTGGTCAGCCTCCCTTTCAAGCGGGGCCTTCCAGCTTCTATATGGCCCCCACGCGCTGGCGGTCCCCCTTCCAAGCGGGCCTCCCGGCATTTTTTTGAATACCACACACTCCCTTATCGGGCAGATGGTTCCCCTCCCAAGCGGGACCACTCAGCCATGCAAAAGTGCATTCTCGGGCGTTGGGCACCTTGTGTATGGCCCATGGAGCGACTCTTCAGCGTCCCTTTTCTAGTGGATGCCAGCTAATGTCGTCCCTGCTCAGGTCTAGTTGCCCTGCACCATCGCAGTTCTCAGCCATGCGGTTCTTGAGGGAGATGGGTCGCTTCCTTGCCTCCCTTAGTTGGAAGCCTCGGGATAGCGCTTGCAGCAGTGAACTGAGCCTATGGACCACAAACCGGGAGATCTGGGGATTACTCCTGCTCCCCTTACATCGCGGCACCTGCCCAGCGGCTGCCCTGTGTTCACGACCCCTGTGTCTCCTGACCAGGGGCCAAATTGCTACAGCGGTCACTATTATGACCAAATCCACAGAAGAGAGCGGAGGAGCCAATCTTCCTCCCTGAACACTGCCAGGGGATCCATGTTAGAAGAGGTTTTTTCTTGCCTCCATTGCCGCCATCTTGGAAGAGGCTTCACAGATGCCATTTTGTGTCAGAGAGTGGACATTTTGTGCTACGCTCCTGAAGGCTGGGATTTGGCAGCCTTTCTTTACTCCCAGACATGCTGCATTGCCAAGCCAATGGCCTCCCCCCAATAAAGCCCCAGGGTATGCAGCTTTGATCGGGTGTTCCCCTCCCAGCCAAAGCAGATCCCCCCTAAAAATATTTTCGGGCATACCAATCAGCACTACCATGGAGAACATGTCTGGCCATGTTTATCTTAGAGGGGTAGGACCCTCTCTGTATAGAAGGTTACCAAAACGACAAAGTAATCACATAAGTAGATATGTGTATACTCCTATATATATATATTCAAATATATGACGATTGCCCCCCCCATCTTTTTCAGATGGTGAAGGCCAAGAAGTGTGTGTCTTGCAGCGTGGCATTGATGCCACACACCCAAGGCCCCCTCTGCCCAGCATGCTTGCACGAAGAGGAGCAAGCTAGTGGCCACACCTTCTACCACTGACTTGGACGGGCAAGGGACTGCAGCTGCAGGATGGATGAACCCTGGGGCCCTCCTCATCCAAACACAACAGGCTACAGTGGCCATGATGGAGAGTCATCAGAACTTCATGCTAAAGGTTATGGAAAAGCTGGAGTCTCTTACAAAGTCGAGATCACCACCTCCTGCTGCCCCGGGCCAAACCCCAATTCCTACCACCCCCCCTGACTGCATGCTGATGAAGAACCTGCATCTCCCCCACCAGGGGAGGAGGATGCGGGTGGGGCACCAGACGACTGCGAAGACGTTGACTCAGGGGAGGAAGATATGGACATCATACCAGATAACCCCTCACTAACTTCAAAGTTTTGTTCTTTCAATTTGATTCCAGGCCTCATGAGGGCCATTAAGTCAACCATGGGATTTGACGTCAATGTCCCTAAGCCGGAGTCCAAGCTCGATCCAATGAGCCAGCAGAATCAAAAATCCAAGGACACATTTTCTAGCTGTCCCGCCATAGATGACATTTTCACGAAAGAGTGGGAGACTTCAGAACTGGGCCGTATGTCCAAGAAGCGAAATCTAGACCGAATGTACCCTGTTCAAGAGGACAAGGCTCAATTGTGGTGCACCGCACCAACCATAGACCCTCAGGTAATGGCACTTAGCAAGAAAACAGTGCTGCCTTGTGGCATGATCTCACTGAAAGACCCTACCAACAAAAAAATTGAGGAAATGATGAAGAAACTGTTCGAATTTTCAGGCATGACAGCTAAGGCAGCTGTCACAGCAATCTATTCCGCAAGAGCACAGATCCGCTGGTTGGAAGAGCTGCTGGAGAAAGCAGATCCCAAATCCAAGGAAGCAGAGCTATTAGAGTGCACCCTGGACATAGCAAAATACCTGGGGGACATGGCTGTAGACACACTAAAACTAGAAGCCAGATCTGCTGCATGAAGAAACAGGGCCAGACGAGCACTGTGGCTCAAATTATGGGACGCAGATAATGAATCAAAGATGCTGCTACAAAATTTGCCTTTCAAAGGCAGAAATGTGTTCAGGGAAGGCTTGAAGGAGTTCCTAAAGCAAAAAGAAGAGGGCAAGGACCTCTCAAAAGATAAACAAAGATCCACATATTTACCTTCTGCCCGATGCAGGTTTCGAGGGAACAACAGGTTCTAGCACAACAGAAGACAGAATTACACTAACAACTCCTTTCGAGGCAGAACCTCCGGCCACAGTAACATTGGCTTCAGAGGTCCAGCTCAAGGGGCATACCCCATATCACGGGGCAGGAGATTTGGCAGCGGGGCAGAGAAGGAAAGTCAAAACAGTACTGACTATTCCACCATCTTGTCTCCAGCCCCAACCCCAATAGGGAATTACCCTCCAGTTGGTCAGAGGCTGAGGGCCTTTCAGCAACAATGGCAACAGACCACATCGGACAGATGGGTTCTAGAAATCATTTCCCATGGCTATGAGATCGAATTTTCAAGCATACCATCAAGAGACAGGCTGGTGCTATCCCCCATTTAAAAAAAAACAAGCGACGGCCCACCAGGTACAGGAGGTCCTCTGGGACCTGTTACTGAACAACGCCATCAGGCCAGTGCCAGCAGACAAGGCTGGCACTGGGGTCTACTCCATGTTCTTCATGGTCCCAAAGAAGAACGGAGTCCTCAGACCGATTCTGGACTTAAAGTTCCTGAACAGGTTCATGTCCACATCAAGGTTCAAAATGGAAACACTCCGATCCACCTTGAGGAACATATGGGTGGGAGACTATCTCACATCTGTAGACCTGAAGGATGCATACACCCACATCCTAATCAGGCCAAGTCACCAACTTTTCCTGCGGTTTCACATATTGGGTCAGCACCTACAGTACCAGGCTCTGCCATTCAGCCTCACATTGACACCAAGGGTGTTTACAAAGGTGTCGGTGGTTCTAGCAGCCCGCTCACGGGAACAGGGTGTGGATATCATCCCATACTGGGATGACTGGCTGATCAGGGCATGCAGCAGCACTCAATCCCACATAAACACAGACCTAGTCCTGACAACTCTGGCACAACACGGCTGGATAGTCAATCACGAGAAAAGCTCACTAGACCCAGCACAGTTCAAAGAACGCCTGGGTGCAGAAATAGACACGGCCAAGGGGTTGGCAAGACCATCAGCACCCCGCACAGACTCCATCATATCGATGGTATGGAATTTAAGGTCATCAGCAAAGCCCACACTGGGCCAAGCTGCCGAAGTCCTGGGCATAATGGCATCCTGCTTGGACCTGGTACCATGGGCGAGATGGAACATGAGTCCGCTACAATACTGTGTACTGCAGCAGGGCTAGCCATTGGACGACAACCTCAAACAGAGGATCGAACTGCCAAGGATGGTGAAAGATTCACTAAAATGGTGGGCTCATCTTCCAAACCTACAGAGAGGGTGCCCCCTAGAACTATCCTACGAGGTCACACTGGAAACCGATGCCAGCCTCGTAGGTTGGGGAGCCTGCTTACTCCAGTTCACTGCGTAAGGCAAATGGACATCAGCAGAAGCCCAACTACCCATAAATATTCTAGAGATGAGGGCAGTACTCAATGCTCTGAGAGCATTCAGGAATGATATCGCGGGTCGAGCAGTGCTGGTGAAGTCTGACAATCAGGTCACAGTGGCATACATAGCGAAGCAAGGCAGCACAAGCAGCAGAGCCAAGCTCAGAGAAGTTGCCAAGGTATTGAATTGAGCACAGTCCAATCTGTCCCACCTCCACGCTGTTCATCTGGCGGGGAAGCCAAATGTCAGAGTGGACTGGTTAAGCAGACAACAGGTACACCCCAGAGAATGGCGGCTGCACCTGGATCTCTTCTCCACGATACAGAAGAGGTGGGCCATATCCTGATGGACCTCATGGCATCCAAAGCAAACACACAAGTGAAGGCTTATTTCTCCAGATACAAGGAGAAACAGGCAATAGTAACAGATGCCCTGTCACAAGCATGGGATCGAGAACAGTCATACATATTCCCTCCCATCCCACTGATCCCTCAAGTTCTAGCAAAGATCAGGCAGTCCCGGTTGCAGATCATTGTGATCTCACCGTATTGGACAAGGAGACCGTGGTTTGCAGCAGTGATATCCATGACACTGGACTGTTAGACCCTCCCATTTCAAGGGACATGTTGCGGCAGGGCCAGCATTCATCCAGCACCACACTCCTCAAACTGTCGGCCTGGCTCTGAGAGGCAGAGACTGCTAAGGGAAGGGTATCATGAGTCGGTCATATCGACTATGCTACAGTTCAGGAAGCAGTCTACCACATCCACTTATAACAGGCAGTGGAACATCTTCAACAAATGGTGCAAGTCATTGCATCTCGACCCGATGCAGGTAGATATCTCAGTGATCCTACTTTATCTACAGCACAGGTTAGATAAAGGCTTATCCGCCTCCTCTCTGCGAGTGCAACTGTCAGCCATAGGGGCAGCCATGGGAAGAGTTGGTCTCTCCCCACCTGGTGCACACCCTGATGCCATCAGATTCCTTGGAGTGGCACAACACATTTGGCCACCCATTCGATCACCAGTGGCCCCTTGGGATTTAACCCTGGTGCTCGATGCCCTAGAGAAGGACCCTTTCATGCCCAATGACACCATATCCCTATACTGGTTAGGTTTAAAAACCTGCTTCATGGTGGCTGTCTGTTCTGCTCATAGAATCAGTGAGTTAGGAGCTCTATCATGTAAGGAGCCCTACACTATATTCATTGCACAAGGAGTCTCTATGAAGACTGTGCCAGCATTCCTGCCAAAGATCATGTCCACATTTCACAAGGAACAGGCACTGGAGTTGCCAACATTTCACACACAGGCAGGACAAGGGGACACTGGTACTCATCACCCACTGGACATGGGTAGTACAGTGGCACTGTATATCACTAGAACAAGAACCATATGTAGGTCCAAGAGACTGTTCATCATCGCTCAAGGCCACAAGCAAGGGTTGGCTGCTTCAAAGACCACCATCGCTAGCTGGATAAAAAGGTCAATTCAGGAGGCCTACAAGACAAAGGGGCTCACACCCCTTCAAGGAATAAATGCACACTCAACAAGAGCAATAGCTACCTTCTGGGTGGAGAGAGCTAGCGTATCGATGGAGGACATTTGTAGGGCTACAACCTGGACTTCTGTGCATACATTCGCTAGACATTACAGACTTGAGTCCCTGTACAAGCAAAGAACTGAGTTCTCCTCTAGAGTTTTAGCTTCAGCATGCTCCAAGGACATGTCCGTCTGATCGCCCTGGCCCGCCCTAGGGTTTAAATTTACACTGCTTATTAGAAGTAACCCATGAGGTAGTGTTTGGAGTGTCATGGATACAACATAACACAATGGGTGTTTACTCACCTGGTAAAGGTGATTGTGTTAGTTGTATCCATGACACTCCAAGACCCACTCCCCAGGGTGACTATGGCACAGTCTCGCTGAACAACCTCGATGGCTATACTCTCATATAGAGGATAGGAATGGATGGTACTGTGGTCTACTGTCATATTCCTTATTCGGGGTCCTTATATCCAAATTTGGAAGTGTAATAAATAGAAAATAAAATTCTACTGTCATATTCCTTAGTTGGGGCCCTCATGGGCTGATCTAGAAGTGTAATAAATAGGAAATAAATACAAATTGTGATGAATCCATGCTCAGTGTTTTCTCCTTACATTTTTTGTTTAGACCACAATAGGGAATCACAATGGTTAGGGGTTGTTTGTTTAGAGCATTTTGCATTTCAGCTGTGGAAGATTCGAAACTGGAGAATGGGGACTCCTGGGACCTGGCTATGCTCTGAAATTTGATCTGGGTCACATGTGCATCACTAGCCTATCGGGTGGGTTGAGAACCCATGAGGTAATGTCTGGAGTGTCATGGATACAACTAACACAATCACGTTTACCAGGTGAGTGAACACCATTATAGTGGGATCTGTTTTTCACTTTTTAAAAAGAAGCAAGAATCCGAATAAAGCTTCCAGTGACACCAGCAGTCTTTACAGAATGTAACCAATCATAACGCCCATTTTTTTAAAACTAGAAACACTTTCAGGCCTAAGGGGGTTAACAGTGTCCCTTTAAACAGAAAAATACAAGCAGTTATTAAATTTAAAGAAAGAAAGCAGGAGATTCCCTTAGGCGGGAACCACGTCAAACCATGACTCATCCAGTTCCTGGGAACCAAGCGGAAACTAGACAAACCACTAGTTTAATTAAATGAGTAGAATAAACACTGTAACACAGAGTTAATCAAAAACTAACCTAAATAAATGAAAAAAAACAAAGAGATAATGTTAAACTGATAAAAATGAAGACTGGAGAAGACTTCAAGGAGATTGCTTTCTTCAGGCAAAGAAACAAATCTGGTGTTTAGCCAATGGGGGAATGTGACCACTGTGCAGAGTTTAAAGGAAGCCTGTCATAAACCCTACTTTTCTGCCTGCCACTACTCACCTGCCAACGTGCATTGAGAGAGTTTAGTGTCTGTTGTAGGGCATGTCTTTCAGTTAAAATTTATTTTCATGTCCCGAGTGAAAGGCGCCATGTCACGGTTTGTAGTGGCAAGAGCCGCAATCTGCATGCAAATTAGAATCCTCATCTTCCTGTTGTGTGCCGGAATGCTGCTTTGTGACGATTGCAGCATGTTTTAATGAAGCAAAAAGAAATGTTGTGCTTGGTAGTATTTTTTGAGCTCTACCTTTAGAAACAAACCCGGTCGAAAACAGAACAGTGTACCCTATTCAATTCTGTTACTGAAAGATGCAGCTCTGAGCTCGGGCATGCGCGATAGCACCTAGCTGGCGTAAAGTCCTGTGTGTCTCTTGCTCTCCCTCCAATCACATGCTAACACTATGTTCCTAAGGTGGGCACACAGAGAGATGTGTGTATCAAGGGGACCAATACAATAAATGTATTCTTCATTTATTAGGATTTCTGTGAACAATTCCAAGGAGGGGACAGGTCCTGGGTCTGAAGAAAAGACTGAGGTAACAGAGTACAGTGTGCATTTTGTTAAATACTGCAACTGTTAAGAAGACAGCTATGTGTTTACTTGCACAAGTGTGCAAGCTTTATTTTCTAAATCCTGCTATGCTTTACAGTGCTGTGTGCATAGATTATGTGTAAATATTAATTTGCATATACCTATCTACTACTGTTGTATCTAGCTAACCAGTGTTTAGTAATAAATCAGACATTTTTTTATCAGTACTGGTGCAACTGATTTGTGAATGATGCTTGCTGGAGGTTTTGGTGTAGCGGGAGCGCTAGCACAAAGTACTGGCCAACTTGAGTGAGGCCACTTTCACCCTCCTCAGCTGCGAGGAGCTGGGGCCGAAAACGTGACCTTCAACGGCGTCTGCATCAGTAATGGCTCCTCCTTCCACTCCCACGGACCCGGTGGCAGCCAGCAGCAGCACCCAGAGCTGGGCAGCAACAGCCCCAACAATGTGCACCGCCCTCACCGACCTGCCCGAGCAACTTCAAGTAGTAAGGCATGATTGCATTTGCATTTCCATTAAACCAGGTGGGTGAGATGACTTCTGGCATGTTGTGGGGGGACGGGGACTGGGTTATTGCCAGAGGCTCAGGGCTTCAGGCCATGAGGATCGAGTGCTGAATGCGCTGGGCTTCCTTCCTGCTCTCCCAGACTCCCAGTCTCTCCTCCGCTCCTCCTGAGTCAGTTGGTCCGCTCTCCTACTACTACCTAACCTAACCATCCAATCCAGGCCTCAGGCATGACTCGTCCCATATCGGCCCGTGTTTTTACTTGAATTCCTTGCTCTGCTCCCTGCCCCGCTTGCTAATGTACTGACACTGTACCTCAGTACCTGTGTGTGTGAGTGACTTGTTTAGTTTTGGTCTCCTCTCACTAGTCTCACTCAGTGCAAACACAGTGACAGTACGGACAAGTTTTATTCGAAACTGAATGGATTAGGCTGGAAACCTCCCTCAACGAACGAACCCAACCCACGTCTGCTCAGCTCTGTCTCCTCCTCTCTAAAACCACTGCATTGGTGACTGTGTGGCACATACGTACACTTACATGCGCAGAAGACCGGCAGACGATATACACCCCACATGACTTCTCAGCTAGTCGGCTTGCATACCGTGAGATCCCTGGTCGTCCCCCTCCATTAATTTCTCAGACTTTCACTTGGAGTCTACTCTCAGGGCAAGCTGGGCGACACTGCTGGCAAAAACAGGAACCACTGGGGCCGCTGGCAGCAAGTAATTTAAAGCAGCAGCAGCCACTTTTAAACAGCAACTTCATGCTTTTTTTTTTTGCCTTATATTAACACACAAGTGTGGCGTTTCAGGGGGCCCCCCCACGGTGGGGGGCCTGGGGCATTTGCCCCCTCTTAATTCAGGCCTGCCCTAGGTGCAAATAAAACCACTGGTAATGACTCACTCACAGACACACACACACACAGAGACACACAGTTATGCTCACGTGGGTGGGGATGCTGGACGGACTGTCGCTCCAGGGAGAGGTCACACCTCCACAGCCCTAAGCACATAAATTGGGGAGCTGGGCACCCATATCTCTCTCTGTCTCTCTCTCTCTCTGTCTCTGACTTTCTACAACCGGTGGAGAAAGGGGGGGGCTCTGCCAATAGATAGTTATCTGTGTGAGGAAAGGAAAGAAAGGAAAGCTTTGGGTGTGTGTTCTTTCAGGTTAGCTCGTAGGTAAATATAGACTCTAGGAGTGACTAGATGTTTGAGATTCTTTCAACAATTATCTGTCTGTTAACTATTTTTCCTTTCCTTTCCTGTAAGCAGGTATATCTTTCTGTCTTGCTGTACATAGTCTGTATATCGGTTAATAGCTGCAGTATCTAGCAGTAAAGACTCTATCTTTGTTTTATAGAACAGTGACTGTGCCTCATTATTAAAAAGGTAATTTTAATATTTCTGCTAGCAACAAAGAATTCTCTGTTTATAGTCTGCCGTTCAAAGTTCACACTACCAAATATTATAGTGTTTGACCTTCCTAGCCCTGAGCAAGACAGGGGTTTTCCTGATACAGTCAGGTGGTGGCGGGCAAAGAGAGTACATACCCAGACAACTGCCCTGTAAGCTGGTATAGTATAAAGGGCAGGTTGTCACAGTGCCTTTAGCCATATGTGGCACTTCAAGGGATGTAACCCTTCTCAAAAGGGCTCTGTGCCTCTGGTATCCTGAACAGTTCACTAAGAGATCAGAGCAGGAAATGCCACATCAATCACTAGCTTCTTTTTTGTTCTATTTATGCCCCCCGCTCTCCAAGTGGCCCCAATCTGCTTAATCCAGCCCCATCAGAGTGGTATCCATTAGGTCTTATCTGCACGTGCCACCTTTCCTCCAGAGCTTCCCCTCTGGCTGGAGCAGCAGGGGACTCCCTTATCTCTGTTGCAGATGGATTTGCTGTGGGAGACTGCACCTAGGTAGCTAGGTGCAGGGCCAGTAAGCCAATTGGGTTCATCCTGCCACTCAGGGTCTTTCTGCCCCCCCTAGTTCCCCTGGATGTCATTGTCAAAGGTGTGCAAAACATGGCCACACATGTGTGGTTGTGTGATGCCTGCAGACATCCTTCCACTCACTAGCTACTCTAGTTGCATTGCCACATGTAGTCACCCAAGTGGCAGTATAGCAGCAGAGCTAGCTGCTGCCCACCTGCACCCGAGTAAGAGAGAGTATCCTCTGGGATGCTTGATCCTCCCCCCCACCAGCCGAACCCTGTGGCTCAAGCTCATTTCTAAACATGGGTCACTGGCATGGAAGAAGTAAGGAGTGAGGCATCTCTGCCCTCTGTGCCATTGCGCTGGCCTAACCACAAGTTTCTTAAGCTTGCAATTGATGAGTTGTACAAGTACGACATAACAACTAACTGCACTACCATTTTGCACATAGTTGTCCTCTGGACCAGTGAATCAGTAGAATGAAGGCCTGGGGTTTGGTGGGGCAGCAGATGACTCTTGTCATGCCCCCACTGAGAACTTCACAAGCACAAATGCCCAGGCATCGCTCAGATGCCTATTTCTTGGCTCCCACCATCTTCCTCCTTTTCTCATGTGGCTCATTTCTCTCCTTCTAGGCTTCTTCCCTAAGGTACCTTTAGCCAAGGACTGCATCTTGCAGCATCTCCAGGGATGGAACACTCCCCAAGAGGGTTCTGTGCCTCTGGTACCCTGAACAGGATGGTCACTCACTAGGAACAGAGAGCATAAAAGGCCAAGTAAATCACAAGCTACTCAGGCTTGCAACCCATATGCTGCACAGGCAGATAAATACATAGATACATAGACAGTGTCAGCAGATAAGGGCCTATGGCCCACCCAGTCAGGCCCATTTGAGTTTGTAAGTTCAGTTTATGTTTTCCTAGAAGTCTGTTGCCCCTTACCCCTGACCTCCAGAATTCCTTTATGTCTATTCCATGCATTCTTAAATCCCATGATCGTTTCAGCCCCCACCACTTCCTCTGTCAGGGTGTTCCACTTGTCCACCACCCATTCTGTGAAGAAATTCTTCCTCACGTTTCCTCTGAATCGTCCTCCTTCACAACATTCCAAGCAACCAACTGCACTACTAATTCCACATATCATTGCCTGCTGGACCACTGAACTGTGAATTAATGAACAGTCAGGTGATGTCTTTAAACCAATTAAGTTTCTAGGCTTCTGAAACCCATTTTATAATACATCAAAGGTGTCAGGATGGCTCAGTTGGTAGCACATTTGCCTCTGGGTCAGAAAGTTGTGGGTTCTCATCCGACACTGGGATTGGACTCGTACCTAAATGCTGGCACCTGAGTGCAGTATTAGGGGACTGCTGTACTGTTAGGGTGTGCCATCCTTCAGATGAGACATTAAACCGAGGTCCCCTCTATCCATCCTGGATGTTTTTTCTGATTTTTGTTTTGCTATTACTATTTGCACATAGCACTTTATCATCTGTCATAGTCACCTGCATTGAATTGTGACCAGAAGTTCTAGCTAGTGAATAAGTGTCACTTTCCAGTGTTTTGTTCTGTTCAATATACCATTTGACTAAATGCGCACAGTAATACTATTGAGGAACTCTGCAATTAAACAAAACATTGTGAATGCTGGATAGAATTATAAAAGAAGAAATGTGAAGGAACATATTGTGAGATATATAATTTGTTTAAAGGTACACAGGAACATTTTTGTTGAATCTTTTTTCAACAAACCAGTGCATTATACAAGCTGGATAAAAAAGTTAAGAAGAAATATGTAGTCATTCTGGATTTGGGAAATGTGCAATTTCTTGGTATTATAAATATAACCTGAAGAAAGATACAGTTATTTTGAATTTGAGGAAATGTGCAGTTTCTTGGTCTTACCAAGACAGTATACTAAATAAATAAAAGCTAAAAAGAATCTTTTTGTGAACTGGAAGTGAGGCACTCAGTCTGAGTCGTGCACGTAACGGTATACCAGTACATGTTGAGGCACTCCACTCTTTTGTTTACATGCTCTTCCTGTAGCCCCATATCAGTTTGGTCACCAGTCTCTGCACTGTTCCCAGCTTGCTAATATCTTATTTTAGGTGCCATTTCCAGAAATGTATGCAGTACTGCAGGTACAGTCACACCAGAGTCCAGTACAGGGGTGATATGGTCTCTATAGTTCATCTGGATTCAAATATTTTGACATATCCTTGAGTGGTTTTTGATACTGCCTACATTAGACATGGTGCTCCAACTTAATACCCTACATGTATTTAAATGTTCTCATTGTGTCCCCTTCTCCCTTCTGGCCACCAATGAGTACATGCTGAAGCATCCAGTCTTTGTTCATATGCCCCCCCCCCCTTGCCCATGTATCATTTCTGTTGCTCACCTCTGCACTGTCTTCCAGCTTCTTAATGTCCTTTTTTTAGGTGTGGGTTCCAGAACTGTACGCAGTACTCCAGAGGTAATTACTTCATGGTCCTCCGCAATGGCAATATGACCTCCCAGTTTCTATTTCTGATGCTTCTGAATGAACTACCAGTGCATTGCAGCATCTTATTCACTTTCCTTATCACCATTCATGGTGAGATGATGATTTGAAGCTGTAGGAGATCAGCATCCTAGATCCCGTTCCTCCTCTGTCACAGTAATTGTTATTTCCCCCAACCTATGCTCTGCCCTTGGGTTTTTGTTTCCCATGTACGTGGCCTTGAACTTTTGTCACTGACGCCCAGTTGTCAGATTTGTAACCACCTCTCGAGCCTTTCTAGGTCCCCTCTTTACTCATGGATGCCTTCTTCATTGTCAACCCTGCCAAAGAGCTTGGTATCATCTTCAAATAGGTAGAGTTTCATTCTGATGTCCTCACCTTTATCACTAATGAAGATGATAAAACATGCTGGGCCTAGTACCGACCCCTGCAATATACCCCTGGAGACTTTCTTCCTGAGAACTCTCCATTTATCGCCAAACTCTGAGTCCTCTCCCCCAGCCAGTTTCATACTCACCTTGTTAGTTTGCCTCCATCTGCAGATCCATTAGTTTTGGACTAGTCTCCTATGTGGGACTGAGTTAAAAACCTTGCTAAAATAACAGTAAGATATCTTGATTCCCTGTCCTCTGTCTACTGCCATCGTTACCTACTCAAAAAGTCTATCAAACTTGTTTGATAAGACCTTCCTGCCACAAAGTCATGCTTTCAACCATCTTGTGGCCCATTTTCTACCAAAGGTCCATCAGTCTTTCCATGATAATGGTTTCCAGTTCTTTGTACTGGTGCTCAGATGCTGTTTCAATGAATCCAACTTGCCTTCATGAGATAGAGCTGGTATCCAATCTAGGATCTGGCAAATATTCTACTAAACTCGGATCTAGGATCCAACATTGGCTATTTATGTGTCTGAGGTCAGATCTAAACATCTGAGGTCTTAGCCAGGCATCCTAGGTCAGAGCCATCAAATTTACCACTCAGTCTGAGTCATGCACATAATGGCATACCAGTACATGTTGAGGCACTCCACTCTTTTGTTTATATGCTCTCCCTGTAGCCCCATATCAGTTTGGCCACCAGTCTCTGCACTGTTCCCAGCTTGCTAATATCTTATTTTAGGTGCTGTTTCCAGAACTGCATGCAGTACTGCAGGTGCGGTCACACCAGAGTCCAGTACAGGGGCAATATGGTCTCCTTTTTCTGCTGCTGAACTCCCAACAATACATCCCAGCAATCTGTTCACTTTACTTATTTCCTTATCACTTGAGGTGATAATTTGAGGAGGCAGTATAGCGCAGTGGTTTAAGGCTATGAGCTGCAAATCTGATGACATCCAGCAGACCAGACCTGGAGTCTGAATCCCATAGCTTCCACTTACATACTGTGTGACCCTGAGCAAGTCACTTAACTTCCCTGTGCTCCCAAGTCACTTCTGTAAAAAACGTTTCAGCTTAGTGTGCTACTCTTGGTTAAACAACTAAATAAAATAAAAAGTAATAATTTGAGGCTGTTGGAGATCACCACCCAGAGATCCCTGCCCTCCTCAGTCACAGAAACTGTCATCCTCCAAAGCCTATATTCTGCTCTTGTTTTTTGTTTTCCACATGCAGGACCTTCTAGTTTGTTTTTTGACAGTGTTTTAATGGGCATATGTGACTACAATGTGGAGTAATGCTTGTGTAATTTGTTGGTAGCTGTAGGCTGGTTGTGCGGTAGGATGTTGACTGACATTTATAGTTACTTTGGCCACTCACACGCACCATCCTTTGAGGGACTACCACCCTCTTGGGGTACTGAGAAGGTAAAATAACTCTCTTAATAAGGATTCCACCCCTAGAGGTGCCATGGGGACATGATTCCTTTAACTAAAATGCCCAAGGAAAGAGCCCAAAGAGAGAAGTCAGCCACTGGAGGATGAGGGGTGGATGGTGGGAGAAAGAAATGTCACTTCTGAATGAGACTGAAGCTGGTTTATATAGCCCAGGAAGTTGATGTGACTGGTTGGACCCATCAAACTTTAGACATGGCCTTGTAATTATACTAAAGTTTGGCCCAGATTCTCTCCATAGCAGCCCTCTTGGATTGTCCTTGGGCAGAATGGATGGGCCTTGCGGTCCTTATTTGCCATCAACTTCTATGTGTCTATGTCCTCCCCCTCACATACACACACACAACCATGCCTGGCATCCCCCCGGCCTACCTGCACTGAGTAACATCCCATGACCCATGAAGATCAACCTTGGTCACTGGTCATTCGGAGTATCATTCTGGTAGAGCTGAGGAGGCCTCCAGTGTCATGGTGCTCAACCAAAGGGTATTTTCCTGTGTTACAGTTCCCTAGCAGAGTGGACATGCAATGATATCACAGCACACCAGATGAGCTTCTGTGCCCAACATGCCACTGTCTATTGCTCCGCCAAACCCCGCACTTGCATCGGTCCCTGACCCGCATACCCCCAGCTGTTGCAAGGGGTCATACTTTCAGAAGGACAGGTACTGAAAACTGTTAAGGAAAACTGAGAATTGTATTTGAAGGATTGTAGGATCTCGGTGTATCTGGATTATGCCTGACATACACAGAGATGCTGGAGGACATTTTTTAATTTTTTTTTAGAACTTATTTGCTCAGGATGGCTCAGCTGATATACAGCAGCTTTTTTCCATTGGGGTCCTGTTTTTTAGGTAGCTATGAAAATAAATAAATTAATGTAAAGAAAACAATAAAAAATAAATATTTTGCTTGGTAAATGTCAAGTCATAACTGATGTATACATATATGCTTTATGTGTATTTAGTCATAGGCTATTGACATAATAAATAAATTTTTTTGAGGAAAACCGTGTACAATTCTTCCAAAATACATAATAAAAACACATATATGATCAATTTTTCTTCTATTTTACTTACAGTACATTAACCTTAGCATACAGGTTTATTTCAGTACTTTTTCTCTTTTCTTATTGTTCGGCTACATATTGGAGCGAGCATTAGAAAATACCCTACCAGGTATGAAACTTTTAGAGCATGGTTTGGGTCTGGCTACCTACATCCTATTCTGTCTTCTTTAATCTCTTATGTATGCAATAAGACACCAGGGTGTGTAATTATGAGTGCATAATTGCAGGGCTCAAGTGCCTTTAAACACCCGATAGTAAAGTGCAATTATTCCCCGTTATTTACACATCCCTGAAGTGTCTTCTTATAACAGGATAAGCAAAATGGCTAATTTTTATGTAAAAATGTGATACACTGTACTTGCTAATGCAAGTATAACAGTAAATGTACTACAAGATTGATAAAATAGTGCCTTTCAACAGTAAAAGAATCCCAGAACTGTAAATAGTGACTGGCAATTTTAACAGGTATATTTTGTGGCTTTAAAGAAAGCCATCAGAATAACTGATGGAATTGGGGTTTTAAGTGTTCCTTTTTGACCCTGCTAGGTTGCAGGGTGAAATTAAATGATCAAACATACTTTTTCACAGAGGATTCAGCAGTGCAAAATGTCATTCAGGTGTACAGGACATAGTGGATAATGTATGGTCAACTGTCCACAACAAGCAAGTGTATCCGCTGAGAGGCAGCCATGGCAACCGTTTAAACCTCAAGAGAGAAGCACGAGAGGTTTTGGTTGCCATGGTACCTCAAGAAGGCTGCACATGCTTGTGTTGTGGATAGTGGACCATACATTGTCTTTTATAGTGCGTGGTCCACAAAACACAGGAAAAACTAGTCTCTTTTATTTAAAATGTAGCTGCAAAGTCCTTACTTTGGCATGTACTTTTTCACCATCACTCTCTTCTGAGTCCACACTTGTTGCCGTGGGTGTTTCTGGAAGACCGGAGATTCGCGTAAGGTGCATAAGCAAACATGTTCGAAGTTGTTGTTCTACAGTAATAGCTACTGTAGAATCTATGTGCAGCACAACAAACTAGATGATGTAGCTACTGCAACACAACAACATTGTTCTAGGTATCGTTTTATACCTAGAATAACGTTCTACCATACACTATAATGCTCTTGCTAATTCTGGCATTGCTATCAATTCTGAGATGGGTAAGGTAGATTTTGTAGCAGACTCAAATAAACCACTTATATTCCAGTTACACTAGCCCATCCCAAATGTTTTATTGCTATGTCTTACTGTAATCATCTGTGCCAAGGTAAGGTGCTGTACTTTCTTCAACAGACTCTCCTTCCCATCTTTATGGGTTTCGTTTTTTGCTGGACACATAGAAACTCTGAATTTGAGACTACGTGTTGAATTTCCCAGGGTCTTGTGTGCTGTGGCTGATGAAGCATAATAAGGATGGATAAAGTTAGTCTGAAATTTCAGAGTCTACCTGGTTAATCCTACACCAACTAAGATGATCAAGGGCCAACAGAGTAGGATGTATGAGGAGAGGTTGGAGGTCCTGAACGTGCACTCCTTGGAGGAGAGAAGAGAGGGAGGGGGGAGTGACTGTGAAATTCAAGTATTTGAAAGGAATAAATAGGGTGGATAAGGAAGGTCTCTTCTTTCCTAGACAGAACCGAAACATGAGGGGATGCAGTTTCAAGTTAGGGGAGGGGGGCTAGGAGAGAGGCTAGGAGGCACTTATTCATGGAGAGGGGTGGTGAAGATTGGAATGTGCTTCCGGAGGAGGAGGTTTCACTGAAGATGGTGGGCAGCTTCAAGTGAGGTCAGGAAAGAGTTCATGAGAAAATAAGAGTCAGCAGAGGGGCAGTCAGAAGGAAAGGGCAGATTGTGGAGGGAGGGGGAGCAAGGTCCATAGCATAAGCTGAGAACCTTGTGCTATGAGAAGACTAGCTAGACCTAATTGCCTTATTCTGCTTGCTTCTTCTCATATTCATACTGCAGTCAGTTTTCTTAATAGTAGCTTTATTTATTTATTTGTTCACTAGGTGAGTGCACTGATCCCACAGACAGTTTTCAAACATGACCTGGGCTATATAGGTAGCATAAAACATATGAACAGAACAGTTTACAGAGAAGCTATCCATTGCTATCGGGGGGGGACTTTGCATCCCCCCATGTGGGGGGGCTCTGCCCCCCACACCCCCTCATACTTAATATAATCAACTCCGAGTTGGAGTTAATTTGGGGAGGGGGTTCAGGACTGGGCGACAGTGTGCCCCTGTTTCAGGCACACCAACACAGCAACCTGTCAATTTTGTCGGCAGCGCAGTAGGTTGCTGTGTTGGTGTCACCATTGGTGAGGCAACCCACTATCCAGGTATACAGAATCAATTTAGGACAGACTATTATTCTATTGTAAGGGGGATTTTGGGGGTATAGTCCCCTCTTACACCACCCCATAGAAACATAGCAGAAAAGGACCACTTGACACCCCCCAGTCTGCCCAGATGGTTCCTGTCTAGTCTGTCTCTGCAGACTCAAACTGGTCTCTGGTGACCCTCCATCCTCCTTGCCTGTTTACTAATATTTCCCCATGTCTATCCCATGCATGCTTGAAGCCCCCTACTGTTTTCATCTACACCACGAATGTTGGCAGTCTGTTCCAGTCCATCCCTCTTTCAGTGAAGTAGTTCTTCCTCTCACCCCTATTAAACTCCACCCCCAAGCTTCGTCACATGCCCTCTGGTCCTGGTGCTCTTTCTCATTTGAAAGAAACTCCTCTCATGGATTCATTTCATCCCTGTGAGGTACTTGTAGGTCTCCCATTTGTCCACACACACTCTCCTCTTTTCCAGGGTGTACATGTTAAGATTCCTCAGTCTCTCCTCATAGGACTTTTGATGCAACTCCTGCACAATTTTTGTTGCCCTTCTTTGGATTGCCTCTACCTCGTCTATATGCTTTCTGAGGCCCAGCCTCCAGAACTTGATACAATACTCCAGGTGGGGTCTCACAAGTGAGTGATACAGTGGCAACACCACCTCCCTCCTCCTGCTGGAAATGCTTCTCCCAATGCATTCCAGCATCACACTGGGCATACCCCTCAGGGAGTTTCCTCTCAGGCAGAACACAATCGGTCAAGATCCAGGATACAATCTCTCCCCTTCCCACCCCCCAACCCCATTTCCACAGAAGTCCAACAGGGCTTGGTGTTTGAACCCATTCCCTTCTCCATCTTCCTAAATAACTTGCCCTCAGTATGCTCTCCCTCATCCTCTATCCATATATATGCCAACAACACCATCCTGTTCTCCTCTGGCAAATGCCCCACCGATGTAGCAACCACCCTTCAGCCTGACTTCCACCAGGTTCAGCTATGGTTTGCCTTACATCAACTATTACTAAATGCCAAAAAGACTGCCTCCATGACCTTTGGCACTAGGCAGAGAGTCTCTAGGCTCCACCCTTTACTGTCTTTCTGTACTCTTGATGGGACAATCCTAGAGGACACCTCCTCATACAGATACCTTAGGGTTTGGTTGGACCAATGCCTCAACTTCTCTGGCCACATTGATGCCATCCTGAAAAAATTGCACCCCAAGCTTGATGCCTTATTCAGGAACCATAGTTGCATCCCTCCTTCAGTGTGACATGAACTAGACCAGAAGATGATCCTCCCCATTTTTGACTACTGTGATGTAGTCTACGGTGCTGCTCCCAAATCCTCCCTAACCAGATTGGACACTCTCTTTAACTCCTTCTGTTGATTTGCCCTTGATGCTCCATCATGCACTCATTACTGAGACCTCTACCACACCATGTCCCTTCCCTCGCTTGCCAAAAGGCACCTCTCTCATTGTGCCAAACTCACTTCTAGATTTTGGTTAGGAGAACTTTCTTCCTACTTCTCATGCTCACTCTCTGCCCCTCCTCCCTCCTTTCACTCCCTCAGATCCTCTGACACTTGCAGTTTGTTGGTCCCCGTCAAACCACTCTCAGCGGTCAGTCAGGCTTTACCCATCATTTCCCACAAATCTGGAACTCCCTCCCCCCAAATACGGTACTACTACTACTACTACTACTACTACTCCCTTGCCTCTGTCTTACATAACTTTCTCTCATCTAAGTGCTCCTGCTTTAATCTCCCTTAACTGTCCTCCTATGCCTCTGCTCCTCTCCATGACTCACATCCCCTATCAAACCTTCCTCTCCCTGAGCCTACTTCTCAGCAAGCTCTCCTCTCCCTTCACCGCTATGTATTATGTTCCTCAGATATGCCACTTGTAATTAAATGCATATTCCACAGGTATGATATATTTAATTGTATGTTATCTCACAAATGCGACTGTGTGATTATTTATGATTTTTTTAGCTATATGACTTGTTATAAATGTAATTGAAGGTTTAATTTCTTGGATATGTTAAATGTTAAACTGGGTGTCTAATTCTTCATCCAATTGTGACCCCCGCCCCCCCCCCATGGCACCAGTAGATGAGCAACTTGTTGTTCAGTGTGCCTTCCTGGTGAAATATTTCAATAAATGCCCATTGCTTTACACTACCATAAAATATTGTTGGTTTTCTCCAAGGATTCGAGGACTCCAATTTCTTCATGACTGCAACTGAAGTAATGTACTTTTGTTTTTGTAGATCAGCTTCCAAGGCTTTTTCAAACACCAAGACGGTGCTGTTATGCAACGGTATGAAGGTAGATATTTGTTTGAATGGGTCAGTATGATTAACCAACTCTGCAAGACTAGGAATTAGAGTAGTTCTGCTGTTTCTGGGGTATTATTGATACTTTGTTCACCCATCTCTGATTCATCACAATAATAAGACTTCAAATGAGTATTCTTGTCAACTTGTACAAGTCTGCAGTGGTATCAAATCCTTATAAACCTGCTGTACAGACAAAGGATAGTCCTTTCTTAAAAAAAACTGGTCTTAACGTGGACTTCTGCCTCGTGGCACAATGGCTTGTGGACAATAAACTCATCCTAAACCTTAAGAAATCAAAGGCTATGCTTTTTGGACCAAAACGCTTGGGTGCCAACAGACAAAATCTTCTACAACTGTCTTCGACCAGTGGCACCAGGATGGAGGTCTGCTCATCCATAAAATACCTTGGGGTGCATCTCAATCAAGAGCTAACATGAAAATGCATGTGGAAGCATTAACCAAGTCTCCCCATCAAAAAATTAAACTACCATACAGACTAGGTGGATACCTAAGCAGTGAAGCACAGCTGGCAATCACCACAGGAACCTTTCTCCCCATTCTTCTATATAGTGCTCCCCTCCTTCAGCCTCTCTGAGGTACTGAATGTACCCAACTCAGAGTTCTCCAGTACAAAGTTGCCTGCTTTGTAGCTGCTGCTCGCCTCCGTGACCACAATTGTGGTGTTCTTACTTCCCTCAACTGGCCAGCACTTGAGGCTACACTAGCCCACCCCACCGCCTACCTTGCCTTCAAAACTGCCAAATTATCTGCACCCCCTAGCTTAAATGGGCTACTGAAGCCCAAGACTCCAAAGTGTGAGCTTCAGTCATCTACTAGCCCCACCCTGAATGTACCAAGCAAGATCGAGATCCTGCACAGGTGACAGGTCATTCACCATCTTTGCACCGGTCCTCTGGAATAGCCTGCCATTAGAAGTGACAAACTGCACCACCTTGAACACATTCAAAATCGCACTGAAATCCCACATGTATGTAGCCAGTAAATGTAGTTGTAATTGATGACGCAGGTATGCATCTTGGCACTGTTGTCTGACCACTCACTATACTCCAGTGACGGGGTCACTTACCCCATGGGCACTTAAACCTGCCATAGATACCCCTACCTAAATGCTAAACTTGTTATCAGGGGTTGTGCCTGTGCTGTTCCTAAATATAGCATCAGAGCTCTACATTCTTTGACCCTAACCTGCCTAGTCTTTCTCTCTAGCTAGTTGGTGACCAACCCAGGCAAATAGGATTGTTTACTTGTCAGTTATTGCTATTGACCTGTCTTGATGTGTTTTGTACTGTTTTAGCTCTAAGCTTTGCAACCTAACATATGATATCATTGTTAATGTGTATCAACCCTGTCGTTTGTGTAATATGTCTCTGTATGTATACTTACACCTCTGTATGTATGTAACATGATGCCTTCTATTTGAATGTAATTAACCCAGGGTCACCTCTGAAAAAGGGACGTTATGTCTCAGTGGGCTTACCCAGTTAACAAATTTCAATAAATAAAATAAATATTAGATAAAACATGACAAGAGATGTTGATCATGCTCCGTTCTGCCAGTGCTGTTCTCCCCCTCCCCTGGGCCCTTCTTGGCTCTGCCTTTGAACAGTTGTGGCCTGTATCTCTTGAAAATCTTGGCCCTGGTTATTCCCTCCTCGTATGTCTTTTGGGGTATAGAACCTGGTGGTTCTAAGGCTCTAACAGAGTGAGTTACCATGCTGAATGAGGGACTGTTGTGGTAACTGGAGTAATAAGTCTCTACTGCCGTTTGATCCCCTTCTTCCTCCAAAAAATGGCTAAAGCAGGCAATATCCGAGTCAGGTCTGCTCTTGTATATATCATGGGTATGTGTTGTTCTTTTTCAACTCGATCTTGGTTCAGATGATTTTTCAGACCATCCAAAAATATATCCATGCAACAGCTAACATTTTTCAAGTCAAACTATCTCTGGCTGGAAGCTGCAATACTGAACATAGGATTTGCAAGAAAGCGAGTTGTGCTCACAACAGAGGGAGGTGAACCTTACAATTGTCTTTGGTTTGGAGCAGATATTCTGCAGGTGGAGGCTACTTCTAACTGAAAGGTGAAATAAGGAACTTAGAATTACCAGGAAAAGGCAGTCTTTGTTACAATTCTTAAGATTTTCAGTGCAGGAAGAGTTTAAAGCACAGCTGCCTTATTTTGGGGCTGACTGCTTTCAGAGCACAAACCACCAGGCTGTTTTGGGGCTGGGGAGGTTTTACCTGTGTCTGACTTGGATGTCTGGATTTTTCTCTGTTTGATTAACAGGGTATTTTCTCTGTCAAATTGTTGTGTAGGGTATCTTGCTGACAGGAAGGCACTCATCGCAGTGGTGGGTCAGAGCTCTTAGCTGATTGTTTTGTGAGGGCACAGGTTAGGCCCAACCCCTTCCCACCCCTCACCCCACCCACCCCTGGAAATAGTTCCTTTATACCTGGGGTTCTGACATCATTTCCTCAAGAGTGCAAGGTCATGTCACTGTCATATCCTCTCTAGCACACTGCACTGACAATATAAGCATACACATTGTATAATATATATATATATTTTTTTCTATATAACAAACCAATCACACACACAAACACACACAAATAACAACAAAAAAAGAGTAGATAAACATGTGGGGAGTAGTGCAATGTAATGGCTATGGGGCAGCAGTCTTCCAGGAGTCTTTCTGGAGGCTGAGATGCTGCCCTATTTGCAGACAACTCTCTGCCCTGAGGGAGGAAGTTGCCCGTCTTCAGGCCACACTGGACAGTAGTAAGGGAACCTTCCCCCAGGCCACACTGGATGGTAGGAAGGGAACCTCCCCCATCCAGGGAGCACCAGAGCCACCACCACTACCTCAGAGGTTGAGAAGAAAGCACAGTAGTTGGACCACAGTGGGCTCAGGGAGGGTGAGGATGGTAGAACAGAGGCACACCCAGTCAGTTGTTCCACTCCACAATCCATACACCATTCTGGAGGAGCATAGCTCCCCTATGGATGCACCCGCAGAGGAGACTAAGGAGGCTGAGGACAACTATCACAAGGGAGGCCCACAGGTAGGAGGCAGAGGACACCACAAGGAAAGAAAGCAGCTCCTGGTGGGGGACTCAATTATTAGGGGGATAGAATGAGGGGAGCAGGGAAAACTGAAGTAAGGTGCCTGCCTGGTGCCATGGCTTGGAGTGGGAGGAAGCGCATCCTCAGGATCACGAGAACAACTGTACGGGAGTCTGAGCTGGATGTCATTGTCCACCTAGGGACAAATGACTTGGCTCAACATGAGATTAGAGCAGTGCAGAAGGACTTTGTAGAATTGGGGAGGGGCCTAAGACAAGTAGCACACACAGTATCCTTCTCAGAGGTGCTGCCTGTCAATGGCATGAGTGAGGTGAGGGTACTTTGCACCATGCAGTTTAATGAATGGTTGAAAAATGGTGGAGAACAGGGGTTTGGCTTCATTAGGGACTGGGTTCCACCTGGAGGGACACCAGCCTATACTGGCAGGATGGTCTGCATCTGTCCAGGAAGGGAACAAGTCTTTTGAGCAATAGGTTTAAATGCTTCATTGGCAAGCTTTTAAACTAGTCAAGGGGGGAGGCACTGATAAGCAGCAGGAAAATCCCAGCCTCTCCCTACAAAACAGGGTACTAAATGAGAAAAAGACCGAAGTAGAAAGGTCAGTGGGCGATGCTGCAACAGAAGGTAAAGCCATCAAAAAATGGAGAGCAATGAGTACCAATGTCCATAGTCTGAGTAACAAGCTTCCTGAATTAGTAGCCTTGATAGAGGAGGAACATCTGGATATCATGGCAGTCACAGAAACATGGTACACACAAAACCATGACTGGGACGTAAACATACCAGGATACACTATCTACAGGAGGGACAGGAAGGGTGAAAGAGGAGGAGGAGGAGTAGCTCTTTACATAAGGGAAGAAATCAAAGCAACAGAACAAAAGGGAAAACAGGGAGGAGAAGAAGCACTGTGGGTAAATTTGGAGACCGGCAATGGAACCACAATCCGCACAGGGGTTGTATACAGACCCCCTTCTCAGGGGGAGGAAATGGACAAGGAAATGATAGAAAGTATACTTAGAATGGCAGAAAAGGGGAGATATTGCTGATGGGTGATCTGAATATGCCAGATGTTAACTGGAGTGCAGTTGCAGCAGCCACTTCAAAGTGGGGTTATTCTAGATGCCCTACAGGGGCATGCCTTAGACAACTAGTATTGGAACCCACTTGAGAGGGAGCAATCTTAGACCTGGTTCTCTCAAATGGAGATGAAGAGAGGATCACAGATGTAGAAGTGGGTAGCCATCTGGGAACTAGCCGACCATCGAACAGTATGGTTCACAATAAACACAGCAATAGAGTCAAGTCTACAAAGGCAAAAGTACTGGACTTTAGGAGGGCTGACTTTGCCAAAATGGGTGAGTGCCTAAGGAATGCACTAGCAAATGGGCAGGAAGGAGGGGTGGAAGAACAATGGGGAATAATAAAACTGCCATCACAGAGGTAACAAGCCTTTGTGTGAAGCAAATAAACAAAATGAAACAATGTAAGAAACCACTATGGTTCTCAAAGGAAGTGGCAGTGAAGGTTCAAGAGAAAAAGAAAGCATTCAGGAAGTACAAGGAATCACAGAAGGAGCAGGACAGAGAACTGTATCAGTTAAAGCAAAAGGAAGCTGGAAGGCAGTCAGAACAGCAAAGGCCCAAACCGAGGAAAAGATAGCCAACTGGTTAAGAAGGGGATAAACTTTTATAGGTACATCAGGTAGCAAAGGAAGACCAAGGGAGAGATAGTGAGGCTTAATAAAGGGGAGGAAGGGTGGGCAGAGGGTGACTGTGAAAAGGCAAAGATACTAAACAAATATTTTTGCTCAGTATTTGCAAAGGAAGAGGGGGAGGTACCTAAAACAAACAGTAGAAACACTCTGGATACAGAAGTTGATACCAGCCCATTTAGAGAAGAAAGGGTTCTGAAAGAACTCTTAAAACTGAAGGTCGACAAAGCAATGGGGCCTGATGGGATTCATCCCAGAATTCTAAAAGAACTAAGGGTAGAACTAGTGACACCACTGACTACCCTCTTTAACAAATCATGGGAGGATGGGGTGGTACCCGAGGACTGGAGGAGGGCAGATGTGATTCCCTTCACTAAAGTGGGAGCAAGGCAGAAGCAGGAAACTACAGACCTGTTAGTTTAACCTCAGTGGTAGGGAAAATGATGGAATCACTTCTGAAGGAAAAATTGTCGATTATCTAGAGGCCAGAGGGGCACAGGACCCAAGGCAGCATGGATTCACAGTGGGAAGGTCATGCCAGACGAATCTGATAGATTTCTTTGACTGGGTGACCAAAGAGTAGATCAGGGAGGAGCTGTGGATATGGCCTACCTAGACTTTGCAAGGCATTTGACACAGTCCCATACAAAAGATTAATATACAAGTTAGCCAGCCTGGGAGTGGGTCCCAAGATGACAGCCTGGGTAAAAAATTGGCTGGAGAATAGGACACAGAGAGTAATGGTAAATGGAGTCCACTCTGAAGAAAGGGGGGTTACTATTGGGGTACCGCAAGGTTCAGTATTAGGACCAGTCCTCTTCAATGTCTTTATAAGCGACATTGCAGAGGGACTGGAAGAAAGTATGTCTTTTGCAGATGACACAAAGATCTGCAACAGAGTTGATGCACAAGGTGGGGTGGAAAGGATGAGAAGGGACTTGGCAAGGTTAGAGGTGGTCAAATGTATGGCAGCTTAGATTCAATGTTAAGAAGTGCAAGGTAAGCACCCAGGAAACAAAACCCAGGGAAGAGTACACAATGGGGGTGAGATACTAACAACAAAAAATGGAAAGGGACCTGGGGTAGTCATATCAGATGACCTAAAGGTGGGCAAGCAATGTGAGAGGGCAGCAAGGAGGGCTGGGGATACTGGGATGCATAGGGAGAGGCATCACCAGTAGAAAACAGGAAGTTATTATCCTCTGTACAGACAGCTGGTGAGACCCCATCTGGAGTATTGCTTGCAGTTCTGGAGACCCAATCTCAGCAAGAACATAGACAGGATGGAAGCTGTCCAGAGGAGGCAACTAAAATGGTGCAGGGTCTGCACGGAAGACATATGAAGAGAGACTTAAGGAGCTTAATATGTATAGCCTCGAGGAAAGGAGGGAGGGGGGGGACATGATAGAAACTTTCAAGTACCTCAAGGGAATCAACAAAGTCCAAGAGGGTAGCATCTTTCAAAACAAGAGGTGTGTAAGAACAAGGGGGCACAATTTGAAGATAGAGGGGGTCGGCTCAGAGGTAATTTAAGGAAGTATTTTTTCACAGAGAGGGTTGTGGATGCATGGAACAGCCTTCTGGAGGAGGTTGTGGAGTCAAAAACAGTGGTGGAATTCAAGCATGCATGGGACAGTCATAAGGCAATTCTAGGGGGCGGGGGTAGAAAGAAGTAGGCTGCTGGTTAACTAGGATCTGCAGCTTATCCATTAGGTAGGGAAATGGGCAGACTAGGTGGGCCAAGTGGTCCTTATCTGCCGTCAAATTCTATGTTTCTATGTTTCTAATCTTGCTGGTCACTTTAAAACTGATTTTCTCTTCTTTTTTTCAACATTCTATTCTTGTGCCATATTCAGCAGTTGTTTCTTGTAGAGAATTTCTATAATTACTGTAGTCTATGAGGTCAGAAAATGTAGACACAGACTACTCTTTTTTTACCCAGTTACTTTTAACCTCCTGTTCCACAACAGCTGCGTCTTTGAGAATCAGGCAAATCAGCCCTGCCGATGATTCCAATGTACGTGCCAGACATTTTTTTTTTTTTGCTTTCTTCTTTCTTTCCCCAGCTCTGGTCAGCCTTTATATCATCTGGCCACTGTCCCTAGCCTCTGTTCCTTTCAGGTCCTCACCCTTGCAGCCCCCACAGCTTTCCCCCCATGGCAGGGTGACAGGGAGCCCCCTACTCACTCATCCCAAGCAGGATTCAACTCAGGTGTTACCTCCAGGAAAGCAGTGCCATTGGACAGCCATGAAGCTGCCACAACCAGCCACTAGGGTCTTTTCCCGGTTTCTTCCCTGTGACAGCTCGGCATGCAATGACGCCGGCTTGGGCACATGCACGTATCTATGCATGTCCCCCTCCCTTTCCTTTTGTGTTAAGTTGGAGGCCTAAAGCTAAACCTTAAATGTAATTGAACTCAATAGTAAAATTCTGGGAGTCTTTATATGCTTCAATAGCTAGCGTAGTTCCTATTAATTGTATTAGCTAGAAGTAGGCCTGAGTAATTGTTTGGGATGGACTGATTATCCTTCTGTTTTTATCTAGTGAATATATTCAGCCTCCTCATGTATTCCCATTTTTGGTTTTGTTTGTAACTTGCTGTTTCAAAAAAGGTAATAATAAAAATTGCAATAACCACAGTTTTACAATCTTGAATAACAGAAACAAAGTATACATAAGATGGGCACCACTTAAAGGAGTAGTGGGGCAGAAGTGAAAAACTACAGCTCATACATATGCAGTGAATGATGAAGAGCACACCATCCCATAAAGGAGGTAACAACCCTACCGAGGAGTTTAAAAGTGCAGGCATTAGTCAGCTAATAATATTCCCAACATGGTTAAGTGAGCATGATTGTGTAGGACAAGTAAATAAAAATGGTTAAAATGATAATTGGTAAGTGCTGTGAAGAGAGTCTGAGGCATCAGTTGCATCTGTACTTATTTATAACTAGCAAATGTGATTTCAGGGCAATCTTAAACATGTTTAGAGGAGTCAATGACACACCTTTGGTGACTGACTGTTCCAGAAGATAGGGGTGGATATAGCAAAGGACCTGTCTCCTGCACAGGTTCTAGGCTTAGGTACCTCCAGGGTAGGGCAGGCTGATGATCTGAGCTCCCTTGTGTTAGTTTTGAACTGCAGTAGCACCGTGGTGCTGGTCAGAGCATTCAATTTGGTTAATTTAAAAGTGAGGCAGAGCATGGGGTACGCTAGTTTTGCTCAATAGATGGCCAATTTAAGGAGCTGAGGATGAGCAGCAGCAGCAAAAAGAGCAATTTTATGGTTGAGCACTCTAAGTTTACAGAATTCAGCACCTCTGAGAGGTTGTAGGAGAGGGGCAGTAAATAGTAACACTGGAGGAAGGGCACTCATAGCGATGATCTGATGTGCTTCATTACTGAGATACCCACAGAGTCTGTAAAGGAGCCCTAGTTTTCGGTGGAGGGACTTTGTAATTGCCTCCACATGTGATTTCAGTGTTAGCTCCTGGACCAGATGTACACCAAGGTACTTTATGGAGTCACAGACTCCCAATCTAGCACTGTTTATCAAGGTTAGGTGCAGAAGGTTATTTCTCTCAGTCTCCAGAAGTCTCGGGCCAAATAGCATTGCCCTGGATTTCTTTACCCTGAGCACTAGTTTATTAAGCCATTTTTCTAGTGCTCTGAAGTCTGCATTCAGGTCAAGGTTAATTTGGTTAATGTTGCTAGAGCTCCTATAAATAACAACATTGTCAACATAGAGCTGTATCTTGCCCCCCCCCCGTGGTTAGGCATAATATTTATAAATATTGAAATGAGCAGAGGCCCAAGAATGGACCCTTTGGCCACACCCTGATTAATCAGTTTTAGATCGGACATAGAACCCTTCCAATTTACCAGCTGTTTTCTACCCTGCATGTAATGTTGAAACCAACTGCAAATGTGGGTATCCAGATTGGCTCCATGTCAATACCATTCAAGGAAGTCCTGTTACAGTAGCTGAATGGTCATTTAGCTGCAATAAATAAGTGCACATAGCAATTTCACAGCAATATTTGTTCATCATGCTTAGATGGTTGTTTAGATGCACTTTGTTAAACATGATACTGATGCTGTACACATCATTCTGTCTTTCCCAGTTAGTAGATGCAGAGCAATTTGCTATTTCTTTTTGCCGGCAATACGTATTACTCCTATGGTACTGAGCATTGCCATTACCTATTATATCAGTGCCTGCTCTGGCAGGTTATTGTATGCTGACACAAAAGCAAACTGTGACGCTTGCTCTTTGCCACCGTCATTCTGATTCCCCAGGACGTGTAGGGGCATGGGAAATTCCCCCACCCCACCTCAAGGGAATCAGTCAGTGCTCCGTATTCAGGAATCCAGACTCAGCCCCTGCATTAATGCATTAGTTATGCTTTTAAAAGACCTACCTAAATGCATAAATATCAGAACCTTGCCCCCCCCCACCCTCTGGAGGACACAGAGTGATTTAATATTACCTTTTGCACTGCCATGTACATTACTCCTGCTGTCACAAGTGCTTAGACATTTGCATATTTTACTTACTGTACTGAGCTGTGACAGGTTCATAAATGAGACGGTAGTCTGGCTTCTAAAATAATCAATACATTATGACACATAATGCAGAATGGTAAACTGCATTGAATTGGAAAGCTGCTGATAAATTGCAAAAGAGTGTCCTCTGGGAATTTTGCTATTTATTTATTTTGTGCTAGAATGGTGAAGAGCAAGCACTTCATTTTTATTTTTTATACTTGTAAGCAAGATGGGCAAATTGCCCATTTTCACAAGTGACAAGTTTAAATAGAAAAGACACACACATCTTATAAATACAAGACACAATACAAAATACATATAAATAACAACGTTAACTGTTACATATCACAATCTGGTCAATCACACCATTAATGAAAACAATTGCACTCAGATTTAACAGCTAGCCATTGAAGCACCCCGTTCTTAAATGTCCTCACTATCCTACAATTAATTACTGTTGAGGGAATGCTATTAAAAAACATGATGGCCCTATATATCACTAATTTGTGACCTATTGCTTTCCTATATAAAGGAATACTACACAATTCCTTGGACTGAAACCTGGTATTCTTTAGACCAATTGAAACAGGAAAGACATCAAGGATAGGAGGGGGCAAACTACCAAGGGTAACCTTAAATGCAAATACTGCCAATTTAAGTTTTATTCTGTACAAGAATAAAGGACAGTTTGCTCCCCTAGCCTGTACACAATGATGGGTATTATATGGCAAACCAGTCATAAATCGTAAAATACCATGATAAGCGGACCTGAGTTTTTGTAACATTTTTTCATTTGTACCAGAATAAATTAACAATCCATAATACAACAAATTTAATAGTAGACTATGTGCCACTAACGTTTTGGATTCTGGGACAAGAAAAGATCTTATCCTAAAAAACATTCCCAACCTCTGATGGATTTTCTTGATTAATATATTACCATGATCTACAAAAGAAAATTGAGAATCCAGTATAATCCCTAAGTAATTAAATCTATCAACAAATTGAATGACATTACCATGTAAATCTAAAATAGGAACAGAAATATATTTTAATTTCCTGGGACATGAAAAAACCATGACCTTAGTCTTAGATGAATTCAAAATTAAACTATGAGAACATAGTCAGTTCTGAAGTCTATCAAAATCACGTTGGGCAATTATCAAGGCCTTGTCAGGATCTGGACCTTCTGCAAACAATACTGTATCATCTGCATATAAAATATTAGCATCCAAGAGCAAGCATGGTAATATACATGGCACAGAGGAGTGTGTACAGTATTTGCTAGCATCATGTTTAAAATAGTGGCATCTAACTGAGCAACTACTGGTCCTTGGATCATGTTGTGCACTGTAAAGGTGTTTCGCTCAGTTGTTTCTTTAGCTGTATTGCTTTGCACATATATCGATATGTGGTAATACTCCTACTGTAATTACTATGTGCAATTGACGTGATACCATCCAGACCTAGTTGATCTAGCTTAGTAAGAAGGAGATCATGGTTCACCAGATCAAATGCTTTTGTTAAGTCTAAGAATAGTATTACCTAGGAGGCAAAAGACTGGCGGCCTCAAACCAGGAACAAGATCTGGGAATCATAGTCACAGATGACGTGAAGGTTAGTAAACAATGTGAGAAGGTAACATTGAAGGCCAACAGAATGCTGGGCTGCATTGGGAGGGGAATCACGAGCAGAGGAGAGAAGTGGTACTACCACTGTTTAGATCACTGGTTAGGCCTCACCTGGAATATGGAGTCCAATTCTGGAGGCCTCACCTCAGGAAGGACATTGATCAGGTAGAAACAGTACAAAGAAAGGTGACAAAAGTGATTCAGGGTCTGCAGTACACATCCTATGAAGAAAGACTTAGGGAACTGAATATATACTCCCTGGAGCAGAGAAGAGAGAGAGAGAGGGGACATGATTGAAACATTCAAGTACATAAAAAGCGTTAACAAGGTACAGGCAGAGGAACATTTTCACTTCAAGATGGGCTCCAGAACCAGGGGACATGATCTCAAGCTGCAAGGAGGAAGGTTCTCTACCAACACCAGGAAGTTTTTCTTCACAGAAAGAGTGGTGGATGCCTGGAACAGCCTGCACCAAGAGGTTGTGAGAGTCAACACTGTGGGGGGCTTCAAGAATGCATGAGATAGACACAAGGGAGCCCTGACTACAAAGGGCAACTAGAGTGTCAAATAGGTCTAAAACAAATGGGCAGACTAGATGGACCTAGCGGTCTCCTTCTGCCATCAACTTCTATGTTTCTATGTTTCTATGAGTTACATTGTTATAAAACATAATACAGGTAGCCATTTTTCCCTGCATTGAGAGCAACCACTCTTTAGTTGATCTTTTTTTAGTCTTTCTACATACTTTGCACACTCCACCAGGGTTTATTCATTTGTAATTTAATTACTGTACTGTGTGTTATGAAGTGAATAGATATCCCTCCCTCCCACTGAGGGCAGTTGATAATCTTTAAGCTTTCCTAATGAAATATTGTATGCATATATAATTTACAGTATGGAGAATGGCATATATCATGTCTGTTTTCTTTCGTTCATTGATGTACCGTAAATTGATAAGAAATTAATAAAAATAAACTCCTAAAAAACAATACTTGAAAACGCCCATTGGCAAAGTTTGAAAAAAATGTGCCCTTTGGCATGCAAATTATGAGGGCAAAATGTCCCTAATCTGACTGTGTTAGACATTATTTTATTTGAATGTAGGTATCAGACAGAAACCACACACACCAGAAACAGTCAGATCAGCCTAAACTCTTATTGAAAAAAAACACCCACAAAATCTTTTAATATGTACTTTAACATTGTGCAAACATCACAAAACTGAAATGGTTTAGTTCAACATTTCTCAGCACATTTGCAATGCACATCCGCTGATGTGGGGCAGTGGGCAAACTTCTGGAAAACCTTTTCACAAAATTAAACAAGCTTTGTCAATGCCGAATGTTTGCTTGCTGGCACTAGCAGTGGAAGTGCAGGAGTTAGAAAGATGCAGTATGAGAATGACATTGAAGTATTGAACCAATGCCAACTCCACCCTCACTCTGCAGAGCTGGACAGGCATTGGGGTTTGCCTTTAGGTCGTTGCCCATAATGGTCACAACATTTCACCTCACCCTACCCTTCAGACGCTGACAAGTGTCGAGGTGTGCCTTGGGGTGTTTGGGCTTTACATTCACCTCATTCCATAAGGAAATACACTGAAATGGGCGCAGTATAGGAGAATGGGATGAACTCTGGGGGCAAAGGGTCCAAGGCGCACCTCAATGCTTGTCCCTGGCTGCAGGGTGGGGGTGGAATGGCATGAGCATTACTGTTGACAATCCCAAGTCACACTTCTGACGCCTGTCAGTCCCTAAAGGGTAGGGCGTTATCTTCGAAAACCCTAATGCCCTGGGCGTTTCTTGGTATTTTTACTCCAAGTTTTCCACATGGGCTGTTTGTGACCCCACCGCATCAACAGTGACACTATCAGTTTGTTAGGTGAAAGACGATTTTCAACAGCGACTGCGCCATTTGGCACCACAGGTGCGAAAACACATTTTGAACAGGATGTGAAAAGTGACAGGTGTACTGATCATGAGGAGGTGTAAAAAATGGCATTAATGAAAATATACAAAAACTGGTGAAGTCACGAGCGTGCATAGAAACTGCGCAATGTACACCTGTAATGTAATTAGTCTGGTGATTTTTTACAGCAGATTTTCAACATAGGCATTTTGGGACCTTCGTTCATAAACAGTGTCACTGTGATTTTCGTAATCTGTCCTGAACACTAATTTCCCACAGTGACCGCTAGTCTGCGCAGGAAGTGCAAAAACATATTTTGGCCAGGGTGTGAAAAATGACAGCTGTATTGTTCATAAAGAGGTGTGTAAAAATGCCAATGTTGAAAATCTGGACTGTAAATATTACAAATTCGTGAACTCACGAGGGTGCGTGGAAACTGCGCAATGCATGCTCATAACAGTCATTTTATGGACGTTTGTCAACAAATTTTCAACACATCTATTTTAACACCTCTGCTCATGAACAGTGTCACTATGATTTTCTTACTGTGTCCCAAACATTAATTTTGCACACCGACCGAGCCAATGTGAGCTACATGTGCGAAAACACATTTTGGGTGAGATATGAAAAATGACAGCTGTACTGTTCATAAGGAGGTGTGGTAAAGTGGCAATGTTGAAAATCTGGAGTGAAAACAGAAAAAATTCTCAAAGTAACGAGCGTGTGTAGGAACTGCGCTACGCACGCTTGTAAAACAGTCATTTTTGGGAATTTATTCACCAAATTTTAAACATAGGGTTTTTGGGGGCCTATCTCATGAACTGTGACACTGTCGTTTTGTTAATCAGTCCCAAAAGGTGGTTCCGCACAGTGACCTCGAAATCACATTTCGGGACTAAATGACAATGACTGAGTTCATGAGGTGGGGCCCCAAGAACCCCATGTTGAAAATTTGGTGAAAACAATTCCCAAAAATGGCCGAGATATGTACTAAAGTTGAAAAAAAAACACACATTTATGCCATTATACAGCTTACCGGCATTTCTTCAGTTCGCGGTCGGCTTTGAAGAGTGCAGGCGTGTTCCCGGTCCACACAAGATCATCACACTGGGCTCCGGAGGTAAGTGTGGATCGGGGGTGTGTGTGGGGAGGTGGGTGAGCAAAGGGTGGGTGCGGGTTGGGAGGGGCAAGACAGTCAACAAGGGACCGCTTTTTGTTTTCAGGTGTTTTTCTTTTTAGAAAGACGCGTGGGACTTTTGCCACGCTTGCGGTGCTCCCAGCGTGGCAGCTGGAAGCTTTGAGGGGCAGTGGAGCCCACAGGATTGGGCACATCCATCAGCCATACAGATGTTTTCCATGCTGGGGTGGCTCCCAGTGTGGCAACTGGAAGTCTGTTTTTTTTGGGGGGGTACAGTGGAGCCGACGGGGGTTTGGGCACCCCCATCAGCCATATGGGCTTTTGCAGTGCTGGGTGGGCTCCCAGCATGGCACCTGGAAGTCTGTTTGGGGGCAGCAGAGCCGATGGGGATTAGGGACCCCGTTGGCCTCTGGTGTGTGGGGGGGCGCATGAGCAAGCTGGGTGGGCTCCCAGCATACTACAGGTGTGTGTGAGGAGGGATCTAGAAAACAAGGGAACTGTCTATGACAGCTGTGTTCAGATGCAGTGCTGAGTGTAGGCACTTTGCATACTGCCGACGGCAGTATGTAAATTGCCTGCCGACGGCAGTATGCAAATTGCCTACATTACCACCGCTGTTTGCAGCGGTCTTTTGCTTTCAACTGTACGCCACAGCATCTGAACTGCAGTCATAGACAGCTCAGACATTTATTGGTGTGGTGAGGCAGCGCCTGCAAGAAGGAGCACGGCATTGGAAGCTGAGTGGCAGAACAACAAAAATTCGTGTGGTGGCACTGTGTTTCTTGCACATGCGTGCAAGCAAACATAAAAATCTGAACTTCAACTTGTGAAAAGAGGGACTGATTCAGGGGCTTGTTTCTTAGTCATAATGTGGAAAATGCACAAACTGAGTGCATAACCTCCTGAAACACCACCACATCTGGCTGTATACCTCCACAGTGCACCGCCACATGTCTGTACACCTCCCTGATGCACCACCGCACATGGCTGTACACCTCCTCGATGCACCACCACATGTGCCTGTACACCTCCTCAATACACCACCACATGTGGCTGTATACGTTCTCAATGCACCGCCACAGGTGGCTGTTCACCTCTCCAATGCACCACCACATGTGGCTGCACACCTCCTCGATCCATATTAACATGTGACTGTACACCTCCCCTATGCCCCACCACAAGTGGCTGTATACAAAAGGAATATATAGTCATCACAGAGGGATGGAGTACCCTCATGAGACCATGTCAGACCATAAATTAGTGTCACCAGATTTTAACATCTGATTTGCAACACAAACAGAGCATCATGCATGAATGTGCATGGCTCTGGCCCTGTCATTGAATTCATTGTATTGCCTACCTGACCCTCACCCTGAGGCAGTATAGGCAGTATAGCATAATGGTTAAGGGCACTGAGCTGCAAACCTGGAGACCCGGGTTTGAATCCCATTAACCCCCACTTGCAAACTGTGTGTTCCTCAAGTCTGCTGATTTACAGGGACTAAAATAATGAAATTTCATTTTCAAGACTTGAAATTCCAGGAATTGCACCAGTGATTGTTAGTTTAATTTCCAGATTTTACCGATATTCTATTGTCATTCTTTCAGTATGTGTATAAATGATCCGAATAAAAGAAGGCTTAATATACAGAGTATTAAATGAAGCAAACTGAAAATAGTACAGGAACCAATTATAAACAAAAATACAAGTTCTATACATTTTCAGATCTGCTATAAAATACCAGATTCTGTGAAATGTCTTTCAAATGTGCAGCCAGTACAAATTCTGGAATTTTACCAGGTGTTGTGGTAAAAAATTGAAAACCAGTGGCCCTGGTGATCCTGAGAAAGTCACTTAACTCATTGCCAGCTGGAGCATTTTTTGAAGTCCATGTTTTCCATTGCTTGATACAAAATGGCCACCAAGGTATACTACTACTCATGATCTCCAGGCTACTGTCCGCAATCAAAATCGAACTATTAAATCCCTACAAGACAAAACTGACGATATTGAAAATCGTAATCGTCGCAACAATTTATGATTTTTTGGCTTCCCAGAAGGTGTAGAATTAGGAGACACTACTGCGCTTTTATTGCATGTACTGCCTGCAATGCTTAAACTGCCTCCTGACCTAATGTTAATTATTGAGCGGTCTCATCGCACTCTGGGTCCCAAGCCAACATCAGATTAGCGATCGAGGCCCATCATTGCTCGCTTCTTGAACTATTCACATACAGAATTGATATTGAAATGAGCCAGAGAAATGGGGAAACTTCAGTGGCAAGAGTTTAATATTTCCATCTACAGAGACTTTTCAAAAGATTTAACCATCAGAAGGAAGCCCGCAATCCACTTAAACAAATCCTCCACCAAAGAAGCATTAAATTTGCTCTACATTAACCCACAACACTACGTCTTTTCTCAGGCTCTTCCTTCAAGGATTTTGAAACCCCTGATGCCTTAGCCAACTATCTAGAGGTCTCTCTCTCTGTAATCTTACCCTGGGAGGCTCAGCAACAATCAGCAACCCGAACACAGCTCTGGTATCCACACGGAGGGAGAACAACGAGGTACAGGAGCATGGGGAAGGTGTTGCAGAACTCGCAGCCCCAAGCAGCAAAGCCGCAACTGATTTCACCCCAAGGCAATCAACACGGCTGCAAGAGAAGCTTCTGTCAGGGCATTATTCTTCAAGACTTTCATGCTGTTCTAGCGAGGTCTCACCCCAAACACCCCAAGCTGCAACCTCTCACCTTCAAATCAACCCCTCTGTTCCCTTGAGCAATAGGTTTGCTCTCTTGGAGGATGACATGCACTCCTTGCAGGAGGATCTTTCCCAGCAAATTTCAGATGAACATCCCTCTACTTTGGGCCCAGTGCCTCAGGGATGTGTTTCTGTCAATACTTCATGGGCAGAAATTGTTGCAAGTTCCCCCCTCAAATCTTTAGATCCACCCAAAAAGAAATGTAAGGCAAAGACCAAAAGCAAGAACATCAATAGTCACAATCCCGCTAATAAATCTAAGGTGTCATGAGCTTATATGGTCAGTAATATGGTCACAATTGCTACATCTTGGTAGGTTTTGCTCCCAGGATACTTAAAGGAAGTGCCAGTACACTTTTTCTGCCTAACCGCTCACTCTACAGTCTATGCTACCTGGTTGCTTTCGTTCCCAGTGGGTGCAGAAAGCAAAGGCTGTACATCGTGGTGCGATCAATTTACTTTTTGTTGTAATGTTTAAACGAGCAGCTTAAAGATCTTCAAGGGAACTTTGGTATATCAGCAATGCTATTCTAACCCATTATTTTAGTGTTAGATCTTATACATTACCTCACTAGACAGGCTCTCTATATCTAGCCTTTTACTCTCCAATTTAGCAGCTCATCAGGTTTATGGTCTTAGGGCTGTTCAGCCGTCTGTCTTCAATCAGTATGCATCCTGATTATTGCCTTTTCTTTTTTCATATGTGAATTATTATATATTACAGGGCACTTTACCCCTTCCCTCTCCTGATGACAGGTTCTTAAGTATTATTGCCAACTATATTTAATATGTCTCCTTCCCTATGCTCCATTATTCTTACTACCTCCTGTTTGCAATATGGAGCTATCATTAGCACTCAAAGAGGTGGGCTATGTCTGGTGTACTGTTGCAAAGGATTGTCAATGTATATCTTCCTTGTGCTCCTTATTTTACTCAAAGCCTACAGATATCATAGAGATCCACTGTTGTATGGTCCCTCCTATTTTGGGGCTCACTGGGCCTAGTTTTTTTAGACCTAGTCACCCCATATAACACCTATTTAGGCGATTTTCAAGTAATCGGAGCTGATCTTTACTGTGACTATCTCCTCTGTCCACAGTTATCACTGAAGCCGATACCTCCTCATATCATCCTGATTTGCATTTGGCTCAGGGCGTAAGGGCTTAAATTGGCCTCCCCTTTCTTTTTCCCCCTCCATATTGTATTTATTATGTACTTATTCTGCTGCACTGTGAAGTATACTCAGAGTTACTCTAATGAGGTAACGATCTGCTTTTCCTTCTATATTTGTTCATTTGCATTCCACCTGGCTCCCTGAATTCCTTGCTCTATGTCTAGGCTGTACTGGCATCTCATATATGGTTCTTTAATATACTGTTATTTCAAGTTGGTATATCTTGTACTATTACTACTAATGTTTATAAATAAGTTCTGGTGTTTAGCTTTATCCTCATACCTTGTCCTGTTAGCTTAGAATTAAGCTACGGTTATTACAGTCCCCTGCCTTTCTTGGTATTATTCCCTTTCAGTTTAGCTTATCAGGAATACTTACTTTATTATATTACTGGGATCAGACTTAGGTTTGGGCTGATATTTATAACTGGTCCTCCCTATCCTCCTCCCTACATCGACGCCCCAGAGTGTGGTGAGAGAATCTCTTAGCCAGTTGGCCGACTCATATCTCCTCACACCCATAAAAAGTTTTCTTTGTTATTTAGCTTACTAGTATTTTTGTTGTTATTAATGACTTTTCTCCTTCTCCTTCCCTAGTCTAACTTTAATAAGATATCTGTGCAGCTCATGTATCATATATTTCACTTTTTGGTTTTGGCTTGATTGTTCCTGCCACTTCCTGCATTTACGTAAGCTCTCTATATTGTATTCTGATCATCCTCTGCCTTATTTATTTGTCCCTTCACATTCCTCCTCTGCCTTATTTATTTGTCCCTTCACATTCCAGAAAGTATTCCCTTTCTTTAACACTGACTATATGAGTGGCATACTTTTATATACATGGAATGTAAAGGGATTTAATTCTTCTTGTAAGTGAAAGCAAATTCTTTCACATCTCAAAAAACATAAAACACAAATTGCTTTCCTTCAAGAAACAAAATTATTAGCAGAGGATGTTCATAGACTTAAGAAAGATTGGGTCGGTCAGATCTATAAATCATCCTATACTTCAAAAAAAAGAGGAGTTGGTATTCTTAATTATAAGAGTCTCAAATGGTCCCTTGTAAACTCCCTTTCCGACACTGACGGCAGATGGGTGATGGTTAAATTGAATACCAACTTTGGGCCTCTTCGGCTTGTTAATGTCTATGCACCCAACTCCGATTCCCCAGAGTTTTTTCGCAATTTAGCTGAACAGATTCTATCCTTTAACACTGATAATACACTAGTTATTCTTGAAGGGGATCTTAATTTAGCTTTAGAAGCCAGCACTGACAGAAGTAGCCCCACTACAGATGCCCACCCTAGAAGTATTAAAGCCCTCTCATTACTAATGCAAGATGTTGGATTAGCTGATGTATGGCGCCTCCTTCACCCCTGTGATCGAGAATTTAATTTTTACTTCTCTCTACATAAGACATACAGTAGTATCAACTACTGGTTAGCCTCTCCTGCTATAATGGAAAAAAACTATTGATTTATCCATCTCTCCCATCATAATCTCGGACCATTCCCCCATCAAATTGTAACTTCTGTGGGGCCCATTAGCACCTAAATCTTCTTACTGGAGGCTGGACCCTCTCCTTCTCAAGGATCTCAATTTCTTACCCATGATCAAAGCACAAATTCAGGACTTCCTCTTTCACAATACCCCAACGGAATCTTCTATGTCCTCTGTATGGGAAGCTCTTAAAGCTACGATTTGAGGGAATATTATCAGTTATGCTGCACATAGGAAAAGAGTAAGGGAACAACAACTAGCTGATTTGGAAAAATCTCTTAGGGTTAAAGAGAATTTATACTTTTCCCCTAATAAGCACTGTCCTGATTCTCAACTTCATCTTGAAATTCTTCAGCTTATAGTCAAAATAAATGAATTAATTTCTCGTAAAACCAAACTGGCCTTGTTTAAACTTAAATATAAGTTTTGGGAACACGGCGATAAAAACGGGAAACTCCTCTCTTACCAGCTCAAAGCACAACAAATGGAACAGCATATCCTAAGCCTAAAAGATGAACCGGGTACAATTCACTCTGACAACCCCTCTGTAAACCGTATCATGAAAACCCTTTATCAAAAACTATACTCTTAACACAAACCCTCCATCTACTTTACATATTCAACAGTTCCTTAAATCATTACATCTTCCTCATCTTTCTACGCTTGAAACAAATTCTTTAGATGAACCCTTCTCACTTCAGAAAATCAGAAAGCTTTGTCTTCATCAAATCCAGCCAAATCCCTGGAGGTGTAGTTCCCTGTCATTCTATAAAATGTTTTCTGACACCTTATGTCCCCCTCTTCTTAATGTTTATCAAGAAGCTTCCAATACTGGCAAACTTCCCCGGTCTTGCACTGAAGCAATCATAACTCTAATCCCTTAGAAAGAAAAAGACCCCACTCAACCCACAAGTTACAGGCCCATCTCTTTATTAAACACAGATGGGAAGATATTTGCTAAACTACTAACTTCTCGACTTGAATCCTTGATTCCCAAGCTAACTCATTGTTCACAAACCGGCTTTATTAAACATATATCTTTTTCTGATCACCTACTTTCCTTATTTAATCTAATTCACAAAGTCAAATCCCTCAAGACACCAGCTGCAGCCATAGCTATTGATTTCAAGAAGGCCTTTGATTCCTTAAACTGGGACTACCTTCATCAAGTTTTATCTAATTTCAGTCTTTCTCATACCTTTTGCTCCTGGATCAAGCTATTATATAATTCCCCCATTGCTAAAGTACTTACTAATTCCACTCTTTCTTCTTACTTTCATCTAGCAATGGGGAACTAGACAAGGCTGTCCCCTATCACCTTCCCTGTTAATTTTAGCCATGGAGCCCCTGACTGCTTGTTTACATCAATCTTCTGGAATTATTGGCATACCTGTGGGCAATTCAAGATATGTCTCTCTCTCTCCTACACGGATGACCTCTTAATCTTACTCAAAAACCTGAATAAGGCTGTGCCCCTGTTGGTTGATTTGCTTAATAATTTTACTAACATTTCTGGCCTTGCTTTGAACTATGGTAAATCACAAACTCTACCCCGTAACGACCACTGTAAAGCCTTTATGAACATACCTCTTGGATTCAGTTGGTCACCATATGGTATAACATATCTAGGAATCAAAATTACTAGTAACTTAGGGAAGACGTGGGACATAAACCTTAACCCCTTATTAGGTAACATCAAAACAATTCTGGACAGATGGAAGCTTCTTAATCTCTCCTTCATGGGGAAAATTGCAGCCATCAAGATGTCCATATCTCCCAAGATTCTTTACCTCTTTGACAATATTCCTTTAGTCTTATCATCCTCCTTTTTTGCTAAAATTGATAAATTAATAGGCAACTTTATCTGGGATGTGAAACCACTGAGATTTAACTGTAACAAACTTCGATCACATTGGAAAAAAGGGTGATTCCGACTCCCCTGGTTCAAAGGCTACCTCTGAGCTTTTTGAATGACCCAAAACATTAAATGGTTTCAGAAACCTTCCCCTCACTCACCACTATGGGTTGCAATGGAATCCGCATTGTGCCCTGGAGGAGTTCCTACTTCCTTCATTTTTAATCCCATTTCCTCTAAACTAAAATCTCATCCAACTAAATTATCTGACTATATCATCCTCCATTCTTTATTGGAAACTAACCCACAGATTCCTGAAATCCAATCCAACACCTTGGTTTTATGCCCCCTTATGAGGAAATTCACTGCTCACTCTAGAAGATCACCCAATTTTCTGTCATATGTGGTGGAATAAAGGCATTTCTCTGAGATATTTTGGACCAGAATTCACTCACTCTTAGATATTTCTCGGACTTGCAGGCCTCATGGAAACTTTCTAAACAGGACTTCTTAAAGTTTTCACAAATTCAGGCAGCTTGTAATACTCTTCCAAACCCATACATCTCGCACTGGACTAATTCATCAGTAAAATTGAATAGCTCCATTTACAAAGACATTATTGATAATCTACCTGATCAGTCTATACATGCCAAAACTAAATGGAGTACTCTTCTGAACTAAAATAATTCAGATGCACAATGGAGTAATTGTTGGTGTCTTGCACATAATACCATTAAAGATGCCTGTAGTTCTTTAATACAAACTAAAATCCTACATCTTTGGTATAGAACCCCCTCTGTGCTTCAACAAATGGGCCTATTAAATAATAATAACTGCAGGAGCTGTAATTTGGTCAACAAGGATATACTTCATATCTTGTGGTCTTGTGGTCCTGTGCTCCCATTAACATGCTCTGCCATAAAATCTATTTACTTTCCTCCAGAATAACAAGACAAAAACTACCTTTTGACCCCAAACTATTCCTTCTAGGCATCCTTATCCCCAATATCTCTCTCCTCTCACATGCACATTTTAGATGGTTAACATACTTTGTCTTCTGGTCAAATGTCTGATTCTTATGAAATGGAAATCAATTCTGGTGCCTTCTCTTTCGGATGTTCTTCAAAGCCTCTCTCAGTATGCCTCCCTAGACTGATTATCTCATGTTATTCATAACCGTCTCGCTGTACTGTATATGACAGATGTTGGCAGGATTACTTCAAGTACATCGAACCTAGTTCTTCTAGACCCTAATTCTTGATGATATTTAGCCCTCTTTCTTATTTTGCTCTCAGATTAGGTTTTCTCAAAACGTTTGTGCACAGATATCTCCTCTTTTTTCCCTATCTCTCTTTCTTCTCCCTCTCACCACCCCTTAAAGGAGGTAACATCCTAACCGAGGAGTTTAAAAATGCAGGCATTAGTCAGCTAATAATATTCCCAACATGGTTAAGAGAGCATGATTGTGTAGGACAGGTAAATAAAAATGGTTAAAATGATAATTGGTAAGTGCTGTGAAGAGAGTCTGAGGCATCAGTTGCATCTGTACTTATTTATAACTAGCAAATGTGATTTCAGGGCAATCTTAAACATGTTTAGAGGAGTCAATGACACATCTTTGGTGGCTGACTGTTCCAGAAGATAGGGGTGGATATAGCAAAGGACCTGTCTCCTGCACAGGTTCTAGGCTTAGGTACCTCCAGGGTAGGGCAGGCTGATGATCTGAGCTCCCTTGTGTTAGTTTTTAACTGCAGTAGCACCGTGGTGCTGGTCAGAGCATTCAATTTGGTTAATTTAAATGTGAGGCAGAGCGTGGGGTATGCTAGTTTTGCTCAATAGATGGCCAATTTAAGGAGCTGAGGATGAGCAGTAGCAGCAAAAAGAGCGATTTTATGGTTGAGCACTCTAAGTTTACAGAACTCAACACCTCTGACAGGTTGTAGGAGAGGGGCAGTAAATAGTAACACTGGAGGAAGGGCACTCATAGCAATGATCTGATGTGCTTCATTACTGAGATACCCACAGAGTCTGTAAAGGAGCCCTAGTTTTCGGTGGAGGGACTTTGTAATTGCCTCCACATGTGATTTCAGTGTTAGCTCCTGGACCAGATGTACACCAAGGTACTTTATGGAGTCACAGACTCCCAATCTACCACTGTTCATCAAGGTTAGGTGCAGAAGGTTATTTCTCTCAGTCTCCAGAAGTCTCGGGCCAAATAGCATTGCCCTGGATTTCTTTACCCTGAGCACTAGTTTATTAAGCCATTTTCTAGTGCTCTAAGTCTGCATTTAGGTCAAGGTTAATTTGGTTAATGTTGCTAGAGCTCCTATAAATAACAACATTGTCAACATAGAGCTGTATCTTGCCCCCGTGGTTAGGCATAATATTTATAAATATTGAAATGAGCAGAGGCCCAAGAATGGACCCTTTGGCCACACCCTGATTAATCAGTTTTAGATCGGACATAGAACCCTTCCAATTTACCAGCTGTTTTCTACCCTGCATGTAATGTTGAAACCAACTGCAAATGTGGGTATCCAGATTGGTTCCATGTCAATACCGTTCAAGGAAGTCCTGTTACAGTAGCTGCATGGTCATTTAGCTGCAATGAATAACTGCACATAGCAATTTCACAGCAATATTTGTTCATCATGCTTAGATGGTTGTTTAGATGCACTTTGTTAAACATGATACTGATGCTGTACACATCATTCTGTCTTTCCCAGTTAGTAGATGCAGAGCAATTTGCTATTTCTTTTTGCCGGCAATGCGTGTTACTCCTACAGTACTGAGCATTGCCATTACCTATTATATCAGTGCCTGCTCTGATGGGTTATTGTATACTGACACAAAAATAAACTGTGATGCTTGCTCTTTGCCACCAGCATTTTGATTCCCCTGGTCGTGTAGGGGCATGGGAAATCTCCCCAACCCACCTCAAGGGAATCAGTCAGTGCTCCATATTCAGGAATCCAGGCTCAGTCCCTGCATTAATGCATTAGTTATGCTTTTAAAAGACCTACCTAAATGCATAAATATCAGAACCTTGCCCCCCCCCACCCTCTGGAGGACACAGAGTGACTTAATATTACCTTTTGCACTGCCATGTACATCACTCCTGCTGTCACAAGTGCTTAGGCATTTGCATATTTTACTTATTGTACTGTGTTGTGACAGCTTCATAAATGAGACGGTAGTCTGGCTCCTCAAATTATTATGCCACATAATGCAGAATGGTAAGCTGCATTGAACTGGAAAGCTGCTGATAAAGAGCTAAAGAGTGTCCTCAGGAATTTTTGCTATTTATTTATTTTGTGCTAGAATGGTGAAGAGCAAGCACTTAATTTTTTATTTCCTTTTTATTTTTTATACTTGTAAGCAAGATGGGCAAATTGCCCATTTTCACAAGTGACAAGTTTAAATAGAAAAGACACACATCTTATAAATACAAGACACAATACAAAATACATATAAATAACAACATTAACTGTTACATATCACAATCTGATCAATCATACCATTAATGAAAACAATTGCACTCTGATTTAACAGCTAGCCATTGAAGCACCCCGTTCTTAAATGTCCTCACTATCCTACAATTAATTACTGTTGAGGGAATGCTATTAAAAACACATGATGGCCCTATATATCACTAATTTGTGACCTATTGCTTTCCTATATAAAGGAATACTAAACAATTCCTTACACCGAAACCTGGTATTCTTTAGACCAATTGAAACAGGAAAGACATCAAGGATAGGAGGGGGCAAACTACCAAGGATAACCTTAAATGCAAATACTACCAATTTAATTTTTATTCTGTGCAAGAATAAAGGACAGTTTGCTCCCCTAGCCTGTACACAATGAAGGGTATTATATGGCAAACCAGTCATAAATCGTAAAATACCATGATAAGCGGACCTGAGTTTTTGTAACATTTTTTCATTTGTACCAGAATAAATTAACAATCCATAATCCAACAAATTTAATTGTAGACTATGTGCCACTAACGTTTTGAATTCTGGGACAAGAAAAGATCTTATCCTAAAAAGCATTCCCAACCTCTAATGGATTTTCCTGATTAATATATTAACATAATCTACAAAAAAAATTTGAGAATCCAGTGTAATCCCTAAATAATTAAATATATCAACAAGTTGAATGACATTACCCTGTAAATCTAAAATAGGAACAGAAATATATTTTAATTACCTGAAATATGAAAAAACCATGACCTTAGTCTTAGACGAATTCAAAATTAAACTATGAGAACATAATCAGTTCTGAAATCTATCAAAATCACGTTGGACAATTACCAAGGCCATGTCAGGATCTGGACCTTCTGCAAACAATACTGTATCATCTGCATATAAAATATTAGCATCCAAGAGCAAGCAAGGTAATATACATGGCACAGATGAGTGTGTACAGTATTTGCTAGCATCATGTTTAAAATAGTGGCATCTAACTGAGCAGCTACTGGTCATTGGATCATGCTATGCACTGTAAAGGTGTTTCACTCAGTTGTTTCTTTAGCTGTATTGCTTTGCTCGTATATCGATATGTGGTAATACTCACACTGTAATTACTATGCGCTATTGACGTGATACCATCCAGACCTAGATGGTCTAGCTTAGTAAGAAGGAGATCATGGTTCACCAGATCAAATGCTTTCGTTAAGTCTAAGAATAGGGCACAAGTTACAAGATCATGATCCATTGCCCCTAGGACAGTAGTGGGCAACCTGGAAATGACTGAGGGCCAAAAGTGTGACCCTCGAACCACCTCAAGGACCACATAAGCATGGATAACACATTTTACATTTTCCAACAAGATTGACACATTTGAGAAATAAAACGTCTGTTTATTAAATGTATCATACCAATTGAGCATCATTAAAATTTTAAACCAGTATTAAACAGTATACAATTATATTATAAATAATATTAATTAACTTGACTCCCTAATTGCCAAAATTATCTTTTGTATTGAAAGCAGAAGTAGCAGAAGTTAATACAGTGCTGCCATAGTGCTTAAAAAATATGACCTGACCAAATAAACACACAAGCACCAACACACAGAATATGGTCCTGTTGAAGTTAAAAAGATCACCCGACCGACCAAATATAAGAGCACTACAGTCCCACAGCAGTATGCCTGGTCCCTTTGTAAATTAACTCAGTTAGCCCAGCCCCTCGATAGTGATGTGGAAGCGCAAATGAAAGTAATCACACAGTAGTACGCATGGTCCCTTGGTACATTGAGTAAGTTAGACTTACCCTTAATTAAGCCTGTTCCATGGTACATTAAAAAATGACGCCCAGTCCACGGTACATTTACGGAGCCATTTCCCTCAGTACATTACCCTTGGTGTGCACAATCATCAGCAAGTGGGACGAGCAACGCAGAAGGCACATGGACAGAATTTAAAGGCACAGTAATGGAGAAAAGACAATTATTTTATTTTTGCTGAAAATGATGTTGGGGGCCACAAAAATCACATCGAGGGCCACAGTTTGCCCATCACTGCCCTAGGACATCTAAAGTAAATCAGACAAGTGCTGTGTCCATACCATGATTTTTCCTGAACCCATGTTGTACATCAGCAAGTACGTGATGGAGCTCCATATAATCTCGGACCTGTTTATAAATCATCTTCTCCAAGACTTTTGCAAACATGCCAAGAATAGATATAGGTCTATAATCCTCCACCAGATATTTTGTACCTCCATTATGGATGGGAACAACCATCACTGTTTTCCATTTGGTAGGAAACTGGCCAAGCAGAAGAGGCTTGTTGAATACATTTTTGAGTGGTATGGCTACAATTGAAGCTGCTATTTTCAGTAATTTGGGTTCCAATTTGTCAAAGCCTGGGGAACCATTGGGTCTGAGCAATCTGAGTAGAGAGAGCACTTCTTTTCAGGTGATGAGCTGGAAATGAAAATGGGGAGGGGATTGTTTGTCAGAAGATGAGTCGCTCATGTTCCTGGGTCTAGGATCAATGTATTTATCCAGATGGGTGAAACAAATGCTGAAGGCATTAACAATGTCAGTAGGTTCAGGTAACGAATGACTTGTATCGATGAAACTTATTGCAGTGAACACAACACACCCTTTTACAAGACAGTTAATCTGCTTCCACAAGTTTTTTATTTCAGATAGTTTTGATGTTTGAAGAGCTTTGATGTACAGTAGGTTCTTTTAGCATTTTTTAGTTCTTTCTTGCAGGAGTTTCTTAGGGTCCAGTAACTGATCCAATCTGAGTGCACACCGGAATGTTTAAATTACCCCCGGCCTTGTCCCTGAGTTTCATAAGTTTCCGTAGCTCACTTGTCAGCCAATGCAAACATTTTCCTTGGACCCTCCATTGTTTTGGGGGGGGGGGCATGCTTATTGAGGACACTTGTGAAGCTGTGTATGAAGAAACCCAATGCTTGGTCAATGCCCAGGATGTGATTTAGGTCATTCCAGAGTATTTCACCTAGTCTGTGATGAAAGTCTGCCTCATCAAACCTTGAAAGATCTTGAGCTATCAAAATTCTTGGAGGAGGGTTTGGGGTATTGTTCCTGAAAATACAAAAGACTGTGGAATGATCGCTGAGTGAGTCAGGTTATAGGCCTGGTACTTTTATCCTTTTTGGCCTATTGGCTAAAATCCAGTCCAGTAGCATGTGTTTCCCATACTTAAGGTTGAGCCTAGTTGGTTCACCAACTTTCACTAATTACACTAATTAGTTGGGAGAGAGAGATACATCAGATACAGAAGCCTTATTTACCACAGTGCTCAGCCAGTTGAGATTGAAATCCCCTATAAGTAAAAACTGATTGGGGCCCCTTTGCTTGCGCTTCCTATATCCCATATTCTTAACCTCTCCCTCACCACCGGAATTGTTCCTGTAATCTGGAAAGTAGCAAAGGTTGTTCCTGTTTTCCAGCAGGGTGACCAGAAATGTATAGAAAACGACCATCCTATAGCCACCCTGTCTGCTGTTAACAAGATACTGGAAAAGGTGGCGGAAGTGCAGCTGATGGACTTCCTATATAAACATTCCTTACTGTTACTTGAACAGCACTGATTTCATAAAGGACATAGCACTGGTACAGCCCTTGCTAAAGTTACATCTGATATAAGGATTGCCATGGACCAGGGTATGCTTGTCAGTTAGAAGACTAACTGCTAGGATAATAAATCAGATTCATTCTATGTCTACAATGTTAGCCAGAGATAACACTCACAAGTAGTTGTAAATAAAGTATTTATTATACTCAAACCAAGCATATGATAGTAAATCACAGATAAAAGGGTGACTTGCCAATCTATAGGAGTAAGTACAAATCTCCTCTAGAGCGAGAGAACTGGCTAAGCAGTGTTATATATACTAAGATAAGGTCTAACTCACAGATATGTAGAACCTTACGTATTGGTTATGCACTATATACAGTGTTACACATACATTCTCTATTGGATAATTACTTAGGAGACAGAATACTAATAAGTATAAGAAATAATGCTTCTGTTGCATAAACCTTAGACAAAGAGAATGCTGACTTTTCCAATCTACATGTGCTTAGATGAGAGACTAAATAATGGATCTGTCTCTTGTCAGCAGAACATAGAGAATTGCTTACAAAGCTATATTACACATGGCATATGTGCCTGAGTGTAAAAACATATAATTATATGAGAATATAAGTACATAATAATCACTGATGATCCCTCAGAGACATCTTAGCAGTGATTAGGTCAATTATATATGGAATATATTTGAAAGACAAACATACTCTAGATAAATGTAATATAATGAAGTATAAATGAACCATGCATAGTACATTAGCATATATTAGCAGCAAAGCACATTCCTAGCACTCATGTTTATACAATGTGTGCTCAAATTTATAAAGTTAGTGCAAAATAGCAATATCACAGTATAATAGACCAGAGATATAGCGTAAGGCATATGTGGGGTAATAGGGGCATAACCCAGGCACAACAGTCCCTTCGTTGTTGCCCTAATTGCAAAAGTGGCAACACAACAAAAGGACGATGGTTAGGCACCATTCATCTACAGACCCGAGGCACAAGCCTGGTAGAGGAATTTTAACTGGTCACGATGGTGTTTCAGGGTTTTTCTTAAACAACAAAATGAAATTATAAGCACTAATGTTAGTAGAAATTGAATCACCACAAATATTTGGAAAGTAAACTTCACAGTTGGGTTTTCCAGTATCATAGCAATATCATCACTAATCAGATCATCAAGCGCTTTCTGAGCCTTGGTAATGTTATTACTGATATAAATCAGGTGGGTATCTATTCTGTTGAGAAGAGATTGGAGAGACAAACTTAAGTTGCCAATATGAACGTTAAAAATAGGTAAAAATTGAGACAAAGCATCCAGATAGTCAGGACTAGACTCAATGGTATCTGGTTCCAGGATGGGAACAGGTGTAATTACAGTATGACCTATAACAACACTCTGTTTAGGGAAAAACAGAAGTTAGAAAAGTTCATTTCACACAACATCTGTCCATACCAATAGAATTTGTAATTCGTCACCACACAGTATTCTCCATCAGCAGAATATACCACTTTAGACAATGGCAGTTTCCAGTTGGTAAGTCGAACAGGACAAGAGATATCCATGTCCACAAGCCATAATGCACCGACAGCTCCAGGATTAAATTCACGGTTTCTTCCAGTGTTAGATGAAGTTTTAAAATTCATGTTAGAGCCATTCAGATTCTTCAATAATGGATCCAAAGAGGAGGTCCAGTCCCAATCATTGGGCCAATATCCACAAATCGGCATGACTAGTTCGAAAATTTCACATCTGCATAAAAGGTGATAGCCTTTCCAAGTACAGCAATCAATATTTGGAGCCAACCAGGAGTTCAGATGCATATGGTAAACCAACAAAGGAGGGAGTTCCAACCTTTCACGATAAATGTTCCCATCAAAATGACCAATAGTATGGACGGTTGCCAGATGATCAAAGATGGAGGTTGCTGGATCAAACTGCAGCAATGACACTGTAAGAGTCACAAACATAGTGTCCTTGATTGTGAAGGAGTACTTTTCGAAACATGGAGCAATACTGGTGTGTGTGGTGACATACCCAAGGTTCCTTGCCGTTGACAAGGGAATAGTATTAGCTTCTGATAAACATTTGTTAACACATTTAGTAGAAGTGCATTTGGGGCAGTACCACTGAACCATACATCTGTCATGTATGAGATCAGGGATACATCCTAATTCCAGATCCCAGAAGAGACTACCAATGGCTGTTAGAACATAAGAGCCATAGGCGGAGCAAAGGACTTCCCTGGATATATGATGCTTGTCTGCTTCCTGATTGTTAGCCGAGATTAATTCATTAATCTTGACCTTTGTCAAGTCAAATCCCCTCACAATATCCTTCATATTATAGACTGTAAATCGCTCTTCTTGAGTGATGCCATCCACACCATGTAACAGGGGAGGTATTATATTATATTTCATGCTATCATAAATCTTTGCTATTTGTGCTTGGATACTGGCTATATCAGCCCTATTCCAAATTGACATACCAGAACCAAATAGGCCAGAGGCCATACCTGTTTCTGCTATAAAACGCTTAATGCTTTTGGGTTTCTTACTTTTGTTAGTAGTACTACCAGGTTTAGGGAATGAAAATCCTCTATGTGTGGTACTGTCAGCTCCAGTATAGGGGTCATTATTGCGTACCTGGTATGCCACTAAGGCATCCAATAACATAATTTGAAAGAAATGGGAAATGTTAGTTGTTAAACATAGGCCAAATTCTTCTAGATTCCAATGGGTAAGATTCAAAACCACTGGGATGTGAATGAACTGAACATTATTAACAAGTGCACCTGGCTGGGAAGTGGCAACTAAGCCACTGGGTGGGCCAGGGTTCTGTTTTGGGCACTCATTATAAGGTGTCTCAAATTCTTGGGCATCATAAGGTAAAACCTTAAGGACAATGTTTTTTGTTGCCATACAATTCTGAATACAGTATTCATGTTGATCAGCAATACATAAACAAGAGTCCAGATCAATCTTAACAGTTATGTTGTATACTCCAGAATTTGTGGAGTGTACTTTCTATATAGATAATGTACCAGTAGGGTAAATTATGACATTGGGCCAGCCTTGGAAAGTATCTTTGTTAAGGCTGCCGACTTGGATTAGATTTTTATTATGAACTGCATACCATGTAATTTCAAGACTTGCTTGATCCGAAGCGATGATCATAACATTCAGTTGGGCCTCACTATCCTCCTGGATGATGACCATGTCTTCTGGGACTTCAAGATGCACACCACGGGATGCCTTCAGATCTCATGGGCTTGGGAGGTATTCTGCCTTGGCAAGCTGTTTAGGTTTAGGGGTCACTGTTTTCTTATCTGCATTATGGTATATAATTTGGGCTTGTAAGAAGACCAATATTTCTAAAAAGAAAAATAAGCACAAAGCAGACATCCTTCTCAGGAACCTAAAAGGAAAAGAGGAAAGAAAACAGTTAGTTCAGTACTATTCCACCCACTGGGGTATGGAAAAGTAATTTAATCTCCTTCAAACAGTTTCATTTGATTGGCATGTAGTCATTTATCAATGACTTTCTTATTGTGAGGCAGTCTAACTTGGTAGACAGCTGGACTGAGTTTGTTTACAATAGGATAGGACCCTGCCTATTTATTTACAAATGGGTGTGCAGGTTGTGCAAATCTGAGTACCATTACCTGGTCCCCAATTTGCCAGTCTACAGGGTGTGCAGTTTTGTCAGATTGGATTTTGGATTGTAGCTGGACCTTGCCAGGCATCGTGCAGCAAACCAGTGTTCCTTTTGGATATCTTGTGAGTTGTTTAACATACTTGTCCACTGACACCCTATCAGCGGTGGGGGCACCAAGATCCAGAAGCAAGTGTTCTGGGAGTCACATGGACCATCCGGTCATGACTTCAAATGGGGTACACTGTGTACTTGCAGAGGGTGTCCCTCTAATCACCATAAGGAGCAATGGCAATAATGAATCCCATTCTTTGGAGTTTTCCTGAACAAATTTGGATAACATAACTTTGATCTGTCTATTAGCCTGTTCCACCTGTCCTGATGACTGTGGGTGGTAAGAGATATGAAACTTTTGTTTTACCCCTAACAAATCCAGTTTCCTGCATTACTTTGGCTATAAAGCCGGCTCCCTAATCAGAATTTACCTTTGAGGTAGACTCCACCTGGTAAACAGCTGGTTTATCAAAACCTTTGCAGTTGCTTTTGCTGTTATTTTTTGTTGGAAAAGCCTCAACCCATTTGGAAAACAGGTCAGTGCTCACTAGGGCAAACTTATTGTTGTTCTTAGTTGTTGGCATAGGGCCAATGTAGGCAATCTGGATATTGTGCCAGGGGCCTGAGTGCCTCTGGGGGTGAAATTTAGCATTCTTCCTAGCTGGTATAGGATTATTCTGTGCACACATCAAACAGTTATTGATGTAATGTTCCACATCATTTCTCATGTGTGCCCACCAGACAGAGGACTTCAGTCTGTCTAGGGTTTTATCGACTCCCTGGTGTCCACCAGTTGGAGTATCATGTACTTGGCAGATAAAATCTACCCTCAGGTGTTCAGGAACTACCCATAACTTTTCAGGAGTTTTAAGGCAGTGATACCAAACAAGTAGGCCATCACTGGATAGGTGAAGGTCATTTTCCACTTTCTTGTAGGGACTTCCTTCTGGAAGTTTTTCCTCAGTTCCTTTATCAAGGAACCTAAATACTACTCTCAAGTGAGGGTCTTTCTTTTGTGCGGATGCTAGATCCATGGGCTCAAAAGAAGTTGTGCCTTTATTAATTGCAGCAACGGATAGTGTAGCTGGGACAAAGGGAGTTTTCATTTCCCATATGTCTCATCCTCGAGAACCATCTTTTGCCAATGAATCAGCACGGTTGTTATAAGGAGCATAAGGGTCAGGTTTACAGTGCGCTTTAACCGTATGTATGTACAGTTTGTATTTAAACTGTTTGGTTAGCGTTGAGATGTCACACAAACAAGTCTTTGTATTTCACAGGTGTACCATCAGAGGATTGGAAGTTTGTTCTCTCCCAAAAGGGCAAAAATTTCAGTCAGGGAGGAACAGACCCAATCAGAGTCTATAAAGAAAACAGTATCTGCAGTTCCTTGTTTCAGCACTTCCAGAGAACTTGCTACAGCAGCTAGTTCAGCATATTGTGCAGAAATGATGGTACACCTCTTAGCTATGCGCACTTTGTCATCATTAGGATATACAATAAGAATTCCAAACCCTGCTATCCGACCCTCCTCAGTGTGTGTGGCTGAGCCATCAGTAAAGACATGACACCCTATGGTGTCATTTAGCACTTCCTGAGGTGCTGGCAGAAAGGGCCCCGGGTCAGGTAGGTCAGGGGGTTGGAGTACACAATCATGTGCATCGCCTGTAAATAGTAGGCAATGGGCCAATAGGGATGGTGTTTTAGCAGGAAGGACAGTGATGTCGCGATCCTGCAAAAGCAGAGACCAGTGTGTAAATCTGGCATTTGAAACAGAGCCATGTTTTACTCTGACAGTAGGAAATTTGTTGGCATATGGTCAGAATATAACACAATAGGGGCATATCCAATGATATACATAAAGTGTCTCACCACCCAATATGTGGCTAAAAGATTCCTTTCACAAGGGCTGTATTTTAGCTCTACTGGGGAAAGCATCTGAGATGCATAGGCAATGGGCCTAATATGTCCACTGAATTTTTGTGCTAAAACTGCTGAAATTGCTTTAGCTGATGTAACAGTTTCCAGATGGCACCCTAAAGCTGAGTGAGGATTAATCAATGTTGGGGCTGTTGCCAATGATTCTTTCAAACTGGTTACAGGTTTGGTATGTAATGGACCCCATGTCCATGGTACATCCTTTTTCAGTAACTCATACAGAGGTGCGGCCTTTTGTGCAAAGTCACAAATAAAATCTCTGGAGTAGTTTACCATACCCAGAAAACGTCTCAGTGTTCCTACACTGGTTGGCAGGGGTAAATCCTGTAGTCCCTGAATCTTGTTCTTATCAGGGCTTCTTCCCTTTTCTGTTATGCCGAGCCCTAGGAAGAGAACCTCCTTCTGGCACAATTGTGCTTTAGAAGGGTTGCACTTGAGGCCTGACTTCTGTAGGATAGTCAGTAGTTCTAACAGAATCAAGTGTTCTTCTTTTGTGTCGGTTGTCAAAAGCAAGTCATCTTCGTACTGCAGTAGACATTCAGGGGTTGAGAATCCCTGTAATGCATCTTTCATGTGTAGGTGAAAGAGGGAGGGGCTGTTATGAAAACCCTGTGGGCGGCATCTCCATGTGAACTGTCGGCCTTCAAAAGTGAAGGCAAATTTGTACTGGCTGTCTTCAGCCAGCAGTAAGGAACAAAACCCATTGGAAATATCCAATGCTGTAAATCATTTACGGTTTGGAGTCAGCATTTTAAGGACATCAGGGGCTGAGGCCACTGTAGGTGAACAGCTTGGGTTTGCCTGATTGAGCCTTCTGTAGTCAATCGTAAGTTTCCAAGCCCCATTTGGCTTTTGGACAGGCCAAATAGGTGAGTTGACAGTCGAAACATATGGCCTTATTACCCCCTGTTGAAGCAGGAAATCTATAGTCTGTCTTAAAGATGGCAGAGCCTCAGCAGGAAAAAGGTATTGCCTCTGCCTGCCAGGATCTGGTCCTGTTACTTCAATGGTAGTCTTCATTCTACCACAGTCATGCTTATCCCTTGCAAACACATCCATGTGTCTGACAATTATTGGCTGTATGTCTCTGTATCTGTCATGATCCTTGAAGAGGTCTATGACATCATACTTAGTGTCATCGTGTGTGATAGCTACAAGAACATGTGAATCACATATCTTGACTGTATGGTATTGTCCTGGTATTTGGATCATAAGCCTGTTTGCCAGGTCCACAACACATCCGTGTCGTCCTAGAAAATCAACTCCCAAAATACTGGAATGATGATGTAATACCATGAAGTCAAAGGTGAATTTTGTGGTGAGGTTGCCCACCACTACAGGGATGGGTTTGGACTGATAAGTCTGTATGGCAGTACCATTCACCCCTTGTGCACCAGTCTCCCGTCCGGTAGACCAGTGCGAGAATTCAAGATTCTCATCATGTAATACTGACATGGCTGCTCCAGAATCAAGCAGCATTACTAGTTGACGGCCCCCAACCTTGGCCTTTACGCACGGCCTACCACTTAGATCCAATATAATAGAGGATATAATGCAGACTGGGGCCTCTAATTGTCATTGCCCTTTTTTAGTGTTCCCTTTCTCAAGTATCTTTACAATATCTTGCACCTTCTTGTTAGAAGGGCCTGCTGTGGGGGTCGCCCCATGCAGTTCCTGTCTCTTGCCTGATACTGCGGCCACTATATGGGATGGTCACAGAGGCACTGGTGGAGGTAATATTACAGGTGGTGGTGCGCGTGCAGAGGGCTCTGCATGTACTGGTGGTAATACCTGTAAATGTGGTGGTGCATGTACAGGTGGTGATGGTGTGTGTGTGCAGCTGATGCTGCATATACTATGTATCTTACCTGTGCATGTAGTGGTTCCTGCATATGTGGTGGTTCATATACAGATGGTGCTGCATGTGTTAACAGCGGAGTGAAAAAGGCACGTACTGCTTCAGATATAGTTTGTGGCTCAGCAATATGTTCTACTGAAGGGGATGCTGCTCTGGCGATTGGCAGTGTAGCAGCATATTCAGTTGGAGAAGCTACTGCTCTGGTAGTTGGCAGTGCAGCAGTAGTATACTCAATTGGAGGGGTGCTGCTCTGGCAGCTGGCAGCACAGCAGTATATTCAGTTGGAGGAGCTGCTGCTCTGGCAGATGGCAGTGCAGCAGTGTATACGACTGGAGGAGGTACTGCTGGCAGTTGGCAGTGTATACGACTGGAGGGGGTGCCGCTCTGGCAGTTGGCAGTGCAGTAGTGTGTATGACTGGAGGAGGTGCTGCTCTGGCAACTGGCAGCACAGCAGTATATTCGGTTGGAGGAGCTGCTGCTCTGGCAGATGGCAGTGCAGCAGTGTATACGACTGGAGGAGGTGCTGCTCTGGCAGATGGCAGTGCTGCAGTGTATATGACTGGAGGAGGTGCTGCTCTAGCAGCTGGCTGTACAGGTTCATAAATCAGACCTGCATCCCCCATCTTCATGGACCTCTCAAAGGCCTTCGATCTAGTGAATCACTTCCTACTCTGTACCAAGGTTCACTCCCTCAGTGTTGCTGGTCCAGCCCTAAACTGGTTTTCCAACTGTCTCACTGGCAGACTACAGCTTATTAAGTACATTAGAGCTCTATCGGAACCTGTTCCTATCACTATCAGTGTCCCTCAGGGATCTATTCTGGGCCCTATCCTATTTTTCCCTTTTCATCAATGACTTCCCAACAGTCCCTATCCATAGCACCATGGCTCTATGATGCCGGTTCGACAACCCTTTTGTCTACTGGCATCTCGCCGACTGGAATCATGTCAACCACAAGTTGTGGTTGACATGATTCCAGTGTGTCTCCCGGTCTGTTTTTTCTATCGGGGGTCTCTGCCCCCCCCATCTATAGGATTCTCCACTCCAGTTGGAGTTGATTTAGGGCAGGGGTGCAGGAACGGGAGACAGTGTGCCCCTGTCTCGGGCACATCAACACAGCTGCCTGTCAGCAAAGTGTAGATTTTGCCAACAGGGATGTAGTTCACTGTGTTGGTGTCGGCGAACGTGGGGCATACCTAGCACTACAAGCCTATATGCTAATGACCTGGTCCTTTTTAGCTAGCTCAGTTGATGTCCATGCCATAAATCACAGCCTACAAGCTGACTTCAATAAACTGCAACATTGGCTTCTTAAAGAAAACTCAACTCATGCTGTTTGGCTCTTCTGCTAAACCCAAACAGTGTCCTCTCCCACTCAATGTCTTGTCTTGATGGTGTCTGATTTGGCACTACATGCTCCTTTAGATACCTGGGAGTTACTCGTGACCCCCAGTTAGACCTGTCTCTACACATTCAAAATATCTGCAGGGCAACAAATATCAAGCTTGGACTTGCATACCAGGCTTGGCTGTAATGTTAAAATACTTTATTGCATGTTTTTTGATTACTTTGTAAGGGTGCCCTGAGCACTGGAAGGGTGCTTTTGATAAATAAAATGTTACTTACTTACTTCTAGGTCCCTTACTGCTGCTGCATGGCTTGCCCTTGCTAAAGGTTTATTCCTTCCCTTTCTCATGGCTGACAACCTTTACCCTCACCGCACAAACTAACCTTGCTCAATGGGATGTGGCCTATAATAATATTTGCCACTGAAGACTTGCAAGAGTCGAGGCACTAGGGGTGAAGTTGTAACTTCGAAAGTTGAAATAAATAGTTTGCATTTGGCTGAGAAACGCTTGAAGTGAAAGGTTTTTTTGCACATATTCAAGCATCTGAGTATCTTTTAAGTGTGTACCACGTGGTGTTTGGAATTTAAATGGGATATGGCCTATAATAATATTTGCCACTTTTCCTTGCCGTCCCTCGACTTACCCATCACTGTGATTTATACAATCAACTACACTGGTTGTCCCCAGGTAATTATTGCTCATTTATCTCGGGCTGCTTCACAAACAAAATTGTCCACAATGCCACCCCACCCGGCCTGTCCAAACTCCTTTGGCCAGCTGTAGCATCATACCAGCCAAGGTAAGCTGACTTGCACCCTCTCCTTGTCCCAAAAACTTGTACGCTGTCAGGTGATTGTGCCTTTGCTGTTTGTGCCCCCAGATTCTGGAATATCCTGCCTGAACCATCAGATGTACCCCCACTCATCCCATCTTGAAGAGCTCCCTGTGGTTGCACCTGAAGTCTGCCTCAGCCTGTAACTGTTCCAAGGCTGCTTGATATCCCCTACCCCTGCTTGGACCCTAGTGTGCACATTTCACTTCCCTGGTCCTGCTAATCTCATTGAAGGAGGGTATCCACAGCACCTCACTGTTGGATCTTATCTGGTCTTTTACTGTTTCTGTTGGATTTACCAAATAAAAAAGGTGTTGTATCCTAATATCAAGCATGTGGTTGTCAGCAGTGGATTATTACTGGATGGAGACTGCGCTGCCTGTCTACTGGCTGATATTGGTCTACTGGACGATGGTCGCAATGCAGGACATGCTGTGAAGTGCTGTGTGCTCTGTTTGTCGACTCTTGAGCTGTTTCAGTCTATCCTCCATCTGTTTTTACTGTTTATTTATTTAATTTCCCCCTCATAATTGACTTGACTTGATCTTTTTAGTTAGACAGGGACATGCAGTGAGTTAGTTTCCCTAGTTTCTGAGTGTTATCGGGGTCATTGTCGGCCGACTCCGAAGTGCGTAGTGGGGCTGTCGGATTTGCCCCGCTGCTGCTCCGTTAATGCTCCGTTACTGCTCTGACTGCTGAAGGGACTCCCTGGGCTTGATATGAAATGAAAAATGGATTATCTGTCATCCTGTGTTCTTCCTTTGTGGTAGGGAAACCGAGAAGGCTGTAGTACGGTACGGATGGGAAGCTGAGGCGAGTCGATAAGGCTTGGATAAACTGGAAGATCAACTATTTGGGAAGAAAGTTCTAAGTCAAGTGATTCGAGTGGACTCTGCATTGGGTCTGGAGTCTGCGGGCAATTACATGCTGAGTTCAGCTTGTCCAGCTGATCAGTTGAGGATCCTTGCTGTTCTGAAGGGATTTTTGACTGGATATGGTTTATGCTGAGCAGCTCTTGATGGAATAATTTGGATTTTCACTGGTCTGCTGGTTGGATCCTACATTTGTGTTTGGTCTTTCTGCTGGAATCTGCCCTGCTCGGGCAGACCGGGCCTGGTCTGGTCAGGGAGCCGGCCGAGGGAGTACGGTTTATCAAGGTCCTTTGCTGGGCCAGGTGGTGGGTTAGTCCAAACAAGGTGCCGTGGTTGTAGGGCAGACATTTCCGGCTGTGGCCCTCACAAGTAGGGTTCTCAGGCCTTGGAAATAGCTCATGTTGGATCTGGACACCTGCAGGAGGTCCCTATTTTGGAGCAGAATCAATTGAAGAAATTATGGTCAGACTTTGAAGTTTTTTTTCATCTTTATTTGGGCAGTGAGAGTGCTGTGGTTTTTATCAGTACCCCTAGGTCGTGAGAGGGTCTAGGGGTCTGAACTTCATCAGATTTTAATTACTGACTCTTGTATATCCAGTGAGAGGGGATTACTAGAGTTTGTCTTTATTTTTTATATTTGATGGTCTTAGTTTAATCCAACAGTTAGTTTTTGTTCTTCATCTGTAGTTTTATTATGGTAACTTTCTGTTGTTTGAGACATTAATTCTTCTCCTGGTTCTGCATCATTCACTCAGACTGACTTTCTCATTTGAGACTTTATGCTTTGGACTGGAACATCCGAGTAGTTCAAGAAGTATTATCTGATTCAATCTGTTTTATTTTATTGATTATTGTTGTGGGGTGTGTATTTTTTTATTGGTTATAGTTAATTTTGGGATGGGATTTAGTTTTATTTATTTTCCCTGTGAGAAAGATGGGGACAGTTTTATATAAGGGATTTTACTTTAATTGTTTAGTACTGGATTGTTTAATTTGTGTTATTTGTGTTATAGTTCCCACAAGTGAGAGTTGTAGGGTGGGGTTTGTTTTTGGGTTTGTTTTATGTTTTTGCATGTGTGTAGATAGATTGTGTTTTAAGAATGTGTAGGGAGGGTCCAAGGATGGTCAGGCAGTATTCCCCCACCAGGCTCAGAGAGCTGCGCCCCTTTGATTGCCCTTTTTTGCCAACAGAGATGTATAAACATTGTCAATCCCTTGGGATTGCTAGGAGGTATAGAAAGAGGGGCAGAGCTGGGCCTGGTGAGGGAATGGAAAGGGGGGACTTATTGGGGTGGTGGGGACCAGACGACACCCTGGGGCAAAATTGTGCCAGGACAGGGGTAATCCCTGTCTTGTTCCCATACCCAAGGGCCCAGAAATTGATGCTGGAAGGGAGTCGAGGTCTTCCCCAGCATCTCATCCAACCCTGGCGGTGTTATGTAATACTAGGTCCATCAAAAACAAGACAGCTATTATAGCTGATCTTGTTGAAATGGTGGACCTGGCATGCATCACTGAGACCTGGCTGGATGAAAATACAGGCCCAGTATTGGCCTCTGCAGTTCCAACAGGGTTCTCGGTGATTCACCGCCCGAGGTTGGATCGTAGGGGTGGGGGTGTAGCCATCTTTTTTAAGACCGAACTAAGCCTTGTGGATGTTCCAGTGGGGACCACCAGATCCTTTGAGTGTGTAATGGGTGATGGTGTAGGTTGTAGGATACTCCTCATCTACCATCCACCAGGTGATGGGGGTTTATTCCTGCAGGAGATTGCGGACTTCATCGTTGATATGGTGTTGGAGTCCCCCAGATGGACAATTCTGGGGGACTTCAATGCCTGGGTCGATGACGAACTCTCACAGTTCAGTCCAAATCTCCTCCAGCTAATGACAATGCTGGGCCTTACACACGTGGTTACCTCCTCTACCCATATAGGAGGTCACTCATTGGATCTGCTGTTCCTCCTGGGGATGGAGATCACTGACTTTGAAGTGGAACCAGTCAGTTGGTCTGACCATCACACCATAGGGTTCAGTTTTGAGGGCCCCCCAAATGGACTTACCCCTTCGGAGTTGGTCCAGTACCGCCCTTTGAGGGGCATTACCCCAGAGGGTCTATCAGCGGAGCTGGACCTACCAGTATTGTTGGGCAAAAGCACAAGTCCAGGGAACCTCATACTAGCCAATAATAAGGCAGAGGGAGATGCCCTGGACTTGATTGCTCCTGTTCATGTACAACCACTCACTCTTCACCCAAGGTCCCCTTGGTATGACGGGTTCTTGAAGGAGTTGAGGCGAGTTGGTCGAAGGCTGGAGAGAGCATGGCGGAAGTCTGGCCTGGATGCTGACAGGCTTAGATTGATGGAACGTTATAAGGGCTATCAATCAGAAATCACCCTTAAGAAGGCAGAGTTCCTGTCCAGGGAGATTTCTGCTGTGCAGAACCGACTGGCTCAACTCTTTTGAACTGTTGACAGATTGTGCAATCCAGTCTGCCTCCAGTCCAGAAGAGCTTTTTCACAAATTAAGTGTGATGAGCTAGCTTGGTTTTTCGCAGACAAGGTTGTCGGCATCAGGTCCAGAATCGGACTGGCTCTCTCCATGAGGGGCTGTGGAGGTCAATGGGAAGTAGTGAGCACCTGGTCTGTCTGGATGGATTTCAGCTGACCAGAATTCATGGACATTGTGAAGATTGTCCAGACTTTGCACCCAACCTGTTGTAGTTTGGATCCTGGCCCTACCTCCATTCTGATAGGATGTGTAGATATTATCTGCCCAATCCTAGCTGAAATTGTATGGAAGTCCCTGGAGAAGGGAATTTTTCCAGATCCCTTAAAAGATGCGGTCATTCAACCACTCCTTAAAAAACCCTGCTTGGATCCCATCGATCCAGCTAACTACTGACCTGTCTCTAACCTTCCCTTTGTGGGGAAGATTATTGAGCAGGTGGTTGTGCTGCAACTGAACAGTCATTTGGTAACTCACAATGTCTATGAAGCCCTCCAGTCTGGTTTCAGGAAGAGGCATAGTACGGAGACTGCCCTTGTTCGGGTATTAAATGACCTCCTAATGGCGGGGGGATCAAAATGCTTGTACCATCTTGGTCCTTCTCGATCTCTCAGCAGCTTTTGACACTGTGGACCATGAGGTGCTTTTGGAAACCCTGCAGTTCCTTTGTGGACTGTCGGGTACAGTCCTCGAATGGTTTCGATCTTTCCTCGTAGGCAGGTCTCAGAGGGTGGTCACCAGAATTTATTCCTCTGACAACCTCCCCTTGTCCTGCAGGGTGCCACAGGGCTCCATATTGGCATCCATGTTGTTCACAGTGTATATGCTGCCATTGGGAGATATCATCAGGCATTACAGCTTGAGTTTTCACTGCTATGCAGATGATACTCAGCTGCATATGTCCTTTGTGCCCAGACAGGTTGATGTGATCTCTGTGCTACATAGTTGCGTCTCTGAGATCAAAGACTGGATGAGCTCAAGTTGGCTAAGACTGAATCGGGATAAGACTGAGGTGTTGGTTGTGGTTCCAGGCTGCCTGTGGGTGGGTCTTGGTGCTGGGCATGTGTTGGGCCTTTGGCTTGATGGTGTCCAGCTCATTACCTCAGATTGGGTGCATAACCTGGGTGGTGTTTTTGATGATGGTTTGACCCTGAAGTCTCAGGTGTCAGCCATGGTCAAATCCTCATTTTACCATCTGAGGAACATTGCCCGGGTGAAACACCTGGTTCCCCTGGGTGATCTTCCAACATTGATCCACGCCTTCATTACTACCCGTCTTGACTACTGCAATGCCCTCTACCTAGGGCTGTCTGGGGTTGATATCCTCCACTTGCAGCTAGTGCAGAACACTGCAGCCAGGCTATTGACTGGTACCTCTAGGACCAGTCACATTATGCCTGTGCTGCATGAACTGCACTGGCTGCCAGATCAGTGGCGGATCACCTATAAGGTAGGTTTACTTACCTTTAAAGCCCTACTTGAACAGGAACCTGATTACCTTAAAGGTCTCCTGACTCCCTACTCCCCCAATCGCCCTCTCCGATCCACCGAAGAGGGATTGCTAGAGATTCCCAGGGTTCATCTTAAAACATCTGGACCTCATGCTTTTTCATTTGCAGCACTGACCCTGTGGAATTCTCTACCTCGTCAGTTAAGAGAATGCCTGACCATCAGCAGTTTTAAATCTATGCTGAAAATGCATTTATTTTCCTTGGCCATCCCGGATTAATTCATTGATTGATTTTAAATAAATATTATTGTCTGTTTTTATATTGTAATTTATAATTTGTACAGCACCTTGATTTTGAAAGGCGCTATAAAAAAATAAAGATTGATGATGATGATGATGATGGTCCCCTACCCTCCCGAGCTCTAGTAAGGGGAATTATCTACCGTGCATTCCCTTCACCTCAGCACTTACCATCCTCAAAATGGGACAAATTGTGTTTGTATTATTTCCACGGAATGTTACTATTGTTTGCTTGCTCTTACCCTTGATGTATATGTTTATCTGTTCATCCTGTACCTGTTTATTTGTATCACCCTGCTCATTGCTTGTATTTTACATTGTTGTTATTCCCTTTCACTGTTCTGTAAACCATGCTCTTGTAATCACCCAGGTCGTACCTGAAAATAGGCATTCCTTGTCTAGTGTGCTTACCCGGTAAACAAAAGCTAATAAATAAATAAATAGGGTCACCCAGGGAATTGTACACCACATAGTTCAGGAGAGAGGCAAGTGCACTTTTGGCCATCTTAGGGGGGTTATACGCACAACCTGGTGTTAGCAACTTATTTCCACCTAGCACTAATTTGACTAGGAGCAGTTCTGCAGTCTGCACCACCCCAGCTCTACTCTTCTCATTACAATTTCAAGGTACCCAGTGGAACCCATTTTAATATGCAAAAGCTCCTGTATGAACAGCTTGCTCTCTGGTGTCTGGGCCCCAAACAAGCAGACCCTGCATCTCAAGGTACAAACACCATATGCACATTCGGAACACTCTGATCCTTTCTCAGGGATGAAGCCCCACTCAGGTTACACCAAGTAAATAGCAGCACAATTTGCATAAAATACGTACTCAGTTTTCATTCCCTTTCATAGTAAGTGGGAGATACTGAATACATTGCTCCCTTAATGCAGTATCTTTTCATATTTCATATATCACAGCAAATGTGCTGTATATTTAAAGTTAGGAAACATGATGAAGGCATACACATGTGCAAAGTGTCCCACCATTACTGCAAACATAAAATAAAAAATGTGAAACAGCTGATTGCTCATCAAGACCATAAATCTATCTGAATACTTAATTTATAGAACACTATAGTTAAACAGTGACTGTAATGCGAAAAGGTCAACGTTCAAAGTTTTTATTAGGGATAAGTCATTGCACCAAGGCTCATTTAAAATGTCACCTCTATACACATGCATACCGCAGTTACATCATAAAAAGTACAATTTAATTACAAATAGTAAATCTTAGAAACAATACATTATACAAGCATGATCATACCACAGACAATTTATAATCAATTGGAAACATGGGGGAACTTCAATCATTGTATAAAGGATACAATTATGTTATTCCTTCTCCGCATCTATCACACAGGTGGTTGGGAAGTAAACTATGTTTTTATTTGAATACAAGTTGGAAGCTTACTTTGTCAGGTTCTAAAGAACTCAGGAAGAGAAAAGTGTTCCAGTAAATATCCTCCAGCACACATAATGCTAAATAATCAGTAAGCATTTCACCATTAAGGATAAACAGACTATGCTTAACTCAAGTTATACTGCGATAAGGACATGAGCAGTTTGAAAAGAAATTTGTTGTAAACAGTGTTTTTTGCAGATAACTGCCAGAATCAGTACACTTGACTAAGCATAATTTAATAATTAAGTCCCATGGGCTGAGACACCTCAGTCTCCAAAACTGGAAAAATGTATACAGCATTTGAGAAGAATCCAAGGTCATATTCCATGCATGATCTAAAACATGGAAACAAGTAATCAGATTATAGAAACAGTTTAAAATATAATACTTCATTTAGTCCAGATGGGACCAGGCTGTGGAGGTGGAAAGTTTACCATGATTCATGCTTTGAAAGTTTCTGTTGCTTATTCCCTTCTCGTATTTCAAGCAGGATTGCTGCCAAGTATACACTTGTAGTACTGTATGTCTGTAGGGCACTCTTTTTTGAAGGATCTGTAATGGCCCCAATGTGTTCCAGCACCCGGATTTTCACCTGCCTAGTTGTCCTTCCAACATAAATTTTTTGCAGGAACACCAAGCAGCATAAATGACATAATCTGTAAAGCAACTTGTAAACTGGTGAATTTCTATTGGATGTTCAAAATTTCCAACATTTACCCACTTACCATATGCAGTGCACTTCTTGCAAAGAAAAAAGCCAGAGGGTTTGTTCTGAAGCCAAATCTCAGTTTTTGGCTCAGTATAGTGACTTTGTGTCAAAATGTTCCCCAGCTCCACTCCCCTGGAAAAAGTAACCCTTGGTCTTTATCCACAATCCTGGTCATATCGGGATCGGTTAACAAAATGGACCAATGTTTAAGAACAAGTCCTTTGATTTGTCTTGCAAAGCCACTATACTGAGTAACAAAACTTAATGCCTGCTCATCCCCAGTTTCATGTTTACTTTTGGGGACAAGGAGGGATTCTCTTGGTATACTTGTTGCCCTCTAATAGGCTACATTTATTACGCTTTTCAAGTATCCCCTATTCCTAAAGCATTTTTTTTCTTCAGATCTGTAGATTGTGCCTCAAATTTCTCCAGTGTGGAGCAGTTCCATATAATTTTCAGGAACTGCTCCACAGGGATACTATTAATGAGGTTAGGGGATGGCCACTGTCTGTGCAGAGAAGTGCATTTCCTGCAGTTGCTTTCTAGACAGTACCACTTTGGATGACTCCCAAGTCATCAACATAGACTAATATACAGTATGCAAGAATTCTCGGGTGGTGTGACTCTCAGTGTATGTAAAATGTAGATTGAACCTATTCTTATTCAACCAGAACATAACATTTTCAGCACTTTCCACTGAACTTGACCAAATCAAGAGGATGTTATCAATAAAGTGGTGCCACTTGACAATCCCTCCAGGCGTGGATTACATTCCGTATTGAAAAGCACCTACTCCTCCCACCAGGCAGGTACAAATTTACATATGGAGGGTGCCATCCAGTGGAACTCACCCCACCATAGTCCTGTTTCCCCAGAGTGTATCTTTGACCCATTTACAGGCTCTGGCAGCTGAAGCTGCACCTCTGGGTCATCAGAGTTGAGGCATAAGTTGAGCTGAGACACCCCCAGAGGATATGCTTATCCAGTGGGATGCTCCACAGTTACCTAACAGCCTGCAATGATGTCCTAGGCTTAGGGAGAGAATCCAGGTTGTTGACATAGCAAGTGTCTAGGCTACCCAGTCATTGAGCTATAGAAATAGCCTGTCAATTTACTAGGCCATTTAATAAGTGAAATAAGACATGTTCAAGGTAAGCACTGTGGAGAGCTGCTGCACTTGCCAGATGATTGAAGGTACTGTACAAGACACAATGCATGCAGGGTGAAACTGATTCCCCACAGGGCCTATTCTGGAGTGGCTAATTGTTTACCGTACCTACCGCTAACATCACTGGCTGAACTCCACTTATCTTCCATACTCGGTCTCATATATTACTGGGAGCCTTCCCCCTCCCTTAATGTGATTCATTGCTATTTATCAGCAGGTCAGAAATGGTGGAGGAGGGTATCAGATGTGCATATGGGTTCAGTGAGGTTGGGCATGCTAGTAATGGGGCAGGGGAGGTTAGGGTTAGATAAGCAGGCAAAGGCAGACTTGATGGGCCACAGGGCCTTTTTCTGCCAACATTTTCTGTTTCCATTTCAGTTTGGCTATCTGTATCTGCAATAAGTGGCTGAAGCTGTAAGTCATGTTCTGTGTTAAACAGCACATCTAGGAAGTGTACACTTTTCCCTAACCTTATCAGTCTGTATTCTGTTTCCCTATAGGGCCACACTGACAAGGGATAGCATAAAGACTTCAGTTAACTCTATTTAGGAAGTGTTTGACTTCCAAATCTAGGAAAAAAAAAATATAAGGTGACATCCAGTTTTGCAGGCATGACACAGTTCTTGGCTGGTAGGTTTTGAGTTCAGAGTTTGGAACTGTTTGATTTTGAAAGCAGCTCAAGGAAAGTCACAGAGTTTGGAACTGTTTGATTTCGAAAGCAGCACAAGCGAAGTCACAGAGTTTGGAACTGTTTGATTTTGAAAGCAGCACAAGGAAAGTCACAGAGTTTGGAACTGTTTGATTTTGAAAGCAGCACAAGGGAAGTCACAGAGTTTGGAACTGTTTGATTTTGAAAGCAGCACAAGGGAAGTCACAGAGTTTGGAACTGTGTGATTTTGAAAGCAGCACAAGGAAAGCCACAGAGTTTGGAACTGTTTGATTTTGAAAGCAGCACAAGGGAAGTCACAGAGTTTGGAACTGTGTGATTTTGAAAGCAGCACAAGGGAAGTTACAGAGTTTGGAACGGTCTGATTTTGAAAGCAGCACAAGGGAAATCACAGAGTTTGGAACTCAGTGCTTTGGCTTCTCAGAAGGAACTAGAAGGGGGACAGAATCAGATCTATAGTACAATAGTTTATTGTTGTTTTACATTGTTTCTTGTGGATTCTACTTGGTAGAAGGTTATTTATTTTCTTTCTTACTACTAAAGGGCTAGCAGGGTATTGTTTGGGGCTGTTGGAATTTTGAAACCTGTTTTGGTAGCTATAAGTGGGCTCATTTGTTTGATTCACTGTGTGGCAGGCTGCAATTAGGCTTGCTGATCCAACCAATCAGCAACTTCACTACTCCTGATAGCCAACTACCAATATCTCTCTCATAATGGGAGTTTACTTCTGATACTCCTTTCACTGTCAGCCATGGGGTTCCACAAAGAAGATGTCCCTGTCACACAAACTAGGGTGATCCATCCGCCCAGTCTCTCTGAACCATCCCTTTGGCTGACGCTCAAACCCTCACATATGCTCTACCATTGCTGCATCGACTACAGTGGTGTGATCACCATAAAGAGACACATACCACCACATGTATTTCAACCAAGGCTCCACTGCTGGATATACAGATCCCCTAAGCCTAACCACCAAACTACTACTTGGTGTCTCGACACAATCTCTAAACCCACAGGAGCACCCCAAAAGAGTGGCAACAGAATAAAAGAAGGAGGACCAAAGACAGCCCCCTCTCCCTATCACTGGCAGCCCTCACGAAACTCCTGCTCTTTCTATTACTCTGTATTGGTAACGTGGAAATCAACCCTGGACCCCCTGAATGTATCACCTTTCCATCAGATCTAACCTCAATTAAAGGCCTCAGTTTCCTGCATATTAATGTATGCAGTCTGCTGAAAAAACTCACACTGATACAAGCCTGGGTTGCCCATACCTTGCCAGACTTTCTTGTGGTATCTGAGACATGGCTCAAACCCACCACAGCAGACAGGGATGTTAACCTACCTAACTACCAGCTATTCAGAGCTGATCACCAAACAAGAGGAGGTGGAGTAGCCATATATGCAAAATCCAGTATAGCTGTATCCTGTATTGCTGCAACATCTATGCCCAAGGAGTTTGAATGCCTATCCCTAAATGTTTCTCTCCCCAATACAGCAGCTTTTCAGCTAGTTGGTTGCTACAGACCCCCCTCTGCTGAACACAAGCTCTTATCCCATCTGGGGAACCTGCTCAAACCCAGCACTGAAGAAGTCATTATTCTAGGTGACCTGAATTTCAACTGGCTTACCCAGGCAGCTGCATCTCTGATATCATTCTGTGATACATATGGGTTCAATAGCTAATTAATGAAACAACAAGAATTAATGCAATGAATAGTAATAACAGCACACTACTTGATATCATGCTAGTGAATAAACCACATCTATTCACACACGCTGGAGTGCTTCTCTGCGATATAAGTGATCACTGCCCCATCGCAGGGGTAAGATCCACCAGCATAACAACAAGCCCTGCAAAATTCCTCATGAGGAGATCCAAGAAAAACATTAATATTGAAGGATATTTGCATGATCTAGCTTACTCTCCACACTGGCAAGAGTTTTATCTTGCCCATTCTGTTGAAAAAGCTCAGCAGGTGCTAAATAATATTATAATACATGCCCTTAACACCCAAGCCCCAATCTCTAGTATCCGAATAAAAAACAAATCCTGTCGTTGGTTTACAGCTGACCTCAAAGCTGCACTGCTGGAGAGAGACAAACTCTGGAAAATGGAAAGAAAAACCAAGAATGCAAATGACTTGATGATCTTTAGGAAAGCCAGGAATAGATGCACCAAGAAAGTTAGGGATGCAAAGGCTGCCTTCTACTTGGCCGAACTCAACTCTTCCTACCATAATCCTGCTAGGTTTTGGGGCACCATCAAGGGTATGGTGGGGCAGGATGCTAACACCCCCCTTCCAACTCAATTACACAACAGTTATGGCCCTATCACTGGCAAAATGGAAATTCTGGATGCCTTCAATAACCACTTCTGACGGCTGGCCTTGCCTTTGACACCTCTCCAGCTAACCTGCTGGGGGAACAATTAAGCTCCGTTACACTGGTGATCAGAGAGTTGACTCTTCCTTCAGCTTCAAATCTATACTGTTGAAACAAGTAGAGGATCTATTATGGCAACTGGATACCAAAAAAAGCACAGGGGCAGACTCTCTGGGCCCCTACTTTCTAAAGATTGCATGCCATGTACTTGCAGTCCCCCTAACACACCTCTTTAACCTATCCCTAAACTCTGGCTCTATTCCCACACTGTGGAAGACAGCCCAAGTGGTTCCCCTTCTAAAATCAGGGACCCTATGGATCTTAATAATTACAGGCCCATTTCCATACTACCAGTGCTATCCAAGATGCTGGAGAAATTAGTGAGTAATCAGTTAAGGGAGTATCTTGACAATGCTAAACTCTAAACCCAGCTCAATCTGGATTCAGGGCCAAACATAGCACTATCACTGTAGCCAGTCACAAATGACTGGCAATCCGAATTAGATAAAAGAATAATGTCTGTGCAGTATTCCTGGACCTGAGCAAAGCATTCGATACTGTGGACCACGAGCTACTACTTTCATCCCTGTACTCCATTGGCCTAGATCCATCCTCCCTTAAGTGGTTCAGATGCTATCTCACCGGTAGGTCACAGCAGGTAAAAGCTGAAGGTGACCTATCCCCATTAAAACCGCTGTCAGAGGTCCCCAAGGTTCTAGTCTGGGTCCTATCCTTTTGCCATTTATATAAATAACATTGATTCAACCCTTACCAATTCCTCTGTACACCTCTTTGCTGATGACACTGTTCTGTATGTCAGCAACCCTTACTCTGCAGCTGCTCGTGAAATCCTACAAACAGAATTCTCCTTGCTACAATATCAGCTACTCGAGAAAAAGCTTCTGTTAAATGCAAGAAAACTAAAGCAATGATGTTCACAAATCAAAGCTCCACCAGCATCCTCTCAATCATTCTCCCCAGCTATGCACTATACTTGGAGAAAATCTGGAGTATGTAGAAAACTTCAAATACCTAGGTGTGTGGATTGACAACAGACTTGACTTCACTCATCATTTAGAAGAACTGTTAAAAAGCTTGCCAAAGGCTTGGCCTTCTCTATAGATTAAAACCCTTCCTAAACAGAGACTCAAAGATGAGGTTAGTCCAGGCCATTTTTCTATCAGTTGTTGACTATGCAGACTTCCTTTATAGTCACTGCCCCATCTCCTACCATCACAAGTTGGATACCTTATATCTTAGAGCAATACGGTTCATTACAGATCTGCCATCTAATACTCATCATTGCTCTCTTTATGCTGCAGTTGGGTGGGTTTCCCTTCACCTCAGAAGGAACAGAAATGCAGCACTATGGATTTACAAGCGTTGTCAAAAAACTTCCAAACTATATCCTGGACTGCTTCACCCAGACCTCTCTAGCTCCTATGCCCTAAGAAGCAACAACATCATCCTGCTCAAATTGCCCAAATTCAACACCAGGCTAGGGAGGGCAGCAATCAGCTATTCTCTAGCTATAGCATGGAACACCCTACAAAAATCCCTAAAACTGTCCAATATCATTCCATTTGCATCCTTTAAACAGCATTGTACAGTCTTCTTCAAGAGAAATGCAATTGCTACCACTAGAGCTAGCATTGTCATCTCACAAATCTCCCTTCAAACCATATATGGCATATTCCTTCCAGACAGACACCCATCTTATGGCACCCATGTAATACCTTCACCATCCTAGTATTACATTATGTTGAGTGTCTGCCATGCCCCCCCACTGGGATATGTATATACTGTACATACTGTAAATATTAGCTTAACTTTCCTGTAACCGTTTTTTATCATGTGAATTTACTGTACATCACTGTGTTTATAAACGTTATTTTCCTCTGTATGTATAACTGTCTTAAATAAGTGTATGATGTATCTGTTGTGTATCAACTATTGAACCTTGACCTTATCAAGTCCATCTTGTAAATGAGCCTTGCTCAATGATGTTCGCCTGAATAAATAAAGATTTGATGATGATGATGATGATGATGATGATGGTAGGTAAAGTTGTGGGTCCCAGGACAAAATCCCAGAAGTCCTACAGAGTTCCTCTAGCACTTATTGGTGCATTCCACAACAGTGCAGATGGGTGCCAGGCAGAAGACTGTGTATCCATATGCACTGGCAACATGTCCCAGGGACGCAGCTTACTGACGGACGTACCTCCCCCTCACACTGTGGATGTATAAAGGATGTGATGTCCTGTGTCCCCAAAACACTGCATGAAGTAAAAAAAAAAAGACTGATGTTCCTAAAAGAAAGAGTATTTCCTGGTAATATTTATATTACTTATCCTCCTTTATAGTGGCCTTCCCACCCTTGCCACAGTCAGCACTACCCATCAAAGACTCATGGCCTGACACCCTAACCTACCTACAATTTTAATTCTGTGTGATTAAAATATCTGAGGTGCATAAATTGCAATCGATAATTCCTACAGACAAATCTGATGGAGGCAGTGGTAACACCCCTTCTAAAGAAAGTTTCTTTGGACCTGGATTCTCTGGCCAACTACAGACCAATCTCAAACCTTCCCTTTATAGGGAAGGTGATTGAAAAAGTAGTAGCGGTACAGCTGGAGGACCACTTGACCATCCATAACATCTATGAACCTCTCCAGTCCAGTTTTCGAAAGAGGCACAGTACTGAGACTATGCTGGTTCGGTTACTCAATGATCTAATGATGGTGAGAGATCAGAGAAGCCGTCCTATCTTGGTGCTCCTTGATCTCTCTTCAGCTTTTGACACTGTGGACCATGGGGTACTGTTTGGGCATCTGAGGTCCATCTGTGCCTGACATGTACGGTCCTCAGGTGGTTTACATCTTTCCTTACTGGCAGAAGTCAGAGAGTGGTGTCTGAGATTTTTTCCTTGGACCCATTCTCTCTGCCATGTGGGGTACCTCAGGGTTCAGTGTTGTCCCCCATATTGTTTGCAGTGTATATGCTGCCCCAAGGAGACATTGTAAGATGGTATGGGCTGAGGTTTCACTGCTATGCTGATGATACCCAGCTCTACCTGTCTTTTGCTCCCAACCAGGATAGAGCGGTCTCAGCATTTAATAACTGCCTTGCTGAAATCCAGGATTGGATGAATTCAAGCTGGTTAAAGTTGAACACCAGAAAGACCGAGGTGATGGTAGTTGACCCAGGTCACCGGATAGAGGGGTTGTGGGCTGGTCAGCCCACTGGACTTTTTCTCGGGGACTCCAAGATCCTTTCCTCTGAATGGGTACGAAACCTGGGGGTAGTGCTTGTTGATGGGCTGACTTTATGAGCTCAGGTGTTGGCGGTCGTCAAGTCTTCCTTTTATTATTTTAGGAATATCTCCAGGATTAAGCACCTTTTTCCGTCTGGAGATTTACCTACGTTGGTCCATGCCTTTGTGACCTCACGCCTTGATTACTGCAACTCCCTGTACTTAGGGCTACCTGGGTTGAAATCTGCCACCTGCAGCTCATGCAGAATGCTGCAGCACGATTGTTGACAGGGGCTTCTCGAGCCTCCCATATTACTCCTGTGCTGCGCGATCTGCACTGGCTGCTAATTAGGTGGTGGATCACCTTTAAAGTTGGTTTACTGACTTATAAACCCTACATGGACTTGGCCCTGACTACCTGAAAGAGTTTCTTGTGCCTTATCGCCAAGTGCGACAGCTCGGTTCAGCTGACAAGGGGTTGCTGGAGATTCCAAGGGTGTCTTTGAAATCTTCAGGTGCCTGTGCATTTATGTGAGTGGCCCCTTCCCTTTGGAATTCTCTACCCCATCAGCTATGGGAGTGCATGACTGTGGGAGGTTTTAAACAGGCATTGAAAACCTTTATATGGCATCAGGCCTTTAGTGGCACCGAATAAATATGATCCCTTAGACAGTTACTATTATAATTGTTGTGTTTGCTGATTTTACTATTGTTGTTTTTATCTTTTTATAAAGCACCTTGATGGCTTGAAAGGCATTTATGTGAAATAAAATTTATTATTATTATTAAATCTACAGGCTCTAATGGCATTGACCCTAAGCTACTAAGAGTTGCTGCTGTGGAACTGTCCTCACCTATCACTAGAATCATTAACCTGTGCCTTGTGAGCTGGGCTATATCAGACCTATGGAAACTCTTCCATATAATCCCAGTTTTTAAGAAAGGTGGCCCAAAACGGGTTACAAACTATAGATTGATTGCTATACTCCCTGTCCTAAACAAAATACTGGAGAAGATTGTTGCCTTGCATATCATAAAAAATTATTGGGGCTACCCTTTGGGGCACCTTCTTCTCTTGTCAGATTAGAATTAGGATAATTTCCTGTGCAATGCACCATTGAAGAAAGAATGGTAAAATACTGGTTAAAAATATATTATATGAAAGAAGAGACTTCCACGCATATGCCTGGAAGAAAATAGATTACCTGAACTGCCAGACATCCTTCCCAACACTGAAAGTACTGGAGTTATACATTGAACCCTATGGGCTACTATGGGCTACTAAGCATTTTAACAGAAGTATATTTCAAACCTCTTTCTATTGTAGAAAATACAATAAAACAAAAATCAGGAACATGCACTCACAAAAGGATATTGAATTAAGTAAAGGATCTAAAATCAGCAGTTGAAAATCAAATAACAAAAGATACAGAGGTTTTGAAAAATATCTGAATTTGATCAAAGATCAAAAAAATAGAATGACTCTGACAAAATTACAGATTTGAATACTGTGACAGTCATCAGTTATCAGCCTTTTATGAAAAGAAGGAGCAAAATGATGTAAATGCAAACTTGGTGATGATAACATCACACACCTGCTGATCTTATGCCCACTATACAACAACGAGAGAAAATATTATCTAGGAAATGTATTAGTTAACCCAGACATGGAACCTAAATATCAAGCTAACAATCTATTAACGTCTACTGAGCCATCTGTATTGAACAAAAGTTATTTTATTCAGTAAAACAATTGATAAGAAAAATCTATATATTGATGAACAAGGCACATAAAGCATATTTGGTTTTAGTATTGACTAAGCCCTTTATATTGACTCTATTGCCTCTACTGACCATAGCCCCTCCTAGGTGCAAGTTCTCATACCTCTCTCCCTTCCCCTACTCTATCTCTTCCTTTTTCCCTAGCTTTCACACTCCCCTTGCAGGGTTCTCAGCATCCTGAAGGGGTCCTGTGGTGCCTAGGCTTGCCATCTTTTCTTCCCCCATCCATCTGTCCTTGACCTTACGGCTCCCCTTGCAGGGTCTCCAGCATCCTGGAGGGTTCCTTGGATCAGGTCTCATCCCCTTCCAAGTGTTATTTATCATTCTCTCCCTCTCACTATCCCTCTGTAATTTCAATCCCTAACCGCAGGAGGGTTTACAATCACCTGAACTTCCCTGCCCCCTTGCAGGGTTCATCGCATCCTGAAGGGTTCTCTTTTTGGGTCAGGCTTTATTTCCCCATCTAAGTGTTAACCACACTTACTCCTACTCTCTCTCTCTCTCCTCTCTAATCTGTACAGCAGTCTCACTTCCCCTTGAAGGGTTCCTTGCATCCTGAAGGAGTCTCTCCAGGACACGACTCTGCACTATCTGTAATATCCTCTCTCTCCTTCACCCCTTATTTCACAATGCACTTGTTCACTTATTACTATTGTACTTATTAATTGTTCTCACAGATTTCATATGTATGCAACACTGTTTGTAACAACTGCCTTAATTGTATGCTATATTGATCTTTGTAACTTGAATGTAAAATGTCTCATTCCTATTGTACCCCTTCCCCCCAGGTTGCACTGGGAGACAAGCAACCTGTTGCTCAGTGTGCCTTCCTGGTGAAACATGTCAATAAATAAAAAAATAAAAAATTGGACACTGAAATTTGAGCAAGTGTGCAATATTGTATTATTTTAATGGATGTTTTTAATGTGCATATGATGTTTCTATTTATATGTAATGACAATACGTTGTGGATCAATAAAAACTAACTACAGCTTGTTGCCTTGCAGTTAACCAAGTTCCTAACCAGGCAACCTTGTGCCTCCAGCACAACATGGTTTTCGAAAAGATCATAGCACTACTACTGTTCTCCCCTCCTTCACTTCCCAGGTCACAGGTACTATGGATAGGGGTGGGTACACATGGGCTGTATGCACTGATCTTACTAAAGCATTCAATCTAGTAAACTATTTTCTGCTCTGTACCAAACTAAGCAATCTGGGGATCTCCTCCTCTGCCCTACTCTTGTATAGGAACTATCTTGATGGAAGGAGCCAACAGCTAATTGGAACTACATTCTCTGTTCCTGCCCTCCCTCCCTTTATATTAATGACCTTCATCAGACCCTTGCCCACTGCACCTCTGTCTTATAGTATATGCAGCTGATCTTGTCCTGTACCTAAGCTCATGCAGTATGTCCGAAGTTAACACCAAATTAACCTCCAAACTTCATGAATTGCAGCATTGGCTACAATCTAACAAACTCCTCCTAAGTATGACAAAGACACAGGCCATGCTGTTTGGCTGTGCTCCCAAAATTAAAACGTGCAGTACCCCTCTAACAGTACTGCGGAGTGATGTGATGCAACCCCTCTTGTAACAGTGCCTACATTTAATTACCTTGGTGTCATGCTCAATGCATCCCTTGATTTCTCCCTGCACATAACAGGTGTCTGCAAGTCTGTTAACATTAAATTGGGTTTCTTGTATAAACTCAAACATAACCTTACCCCACTAGCCTGCCTATCCGTTGCTCAAGGTGTCCTGCTCCCTAAAATCATCTATAGGGTATCTGTAATCCATGCATCTTCCCAATCTAACTTACATAAATGGGACATTATGTATAATATAATGTCAGTGTCAGTGGCTCAGCAGGTAGCACACTCGCCTCTGAGGCCGGGAGATCAGTAGGCTATGGGTTTAATCCTCCTGAGGTGCCGTCTTTCGGATGAGACGTTAAACCGTGGTCCCATCTGCTTGTTCTGGTGGTAGTTCAGGCGGATGTTAAAGATCCCATGGCACTTCTCAAAAAGAGCAGGGGAATTTCCCCGGTGCCCTGGCCAAATTTCCTTCATTCATGAAAAATACCACCAACAGCTTAATCTGGTTCAAGCTCAGTTGGCATTCATCTGTATCCCCCTCCCCTGGGTCATGCCTGAAAATAGGCAGGATTTGTCTAGTGCACTTACCCAGTCAACAAAAACTAAAATAAAAAATAAATAAATAAATAAAAACAATATCTGTTGATTTGCCTTGTCCCTAAGCCGCCATACCCATCATTGCCCATTGTACACTAAACTAGGTTGACTTCAAGTCAAGTCAAGTCATATTTATTTATAAAGCGCCTTTTGAAACCAAGGCGCTGTACAGAAATAGATAAAACAGTAAAATCCAAACATATAAACAACTATAACTAAAGAGAATAAGCCAAATTAAAAAGATATGTCTTTAAAGCAGTTTTAAAACTATCAACGGTTGGGCATTCTCTTAACCAGCGAGGTAAAGAGTTCCACAGGGTTGGAGCCAAGAAGGCAAAGGCACGAGATCCCGATAACTTCAATCGAACCCTGGGAATCTCCAGCAATCCCTCACTGGCGGAACGGAGAGGACGGAGGGGCAGTAGGGAATCAGAAGATCTTTCAGGTAACGGGTCCCTGGTCATGTAGGGCTTTAAAGGTTAGTAAACCAACCTTAAAGGTGATCCGCCACCGAACAGGCAGCCAGTGCAGTTCGCGAAGCACAGGCGTAATATGACTGGTTCTAAGAGTCCCAGTCAAAAGCCTGGCTGCAGCGTTCTGCACCAGCTGAAGGCGGTGGATATCAACCCCTGGTAGCCCTAGGTAGAGGGAATTGCAGTAGTCCGGATGAGTAGTGACAAAGGCGTGGACCAAAGTTGGAAGGTCCTCCTGGGGAATAACATGTTTCACCCGGGTGATATTCCTCAGATGGTAGAAAGAGGATTTGACAACAGCTGACACCTGAGATTTCAGGGTCAGACCATCATCAAAAATAACGCCTAGATTTCGGACCTGTCGAGAGGTAGAGAGCGCACATCACCAAGTAATAAACCTGATGACTGCCCAGCACCCAAACCCACCCCAGGACGACCTGGATCCACAACCAGTACCTCAGTCTTATCCGGATTGAGTCTCAGCCAGCTCAAACTCATCCAAATTCTGATCTCATCCAGGCAGCTATTAAGTACAAAGAGTGCATCACTCTGGTGGGAAAAGGACAGATACAGCTGAGTATCATCTGCATAGCAGTGAAAACTCAGACTGTATCACCTGATAATTCTCCCAATGGCAGCATATACACTGCAAACAACATGGGGCTAAAATGGAGCCTGTGGTACCCCACAAGGCAGGAGAAAAGCGTCAGAGGAATAGATTCTGGTGACAACTCTGAGACCTGCCAGTGAGGTAAGAATGAACCAATTGTGGACTGTACCAGACAGCCCACAAAAGACCTTAGTCGCCCAGTAGCACCCCATGGTCTACAGTGTCAAATGCAGCAGACAGATCGAGAAGGACCAGAATGGTACAAGCCTTTTGATCTCTGGCCATTAGGAGGTCACTCAATACCCGAACAAGGGCAGTCTCAGTACTATGCCTTTTCCTGAAACCAGACTGGAGAGTATCATAGACATTATGAGATGTAAGATGATCATCCAATTGCGACGCAACTGCCTTTTCAATAACCTTACCAACAAATGGCAGGTTAGAGACAGGCCGGTAGTTAGCTAGACAGTCTGGGTCCAAGGAGGGTTTTTTTAGGAGTGGTCGAACTACTGCCTCCTTAAGGGGGTCAGGAAAAACCCCCCTCTCCAAGGATTTCCAGATAATGTCAGCAAGGATTGGGTAGATAGCTTCTACACAACCTACTAACAGTGGTGTAGGACCCGGATCCAAACTACAACTAGTTGGTTCATCCTACATGACCAATCATTTGAAGGGGTAAGTTACAGTGTTTTGCAAAACCAGTCCCATTTTTCACTGTTTAGACTTATCTGCCCCCTAATCTATATCTACCTAAAGGTATTTGTAATTCTACATTTCAAAAAAATTAAAAATAAAATATCCACTAAGGTCTGCATTCGTGAAGAATTACCTATCCCAAGAACCAGGACATGGCTGGGAGATTTCTTTCTCTGTTGCTGCCCCAAGGCAATGGAATTCTATACCTTCTAGTCTACATCAGTGTCTGACTGCCTTCACCTTCAGAAAGAGTTATCACAGTCACCTCCTTAAATCTTAAGTATGCTCTTGTGACTAGAACTCTACATTTTATTTCATCTTTTATATACTGGTTGCTTATCTTCTTCCCTAATGTCAATCTGCCAACTAGCAAGACTTGCCTTGCAGGAGCCCAATAAACTAAATTTGTCATGTCTCTCTAACAAGTCATTGGTGTGCTCCTCCAGTGCCTTGTAATTTTGACCTTCTTTGCTTATCTATGTACTGCCTTTGTTATGTAATCAGTTTTGTATGCTGCTGACAATGTCACTTACTGCTGATGTACTATAACTTGTTGTTCACTGTCCCTGCCCCTATGTATTCTTCCAGGACATGCATGAAAATATGCATTCAATTGTCTAGCGCACTCTTCTGGTCAACAAAAACTAAACAAATAAATATTGACATCCACAAATCAGCCTGTCATAGAAACATTGACCTCCACTGGTGAAGGCTGATGAGCTGATGGGGAAGACTGGTACTCATTCTATGTTCTCTTTTTATGCTAAGCTAACATCCAGAGCCTGAAACAGCAGTATAAGGGATGAAACTTTTCTTATGACGGTACGAATAATATGTAAGCAATAATACCTGACAGGGTGGGCGGTATTGGGTAATACTGGACCGCCCAGGGGCATAATGAGGCCCGATGCCACAGGCAGAGGCCTTATAGCCCTGGAAGGTCCGGTATTGCCCAATACCGCCCACCCTGAAGGGTATTATTGCACTTAGAAAATGGGCAACTGTATTTGGGAAAAAAAGAAATATGTTAAAATACTTAGTTGTTTGAGCTTTTTGGAATAAAATAGTTCCTCCGCAACATTTGAGTGCTACTTTTTTCACCTTAAACCTAAGGTTGTTTTAGTGAACCTCCCAGAGTTAACTTCTTGACCTGGTTGTCATGGTTAGCTGATACCCCCACCCCTCCCTCACACACACACACACCACTCACTGAGCTTGACATTTTAAAGCATTTCTTTTTTTTTTTAACCTTGTTTCTCTCTTCATGCTGCTGCAGTGTGAAATGTGGTGCCCCCCCCGCCCTGCTCGTACAGTCCAGTAAGTTTATGAAGCTCAGCATTGAAGGCAGAGAATGGCCAACACTGTCGGGAGTGTGAGGACAAGGGGAGCGACTGCCTCAAAGCCGATAGTACTGATGGCTTTTATTTCACACAGGTAGCCTGCTGGTCTGGCTGACAGCTTGAACAGTCAGTAAGTGTTTTTTTTTAATGAAGAAATGGTATGCTGGCATTTGGGATGTTCAGCAAGTGGGGACAGTACGAGGCAACTCATGGTGAAGCCTATCTCAAGGACGGGTCTTACTTTGCTGTTCTGCTGTTCTGCTGGGAAGATTAGCCCAAGGAGCAGCGGTGGCATTTGCAACTTTTTCTGTCCAGGTATGGAGACGTGCTGCTGGCTCCGTTGTTTTACTACATCGGCCGCTTTTTGGGAGAGGGCATCATGTTATCTCTCTCTTGAAGTACGGACAGTTTGTGGAGGCTGCAAAACAGTGACTAGTGTATTTTTTTAACATTTTGTGATTTTTTTACGTGACTGTGTGTCTGGTCAGACAATCTACTGTACATTAATTGTATTTTAAGGTGGTGGGTCGCAAATAGCTTGCTAAGCAAGCAGAGAAACAATGGTGGCTATGTAGCTTGCAAATTCGGAGTGCCCAATAATACTTCAAGTAATGGGGCACCCCGAATTGGCACTCGTTTTCTAGCGGGCTCTATCGAAAAATACCTGCCCGCTAAACTTACTGTGCTAGCCAAGGAGAATGCTAGAATTTACTAGCCCATTTTCTAAATCAAATGAACCATGCTGAGTTATGTTTGCGGTTTTACTGTTCCATTTTTCTTTTTTTGCCACTTCTGGCTTGCTAAACTTGTAAAACTAAGTCAATGTCAATGAAGGCGGAGCTATAGGTGAGGCAATAACACCTTTTGATAACATTTCATTCTCTATGTGGTCTTTTGGTATTTTAGAATGATGCCACTTTATGAATCAAGACAAGTATGACATGCAGGCTGCAGTAAATCTCATTGGTTATTATTTATGTACTACACTGACTTGAGGATACATATTTCTGAGCGTTCGTTGTTAATTTGCAATAAAATTGAGTTTAAAAACACATACTGACTTCCAAAATATGGACCTGGAAAATATTTTGCCCTTGAAAATATTGGAATGGCTTACAAATTTTATTTATTTATTGGTTTTTGGTCACCCGGTAGACCCGCTGAAACCAAAGAGTGCCATTTTCATGGGTGACCCACAGATAGTTACATAAAGAGGTACATACAAGAATCAAATATGAGGGACTTCCAGTGAGGCCACTGAACCATGAACTGTCAGCTTGCACAGCTCTGTACCCCTGCTCAAAAAATCAAGTTCTGTAACTGCAAGTGTGAGAGTCATTTTTTGGCAAATCTGAACCTGCAGCCAAAGCGGTGGCATCAAGCTCAATTCTTAAGGAGGGTCAAAAGTTCTCCAGCTGCAGCAGAGTTGGGGACCAGGGTATACTAGAACTGGAGCAAGCTGGTATGGAAAAAAATCGGAATGGAGAGTTTGATTGCTGCTATACAGAAGTGAAATGAGGGTCACTGACTGAAGAACACCACCACCCCCTGAGTTGCAAGGAGAAGAGAACATGCTAACCAAGGTTGCTCCAGCTTAATAAGAATGACTTGCTTGCATTTTTTAGTGTTTTCCCCCAAAAGAAAAATCAGGAGTCAATAAATTCTATAAACACTGCAAGTTACACCCTCCTTCACTATTATAGGAAAACAATTCCCACCCACAAAAAACACAGATTTATACACTGCACTCAACATGTTTGTTGCAAGGCAGTTGGAGTATTCCTAGTTTACAAAAATAATAATTTAAAAGAACATTGATCAAAATCAGAAAAAAGTGGCCTTCAAGTTGGAGTCTCTCTTTATATCTGCTAACTGTAAATATAAACCAGAAGAAAACCAAGCAGGTTTTGCCTTCTGTGTAGTTTCAGCGAAGTGTGTATGTCCTTCTCTGATTATAACCTAGGAGAACAGCAAAGGCCACCAATTTCCAGAAGAACAGATGAGCCTTCAAATTCGGGATGGGAGGGAAAATTCATTAAAAGAGAACACTGATGCCAAAGATTGTGCCAGGTTTGGGTTACTGCTGCTTAATGTTTGTGATAAGAAGACTACACACTGCTAAATGGCCTGCTGTTACACTTTCAGTGTAGCAGAGTGGTTGCACTAAGGCAGTCAAAGGGTTAACTAAGACTTAATCCCTTTGAAGGTATGCTGTTTAGCCACAGTTTATCTGCCTCAGAATGGCTGCAGAATCAGCAGTTGTTCTGCCGCAGAAAGTATGAGGTCCTGCCGCAGAATGTATGTCCACTTTGCAGCAGTAAACACGGGGCCCTGTCAATAAAAGGCTTTCTTACTATACCCAAAGAATTATCCACTTATAGAATCCACTTCCCAGTTCAATAGTAGAATCTTCCAACTTTACTAAATTCAAACAGAATCTTGATTGCCACCTATTGTTAGTATGGCCAAGAAAGGGTACTTGTCAGCCTCTCTGGCCATTCGCCAAGCTAATTTTCAGGCCTATGCTGCCAGTACCAAAAATCACTGTACCAGTCAGTTTTGGCCATGGCCCAGAAGGCCCCCTTGCCCTTGTCGGATGACCTGGTGGAAACTGTTAGGTTTGGGTTAGAGGCAGCTAAGTATCAGTTCCAGATGGCTGCTGACACAAATGACACTGCAGCCATCTGGATGGGCAATACAGTGGCACAGAGGAGATTTGCTTGGCTCAAGGCCACAAATCTTACTCAGGATACCCAGTCTAAGGCACTGGATTTCCCCCTAGAGGGCAACTCTCTTTTTGGGGAATCCACGGTCGCTTACATGAAGAAGGTGGATGAGTATAAAGCCACATATAGAAGCAACTCTGCTAAAGAGAGAGAGCTTCTCCATCCACCAGGCCTTATGGAAGGGGAGGCTGGGGGCAGGTCATTTCATACCAGGCCTTTCTTCCAGACAGTGGCCACACCCCAGTACCAGCAGGATCCACAACAGGGATACCTCACAGGCAGGGGTAGGAGGGGCTTCAGGTGAGGGTCCCAGGCCTAGTTTCAGACCCAAATGAAGCAGACCCCCTGAGCCACAGGCTGCCTCTTTACTCCCTGTCAGAGGCAGACTGCCCCACTTCCTCCAGGCTTGGTTAAACATCATCACAGACAAGTGGGTCCTGGAGGACGTGGGTCAGGGTCTGTCTCTAGACTTCAAGTCCCTTCCTCCTCAGAAGATCTGGGTTTTCAATCCCCCCTCCCTAGCAGAAAAAACACTGCTAGAGGCACAGGTTCAAAACTTGCTACTGCTGAGAGCAGTGGAACCTACCAACCCACCAGAGAGGAAAGGGTTTCTATTCCAGATACTTACTAACCACAAAGAAAAGTGGGGAGTGGTGTCCTATATTGGATCACAGCGTTTTAAACAAGCACTTGAAGAAACCAAAGTTCAAAATGGTAACCTTGGCATTGATTCTGCCAACACTCCAAAAAGGAGACTGGTTGACGTCACTGAACTTGAAAGATGCCTATTTCCACATACTTATAAGGGAGTTCTACAGAAAATATCTCAGATTCAGGCTTCCTTCAGGCCATTCCCAGTTTGCAACCCTGCCTTTTGGTGGCCTTTATTCAGCCCCAATGGTGTTCACAAAGTGCCTAGCAACAGTGGTGGCACACCTGCAAAGGCAGGGAGTTACAGTTTTCCCGTATCTAGATGATTGGCTGGTGGTAGGGAAATCACCAGACCAGGTCAGACAGTATCTACAGGTCACCCAAGAGCTCCTGGAGTCTCTAGGATTCCTAATCAGTCACAAGAAATCAGTCTTTATGCCTGCACAAATCCTGCAGTTCATAGGGGCAGAGATCAATACCCTACAGGGCAAAGCCTAGCTGCCTTTGGGCAGGGTCAGAAATCTACAGCTGGTTGCAAATTCCTTCAGCTTGCACAAACCCAGAACTGCAAGGCAGTGTCTGCAGCTACTGGGCCATATGGCTGCATCTACAGGCACAGTGCTGGGCTTCAGGTTCCAAATGATAAACATCCAGTTCCATCTCGGGGCTCATTGAAGTCAGAGAATAGACCCCTTCTCAAAGCTCATCCCAGTAACAAAAACTTTGTTACAAGCTCTACAATGGTGGAAAGAGGAACCCAACCTAAGGCAAGGGGTTCCTTTTCAGAGAGAGTCTCCTTCAGTAGTTCTTGCAACAGATTCATCCTTTCTGGGCTGGGATGCCCTTCTAGGGGATCACATGACCCAAGGCACCTGGTCAGCAGCAGAGTCCCTTCAACACATAAATTTGCTGGAACTCAGAGCAGTGCTGCTGTCCCTAAAGGCTTTTTCAACACTAATACATGGGAAGGTGGTACAAGTCAAAACAGACGATACTACCACAATGTACTACATCAACAGGAAGGGAGGTACCAGGTCAAGCCTCCTCTGCACAGAAGCCATGAAAATTTGGACCCTGGCTTACTGTTTGGGAGTATCCCTGCAGGCAATACATCTGCCAGGAAAAGCCAATACCCTGGCAGATGCCTTAAGTCAAATCAAACAGGCCCATCACAAATGGACTCTGAACAGGCAAGTGGTTCAAGTAATTTTCAGGAGGTGGAGCACTCCGGAGATAGACTTGCTCGCATCCCAAAAGAACCACCACCTCCCACAGTACTGCTGCAGACCACCAGAACAGGGTATACTTCCTCTGGATGCCCTGGCTCTGGATTGGTCAGGGGGTACATGTATGCCTTCCCTCCCTTTCCCCCTGGTATTCAGGGAACTACTCAAGCTCAGATCCAACTCAGCATCTCTAATCTTGATAGCTCCAGACTGGTCCAGGAGGCCACAGTACTCTGTACTGCTCTCCATGTCTGTAGCCAAACCAGTACACCTCCCTCAGAGGCACAACCTGCTGTCCTCTAGTTAGAGAACCCTGCTGTACCCAAACCTCAAGTATCTCAGTCTCCAGGCCTGGCTCTTGAGGAACTAGAATATGCTAATTTACACCTCTCTGAAACAGTGTTAAACATTCTGAGGGGTTACAGAAAACCTTCCACTAAGAAAACCTATTCTTCCAAATGGAAAAGGTTTTCAATTTGGTGTTCGACTAGAGCAGTGGTTCTCAAATGGTGAGGCCAGCCTCCCAAGGGAGGCCCAATACTGTTCCAGGGGAGGCCCAGTCAAGTCTGAGAATGTACAGTATTTAAACTTTAACTTTTGGATGTTTTGTGTGAAGGGATGAAGCAAACTAAATATGGATGACGGCAGGTGAATTTCTTAACTTATGCACAAACTGGTGACCAGGAAAAGCCCTGAGCCAAAGCTTGTTTATACTGTAGGTCTGTATTTACATGTAAATTGGTGACTAAGAAGGCACACTGAGTCAAGATTTGTTTCTACAGTAGATGTTTATATGCAAATTAGTGACTCTGAGAGACACACAGAATCAAGGCTTGTTTCTACAGTAGGTTTTGTTTGTATGCAAATTAGTGACTGGGAAAGGCACACTGAGTTGAGGCTCATTTCTACAGTAGGTATTTATTTATATGTAAATTGGTGTCTGGGAAAGGCGCACTGAGCCAATGCATGTTTTGGGAGTGACCTCGGTAAGGGTACAAGAAGTTGCTTAACAGGGTAAGAGAGGGAGAGGTGATGTGGCTAGGTTAGTTGCTCCAGACAGAGAGGAAGTAGAGTAATAAAGGTCCAAAAGTCAGAATAGTGGAGTGACAAGGATAACCTGGGGTGCGGGATTGGGGTGGAGAACAATAAGTTGAATAAAAAGAGAATATACTCCATCAACATTATTAGTGCCACTTGATTCCTGGTGTACTGTGCAAAAAGTATGATTTTTTTTCTCCTATGGGGAGGCCCAAGATTTTTCCAAATTTGAGGGAGTCTCGAAATCTGTTCCATGGGTTGGGGAAAGCTCACTATCACAAAGTGTGAGAACTAGTTACTAGAGGCTTGGTACCAGCACAGGCTGCAGTACCAGCTGTTCTCGACTACCTCTCTCATTTACATTCTCTGGGACTACAGCCCAGCTCCCTAAAGGTCCATCTTGCAGCAGTGTCTGTTTATCTTTCTGCTGGAGCAAAAGTAACAATACCCTCAGAACCTATTTTTAGGAGGTTCTTCAAGGGCTTGGCCCATTTGCACCCGTCGCACAGGGAACCAATGCCAGTATGGGACCTCAATGTGTGTATAGCTAAGCTCATGGGTCCCCCCTTTAAACCCATGTCAACAACTCACCTGAAATATGTCACATGGGAAACAGTTTTCCTAGTTTTCTGCAAGAAGAATCAGTGGGCTTCAGGCTCTCTGCATCAAACAGGACTATATCTCATTTCATAGGGATAAGGTAGTCCTGAGGACAAACAGAAAATTCCTCCCCAAGGTGGTTTCTGATTTCCACCTTAACCAATCCATTACCCTACCTGTGTTTTTCACTGAGCAGTCCAATTCTGGTGAAAGAAGACTTCACAGTCTGGATGTCAAGAGAGCTCTCAGCTACTACATGACAGCCACTAAGGACTATAGACAGGACAGAAAACAGCTGTTCCTGACTTATGGGGATGTGGGAAAATGCAATCCAGGCTTAGAAAGGTCTGTTTCTCGCTGGATAGTTCAGTGTATCCAGTTCTGCTACACTAAAGTGGGTAAGGAGCCCCCCAGCAGGTTTGATGGCTCACTCCACGAGAGGGACAGCTGCTACCATAGCAGCTGCCAGGGATGTCCCACTAGTGGATATCTGTAAAGCAACTACCTGGAAAGTAGTACACACATTTACAAAGCACTACAACCTGGATCTTCAATCTAGGAGTGATGCTAGGTTTGGAACAGCAGTCCTGCAAAGTCTGTTTCCAAAGTAAGTTCTGTGCCCACCTTCAGTGGTATTGCTTTGTAGTCTGCAGAAAGTTATGAATACCTGAGCATTACTGGGGTTAGAAGAAAAAATTACCATAGTAATCTTGTTTCTTCCCAGTGATGCTCAGGTATTCATAACTTCTCACCCTACCTCCTCTTCCAGAACTTCAGCCTCTGCACTCCACATGCTGGTGCCACTGAAACACAATATACCCTTGGAATGCATATTCTCTGCATCTATTTATGGTTTTAGTAAACGGGGTTCATTTGTACCCTTTTTGGGTGTTTCTGGCATTTTTTCCTGGTTTCTTAATTCTATTGTTCCTCCAGTTGGAGGTTTGTGGTGTTTCTAGTTTTTGGATTTTGCGAATCCTAATTTGATTAATCATTAAAATTATAGTATTATACCCTTTTGGACCTGTCTTACCAGGCTCCTACAAAATCTGAGGAGGTTTAGAACACTGGCAGTTAGTAGAGGCAGCGTTTGAAAAGTTCTCGCGTGCAAAGTATTCCATCATTTGCATGTGTTCTATTCTCTCCAAGCAGTCCTACCTAGAAGGCTTACTGCAGAAAGTTATGAATACTTGAGAATCACTGGGAAGAAACAAGATTACTATGGTAAGTAATTTTTTCTTCTTTGCAGATGACACAAAAATCTGCAACAGGAACAGCAAGGAGGGGTGGAGAGAATGCAAAGCGATCAGGGGAAACTAGGGGGGTGGTCTCGGGAGTGGCAGCTTGGTGTCAATGCCAAAATGGGCAACATCAAGCACCTGGGGTGGGGAAACCCAGAGGCTGTGTATAAGATGGGGGGGTGGTACTTGCAATTACTTAGCAAGAGAGGGACCTTGGAAGGACAGTTACATTCTTACCATAACACTGGATCTTTGAAACGCTTCCATTAGGCCACACCTTCGAATTGCAGTTGCCAAGAACTAGGACCACACAAAGACTTTTGTTAGCCAGGGGTCACTTACGGGGATGTCATGCATCAGCAGCCACATAAACGTGGGTGGACCCATCACTCCTCAGTTCCCCGCTGGAGATCAGACTCGGAGAATGGCCACCCATGGAGAACCAGGAGATCAGAGCAGCACCAAGTACACAAGGCAATACATGGTGCTGGATATAACTGCCATGGATTAGGGTGAGGCACAACATCTGATGCTATATTGTCTGAGGCAGAAAGGGGAACAAAGGGAGGGACAGCATGTCATAATGGAAGAGTCTCTCTCAAAGATTTACTGTTATAGTAAGTATATAACTATTCTGTCTTCTTCAAGGATATCTCTTCCATTAGGCCATACCATTGGAATGAGTGTCAAGCAGTCCCAAAAGGCAGTGGGAGGTTGGTATACTCTAATACATTTAAGACAGGATGCTTTGCAGTACAGCAAGCCCAAAGCCAGTACATCTACGAGAGACTATGTCCAGACTGTAAAGTTTAGCGAAGGTGTGGAAAGTACTCCATATGTCAGCAGCAGAAACATTTCTGAAACAAGCAGCAGAAGTGGCCATACCCCCTGTAGAGTGACTGCAAACCACACCTGGAAGTTCCTTACCGTACTTCCTATAACAGAATGTAATACAATATGTCAGCAACTTGGACAGGCACTGGTTAGACACAGGGGCACCCTCTTTCCCAGAGGCAAATGAAGCTAAAAGCTGAGAGGACTTTCTGCAGTCCTTGATGCAATTCACATAGTATTTCAGCATTCTGTGTGTGCCCAGAGTATGGAGCAGTGCCTTACCAAGAATGGCATGCTTGGGATAGTAAACAGGAAGGTGTATTATTTGATTCAGTGCAAATTCAGATACCACCTTCAGTAGAAACTTAGCATTTGTACGCAAAGAAACTATCTTTGTGAAAAAGCTAATAAAGAGGCTCCTACATCAGAGCCTGCAGCTCTGAAATCCTTCAAGCAGAAGGGACTGTATCCCAGAATAACATTTTCCATGGCAGGAAATGTATGCCACAACTCGCAGCCAGCTCAAAGGGAGCCAACGTCAGTTGCTCAAGCACAAAATTCAAGTCACAGGGAGGGACTGGATTATTAATAGGAGGTTTTATATGCAGAATACTTCCCAGAAAAGTAGGGGATGCCTTCAGTTGTGCAACACAGATACCCATCAATAAGGGCACGGAAAGCTGATATAGCAGCCAAATGCACCTTAAGTGAGCAACACCATAGGCCCGTGTCGGACGGGCATAACATATACTCCAGCACCACATTTACAGGACATGTACAGTAAATGGGTCCAAATTCTTGGAAGCAGCCCACAAAGTGAACTGCTTCCACTTCAAGGAATAAGTATGTCTGGTAGAAGGTTTTTTGGCCACAACCAGAACAGCAACAATTTTAGGGGATACACCAAAACGTGTCATGGCTGTTTTTAGGAGCCATTCATGCAGACATAGGGACTTCAGCTCCAGATGGACCAGGAACCTCTTGTTCTGTGACAACAGACCCCAGCACAATGGTAAAGGTACTGGAGGCTCCACTTCCAGTTGTTGCAAGAGTGGAAACCATATTTGGAGAGGCCATGCTAGAGCTATGAGGATGAGGGTAGCACCTTCCATCTTCAGTTTGAGGAAGACTCTCCATATTAGAGGAACTGGGGGAAACACATACAGAAATTTTCCTTTCCAAGAAAGGGACAACACATCTCACCTGAAAACTCCAGGTCCTGGAGTGAACAAGCAGAAATGCAGCAGCTCTGTGTTGTATGGGGATGTGAAAAGGTCCAACTCTGGACAACCACATTTTGTGAAGAGGCCATCTACCAGGGAGGCCAGCAGTTCCCATTTGTGCATCCTGGACTATTATCTGCTTAGTCTGTCTACTAAGATGTTTTGGAGAGCTGGGAAATGCATGGCTGACAATCGTAGGCCATGGGACAGAACCCAGTACCACACTCCCATTGCTTCCCTGCTTAGAGGACAGGAATGGGTACTCCCTTCTGTGTTGAGGTAATGTATCACTCTGGCATTGTCCATCTGGATTAACAGAGGATCTGGAGTTAAATGGTCCTGAAATGCCCAGAGCCTGTATAGTACAGCTCTCATTTCCAGGACATTGATGTGTAACATGGCCTCCACCTGGGACCATAACCCTTCTGTCTTTTAGGGACCCAGAAGTGCACTCCATCCAGAATCCGAGACATCCATGGCAAGGATTTGAACAGGAGCTGGGACAAGGAATGGAACATGCTGTAAAAGATTGTTGCAATCCATCCACCATAGTAGTGCCCTGCGCAATGGGGACATGACAAGAGCCCTTTGGTCCAGCTCATCCGTCAGCTGATTCCACTGGATCCTGAGTGCCCACTGTGGTATCCCCTTGTGCATGCATGCCAATGGCACTGTCACATTGACTGCAGCCATGAGGCCCAGAAAACATAACATGGCCTGAGTAGGAATATAGCAACTTCTGTTTATCAGTTGTGCTTAAGCAATCAAGCTTTCTGTCCTGTCCTGTCCTGTCCTGTCCTGTCCTGTCCTGTCCTGTGACAGGAAAGCATATCTCTTCTCTGTATCCAAGACTGCTCCTTTGTACTGTAGTCTTTGGCAGGGAGTCATGACTGACTTGGGCTCATTTACAGTGACCACTAAATCACTGAACAATTGCCTTGTCCTTGACAGGGTATGCAGTAGAGCCACTGCGGAGCTGGTCTTCAGAAGCCAGTTGTCCAGATAGGTGAACACATATAGGCCCTCCCTGTGAAGGGCTGCTGCCACTACTGCCAAGCATTTGATAAAGACCCATGGTGCACAGGGCAAGCAAAAGGGCAATTCTTTGAACTGATAGTGCTCTCTTTTCAGCATGAAGTGTAGATACTGCCTATGGGGTTTTCTGATCTTGTTATGAAAGTATGCATCCTTTATGTCTAGCAAGCACAGCCAGTTGTGCCAGTCCCCTTTTTTGCAAAAGGGGAACTAGAGCTTGCACAGTCACCATACAAAACTTCTTGTATTCTAAGTAGAAGTGGAGATATTTGAGGTCTAGTACAGGATGTAGATCCCCTGTCCATTTTGGGACCAGGAGATATATGGAATAGAACCCTTTGTTTCTCTGGGGAGGAGGAAATGGTTCTGTAGCACATTTATTTTATTTATTTATTTATCTCTTTGCTAAGTGGGTAAGCACACTGATCCCAAGGACTGTTTTCAGGTACAACCCGAGCCATCTAGATGGCGCATACAGTACATGATAAGAGCTGAGAGATACAGGAACATTTACAATATACAGGTACAAAGATGTACAGAGATAATATATAGTGAATAACAAGAATAAACAATTTAAGAGACATATTCATAGCGTCCTGGTGGCGTGGAGGGTTGAGGTGCTGGATGCCATGCCTTGCACCACGCTAGCAACCCAGGCTCGGGAATGAGTTTAGGTTGTTGGGGGTCCACGGGGGGGAAGGTGAGGAGCAGGATTGTGGTGCCATGAGGTGGCTCTTCTCTACCAGGGAAGGATGAAGGGTTTCCCTGACTTTTTGCTGCTACCCAGTGGAGGATGGATGGCAATTCGGGTAACGGGGGGGCCTGGCAATTGCCATGGGTGGGGCAGAAGGGGCTGAATCAGGGCCCAGAATGTGTGTGCACCTCTATGTTTGCCAGGGTCCCTGGAATTACAGGGAGAAAACAGGGAAAACCCATAAAACTACATATAGGAAAACAAAAGAGACATATTCAGCACATGAGCAGTTAACAAGTACACAAGCGGACAAATTACGATATAGAATTGGTACAATGAGCAGGGTTCAGCTACTACAATGAGGCCATAAGTCATAAAAGAGCAAAGCAATAGAATAAGTTTGTGGAATAATTACTGCATTTCTTCCTTCACAAGGGATAAACAGCCTGGAGGACACCAGGAAGGAGCTGAAGGATGACCTGCAGGGGTTGCTGACAGCTCCAGAGCATGCTGCCTTGTAATTATCTCCAGTACCTATTCATCTGTTGTAATCTTCCATCTCTGTTTTAGGTGCGGGAAGATCCTGCCCCCCACCACCATCCCTGGTGGGTTATATCCTGAAAAGAGTCAGGTGGAACTGGTGGGGGCAGAGACACTGGCACTGATAGCTTTGGGTGCTTTTAAATGTGAACCAGGGGAGTGGTCCTGGCAAAGAGCCACCTCCTACCTCTGCCCTATTAACAGTGGGTATAACCATCTCTTGTAACAGATTGACAAAAAGAACTTCTCCCACATCTTCTAGAAGGAGTGGGATAAAGGGACTTAACAGATCTGAGAGTCATTTTGGATGTCTGAAGACCCCTGAGTGTCTCTACAACATTATAACCAAACAGTTTTGTCTCCCTAACATGGGTGTAGCCAGGCATTCTCCAAGTACTCCATGGCGTGCAATTTTATTTAAGGGGGTAGCAAATAGGCTCTGAACTACTTCCTTTTTCCATGAAAACTAACAAAGAAAATGCTGAACCTTTCTCTAATTTTATTCATAGGAGTCGAAACTAGAAGGACTGGTTACTAATACTGTCTTTGCATCCCAAGGACAATACAACTTTACAGGCTCTGGGCTGGTATGTGGGGGTCTTAGGGAGCAATGTATGGCATTTGTATTCACCCATACATGGCAACAACCAGCGTCATGAGATACAAAAGTTGTATTTATTGTGCCAAAAGAGGCAGCAAACATGGTCCTGGTCTACATTTGTATATTGTCTGGCTACACCCCTGCTCCCTAAATGGGGCATTCAAAACTGCTTGCAGGACATCATTAGCAAAACCTGCAACTTTAAGACAAGACTAGCATCTCATCAGCAGTTCTGGCAGAAGCATCAGATCTATCACAGGCTGACCATAGCAAATGTTTATCAACTTCAGTCCCAGAAGTTAAAGTTTTGAATAACTCATTCTTGGCAGAACCCTCAGGCAAAGCCTGGGCTGCAGTGTTAGCAGCTTTCCACAGGCTGTTCTGGTATTTAATCACATGACATGATAATTGGCAATTCTAGGACTCAATGAGGTAGAGACATATGTATGCTTGCTCATCACATCCAGTCTCCTAGATTCCTTGTCAGGAGACACAGTACTCAGGTGCTTAGGTGGCTTTGACCTATCATGAGTAACCATGATGAGTCAGTTTCTGCTTGGTTAGCAAAATAAGGCTAAGCAGATGGGGCAGGATACTGTTTATCGACCTTTCTTGGCACTACAGGTAGTGGGTTTTGGTCTGTGCCATGTAGCAAAAGTAGCATCCTCTAATACAGCATAAATAGGGGGGATTATAATGGAGGGCAAGCAAGGAACCTCCAAAAATTCCATTAAATTCTTCTTAGTGGAATCTTCTTCTTCTTCCACAGCAAAGCCTGTGGCAGTTTGTACTTGCTGCATCATGGTTTGTAAAGTAGGCTCCTCCGGAGGAGATGTCGAGGTATACACCACTGCAAGATGAGAGGGTAGAACTAAACGGGGTGCCACATATTGTTCTCCCTCATAATCCCTCTCTAAATCCTCCTCTAATACCATGAGGTCTGGATTATATTCCACCTGCCGCTGAAGTCACCAGAGATAATGGCGGTAGCTGAGAAGAAAGAATTTGCTGTGTGCTGGAAGTAGTCAATGATGGGAGCTAAGTTACCTGGTGGCCCTGTCGATGGAATAACAGCCTGCATAGGTAATCCAGGCAGAATGTGCCATATTATCTCCAAAAACACCTGCACAGCCTGAGAATTGATGACACCCTGGCCGAGGCCATGACTACTTGTATCAACAATAGTCCTTGGCTCAATGATGATGGCATTGTACCATCCATCATAGGTAGAGCAATGCCTAAGCCAGACCCCTATCTTGGTGTCTTGATGATGGTCGGGGGTGCTTTTGCCAATGCTGCCAGAGCATTGATGTTGCTGAAAGATTGCTTTTTCTTAATGGCAACCAGGATCACAATGGGGAAATAGACTGCTCTTTGCCTCTATACTTATGCTTATGACCTGACGATAATGAGGGAATGACAACTGTTCCTGTTGCAGTATTTGAACTCGGCAGCCATGTCGCCACTGACTTGCATTGTGACAGTGATTTTGGACTTACAAAATGTAAAAACAAAAACAAGGTGCTGCATCAGCATGTGGTCTGAAAGCAAAACAGAATGGTAATAATAAATATACGCTGAAAATAAAAAATAGAGTTAAAAATCTACATTTCGACCTTAGGTCTTCTTCAGAAAATAGTCTGAAAGAGAAAAAACAAAGTTAGTGTAGAGGGGAGGTAAAATAAGGGATATATATGTGGGGAAGAAAAAAGGGGAGGATCTGGGAGAAGAAGTGATAAATGGCAAGATAAAGAGAAAATCTGGAAAACAAAAAAGGTGGTGATGGGAATGACAAGGCATAATAGCAGTGAATGAACTAGAGAAGTCCCCAGGTGGGGACTAATTAACAGGACCTAGTAAGACGGCTGAAAGGTGAAAAATGTGGGGGAAGGAGACAGAGATGGAGAAATCTGGTGAAAACAAAATGGATGTATACAGATACAAACAGGTTTTAGGGAAAACAAGGGGATGGCTGAAAGATGTTAATAGAAAATAAGTCTATCATTTAAAATAGAGGGCTGCTGGGAGCCAAGGCGGATGATCAGCTTGGTTTCCATGTTTTTTCTATGGTCAGAATCCCAGAAGCCCTGCTGAAGGATACAAACAGAAAGATCATTGACGCTGCAGTCCCTGGAGATAAAGTGGGATACAATGGGTTTATCAATGTCTCCAATCCTGACCACCCTGTAATGTTCTCTGAAATGGTCAGCAAGGCATCTACCATTCTCTCTAATGTAAATAGCTGCACACTTCCTGCAAAGAATACAATATACCACATTAGTGGAGGTACATGAGAACTCCTTGGTGACACCTGTGGGACCCCAAATTTCAGTCACACTAAAAATAAATTTGAAAGTGTAGCAGCAAATTCTGTTGCAAAGTTTGGTACCTGGTAGGGAGGAACTGTTAGGAGTAGGTAGGCTGCTTCTTACCAGGAAATTCCGCAGATTGGGTGGCTGGCGGTAGCATACAATAGGTGGCTCTGTAAAGGAAGCACCAATGATGGGGTCAGTTTGCAAACTAGAAAAGTTACTGGTCATAATCCTGTGAAGAGAAGGTGTACTCTGATGGAAGGGAAGCACTAGTGGAATTCGTCATTGTTCTTGTGTGACAGTATCCTACCTACAGGGTCCAGATTATGGAGCATGTTACTGACCTGGGAGAGTGCTCTGTCCACTGTGCCTTTAGGGTATCACCAGTTAATAAAAAAAGTATGCATTATTTGGGCAAGCTCAGTAAAATCATTATCTTCACTGCATAATCTGAGAAGTCTAAGAAATGGTGAATATGGCAGGCCATTCTTGACATGTTTAGGATGAAAGGAGCTGTGGAGGAGGAAACTGTGTGAGTCACTGGGTTTGTAATAAACAGATGTCTTCAGACCAGTGTTCTGCACTGACAGCTGGATGTCCAGAAAAGGCAGTGTAGAGGAGGGTACTTCAACAGTGTACTGAAGGGAAGGATGGTAAACTTGTCCAAGAAGACTTGGAGGATCTCCCTGGAGCAGGAGGTAGCCCCCACACAGTCGTCTACATAGAATTTTTAGAATTCAGGCACAGTCCCTGTGAATGAAAGAAAAAACTGTTCCTCGACCCAACCCACAAGCAGATTGGCAAAGCTGGGACCCATCTTGGTACCCATGGCAACTCCACTGACCTGCTGAAAAATCATTGAGTTTAAGAACAAGTTCTGCCAGATGGGTTAGTGTGTGTGTGTGTGTGGCTGCTGAACTAATTTGGGCTTGATACTTCTCCATGGCTGCTAATGCTTTTGGGAGAAGGAAATCTTATAAAGCTTTCTTACAGAGTCGCCTTGTTGCTTGGTTGAAGTCCAGGCAGATCTCATAAGTTCTCACACTGTGAGACAGGCCCAAACAGCACACACTAACTGTGTAAATCTTCTTTCTAATTTTTGTCTCCACACTTACAATACCAAAATGATGTGGCTAACAATTTTAGTGGCATGCAGAGATGACTAAAAACACTTTGATAAAACAAAGAGGCATCAGTGGCAATGGCTAGTTGTATTTATTTACTTATTTAGTTTTTGTTGACCGGGTAAGTGAACTAGACAATTTCTTGCCTATTTTCAGGCACACCCCAAGGGGAGGAGGATACAGATGAATGCCACCTGACCTTGAACCAGATTAAGCTGTTGGTGGTATTTTAATGAATGGGGGAAATTTGGCCAAGACACCGGGGAAATTCCCCTACTGTTTCAGTAGGGGGAGCTCTGACAATGAAGTGGAGCAGTCAGTAGCTGAGCGGTCAGCTTAGTGACCGGACATGCATGAGGCTGGGGAGCAGGCTTCCCTCTCTGCCTTCAAACAGCAAGAGGCCATGGATGATGGAAAAACAAGAGTTCTGGAGCTGGAACAGATTGCAAGTGATTAGAGTCGGGAAGTAGCAACAGCATCAAGAAACAAAGAAAAAGAAGTGAACAGAACCTCATGGATACCACAAACATCCTCGATGGAGACTGAGGGGTGGGGGTAAGCCACAACGAAAAAAAGAGCTTATAAAAAAACAGTTACTGTTAGAAGAGAGCAAGGTCTGGAAGAAAAAAACAGAGCTAGGAAAATCAGTTCTGTGGCATTGATAATGAAGTAGTGATGGGCAGGATACGGCCTGTCAAAAACAGCTGATTAAGAGTGACGCAGTTGTGACAGAGGAGCTCCCCCCACCCAGGTAACAAACTGAACAGAAGAATGTAGAAAAAGTGCTAGGAAATGTGGCTAAAAACACAAAAGAATAGGCCATAAAAAGTCAGAAACGGCTTGTCACAAGAAAGTATGGACAAGATAAGACAGTAAATAAACTGACAGGAAAAGAGAAGACAGGAACAAATTAAACAACAAAGTACGCCAAAAGAAAAAATGAAAGCAAAGGAAAAAAGAGCCCCAGAAAGCTAGCATGAAAGTGAGAAGTGATAGCACTGTTGAATTTTTGAATGCACCAGACTGGATAGAAGAAGCCTTAATAGAAGCAGGGTGGAAAAGAGTTAAGGATGGTAAAGGCTAGTATCCAAACCAGCCTAGCACCTCTAAGGAGGGGGCAAATGAAAATAACCAATCTGAGACTGTGAACACAGGGCATAGTGGTGATAACGAAAATAATAGTATAAAACAAGATTCTGTGGAACAAACAAAAAACAGTGAAATACCTGAAGAAGAAAATGACACAAAGGAAATATGAAGTCTAACTTGGGATGAGGAGGTGAATTCTTGAAAGGAGGTGGAAGATAAAACATTGCAAACAGAAAAGGAACAAAGTGAGGAGGAAATTAGAGGACCTGAAAGGGCGTGGTGAGGAAATGTGAGAGAGGAATTATTCCCAGAAGGTGCTCAAAGGCTTAATAAACCAGCAAAATAAAGAAATGCTGTATGGACTAAGGTTAGGGGCCTGCCAGTGGATGAACCAGGAAGATTGTTTGTAGGGAGGCAATTACTAAAAAACTGTATGAAATACTACGACTGTGAAATTTATGCATTGATCCATATACCAGGTGATACTGTGTATGATGTGAGCTTTAAGCATCCAGTTGGTTTAGAAAGATTTTGGAAACTATACTATCAGGTTACAAATACACCACTGTGGAAAGACTTTATTGCAATTCCCCTGACCAGGCCAACATTTAAAATTGTAACTGTATTATGTAGCCATGAGGTGGTAAACGTTGCTGATATCATGCTTTGGCTGAAACAGAAATATGAAATTAAGGGCCCCCCAGAACCTATACTGGATGAAGAAAATTTGTGGACGGGTGGTTGGAGGTTAACGGTGGTTCTGGAGCAAGAAAATTGAGAATTTCAGCATTTACCGAACTGTTTTTTTTAGGTCGGGATGGGGGGTGGTTTTCTACGCTAGTCAACCACAAGCTTGGTATAAATGTGGGATAGAGGTCATCTCAGCAATGCCTGAAAAAAAGTTAAATGTGGGTTATGTGATCAGTTGGGAAACCATGGAGCTGCATGTAAAAATCAAATAAAGTGTAGTTTGTGTGAAAACACAGAACATGTGTTTAATATGTGTCACTGGGCAATGCATAATAGTCCGGATCCTACAGGGCAAGCAGAACAGGACATGTATATGACTTTTAGCCCAAAAGGAGAAAATGAAAAAAGAGAAGAAAACAGAAATAAATCCGCAAGAAAGACGGACAGAAAAAAAAGGAACAAGGCTGGAAGAGGAACGATCCAAAGCACCCCCGAAGGAACGTAAGGAATAGGCAAGAGGAACAGCAAATAAATATACAGCAGAGACAAAATAAGGAACCTGAGAACAACCAAGGGAATAGTCAGGAACCATTCACAGTGGTGACCAGGTCAAAAAGTGTGTCAGCAAAGCAATGTGGGAAGAAGCAAAGAGAAATTTTGCTCACAAATAAATATAATCCTTTACAGGATAAAGACTGGTCAACAATGGATGAGGACTCTAAGTCCACAGTTTCTGATGGTTCAGGAAATGAAGAAGAGTCAGGTAATGGCTCAATTAATATGCATGCGTCGAAGAAAAGGAAGAAAGAAAAAAAACACCATAAGGAAAAGGGAAATATAAATTTGATTTGGGATCACGACTTTAACCATGTTAACCTGTAATGTAAACAGCTTAAAGAATAGAAAAGGCTAATAACTTTTTTCTTATTAGGAGAATCACAAGTAGATGTGGTATATTTAAAAGATACCAGGTTACATATGACAGAGGAAGTAAGGCAAGTGCAAAAAGTTTGGAGGTCAGGTCCATCAATATGGTTATTAGGAGAAGAGAACTGTCCAGAGGTAGGGATAACATTTACAGTAGGAGAGGTAAAAATCCTGAAAATAATGGATGTAGTACAGGGGACAGCATTGGTGGTAGCTGCTGTAATAAAGAACACTGGGCTGGATATTCAAAAGGGTTGCACCAGCGCAAGTCTGAAAATGCGCCATTCTGCGATATTCAGCAGGAGGCAGTTGTGCCACCGAAAACATGCTGAGCAACAGCGCAATGATAATGAAGGCATGCGCAACTGAAGGGGGAGAAACCATGCATAAAGGGCACAGTGCGATGTTCAAAGACTTGAATGTGCAACAGTGGAGCAAGCGAAGCTGCGCCTAAGCAGAAATGAGCCAAAATAAAAAGGAGCAAGGAAGAGGCACAAGAACGCTACAGGGAAGCCACATGAGGCAGGGGGAGAGACAGGCACAGGGAAACTGCGAGAAAGAGGGCAGGCCAGGGAAACCACACTGCAGAAGAGAGGCACAGGGAAGGTGTGTGGTGACACACATACCAGAGGCCAGCACAGACAGGTGTACCCGGTGCAGGGAAGGTAGCAGTCAGGACAATGGGGGGAACAAAGCAACAGCTGATGGTGGGGAACGCAAGCCAGGGACATGGCCAGTGCCACCTTCCACATGGAGGCCGTAATGAGGGGGGTGAGAAGGCATGTGGCAGTGGGACATGGCCGTGGAAGGGCCCGTCGGTGGTATGCCCCCAACAGGCAGTACCGAGCCCACACCAGCTTTGAGCTGTATACAGATATCAAGATTGTGGGCCGGTACTGCCTGAACAGGGCAATACTGAGATGGCTCTGTGAGCTGTGCAGTGATGTGATGCAGGCACCCACACGACAGAGTCATGTCCTGTCAGTGGAGACAAAGGTAACAGCCTGCATGTGCTTGCTCTCCACAGGTACCTTCCAGAGACCAACTGGGGACACCACAGGCATAACACAGTCGGCCACATCACGCATCCTCACCCAATTCCTCAGCGCACTGCTGCCACATGCTGCAGAGTACATCCATTTCCTCAGCACTGCAGTGGAGCGCACAGCAAACATCCAGGAGTTCTACAGGGTAGCACGTATGCTTGGTGTGCTAGGGGCAATAGACTGCACCCATGTGGCCATACACACACCACCTGGAGAGGAGGGGGCTGCATACATGAACTGCAAGGGCTATTCCAGTGTCAACTGCCAGGTGGTGTGCGATGCCAGTGGGCGCATCATCAATGTCTGTGCCACGCACCCTGGGGGAGCACATGATTCATACATCTGGCACCAGTTGGCACTGTGCCACCGATTTGAGAGTGGGGACATCCCCACAGGACATGTAGTGGGTGAGTATGCAAATCAAATGGACATATCGCAGGCCTGGGGGGGCATGGCCAGAGGTGCCATGGGTGTGGCCCACAGGGCTTGGGGCAGTCTGAAGCTGAACATGAAACTAACCTCCACCCTCTGTACACAGGTGACAGTGGATACCCACTCCGTCCCTGGCTGCTCACGCCCTACCGGCAGCCCATGACCCCATCACAGCAACGCTACAATGAGGCACATGCCACCACATGCAATGTCATTGAGCTGGTGTTTGGGATGCTGAAGACACGTTTCCGTTGCCTGGACACCTCTGGCGGTGCCCTACAGTACAGCCCCCCAAAGGCCTGTGGGATATTCCTGGCCTGTTGCATCCTGCACAACATGGCCAAAGAATGTGGGATAGCTGTACAGGTTGAAGAGGGGGACAGCAATGGGGATGATGGGGACGCCGGTGATGATGGTGATGGGCAGCAAACCCTTGGCCGACAGGACCCCTGACTGATCTGGCTGGTACAGCTGTACTGGGACACCATCACAGAGGAGCACTTCAGCCAACCCAGGTAAGTCATGGTGCCATGCGCAACCACCAGTGGCTAAGGCACAACCCACAAACACGCATGGAAACACACCAGGGGTGCATGCTGGCAAGGGATGTGGCAGGGCACAGAAGCACACACACACAACCAGGGATGGTTGAACAGCAACACGCCACATGGACGGACACACACACATGCGCACACACACAATGCACCAAACGTGCACAGAGGGCAGGTGGAAAACCGAGCCAGAACACCAGCACTAGCAACACACATGTCCACAGGCCACCACGTCCACTGTCTGTCCATGTGCATGTGTCAGATGCTGGACACCATCGCACTTTGGTGTACAGCACAATGTAGGCATCATCATGCACATGTATCTGTGGACAGCAGCCAGGAGGGTGTGCAGGTGGACCGTGTTTCCGCGTGCATGGCCGGGCACCCACCTGTGCACTGCCCACCGAAACACACAATGCACACAGGGCAGCACTAGACAGTGCCCACGCTGGGAGACAGGTCATTCTCATGGCACAGTGCCACGGCCACCTCGGATACATGGGGGCAGCCCCGCCGAGACCCGCCAGGACTGGAAGGCTGACCACAGGCCTCATGGGGTGGCACCGATGGTACCCCAGGGGTTCCACTGCGTGAACGCGACCATGCCCATGCAGGGGTCTGCAGCACACCGAACGTGCCTGCATCAGGAGTGCTCAGGATGCCCACAGCTGAACCCGGCGTCGACAGAGTGGGTGTCACACGATGCCAGGAATGGGGAGTGGATAGCGCACTGCGTGGTGTGAGCGACACATGGGCACCTGACTGTGTGCCCATTGTGGCCATGACAGCAATGAACACCTGTGCGTGCCTGTCAATGGCAGCGGTCACATCCTCCCGCAAACGGTCCATCCGTGACAGGATCCTATCGGTGTCCCTGCTGCGACGCTCCTCTGCCCACTCCAGAGCCACACACAGTGCCTCCACAGATGTTGCAAACCGCATTTGCTGCTGGACCGATGCCTGCAGTAGGCAGGTGTGCTCATCAAAGAGGTTGTCTGCCTCCTTGGCATCCTGTCCCTCAGGGTGTGCACGGGCTTGATGTTCAGCACCCCTTGAGGGTGGGTGCTGTGCACCAGGACCAGGTATGGGCAAGTCCACAGACGTTGCACAGATGTCACCGCCGAACCCTGAACCCCCAGTCCTGGTGGGCGACTGCTGCTGCTGCCCCTCTGGCTACTGCACCCAAGGGCTCAGTAGTGCCACTGCTGTGGCCACAACAGTCCCACTGTCCTGACCAGCCACCGGTGCTGCCCCACTGGTGCTGACAGGCACAGCCTGGAACTGTGCTGACATGCTGGCCCACATGGCGGCACCAGCCAGAGCCATGGGCGCGAGCTGACCTGCTGTGTGTCCATTCCATGGCACACACGTGTCACTGCCCATGACAGTCGTATCTTCATCACTGGTGCAGGTCTTTGCCCCAGCCATGGCGTGCTGGCATCCTTGGACACCAGAACACTGAGACACAGGAAGGGCTTCCCCCACATCTGTCTTAATGACATCAGTGTGGACAGCCAGGCGGCACCACTGTTGTGCTGATCCACAAAAACCTGTGGAGGTGGATGGTCCAAACTCCGACTCTGTCCGACTGTCCTCAGTAGATAGGCCCACCAACGTTGACCCATGCAGATGCTCAGGATCTGTAAGGGAAAGCAAAGTCATGTTACTGCATGTAACCTAACCGGCCCCCCCAAGGCACACCATGGCTTACCATACAGAGATGGGCCACCACCCGTCTGGAAGCCACCGCCTGGAACTCTCTCTATGGCACTGCAGTGCATGCTTGCAGCAAGCCTGTCCTCTGCTGGTATGAGCTGCACCACCTCCAGCTGGCCACCGCCTGTTGCAGCACGTGCCGCCCTGATGGCAGCCACCTTCTCCTTCACCCTCCTCCTCCTGTCAGTACCCATCTTCTTCTTACACTCCTGCATGGAGCGCTGTTGGCTGCCATGCAGGTTGATGGCAAGTGCCACCTCCTCCCATGCAGCAGCACGGGCCGGAGTGGTGCCCCGCCGTCCACTGAGCAGTGGCTCCTGATCCAGGTAGGCCTCGAAAAGTGCCTCAATCTCGGCCTTCATGCAATTGGGCCTCCTCTTCCGCCCACCATCGTTGTCCTCCTCACCCAGACCTTGCTCGGTCATTATTCAGCCTGTAAGGATGGCAGTGGTTACCTGTGACTGTGCAGTCCAAAGCATGTCCCTGAATCCACAGTCCACACTCCCACACAGCATGCAACTCACCAATAAACTGCAGTAACCGAATATGGCCACTGCAGAACTTTGTCACACTTTTATAGCACAATCCATGCAAATTAGATGAGGAGCAACTTTAATTAGATGCAAATCATGGTGCTGCATCATTGAATGGCTGATCAGATGATTAGCATATGACGGCTGAATATTGCGCTTTTGCACTTTGCTCAATTGTGTTGAACGGGCTGAGCCAATGGTGCAGTTCCATGGCATGCATAGTACACCTCACCACGCATGCCCAGGCTGCTGACACTGGCATCTGCAGTGCTGATGACGTGCTGTGCACGATGGTCAATGCAGAGCACAGCCACCATTGTGCCAGTGGTGCTATAGCGAGGGTCTCTACATGGCTCTGACAATGGACCTCCATAGGCGCAATGGAAAAACTGCCCAATAGTCCACTGTGGCACTGGCAAACAGGCAACCAATCGCGCTATACGCATAGTCGTCCGATGCCGCTGTGCGTGGCCTTGCACAAGAGACCCTTGCCCTGTGCCCGACCTTTGCCCCCTTGGCACCATGCATCCAGCATGGCTGCACCTCTATCATGCTGTTCAGTAACAGCACGATAGGGAATGGTGGTGCTGTACCGCACAGCATTTGCACGTGGGGTACCGTGCTGCACAGCGCCATATTGCCTACTATAGTGGTTGAGATGGCATGCAGGAGAGCCCCACAGTGGACTGCCATTGAGTTGGCAAACCTTGTGGCCATTGTGGAGCCACACCATGGGCCTCTGTTTGGGGAGGAGCCACTGGACAGGGCCAGGACCCAGGTCTGGCAGGAGGTGGCCACTGACCTTGGGGAGGCCACCGGATGGAGGAGGACTGCAGAGCAGTGCAGACACTGCTATGGGGACCTCAGGAGGAGGGATCCAGAGCTACTTGCCTGTCTGCAGTCGCGTGCCAGGAGGGGCATGGTGCCTCATCCAGGTGGGTGATACATCTAAGCACTTGTATTGTCCATATGGGTAACAGTGTTTTATGTGTCCAGCACATAGAGGAGGGCTAGTCTAGGGTTGGCTGTGACGGTGTTTACAGGGTGTGGGGTGGGTGGGTCTGGCTGGGTGGGTGGCACACACATTGGGGCAGGGGGACTTTGCTTCGGGATTGTACTGATGTTCTTCTCTCCTTGTTTCCCCCACAGGCATGGACGATTGGTGACGGCTGAGGGAGGAGCGGCGGAGGGAGGAGGACAGAGCGCCCAGGAGGGACGGGGACCATCATTGCCGACCTGACCGGCCTGATGAGGGTGAGTGTCATGACTCCACGATTACTATTGCATGCTGTGTAACAGGGTGGGCAGCAGGGCATGGCCACCATCCATGGACACCACTGCCATGCACGCGACTTATGACAGCAAGCACTGCATGTCTGGGAGTGCGTCAGTGGTGGTCCATGCATGCACCAGGCACATGGCTGTGGCTCTGCCTTCACACCACATAGCCACGTTACTGTACGGCCTTGGTGGTGCTGTGCAGGACATGGGTGGTGGTTGTGTGCAGTGGTCCACATGGCTGTTGCTGTCTGGATGGGCAGGTCTTGTGGACACGGTCACTGTGGGTGGGCGCAGACCATCACAAGGGCATGGCACATGGCTGTATGCCATACACAATGGGTGGGCAGCAGGAGGGTGGACAGTCACACCTATTGACTCTGCTCCCTCATCCTAGGTGACTGGAGGCTCCTGCAAATACAGCGGTCTGTCAATGAGCTGCTACAGGTGGCCAGGGAGACTCTGCAGCTCCTACAGGACATGAACCGGCATGGGGTCAGGAGGAGAAGGCAGGCCAGACAACAGCACCAGGAGGAGGAGGACCAGGGTGGATATTGATGTCCCCATGCCCCAATAACCACCTTCCCCCCTTTGACCCACCCTCACTCTCCTTCTTCCCTTTCCCATATGTTCACCCCTGCCCCTTACCCAACCCCACCTTGTTTATGTCCCTCACCCCCTGTTTGTATATATTTCTGTATATAGTTATTTTTGATTAATTCAATAGATCTATTTTGATATGAATACTGTGGTGGTCTCTGATTTGCAGTGAGCTATAGGTGCTCAGCTGCAGTGGTGTGCAAGGCGTTTGGGGTTGTGCAGTCATGGGTATGTGTGTATGTCCATGGGGAAGTAACTATGGTGTGAGAGTAGCTATCAGTCAGTGTCTGTGGTGTGTGTGTGTGTGTTGTTCCCTGTGCATTGGATTACTGTGTGCAGTGGTCCATGGTGCATGCTCTGTGTCCATGGTGCCCCGTCAACCCGTCCTTGGCCTGTGCAGCTGACACCCTTGCATGTCTGTGATCTGCAAGGTCTGCTGCCATGTCACTGGTGGCTCTCCAAGCAGGTCAGCCACTGTAACCATCACAATGCTGAGTTGCCTCCTGTCACTGGTGTGGTGCATGTTTGCCTCAGGTGACACTGTGGCCTCCGCAGTTGTTGTCCCACCTCCATGCTGTGGCTTGTGTGTGTTGCAGGGGATGTGCACCACTGTCTGTGACTTGTGCTCCAGGCATATGATGGTGGTGTATGGGTCCACAGTGCCTGCGCAGGGTGACTGGCACTCCTGTGCCATGGAGGACTGCAGGCTGTGTGTGTGCACGGTTTCCATGGGCCCACACTGGGGGCTTGGTTGCCACGCTACTGCATCCCTGTGTTATTGTCCCCTTGGGTATGGGTGTGTGTTTGTCCCTGCACTGTGTTGCATCCGGTGTGATGCATGCTTCCACGCACCACTGTGGGTCTCTGTGCTGGCTGTTGTGGCCAGTGGTGGGTCGGGGTGTGTCACTGGACTACTGTGCAGGGTGCTGTACAATGGTGGTGGTGTCAGGGGCACACCCTTTCCCACGTGGGGTCCCTCTTGTGCCGACACATGGTCGATCTCTCAGCTGTGCCTCAGGGGGATTGTGCATGTTGGCACTGTGTCTGCCGTTGTTGCATTGCTGTGTGCTGCCACCCACTGCTGGGTGCTCAAGTTGGGACTGGCTTGTATGGTTCTGTGGTACACAAGGTTGCAGTGTCACAGTGGGGGTGGTGGTATGCATGGGGTTTCCTGCAGTGGTGTTCACTGCTCATGGGAGGTGTCTGAGGGTCACGGTGCAGGGTGTGCTGTGCACTAGGGGGGATGGTGTGGCACGGGGTGGTCCGCCCTCCTTGTGTGGCAGTCTCAGCTTGCCAGTGGGTATGATGGGGCACCATGGCCCAGCTGTGGGTTGTTTGCTTGTCCCCATGGGTCAGTGGTTATTCCAGCCCTCCCCCAGTTGTGCTGTGCTTGGGGTGTGGGGGCACGATGTCAGTTCTGCTGTGTTTTCCTGTGCCCATCTGTGGCATGGGTGGTGGACCCCTACCTCCCTGGTTGTACAGTTAAATTGCTCTGCAGCTGGGGGGCTCCCTGCTTGCTCTATGGTGCTTCTGGACTGCTCAGCTGGACATCCCTTGTTGCACCATACCACATCATATCTGCTCAGCTTCCCCTCCCTAGTTGCGCTATGGCGCAGGTTGTGCGATATTCAGATGTTAGCTGTTGGCGCAATCTGGCTTGCTCCTGTTTTGAATATCGTGTCTGTTGTGCATGGGCGCAATGGACTGGTGCTTTCTCCTGCTATTGCGCACTTTTTGGGTGCAGTTTGAATATCCAGCCCACTGTAGTAAGGTTAATTGTGGTGTACAATCCGCAGATGAAAACTGATAGGATTAAACTAATGAAAACGATAGAACCACTACTACGTACAGCAAAATTAATTGTGTAGGGAAGGGATTTTAACTCCAGTTTAACAAGAAAAGGCTGGGGCAGAAAATCAGAAAAAAAAATGTGATTCAAGGAGTCTACAGAATATATTATAAACAGCACAGATGGAAGATGCATATAAGCTTAAAGGGAAACACACAGAATATACTTTTTTAAAGGGAAACTATCATCAAGGATAGATTTTATTTTTGTACCTATGAATACTAAATTACAGAAAGTAGGAGTTATTCCACTAGAAATGTCAGATCATAATGCAGTTTAAAAAAAATAAATCTAAAGGAAAATATGATTTTTGGAAAAGGGTTATGGAGACTAAATGGAGCATTACTATATGATGAGGCAGTGGAGGAAGGTATACTAGATATTTTGGAAGCAAGAAGATCAGTTTATGCACTCTATGGTAATATAGCAGAACGGTGGGAGGATACAAAAAGTGATACAAAAGACTATATAAGAAATGTCTTATCAACATAAAAATAAGAAAGATCACTCAAAGGAAGTAACTAGATTAAAAGAAGAAATGTGGAAATATCAATATGACAGGGTGCATTCCTTAATTGTGCAGCAGAAATGTGGGACACAAGGGACAAAAGTGCAAACAACCCCCTTTGATAATAATAAAGAAAGGATAGGGAAAAGGGTCATATATGAGCTTGAGAACAATGCAGAGAGAAGGCATACAGATATTAGAGAAATAAAAGTAATTGTACAAGAACATCTGAGAGGAAAATTCCAGGCTGAAAATAGGGAGAAACAATACTTTGGGTTAGAACAAAGAGAAGTTCCAAAAATAGACAAAGTAGACGCTGAGTTGTTAGAGGAACCGATTAAGGAAATAGAAGTTAGAGACGCAATAAAAACCATGACAAGTAAAACAGCACCAGGGATAGATTGAATCCCAAACAGCTTTTATAAAAAGTTTGAAAAGGATATTTCGCCTATGCTAACAGTAGTATATAATAACATTTTTAGAACAAGGGAATTGACAGAAAGTATGAAGCAAGGGGTCACAGTATTATTGCATAAAAAAGGAGATAAAACAAATATCAAGAATTGGAGACCCATAAGTTTGTTAACGACAGATTATAAAATGTTGGCCAAAATCATTACCAGAAGGTTGGCTAGGACGGCCCCTGACTTGATTATGGAGATTCAATCATGTGCAGTTCCCAGAAGGGATTTTCAACAAAACTTACTATATATCAGAGAGGTATTGAATATGGGGAAGCAAGAAGACATTAAAGGGTATTTATATTCTATTGACCAGGAAACTGTATTTGATGCAGTAAAACATGAATATATGTGGGAAGTATTAAAGAAGTATGCGATACCAAGGAAATGTAATTAATACAGGCACTGTATAAAGAAGCACAATTGTGCCCAATGGTAAATGGTCACATGGGAATCCATACGTATATTAAGAATGGGGTGAGATAGGAGTGCCCACTAAGCTCTTTGTTATATGTATTTTGTTTAGACCCTATTTTAAGGAAAATAGAAGCAGATAAGAAGATTAGAGCAACTGAATGGGAGAAAGGGAACATAAGAAAAATGATGGCTTATGCAGACGATTGTTTGGTTCTAGTTAATGATCAAGAGTTGGGTGAACAAATGGTAAATACATTTGAGGAAAGTAAAGAAGTGACAGAAGTGACAATACAATCAAAAGTAACATACTGCCCATTGGGAAAGCTTAAAAGGAAAACAAGGGAGTACAGAGATAGCAGGGGAAGGTTATGAGATATTAGGGGTGATATTTGGGGGGAAATATCCAGGGCAAGAGAACTGGGAGAAAAAATAAATAAATGGAAACACTGGAATATGACAACAGTAAAAAGGATATTTTTATTAAAAACATTTATATTACCAATTTTTCTATACATTGCGTATGTATTTCCAATTCCGACACAAATGTAATCTAGAATTTTAGGATAATTTTTCTCATTATTATGGGGAAACAGACTGAATCCAGTTAAGAGGGCACATACCTACAGGACTATAAAAGAAGGGGGGGCTGAGTATGGTACAACCTATAGTCTTCTATACGAATATTTTTATATATGCTCATTTTAAACCTTTAACACAAGAGGAAAATAAGATATGGGTTCCATTAACTGAGAAATGGGGAAAGATTTTGTTAGCAAATCTAGGGAAAAAAGGTAACATAAGTCAACAAAAAGAGTTGCCGGATTATGTTAAAATTATCAAGAAGTATATGGTCCAATGGAACGTGACTGTAGATTTTCTTTTACTTAAAAATAGGAAACAAGCATATACTGAAATAGTTAAAAAATGTTATCATGAAGAGCCATTGTTTAAAACAGATGCAGAAATAAATTAAGAGCATATTTTGGAAGCTACTTTAGAAAGTAAGATACCAAAAAAAATGAAGGAAGTGGTGTGGTTGTGTAGCCACAGAAAATTAAATGTCAAGGGGAACTTAAAACACAAAAAGATTGAAGAAAGAATTTGTTTGAATACAGGGGGTGGGATATTCACAAGGGTAGCGCATGGCGCGACACAGTTGCGCCATGCACAACCCACTGATGCGCCCCGATGCGATATTCAAAGGAGGATTGAGCTCAGACAAATCCCAACACGCCAGAGCCGCATTAGATTGTGGCGCGGTGTAGGGAAGGTACCACAGTATACTCCACACATCCCGATATTCAGCCCGGGATGTGCTGAGCCTATGCATGTGCAACCCCTACCTGCACTGCACTCAGGTGAGCCAAAAAAAAAGGAGCAACAGCTGGCCACCCACAGGTGAGCTGAGCTGCCGTATCACAGGGTGCAACATGGCAGCTGCCACCTGTGGGTTGTCACCCAAGCTCCGGCTGCACCTTCGTGGTGGCGCCCCCCCATGCCCGATTGCGAGCATATGGAAAATAATAGTCCCATATCTAGTGGTCCAGTGGACCACTTGCGGTAATCACGGGCATAGTATGTTTAAAATAAGTTAACTCTGTCCCTGGTGGTCAGTGGACGCTTGCAGCCCGATGCGGGGTCAGTAATATCTCATGGTAAACCAATCCAACCCTGGTGGTTCAGTGGTACCTCCCTCCCCACCCGCCCACTGAGCCCCACTGCTCCAGCTCCCCAGTCAGTGGAGGTGGCAGCTTCCCACACACTTGCCGCCCATGCCAGCCAGCTGACTCATATCTGGATTGTGTAGTAGGTACAGGCTGCACACCCATTGGCCTCATTGTGGACCAATGGGCGACAGCCCCACCGCACGGAGTCAGTCGGTGGGCGGCGGCGGCAAGTGGGTAGCTGCCACCCGCCGCTGATCGGGGAGCGGGCGGGGCTAGTGGGCGGTGGGGAGGGGGTACCACTGACCACCAGGGTTGGATCGGTTCATCATGAGAATTACTGATGCCCACGATCGGGCTGCAAGCGGTCCACTGGACCACCAGGGATAGAGTTAACTGATTTTAAACATACTTATGCCCGTGATTGGGCTGCGAGCAGTTCACTGGACCACCAGAGATATAGGACTATTATTTTTCTACATATGCCCGCGATCCGGCTGCAAGCAGTATCCTGGGCCACCAGGGATAGAGTTAACCGTTTTAAATATACTTATGCCCGTGATCAGGCTGCAAGTGGTCCACTAGACCACCAGGGATATTGGACGTGTTCTTACATATACACATGCCCGCGATCAGGCATTGGGGCACTTTGCCACGATATGCAGGGGGGCGTTGGTCCCCGACGGCTGCAGCCTGGCAGGGCGCCAGGCGCAAGTCACTGGGGATTGGCACACCTGCACGCAAATGGCCCCATTTGTGTCTTGCATACATTATGGTTCCATTTGCATGTGCACTTTGGAATATCGCAGTGGTTGCGCCTATCGCAACGGCACTTGCACTTGCGCATCCGCTGCTCCACTCTGGCCACTTGCGCTAGCACAGTGCCACTGCACCATGTGCACTGTGCGTGACCAGGGTGCAATATTCAATGATGCTGTGCCATGGCGCAGCTCCGTTGAATATCACCCTGTCAATGTCCCGGCGCATCCAAGTTGTGCTGTGCCCAGGCTTGCGCCACAACCTGGCACAGTCTGAATATCCCGCCCAGAATGTATAAATCAGAAGGAGGATTTGAAACACTTGTTTTCTGAGTGTGACTATGTAAAATCCTTCTGGGAAGAATTGGCACAAGTATGGAACATGGAAATATTAAAGGAAATAAAACATGACATTCTGGTATATGGCCAGATACTGGCCACATTGGGTAAATGGGATAAAAATACTATGTATGTGTTTTTTGCAATTTTGAAATGGGCAATCTGACAGATAAGATGTCAACAATTTATTCAAAACAAGCAATTATTCGTACAAGACTTATTATTTAAAATTCAAGCAGAAATTGATGAAGTATATATGAGAGAGTACAATACTTTTGGAGAAAAACAGCACCAGAATTATGGGAAAACTTTGATTGTATTGGATAAATAAAGCAGGAATGATATAAGTAGTTGTGTATGTAATGATTGTTACTGGTTTTGATAAAAACTTCCCCTACTCTTTTCGAGAAGTGCCATGGGATCTTTAACATCCACCTGAACTACCACCAGAACAGGCAGATGGGACCTCAGTTTTAACATCTCATCTGAAAGGCAGCACCCCAGGAGTGCAGCACCCCCCTCATGCTGCACTGCAGTGTCAGTACTGGGATATTATCCCAAGTGCCTGGTATGGTGATAGAACCCACAGCCTTCTGATCTCCCGGCCTCAGAGGCTGATGACTGTTTCCTCAGCAGGTCCAATAAGAATTATTGATGGCAGGAAAAGAACTGAGGAGTGATGAGGCCACCCACATTTATGTGCAAACTGATGCAAGATGTCATCATGGTTGGCCCCTGGCTAGCAAAACTTTCTGTCTGGCTCTAGTGCCTGGTAGCTGTAGTTTCAAAGGTGTGGCATAATGGAAGAGATATCCTTGAATAAGATTATTCATATCTGATGATCTCAAGGTGGTAGGGTAGTGTGACAAGGCAGTAGGCAAGACTACCCAGATGCTGGGATGTATAGGGAGGGGGACTTCTAGCAGGAAAAGGTAAGTGGCGTTACCTCTGTATCACTCACTAGGGAGACCCCACCTGAAGTTCTGTGTCCAGTTCTGGAGGCCACACCTCCACAAGAACATTGACACAGTGGAAGTAGTCCAGAGGAGGGCTACCAAAATGGTGTGGGGTTCCACAAAAAACCATATGAGGAGAGGCTGTTGGAGCTTAACAAATACTCCCTGTAGGAGAGGAGAGCAAGAGGAGACATGACTGAGACCTATAAGTACCTCACAGCAGTAAACAAGGCACAGGGGGGGAGTCGTTTTCACAGGAGGAGCATCACCAGAACCCGGGAGCATGCTGTGAAGCTTGGAGGGGGAAATTTAAACAGGATGTGAGGAAATAGTTCTTCATAAAAAGGGTGGTGGATGCCGGGAAACAACCTATCAGAACAGGTGGTGGGAACGAAGACAGTGGGGAGTTTTAAGCACGCGTGGGATAAGCACATGAGTATATTAAGCAGAGGTAAGGGAGATGGGGAGGAACAACTGTGATCAAATAGGGTCCTGGTGTAATAATAGGCAGGAAAAATAGGGCAGACTTGATAGGCCTACTGGTCCTTTCCTGCTGACACATTCTATGTTTCTAGGTCTCTACAGACCCTAACTGGTCTCTGGCAACCCTTTCTCCTCCATACCTGTTTTCTAATACAACCATATGTATCTCACACACACCTGAAACCCCACCTCTGCCACTGTTTTTGCCTCCACGTCCACTACCAATCTGTTCCAGACATCTACCACCCTTTCAAAAGAAATATTTTCCTACACCTCTCTTAAACTCCCCCCTGCTTCATTGCATGCCCCTGGTCCTGCGCTTTCTCTCATTTGAAAGACTTCCTTCCTGCACCCTGTTCACCCCTGCAAGGTACTTGTAAGTCTCTATCATGTCACCCCTTGCTCTCCTTTCTTCAAAGGTACACATGTTGATATTTCTCTCTCTCTCCTCGTAGGGGTTTTCATGCAACCCAGCACCATATTAGGTACCATCCTCAGGACTGCTTCTACCCTGTCTATGTCCGTTCTGACATGCAACCTCCAAAACTGGACACAGTACTCTAGGTAATGTATCACCAGCGAGTGATACAGTGGCAACACCACCTCCTTCCTCTTGCTCGATATACCCCTCCCAATGCACCCCAGCATCCCATTAACATAGGAAATGAAACTGACCCTAGCTTCTACAGGAATGAGCTCTCATGTAACACCACCCTCACTTTACCCAGACCTACAGCATACCTAGATAGGTTACAGTCATTTAACCTGTTTTTACAAATGGAAGCAACCTGGAGGCTCTGGCAGTCAATCCCCATGGCTTATACAGTACAAGATGTGATCAGAGCCAACACAGTTGCTATGCTGGACATTGTCCACTTACAAGTATGAAGGTGGTGAGTGTGCACTGGAAAATGTCAATGTAAACTCATAACTTTGTTGTTTTGTAATATTTGTACCCCAGATTTGTAACTTTCTTTTACCTGCTTTGAAATACCTCCACTCCATAAGTCCAGCACATCAACACATCCTTAAGAACAACACCATCTGCTGGTCAGAACTTTTTTTAATGTACACATACACATGAAAACCACAATAAATATACGTAGAACCGTTGTTTTACCTATCAAAACGTTAAAAATGGATCCACTGCATAGCAGCAATAATGTGCTTCAGAGTTTTGTTTGACATGGCACAGTCCTACTTAAAAAAAGGTAAGGGAAAATACTGGAATCTGATTGGCTGTTGTTCATGTAGCAATTATGTTCCATGCATGGAACATAAAAAGTGATGCCAAATGTACACTGATCATCACTGGAATCATTATGCTAAGAGAATGTTAACAATTCAACTGGCAGCCATTCTATTTTGCCCTGTAACTGTAAGCATCACATTTACTTGCACTGGGCCCTAAAAATAAAACTACCTTACATACAAAATAAAACAAATGAATTAAATGTTGTTTCCCTGATCATCACACTTTCCTTACACACACATAAACAAATTAGAAACATTAAGTATTGTTTATAGTTTTCATAACAACTGTTTATTTGCTGACAATGACAAATCCCTCTTCTACCTTTATCTGCTCGACAGGGAAATCTCTTCTCCTTGCTCTGACAGTGAGCTAATTGAGTCTCTGGCTGTAACAGAGACCTTTGTTGTGTCTGTACAGTATGTTAGGAGAGTAACATTCTACCAGTGGAACTGAGCAGAATTTTGAATCCATGTATTCCATGGTAAACATTCCATGATAAGCATTTCATATCTTGAATGTGGGGAAAAAGAGAGAGAGAAAAACAGGAAGAAGAAAGTAGGCAATAATACAATGGCATTATCCATGACATCATTTACAGTGGGCGGAAGGACTATTTTATCATAAATGCACACTAGTAAATCTATTGTTTCTACATATAAACATGCTTTTCCCAACTGTAAAAAGTTTTTAAAAAAAGGAGCCCATTTTATAAGTGCAATTAGGCACTCCAGGATGTGTGTGGAACACATTTTACCACACAGCCAGCAGCTCAAATCACTCAGCCTTCAGCCTCATGCCTTATTACGTCCCTGGCTGTACAGTGAAATGTGTTCCATGCACACCCCATCATGCATTATTGCTTACATAGACTGTAAAGAGAGTACAGAAGTCAATGTTCTGATTTAAATAATAGTCCGTGTCAGTGAATGTTCAAAAAATCTTCCCTTATTTGCATATCTGCAAATATTACTGTGCCTGGAGCTATAAAATCCAGGCTGATTTTTTGTGTAACTCCTAGGCAGCGCTATTCCTAGAGTTACAACCCCTGCCTACTACCCAGGATGTAGGTTGAGGAGCCTGGGTTCCCACTATTTAATTTAAACTGGTTCTTTTCCATGATATTGCTATGACACAGTGCACCCACCCAGAGTTTAACTTTTACGTGGGCTAGCTTTTACCTGGCACAACCCCCTGGGATGTCATACCACCTACTATGACCATTAGTCACCCCATATAATGACCCACTAGACATATTTCCCCACATTTCAGACATTTCACCATTTAATGACTCTGTCTAATAATATGTTCATAACACCATTATTTGCAAACAATAACAGTTTATTTACATGGGGATTAGGGCTTAGAAATGAGGAAACAGGAGGACTAGAGGCTATGCAGTACTATTATTATTATTCACAGTATTTACAGTCTAGTACAGTAGGTTTGGTCTGGTGCTGGTGAAAACTCTCCAGCTGGTAGATACCTGTTATTAAATCAGAAATGCAATTACACGCCAATCTAGATGACCAGAGCGCTGGCTATCTAACTAAGACTGCATGAAATCAGATGGAGCACAATACTGCTTTACCCACAACTGGTGCCAGTTCCCCACAATTTAGTACGAGACCCCACAATCCCACACATTTAAACCTGGGTACCCAGTACTTTACAGTACTTACATCTTGCAGGCCTGGAAGGTTTTGCAGCTGTACATTGGCTGGCTTGATTAGCAAACATTTACAATTAGAATTCCCAAACATTAGATCCTTGAACCATTTACAGTCTTTCTGGAGTGCGCAGGGATTGCCCTGCATGTTGCAGTTGGGCACACTAGGCAGGTGTAACCAGACGGTTACATTGGGTTGAAATCAAGTGTACTTTTCTCAACATCCAGCACATTTATATTCTAGATACATGCAGTATATTTGAAGAAGATAGGGCTTCTTCAACCAGGGGCCAGGATCGCCGCCCTGGTCATTTGCATTTACACAGGCACACCTGGGTGGTCCTTGCAGTCACAAATCCAAATAGACTTGAGGTGTCAGTCCCATTTGTGGCACATGGCTGTAGCTTGCAGCTCCACTGGACATCTTGACCAAAAGAGTTACAAAGGCTGGACCTTCCAGGCAAAGTCAGGTTGAGCCCCCGGTTTTCAGTGTTCCCCTTCCCGTCCTGTAGGCTACACTGCAGACAACATGTATTAGTACATTTATACAATTAGCTGGACCAATTAGACAGTCTCAAACAGCAAAAGTTTCAAAAAGGTCCACCCGTGCTGGGCTAAGGTTAGGCGCAGCAGCATGCAGGGTGCAGACTAAACAAGCAATACAAGTCAGCAACAGTCTCTGGGCACTTGTAGCCTCATTATTCATGTTTCTTTCTTTCTTTCATGGGGGGTACAAGAGTACTCACTCAGGCTCCTCACAGTAGAATCTCTGCAATGAATGCTCCTGGTGACTTCAGTCCTTTCATAACTGAAGTAGAGTCAGCTCTCTCACAGCTGACTTGATCTCATCCAGTTGCAGGTCACACTTTTCCCAAGCATGGAAGCAAGGGCTAGAACTTGGAAGACATTCTGGCAACCCCCAGGCTAGCAGGATTTGCATTAACTAAATTACTTTACGCGTTTACTACAAAGAAGGTAAACACCCCCTCTTCGATGGAGGGGCTCACACTGGATCACCAGACCCAGTTGCATGGCCAGGGGCCTGAGCCCCCACCCCTGTGGGGAACTCCCACTTGAATCTCTCTTTATCTCAGTTTGCTTGCACAGCTAGAAACACAGTCTTTTATGGGGCTCTCCTGCGGTTCCTGATTGGCTGAAGCTGTTGATTGCTTGGCCTCTTTGACAGGGTTGAAAAGGACCCTGTCCCAGTTGTTATGGAGAAAGTGTTTAAATGCAAGGATCTACCCTTTCCTGTCTCTTGTCTGTCTGGTTGTGCAACCAAAATTTTCCCATGAGACCTAGGATTTGATCACCCTGACAGTCTCACAATTCTTTGCCTCTCACTGTCTCTCAGTCTTCCCTTGCTGTTATGTCTTTTTCCTCCCTTTCATATCTGCAGGTATAAAAATATATGTAAATCATTATGTGGAAATGTAACTGATATTGGGATTCCTTTGTTTAGAAATTATATAGTGAAACTTTTGAAATGTTTATAATTATAGTTTGAGATGATTGCAAAAAGCTACTGGAAACTCAAGAGGTTACCTGACAGCAATTTTAAGCCTTTTGAAGAAGCTGTGGAAAAGGGACCTCAGTTCTGGGACACTGTGTTCCTGCCTGCACCTGTCTGAAATATACTATAACATTTTAGAAAAAAACAGGATGCTTGTTAAGAAGGGGGGGTTGCAAGGACTTATAAAAAGACAGAGCTGCAATTGCTTGCAAGAAAAAGGAACACAGAGGTTGAAGAAAAACTCAGATGCAACTTCTGTTCATTCTGCCTTTGTAAATAGAAACATAGAAACATAGAAGGCAGATAAGGACCGCTTGACCCACCTGGTCTGCCCATTTTCCTACCTACTGGATAAGCTGCAGATCCTTGTTAACCAACAGCCTATTTCTTCCTACCCCCCACAAGAATTGCCTTATGTCTGTCCCATGGATTCTTGAATTCTTCCACAGTTTTAGACCCCACAACCTCCTCAGAAAGGTGGTTCCATGCATCCACCACCCTCTCTGTGAAAAAATACTTCCTCACATTGCTACTGAGCCATCCCTCCTCTATCTTCAAATTGTGTCCCCTTGTTCTTGCACATCTCTTTTTCTGAAAGATGCTACCCTCTTGGACTTTGTTGATTCCACTGAGGTACTTAAATGTTTCAATCATGTCCCCCCTCTCCCTCCTTTCCTCAAGGGTATACATATTAAAGAGCAACTCTGCACTTCAGCAAGTGCTTTCATAAATAACATGTTTCAGCTGTTACAATTTTTCTGATTTTCTGTGTTCCTTTCCAAGATTTATAGCACATCTTTGTAAGCCATCTAAAAAGTCTGTACAGAAAACATTTGAAAGCATTTGCCTCTTCCCTGTTAACCTCACACTGTCTTTGTTTATGACAGCATAGTGCTCACCGTGACAACCAACTGATGTCACAAATAGCAATTGTGTGGTTAGCAGGGGAGAATCAGATTCATTTTGAAAGACTCACTGAAATAAGTGCTGCACAAGTTACAGTATTAAGCAGACCAGCTGCAGGGAAAAGTAAATACAATAACACATTACTAGAAAACAATAGACTTACAACATAATTGGTGTAACATTAGTGTTGTTAAGCTTTTTATTATAACAGAGAGTTGCTCTTTAAACTCCTTTAGTCTCTCCTCATATGGCTTCTCTTGCAGACCCTGCACCGTTTTAGTTGCCCTCCTCTGGACTGCCTCCATCCTGTCTATGTCCTTGTGGAGATGGGGTCTCCAGAGCTGGATGCAGTACTCCAGATGGGGTCTCACCAACTGTCTGTACAGAGGGATAACAATTTCCTGTTTTTGCTGGTGATGCCTCTCCCTATACATCCCAGTATCCCTCCCACCTCCCTACTGCCTTCTCACATTGCTTGTCAACCTTAAGGTCCTCTAATATGATTACCCCCAGGTCCCTTTCCATTTTTGTTGTTGTTACTACCTCCCCCACCATTGTGTACTCTTCTCCTGGGTTTTTGTTTCCCATGTGCAATATTTTGCACTTCTTTGCATTGAATCCAAGCTGCCATACTTCTGACCATTCCTCCAACCTTGCCAAGTCCCTTCTCATCCTTTCCACACCCCCTTGTGTATCAACCCTGTTGCAGATCTTCATGTCATCTGCAAAGAGACATACTTTTCCTTCAAATCCCTCTGCAATGTCACTTATAAAGACATTAAAAGGACTGGACCCAGTACTGAACCCTGAGGTACCCCACTAGTAACCCCCCTTTCTTCAGAGTGGTCTCTGTTTACTATTACTGTCTGTGTCCTGTGTTCAGCCAATGTTTCACCCAGGCTACCACCCTGGGACCCACTCCCAGGCTGGATAACTTGTTTATTAATCTTGTGTGTGAGACTGTGTCAAATGCTTTGCTAAAGTCTAGGTAGGCCATGTCCATAGCCTCTCTCTGGTCTACTACTCTGGTAACCCAGCCAAAGAAATTGATTAGATTTGTCTGACATGACCTTCCCACTGTGAATCCATGCTGCTTTGGGTCCTGTACCTCACTGGCCTCTAGGTACTCAACAATTCTTTCCTTCAGAAGTAATTCCGTTATTTTCCCTACCACAGAGGTCAAACTGACAGGTCTGTAGTTTCCTGCCTCTGTCTTGCTCCTACCTTTGTAAAGGGGAATCACATCCACCCTCCTCCAGTCCTCAGGTACCACACCATCCTCCCATGATTTGTTAAAAAGGGTAGTCAGTAGTGTCACTAGTTCTCCCCTTAATTCTGGGGTGAATCCCATCAGGCCCCATTGCTTTGTCCACCTTCAGTTTTAGGAGTGCTTTCAGAACCTTTTCTTCTGTGAAAGGACTGGGATCGACCCCCCTATCCAGAGTGCTTCTGTTAATTGGATTAGGTACCGCCCCCTCATCCTCTTTTGTGAATACTGAGCAGAAGTATTCGTTCAGTATCCCTGATTTTTCAATGTCCCTCTCTTCCCACCCACGGTCCATTCTATTCAGCCTTACTATCCCTCCCTTTGTCTTTCTATGCTCCATAATATACGTATAAAAGCTTTTATCCCCCTTCTTAACTGAGTTGGCTATCTTTTCCTCAGTTTCAGCCTTTGCTATTCTAACTGCCTTCTCTGTTTCCTTTTGCTTTAACTGGTACAGTTCTCTGTCCTGCTCCTTCTGTGTTTCCTTATACTTCCTAAATGCTATCTTTTTCTCCCTAACCTTCCCGCTACCTCTTTTGGGAACCACAATGGCTTTTTCTTTCATTTTAATTTGTTTATTTGCTTCACACAAAGGCTTGTTGCCTCTGTGATGGCAGTTTTGTTGTTTCCCCATTGTTGCCCTACCCCTCTTTCTTGCCTGCTTGCTAGTGCTTTTCTAAGGCACTCTCTCATTTTGACAAAGTCAGCCCTCATGAAGTCCAGTACCCTCACTTTTGTATGGCTTAACTCTGCAGCTGAGTTTATCCTGAACCATGCTGTTTGGTGGTCACTTGTTCTCAGATGGCTACCCACTTCTAGATCTGAGATCCTCTCACTGTCCCCATTTGAGAGTATGAGGTCTAAGATTGCTCCCTCCCAAGAGGGTTCCAAAACTAGCTGTCTGAGGCATGCCCCCTGTAGGTCATCAAAAATTGCCCTGCTCTTGGATGTGGCTGCAGCAAAGTTGCTCCAGTTAACATCTGGCATATTCAGGTCCCTCATCAACAGTGTCTTCCCTTTCTCTGCCATCATAGTTAGGCCTCTTTTAAAGAAGTCCTCCTTAGACCCAGATTGTCTAGCAAATTACAGACCAGTCTCTAACCTACCCTTTGTGGGTAAGGTTATTGAGAAGGTGGTCGCATTGCAATTGGAGGATCATCTGACCAACAACAATATCTACGATGCTCTCCAATCTGGATTTAGGACAAGGCATAGTACCGAGACAGCACTTGTTCGGGTACTAAATGACCTCCTAATAGCGAGAGATCGTAGGACCAGTTCTGTCTTGGTACTTCTTGATCTCTCTGCAGCATTTGACACTGTTGATCATGGGGTGCTGTTAGAGCATCTGCGGTCTATCTGTGGATTATCTGGTATGGTCCTCAGGTGGTTTAGATCTTACCTCGAAGGTAGGACTCAGAGGATGGTGTCGGGAATTTTTTCCTTGGCATCAGTCTCCCTGCCTTGTGGGGTACCGCAGGGCTCTATTCTAGTGCCTATGTTATTTGCAGTGTATATGCTGCCATTGGGAGTGATTATAAGATGATACGGTCTGGGTTTTCATTGCTATGCCGATGATACCCAGCTGTATATGTCTTTTGTGCCCAGCCAGGATGCTGCCTTGTCGGTATTTAATAACTGCCTTGCAGAAATCCAAGATTGGATGAATAGGAGTTAGTTGAGGTTAAACCCCGAGAAAACTGAGGTGTTGGTTGTGGATAAAGGTCGCTGTGAGGTGGGTCTGCCAGCTGGATCGCACTCTGGCTTATGGCTTGAAGGCGTCCCGCTGATGACCTCAGATCAGGCGGAATCTTGGTGTAATAATTGATGACCATTTGACGCTTAAAGCTCAGGTGTCAGCGGTGGTCAAAACTTCCTTTTTCCATCTGAGGAATATCACCAGGGTGAAGCACCTGGTTCCTCCAGAAGATCTTCCAACATTGATCCACGCTTTTGTTACCTCCCGCCTTGACTATTGCAACTCCCTGTACCTAGGGCTATCAGGGGTTGAGCTTCACCATCTGCAGCTAGTGCAGAATGCAGCAGCTAGGTTGTTGACTGGTTCTACTAGATCCAGTCATACAATGCCTGTGCTCTGCGGACTGCAACGGCTGCCAGTATTTTGGTGAATCACCTTCAAGGTCGGTTTGCTGACCTATAAAGCTCTACATGACCAGGGACCAACTTACCTGAAAGAGCTCCTTTGCCCCTACTGTCCCTCCCACCCCCTCCAATCCACTGATGAGGGATTGCTGGAGATTCCCAGGATCCATTTGAAATCTTCAGGGGCTAGGTCATTTAGCTTTATGGCCCCGACCCTGTGGAATTCTCTACCTCGTCAGGTGTGAAATAGTCTGACTATCCTGAGCTTTAAAGGAGCCTTGAAGACCCACCTTTTTAGTATAGCTTTTAATAATTTATAATAGTTTTAAATTCTGTATATTTATTGTTTTATGATATTGTGCAGGTGCTTTGGATTTGAGAAAAGCGCCTTTTTATAAATAAAAGTTGATTGATTGATTGATTGATCATAAGGATGCCTTCTATCAAATCCTTGTCCATTCCCTCCCCTGAGATGGGGGTCTGTATACAACCCCTTTGCTGATTGCGGCGCCATTTACAGTCTCTAAGGTGATCCACAGTGCATTCTCTCCTCCCTGTTTAATCTCTTGTTCCATTGCTTTTATCCCTTCCCTTACATAGAGAGCTACTCCTCCCCCTCTTCTACCCTCCCTGTCTCTCCTGTAGGTTGTGTACCCTGGTACGTTAACATTTCCAGTTATCCAGGCATCCCTCTTCCATCAAGGCCACCATTTCAGGGAGCTTGTTGCCCAGACTATGGGCATTGGTACTTATTACCCTCCATTTCTTGATGGCCTTACCCCTTTTTGCTCCATCTCTGTCCTTACTGCCTTTGTCATTTTCTCCATTTACCCCTGCCCTTCTCCCTACCGACATCTCTATCTTGGTTTTTACCTCACTAACTATCCTGATTTTTGGTGGGGAGCTAGGATTTTCCTGCTCCTTTCCAGTTCCTCCCCCCTTGGCTAGTTTAAATGCTTGCCAATGAACCATTTAAACCTATCACCTAAGATACTGGTTCCCCTCCTGGACAGATGCAGACCATTGCGCCAGAATAGGCCTGCATCACTCCAGGTGGACCCCCAGTCTCCAATGAAGCTAAACCCTTGAGCTCTGTGTTTGTCAGCCATTGATTGAATCCCATGGTGTGAAGCACCCTAGCCTCACCCATGCCATAGACAGGCTGCACCTCCGAGAAGGTTACTGTGTGTGCTACTTGTCTAAGGATCCTCCCCAACTCCACAAACTCTTCCTGCACTTCTCTGATCCCTCTACCAGTCAGGTCATTTGTCCCTAGGTGGACAATGACATCCAGGTCCCTCCCTCATGCAGCTGCTCCCGCGATCCTGAGGATTAGCTCCCTGTCCCTCCAAGCCATGGTGCCAGGCAGGCACCTTACCTCCTTCTCCCCTTCTTCCCCCAGTTCTACCCTCCTAACAATGGAGTCCCCCACCAGGAGTTGTTTCCTTCCCCTGTGGGGTCCCATACCACACTCCTGTGGGTCTCCTTTGTGGAGGCTCCCAGCATGCTCCTTGGTCTCCACTGCAGATGCCTCCATAGAGAAACCACCCTCTGCCAGAACGGCATATGAATTGTGGAGAGGTCAAACTAGGGGGATGTGCCTCTGTTCTACCACCCTCACCCTCCCTGAGCCCACTGTGGTCCAACCACTCCTCTTTCTTGGCAACCTCTGAGACAACAGCGGTGGCCCTGGTGGTCCCTGGGTGGGAGAGGAGGTCCCCAAAATCCTGACCAACTCAGCCTGGAGATGAGCAACCTTCTCCCTCAGCCCAAAGAGGTGCCTGCAGATGGGACAACACCACATCCTCCAGAATGTCTCCCAGAAGACTGCTGCTCCACAGCCACTGCAATACACCACTCCCATTATGTCTTATTTCTGGCCCCTTATCTGTTGTTTTGAATACTTACTCTTTCCTCTGTTTATTTATTTATTTTTTAATTTTCTCCCTACTTACCTACTGCCTCAGTACCCTAAAAGCTCCTGCACTTGCTGTTCTGAGACAGGAAGTTCCTATATTTCTCAGTAGTCTCCTTACTTGCTCAGAGTTAGACCTCCAGCAGCTGGGGGGACATAGAGCTACTCTTTTCCTTCTAGGATGGTGAGTCTTTTGTGGCTCTGTGATCACTCCCTTACTGCTGCCAAATAGGAAGTTCTTGCTGACAGTCAACTCCTGTGCCTATAAAAGTAGAACTGGCAAAGGGTGAGGGGTGGAGGGGAGGGAAGGAGGTCAATTTAGTCCCAGTAGAGAAGTATAGTTCTAATAGAACCTCCTTCCTCTTGCTTTTCTCTGCCTTTTCTGAACAATTTTATTTTTTTATTTTTGTATGTAACTGCTAGGATTAATAAAACTATTGTTGCGAATTTTACAACTACTCCTGGTTTTTCTTGTGCTTCCTGACTTGTACCTTGACGACAGATGGTGTCAGCCTAAGTAGGATTTATGTTGTGCATACTCTAAGCCTGGAGTTTTATGCATGGGTACTGGACCTAGTACCAGGGAAGCATACAGAAAAGTATGGATTCTGCATCAGAAAGTCCAGGAGTGATTACCAGAAAAATGGCAGCCAAACTAGCTGAGACAGAAGTCCAAGTTGAGCTTGTACAGCCAGCACAAGTTATGGAAAAAGAATAGGCAGTAACAGAACCTAAAAGCCTGATAGACTTTTTCAAATGGTGGACTATACAACAAAAAGAGATGGAACAGCAGAGAGAAAAAGAGCTTCAACGTTTAGAAGCACAGTGAAAAGAAGAACTGCAGCGACAGGAGCAGCGATGGCTGGATGCCTTGCAAACTATCAAAGGCAGAGGATCTGGCACAGATCCAGATAAGCAACAAAATACAAGCAACTTAAAAGCCATTAAACTTACAAAGTTGTGTCCCTCCGATGATATTGAAGCATACCTGACAACTTTTGAAAGAGTTGCCACAGCCTGCAAATGGCCAAAGCAGCAATGGACAATCAGACTGGTACCCTACCTGACAGGGAAAGCCCAACTTGCCTACAGCAATACAAACACTGCACAGTCACAAAACTGACCTGGTGAAAAGCAAAATCATGAAAAGGTATGACATCTCGGGAGAGACCTACAGGCAGAGATTTCGATCTCTGAAGTACAACTCAGTCGACAATCCTAGAGAAGTCTTCACCCGACTCAGAGAACTCCTGATAAAATGGCTCCAACCAGAGGGCAAAATAATCCCACAGATCGACACAATTGCAATGGAGCAATTCATTAACATCCTGCCTACAGATGTGCAGCTTAGGGTAAAGGAATACCAACCAGAAAGCTGGGAAAAGGCTGTTTCTTTGGCTGAGGACTACCAAATGGCCAGACAGACACCACAGCAGTGAGGTAATAGTCAAGCACTGGTAAGACACTCTTTTCCCATTTAAACTCCAAGGCTGATTAGAACTCTGGTGGGGGTAACAAATTTGTGCCCAAAGACGTTATCTGCTATAACTGTAATAACCCAAGCCATATTGCAAGAAACTGTAGTAGTAAGAAGAGTGGCACTGGAGCAGATTTGTCCTTGGCAAATTGGGGGCAAGTACTTAACAGATGTGAAGGTGGTGAATAAGTCTGTAAAGGGACTCATTGATTCTGGAAGCAGACATACTCTAGTACATGTTGAAGTGCTGGGAAAACACTGTGCAAAAGGACCAGGTACTGGGTGTCATCTGCATCCACGGGGACACTCGATACTATCCTACCACCCAAGTGACTCTGACCGTTAAGGGTGTGTCACACCAAATGAAAGTGGGGGTAGTACTTACGTTACCTGTACCTGTGAATATTGAAAATGACTTTCCAGGTTTTACTGAGTTAATCTCAAATTAACTGAACCATGCAGTTTCAGCAGCAGTGGTAACAAGAGCTCAGGCAAGAAAATTTCAGATGGTGGGGACTTTTTTCCTTTCAGTGACTTTGAATCAGACTTGTTTGAGCACAGCTCCAAGATCTGGAAATCCAGGAAAAAAAGACGATGCCAGAAGAAACTGTAGCAGCAAATTACTGATGGACGTAAGGGGGTTAACATATGAAAATGCTTAAACTACTGTAAGCTGACAACTAATTGTGATTTTGTTTCACAGTATGCTAACAATGTTTCTCTCTAGGGTTATTTTAAGCAGCTGGGAGTGAAACCAAAACATGGTGGACCAATGTTTAAGAAATGTAATGGGTTACTGTACAGAGTTTGGGTTAAACCTCAGACACAGGAACAGACAGAACAATTGGTTATACCATAGAAGTATAGAACAGAGTTGTTACAGATAGCACATGGTAATCCTATGGCTGGTCACTCAGGGAGGGATCGTACCCTTACCAGATTACTGTATAGATTTTACTGGCCTGGAATTCATGAAGATGTTGCTACCTATTATAATTCCTGTGCTGAGTGTCAGAAAGTAGCCCCAGTCACTAGAAAAGACAAGGTGCCCCTGGTGCCCCTACTCTTGATAGATGTGCCTTTTGAAAGAATTGCAATGGATGTGGTTGGTCCTTTAGACAAAAGTAAAAAAGGTAATAGATTTATCCTGGTAGTATGCGACTATACTACTCAATACCTAGAAGCAGTTCCAATGCGTACTGTCACAGCTTCAAAAGTTGCAGCACAGCTTGCAAACATTTTCAGCAGAGTGGGCATACCTAAAGAAATTATTACTTATCAGGGTAGTAATTTTGGTGTTGCATTACTTAAGGAACTGTACAGACTACTAGGCATCACTGCCAGAAGAACCTCCCCCAGTCAACCTCAGACAGATGGTCTTGCTTGAGTGTTTTAACCAAACCCTAAGACGCATGTTAAAAAGGTGGGAGGGAAAGATTGGGACCAATACTTGCCTTACTTCTTGCTTACAGAGAAGTGCCACAGGCATCAACAGGGTTTTCACCATTTGACATGCTGTGTGGTAGGCAGTCAAGAGGGCCACTGGATGTGATTAAAGAAACATGGGAAGATAACCCCACTCAGAAACAATCTATAGCTTCTTATATGTGTTCCCTAATAAAATAAGTTGGCAAAGTATGTTGAAATTGCCCATAGTAATCAGGAAGAGGCCCGAAATCAGCAGAAGGTATATTATGACCATGGGGTAAAAGAAAAAGTGTTTGAGTCGGGTGAAAATATTTTGTTACTGTAATACCTACAACAGAAAATAAGCTGTTAATGAAGTGGCAAGGGCCTTATAGAGTACTTAGACGTATTGGCACCATTAAATACGAGATTGAGACCCCTGACAGGAAAAATCCTAAGATATACCATGCTAACCTCCTCAAGAAATGGGTTTAAAAAATGACAAAAGCTACTTTTCTAGTTTTACCAGAAACTGATAAAGAAGAAATTGATGTACAGTAGCTTATGATAGACTGGAACAAACTGTAACTGCTGATGCTGTAAAGGTGAATGTTTCCTTAACCTCAGAACAAACTGCAGACATTTGTAATGTGCTAAAGACATTTAACAGTACTTTTACCACAGTACCAGGCCAAGCAAAAGGGGTTGAGCATGTTATAGTGCCAAGGAATGCTCGTCCTATTAGGCAAAAAACATACAGGTTGCCAGAGCAGTTAAGAGCTGACGTGGTTAAGGAAATACAAAAAATGAAAGAACTGGGTATCATAGAGGAGTCGAAGAGTGCTTGGTCATCTCCAATGGTAATTGTAAACAAAAAAGAAGGGGGTGTTAAAATATGTCTTGATTTTAGGAAACTTAATCAAGTGTCAGAATTTGACAGTTATCCTATGCCCAGAATAGATGATTTGGTGGACAGACTGGGGAGTGCAAAGTATATCAGTACCTTCAATCTCACCAAGGATTACTGGCAAGTACCTTTCGCTCAAGAATCCAAAGACAACACTGCATTTGCCACTCCTGTTGGATTCTATCAGGTCACTACCATGCCATTTGGTTTACATGGTGCGCCAGCTACATTCCAGTGGTACATGGATGTAATTTTATCACCTCACACTGGTTATTGTGCTGCACACCTGGATGATGTCGTGGTATGCAGTCCAGACTGGAAAAGCCACCTGGAAAACCTACGAACAGTTATCCAAGCTATCAAAAATGCAGATCTGACTATTAATCCTACCAAAATTTGCATTGAGCATGCAGAAAACCAGATATTTGGGCTATGTGTTGGGAAATGAAGAAGTTAAGCCAGAGGTTTCTAAAATAGAAGCTGTAGCTAACATCCCTATCCCTAAAACAATGAAACATGTCAGGTCATTTTTAGAGCTGGCTGGTTATTAAACATAGAATTTGATGGCAGATAAGGACCGCTTGGCCCACCTTGTCTGCCCATTTCCCTACCTGATGGATAAGCCGCAGATTCTAGTCAACCAACAGCTTACTTCCTCCTACCCCCCACTAGAATTGCCTTATGTCTGTCCTATGCATTCTTCCATTCTCCCACTGTTCTTGACTCCACAACCTCCTCAGGAAGGCTGTTCCATGCATCCACAACCTTCTCTGTGAAAAAATACATTCTAACATTACCTCTGAGACGTCCCCCTCTATCTTCAAATTGTGCCCCCTTATTCTTGCACATCTCTTTTTCTGAAAGATGCTACCCTCTTGTACTTTGTTAGTTCCCTTGAGATACTTGAAAGTTTCTATCATGTCCCCCCTCTCCCGCCTTTCCTCAAGGGTATACATATTAACCTTTTGGAGCCTGGACAGGTATCTCTGTAATAGGAAAAACAATGGATGTATCTGTTGTTAGGCTCCAAAGGGTTACACTGCTTTAGTCTCTCCTCATACGTCTTCTGGCGCAGACTCTGTACCATCTTGGTTGCCGTCCTCTGAACAGCCTCCACTCTATGGCTTGTGGAGATGGGATCTCCAGAATTGCAAGCAGTACTCCAGATGGGGTCTTGCCAACTGTCTGAACAGAGGGATAACAATTTCCTGTCTTCTGCTGTTGATGCCTCTTCCAGTGCATCCCAGTATCATCCCAGCCCTGCTATTATTGGAGATTTGTTCCCAACTTTGCTGAGTTAGCTATTCCCCTCACTGAACTCACAAATAAATGGTACCCAAATAATGTGAAATGGACTCCAAAATGTGATGAATCTTTTCAAGCCATTAAGGCTGCATTATGTTCAGCTCCTGTTTTAAGGAGCCCAGACTTTGAGAAACTATTTTTGTTACAGATGCACCAGAGGAAGGCCTAGGTGCAGCACTGAGTCAAAATATGGACGGGATGGAACACCCTATTCTGCACATAAGTAGGAAGTTGCATGACAGAGAGAAAAGGTACTCCACCATCGAAAAGGAATGTTTAGCAGCAAAGTGGGCCATGGAGTCCCTTAAGTTTTATTTGCTAGGAACTGACTTTGTACTTATAACAGATCACAATCCTCTCTGTTGGCTTAACCAAATGAAAGATACAAATTCCAGACTCACAAGATGGTACCTGGCAATACAGCCATTTAAATTCAATGTGATACACAAATTGGGTAAAAAGAATAGCAATGCTGATTGTCTGTCAAGATATGTATCAGGAATTTAGGGTTCTAAAGGTTGAAAAACAAATGTATGAGTTTAAACTTTACTGTTTGCTGTACTGTGATAGAAAAAAGAATAATGCACTTGTGCTTAATTTCTGAAAGTTAGAAGCTAATATTAGTAGAGAATTACATAGAAAGTTTTGGGAACCTGTTTAATAAAACAGGTTCCCTCTTAAGGAGGGGGGTGTATGTGACAGGGTTGAATAGGATCCTGTCCCAGTTGTTATGGAGAAAGTGTTTAAATGCAAGGATCTGTCCTTTCCTGTCTCATGTCTATCTGGTTGTGCAACCAAAATCTTCCTGAGAGACCTAGGATTTGATCACCCTGACAGTCTCGCAGTTCTTTGCCTCTCACTGTCTCTCAGTCTTCCCTTGCATTTCTGTCTTTTTCCTCCCTTGCATATCTGCTGGTATTAAAATATATGTAAATCATTATGTGGAAATGTAACTGATGTTGGGATTCCTTTGTTTAGAAATTATATAGTGTTAACTTTTGAAATGTATATAATTATAGTTTAAGATGATTGCAAAAAGCTGTTGGAAACTCAAGAGGTTACCCGAGAGCAATTTTTAAGCCTTTTGCAAAAGCTGTGGAAAAGGGGCCTCAGTTCTGGGACACTGTGTTCCTGCCTGCATCTGCCTGATATATACTATAACATTTTAGAAAAAAACAGGATGCTTGTTAAGAAGAGGGGGTTGCAAGGACTTCTAAAAAGACAGAGCTGCAATTGCTTGCAAGAAAAAGGGACACAGAGGTTAAAGGAAAACTCAGATGCATTTTCTGTTTATTCTGCCTTTGTAAATAGTTATTCTGAACAATTTTATTTTTTTATGTTATTGCTAGGACTAACATAACTCTTACTGCAAATTTTACAGCTACTCCTGGCTTTTCCTATGCTTCTTGACTTGTGTCTGGACAACAGCCTCCAATTGGCTGGAGGGCTTGTCAATGAAGAAAATGAATTTTCATGAACCTCACTTGATGCACAGTTGGCAGGGACACTGGTTTACTGGGATTGAGAAAGGGCAAATTCCATTTTGTAAATTGTAAAAAATGGTATTGTCACCAGACTCTGCTAAGCCAAAATCCAATTTTACCAGTGTTTGGTTTTGTGTACTTTATTTAACAATTTTTAACTCTGCTAACATGCATTTTAGCAATTTTGACCTCCCCTATTGCACGTCCTTCTATCCTTCTACCAATTTTAAGGTTATTTTAGGCACAAGATGTGATGGCAGCAGCAGCACTACAGCTCCCATCCCTAACATGTGATGGAAGCAGCACTATAGCCCCCATCCCTCAAGTGTGATGGCAGCACCAACAGCACTATGGCCCCCATTCCTCCGGTGTGAAGGCAGCAAAAACAGCACTATGGCCCCCCTCCCTCAGGTGTGACAGAAGCAGAAGCACTGCAGCCCCCATCCCTTAGGTGTGCTGGCAGCAGTACTATGTTCCCTATTCCTCAGGTGTGATGGCAGCATCAGCATTATGGCCCCTATCCCTCAGGTGTAATGGCAGCCATACTACATTCTGCATCCCTCAGGTGTGATGGCAGTATCAGCACTATGGGCCCCATCCCTCAGGTGTGATGGCAGCCATACTGCATTCCCTATCCCTCAGGTGTGATGGCAGTATCAGCACTATGGGTCCCATCCCTCAGGTAGGATGGCAGCCATACTACATTCCCCATCCCTCAGGTGTGATGGCAGTATCAGCACTATGGGTCACATCCCTCAGGTGGGATGGCAGCTATACTACATTCCCCATCCTTCAGGTGTGATGGCAGTATCAGCACGATGGGCCCCATCCCTCAGGGGGGATGGCAGCCATACTACATTCCCCAACCTTCAGGTGTGATGGCAGTATCAGCACTATGGGTTCCATCCCTCAGGTGGGATGGCAGCTATACTACATTCCCCAACCTTCAGGTGTGATGGCAGTATCAGCACTATGGGCTCCATCCCTCAGGTGGGATGGCAGCCATACTACATTCCCCATCCCTCAGGTGTGATGGCAGCATCAGCACTATGGGCCCCATCCCTCAGGTGGAATGGCAGCTATACTACATTCCCAAACCTTCAGGTGTGATGGCAGCATTAGCACTATGGGCCCCATCCCTCAGGTGGGATGGCAGCCATACTACATTCCCTATCCTTCAGGTGGGATGGCAGTATCAGCACTATGAGCCCCATCAATCAGGTGGGATGGCAGACATATTACATTCCCCATCCCTCAGGTGTGATGGCAGTATCAGCACTATGGGCCCCATCCCTCAGGTGGGATGGCAGCTATACTACATTCCCCAACCTTCAGGTGTGATGGCAGTATCAGCACTATGGGCCCCATCCCTCAGGTGGGATGGCAGCTATACTACATTCCCCATCCTTCAGGTGTGACGGCAGTATCAGCATTATGGGCCCCATCCCTTAGGTGGGATGGCAGCTATACTACATTCCCCATCCTTCAGGTGTGATGGCAGTATCAGTATTATGGGCCCCATCCCTTAGGTGGGATGGCAGCCATACTACATTCCCCATCCCTCAGGTGTGATGGCAGTATCAGTATTATGGGCCCCATCCCTCAGGTGGGATGGCAGCCATACTACATTCCCTATCCCTCAGGTGTGATGGCAGCATCAGCACTATGGGCCCCATCCCTCAGGTGGGATGGAAGCCATACTACATTCCCCATCCTTCAGGTGTGATGGCAGTATCAGCACTATGGGCTCCATCCTTCAGGTGGGATGGCAGCCATACTACATTCCCCATCCTTCAGGTGTGACGGCAGTATCAGCACTATGGGCCCCATCCCTCAGGTGGGATGGCAGCCATACTACATTCCCCAACCTTCAGGTGTGACGGCAGTATCAGCACTATGGGCCCCATCCCTCAGGTGGGATGGCAGCCATACTACATTCCCCAACCTTCAGGTGTGATGGCAGTATCAGCACTATGGGCCCCATCCCTCAGCTGGGATGGCAGCCATACTACATTCCCCATCCTTCAGGTGTGATGGCAGTATCAGCATTATGGGCCTCATCCCTTAGGTGGGATGGCAGCCATACTACATTCCCCATCCTTCAGGTGTGATGGCAGTATCAGCACTATGGGCCCCATCCTTTAGGTGGGATGGCAGCCATACTACATTCCCCATCCCTCAGGTATGATGGCAGTATCAGTATTATGGGCTCCATCCCTCAGGTGTGATGGCAGCCATACTACATTCCCCATCCCTCAGGTGTGATGGCAGTATCAGCATTATGGGCCCCATCCCTCAGGTGGGATGGCAGCACTACTACATTCCCCATCCTTCAGTGGTGATAGCAGAAGCATTATGCCCCCCTGCACCTCAGGTGTGATGGCAGTAGCAACAAAGAACTCCACATCCCTCAGGGGTGATGGCAGTAATGACAGCACTATGATCCCCTTTCTTCAACATCCAAACCCCACATGCAAAACTTACAAATTATTTGGTCTCTTTGCAGGTTAGAACTCAAATGTGACTTAATCTAAACCAGCACCACTAAGGTGGACCACCTTTGTTTTTTCCTATCATTTAACTGCCTGAATTGGATTTCTGCCTGTGATACCACTGACCAGGGTTTGGGAATAGACTTGGGTGTTGGAGGGCTGGCGGAGGGAGGTGAAAGCTTGCATGTCCAGTGACCACTCACCTTCTCCTGGGAGGGAGGGTGGGTTCACAGCTCAGTATTTGCTGGCCCATGGTGGAGGCCAGAGGCATGGCAACACACTGGTCCTTACTGTGGGAGGGAGTGTGATGGCTGTTGGCTTGTGCCTTAACACCATGTGGCCTTTCACGCTCCCAAGAAAATGGGAAAACACCTGTTGGCCAACTGGAGGGTGGCTGCTGATCCCTCCATAAGCCCAATTCCCCAGACACATGTGTCTGTTCCGATCCCTGTCATGCCTGGGATACACAGGAAGCTCTTTGGGGTGATGCTCCTCCCCTGGTAGCCTCCCACAGGGATAGGGGCCCCTGATGGAGGGTTACTTTGGGTTACCTGGTGGTCAGGACTCAGCAGCTGTGGTGAGGGGCTTTGGCAGGCCTGAAGGAGTGGATGGCAAAAAAAAGACTTCCTGAATTTGCTTCTTTGAAATAAAGTGTCTTCACCTAAAAAATCCACAAGTGATTAGTGGAGGCCCTTCTAATGGAAAATAAAGCATCTCACAAATATGTAGATGCCTTTTTTTTTTACTTGGTCTCCATGAAAAGGGGGTTTCTTAGTTTTTATGTCTGAGCTCAGATGTGAATTGAGCACCACTCTGCCCACCAGCATCATATAGCCCCTGAGGTCTTACCTTCTGTGTGTCATTGAATTCCCTGCCTGTAGCTATCACCTCCCTACCAAGATTGGGGCCTTTTAAAACTGCTCTCAAGAACCACCTCCTCTCCTCCCGCCACCGTGACTGCCCTGGCTGAGTTTTCCCCCTGCCTTTACTCCTCTCAGTCTGCTTATTTTTGATTCTGCCCTTCATTTGTCTCATTATAGCCCATATTATTGTTTATGCCTGTTTATTATTGCTAATTTACCTTGATGTGGGACCTCTGTAACCAGCCCTTAATTTTGACTGTTTACTTATTTGAGCTCATTTACTTTGTTTTCTGTTGCTTGCTATTAATGTATTTGTCTCCCTGATGAGGAGCCTTTGTAAATGAGTCTCTGACTCAAAGGGTTGCAATTCTGACTACTTCTTAAATAAATAAATGTGCTTTCAGAATCCACTGGCCAAGCATAAATACACTTAAACACTTACTTTTTGTTGAAGCAGTCTATCAGAAAACTTTTTGTTGTCACAGAGACTGAGATAGCAGGTGGGAGAAAAGGTGCAAATGATCCCATTCACCAAAATGAGGTGCTAACTGTGAAGTCTTTTTGTAAGTAGTAAGGCAGTTTCTTCCTTGTGAACATACTTTCATTCAGACTACTTTTCATTCAAACAACTGAGGATTGTGGATGGCTCTGCTGATTATAAATTTGAATAATCTAGTTGGTAACAGTGATCCTGCACTTAACAATCTACAACCTAGATGCTCACATGCAAAGAATACAATAAAAACCTGACTAAAGTCTAAAAACAAGCTTATAAGACACATAAAATGTATCTGAACATTTATCTTGACCTATACAGAATGATTGCAGCCCAAGTAAAACTCAAGTAAATTACATGGTACCTTGACTATTGTATGATGCAGTAAAAATATATTGGTATTTTTGTTGTATTCTTTGCAAACCAGGTAAGGCCCACTAGGCAGAACAGCCTGTTTTAAGGAGTGGCGCAGGAGCACCGAGGAAGTTAAATGACTTGTTTGGAGTTACACAGTGTGCAAGTGGAGGTTGTGGGAATCAAACCCAAGTTTGCAGGATGTACCCAGTTCAATCTCTGTTTGTTTCTCTAACCACTAGGCTATACTGCTGGGTTTGATTTTAATATTATTTTACTAGCCCTAGACCTAGTGCAAGTTGACCAGGACTAGTGCATCTAACTCTCTACTTGTCCGTTTTGACTAGTGCAGTTTTTCTATTGCTGTTAAGGAAGTTAAAAAAGTGTCCACTTTAGCAGGCTCTATTCCTCATGTTAATCTCTCTCAATGTCCCAGATAGTCTGGTGTGATTAACAGCTCATTAAGAACTGCAATTATCTGGCAGTTCAAGAAGGGGATCCACAAAAAACTTAATGCGAGTCAGTATTACTCCACTGTTATGACTTTCCGCTAGTGTCCAGGCTGTGATCAAGGGTAGAGTGCTGTTAAGTCACTAGCTTCCAGTTTTCTTACTGCGTCTCTGTCTGATGGTTTGTTCCATATTATTAGAACCCTCATTTCCCTACATTTTGAGGGTCTGTATCCTACATTTTCCATTACAAAATGCTAACAAGTATGTACAGGGTCTGCCCGGTAGGAGGTGGGTTTTATCCCAGCCTCACCATAGCTGCTCCCTCTCCCCTCCAGATCTCTCAGCTCTGTACTTTCCCTGCACACCACTACAGTCCAGACTCTGAAATGACCATCCATAGATCCATAGCTGTCATTACTGGCAAGTGTAGTGGTTCCTGACTCTTCTAAATGGGCCATGCCAGCCACCACCATCCATACAGTTCCACCACTATCGAACTCAGCATGTCATTTCATCCTAAAGACAAAGCTTTGGGGCATGTATGTTGCAAAGTAAACCTACGTAATTTGAAAAGTTCAAATAGGCATTCCTGTGATGCATAAATCTTCCTATGTAGAAATAGAGGTAGTGTAACATCATACCTGTGTACTGTTTCCCCTGGCTGTTGGAAAAGAAGTGTTTTTTAAAAAAAAGATGTTATTGTTGGGGCAAATAATGTTAAAATCAATGCTTTGAAAAATAAAAATATCAACATTTTCTGTTTGCCAAGCCCCTTTGGTTTGTGTAGCCCCTCCCCAAAGAAATCCTAGATGTACTCCTGGCTCACCTGTCACTGTACGAAAACTTCCAGAAGTGCTGGGCTACAGCTTACTACAGGGTGGGGGCTGAGAGTATCTTTCTGTGCTTGACTATTCATTGCCCTGCGGTGGTGGTGGTGAAAGTGTGGTGAGGTGCATGATGATGTCAGCTGTTGTGTGTGCAGAGCTAGGACTGCTTGTTTGAACATTTGTTGTTGTGGTATCTTCTGGATAAGTTGAGGGGACAGAAAGAGTAAGAGAGGAGGCCATGGTACAAAACATTGGGGGGGGGAGAGTGTCTCACTGTGTGTGATGGCATTGAAGTCTTTTTTCCTGCTGGGGCAGGAAACAGTGTGGGAGCAAGATAAATGTGCAATAATCAGTATTTCTTGGCTTGCATTTTTTTCCTGTATGACTGATCAAAATTTAAATCTGGCGTACTGCAACCATCTATGGGCTAGTGCAATTTCAAATCAACGTGTCCTGCTGGCTAGTGCAAAAAAAGGTTAAGGTTGACCCCAGCTATACTGCCAGCCATGCTAACACCCATATATAATGTTTTAATGTATGAATTCAATAATAGTGTACAGTACCTACAGTGCAAATTATGAACATTAAACACTTTACAACAGTTCACTAAAACTGATTATTTGCCACTCCATCAACTTTTTTTTTCCTACTACACCAAAGTAGGTGAATAGTTGATAGAGCATCGTAAATAGCTTTTGATCAGGCTTCATTATTCCACATCCAGAAACAGATAACATTTGCTTATTCTGGATTTATTTAATATTGGTTTTCTGTGGCTCACCAAATAGAATCTATTTAGCACTGTACAAGGCAGATGTTTTTACATTTTGGAACAGAGGCAACACATCCATTTAGGATTCATGTTAGGAACATACATTTTTCTTCAAATTTAAAACATATTCCAGTGTCAGTGTATTCATTTAGTAGTTCCTGCTGACTAATATATGCTGCAGAAAACAGTAAAGAATGTATTATGAAGCACTCAGTATCTATAGTACAACTCCTGCAATTCCTCAGCAAGTTTTGCAAAAAATCTCTGCAATTTTAGGTTACTTTTCCTGCACTTTTCCAGTGGTCCTGCCCTTGTGTGCTGATACTTGTTTTTTTTGTATCATTCAGAGTAATATAAATAGTAAAAGCTGTTTAGGCACATACTAAATGAAAACTGTGGTTTCAGGAAGGAGAGCAGCCCTCAGCTAATGGAGAGGAGGAAGCATGGGTGGTAAAACTGAAGCATGGCTGGTTACAACACAGCAGTGCAGGTGGTTTCCTTACTGATTCTACATGCAGCAAAGCAGAAAGAATGCACAGCAGAGCTGCATTCATTTTAAGATACTGAAATCTGGGCTGGCCCACAGGCACTGCAATAGCGCTACTGCTTGCAATGCCAGCGACCCTAGATCAGAAGTGAACTTAGGTTGCTAGAGGTCTGGCCAGGGGAGTAGGATCGAGCACCTTGGGGGGCTGCTCTCCTCCTCTGGAAAGGGTGGGCAGCATGTCCTGCTGCTTTATTGCCACCTGGGTGACCACAGGTGGTGGTTCAATGGGGCTGCAGAGCAATTGGGAGGAGAGGATGCTAGCCAGGATGTGAAGCAGTGGAATGTCTCTGTCCCCTACCTCCTTGGATCCCCCTTGAGTGCCGGTGCCCTCAGGGACAGAGACCAGAAAACCAGTAACAATCACCTCACATCAGCCGCTGGTAGAAGGGCCTAACTGCCCCAGACTTCATAACCAGGCTCCATGAGGGACCCACTGGGCTGCCCGACACACACTAAGGGACTCTGGAGGGGTGACCTGGGGTCCCCTTCCTTTTCACCTGGGGGTACAACCCAGGCAGGATGGGGACAGGCCCTCAGGAGCTCCTGAGCATTACCTGGGGTTAAGTTAGGGGATACCAGAGCCTCGGGATCTCTGAAAAGTGGAGACTGATGCTGTGAGATGGGGGCACAAAAACAGAAAATAAAAGAAAATTAACAAAAGGTGCTGAAATCTTAGGGATTCTGTGCAGTGAAATGCAATTTCCATGAGGCACCAGCACAAGAATTCAAAATCCACAAACCAAGCAGGAGTCTGTGATTTTTACTGGTGTTACCGGTAAAAACGGAAAACCAGGGTCCTTGACAGTTGGTTTACTGTTTTGGCACTTGAACTGAGGTCCCTGCAGTCCTCATGATCGCTTGGAAGTTTCCCATGAGCTTTGGCCAATGTCCCACAGGTCCTGACTTTAATACTCTAGCTTTCCAAATTGGCTGTGGCTGCTTTGTAATGGCTGCTGAACACACAGTCTCATAAGCAGAATCAGTACAGTCTCAGATAAAGTCCTGGTACAGCCAGAATAAATATTTAACTTGCCCAGTTTCCCTGCAGTTCAGTAGCCCTTGGTGCGTACTTGCTGTTGCTGCTCAGATTTAATTATTCTGTCAGTCCGTGTGCCTGTCGCTGCTGCCAATATTTAAGGATGCCTTGCAGCAGGCAAGCTATTTCTCAGAGTCCCAACATTAGTCTGGTGCAGCCAGGATAGAGAATTTAATTAAATGATTTTTTTTTCTTTTGTACATACTTCCCCCCAAGCACACACAGCAGTTACAATTATTTATTTTTACATTTCTTTTTCTTTTTGACGATTGCTGAACACAGCTTTCCTGAGGGCAGAGGCACCCTCATGAATATTCATTTTTGATCGGGGTTCTGGATCATTAATATTCATGAGCCCAGATTTGGACAGCTCATGGATTTCTTTAATTTTTTTAAAAAATAGGCTCTTACAGCCCTCCCTGTGTTCACCAGGTTCCACTGAGCTGGTGGGGACACCGGTACCGTTGAACAGTTTTTCAGTTCGACCGCAAATGTGAGCAGTCACACATCAAAGGCATCACTTGCACCTGCACGATCCCTGCTGCACTGGAGTGCATGGATTCAAGTGGGGGATCGTGGTTCAAACTTTGGGAGCCCCACAGGGCTGGATTAACACTGGGGCTGTGAAGGGACTACCAGGGGCACCAGAAAGACTTGGGCCAGCACTGGGAACCAGAAAAAAAATTATGCAGGCATTTCCTGGAGGCACTAAGTAGAGCAAAAATGGGAGACATGGGCTGCAGGTAAGCCCCCATATTGGTAGGGGGGTTACATTTGAGAGCAGTATTTTGGGGGTTTACAAAATGGCTGTGCATGAACTAGTCACCCTTGGATTTATGCCTGCTAAAGGGCCTATTTCAGGGTCCCATACCAAGATATTTCACCTGGTATAGAGAGAAACATGACTGTAGTCCAGTGAGAGTCCAGTTCAGAGCTCTTGAGCACATTCCAGAACTCCCCTGTGAGGGAGATCAAACACACATTCACCTGCAGAAAGAGACAGACAGGCAGACAGACATTCTGGATCTCTGAACTGAATTCCCTCCAACCTTCAGGTTTGAATGAAGAGATAGATTTCAGACCATTAGCACTATCTTCTCCATCTCACCCCCCCCCCCCATGTTTCCTTCACATGGTCTTATTATTATACTCCCGGGCCCAGATATTTAAGCTGCGCCAGGCTGTGGCGCAAGCTTGGGTGCAGCCTGGGCAATATTCAAAGGAGCTGTACCATGGCTCAGCAGCTTTGAATATTGCACCCTGGCCATCCCCACTGTGCATGGCGCAGTGACACTGCTCCAGTGCAAGTGGCCAGAGTGGAGCATGGAGATGTGCTAGCGCAAGTGCCATTGCACCATTCACAGCACCCACGATATTCAAAAGGTGACATGCAAATGGGGCCATAATTTATGCAAGACGCACATGGGGCCAGTTGCATGTCATTATGGCCCCATTTGCCACCCATTTGCATGCAGGTGCGCCGATCCCCGATGGCTTGCGCCTGGCACCTTGCCAGGCAGCAGCCATCAGGACTGACACCCCTGCAGCTCGGACAGGCATTTGTTTAAAACAAAGTCCCGTGCCCCATATCCCTGGTGGTCCAGTGGACTGCTATGTGCCTGATCGCGGCATCTGTTATAATAAACCCCCACCAATATCCCTGGTGGTCCAGTGGGTCCAGTGGACCGCCTCGATCCGATGCATCTGTTTAACAGAAAATGTTCTATTACCCTGGTTGTTCAGGGTACCCCATCCCTACCCGCTCACTGGCCCACTGCCCTCCCCCTGGTCAGCCGGCGGGCAGCAGCACCCCCACTCACCTGCCGCCCGCTGACTGACATTCGGTAGGGCTGCACACTCATTGGTTCACAGCATGAGCCAATGGGCGTGCAGCCCTACTGTACCATATCTGAATGTGTAGTGCGGTGGCAGCACCCATTGGCTCACGCCAGAACCATCGGGCGCAGCCCCACCGAGGTGTCAGTTGGCGGGCGGCGGGTGGCAGGTGGTGGGTGCTGCCGCCCGCCGACTGGGGAGCGGGCAGGGGCTCAGTGGGCGGGTGGGCAGGGGTACCCTAGACAACCAGGGTAATAGGACATTTTCTGTTAAACAGATGCCTCGCGATCAGGCAGCATTCGTCCACTGGACCACCAGGATACTGGCCGGGGGGGTTTCATTTAAACAGATGCCCATGATCGGACAGCATTCGGTCCACTGGACCACCAGGGATATTGGACGGGGACTTTATTTTTAAACATATGCTCGAGATCGGGCATTGGGGGGCGCCGCCAGGTGCAGCCGGAACTCGGCTCAGATATGGGTGGCAGCTGCCGTGTTGCGCCTTGCAATGTGGCAGCTCACCTGTGGGTGGCCATCAGTTGTTTCTTTTTTTTTTTGGCTTAACTTTGCGCTGGCGCAGGTAGGGGTTGCACATGTATGGCTCTGCACATCCTGGGCTCAATATCGAGCTGTTCAGGTTATGCATGGGCACGCCCCCCCCACCTGTGCCTGCATACATTACCGATGCACTCCGGTGCATCGGGATTTGTGCCGCGCACTTCTCCCTTTTGAATATCATGCCGGGCGCATCAGTGGGTTGCGCATTGAGCAACACTGTTGCGCCATACTCAAACCTTTTGAATAGCTGCACCCCTATCTTTTTCAACCACCCTTCACTCTTCCAGATTTGTCTCCCCCTTCCGCATTTGCTTTTCCTTTTCCCTTCCCCTCCCCATTTTCTTAAACATCCCCCTAGTGTAGACATGTCTTACTTGACGCTTGTGAAAACGGGTAGCTTATGGTCACAATTGCCTTTCCAGTATAATAAATAAACTGAAATGTCTTTCTCACTGTTTCTTCTTAAGGTTCAAAAGCTGTACTGATCAACTCAGTATGAGTCATTACAAGCACATACAAATAAATACATTCTGTATTCCTGAAACCTTCCTGGACAAAAACAGCACTTGACAGTGTATTAAATATTGAATAATGCATGGGGTGGTGTGTTTAACGAGATTTTACACGTACTCTGATGTGTTGGATGCTACATAAACCTCAAGAGCGAAGCTCAAGGGGTTTATTTAAGCGTCCAGCACTGAGGGGTGTGTGTAAAATCTCAAATTAAACACCACCCCAATGTTTTATCATATTTAATTGCTGGCGATCATTTTCTTGCCACAGCAATTATACAAAATAAACAGCCACCGTCCCCTCAGGATGAAGCGTGGTACGTCCTCGTCTCCTTGAACAGCTGCAGAAACCTTTTTTGTTTTGTTTTTAAAATTTTTAAGCAAGGATTCCACAGGACTCAAAAAGTTCTGAGAGGCGGGTGTTTTTTTTTTTTTTTTGTAGTTTAACTTACCTTTGAATGATACTGGTGGACAACCAACTGTCCAGTGCTAAGTAAAGGAAGACCTGCGGCAGGCGCATGCATGTAGCGAGGCAAACCCAGCACATGTTCACTGTTATAACCCACAGGTTATAGTGGCAAAATAACCAGGTATCCCAATGGGAGAAAACGCTCCCCAGTTATTATAAAACTATTCCTGCAAGGTCAGGTGCCTGATCTAATTTCCATTCAACAACAACCTTATTACCAGCACTAACATTAGCCATATTAATACACACCAAATGAAAAAGGCAGTAGAAGAAGTCTTTTTGACCTTCTACTTTACTACTATGAAATGTAAAGTACCTTGTTTCTAAATAAGTAACATACACAAGTAACAAAAATCAAAAAGGGCTCACAGGCTCTTATAATTTTAATTGAGCCCCACATATAATTTCACATAGTTAGCCTAAAGAATTGCCCTGCTTTGTTCTGTGGTCTTTGCATCAAAAAGCTCTGTTTTTGAGAACTGATCTCACTTCAGCATGCTGCGACACGCTCACAACAACTCTGATTTTTGGCGTAGCTCCTGCCCACATGCTTACTCCAACAATAAATTTAAACCCATCTCATTTCTTCAAGTTGACCACGAATTTCTGTTACAAATTGGTGACCACTTTCACACCCACTGAATGGTCTCTCCTACTAGCCCCCAATGATGGCTCTCTTTTGCTACTGCCCACCGAGTCATCAAACACCAAGACCAGGACCATCATTAACAGCCTCAGGGGCATCTCCATTAAAGCCCCAACGCAGGTTTCATAGTTCCTTACAAGTTCAGGAGGCACAGCCTATTGTTGAACTTGCCACCCAAGGGTGGTTTTAATTATCCATGTGTTCCAATTTTGAGTTACCCATAAATGTGTCTAGTGTACCCTTGAACACATCCATAGTTTTGCTCTCTACAATTGAGGCTGGCAGCATATTCCATAAATTTACTATTCTCATGTGTCATCACTAGGTTAAACTGTGCACCTGACTGGCATCTTAAAAATCACACAACCCCAACCACTCGAGTCTGACCTGCTTGGACTGCAATTCCCAACACTGTCAGCAACCCGTCATTTTCATCCTATTTCCAAACTTCATTTAAAACAACTGTCTTTATAGCACATTATTAAAACTTCAGCCCTTCTCTCATAAGTTTAGCAGACACAAATGGGACATGTACAACTGGCCAGGAGACACATATGGAGCTGCACACAGTTAATGGCAAGTGCTGTAAAAAATACAGACCACAGCTTTAGTGACCGTGCATTAAGCACAGCAGAAACAGAACATCCAGCATGATCGGCAACATCCATAATTGCAGTCTGTAATTGGGGGTAATAAATCACCCTCTCTCAGATTCTTGGTGGAATTGTACAACAGTGAAGAAACAGACATGCAGTGTATTTTGCATAAAAGGAACTTATTGCTGGTAAACAGAGCTGGCTTATACCCAAAACACAGTGAAAAGAAAATCCACTGGGGAGAAAAAAAAATATATACAGTATATAGTCTTTCTAAGCTTACCTAAGCAGCTATAGTTCCATCTCTTCTCAGAGAAAATGCATAATGCATCAAGTGTTATACCCAGATAATTACTATGGCAAATATAAAAAGGATGTATAAAAGGTATATAATTAGATAGTGGCAAATGGCCTAACTCCTAACTAGCCTGGGAAAGCTTGCTGAGCTAGCAAAAGATAAAGAAGAACAAAGGGTCTTGTATGTCTTGCAAGGTTACTTGGCAGTTACAGTACTCACAAGCACTAAAGATGGCACTGTTGCCTAACTAATAATTATACAATAAAAATATACTAGAAAACCTCTCCCAGTGGAACACTATATTGTGAGAATATGGTAAAGCATCATATGCATTGCAAAAGTACAGTAGAACTCAGATCCTGACACTTATGCATATATTGTAAATGTCTGTGCCCTAAATACTACTGTCTGCGAAGTAGGAAGGCCAAACAAGGTTGCTGGACCATGGATAACATTCCTCCCTTGGTTCCTCAAAAGGGGCATCAATTCCAAGTTAGCTGGTAAGGATGGAGTTAAAAATCATCTACAGGCCCGACACACACGTCTTGTAGAGGAACTCAAGTTGGTCTCAATGTTGTCTTAGAGTATGTCACCGACAGCATTGTTATGGGTAATGGATAATCACAGGCTGAAACCTAAATGGAGAAAAAGATGTGTGTAGTTTGTAAAAAGCAGACAGATAGTTAGGGTTACTGTCAAAAATGGGCTTGTTCAGGAGTTGGTACAGCGGTGGTCACAGATGGAGCAGAAATGGTGTGTCTTTAAAGCATAGTGCAGAACACAGTGATGTCAACACCACAATGGAGATATGTGAAAAGTGGCTAACATGTAATACCACATAGAACATAATATGACATAACAATGTCTGTTGATGAAGAGGAGTTTATGGAATCCACTTTGGGAGTGGATAAGGTAGATGCTACCTGGTGTTGAGGTGTGGCACACATTTGGAGCATGATTGAAGAATCTGTTGATAATGTCTCTTGACAGAGAGGTCCTTATAAAACATATATGACCAGTTTAGAAAGTTAATGTGAATAACAGTCCATAAAGTTCATCATCTGCAGAAAGGCGGTAACCCCACAAGGCACATGGGGCTATGCAGATGGTAATTGAAAGATGAAACACCATCATAGTAAGAAAGTTAATGTTCATGCTGTTGGCTGCTGGATGCCTGGATTGGCAGACACCTTGGCAATGGGTGCATTAGATTGTGCATTGAGTCCTTTAAGGAAATATCCAAACACACACTGCCATGGCATTTGTGTTGTGGTAGTTGATCACACCCTGGCACAAAGATTAACAGTTTATAAGTAACTAACAATCAGTCCGTATAAGGTGTCAGCCAGGCTTGGAAAGAGCAGCAATGGAGAAAATGGATGCCTTGCTTGAAGATCAATTGAAGAAAAATCATGTTGCTGACGTTAGGGGATTGCCCCTACCCCAGGCTTAGCTTCATAGTAAGCAGAAACAATAAGCTTGATTTTAGAATCTGAATTGGCTGGACCTTTCTCAGTTGATTTAAAGTTCTACAAATAGGTGTCATTTTGCTGAAAACATTACACTTGCAGCAGTAATAATATACTGTTTCATGTAGTAGTCCTTATATGGAGCCAGGCAGGTACAACGCTGGCGATGACATTGAAGCTGTGGCAGCTGTTGTCTTTTTAGGAAAAAGATGACTGTTTTTGCAGCTTAGATGAAAGTGTTATTGCTGTTGTAGGTGGAGGTGTTGTGTGCCACACCAGGGAAACCTGCAAACTTGTAAAGCGTGTTAGAAACTGAGTTAAGAACACATAAATAACAATCTGTTAAACCAATGACCTTTTTTGTAAAGAGTGGTGTGACAGAGCCTAAATTTGTGACAATTGTGGAAAGAGAAAAATAAAAAAGGGGCATCGATGACACACCTGGGGGTGCAGGCTGAGGTCCAATAATACCATTTGACCAGCAGTGAATCCACGACAATATCATGATTACACCCTGCTTTCAGATCACAGAAGAAGCTATGACAGTGATGAACATGATTTCCCTGTCTATGTGTTGCTGGCAGGCCTAACTGAGGACTGTGTTATAAAATCTTGTACTGTTATAACACACTTAAAACATGTAGCTTATGGCAATATGCCTGTTACACTATGCAATAATGGGACAAATATATATTGTTGGCCTATACCAACTGAAAACAGTGCATATTGCACCTGTGACAAGTAAAAGGATCTACCCTCTTTACAATGTATAGTGAAATACTCCAAAGTACTGAGTGAGGTAAGGCCTGCTATAAAACCTTGAAGCATGGGTTCTGGGTCAGAATCTAAATTCTGCCATATTATAATTAAGATTTAAAATCACAAAATGTACATACAGTGCACTTCATTTTCAGGGCTAACAATGTCAGTATTGAGCATAATGCATAAAATACATTTTAAACTACAGATCAAATGTAGACTGCAAGTTTAGTTAAGAGTCTAGGAACTTTAGGGTATTGTGAATTCACTTGTATTGAGCACATCCATTTAATAAGTTGCAGAGGGTGGGGCACAGTTTAAGTTTATAGGTTGCAGTTCTTGGTAAAAATGACTTAGTTTTGGTTGAAAGAATTATTTGAGCAAGCCACCACTCTGTTATTTGTTAAGTTGTAAGGCTTTTTCAGGGTATGCAATATTTTAGAACTTTGAAATGAGAGAAACTTGTTTGAGCTTACAGAAGGCAGATGATTGCATCCATTGCTGTAAGGCTATGGAAAGTTGGTTTGCATCTGTCTGAACAGAACAAAAAAAGCTGAAAAGACAATCAAAATATATGAATATGTGGAAATACATACACAACCCCCCCTTCCCAGTTCAGTTGGACTAGCTTGGTTATACTGTTCGAATACATTAGGTCTTTTCAGAACCTGTAAATAACAAATAGTTGTTAGCAAATACACATTTTCTTCTATTTACCCCATGAGAAGAAACTGATGTACCTTGCAACCTCTGTGGGTGTTGCACTGCACCTTAAAAGGTGTACACTGGATAGATGGTAATGGGGTAGCCCCATTGCTGTCTGCAATAAACGTGCTTTTCTAAAAGATGGAAAAAAAATTTCCCTAGGAGGATGAAAGAAGGAACAACATATAGACATCCTGAAAATAAAACAGGATTATTTTGATAGGATAAAAAAAGCAAAGCATCCCTGGGTTCCTTTATCCTAAACACTAAAAAATGTCAGCTGAGTTAATAAAAGATCTGGATTAATGGTAATATTGTATGTACGTACATCTTAGAGTGCATTCTTTAAAAAAAAAAATGAGCACACCATGGTCACACACACAAAAAAGGTTATTGTGTTTAACTGTAGATGGTAAACTTTCTCAAAAACAGCTGTAATATTTATTTTTAACAGTATATTGTATATTTAAAAACAAAATAAGTATTGGGGGTGGCGAGTACCCCACCTTGTGTGCCTTGCATGGTATAGGAATCACTTGATATTATAACTAAACCTTCGTGAAGGAAGGCCTTAGGCCTTGGCTGTGTTGGCTGCAAGGCCAGAAGAAAATGTCAGTCCTTTTTGCTCAGAGTGCAAGTACTGTACAAAAAAATAAAATTGTAGGGTTCACCCTTGGTGTGTTTCCATGAAAACATACATTTTGAGTGGAAATGGGTGCTTTAGGTGGGGACACACATCACTTTTGAACTGGTAGTGACTAAGAATTTTGAAACACAAGAAGATCAAGTTACTTGCTAAAGGTCACATAGTATGAAAATGATGGCTGTTGGGAATCAAACACAGCCATTTAGGTTTGAAACAGTAGTGCAGTCAAGCACCGAATGGTGCTAAGGTAGATACCTTTGTGACAGAACAAATATTAATATATACTGTAGGATGTGAATTAACACAGTTATAGTACTGTATCATGGGACAAGTGGCCATTAAAATGCAGTTCATTATAAAATGGCTCAGTATGGAAATGGATGATAACAGTGACCCGTTCCATGAAATACAGTGCCGCAGTGACATTGCAATGACATCAGAAGTAGAGAAAAACAGTTATACTAGTGTTTATAGCTCACAAACACTGCCAAAATTTGAATCCAGTCACGGACAGGGTTAAGTAATTTTACTGTCAGCCCAGAGGAGCTGGCAACAGTCCCAGCTCACACGTGGGGATGCATGGAGCAGTTCTTGTACAAATAAACTGAAAATGAGATTTTTTTTTTATGAAATATATTTAAAACAACAAACCCTTGTAAGCTGAGCCCACATTGAAAACACTGACCAGTCACAAACACACTTTTGAACACAGTAGAGTGCAAATTTTAGTAACCCATAATCTTTGTAAGCAAAGAATTTTCCAGCACGTCTTCCTTTCTCAAACACCGTCCATCTTGACTTACACAAACAATCAACACTTACAATATCAAACTTAAAACCTACACTCAGGAATTAGCTGAAACAACAGGATTCCAACCATAAGGAAAACCTTGTACAACAACCCACTATATCACAAATAGCAAAAACAACTGACTAGCAATGACCCTGAAACATAGATAACCACAACAATAATTAGGCATGGAGCACAAAACAGCTGTAGTATATGCCATGTAGTCTAAATGTATCCTAAAGTGAATAGCAATAACAATTGAGTAAACACACACACACATATATATACACATATAGATATATATATATATATATATATATATATATATATATATATATCTCACACCCAAACTGTTGCAGATGACATTAGAACAACTTTAAACATTTACCCAAGGTAAGCAGTGGTTCTGGAACCATAAAAAAAATGGTCTGAGACCAAAATAGGGAGTGAACTGTAAGAACACTTACCAAGCAAAGCTGCTTGCCCTCCAGGATCAAACGGGACATTTTTCCGTTCCAAAATCTCAGATTGTTTGGCCACAAATTGAACAGGCAGTCTGATTGCAATATGCTGCATGAATGGAGGTCTGTCAGCATTTCACATTTATTTCCAACATATAAATTTCACGCTCAGAGTCCTGAGAAGTTTTGGGTCCTGGAATCTCTATGATGGTATGCATCTTACCACAGTCATGCTTGTTAGTAGCAAACACACCAAGATGCTGTTCTAGCAAGGGTGCCAGCTCAGCATACAAGTCATGACTTTTGAACAAGTCTGTGACGTCATACTCCTTGTTATTGTATTTGATGGCTGCCACTGCATGTGAGTCTGGAATGCTGACAGCATGGCATTGTCCCTGGATCTATAGCAACAGCCTGTTAGCTAGGTCCACTATACAGCCATGCTGTGCAAGGCAATGAATTCCCGGTATGCTGGGGTGATGATGTAATACCATGCAGTCAAAATTAAATTTAGTTTTTAGGTGGCCTACCTGTGCAGGTAGTGCTGCAGATCGAAATGTTTGAAGTTGGGTACCATCTACACCTTGTGCACTAGTCAGCCAGCCAGTGGACCAGGTACAAGTGGCTGGGTTCTCATCATGGAGAACTGACATAGCTGCTCCTGTGTCTAGAAGCATGTCAAGTTGGCGGCCGCCAACCATGGCCCTTACACAGGGCTGTCCATTTGTGTCAACAAGCAAGTCACTTATAATCTGGACTGGGGCCTGTAATTGCCAATCTGAATGATTACCAGATTCTTTCTCATCCTCCTGTCCCTGGGCCTTGCGGCCTGTAGGGGCTCATTGGACCTCCCCCATGGGGCTTCACAGGACAGACAGGAATACTGTACCTGTGACGTCAGAGCTGCAATTTCCATTTGCTCAATGGGCATTTTCTCAATCACTGCACTGGCCTGGCCAGTGCCTGGTGCTGCGAAGGGATCTGTCCCTCGGCTGCTCGACCTTGCTGAGGCTGAAGGCCTGAAAGGGCTTGTACTGCTGAATGGTGCCAGAGCTGCAACAGAATGGCCTACAGTGCCATCTGTCCCAGCAAGGGCCTCCTCCAGTTGTTTCCGGAGGGTCTAATTTTCATCTTTTAAATCCCTATAGTTAGGCCCATTATGGTAATTATTATTAGGATTTGTGTTTTTCCAATTCTGATTGTTATTGTAATTCTGGTTGTTTTTGTTGTTTCGGTTGCCCCCCCCGTGGGCCTGGGCCTGGGCCTGACGGTCATCAGAAGGGGCTGCCTGCTTGGTATTGCCACCTTCCACAGGGTAGTGAGTGGGGGCAGGGTTGACCTTAGCAACTTGGGCTGGGTCCACCCGGGGTGTGGTAGTGATGGCAGCTGCCTTATTGTTGCTGTTTTTGCCTGAGGTGAGGTTGCAGAGGTAGACTTGGAAGGCTCTCTCTATCTTGGTAAGGATTTGTTCAAAAGTGTTGGTCCGTGGGTAAACATTGAGTTCAAATTTTTCCCTCAGGCCTGGAGCCATGTTTCTGATTAACACATCTTAGTACTCAATTTGGTTTTTACTGGCAGTCTCATCTGCCAAGCCTTTGCCAGCTTCTTTTTTTTTTTTTATTTTCTTTTTATTAAATTTTCTAAAATTACAAACATTTACAGCACATTTAATTCGGTTGTGTCTATAAATAGGTACAATAAGGAGATAGATACAAATCAAACCATGCCACTTAACAGATTAAGGAACACAGAGGCTAATAATTTATACAGTATAAAAAACAGGTTTATTACAGCCCTTGTACCTAAGTGAAGCAGAATCCATACCCTCTGGGTACAAGTTAGGGACTGCCCCTAGAGTTTTTAGGTTTAGCTTGAGTAGCTAATGTAGAGGTAAGTAGGTATAGGTGCAGTAATGGGACTGCTAGGTGGTTTATTTGCTACTATCGATGAATATGCCGTAAGTGAGGTAAGGGGAGGGGAGGGGGAGGTAAGAAAGGGGAACCTAGAGAGGCTGACACTTTATTTTAAGTAGTGCATTTGCGGGGTTGGGAAAAAGGTAGAAAAACAGGGGAGGGGGGAAGGGGAACGGACTGGTAGGGGAGCAGTGGGATGAGTTTTGAGAGGGCTAGGGAGAGGTCACTTATCTATGGAACAAATGCTATATCTTTAAATGCATAATATAAAAGCCATCTATTCCACCTAAAGTTAAACTTTTCTTCTCGATTATTCAGTCGATATGTTATCTTTTCCATATAGTAAATTTGTTTTGTTATAGACCACCAGTCTACGAGAGTGGGGTCAGGGGTCAGCCATAGTTTAGTTATGGCTTTTTTCCCTGCTGAGAGGAGGATGGCTAAAAGGTAGCGGGCGTTCTGATCCTTAAGGTCATCAGGGAAGATTAAGAGAATAAAGAGTTTCGGGGAGAGCTGGAAGTGCATTCCAAAAATTGTTTGGAGTTCCTGCTGTAGGGATTGAACAAACGGGGTCAATTTAGGGCAGTCATGCATTACATGTGTTAGGTGAGCATTATTCTCACCGCATTTCCGCCAACAAGCAGCTGAGCTCCCTTGGGTAAAATGACTGGTGACTACTGGTGAGTAGAAATATCTAACAAGAAATTTCCAAGCATACTCTCTCCACTGATGGGAACTTGAAGTGCCGGCAACCTGTTTACATGCTTGCTGCCATTGGTTTGTTGTTATGGGCACACCCAACTCGAGCTGCCATTTCTCACGGGGTATTATTAAGTTTAGCGGGTGAGGGGTAATCAGGGCTTGGTAAAGAGTGGATATTATGTGCCTCTGATTTGGATTGGAAAGTAGGGTTTGCATAGATACAATCAGTTGAGGCCAGCACTCAGGGTTATGTACCAGGGCCGGTAGGGAGATATGATAGTGCCTTAGTTGTAAATACCTATAATAATGGGAATTGGGCAGACCAAATTTTGTCTGTATCTCCTGAAAGGACCATAATCTCCCTCCAGTCAGAATTTGAAATAGGTATCTAAGACCATACCTTGACCATAGCTTGAAGGCATTGTCAAGTATTCTGGGCTGGAAGTTAGGTAAAACCATTATCGGACATATTAGCGGGATAAAGGTGGAGATCGAATATTGTCTTCTGACTTGGTACCATGCCAGGATCCTGTATTTGGTGTCAAGAGGCAAGCTCTGACACTCAGCCGAGTGAACTGTCCCAAGATAGTGTATGTTGAGATACTCAATATCCGGAATGGCTGCCCACTCAAGTTCTGCCCAGTGCATATCACAATCAGTTATTTGCCTGGCAAACGAGTGTAGCAGATATGCAGCTTGATAGTAACGGTGAAAATTGGGGAGGGATAGGCCTCCAAGGGTTCTTAGCATGGTTAAAAGTTTAAATTTAACTCTAGGCCTACTGCCTGCCCAGATGAAGTGAGTAATAGCTCTGTCCCATTCCCGAAATACAGAGCGTGGAATTGTAATGGGAATGTTAGTAAAAAGGTACAGCGCTCTAGGGAGAGCTACCATTCGGACAAGGTCTATCTTCCTTGATTGACTTAGCGGGAGTGTACTCCAGTTGGCCAGGTCTTCCCTGAGGCATGAGGTAAAAGGGATGTAATTATGTCTATAAGAGTCCCTTAATTCTCTGGTGAGGTTTATTCCCAAATATTTTAGCTTCCTTATATCCCACTTACATGGGAATTGTTCCCAGATATTTTGGTCGGGGTGTAATGAAAGGTTAAGATCTCTGTTTTTGTGATGTTCACCTTATACCCGGAAAGGCCTCCGAACTCATTCAGTAGCTGGCTGACCCTTGGGAGTGAGGTGGACGGGTTTCACAGGTAGAGAAGAACGTCGTCCGTGTAAAGAGCGATGCGGTGCTCTTCCCCCCAACCTCAACCCCAGTGATGCCTTTTGATTTTCTGATTAGTTGTGCTAATGGTTCCATAAATAGGGCAAATAGGAGGGGGGACATGGGGCAGCCCTACCTGGTGCCTCTGTGGAGGGAAAAGGGAGCTGAGTGGTGTCCAGCAACCCTCACCCAGGCTCTAGGCGAAGTATAAATATTTGTGATAACTTGAATCAATGCCTTGGGGAAGCCCATAACCTCCATAACCGCATATAGAAAAGGCCAATAAACTCTATCGAAGGCCTTTTCGGCATCCAGGCTTACTAATACAGTGTGGGAATCTGAGGAGTGCATCTCACGTATAATATGATAGGTTCTTTTAATACTATCTGTAGTAGTGTGCCCCCCCCACGAAACCGGTTTGGTCTTTGTTAACGATTTGTGGGAGAATAGCTTCTAGCCTGTGGGCCATGATTTCCATAAATAACTTATAGTCTGTATTCAACATCGAGATTGGGCGATAGGATTCGCAAAGTTGTGGGTTTTTCCCGGGTTTGGGAAGTACTGAGATAGTGGCATATTCCAGGTGGGAGGGGGTGCGTCGCCTTGTAAGACGGAAGAAAAAATTACTCACCTTAGTAATTGCTTTTCTTCTCATGGAGTCTTGCTATATTAGGACCTTTGCAGTATGCCCATGGCTTTTGACTGCCCCGGAGATGAAATAGTTAACTCCAGAGTAATCTGGAGTTCCACAGCGCGAGGGCGCTATTGAAAGCTCTATCTGGGCTGTTTGAACCCAAACTGTCAGGTTCTTTACGAGGCTAAGCTAACATAGCAAGTCTGTGTGGAAAAGCCTTACACTAGCCATTGGCTACCTACTAACAGTAGAACCACAAAACAACAACAATAATGAAAACAGTATTACGTTATTGTTAGGGGAACCCCTGACACCCATCTACTAAGGCCCCTCTGCCCAAAGACTCAAGTCCAGAGAGGGGCCCAGCTACCAATTAACGAAAAATAGAAACTATCTAGTTCCTAACCCAAGAAAGAAAAGAGGGGAGAACTAGAAGCTAAAAAGGCATGACACAGTGATTGCACCAATTGCCAACCCCATACCCAAGTAGGGATTCTGAGAGGGTAGGAGGAGGGTTGTCCTAATATAGCAAGACTCATGAGAAGAAAAGCAATTACTAAGGTGAGTAATTTTTCTTCAAACACCATGAAGTCTTGCTTATATTAGGACCTTTCAGAGTATACAGCAGTACCTCCATGGAGGAGGGTCAGAACCTACTTAAGAAATAGGCTCTGAAGCACAGCTGTGCCAAAGCGAAGATCTCTCCTGGACTGGACGTCCAGGAATAATGCTTAGTAAAGTGTGGACTGACTTCCAGGTAGCAGCTTGACAGATTTCAAAATGGGAATATCTCTAGCAGCCGCTAGAGATGCAGCTGTACCCCTGGTGGAATGAGCCCCAGGCCTGAGGGCGGCTCACCCAGTTTTGATAACAGAACTGGATACAAGAGACAATCCACCTAGCAATTGTCCTCCTAGTAGCAGGTCTCCCTTACCCACATCTCCATAGGTAAGGAAGGCTGGAGGATTCAACCTGTGACCCTTGGTGCGCTCCAAATAGTAGCTAAGGGCTCTTTTATGTCCAAACTGTGCAACCTTCTCTCACCAGAAGAGGATTGCTCAGTAAAAATACTGGAGAGAGATGGACTGGTTAAGATGAAAATCTGAAACCACCTTAGGTAAAAACTTTCTGTTAGTCCTGAGGATCACTTTATCTCTGTGGAAAGAAATGAAATCCTCTTCCACTGACAAGGCCTGTAATTCACTTATACGCCTAGCAGAAGTGATAGCCACTAGAAAACAGTTTTCCAAGTTAGGAACTTAAGATCTGCTGAAACCAGAGGCTCAAAGGGAGGTTGCATTAGCTGGGCAATGCAAACATTCAAGTCCCATGCAGGTTGGTTCCTCAAAGGGAGGGTTAGTATGGAGTAACCTTTGAAAACTTGGAAAACACAGGGTGAGAAGAAAGGAAACTGGTTTCCTGCGGAAATAAAAACAGAAACAGCTGCCAAATGAACCTTTAAGGTAGCTGGTTTGAGGCCTAAGGAATTTAAGTGGACCAGATAGTCAACAAAATAGGCAGGTCAGCTGATTCTGGGGTGATTTGCCTCTCAGAACACCAAATGAGAATCTCTTCCATTTAGAATTATAAGTGGCTCTAGTGGAAGGCTTCCTAGAGGCCTTCAAAATATCCAAGACACCTTGAGAAAGGTGTAAATGAGCAAATTCTAACTCCTCAAGAGCCAGGCCTTGAGGTGGAGGGATTGATCCGATACCACACCTCCCCGCGCACAGGTCAGCAGGTCGTGAGTCCCAGCAAGGTCAGGAGGGTGAAATGAGAGGGACAGAAGAAGCGGGTACCAAGGCTGCCTGGCCCAGTCTGGAGCAATCAGAATCACTCTGCAAGGCTGAGTTCTGATTTTTACCAAAACCCTGAAGAGGAGAGGGAACGGAGGGAAAGCATAGAGGAACTTTCCCTCCCAATTCAGCTGAAAAGCATCCAGGGGGACTGACCCCAGAACTGGGGGCCTGCAGCAAAACAGGGGAAGTTGGTGGTTGTCTGGGGCTGCGAAGAGATCTATCTGAGGGGTGCCCCAGCTGGCAAAGACCGACCCCAGCACTTGAGGGTTCAGAACCCATTCGTGATGGCCCTGAGAAATCCTGCTGAGGGCGCCTGCTAGACATTGTCCTTCCCTGGGAGGTGAACCGCTATCAGAGAGGTGTTCAGGAGTAGCAGAGACCACAACTTCATTGCTTCGTGCACAAGGCTGAAGAGCGAGTGCCCCTTGTTTGTTGATGTACCACATTGTTGTGGTATTGTCTGTCCTGACTTGAACAACCTTGCTCTGAACAGTTTCCGAAAAAACCTGGAGAGCTAGGAAGACAGCTCTGAGCTCCAGTAGGTTGATGTGAAGCAGAGATTCCTGAGGGGACCAAACTCCCTGAGTTGAAAGGTCACCCAGGTGAGCCCCCCAACCCAACAGGGACGCGTCCGTGGTGAGGGTGAGGGAGTGAGGAACAGGAAGGAATGGGACCCCAGAGGACAGGTTGCTTCGATCCAGCCACCACTGGAGAGCTAGGATCAGAGTCTTGGCCACTGGGACCAATTTGTAAGGGGGTCCTCCTTTGAGACCAATAGGACCTCAAGTGGAACTGAATGTCCCTCATCTGAAATCTCGCCCTGGCACAACAGCTGTAGAGGCAGCCATGTGCCCCAGGAGTTGTAGAAAGTGCCTTGCTGGTCGAGATCTGCATGGTGAAGGAAGATGCCAGGGCAATGAGTTTGTCCACTCTTTCGGAGGGGAGAATGCCCTGGCTAACTTTGTATTCAGCTCTGCACCTATAAAAGTTAGTACCTGAACTGGTTCGAGAACTGACTTTGAACATTCAACAGGAACCTCAGAAAGGTGAGGAGTTCCTGAGTGATTTGCAAGTGGGATTTTACCTGCTCTGGTGACTGACCCACAATGAGCCAGTTGTCCAGATAGGGAAACACAGCTACCCCTTGTCTTCTTAGGTGGGCCACTACTACAGCTAGACATTTTGTGAAAACTCTTGGAGCAGAAGTGAGTCCGAAGGGCACTGCCCTGAACTGGTAGTGGCCCGAGGGCAGTTCGAACCTGAGGTACTTTTGGTGAGAGGTCCTGATTAGAATATGGAAGTAGGCATCCTTGAGGTCCAGGGAAGCTAACCAGTCCCCTGGCCTCAAGGATGGCAAAATCATTGCTAAAGTTAGCATTTTGAACTTTGGTTTTACAAGATGCTTGTTCAGAAATCTTAAATCCAATATGGGCCGCCAGTCTCCTGTCTTTTTGGGGTCAGGAAGTACCTTGAGTAAAGACCCTTGCCCTGGTGGCAGGGGACCTTTCCACTGGCTTGCAGTCCAAAAAAGAAGAAACCTCCGCTTCTAGTGCGAGGGTTTCCAAAAGACTTGAGGGGGGAAAGTGCCTGGCTCTCATCTTGGGAAACTGTTTTAAACTGAGAACCAAGCCTTGACTTACCACCTCCAGAACCCATTTGTCCGAGGTTAGGGACAACCAGTTCTGGCAGAAATAAGTCAGTCTGCCCCCACCGTACAGGAGAGTTGGCCCCAGACACCCGTGTCAGGGTGCCTGCTTGGCAGGAGCAGCTTTAGGTTGGGGAGAGGAGAGGCCTCCCTGTGCCCCGGCCTGCCTCTGCCTCTGAAAAATCCTCTCTGCCAAAAGCAGAAGATCCTGGAATTGGTAAAAAGGCCTACCCCTGGGGGCATGCCTATGTTGAGTGGCATGCCTCTCCTTAGCTTGGGCACTTTTGTAAGTAGTTCTGTATTCATCCATCTTTTTCATGTAATTTTCTGTTTGTTCTCCAAACAGAGAATTTCCTATAACAGGAAAATCTATAGCCTTTGACTGGGTATCTTGGGACAGATTAGTGCATCTGAGCCATGCCAACTCTACGGAGAGCTACAGAAGTGGCTATGACCCTAGAGGAAACATCATTAACATCAACAGCAGCATGAAATTGAACTTTAGAGGCTTCAATGCCATCAGCAGCCACCTGTTCCAACTCACTAGCCAACGGGCCCTGAGCCTGCTTGGCCAACTGCAATATAGTGTCCCATCTAGATTTCTGATATCTAGCCACATAAGCCATATAATTAGCTTGTCTGAGTCCCAAGAAGCTGCCACATACTGTTTCTTCGCCATGGCATCAATCTTCCTGGAATCCTTATCAGGAGGATGTGAAGCCAGGGGAATATTAGCTTTGTCACAGGCTGCAGCTTGAACAACACCTACATGACTACACTGTTCAGTAAGGAAGTCTGTATTAGGCCTGACAACGATACCTTCTGTCCATTTTTTTATCTACAGGAGGGACAGAAAAGGATTTTAAAATCTTAGTGGTTTGCCTCCTAAATGACTTATGTAAAGGAATAGACAACCTTCTAGCCTCTGGAATATCCATCATTTCCACATAGTCAGGCTCCTCTTGCTCATCCACAGCCTCTTCTAAGGGAGCTGAGAGTTTCTGCTACTTTCTTATAAAATCTGAAATGAGAGGAGACTCAGACAACAAAGGGGAGATTCAAAGGTCTGTCTGGAGAAATGTCAGGTTCTATTGGCACTTCCAGACCTTCCCAATCACAATTACAATCATCAAACCTTCCTCCTCCTGTGGTTCGTAAAATCCTCAACATCATAATCCTGAACCACTGGACCTGAACGAGACCCCTTTTCCAACCAGAGAGGGTTCAATAAGTCCCTGAGACAAAGACTGGACAATCTGTATGGCTTTAGCTATTTCTACAGCAGAAGGAGAAACAAAACTGGACTCCACACTAGCAGATTTCTTTGTCTTTTTTGCTTTGACTGGTTCCTCAGGACCAGCCTTTCTTTTGCCCGAGGAAGTCTCGCCCTGGTCAGAGGGCACTCCCTCTGGTCCAGCCGTAGCTGGACCGGGCTGGCCATCTGGGTCAGCCCAATCTCTTTTCCAGGGTGGCTGCAGGGAAATTTTTACACACCTGGCAGTCTGACAGGAGGTGGTCAGCCCCCAGACAATAGACACAAGTGGTGTGTGGGTCAGCCTTGGCAAAGGCTTCCCCACAGACATCACAGTGTTGAAACCCAGTGGGCCCGGTTTTTCTTTTGGGTTTCTCAGACATAATGCCAGCCTAACCAAACTTGTCCTTTTTTTCTGGCCTTGCCAGGACAAGACACCCTTATCGGTCCCTAACCGTGTCACGGTATTTGAAAACAATTTTAATGCCAGGTTTTTTAGGACCGATAAGAACAGGTACCTCACCTAAATGCAAAGAAAATGATTTTTAAATCAAACTGATAGGTTCAGAGGAACTGATAATGAGTTTCACACAGACTAAAATTATTTACTTACGTGTTACCAGATAGAGCTTTGAACGGAAACCGCGGTAATTTTAAACACTTTCTCGATAAAATGAACCGATTAAAATACTTAAAACCGCCAAAAGCGAACCGAACTGGAAGGAGCTGGTCTCGGGCGTCTGTTCAGCGAAAGCGGAGTAAAGAATCTGACAGTTTGGGTTCAAACAACCCAGATAGAGCTTTTCAATAGCGCCCTCGCGCTGTGGAACTCCAGATTACTCTGGAGTTAACTATTTCATCTCCGGGGCAGTCAAAAGCCATGGGCATACTGCAAAGGTCCTAATATAAGCAAGACTTCATGGTGTTTGAATTACAGGTTTTGAGCAGTGGAGGTAAAAGGAGCTGTTTTACTGCTTTATAGAATTCGGATCCGTAACCATCGGGGCCTGGGGCTTTCATGGTTTTGGCTCGGGAGATCGCCCCGACAAGCTCCTGTATTGTAATAGGGCATAGCAATTGTTCGGCTTGTTCTTGTGGAATTCTGGGGAGGGTAAGGTCACGTAAGAATTTCCCTATGGAATCCGAGGGTACGGGGCTCTCCGGGGTGTATAAAGTTGTATAATATGCGGTAAATGCGTCCACGACATCGTTAAGTTTATTTAAGGATCTGCCTCCTATTGGGTGGCAAAGTGTAGGTATGCTGGAGAGTTTCTTTTGTTTTCTGATTTAGTACGCTAATAATCTTGTGACTCTAGGGCCCACTTCGTAGTACTTCTGATGCAGAAAGGACAAGGCAATTTCTGTCTGTTGTAGAGATAGTCTATCTAGTTCTTGTTTAACTTGCTTAATTTACGGAAGTACTGAACTATCGCCTTGTTTATGCAGTATTTGTAGGAAATGTAATGTTTCTTCTAGCTGTGTCTTATGTTGCCTATGCTCCTTCATCAGCTGTGACGTATATTTTATGAGGTGACCACAAAGGACTGTTTTTATTGTATCCCAAAGAATACCTGGTGGGATGTCTGGGTTGACATTGTCAGTTAGAATTTCAGATATTTTATCTGTGATAAACTCCTTAAACCTATTAGATTTTAAATGTATAGGATTTAGTCGCCAAATGACATTTCTTTTCTGGAGACCTACCTTCCAGGTGCTTATAATAGGTGCATGATCTGATAAGGCTACATCTCCAATTTGGGTATCAACTAAATAATCTAAATGTTCTGTTTGAGTAAAGTTAAATAGATTCTTGAATAGGTTTGATGAACAGCTGAATAATGCATATAGTTTCTTGAATGTGGATGAATAAACCTCCATGTATCAACCCAGCCAACCTGTGATAGGAAACTAGCGAGGTACCTCTGTTGTGGGGTTCTCCTAGGGGTATTAGGGTTAGAGGAGTCTTTCTCTGGTCTAGGAAGAATATTAAAATCTCCTGCAAGTAAAAGAATGCCGCCAGCGAATTGGGTGATTCTGTCTAACAGACCCCTCAACTTGCCCACCGGTGATTCGGGGGGAAATAAACGTTTGCAAGAGTGACCTCAACCCCACTTATTCGCCCCCAAAGGAGGACCAATCTACCGTTTGGGTCAATCCATCTAGCGTCTAATTGCCAGGGAACCCATTGAGGGATTATTGTTGCGACTCCACTTCTCCTGCCACCCCTATAGGAGGAACTGAATACTTTAACCCTGGTGATCCGACCTAACTTTGTATGCTCTGCATTGCTTAGATGGGTCTCTTGCAGATAAACAACATCCGCTTAGGATTTCCTAACCTGCGAAAGGATCCTAGCTCGCTTAATCGGGGAAGAGAGACCATTAACATTCCAGGAAATTAATTTCAGTGGATAATCCTGCATATTGGTAGGTGAGTTTGGGACAGGTTGATATGGGAGGCATTTCACAGCAGACAGAAACATTTTATCACTACTCTTTGTACCTTAGAAATTTTGGAGTAGGTTAGACACAACCGTAAGTTATTAACTATCTGAACATTATAACAAGTTTCGAAAGGCTTCATCATAATGACAGTGATTAGAAATCGGCTACCTCTAAACTGGCAGCTTAATCAAACAATCAATTCAACATGAACTGCTGCAAGAAAAGGCACTGGCACAGTGGTTAATGCAATTTTAACTAGTAATAACCTAACTAATTTTACCAATGCTTGCAAGTCAACTATCAAATAACTAATAAACTTGAGCTTCCAAGTACCGAGAGCTTCCAGGTGCTCGGGCGGTGGGATAAATCCCACCCAGATGAGTATCTTATATAAGATACCCAAGGGCACTTCTAGAGCCCAATTAGGGTAAGGGTTAAAGGGTATTGGCTAGTCACTCTCCCGATAGCCATACCTTCATGGGAGGGTAATTCCTGAGGGAAGAAACTTTAAGTTTTGAAGCTTCTGATTGGTTTCTTATGGAGAAGACAGAGGTAGGGGGAAGAGAAAAAAAAAAGGGAGGCGGAGAGGGAATCAAATTAACAGGGGTTCCAGTGGTGCAATTAGGTTGGCCATCCCCCCCCCCCCGGCTTGGTGAAATTAACACGGCTTTGTGGAGTGTGCTAACCAGCTGGTTCACCATTAAATAATCATCGTGAACCGCCTGGCTCTACTCACAGATGCCGGACCTCGACCCCCAATAAGGGGCCAAAGCAGCCTCCGCAGGGAGACACAGGGGAAAGGGTCAGAGAGAAAACAGAAGCAACAGCAGGCCACTTATCCTCAGGCAATTACCCGTAATCACCGCACAACACCAAGTGTCATTCACTGCAGTATATGGAGCAGGTGAAGGGGGAGAAGAAAAAGGTTCCACAAATGAGCAAGACTAGCACCACAAGAAGTATGCGATGTATGAGCCAGGGTAGTGCTGGTATGCTTAGAGCTAACAGCCCACCGTCCTTGGGGGCACTACTGTTACCTGGAGGGCGACCACTCCTCCCCTGGCTATAAGGGGATGTGCAGTACCAGAATGAGAAAGTTAAGAAATACCAGAATAGGGTGGCCGTTCCCAGCATCAGCCCCAGAATGGAATCCAGAATGCCAGAGGGAGAAGAGAGAGAGAACATAAAAGAGACCAGAGCCATAGGAGCAGTGGGTTAGTACTGTGAGAAAGACACAGACAGTTAGTAACGTGTGCATTCATGAGAGCAAATCCTGAAATAGCCAGCGTAAAGTCCATTTAAGGCAGTCCAGCAGTCTAAGAGTGAGTTAACCAGACTGTCCTGCTAAGAGGCATCATTACAGTCTCTCCATTCTCGCACTCTTTATTAGGCACTGACGGGAATTCCAATTCAAGGAGTGCATAGAACAGTTAGAAAGCAGAGGGACAGTCCCAGGCTCGGAGGTCAAGTGTCTTTCCTTGATCGTTCTCGTAGAGTGTCTGCGATTTTACGAATCGCCTCAGTCCCCTGCCGCTTCCTAGCATCGCGCTGACTGGTCTGCCAAACCTGCTGGGCTAGCTTTGCTGCCAGTGTTCCTCTTGCGGACCTTCCTAAGGGAATTTGCACGTCAATGTGGTATTTTTTAAGAGTTTTGGCCGCTTCCTCGGCAGAAGTAAAGGTTAGCTGACCATCTGGATGAAAAACCACCAGTCTGGCAGGGTAAGGTGTCCTGAAACGAATGCCCGCCTTTTTTAACTCTTTCAATACTGGAGTATAGGCTCTGCATCTCGCCATGATCTCAGGAGCATAGTCGTTCTCAAAATATAACTGGTGCTCTTTATAAATGATTTGGACGCTTTTCCAGGCTGTGTATAGTATAGATTCTTTTTCTTGAAAGCAGAGAAATCGAACCAGCATGGCGCAGGGCCTTGATTCCGGGGCGGGTTTGGTCCCAGCGTCCGTGAACTCGTCAAATTCTAGAGTGGTTTCATCCGAGACCTCCAAAGTCTGTTTTAATAGTAGATGAAATGAATTTATGAAGGTCAGCCCCCCTCTTCCCCCTCAGGGATCCCCGATATTCGAATATTATTTCGTCTGTTGCGGCTCTCAGAGTCTTCCGCACGTTCTTGTAGGGACTGCACATACTGGTTGAGCTGTAATATCGCTCTCTCTGCTCTGTCGATCCTATTATCAGAATCTGTACAGTGTTGCTCCAATTGCTCCTGCTGCCTCTCAAGTTTCCCAATATCTGCCCTCAATGCTGTGGTTGTTAATCGAAATTCACTCCAGAACTCATGTAGTTCTTTGAGGACTGTAGTCATCTGCCGTTGCAGGGTGCCAAGAGGGAGAGGCTCAGAGGCATCATTACTCTGCCGTGTGGTCTCAGAGGCCTGTGAAGCTTCACTTCCCGAGTCGGAGATTCCGTCAACATCGGGACTCGTAGGGTTCTTTTTATTGCTTTTCTCCCCTCTTCTAGACATTGTGACACCTCCATTGGAGTTTCCAAGAGCACTGTCCCTGAATAAGGCTGTAATTTCGGAGGTTTAGTTGGCTGTACAGAGAGCTCATGAATTTAGCTTGCATCGGGAGGGTGACGTCACCAGAAGTCCCTGCCAGCTTCATATGCAAGTCACAGCCATTGGTGGTAAGCTGCTGGGCTTTCTTTTACATTCTGCTTAACCTTGTAGGCCAAGCGGGCTCCAACGACACCTGGGGCATTGGCTGAGAGAAGGGACTGGGCAATGTCATTAAAATCAAGCATGTCACAACTGCGGACAGCCTCTGGGAGCTTGGCCCAGAGAGTGGACTCAATGGTTTGTCTCAGGACTTGAACCTGGTACTCTGGTTGGAGAGAAAGCTTCTCACAGAGGGAACACACCTTCTCAAAATGACAGCTGAGGTTGTCAGTGGGACTCATCTGTCCAATGCCTTGGGCAATTTGTTGAACAGAATGAGCAACCTGAAGGGGATTGGATGTGTGTGTTCAAGTTGTAGTGGCTAGAGCACCACTGAGGGCAGCAGCTGCTACCACATCAGCAACTGTTCTGTACACACCGTCCTGGCTGACAGCATTCTCAACCATGTGTTGAATTTGGTTATGCAGGGGTGATGGCACATTCGGTGTGGTGGAGGTAGCTAGGGTGGTAATAACCTCCTGCACAATGCCTTGCACTATTACACCATCCTCCTTGGTAAGGGGAGCCAGTGGGGTGGTGTGACCCTCTGGCCTGCTGACAGGAGCCAGTGGGTGTGCATGGCTAGGTGGTGGATAGCAGGGATGACTGGGTGGTGGTGGGCCTCCCGTATCATGGGGGCTGTCATGGGGTTGCCATGTTTGTTGTGACATGGCAACATGGGCGACATGCCAACATGGCAGCCATTTTGGGGATGGCTAGTGAATGCCACCGCCCTGAGGGGTGGGGACTTGGATGTGATGAGGCACTCCAGGTCCCCGTAATCCGAGTCATCATCTCCTGATGACATGATTTCAATGGGTGTATACTGAAAATCATTCATAGCTTTAACAAGGCCAGCAAGAACATCTTGCTGATGGCGCAGTTTTGCTATCTTTGCCTTACATCTCCTATGACAGACTCTAGCAGTGCCCTGCTCAATCCCTTTCTCAATCTCTCTCTGCAACGCGCTATATGTTGAGCCCAATGCGACATTCTCCCTGAGCTCCTGATCTAACTGATTTATTAACCTTGCATTCTCCTGTTTCAATTCCACATTCTCCTCTTGCAAACTCTCATTTTTATCAGTCAAAATGTCATTTAAATAAAACAGCTGCTTCTTATCACATTTTAACCTGCCAATGTCCTCTTTCAACATGCAATTTTCACGTTCTATTTCCTGAGCAGTACAATGCACAGCCTGTTATTGTGGTCACAGAGGGACTGTGCCTCCTTTGCCAGTTTCTGTTCCCTGCTCACTATCTCCTGTTCTTGCAAGCTTACCTCTTTTTTTACAGTAGCATTTTGCAGCTCAAGAGAAGCACAGCATTGTAGCAAACTGCTTAGAGCAGTATGGAGTGCTGCCACGAATAAACCTTTGGAATAATACTTTTTTGCTTTTTGCTTGGACTCAAGATATTGTTTTGAGATGGCAAGCAAGGGGACTTCAGCTGATTTTGCGTCCAGTGCTGTACTTGTCTTGTTTATTCCTTTCGTGTACTTAAAGGTTTCAATCATGTCCCCCCGTCCCTCCTCTCCTCCAGCGAGTACATGTTCACCTCCCTCAGCCTCCTCTCGTATGATAAGTCCCCAGCCCCTTGATCATCTTTGTCACCCTGCGCTGCACCCCCTCCAGTAACATAATGTCCCTCTTCAGATACAGGCGCCAGTACTGCACGCAGTAATCTAGGTACGGTCTAACTAATGACTTATACAGTGGCAGAATCACCCCCTTCCTCCTCGAGGATATACCCCTTGCAATGCAACCCAGCATTTCCTTGGCCTTTGCAACTGCCTTCCTACATTGCGCCAAGTTGTTCATTGACCCTGTAATGAGCACCCCCAGGTCCTTCTCCTCCTCTGTCTGGGCTAGCTGCACTCCCACAGCAGGTAATACCTCCTTGGGTTCTTCATCCCAAAATGTAGCACCTTGCACTTTTTGGCATTAAACTCCAGTTGCCAGGTGTCTGACCAGGTTTCAAGCTTTGCCAGTCATCCTGCAACTCCTGCCATCCCCCTAGGTTGTTCACCACTGCTCCTACCTTGGTATCATCAGCAAACAGACTGATCTTGCTCTTGATGTCCAATGATATGTCTGCAATGAGTATTCCAAACAACACTGGTCCCAACACTGAGCCCTGTGGAATACCGCTCATCACAACCCTTGGGTGTGAGAGCTCCTCACCCACCACCACCCTCTGTTGTCTTCCCTGAAGCCAGTTTCCTACCCATCTCACCAGCTTTGCACCCACCCCTGTGACTTCTATCTCACTTCCCAGCCTTCCATGCAGCACCAAGTCGAATGCCTTACTGAAGTCCAGATACAGGACATCCACTGCATGGCCCCTGTCCAGTTGCCTAGTTACCCAGTCATACAACCACCACCAGGTTGGTTTGGCATGATCTGCCATGTATGAAGCCATGCTGTCTGCTGTCCTGTAGTCCTTTGGCCTCTAGGAAGGCCACCAGCCTCTTCTTCAGGATAGTCTCCATTAGCTTACCCACGATGGATGTAAGGCTCACTGGTCTGTAGTTCCCTGTTTCATCCTTGGGGCCACTCTTGTGGAGGGGCACCACATGAGCCATCCTCCAGTCCTGAGGTACACACCCTGAGTGTAGTGAGGCATTAAATAGGCCTGCCAAAGGTTCTGCAAGGACCTCTGCCAGCTCTTTCAGTACCCTGGGCTGGATGCCATCTGGGCCTGACGCTTTGTCCATCCTCAGTGCCTTCAAACCCTCCCGAACTCTGCCCTCCATGATTTCCCCATCTGTCACCCCCTGCTTCTGCCATTCCTCCCCTGGGTGTCACCCTCCTCCTTAGTAAATACTGAGCAGATGTAATCGTTTAGTGCTTCCGCCATATCGCACCCTGCTTCCCCCCAACTCCCCTCCTTCTTAATCCTTACTATGTGGTCCTTACAGCTCCTTTTCTCCATGATGTTCCTAAAGAAGTCCTTCTCCCCCTTCTTAATGCCTTGTGCCAGCCTGAGCTCCGTAAGCGCCTTGGCTCCCCTTACTGCCCTTGTCACCTCCTTCAATTCCATCAAGTCCTCCTCCCGGTCCTCCCCCTTCCTGTTTTCTTGTACCTCCTAAAGACAGCTCTTTTTCTCCTTACCTTTTCCATGACCTCCTTGCTCAACCAGCTAGGCTTCTTAGCCCTAGCCTTCTTGCTCTGGGCCTTGCAGCAGGTTTTGGTTGCCTCCACTATCCCCAGCTTTATGAGCCCCCACCTCTGGTTAGTGTCCATACTAGATAGAATTCTGACCAAGTATCCTTTTACCACTTCCCCCATCCTCCCAAAGTCGACCCTCCTAAAGTCCAGCACTCTTGTGCCAGATTCCACTCCTTCCTTGCCCATATCCAATGTGAGCCATACTGAGTGGTGGTCACTTCCTGACAGCGGTTCCACCACCGTAAGTTCTCTCACAAAGTCCCCATTTGCCAGCACAAGGTCAAGGATATTCCCTAACCTGGTTGGTTCACTGACCATTTACAGCAGGAAGCTGTCCTGGAAGGCATCCAGCAGTACCTGCTCCCTTCTGTTCCTGATTGTTGGGGTACTCCATTCCACTCCCGGCATGTTGAAGTCCCCCACAATCACCACATTACCCTTTTCGCAGGTCCTCCTGACCTGTCCCGCTAGTTCCCTATCTAACTCCTCCATCTGAGATGGCGGCCTGTACAGCACTCCCATTCTGAGAATCCTGTTCTCGGAATCCTGGATTTGCATCCAAAGTGACTCCGTACTACCCTACTCCCCTTCCTCCCTTGTACACTTCAGTCTTTTCTTCCAGTGGCATCACCACACTGATTTTGGGGAGGCTACAGCCCCCCCAATCAAAGTTAAAGCCCCCCCAATCATTTCAGTAAAAAACAACATAAAAAATAGCAGCCATATACTTTTTTTTTTTTTTTTACTGTGTGACTTGACTTCCTTAAGTTCTGTAATCCTTGCACTTGTGACTCGCTAGTCGCTACTGAAGTCTGGAGGAAAAAAAATAGAAAATTAAATTACAGACAGCCTGATGAGACAGAGTGACTGTGCAGAACTGCAGACAGACTGACAGAAGCAGAGCGGAGGGGAGCGACTCGCACGCACAGGTGCACTAAGGCAGCAGCAGCGTGAGCCGACAGTTTAGCTAAGCTGGAGGGCTAGTATTATTAAGTATTCCAAAAAAATTCCCACTTGTCATTTTTCCTCCTTAGTTCCCACCCTGTCTCTTCCCACCCACACTGACCACAGCATCACCGTCACCGATTTGTTCTCTTCCGATTTTACCTCAGTCTGAACTGCATGCAGATCGCCGATCTGATTCTGCAGCATGCAGTTCCGACTGAGATAAAAACACTGATGTTCATGATGTTAGCCATTGCCAATAGCCGCCATCCAAATACCTGGAAATGGCAGCTTTGTCAGGAGATGTTGTGCACCACTGTATCCCCTATCCCGACTCCCATCGTCGGACCGCAACTCCACACACCGACCGGACGGGCTGCTGCAGTGCAACTAATGCCCATTGCCCACCAATCTGCACTTCATGACTGCAGCCGCAGACTGCAGCTAGCCTAGGATTAGCCAGAGAAGTTGGCTTTGGTGCAGTCACAGAGACTTTGGCTCATGTGTTTGTGCTGTCTGGGTGTGTGACAAATTGGTAAGGGGAGGTTCTTTAGCATGCATGGTTAAAACACACCCGATTCTCAAACGCCTGCCTTATTACACCCAGTGCCTTTCATATTTGAGAAATTTCTCTGTAACTTGTAAGATAAAGAAGCCCTATGCATATGTAATATCTGCACACTGTGCACCCTGCCCCCTCGGATGCCAAAGACCCATCCTCGCATGCTACCCACCAGTATGTACCAGAACAGAGGCGATCCGTGGGATGAAAGATGTTAACCAGTTCCACCAACCGTTCTTCAAATGCAGCACACCCACAAAATAAAAATAAAATCCACCAAGCAATCTATTTTCGTCTTGGAGTTGGTAAGTTTCAGGCCAGGGGTTTTGACTCCCGTAACGTGTCTCAGGGTTCTCCTCTCCTCTCCAGCCCTGCACACATCAGACCCCTGCCTGCCCAACCACACACAACCCTTTGGACCTTCCGATCTCTCACCTTCAGCTGCTGCATCCGCCAACATGCATCGCTTTTTTTCAGTATTTATTTTTTTGCGGGGGGATAACGTGGTGTACTCCCAACCCTACCCCAAAAACAAGTAAGCAGACACTATAGATCAACTAGCAATCAGCACGACAAAATGATAGCCTGCAACAATTCAAAGAAATCAAGGAAGAGTGGAGAAACAGAAAATTTAGGTTTCACTGAAGTCATCACTTCTGCATCCGCTGACAAAAAAAATGCCCATTCCTCCAGAAGCTACCCTCCCAGCATCAGCAGCTGTAATAATCGCAACTCAACTTGATTCCATCGAAGTGCCAGTTCCAGCTCGAAATCGGCAGCAGCAGCATCACTCCTAACTTCAGTCTCTCTTTTGGTACTTCAGTTTCAAAGAAAAAAAAAACTGTTAAAGGCAGTACAAGTTGGGGATGGGGTGCAGAGATGTATAAATCTTGCAGAGAGGTATCCAGTCCACAGTTGTAAGTCAGGTCCGGATTCACAAATGAATCGCTGGCCAAGTCAGTTAAGTTTTAATAGCCAGTCTTCTATGCAGCAGAGTGTTTAGCAAAATCTAAAGCTGCCCTAATCCTATAAAAAAATATTAATTTGTTGATTCTACTGTAATACCAGGGGAAAGGTTTTGAAAAATAATGGTCTCGAAAGGAGCCACTCGTCTTCACTGCGCTGGGATAATGGTGTGTCTGGCTGTTCTGGTCTCCTATTTGCTCTGGGGTCCTCCTGCAACCTTCCCAGCAGATCTGCTGGGATAATGGTGTGTCTGGCTGTTCTGGTCTCTTATTTGCTCTGGGTCCTCCTGTAACCTGTCCTCGGTGGACCAGTAACCACATTTTTCCACATGTACCATATTAAATATATGGCTGATAACTAGGATTCTCAAACATATTTTTCACCACTAAAATGCAGGAAAAGCCACCATTTGAAGGTAACATTTCAAAATTTTCCGTGGGAGCATGCCCCCGGACCCCCCCCTAGTTTTGTTAGGATTTTGACTAAGGGGCATTAGCCCCCCCAACTTTGTACCCCTGGTGATGCCCCTGCTTTCTTCACATATAGTGCCACCCCCTCCTTTCCCAATCACCCTGTCTCTACGAAATAACCTGTACCCTGGTACAGACAGGTCCCAGTCATTGTATTGGGTGGCCGATGTTTCTGTGATGGCTGCAATGTCCAACTCTCCCTCGGCCATGAGCACCTGTAACTCTGTAGTTTTCCTCCCAAGGCTCCTAGCATTAAGGGTAACCACCTTCTGCCCTCCCCCCCATCCTGCTCTCCTTTACCAGCATCACCAATAGCACTTGCCATTTGTCCTTTGTCACTGTTATAGGGGTAAGTTCATATTGTTTGCCAACCTGTGGTCTCTGCATGCCTCTTACCCAATTGCCACCCACCGCTCCTAGTTTAAATTCCCAACTTCCTCTATGTACTCCTCCATCCTCTGTTTCAACACTTTCTTTCCCTCCTCATTCAAGTGTAGTCTGTCCTTGGTATAGAGACTACTGTCCTTCCAGGTCCCTCCCACCCCCCAACAGCCCATACCCTTTAGCATAACACCAGGTTCTTAGCCATCCGTTAAATTCCTCTATTTTCAGCTTTCTCATTGTGCTTGCCTTGGGCACTGGAAGTATCTCTGAAAAAGTTACTGATATTCCCGCCCCCTCACATAATTGTCCTAGTTCCTCAAACCTCCTCTGGACTGTATCTACTGTCTTGTTGGCCAGGTCGTTTGTCCCAAGATGTATAATTGAATGAGGCTTGTCCCTACCCCTTCTAGCATATTTCAGAACAGATTTCCCACCCTTTCTGCTGTCATTCCTGGCATGGCCTCCACCCAAATGCGACTATGCCTCCCCTGCTACTTCTACCTGACCTCTTAGTATTGAGTCCCCCAGCACTAAGATTCCACCCTCTTACTCCTGCTTGCTTCCATTCATCTCCATCTCTCATTTCCAGCTCTCTTCTTCCTCCTGCACATTATTTACCCTTTGCCCCTGTTGTAATTCTCCCAGCAGAACTTTCCTCCGGTTTGGTCCAGGCATTTATCAATTACTCCTCCAATTGCATCATTTCCTCCTCCACCTTCTTCCTCTCTAGCAGTGCACAACTATTTTCTGAAGGCCCTTCACAAATGCCGCCCTCTGCATAGTAACCTGTTCTCTCCTTTCCACTCCATGACTTTTGCCACTTCTTCGCCTCCCTCACAAGTCCCTATCTCCTCCGTCCCATTTGTCTCTTTGTCTCCTGACTTGGTTTCCCCGGCAATTGTTCTTCCTGGCCTGGGCCCCTTTGTCTCTGCTTCCCTTCTTCTGACCCTCTCCTCACCACTGTTGGCTTAAATCGCCCTCCCTCATCTCCCCTTCTTCCTCCTCCCTCCAGTATTGGGCTAAACCCACCCCCAGTCTGCCTTGTCTGTCTTAGTTCCTCCTGCAGACCCTCAATCTCCTTTCTAAGTTTCTCTATGTAGTGTGTGTGTGTGTGTGTATATATATATATATATATATATATATATATATATATATATATACACACATAGTCTTCTAAGCTTCCTAAGCAGCTAGTTTCATCTCTTTTCAGAGAAAATGCATAATGCATCATGTCTTATACCCAGATAATTACTATGGCAACTATAAAGAAGATACATAAAAGGCATATAATCACTGGGTAGTGCTTTTTCCCATAGGAAAATCCAGTTATAATTTGCCGTTATAACCAGATGGTTATAACGGCAAATTATAACCAGGTTTCCCTTGGATCACACATGTGCCAGTCATGCCGTCTTCCTTCAGTGCTTGCGAGGGTTGGAATATCGCCCCATTGCAGTTGGCACTGAATGCTTTTTAATAAAAAAAGTCTCTTCCTGTAGTCACTGGCAGGGACAACCAAACACAAACTATTTAAACGTATGCCTGGTTTTGGTTTCCCTGCCAGTACACAAGACCCAACGGATCTGCACACCTCATCCTACCGGAAGCACTCCACAACTCCGCAACTGCCGTTCACCGGTAAGTTTAAAAAAAATATATCATAATAGCTCCACATAAGTAGACATATGTTACTTGGCGAATAAGTGGCTCACTGTAAGTTGGCAGACCACGGACCAGGACAGCACAGAATCCTAACTAGTCCGTGGCTGCGCCAATCAGTTTCTTGATTTTTTTTACAATTGCTGAGGAGAAAAAGTGCACGCCAGAAATTATAAAAAATAAAATATGGGGTGATGTGTGTAAAACTCGATTTTACATACACCCTCATTGTGGGATGCATTTCATAAACCCCTCTGGCTTTGCCCTCGGGGTTTATGTAGCATCTCACAACTCAGGTGTGTGTAAAATCTCATTACACACACCACCCCATATATTATTTTATATATATAATTGGACAGTGGCAAATGGCCTGACTCCTAACTAGCCTATGAAAGCGTGCTGAACTAGCAAAAGATAAAGATGAACAAAGGGTCTTGTATGTCTTGCAAGGTTACTTGCAGTTACAGTTTGCACAAGCACTAAAGATGGCACTGTTGCCTAATTAATAATTATACAATAAAAATATACTAGATGAATGCTTCGCCCCCTGAGCCAAATTTAACAAACGCAGCCTTTTCCTTCTCACCTGCTACTCTAAAAGAAGTCGAAGAGCAACTCCTTCATTTGGATACCAAGCAAAGCGCAGGTGCAGACTCTTTAGATCCCTACTTCATAAAGGTTGCCTGGCATGTCCTGGCAGTGCCCATTATTCATCTGTTCAATTTGTCACTATCTCAGGGGTCTCTCCCTAATTTATGGAAAACTACCCACATTATCCCGCTTATCAAAACTTCTAGAAAAAATAGTGACTGCCCAGTTACGAGCCTTCCTGGAAAAGACAGACTTCCTAAATCCTATACAATCAGGCTTCTGAACAAATCACAGCACGGCTATGATGTTGGCCAAGGTAACAAACGATTGGCAAAATGACCTTGAAAACAAAAAGTTTGTTTGCACTGTCTTTCTGGACCCAAGCAAGGCATTCGACACTGTCGACCATTCCCTACTTCTTTCCTCATTAAAAGCCTTAGGTCTAGACACCACCTCCTTGGGCTGGTTCCAGGACTACTTGACGGACAGGCACCAGCAGGTCAAGACAGAAGGGGAGCTCTCCTCCCTTAAACCGTTATTAAGAGGTGTCCCCCCAAGGCTCCATTCTGGGACCAGTACTCTTCACCATATATATTAACAGCATCGACATCGGCATTAAGAAAGCCAATATTCACCTGTTTGCAGATGACACAGTACTATACCTAAGCCGATCAACACCTGCAGCTGCCTGTAAAGATCTGCAACTCGACTTCGATATCCTCCAATACCAGCTTCTTAGCAAAAAGCTGCTCCTCAATGCCAAAAAAACTAAGGCAATGATTTTTTCACCTGGCAACCATCAGTCTTACCCTGCTACTGGCACTCTACCCCCCATCACCACTTTATTGGGGGGAAAACTTGGAGTTTGCTCCCAAGTTTAAATACCTGGGAGTCTGGCTAGACCACAAACTCACCTTCGGGGATCATTTGGAGGATATGGTGAAAAAACTGAGGCAGAGGCTGGGGCTCTTCTACCAGATAAACCACCTTCTGACTACAGAGACAAAAAAACAGCTTGTACAGTCCACCTTCATCTCCTTATTAGATTATGCCGATTTCATCTATAGTCATTGCAACACCTTATACCTGGGTAAGCTGGACATCTTATATCACAGAGCGCTGCGCTGCGCTTCATCACCGGCCTCCCCTCCTCTACCCATCACTGCTCCTTATACGCTGCTGTGTGATGAACCTCCCTACAATACAGATGCAATAGAAATGCCGCAGTTTGGACATTAAAAGTAATTACTGGCAAATTACCCCTCCATATCTCTGACCTACTGCCTCTAAGCGAGCTCTGACACTATGCTCCAAGGAGCTGCTCCCTAATTTTCTTGAGGATCCCCAGGGTCCGTACGCGCCTTGGGAGAGTGACCATAGGCTTTTCGCTGCCAACCCTCTGGAATGAGATCCAGAAATTCATGAAAATAAGGTCTCCAGTAAGCATCGCAGTATTCAAGACTTTATACGCAAAAACAGTTAGAGAAGTATGTCACTGCTTCCACTGCCTATGAACCATTGCCTCTTGCGTGATATCTTTTCCTGAACAGCACACATTAAAAAACTTTACGCTTCCTTCCCTTGCCTCATCTTTCCTTCCATCTCTCTATCCCTTGCTCCTACTCTGTTCCCCAAGTGCCAACGACCCCATAGAGTGCCCAGCATAGTCAGCACAGGATCCATAACCACCAGCGGTCGGCGCCCCCGAAGCTGCTACCTGAGAACCCTCGATCGGATTAAGCTTCTTTTATACTGAGAACTTTCCTTGGTCCCAACAAGGACGCCACATGCACCAGCAGTCCCCGGATCGCCGGCGCTTCTGAATCTGACACCCGTATCCCTTGACCATACTCCGCTCCATGTGAGCTGTGATTGCAGCTCAGTCGCCTCAGGAAACTAAGGCTTATGGGCAGATGGTGACCCAAAAAGCCTTCAACCCTTATAGCTTATAGCCCTAATGCACAAGGGGGTACTCAGTACAGTGTCATGAGTAGGACATTTGTCCCTGCCCCCCCCACCACTACAACCTATACCTACTCAAGGTTCCACTTAGATCTCCTTTTTCTCACCCATTCCTTGACCATGTCATGTACATACTTAGATATATTCAATGTGTGCCTAAAAGGACTTCTGGTCTCACTGTTACTTTGTTTTATTTTTTTATTCCCATGTATTACCGTAATGCCTGTACTTATGTGTGATTATGTGTACTGTTTCTGACCTAGTGTGATGCAGGTCCACCTTGTAAATGAGCTTGCTCAATGGTGTCCACCTGGAAAAATAAAGATTTGATTGATTGATTGATTGATTGACTAGAAAACCTCTCCCAGGGGTACAATTTATTGTGAGAATATGGTGAAGCATAATATGTATTTCAAAAGTACAGTAGAACTCAGATCCTGACACTTATATGAAAAATGAATTGCCTAAGCTGCGGGGGTAACCAAGAAGTGTTACTGGATGAACTATAACTGGAGCAGCCAGCCCCACTAGTCTAAACATAAAAACCAAAAAGGCCTACCACCATCGATTGGATACTAGTTAAAAAAAAAAACAGATAACATCCGGCACCACAGCACCACAGCACCACAGCATCTCTGCAGATGGCATAAGTGACCACCTCCCAATTTTCTGCATCTGGAAAGTTATGAGGCCAAAATACCACCTAAATGGGTCACCTGATAGCTCAGTTGGTAGCACTGTGTGCTCCCGTACTAGTGCCCCGGGTTCAGAAGCAAGCACCTCCTTTTCCTCTGACTGGGTTCTGTTTACCTCTACCCTCTGTTTTTGGTCCTTTGACAAATTTTCAATCCAGTTTAACACCTTGTGTCCCATCCCCAGGTTTCCTAGCTTGCTGACCATTCTCCTATGAGGGACGGTATCAAAGGCTTTGCTGAAATCAAGGTAGGCAAGGTCTACAGCCCCCCTTGTTCTACTACCCTGGTCATCCAGTCAAAGAAATCTATTAGTTTGACAGGAGTGTCCTGCAGTGAACCCATGTTGTCTGGGATCCAACATCCCCATGACTTCTAGGTGCTCCACTATTCTGTCCTTGAGGAGTGTCTCCATTATATTTCCTACTACAGAGGTTAAACTAACTGGCCTGTAGTTCCCTGCATCTTCTTTACTACCACTCTTGTGAAGAGGGGCAACATTTGCCCTTCTCCAGGCTTCTGGGACAACTCCAGTGTCTAGGGACTCACTGAACAGGGCTGCCAGAGGGGCTGCCAATTCAATTCTCAGTTACCTTAAGACCCTGGGATGTATGACATCTGGATCCACGGCTTTGTCACCTTCAGCTTTGCAAGCTCTTCTAAGACCCTCTCCTCTGTGAAAGGACTGGTGTTTACCTCCTATTCCTCTGTTCCTTTAAATTCTAGTTGTGGGCCCTGCCCATGCAGTTCCACAGTGAAGACCGAACAGAAATATTCATTCAGGATCACTGCTTTCTCCCTGTCTCCCTCCAGTATTTGTCCCCTGGCTCCTTAAAGCTTAGCTACCCATCCCCTTTGCCTTCCTTCTCTCGCTAATTTACCTGAAGAATGTCTTGTCTCTCTTTGTAACCTATTGAGATATTCTTTCCTCAGTTTGCACTTCAGTGCTTCTCACTGCTTTTCCTGCCTCTCTCAGACACTTCTGGTACATTTCCCTGTCCTCATCCCTTTGTGTCTCCTTATACTTCCTGAAGGCTAACATCTTGACCCTTACCTTTTCAGCCACTTCCCCTTGAGAACCAAAGCTGTTTTCTTCTCCTTTTTCCCTTGTCTACTGACCTAACACATTGTTTTGTGACCTACGCTATGGCCTCCTTGATGTGTGCCCATTTCTCCTCAGCATCCCCCAATCCCCCTTTTTCCAGGGTTTCCTTAAGCTGAAGCCACATTCTGGTAAAGTCTGCCTTTCTTAAGTCTAAGACTCTTTCCTTCATATGGGTTGACAGAATCTCTGTGTCCACCTTGAACTGCACCATATGGAGGTTGTTGGACCCTAGCTGACCTTCCAACTCAAGCCATGTTATCCTGCCCCATTGGTCAGTACCAGATCCAGGATTGCCTGGTCTTTGGCAGGTTCCTGCACCAGTTGTCAAAGGCCAGCCCCCTCAAGGGAGTCAATGAAGTCCTGTGTCCTGGCTGAGGCCCCTGCTGGGATGGAACAGTCTATTTCCAGCATGTTGAAGTCTCCCATCAGCAGTACCTCCCCCTCTGCTGTCATGTCATGCATGTTTTCCAGCAGCAGCTTGTCAATTTCTTCTGCCTGAGCTGGGGGGCTGTAAATGACCCCTGTGTGAATGGTTGTTTTGTTGCCTGGCTCAAGGGTGACCCAGACTTCCTCCATTTCCTCATGCCCTGAATTTCGGTTGCCTTGATGCTTTCTTTGATGTAGAGGGCAACCCCACTCCCCTTTTACGTTCCCTGTCTTTTCTGGACAGGGTATAACCATGAGGCAGCACTTCCAGTCGGGAAGTGATGGCCTCAGGTTCCACTACTCTAGTGACCCCTACAGTGAGTAAGCTAGAGTGTACGAGGTCTGATGGGACATAGCCAGACATTGCGGAGCTGGGCTGGGTTAGGGGAGTAAACAGAAAAAGGCACCCCACTGGCATGATGAAACTCTGTCCTGTTACAGGTCCCACACCACCGATTGTGCTCACTCTCCAACATATCTGATGAGATCACTGTGGAGGGAGGACAGACCTTCCCATCTGGTCCTGCCACGGGGGCAAACCATAGGGGACTGACAGAGGCCAACTAAATCCCAGGGATGTCAGGTGAGGGGACTGAGCAGGCAGGAAGCAGAGTGCGGCTGGCAGACACAGGGGCATAAATACATGGTGGAAAAAAATCCCACCAAAATGAGTCTATAAAAGAAGTTATACACAGTTTAAGTCAAATAATTTCATAGCTGATCTATATAAAGTTGATTGGTCACTGATACAGTGTATCTCTATAAATTGTGTACACAATTACTTTAAAACTTGCTTTTTCGAAGTGTACAACATACATGCACCTTTTATTTATTTGCTTTTGGTAACCAGGTACGTGCACTAGGCATATCAATGCCAATTTTCAGGCACGACCTGGGAGGGTCCAAATAACAAACAGTTTGAAGCAGTATAACAATTGGTAATACAGAGGGTACGGGTACAAATACAATTACCAGTGAGACAGAAATACAGTTGGGAGGCAGAAATACAGTTATAATTATACTGTATGTATTTTGTGTTCTTACAAAGAAAGAAAAATAAAAAATGATTATGGTGAAAGAAATACAGTTGGCCAGAAACACACCAAAGGTACTGTTATACAATGGTTTTCACCTAAGCTAAGGGCACTACTCAGGCATGGGGATAGGTCATAGAAAAGGTACAAGGCTTCTGGACTAACCACTGATTGGCAGACATATTAAACGCTGCAATACAAGTACAAGTGGCTGGTGAAAATGAAGGCCAATTGTAACTGAACCCAGCAGGCAAAAACATCTAAACCCCCCAAAAATGCTTTGGCACACCATAAATAGGTTTTTCAGAAAAAAAACATCCACAGATGACACAATTCACAGACCAACACATAGATATTGACGCACCAGAGAAAATAGCCAATCACTAAATAAAGTATTCGAACAACATGAAGTCTTACTGTATTCTGACTATTGCAGTGATCACCAACCTTTGAACTGCCCTGGAGAACAAAGAGTTAACTTTCCATGCAGGGCATGGAACGCTGAGCTCGAGCTCGGTTGAAGCCTCTGTCTGCTGTTGTTTAAACTCCAACCATCAGATTCTTTACTCCGACTCACTGAACAGTCGCTCTGGAGATTTCTCCTTCGCTCGGTTCAAAAAAGTCAGTTAAAGTGTTGTTTTTTCGTTCGGTTTCTACCGAATGTCTGCTACTGAACCTGTCAGTTTAAGTCTCTGTCTGTGTTACTGTGAGTACTAGATAGGTTTTGTATTCATTTTCTGTGTGGAACTTGTAAACATTGGATTGGTTCGGTTTGAACCGATCAGGTTTGTGTTAAAAAACTTCTGTCTTTATTAGAGTGTGGTAACCGGTCCGTATCCGTAAACGTATTTGATTACATTTTTTTCCAAGACCCGTAACATGGTCAGGAACCGATAGGGGTGTCTTGCCGGGCGTATAGCCGAAAAAAGGGTAAGTTGTGTTTAGGATTGGCCATGTCTGAGAAACCCAAGAAAAAACCCGGGCCCACTGGGTTTCAACACTGTAGTGTGTGTGGGAAAGCCTTTGCTAAGGCTGATCCCCACACCACCTGTGTTTATTGTCTGGGGTTTGACCACCTCAATTCAGACTGCCAAATTTGTAAAAGTTTTCCCAAAAGCTACCTGATAAGAGTGTAGGTAGACTGTGGGAAAGGGAGGTCAGAAGTCCGCTGACCCGATGTATTGCCCGGGTTCGGTTCTGACCGAATCAGGAAGGAGTGCCTCTGACCAGGGCAAACTTCTTCAAGAAAAAGGAGAACCGATTCGAGGAGTCGGTTCCGTTAAAAGAAAGAAAAGGGAAAAATCATCCGGTTCAGATCCACAAGTTCTTTCTCCGACCGCTGATGAAATAGCCAAAGCGATAAGGATAGTTCAATCGCTAACTTCGGTTCCGGCCAAACCGGCACCATCTGTCAGGGGCTCAGTTCGGTCGGTTCCCCTGGTTCCGGATCATACTTTAGAATAATTTTATGAACCGGAGGAGGAGGAGGAGGGAGAGTATGAAGATAATGATGATGATGGTGATTATGAAAGTCTGGATGTGCCTATTGACCCGGACATCTCCCCAGATAGACCTTCAGGTGTTTCTCCTCCTAGGCTTTCTGAGTCCCCTTCCCACTTTATGTTTTACAAGAAAGTGGCTGAAACCCTCCAGCTTCCTATGGAAGAAGCAGTAGAGGATCAGGAGGAACCTGATTTTGTTGAGATGATGGACATCCCAGAGTCCAGGAGATTGTCTATTCCCCTCCATAAATCTTTTGGGAAACAGACATTTAAAATTCTAAAACTCCTAATTCCATACCTCCTGTGGACAGAAGAATGGACAAGAGGTATACCCTTTCAGGCTCGGACACGGAGTTCCTTTCCCAGCAATGCAGCCATGTTAGCAGTGCAGGCTGCTGCCTGTGATAAGGCAAATGTTCCCTTGGCTTCACCCCCCCCCAGATAAGGACTCCAGGAGGATTGATGCCATGGCAAAGAAACAGTACATGGCAGCATCTTTGGGACACAGGCAGGCTAACTATATGGCCTACACAGCTAGATACCAGAAGTCCAGGTGGGACACTGTGCTGGCTCTAGCTAAACAGGCCCCTGAAAAGCTTGCCAAGGAGCTGGAGCAGGTGACTGCGGATGGGATTGAGGCATCCAAGGTGCAATTTCATGCTGTAGTGGACTCCAGTGATGTTTCATCTAGAGTCATGGCTACATCTGTGGCCCTTCGGAGGATGGCTTGGCTCAGATGTACTAGCCTATCACAGGATACCCAGGCTAAGGCCATGGATTTTCCTGTCATTGGTAATTCTCTGTTTGGGGAGCAGGCAGAGAACTACATGAAGAAGATGGATGAGTACAGGACCACCTACAGGAGTGCTCAGGCCAAAGAAAGGCAAGCCACTCCTCAGAGGCAGCATTCCAGGGGCAGGGGCCTTCCACCAGAAAGATTTACAACTCCAAATGGAAAAGGTTCACTATTTGGTGTTCTAATAAGCATATTTCTCCAGAATCTGCTGGGTTGCCTAAAGTCCTGGACTATATGGTTCATCTTAATGGCTTGGGACTTAGACCAGCTACATTTAAAGTGCATCTGGCAGCTGTTTCTGCCTTCTTGTCAGTAGGCAAGCCCTCTCTTCTATCAGCCCATCCTGTATTTTGTAAATTCTTCAAGGGATTGCTGCACACCAATCCTCCCTTCAGGGACCCTGATCCTCCCTGGGACCTTAATGTTTGCATTGCTCAGCTTATGCAACCCCAGTTTGAGCCTTTGTCCTCTGCAGAGCTTAAGTACTTGACTTGGAAAACTGTGTTTTTGGTAGCCATTACCTCTGTCAGGCGCATCAGTGAATTGCAAGCCCTGTCAGTGGAGCTTGATTTCATCTCTTTCCATAGAGATAAAGTGGTCCTAAGAACTAACAGGAAGTTTTTGCCTAAGGTGGTTTCAGATTTCCACCTTAATCAGACTATGTCTCTCCCTGTTTTCTTCACTGACCATTCCTCCTCTGGGAGAGAGGAGGTTGCACAGCCTGGATGTAAAAAGGGCCCTTAGTTACTACATAGAGCGCACCAAGGGTCACAGGTTTGAGTCCCTCCAGTTGTTCCTCACTTATGGAGAGGTTGGTAAGGGCAAACCTGCCACTAAAAGATCTATTGCCAGGTGGATTGTCTCTTGTATACAATTCTGCTATGAAAAATTGGGTAGAACCCCACCCTCAGGCCTGAGGGCTCACTCTACTAGAGGCACAGCTGCTTCCCTGGCTGCTGCCAGGGATATTTCTATCTTAGAAATCTGTCAAGCAGCCACCTGGAAAACAGTCCATACATTCACCAAGCATTACTCTCTGGATATCCAGGCTAGGAGTGATGCTCGGTTTGGCACAGCAGTACTTCAGAGCCTTTTCCCAAAGTAGGTTCTGTCCCTCCTCCATGGAGGTACTGTTTGGTAGTCTGCAGTAGTCAGAATACAGCAAGACTTCATGTTGTTTGAAGAAAAAATTACTCACCTTAGTAATGTTGTTTCTTCTAATGGAGTCTTGCTGTATTCTGACCTCCCCCGCCTCCCCTCTCAGAACCTGGTTTTTAGGATGCGGGTGGGCAGGAGCAGTGTAGGCACCTAGAGGTGCCCCTTTCTCACCCTCCTTTATTTTGGGTGTGTGTTGTGTTTTGTTTTTTGGGTTTCCTGACTTGAGTCTTTGCTCTGAAACCAAAAAAACCTTTTTTAACAAATTTAGTTGCCAGTTGGCTAGTGTGAGTTTAACAGTTTCCACACAGAACGCCTAGTGAGTATAGCTCGTAAAGATCTGATGGTTGGAGTTTAAATAACAGCAGACAGAGGCTTCAACCAAGCTCGAGCTCAGCATTCCATGCCCTGCATGGAAAGTTAACTCTTTGTTCTCTGGGGCAGTTCAAAGGTTGGTGATCACTGCAATAGTTAGAATACAGCAAGACTCCATTAGAAGAAACATTACTAAGGTGAGTAATTTTTTCTTCTCTGACCCCTGCCCTCACATACAAAAGTTTGCTAGGCAAAATGCACTTACAGTAGAAGCATACCCCTGATCTACTTTACTAAACCTCCACGGAAATACACATCTTCTGTTTCAAGCAGATTGAGGTGAGTGAGGCTTGAAATTACTAACAGAAATTTACATCAGCAGAAAAGCTGGCAGTGACCAGGTAGAGCTAGAGTTACTGAAGATCGCTGCCACTGTGAGCTCCCATGCATTGTATTACAGTACATCTACAACTTATTATGTACTTTTTACTGGAGCTGTACCAGACCTCTGAAAAACAGCACGTGCCATGCCGGTATTTAATGCTGGGGAAAACACCTGCACACAAAACCATAGATCTGTGTCTGTATTATTAGCCCCAGACAAACTGTTTCAAAAGCTGGTAGTAAAACAGCTATGAGCTTACTTCTCTCATGAAAATCTACTAACCAGCTGGGCTTCAGACAAAGACCTAGCACAGTGCATGCCCTTGTTGAATTTTCAAATGCTGTGCTCACAGAAATTGATGATTGGTTGATTGATTGATTGATTGATTAACCAGGTGGGTACACTAATACCAAGGACTGTTTTCGGCATGACTCGGTTCATGAATGATTTATCTGGTTAAATTCAAAGAAGTCTCTGTACAGATATATGCTGGTGACAGTCATTTACATTACAAAACAGTTTTGATCTGCTGAAAAAACTGGATGCTTAGTAACAAACTATCACAAAGTGAAACCAAAACACAAGCAATGCTCTTTGGCTCATGTCATAAGCTAGACAAAATGAAGGACACACACTGAGCATTCGCTACCTACAGTACATGGAGCTGGCCTAGAAAATGCGAAGGTCTATAAATACCCAGGTCTGCTGTTTGACCAGCACCTACGGGTGAGGAGCAATTGGCAATCTTGGTGGAGAACTCACTGAAGGGAAGAACACAAAGGGTTTTAGTCAATAGGGAGTTTTCTGAGGGAAGGAAGTAACAAGCAGAGTATCTCATGAGTTGGTGCTGGGCCAGGTCCCTTTCAATGTTTTTATTTGTGACATCGGGGAAGGTATCATGAGCAAGATCTGCCTTGTCACAGATGGCACATATCTATGGTGATGGGAGAGGGCAGAGGGCCACTAGACAGCAGAGATATTGGCATGGTATCAGAGGAGAGGAAGGGGGTGCCACTGCACACCATTTATAACTGGCATGGTGACAGGGGAGAGGGAAGGGGTACTGCTGGAGCCCTGGAATAACTGCTCAGTTGACAGAGGAGAGGGAGGGGGTGCCACTGCTCACCAGGGATAACTGGCAGGGTGACAGTGGAGAGGTAGGGGGTACCACTGGATAACTGGCATGGCAACAGAAGAGAAGAAGGGTGTGCCACTGCACACCAGTACTAACTGGCATGGTGACAGAGGAGAGGGAAGGGGTATCACTGGATACCAGGGATAACTGGCATGACAGCAGAAGATAAGAAGGGTGTGCCACTGCACACCAGTACTAACTGTCTTGGTGACAGAGGAGAGGGAGGGGGTACCACTGGATACCAGGGATAACTGGCAGGGTAACAGAAGAGAGGAAGGGTGTACCACTGCACACCAGTGCTAACTGGCATGGTGACAGAGTAGAGGGAGGGGGTACCACTGGATACCAGGGATAACTGGCAGGGTAACAGAAGAGAAGAAGGGTGTGCCACTGCACACCAGTACTAACTGTCTTGGTGACAGAGTAGAGGGAGGGGGTACCACTGGATACCAGGGACAACTGGCATGGTAACAGAAGAGAAGAAGGGTGTGCCACTGCACACCAGTACTAACTGGCATGGTGACAGAGGAGAGGGCATGGTAACAGAAGAGAAGAAGGGTGTACCACTGCACACCAGTACTAACTGGCATGGTGACAGAGGAGAGGGAAGGGGTACCACTGGATACCAGGGATAACTGGCATGGTAACAGAAGAGAAGAAGGGTGTGCCACTGCACACCAGTACTAACTTGCATGGTGACAGAGGAGAGGGAGGGTGTACCACTGGATACCAGGGATAACTGGCATGGTAACAGAAGAGAAGAAGGGTGTGCCACTGCACACCAGTACTAACTGGCATGGTGACAGAGTAGAGGGAGGGGATACCACTGGATACCAGGGATAACTGGCATGGTAACAGAAGAGAAGAAGGGTGTGCCACTGCACACCAGTACTAACTGGCATGGTGACAGAGGAGAGGGAAGGGGTACCACTGGATACCAGGGATAACTGGCATGGTAACAGAAGAGAGGAAGGGTGTGCCACTGCACACAGTACTAACTGGCATGGTGACAGAGTAGAGGGAGGGGGTATCACTGGATACCAGGGATAACTGCCATGGTAACAGAAGAGAGGAAGGGTGTTCCACTGCACACCAGTACTAACTGGCATGGTGACAGAGGAGAGGGAAGGGGTATCACTGGATACCAGGGATAACTGGCATGACAGCAGGGGAGAGGGAGGGAGACACTGGAGAGCAGTGATATTTGGCATGGTGACAGGAGAGGAAAGGGGTATCAGTGCACATCAATGATAACTGGCATGGTGACAGGGGTGGGTTCTGGGACAAAATGGCGCTGTACAGAAAGGCTCCAGACAAAATGGCCCCAGATAAAAATGCACAAGGAGAAAACGTCAGCCAGACAAAAAGGGATGAAATCATAAGTAGGAAAAACATCTACAACTTCTACTAAAATGTTTATAAACATTCCCTGAAATCCCACAAATCACAACACCCATAAATCTTTTGACATCTTGGCAGAACTCATTGGAGCCATTCCTTCCCTGAGCCATAGTATCCACCTGCCGTGTTGACCTGGCGCCATTTATTCTGGCGACGTTCTGTCTGGAGACTTTTTATCCTAAACCCTTTTGTTCTGTTACTGACAGGGAAAAGGGAGGAGGGGCACTGGATGCTAGAGATAACTGGCATAGTGACAGGGGAGAGGGAGGAGGGCCACTGGACACCAGGGATAACTGTTATGGCAGCAAGGGAGAGGGAGGGCGTGCCACTGAACACAACGGATAACTGGCAGGGTAGAAGGAGCAACAAAATCCATGCGCCAGTCTAACTATCCAAAATGATTAAATACTTTATTATTACAAAAATGTTTGACTCACGAGCCACAGCTCACAGTGTAGAAGCAGCAGCAGCAGGTGTGTAAGGGGACATCCTCTAACCGATTTCTCCTAAGGGGGGGGCGGTGTCTGCTAGCTGCTGGAGTACTGTTTAAATACAGCCAGTGCTGAAAGTGATAGTGCACCATACAATCAATTTATACCATACAACCATTCTATATAATAAAGCCACACCAAAATCAAAAGAAAGAAATTGGGAAGGACAATTTGGAAGACTAGGCAAGAGGTAGAAGAAAGGGGAAGACTTTGGAAAAAAGATTTAAAATTATTCAGTCCATTCCAGCTCAGTGGCTAAACAGTACTTCAAGTAGCAAGACTGCATTTCAGAATTATGCAATATTACATATAGTGGAACATATGGAAATAGCAGAAATTTAGAATGAAGAATAAAATGAAGTTCCAAAGGGCATTCAAACATTAGATTTCATAACACCTTATTGATCTTTCTGGATATCCACGTCCAGATGTAAGAGGAAGGCTATGTTATCTAAAAAGGAAAGAAAGAAAAATGCATGATGAGCCATTATTCAAAACCACGCAGTATCCCTGTCACTTCCTGGTCTCATTTTTGTTCACAGTTGTATATGCTACCACATTTACACTAGTGAAACTCATAGTCTTGGTAATATTCTGGCAAAATTTACACCTACCACAAAGACATGTGCCATTTGGTAAGGGAGGGAGCCACCCCGAGGTACTAGAACTGGTCCTCTGTGCCATTTGCAAACTGTGCACAAGCCTGTCCTTTAAATTTCTGCCCCTCCTATACACTATTGTGATACTGAAAACATTATTTATCTGGCTACCTGCTGTTGTGGGGCCTAGCATAACAGCAGGGGAGAGGGAGGGGGTAACACTGGACACCAGGGACAAGAGGCATGATGATAGAGGAATGGTAGGGGTGCCACTAGACAGCAGGGGTAACTGGCATGGCAACATGGCAACAGGGGAGAAAGAGGTGGTACCATTGGACACCAGGGATAACTGGAATGGCAACGGGAGTGGGAGGATGGGCCACTGGACACCAATAATAATTGGCATGGCAACAGCAGAGAAGGAGGGCTGTTACTGGACACCAGGGATAACTGGCATGGTGACAGAGGAGAGGGTGACACTGGACACCAGCAATAACTAGCATGGTGACAGGCAAGAGGGAAGGGGTCACAGGACACCAGGAATAACTGGCATGGCATAAAAAGTAAAGAACCAGCACTCCAGACATCAAAAAATTCAGTGAAAGAGAATTTTTTACTGAATACATTTCATTATACATGCAACATAAGCACATCTTAAAATCACAGTGATACAGTGATAATTTAAGGCTCCCACTCACAAGTCTGTCACAGTGCTTCGGAATTTAATACCGCTTCATCAGGAGGTGCCTCCTGATGAAGGGGCATCAGACCACAAAGCACCAAGGAATGCTTGTGAGTGGGAGCCCTAAATTATCACTGTATCACTGTGACTTTAAGATGTGCTTACGTTGAAAGTACAATGAAATTTATTCAGTAAATCTTTTTCACTGAATTTCTCAATGTCTGGAGTGCTGGTTCTTTACTTTCTATGCCATTTTACATTTTTCATCACCCACTCTAACGTGAGTGCTGCCTTCTGTGGACTTTAATAACTGGCATGGCAACAGGAGAATGGGAGGGAGTACCATTGGATGAGAGTAACAAATGGCATGGTTAGCACTGGATGGACCTCCCAGAAGGGCATGGGACCAGTGCTTTCAGGAACTGGATAGTTCTATTACTTTGAAACAATGAGCCACTATCTGCAATAATACCCATCGGGTATCCTCATCCCTGGTATTACTGGATTCACTTAGCAATGCTTACTTTGTTCCTTTATAACTCCAGTACAGTGGATACACAGAAAGTCTGCAACCATATCAGTATACGAGATGAGCTGCAGAGAGCCTAGGGCATGCATACCCATATGTTTTGGACTCACCCCAATTTACACTTCTCCTTACAAGAGATTGAGGAAGCCCTTTGAGAAGTAGTTACACCCCACATTTACTTTATCCCCGGTGGTTATACCCCATGGTTTATTTATTTGATTTTTACCTCCATAGGATATGGTGATCCTCCCACTAAATACTTACTGGGGATACTAATGGCAGCAGCAGAGAAATGCACTACTGAAATATGGCTTACTATAACTTGCAGTGTCAGTGACTCAGTAGGTAGCACACTCGTCTCTGAGGCCGGGAGATCATAGGGATGTGGGTTCAGGTCCCACATCTGGCACTTGGGTTAATATCCCAGTACTGACACTGTAGTGTAGCATGAGGGGGTGCTGCACTTCTAAGGAGCTGTCTTTCGGATGAGACATTAAACCGAGGTCCCATCTGCCTGGATTGGTGGTAGTTCAGATGGATGTTAAAGATCCCATGGCACTTATCGAAAAGAGTAGGGGAATTTCCACGGTGTCCTGGCCAAATTTCCCTCATTCACTAAAAATACCACCAACAGCTTAATCTGGTTCAAAGTCAGTTGCTTACCATCTGTATCCCCCCACTCCCCCCCCAGTCGCCCCTGAAAAAGGGACTTCTAGGCCCAGTGGGCTTACCAGGTCAGCAAAATTCAACAATCAACAACATCAACAACAACAACTTTACCTACTCTAGCTGCATGGAGAGTTATTGTAAACACAATGTATAGGAAGGGATGTTTAACTTTCTCTTTAAAGAACCAGATGAAGAAGTGCAGAGCCAGATGGACATTATACATGACAGACACTGATATTTAGTGAGTGAGTGAGTGAGTTGAAAATTGGGAACCAGTAAAGGCACACTGAGCCAAGACTCATTTCCAGGTGTGAATAGGGGAAAGAGAACAGGAGAAACAGAAGTTCAGTACACAATAATAAAACATTTGTACAAATTTTTGGTGTAAACATTGGTACAAAGATAAAGTGCGACCTCAGTACAATATGGAAACACTTATACAAGTGGAAATAAATAATCAAGACACAGCATGCAAAAAAACTATTCAGAATCAGAATAGAAACCCGGAAGGTGAGCGTATGCCTAACCCCACTGAGAGGGAAGTGCAGGCATGGTGAGGAACTGAACCATCGTATCCTATGGCAGAATGTAAAATTTTAGAAAAGGGACAGACAAATCAGTAACTACTGCCCCTCAGAGAAGATAAATGAAGGGAGGAGGTATCTGGAGATGGTAGCCAGTCTGAGCAGTTTAAAAAGCATTGCATCTAAGGACATCTTGTAAGTACACACTGTTCTCATTGTACTTTGGTTGTCCTTGTATCTTGTTGTTACAGGCAAAATGTTTAATAAACTTTAAATAGAGAAGTCAAAATCATAATTGGCTTGATGATAGAAGAGATGTAGGGGTGCCACTGGATACCAGGAATAACTGGCATTGTGATGGGGAGTGGGGTTCCAATGGACAACATGGTTTACTGGCATAGTGATGAGGAAGAGGGAGGGTGTTCCACTGGTTTTTGAGGATAAATGGTATAGTGATGTGGGAGAGGGAGGGGGTTCCACTGGTTTTTGCGGATAAATGGTATAGTGATGTGGGAGAGGGAGGGGGTTCCACTGGTTTTTGCGGATAAATGGTATAGTGATGTGGGAGAGGGAGGGGGTTCCACTGGATACCAGGGATAGCTGGTATGGTGATGGGGGAGAGAGGGGGGATCCATGGGATAGTGGGGATAACTGGCATGGTGGATAGGGAGAGGGAGGGGATTCCCCTGGACAACAGGGATAACTGGCATGGTGATGGGGAGAGGGAAGGGGTTCCACTGGATACCAGGCATAACGGGTATGGTTATGGGTGAGATAAAAGGGTTCCACTGGATACCAGGGATAAATGGTATGGTGATGAGGGAGAGGGAGGCAACTGCCACTGGATAACAGGGATAACTGGCATGGAGATTTGGGAAAGGGAGGCAGGTGCTACTGGACAACAGGGATAACTAGCATGGTGACAGGGGAGAGGGAGGGGGTGCCACTGGATAACTGGGATAATTGGCATGATGATGGGGAACCTGTCATTCTATACTGCAACTATCCCTGAAGCCTGGAAACATGCTGCAATTCTCCCCCTACCTAAAAGAGGTGATCTCTCATCTCCTGGGAATTACTGCCCCATCTCGCTTCTACCCACCCTGGCTAAACTTCAGGAACACCTTGTTTTATCCCAACCCTCCTTCTTTCTTGATGACGACTCCTGCTTCACTCCCTTTCAATCTGGTTTTTGGAAGAATCACTCCACAACCACTTCCCTACTTAGACTCACTGACTCTGTCCATTCAGCCATGGATAGAGGTCACATCACTTCTGCTATCTTTGTTGACCTTGCCAAGACTTTTGACACAGTCTCCCACTCCCTCCTCCTCAAAACTCTCTTGTCAGCTGGCTTGTCTCTGTCTGCCTGCAACTGGTTCAGAGCCTACCTGGTAGGCAGAACTCAATCTGTTAAAATAGCTGACTCTACGTCCCCTCCACTGCCCATCTCTACTAGTGTGCCTCAAGGCTCTGTACTTGGCCCACTCTTATTCTCAATTTTTCTAAACAACCTACCCTCAGTATGCTCCTCATCCTCCATCCATATGTATGCTGACGACACGGTCTTGTTCACCTCTGGCCAGTCTCCCTCCGATGTGACTTCCAGACTACAGCTTAACTTCAATAATGTCCAGCACTGGCTAAGCTTGCATCAACTTTTCCTAAATGCCAAGAAAACAGTCTCCATGACCTTTGGCACTAGGCAGAGACTCTCTAGGCTGCCCCTCATTCCTTCTTTCCACACCCTTGACAGGACAACACTAGAGGACACCACCTCTTTCATATACCTGGGTGTCTGGCCTGACCAACACCTTAACTTTTCTGTACATATTGACCCCATCCTGCAAAAAATGTTCCCCAAGCTCGAGCCATTTACAGGAACCATAGTTCCTTACCACTACCAGTTAGGCGTGATCTAGTTCGGAAAAATTATACTCCCTATTTTTGACTATTGTGACATAGTCTACAGTGCTGCTCCTTAGTCTTTCCTTACCAGGTTGGATACTCTCTTCAAGGCTTTCTGTCTCTTTGCCCTTGACTCCCCCTCCCGCACACATCACTGTACCTTGTATCATTCTCTAGCTTTCCCATCCCTTGAATGTAAGCGTCTCTCTCACTGTGCCAAGTTTATGTCTAAATTCTTGGTTGGGACTCTTCCCTCTTACCTCTCCTCCTTGCTCTCTGCTCCACCTCCCTCCTTCCACTCTCTGAGATCTACTGACGCATGCACTCTAGCTATTCCCCATCGCTCTACTTCCACAGGACAGGAAGCTTTCTCCTACCGCTTCCCAAAGCTTTGGAACTCACTGCCACCTCCTATCAGACTTTCCTCTTCCCCATCTTCAATTTCCTTAGCCCTTCATAATTTCTATTCCCCTAACTGCACTTGTTCTTATCCCCTCTTTCAATAAATCCCCACCTTGGCACATTGTCCTTTAACCCTACATTACTTCTATTCTCCTAACTGTACTTGTTCTTAACCCCCCCTTCACAACCCTCCCAATCCCTTGTATATGATCGCCTACCCCTCTATCCCTGACTTGTCTCCGGTCTCCTAACTGAATCCTTCCTCTGATTACTTCCTCACATGCTACTACCTATTATACCCACCTCCTCCCACCCCCACCACAACCTATTGTGCCATTTTGACACTCTACTATCATACACAAGCTACTGTGCTATTTTGATACTCTACAGCTGTCCTTCTCCCCCACAACCCTCTCTTCCCCCCACTGATGCTGTCTCCTTTTTCCATTCCTAGTTTACCCCTATTTTCTCCAGCCTCCATATTCCTTATCCCTCTTCTTCCCTCTGGTCCCCTACCACACTCCACTTCTCTCCCCCCTACCTCCTTTTCTGCCTGGTCCTGTCCCCCTTGCAGGGTTCTCTGTCATCCTGAAGGGATATAGATCTTGGTTTCCTCTCTTCTACCCCTCTTCCTTTCCCCCAACTTTCCAATCCTGACCCCCTGGCAGGGTTCTCTGCATCCTGAAGGGGTACAGATTGTTTCTCTCTCTCTCTCTATCTATATCCCCCTCTCCCTCCCACTTTCAAAACCATCTCCTGCCCACCTCCTTCTTCCTTATCCATTCCTCCTCCTGTCTCTGCCCTCTCTTCTCACCACAGCTGTCCATTCTCTCCCCTTCCTCTGTCTGGTCCCAACCCCTTGTAGGGTTCTCAGCAACCTTGATGGGTATAGATATTGGCTGTAGATCTCCCTCCCTCTTCCATCCCCACCCTCTGCCCCTCGCCTGTCCACTTCCCCACTTATCTTATAACTGCCCTCCCTTGGGTATACAATAGCACTTTGAATCTTGTGCTCAGCTTACTACTCCAAGCACTTCAAATGTTTTATCCATTCTCTAACCTGTTTCCTACTAGATCACCTGCTCTTGGGTTGTTGCAATGTATGCTATATCCAAATATGGTTTAGTTTACCCTGGCAGGTTGGTCTGGGTTATTGTGTAATTGTATTACACTGTTTTGTTTTAGAAATTGTATAGAAATTGTACTTGTATTACTATGTGTTTACATGTTCTCCCAACTCTTGCGCCCCCCTCCCCCCCGGGAGGCTTCTGGAAAGGAGCTGTTTACAGCTCACGTTGTCTTTCCTGGTGAAACATTTTCCAAATAAATAAATAAAATAAATAAATCAGGTGCCACTGTACAACAGGGATAACTAGCATGGAGATGGGAGAGAGGAATGGGGCTCCATTGCACAACAGGGATAACTGGCATGGAGATGGGAGAGAGGAATGGGGGCTCCACTGCACAACAGGGATAACTGGCATGGAGATGGGAGAGAGGAAGGGGGCTCCATTGCACAACAGGGATAACTGGCATGGAGATGGGGCGAGGAAGGGGATTCCACTGCATAACGGGGATAACTGGCATGGAGATGAGGCGAGGAAGGGGATTCCACTGCACAACAGGGATAACTGACATGGAGATGAGGGAGAGGAAGGGGGTTCCACTGCACAATGGGGATAACTGGCATGGAGATGGAGAGAGGAAGGGACTCCACTGCACAACAGGGATAACTGACATGGAGATGGAGAGGAAGGGCCCATTGCACAACAAGGATAACTGGCATGGAGATGGGGCGAGGAAGGGGATTCCACTGCATAACGGGGATAACTGGCATGGAGATGAGGCGAGGAAGGGGATTCCACTGCACAACAGGGATAACTGACATGGAGATGAGGGAGAGGAAGGGGGTTCCACTGCACAATGGGGATAACTGGCATGGAGATGGGAGAGAGGAAGGGGACTCCACTGCACAACAGGGATAACTGACATGGAGATGGGAGAGAGGAAGGGGGCCCCATTGCACAACAGGGATAACTGACATGGAGATGGGAGAGAGGAAGGGGAATCCACTGCACAACAGGGATAACTGGCATGGAGATGGGGCGAGGAAGGGGATTCCACTGCATAACGGGGATAACTGGCATGGAGATGAGGCGAGGAAGGGGATTCCACTGCACAACAGGGATAACTGACATGGAGATGAGGGAGAGGAAGGGGGTTCCACTGCACAATGGGGATAACTGGCATGGAGATGGGAGAGAGGAAGGGGACTCCACTGCACAACAGGGATAACTGACATGGAGATGGGAGAGAGGAAGGGGGCTCCACTGCACAACAGGGATAACTGACATGGAGATGGGAGAGAGGAAGGGGGCTCCATTGCACAACAGGGATATCTGACATGGAGATGGGAGAGAGGAAGGGGACTCCACTGCACAACAGGGATAACTGGCATGGAGATGGGAGAGAGGAAGGGGGCCCCATTGCACAACAGGGATAACTGGCATGGAGATGGGGTAGAGGATGGGAGCTCCACTGCACAACAGGGATAACTGGCATGGAGATGAGGCGAGGAAGGGGATTCCACTGCACAACAAGGATAACTGGCATGGAGATGGGAGAGAGGAAGGGGGCTCCACTGCACAACAGGGATAACTGGCATGGAGATGGGGTAGAGGATGGGAGCTCCACTGCACAACAGGGATAACTGGCATGGAGATGAGGCGAGGAAGGGGAATCCACTGCACAACAGGGATAACTGGCATGGAGATGGGAGAGAGGAAGGGGGCTCCATTGCAACAGGATAACTGGCATGGAGATGAGGCGAGGAAGGGATTCCACTGCACAACAGGGATAACTGGCATGGAGATGGGAGAGAGGAAGGGATCCCACTGCACAACAGGGATAACTGGCATGGAGATGGGAGAGAGGAAGGGGCCCCACTGCACAACAGGGATAACTGGCATGGAGATGAGGCGAGGAAGGGGATTCCACTGCACAATGGGGATAACTGGCATGGAGATGGGAGAGAGGAAGGGGGCTCCATTGCACAACAGGGATAACTGGCATGGAGATGGGAGAGAGGAAGGGGATTCCACTGCACAACAGGGATAACTGACATGGAGATGAGGTGAGGAAGGGGATTCCACTGCACAATGGGGATAACTGGCATGGAGATGGGAGAGAGGAAGGGGGCCCCACTGCACAACAGAGATAACTAGCATGGAGATGGGGTAGAGGATGGGAGCTCCACTGCACAACAGGGATAACTGGTATGGAGATGGGGGGAGAAGAAGAGAAGTAGGTGCCACTGGACAACAAGTACAACTGTCATGTCAACAGGGGAGAGGGAGGAAGTGCCACTGGACACCAGGGAGGACTGGTTTGGCACTGGGGAGGGGGGCCAGCAGACACCTACAAAAACTGTCATGGCAACAGAGTAAACAGAAACTTAGACATGGCAGCAGAAAAAGAACAATGGTCCATCCAATCTACCCATATTACCCTATTAGAAAATGGGCTAAGAAATTCCTGGGCTCTGATTGGCTGATACCAGCTCTATGATGCTGAGTTGACAACTAACTCATTGACCAACATCACAGTGCCAGGCTTCCTGTTGACCGAGAATTGCAGTTGGCAGGGAGCCATGCACAGCAGGCTGCTATGTTTTCTTCGGTGGTGGCTTCTATCCTAACCCCCTCAGGGGCTGCACCCAGACTTATAGATACCAATTCCAGGTAGGAGTTGGTTCAGAGAGGGTGCAAGACAGGGGAGAGTGTTGCTGGGTCCCAGGTGTATCCCCTACAGCGACTTGGCGCTGTTGTCTGCAGCGACGTATGTCACTCTAGGGGTGTCGCTCTGGGAAGTGCATACCACTGATACCCCTGGCAACGTGAGCATCTATCAGACAACAGAGCCTGGGTAATAAAAAAAAAAAGTGCCATTCCCAACTGACTTGATTACCAATATCCCAGTGTCACATGTGGCCAGGTGCGTGGGATAAGGAAACTTACGACTCCAAAAGTGAGGTGAAGAAATCACACCAATGTGTGACTTTATTTACAGAAGCAAAAAATATATATATATACAGTATATATATATATATATCAGGGCTGGCCTTAGCTAGGTGCAAACTGCGCCCCTGCACCTTGGGGGCCCATACTTTTTTCTTAAGGAAGCAAAAATAATTTAAAACATTTAAAAATGCCAACATTTTGTTATAGATGAAAACGTTTACCAGCAAATCAAAGTGGAAGACAACTGGCTCTACTACTGTTACAAAAGGTAGGGGCAGCTTTGCTGCAGTGGAAAAGATTAGGTTAAGCAAGTGTTAATGGCCATACTTTACACCTCCGAGGCTGCTGCTTTCACAGACAAAGGGCTATATTGATAAGAGAACTTGTTCGTAACCTGAACATGTAGCTGAAATAATGAATTATACGACAAAATCTGTTTCAAAAGTATGTGAGCACTCAAAATCAGGGGTCAATCTTAACACTGTTTTACTAGCCCAAATGCTAGTACAAATTGTCCAGGGCTAATGCAGCTAACTCTCTACTTGTCCGTCTTGACTAGTGCAGGTTTTCATGGCTGTTAATGAAGTTAGAAAAGTCTACTTTAGCAAGCTCTAGTCCTCATGCTAATCTCACTCAATGTTCCAGATGGCCTGTTATGGTTAGCAGCTCATTAAGAGCTGCAGTTATCTGGCAGTTCAAGAGGTGGATCCCACAAAAGACTCAATGTGAGTCATTATCATGCCACTGTTAGGACTTTCAGCTAGTGTCCAGGGTGTGTTCAAGGGTAGAGTGCTGTTAAGTCACTAGCTTCCAGTTTTCTGAATGTGTCTATGTCTAACAATTTGTCCAATATTATTAAGACCAGTGCCCCTCATTTCCCTACATTTTGAGTGTCTGAATCCCATATTTCAGTGACAAAATGCGAAAAGGTATACAGGGTCGGCCCTGCAGGTGGTGGGTTTTATCCCAGTCTCACCATAACTTCCCTCTCCCTTCCAAATCTCTTAACTCTGTTCTTTTCCTGGACACCACTGCAGACCAGACTCTGAAATGACCATCCACAGATCCATAGCTGCCATTACTGGTAAGTGTAGGGGGTCCTCAGCTCTTTTAGTGGAGGGTGGCAGGAAGTAGGCTGTTGGTTAACTAGAATCTGCAGCTTATCCAGTAGGTAGGGAAATGGGCAGACTGGGTGGGCCAAGTGGTCCTTATCTGCCGACAAAGTCTATGTTCTATGTTTCTATGTTCTAAATGGACCATGCCAGCCATCACTATCCATACAATCCCAACTTTATCCCACCCAGCATGTCTTTTCATCCTAAAAACAAAACTTTGGATCATGTATGGTACAAATATAAATTTTAATAAAATACATCATTTGAAAGCTGGCATTCCTGGGGTACATAGAGCATCCTATATAGCATTAGTTCTCACACTTTCTGATAGTGAGCCTCCTCCAAGCCATGAAAAAGATTTAGAGCCTCCCTCAAATTTGGAAAAAAAATCTTGGGCCTCCCCACAGAAAAAAATAACTCTTACGCTGCACGGTACACCAGGAATAAAGTGAAACTAATAAAGGTGACTGAGTATATTCTCTTTTTATTCAGCTTATTGCTCCCCACCCCTGACCTGGCACCCCAGGTTATATCCAAAGTGCAGGTTCCCAGCACACGCAAGCCCATAAAGAAGGACGCTGTTATTCCTATTCCACTTAAAAAGACTTCATTTTAATACATAAAAAGGAACACAAAAAACACCAGTATCCTGTCTAACATGTTTCTGACTCTTGGGCCCTTGTTACTCTGTTTCTTCTCTATCTGGAACAGCCAAACCTAGCCACTTCATCTCTCCCTCTCTTACCCTGTTGCTAAGCAACTTCTTGTACCCTTACCTCAGGTCACACCTGAAAACATGCATTGTATCTCTGTGCCTTTCCCAGTCACTAATTTACATATAAATACCTACTATAGAAATGAGCATTGACTCAGTGTGCTTTTCAAAGTTACTAATTTGCATATAAATACGTATTGTAGAAATCAGCCTTGACTCAGCATGCCTTCCCCAGGCATTAATTTACATATTCACACCTATAAACAAACTTTGACTCAATGGGGACTTCCTGGTCAAATATTTGTGCATAAGTAAAGAAATTCACCTGCACTTTTCTATATTTAATTTGTTTTATCCTTTCACACAAAACAGCCCAAACTTAAAATTTAAATACTGTACATTCTCAGACTTGACTGGGCCTCCCCTGGAACAATTTGGGGCCTCACCATTTGAGAGCCACTGCTATACAGAAATAGAGATAGCATAGTATTATGCCTGTGTATTGTTTCCCCTGCGCTGATGAAAGGACAATGTTAAAGAAAAATCTGTTATTGTTGGTGCAGATCATAATATTTTTTTTTTTCAATTGTTTAACCAAGAATAGCACACTAAGCTGAAAGCTTGTTTACAGGTGCAACCTGGGAGCACAGGGAAGTTAAGTGACTTGTTCAGGGTCACACAGTATATGCAAGTGGGGATTGTGGGATTCAAACCCAGGTCTCCAGATTTGCAGCTTAAAGCCTTAAACCACTGTGCTATACCACCTCCCTGCTTATTATTATTAGAATCAATGCTTTCAAAAATAAAAATATCATAGTTTTCTATTTCCCAAGCCCCTTAGGTTTGTTTAGCCCCCCCACCCCAAAGAAATCTTAGATGTACTCCTGGCTCGCTTGAGACAGTACAAAAGCTTCCAGAAGTGCAGGTCTCCAGTTGACTATAGGGCGGGGGCTGAGAGTGTCTTTCTCTGCCTGACTCTGTTCATTGCCCGGTTGTGACAGTGTGGTGAGGTGCATGATGATGTCAGTTATTGTGTGTGTGTGCAGAGCTAGGACTGCTTGATTGAACATTTGATGTTGTGATATCCACTGGTTTGGGTGTGTGTGTGTGTGTGTGTGCAGAAAGAGAAGAGGAAGAGAGGAGGCCATAGCACAAAACAATGGGGGGGCTCACTGTGTGTGATGGCATTGCAGTCTTTTTTCTGCTGGGGAGGTGGAAGCAATGTGAGAACAGGACAAGTGTGCAATCAAAGTATTTCTTGGCTTGCATTGTTTCCTGTATAAGTGATCAAAATTTACCATTATAATTGAGGGCTAGTGCAACCATCTACGGGCTAGTGTAATTTTGAATCAACTTGCCTTGCTGGTTAATGCAAAAAAAAATTAAGGTTGACCCCTACTCACAATGGTTCAAATTCAACAGTGCCTGATGGTAGAGAGTTTTAAATCTGCATTAAAAACTCCTGTATTTACGTTGCCGTTTTCAGATGTTATTTGATCTGCTGCAGATGTTTTTCTAAGTTTGATATATGTAATCGTTTTTATGGATTTTATGGCTATGTACTAGCGCAATGGATTTGGAATAGCGCTATTTTATAATTAAATGATTAATTAGTTGATTGATTGAAAACCTGACCAGCACAGAGCAAAACTGGATTTCCTGATAGGGACCCTGAAAACTTGATCACCAGGTAAAAAACCTGACAGGTGGCAACCTTACAGGTGTCCCATGATTTTATTTTTTTACCATGATAGACACACTAAGCTGACTTATTTTAGAATTATAGCTGACTACAAATAGTGTTTTGAAAGCAGTATAGCGCAGTGGTTTAAGGCTCTGAGCTGCCAATCTGGTGACATCCAGCAGACCAGACCTGGGTTTGAATCCCACAGCTTCCACTTGCATACTGTGTGATCCTGAGCAAGTCACTTAACCTCCTTGTGCTCCCAGGTCGCACCTGTAAAAAAGCTTTCAGCTTGGTGTGCTAATCCTGGTTAAACAGCTAAAAAAAAAAAAAGCTGAAAGCTTGTTTACAGGTGCAATCTGGGAAGCACAAGGAAGTTAAGTGACTTGCTCAGGGTCACACAGTATGCAAGTGGGAGCAGTGGGATTCAAACCGAGGTCTCCAGGTTTGCAGCTCAGAACTTTAAACCACTGCACTATACTGCCTCCTATGATAATCCTCTCTCTTCTCTCTCACACCTCCAGAAAAGTGAAATTGTTTAACTTGATTGCAAATCAGAGTATCTGAAGTGTGAGTGTCCAGTGATGATGTCCCTGTCCTTACAGAAATGAGTATGGCAGTAGTACCATACTTACTTAAGTTCTGGCTTCAGGCTCAGTCAGATTCATTTCCTTTTTTTTTGTTAATATAATTTTTATTCAGAGAATTTTTCAAGTTTACAACAGGGGGAGGGGGGTTACAGCAGTCAGATGTTCATCATAAAACATACATTTGATCTTATACAAAGCAGAATACACATTGGGTAGCAAACATGGCAATACAAAAATACTTTCTACTAAGCTTTACACAGAGTGAGGGTACATAGACACTATTATTTTAACATTCATAAGTCCCAGTTTATTGACAAGCACAACACTTTCCTTTTCCCTTTATTCGTTCTCCTTTCCCGTCCAATTCCCTTCTTCCCCTTCTTCCCCTCGTTCCTCTCACCCGGCCGCCCCCATCCTATTTCAGTTTAATTTAATCAGGGGACAAAATTAGGGTCCCAGGTCATAATACAAAGGATCCACTTTGTCCATTTTTGAGTACATAAATTGGCGTGATCATTTAATTGATATGACATTTTTTCCGCCTGATATATTTGATTCACTGTATCTCTCATTGCTTCAATAGTTGGGAGTTGTGGTGAGAGCCACAGTCTGGTTATGGCCTTTTTTGCCACCATAAGGACTATACCCAACAAGTATCTGTTTTGTGAGTCCCTGAACTCATGGAGGAGGGCAAGAAGTAGGAAGCACTCTGCAGTTAACATGAATGCTGTATTCAGTATGACTGATAATTCCCTTTGTAGGGAAAGTAAGAAGGGTTGTAGAACAGGGCAAGACCAGAAGATATGGGTATGGTGTGCAGGTGACATCCCGCAGTGGCGCCAGCAACTCTTTAGGATCGGGGGGGAGAAGTGAGCTGTTATAGCTGACGTGAGGAAGAATCTGATCATTAATTGCCATGAGAAAAATCTCCATGTGTGGGAGCAGGGGAGCTTCGACACAAAAAGCCAGCCCCTGTCCCACTGTTGTGGAGAGATGTCTGTTCCTATCTCTCTTTGCCATTTATCCTGTATTTTAATGAGATTTATGCTAGTAGTGTCATTGAGGACCCTGTAGAAGGAAGAAATGGCATGCGGGATCGGGCTTGCAGAAAGGGTAGTCTGAAGTAATAAGATTAATGGGGGTATATTATCAGGATTCCGTCAATCAGTAGCTAGGGAGTAATAGAAATGTCTAAGTTGCAGAAATCTGTAAAAATCCACCTGCCGGAGCCCATGGGACTGTTGCAGCTCCTGGAAGGGCCTAAACTCATTACCTTTGAGTAACTGGGAGAGGGAGTAAATGCAAAGCCGGGCCCATTGTTTAAATGTGTGGTCGAACCAGTTAGGCTTAAAATTCTCCAGGAGGGCAATCAGGCACATATAGATTAAAAAGGATGATACAGCCAGTCGTCTTCTAATTGCCCTCCAGGTTTTGAGCTGATGTGCAATCCATGGGCCTGGGTTTAACTGAGGTAGCTGGGGCGGTGACTGCTATAGAGTTGTTCTTACCAGTTCATCAAATGGAAACAAGCTTTCCTCCATTTCTCTCCATTTAGCAGGGGTGCTTTGTGCAAAGCAAGCTGCAAGAAAAGAGAGGTGGGAGGCCCAGTTGTATAATTTTAAATTCGGCAGGGCAAGTCCACCTCTCTGCCAGGAGAGGCAGAGTACTGAGAAACTTACTCTGGGGTGCCTGCCTGCCCAAATAAATTTCAGTATTGCTTTATTCCAGGACTGAAGTGTTTTCACAGGGATAAGTGTAGGGACATTTTGAAAGATACATAACGCCCGAGGCAGGGTCACCATCCAAACGATTTCTACGCATTGAATTAGGTTGAGTGGTAGTATTGCCCACCAATTAAGATCTGCCTGCAATTGGACATAAAAGGGCTCATAGCTGTGTCATTGTCTGCTGGGAAGACTGGGAGAGGTAGATTCCCAGGTACTTCATTCTGTCAAGGTCCCATCTAAATGGGTGGGACTGCTTGAGTTTATGTGGGGCAAAGAAGTGAAACATAAGAGCATCAGTTTTAGAAGTATTTAATTTAAACCCCGAGCAGCCCCCATATTCTTCCAAGATCTGAAATACAGCAGGGACTGACTGTTCAGGGTTGGTCAGGAACAACAGCACATCATCTGCATACAATGCGATTCTGTGCTCCTCACCCTTCATCCGCACCCCGATATCTATGAAGACTGCCTGATTGCCTGGGCCAGGGGTTCAGGAAAATGGCAAAACAGTCCAGGGGACAGAGGGCAACCTTGCCGTGTGCCCCTGTGTAATGGGAAGTACTCTGAGTGGTGGCCTGCGATTTTTACACATGCCTTTGGGGAGGAGCACAAAGCCTAAATCGTAGCTACAAACTGCGGAGGGAACCCCATCTTGAGCATTGTGGTAAACAGAAAGGGCCATGAGATCCTGTCGAATGCTTTCTCAGCATCAAGGCTGAGAAGGACTGATGGGGCACCTTGTAGTTGCAACTCCTGTGCCAAATGCAAGGTCCTTCTGGTGTTATCAGTGGTTGACCGGGAGCTGACAAATCCCATTTGGTCCAATGCTATGAGGTCTGGGGGAATCACATCAAGGCATTTAGCCAAAATGGACATTAGAATTTTATATTCTACGTTTAGTACTGAAATAGGGTGATATGAACTGCACAGCTGTGGGTATTTATCCGGGTTAGGAATGACAGAGACAGCGGCATATGACCAGTTTGGGGGGGGGGTATCATGTCCTTTTGTTAGATCATTGTAGGTTTGAAGCAAAAGAGGGCCTACCTTGGATTCCATACATTTGTAAAATTCTGTCCCGTATCTGTCAGGACCGGGGGCCTTCATTGTCTTTAAATTGGAGATGACATTTTTAAGTTCTGCGTAGGATATGGGGGCGATAAGGCCTTCCCATTGACCCTCGTCAATTTTGGGAAGATCTAAGGGGAAGAAAAAGTCCTCGATAGTGCTTTGGACATTCTCATGGTCCGGGGTGTATAGTTTTGAATAATAGTCCATAAATGCCCTTGAAATCTGCCCCAGCCTTGAGTCGGTTGCTCCCGTAACTGGGTCTCTTATGGTAGCTATAGTGGAGAGATGCCTTTGTTTCCACAGGAGAAGAGCCAGCAGGCAAGAGGCCCTGGGGCCCACCTCTCCATACCTCTGCCTAAGGAATGCCAGAGCTATCTCAGTGCATTGCATGCAGAATTTATCTAATTCCTGCTTAATCTGTCTCATCAGTTCGGCCACAGAAAGGTCCCCCCTGCTGGTGAGCAGTTTGGAGGAAACTAAGGGTCTGTTCTAATCTTGTCTGCCTCTCTTGACACTGCTTTGCTGGGATGGTAGTATATTGTATCAGATGGCCCCTTAGTACTGCCTTTATGTATCCCACCTAATGGCTGGGCTGGTGCCCAGTGCCCCATTGTCCTCTAATATCTCCTGTATCTTGTCCCCAACCCAGTTCCTAAAAGACTAATTTTTCAGGTGAATTGGGTTAAGTTTCCAGAAGGTTTTACGTCTGTCTAGGCCCAGATCAGATTGTGTAATCACTGGGGCATGATCTGAATGGATAATGTCCCCCATGGTAGCATCACTAAGGAGCCCAAGGTTTTCTTTTTGTGTGTAACAGTGGTCAATCCTAGTGTATGTACCATGTGCGTTAGAGTAGTAAGAATAACGTCTGTCTCTCGGGTGGAGAGCGCGCCACACGTCCAGTCAGCCCACCTCTTGGACAAATCTTTTGAAGAATTTATATGGGGCTGGCTGCCTACTTTTGGCAGTGTTAGTAGTGTCCAATGTGGGGCTCAGGGTAATATTAAAATCCTCAGCAAGAATCAGGGTGCCCTTGGACAATTCCAATATTTTCCTTAGCAAGAAACCAATTGTTAAGGTTGAGGACCCTGGGGGGAAATAAGCGTTCACCAGAGTCAATTCCTTACCCTCCAGTACTCCCTGGACTATAACTAGGTGGCCCTTCTCATCCGCCCACTCCCAGGTAGCCTTAAATGGGATCTGGCTGGAAATCAGAATGGCCACCCCCTGCCTCCAACCACCAGTATACGAAGATGCGAAAACCTGTGAAAAACCTTTGGATGCTAGTTTTTTATGTTCATTAGCATTCATGTGCGTTTCTTGAATATAGGTAATTCCTGCTTGACTTTTCTTAAACACTGCAAGCATTCTGGAGCGTTTGATGGGACTTCCCAACCCATTTACATTTAAAGATATGACTTGTAACGATTGCTTAGCCATTCATATTTCTCTTGTATATATAGATATTCTGCTAACCCTGTCCACTATTCCCCAACCTGCACTTCTGCCAACATCAACATCTGCTGCATTAAAAGGTGACTGCCTACAACTTAGTGAGGGAAATAAGGGTCCCTCTAACATTAAACTCTCTAACTTATTAAGAATGAGTGGGGATCAACTAACTTTAGGGTAAAACTGGGCCAAAACCCTAAAGCAGATCCCTGCCAACTGGGCCTGGGCTGCTAAACTATGGGTGACTCCCATAGGTCTGAGGGTTGGCGTCTCTCAGGCCTAGAAGTGCCAGATTGGTGTAGTCCGCCTCACAAAGGGGGCCAGATGTAACACGTCTCCACTGGGGGGGAGGTAGTCATGCCAATATCCCCATCTTGGCTAAACGTTTCTGTTCCTTAATGTAATATGTGTTCAGCTTGCAGTTAAAATAAATCCGGGCTAGTGGGGCCAATCATTATTAATTGCCAAACAGCGGGGTGGGCTGGATTCATCACTCTTCTACCACTGATCCAAGCCATATATTGGAATGTATAATCTATTAGGCCCCTCCAATTCCAGCCCCATTGTCACAGCATTGGTGAGACGAGATTGGAAAGGGGTAAGAGCTGAAATTGGGCTCAAGTTGCGGACAGTAATGGCTTCTAATTCTCACCCTCCACACCAACTACCCATGGACCCCAACTCGGGTACAGCGGTTGAAGCGGGGTGGGAGGCCCAGTAGGACTGCCGGCCCACTACACCAAACCCAATGTCCTTCCTTAAAAAGTCTGGAATGTTATACCATTAAGAGACCCCTCCCCCAAGCCTCATGGAGTCCCAGGGGGGAGAAAGGGACAAAAGAGAGAAAATAATGAGAGGACAGCAGGGAGAGAGAGAGAGAGAGCCCTTGGCCTGGTCAGTACCCCCCCTTGTGACCGTTTGCATCTCCACCCCTCACCCATTGTCCCCACCCCAGAATTCCCCCACCCTCCCATTGCCAGTCAAGTAACCTTACTAACCTCTCATATCTGGTCAGTCTAGTTGGCGTGGCCAGTCACCTATGTGACCGTTCTCCATCACACTTGATCTTACAGTTTGCCCTGCAGGCCCCCAGAGCCAAGTATGATGGGGGGGGGGCTCTGCAGAGCTATTCCAGCTGAGAGGACAGAGTGACTTGGGAGGAGGGGAGAGCAGAGGGGGAACCCCTGGGGAGAACAGAGACACTCAAGTCACAAGGTCACAAAAGATTAAGGGGGAAGCAAAACCAGCCTACCTGTCCTTTAATCTCTCGGCTCCAAAGTCCAATAAGTCAGCACTGCGCTCATTTCACAGCTTGCGTAGTTAAATTCAGTTCACTTTCATCCGATGCTTGCTCGTGAAGCCCAGCTACGATCTGCCTGAGGGCTGTGACGCCTTCCCGCTGACGCTGTTCCTTTTGCGACCCCTTATTCCATGCCTTCATTACCAGTTTAGTCACCAAAGCCTTACTAGGGGGCCTGTGCTCCGATATTATCTAGAAGCCTTCTTTCTTAAGACCTTGTATTGCCTCCTCCGCAGACTCGTATATTTTGGGGCCTTCTGGAAGCTGGACTACTAATGTTGCCGGGTATGGGGTTCTGAATTTTATTTTGGCCTCTTTAAGCATTCTGAGAATAGGAGCGCAGGCACATCGTTTGGCCGCAATAGCAGTGGGGTAGTCGTTGTCCACGTAGATACGTTGATTGTGATGTTTTACTACCCCTTTTTGCCAGGATTTATGAAGCACCAACTCTTTATCCTGGTAATGCAGGAATCTTATTAGGATAGCACGCGGGCGATTAACTGTCTGTTGGCCCAGAGTGCGATGGACGCGATCCATCTCCAACAGGCAGCTATCCGGTAAATCTAGTGCTTTTTAAAAAAACTGTTGCATGAAGGATATAGGGTCCCCACCCTCTGAACCCTCCAGAAAGCCTGAAACACGAAAATTATTTCTTCTACTACATGCCTCAGCATCCTCCACTCTCCCGCGCAGTTCCTGCACCTCCTTGTGGAGTTGGACAACTGCGTCTTTGGTGTCATCTATGCGGGAGTCCACGGTCATGGCCTGCCCCTCCAACTCCTCCATTCACTTTTCCATTTTCCCCATGTCTGTTCTTAGCGCTGCAAAAGTAGAATGGGTCTCTCTTCTAAAATTCCTCAGTTCTCACAGCATTAGGTCCATTTGTCTGGAGATATTCAAAGGCCCTTCGACTTCTGTGGGCGCGGATTCACCTCGCGCCGAGACATGCGAGCCATCACTGTCCGAGCCATTGCCATCAAGCTCGGCAGGGTCCAAAAGTGGCTTAATTTTTCCGGACTTTGATTTGGGCATCTTCCCTACTCTCCTCCACTGATTCTGACCCAATTTTGAGTTATGGATGCTGAGTTTTTAGTGGTTTTTTGCCTCGATGGGGACAGAGCTTAGTGCTCAAGCTGCTTCCGGGGTATGACATCGCCGGAAGTCCAGATTCATTTCAGTGGTGAAGTCAAATAATTCAGTGCAGTCAGCGGCACTAATTAAAAGATGCTGGTTAAACTAGTAGACCTGCTACTGCTTTATTAATACAGGACAGGAGGATTAGTTAGGTGTAAATGTTGGATGTGGGGGGGGGCACAGGGCATGGAGTGGGGGCCCCAGCAGGGGGCTGCACAGGGGCCCAGAATGATTAAGGCTGGCCCTGATATATATATATATATATATTATATATATAATATGTATTTTATATATATATATATACACACACACACACACACGCAGCTAGGACCCTAAGGCATAGGTCCCACCTTCTGTGTCTCAGAGGATCCAACAGTCCTCTCACAACCTCTCCACAAGCTGTTCTAATCCAATCTGATCTGATGATCCCAAAGGGCTTGCATTATACAGCACACAGCATCACATGATCATAAGGATCCTCTCAGTATTCTAATACATATAATTTTCCTATGCTAAACAGTAATAAAATATAAAGAGAAGCAATAGGGTGTATTTATTTTAGCATACTTTTATAGACCCAGTAAAAGAATTAATTTTAAAGGGGGTTTGAATTAAAAAAAAAAACTTTTCGTAGTAAAATGAACCCATAGCCCCTCCCACTCAGCTGAGATTGACAGAGGCTAACTATAACAAGCATTTGTCATTGCTGAATGTTTGCTTGCTGGTATTAGCATTGGAAATGCATGCAGGAGTTAGACAGATGCAAAGTAGGAATGGCAGTGAAGTATTGAACTTCACGCCAACCCCACCTCCACCCTGTAGAGATGGACAGGCATTGGGGTATGCATTTGTGTTGTCGCCCATAACGTTCATGCCATTTCACCTCACCCTATCCTGCAGACACTGACAAGTGTTGAGGTGTGCCTTGGGATGTTCGGCTTTACAGTCACCCCACTCCATAAGGACATGCGCTGAAATAGGTGCAGTATAGAATGGGTGAACTGTGGGGTCGAAGAGTCGAAGGTACAGCTCAATGCCTGTCAGTGGATGGGGGTGGGGGTGGGGCTGGGGCTGGAATGGCATGAGCATTACAGTCAGCAATCCAAAGGCACACCCCTGATGTCTGTCAGTCTGTAAAGGGTGGGACATTATGGTTAGAAACCATAACGCACCGGGGCATTTGTTGGTATTTGCAGTACAAATGTTCAACATGGACATTTTGTGGCCCCCACCTCATGAAAGCATTTGGGACCTCTTCTCATGAACAGCGGCACTGTGATTTTGTCAATGTGTCCCGAAATTTGAGTTTCCACAGTGACCATGCCATTGTGCACCAGATGCACAAAAACACAGATTGGGCAGGATGTGAAGAATGACAGCTGTACCATTCATAGGGAGATTTGAAGAGATGGCAATGTTGAAAATCTGTAGTGAAGATATTAAAAATGCTCAAACTTCCGAGTGTACATGGAAACTGCGCAACGCATGCATGTAACACAGTAATTTAGTGGAATTATTTCACCAAATTTTCAACATAGGCCTTTTGTGACCTCTGGTCATGAACATTGTCATTATGATGTTCTTAATCTGTTCCAAACATTGATTTCCCACAGCAACTGCGGTATTCTGCGCCAGATATGTAAACACATATTTCGGGCAGGATGTGAAAAATGACAGCTGTACTATTCATAAGGAGGTGTGGAAAAATGGCTATGTTGAAAATCTGGAGTGAAAATACTACAAATTTGTGAAGTTACGAGGGTGCGTGGAAACTGCACAATGCACACTTGTAACACAGTCATTTTATGGACATTTGTCACCAAATTTTCAACACAGGCATTTTATGGACATTTGTGACCAAATTTTCCACACAGGCATTCTAGGACCTCTGCTCATGAACAGCGTCACTGTGACTTTACATACCAACACACATACGAACAGAGGAACATACGAATCTGCCAACAGAACACACCAATCGTTCTATGTACTGTAAGTCTGCCTGAGTGTGCAGCTAGCACCCTAGATTGCAGCTGCCCCAGCCTCCTCCCCCCCCCAAGTTCCTTCCTGGCTTTTCCAAGCCCCTGCCACCTCGACTCTTTCTCTTGCTTTATCCCACCCCTCCTTAAAGCTATTGACTGTCCTACATGTTACCACCCCCTCTGGCAGTGCATTCCAACTAGACACCACCCTCTCAGAGAAGTAGTGCCTCCTCATTTCCCTCTTGAAATGTCCCCCTTCCAACCTTAGTCCATGCCCCCTCGTCTCTCTTCCACTCCTCAGTTTAAACACCCCCTCGGTGCTAGGTTTATTTACCCCTCGGGTAGTTAAACACTTCAATCATATCCCCCCATCCCTGCTCTTCTCCATTGTGTACATGTTCAGCTCCATCAGCCTAACTTCATATTCCTTTCCTTCCATCCCCTTTAACATTTTTGTTGCCCTCCTTTGCACCCCCTCCAGTAACTTTATATCTCTCCTCAGGTATAGCCTCCAGTATTGCACATAGTACTCTAGGTGTGGTGTGACCAATCATCTGTAGAGAGGTAGAATCACATCCCTGTGTCTGGATGAGAACCCCCTTGTGATGCATCCCAGCATCCTGTTTGCCTTCGCTGCTGCTTTCCTGCACTGGGCCGAGTTGTTCATGCTCCCAGTTACCAACACCCCTAGGTGCTCCTCTGTGATCCCCAACCAATAGTACCTCTTCGGGTTCTTAGCCCTGAAGTGCATCACCTTAAACTTCTTTGCACTGAATCCTAGCTGCCACTCCATTGACCATGTCTGTAGTTTGGTTAGGACCCCCTGCAGTTTTTCCCATACATCCTCTTTATTCGCCACCACCCCCAATTTGGTATAATGTGCGAACAGACTAACCCTGCTCCCCAGTCCGTGTGCTATATCAAAGAAAAAGAGCCCAAATAACACCAGACCCAGCATTGACCCCTGTGGCACCTCGCTTGTCACTGCTCTTGATGCCGAGAGCTACCCCACCACCACCACCACCCTCTGCACTCTCCCCTGTAACCAGTTCTCTATCCATTTAGTCAGACCACCTTTCACCCATACCCCTCCTTCTCCTCACTCTTCTCCTCCTTGGCCTGTGTCCCTCCTCCTGGTAGTCCGCACCCTTTCTCTCCTTATTCTTATCGAGTGGTGGTGCCTTCTGTATTACACTCAGACCACTCAGCTCGGCCCCTCCCAGGGTTACTATGCCTCCACCTTTACCTATATCTAGGGGGGTCAGCTCATTAGGCTCCACTGTCCAGACCTTTCTACCAACCTCAGTCTTTTGGCCACCCCCCCTCTAGTTTAAATCCACCTTAGTAGAGATATACCCCTCTAATCCTGCTCAAGTGTACCCTGTCCCCCATGTACAAGTCACTATTCCCCCCAGACCCTACCAGAGTTAGTCACTAACCCATCATTTTTGGTGTGGCACCAATCCCTCAGCCACTCTTTGAACTCCTCAAGCCTACCCTTCCTCCCCATGCTTGCACATGGTACCGCAGTACCTCCGAGAATGCCACCACTCCCCACCCCCCACACTGCCTGCCCAACTACTCAAACCTCCCTTCACTACTTCCACAGTCCCCTGCCAAGTCATTTGTACCCACATGTAACACTAAATGAGGTTTCTTCCTCTCCCTGGCTGCACACTTGTGCAGTGCCTGCCCTGCCCCTCCTGCAGTCAACCTGGGGATAGCTTCAACCCAAATACAGCTATGCCTTCCCCCACTGCCTCATCTCAGCCCTTTCAGTATAGAATCCCCCAGGATGAGTACCCCCCATCCCTTATCCCCTTTCCCATCTAATGCCCCTTCCACCACCCCAGTATTCATTCTTCCTTGCCCTTTACCCCCACCAGCTGCTCCCTCTGTGACTTCTGTATCTGTACCCCCTCCTTCCTCCTCAACCCTTTTCTCTGCCTTATTCCTCCCATCACCCTTGAACCCCTTCCCAGCATGACTACTTCCTACTGGGCTTCCCATGTCAACCTCCCCTCCTCCCCTGCTGATTTCCAACCCCTCTCCTATCCCCACTGTTGTCGATTTAGAGCCCCCATTCCCTTCCACCCCGATAGTGATGCCCCTCCCATCCTTTCCCCTTCCTGTAGCCTTCTCTCCTTCAGTCACCACCCCCTCCTTCCTTACTAGCCCCCCTTCTACCCTTTCGTCCTCGCTGTATCTTCCCCTACCTGTTGCCATCCCTCTCATGCCCCGCTTGTCCTCCCCCCTTCAGTATGTTCCTGCTCCCCTCTTCCATAGCAGAGGTTCAAATCTATTCCAAGTTGATACCCCCACATCTCTTCCCCTACTGGTTCCTCCTCCACTTATTCCCTCCATGCCACCCCTGGTCACTCCCTACCCGCAGCCATCTGCTCTCTCCCCCTGGTACTCCTCATGGTGTCTTCCTCCCCCATCAGGAGGCCCCCCCTCGCCTCGGGCACCCTCTCCCTTCTCCTCCCTTTTCTGTTAGTGCCACTGATACTGGGGTTGGGTTCACTCCCTAGTTGTTCTTCCTCCATCCCCCTTTGCCATCCCCTATCCGCCCCCCCCCAGCCAGGATGCCTACCATTCTCATCTGCCCTGCCACTTAGTCTCCTCCCTAACCTCCTCAGTTCCTCCCTCAATCTGGCCAGTCATCTACAGACCATACACCCCCCCCATCCTCCAAACCCAGTCCAGGATCATGGCGGATCCACACCCTGTACACCCCACCACCCTTCCAAAGATGCCCACCCTACTGACATGTGGCACCTGCCCCATTTTAGCCCCCATCTTATGTTACGGGCTCTTGCTCCCAGGTTCTGTACCCTACTAGAACTGTTAGGCCCCTATTTACTCAAATTTATGTTCCCCCGCACACACTAGTCCCCCTACTGCTCCCTTACCGACTGGGTTAATCCAGTCTCAAATCTCATCCATTAGATACTGTATTACTGTAGCAATCCTAAAGCCTCCTTGTCTGTTTTTCACCCCTCAGCTACGATACATTTTGTTCTCAGCTCTCATATAGTTTCTCTTAGCCCAGTTAGAAATCCTATTGTACTCCAAGTATTACTCAGCTCAGTTAGAGGAATAAACAGAACAAATAAATATGTATTATTACAGCAATCCTAAAAGTATCCAATCATTGCTTTGTCTCCACTCCAGAGACCCTGCTGTAATACAGGACCACAGAGAAACCTGGGCGGGAGGGTGGGCAACTCTAAAGTACTGGCAGAGCTCCATTGAGCTCGCTCACCCCCCCCACTCACTCATTCTGTTTCTCCTGGCGCTGCAGGCTGCCCTTTTGTACTGGGCTCCTGCCTCCATTGGCGCCTTTTTCTGCCCACAAAGAAATCTGCAGCAGTCCTGACAGAGCTCCGCTGAGCTCACTCACTCCCCCTCCCTCACTTGCTCGTTCCGTTTCTCCTGGCGCTGCAGGCTGACCTTTTGTACTGGGCTCCTGCCTGCGTTGGTGCCTTTTTCTGCCCACAAAGAAATCCACAGCAGTTCCAATAGAGCTCCTTTGAGGTCGCTCACTCCCCGTCCCTCACTTGCTCGTTCTGTTTCTCCCGGCGCTGCAGGCTGCCCTTTTGTACTGGGCTCCTGCCTGCGTTGGCTCCTTTTTCTAACCCCAAAGAAATACCCACCAGTCCCAACAGAGCTCAGTTGAGCTCGGTCACTTCCCCCTCAATCGCTCAATCTTAATCTGTCCCAAACACTGATTTCCCAAAGCGACTGCACTATTCTGTGCCGGAAGCGTGAAAACACATTTTGACCAGGATGTGTGTGTACTGTTCATAAGGAGGTGTGAAAAAATGCCAGCGTTGAAAATCTGGCGTGAAAATATTACTAATTTGCAAAGTTACAAGGGTGCGTGGAAACTGCGCAACGCACGCTCGTAACACAGTCATTTTATGGACTTTCATCACAAAATTTTCAGCATAGGTATTTTAGGACCTCTGCTCATGAACAGTGTCACTGTGATTTTCTTAATGTGTCCCAAACACTGGTTTTCCACAGCAACCATGCTATTCTGCGCTGGAAGTGCGAAAACATATTTTGGCCAGGATATGAAGAATGACAGTTATACTGTTCATAAGGAGGTGTGGAAAAATGCCAATGTTGAAAATCTGGAGTGAAAATATTGCAAATTCACGAAGTTACAAGCGTGTGTAGCAACTGCGTAACGTACGCTCGGAAAACAGTCATTTTTTGGATTTTTTCCACCAAATTTGCAACATAGGCTTCTTGAGAGCTCACCTCATGAACACTGGCATTTCATTAATCAGTCCTGAAAGGTGATTCCACACACTGACCGCGAAATCACCTTTCGGGAACGAATAACGCCATGATAGTGGCTGAATTCATGAGGAGGAGTCCCAATAACCCCATGTTGAAAATGTGGTGCCAAAATTCCCCAAAATGCCTGAGATATGCATCAAAGTTGAAAAAACCCTATTTATGCCATTATAAAGCTTACCGGCATTTCTTCAGATCGCGGTCTGCTTTGAAGAGTGCAGATGTGTTCCCGGTCCACCGAAGATCGTTGCGCCAGCCTCCGGAGGTAAGTATGGGGTGAGGGGGGTGGGGAGGTGGGGTATGCAGTGGATGTGAGTGGGTTGGGGGAGGGGCACAGACAGTGAGGGACTGTTTTCTTCTTTACAGGGTTTTTAAAAACATAACGGACATCGCGGGACAGTTTTCCCTTTTACAGGTACATTTGGTACGCTGGGATGGGCTCCCAGCATGCCACCCAAGTGTTTTGGGGGGTCTGTAGCAGACGGAGATTGGGCACCCCCGTCAGCACATACAGGGAGAAGAGCTGAGGGGGATTGGGCACCCCTCTCGGCACACAACAAATCGGGAGGGGAGCATTATGCCGACAGGGAGTGGGCTCCCCCGTTGGCAAATTTAATGAGGGGGGGACTGAAGCCGATGGGAATTGGGCCCCCCATCAGCAAAGAAAGACTGTTGTTGGGCACATGAAGCCGAGAGGGATTGGGCACCCCCTCGGAAAACAACAAATGGGGGAAGGGGTTACAGTGTGCCAACGGGGGAGTGGGCTCCTCCGTCTGCAAATTACTGGGTTGGGAGGGCAAGGTATGCCCTGCAATGACAGGTCGCTCCCTCACTGCAGCGGAATGGCTGACACTGCAATGACAAGGCGGCCCCTGATTGCAGCGGCAAAAACCTTTCAAGGTGGTGGCACGCTGGCTGAACTAGTGTCAGCAGCAGCATGCCACCCCATTGGGGAAAGTAGGCCAAGCTTCAAATGGCACCGGAGGCATTGGCCACAACAGTGCCGCACCTCCACAACCTGCTTCTGCAGAAAGTTGCCACAATATGTTTCTTGCACATGCGCACAAGCAAACATAAAAATGACAGCAAAATGGGGTGTTGGCCCCTAAGGGCTAAGCCTGTAGGCTGCTGCACTGCTGCCTACACATATAAGTCTACAAAATCAAACTGCACTTTTTTAATGTAACCCCCCATAAATGGGGGTTCCTAAAATGTCTTTCTGGGATTGCCCAATGCCCACTGCCAGGATGGTGGTCTGTGCCTACAGTAGTTAATTGCCTGCATGCGAGTGCCCTGATTGTAGTTAATACTTTTTATTAGTATTTGTCATATATGGTAGTACAGCCATTTAGCATGCAGTAAGGGTGCAAGACAGTCAGGCATACAGACATTGAGAACATATCCATCCAGCATGAGAGTGGTGCATATGTGACAATGCCCATCAGAATTAAGGGCCATATTTAAATTAAGCATGCAATGGAGTTGCAACACCCTGAGCAGTCACGGGGAGAAGACAGTAGGATGAGGCATCAGCAAAATCCCCCCAAACAGTCCGTCTGACATCCAGAGATCAAGAGTCCAAGGATCCTCAGGGGATACTGAAGCAAAATCTCATCCTGGAAGGAAAACACATATACAAATACCAAAACAGAAACATCATATCCAGCTGGAGTTATATTGCCCAATACATAAGGACTGGGCACAGGGAGTTAATTAATATACAGAGTCCAGAGACATAGAAACATAGAAGTTGACTGCAGATAAGGACCACAAGGCCCATCCAGTCTGCCCATTTCTTTTTCTACCTTATAAATATGCCATCAGCCTTTGCTCTGTCAGTGGCCTATCTATTCATACTCATCTGTATTGCTCCCTTATGCCTATCCCATGCCTGTTTGAAGCCCTGCACTGTATTCATAGCCACCACTTCTTGAGGTAGGCCGTTCATGCATCCACCACCCTTTCTGTGAAAAGAATTTCCTCACATTCCCCTTAATCGGCCTCCTCTAATCTCATGCTGTGTCCTCTTGTCCTGCTATTTTCTTGTATTTAAACATGTTAGACTCTTTCACCTTATTAATGCCCTTAAGGTGTTTGAATGTTTCAATTATATCACTCTCTCCCTCCTTTGCTCAAGGGTATACATATTGAGCTCGTTAATCTGTCCTCATATGTCTTCTGATGCAGTCCCTGCACTATTTTGGTTGCTTCTCTCTGGACTGCCTCAATTTGGTTAATGTCCTTGTGAAGGTGTGGCCTCCAGTACTGCATGCAATACTCCAGATGGGGCCTAACCAGTGTCTTGTAAGAGGATTATTACCTCCCCTACGACTTGTGATACCCCTACTAATACACCCTAACATCCCCTAGCCTTACCTACCGCTTTAGAGGTCTGCTTGGATGATTTCAGGTCATCGGTGATATGATGCCCAAGTCTCTTTCTTCCTTTGTGACTGCCAGCAACTCCCCTCCCAGCCTATAGGTGGCTTCAGGGTTTCTCTTCCCTATGTGCATGATCTTGCACTTCTTTGCATTAAATCCCAGTTGCCACTTTTCTGACCATTTGGCTAGTTTATCCAGATCTCTTCTCATTCTACCCACCCACATAGGGAGTCAGGTAGCGAGCATACTGCACCCATTAGCTGATTAGACCATAACCAAAGAAACAATTATATTATCTTTCAACCTATACCTGCATGAGGGTAAAGGTATGCCAGATATGTAGCCCAGCACAGGTAGTAGTGGCGCATTTTATTAGATCCCACGTGTGACAAGCGGTCCAACTGGGCAATCACTGAAAGGGAATGGTACAGCTCAGGTAGGGAAGGGACCTCTGTGGTTCTCCAACTGCAGAGAATAAGCCATTTGACTTGCAGACTAAGGATAGTGAGCTGTCTCATCTGATTACTGGGGCATTTGACATTGGCAGGGGGAAGCCCAAGAATCCAGACCATAGGGTCATGACCCACGGCAAAACCCAAAACCTGTTCGGCAAGCCCCAGCACTGCAGACCAAAAGAAGGAGCACCGCGAGCAGTGCCATAGTATATGAATAAGGTCCCCCACATGGGTGTCACACCTCCAGCACCGATTATGATCTAAAATATGCATACAGTGTAGCATAAGGGGGGTGCGATACCAATGGGAAGGGATCTTGTTTTGAATGAGCTGACTTCGAGCCTCAGATAGGTAGTAGTGGGCATTTCACCAGCAGGCCTGCCATTGCGTATCCGTGATGAGGTGATGGAGGGCCTCTTCCCACCTCGCTTTAGCTGATTCAGAGCCGGGGGGAGGTGACTCCTAAGGCCCAAATAAATAAGACTAGCTATACCCTTTTTAGCAGAGAGCCATCTAAAAAGTGGGGTGTAACCCCCTCGTACAGCCCCAGGAGAGTTTTTAATGTGTTTCAGAACAGCGCTGCATAGCTGCAGGTATTGCCAGAAAGCTTTTCCCCCCCAAGTGGAATTCAGAGTATAGCTCCTGAAAGGGGCGCAAAGTAGAGCCCTCTTTGTCCAGCACCTGGGACAGTTTAACGATACCTTTGCTGGCACAGTCTGCCCAGAAAAGAGGTTTCCCATCTACCAGAAGAGCACCATTATGCCAGATGGGCATTTCAGCCAAGGGACGTGGTTTGGCCTCCAACGTCTTGTGGACCAGAAGCCATGTGGAGACAGAAGTGGAGATAGTGGGGTGGTCCCACAGGTTCTTTGGCAGAGGAGAGTACAGCAGGGTCGAGTAAGACTGCTGTCCAGTTACCTCAACCTCCATACCGACCCACTGTGGGGTCTCTGCCCCAGGTGGAAGGAACCAGGCAAGGGTCTGCTCCATAAGATATGCTAGTTTGTACCCCTCTATCCAGGGCAGGTTCCACTCCCCCCCTCCCTCCAGTGCACACGTAGCTTAAGCCTACTGTACCTGGGTCTGTAGTTTTCCCATACAAATCCAGAGATTAGCTTATCTATGAGTGTAACCCAAGTTGTTGGGAGTGCCAGTGGGATATGTGACAGAGCGTACAATAGCTCAGGAGCAGTGACCATCTTTATGGCCTAGATTTTCCCAATCAAGATAACGTGGAGTTCACGCCATCGGTCAAACTCTGTTTTGACATTAATGTTGTCCTCCCAGATTTTAGTCAGATCCATATTTAAGTGAATACCTAGATAGACTAACAAGTGGGCAGCCCACTGTAGCCCGAACTGGGAAGCCAACAGTTTTTGTGCAGCAGGCACTGGGTGACAACACCTCCATTTTGGAATGATTGATCTTTAGCCCTGAAATTGTGGCAAACTTGGCTAGCAGGTTAAGCGGGGCGGGGGATGGAAGCTGGGGCATTAGCTAGAGACACTAGTAGATCATCAGCATACAGAAATGTAGTAAAGACCTTGTCACCAATAGAGAAGCCATCTATATCTGAAGATGTGTGGATGGCTATTGCCAGGGGTTCCTCTGAAAGGATGAAGAGGAGAGGAGACCGCAGGCACCACTGCCTGGTGCCCCACTCAAGAGGAAAGGGAGCGGACAGGGTGGAGTTCAAGTTCAAGTTTATTGCAGGAAAGACTCCGTTGAGCAAGCTCATTCACAAGAAGGTCCTGAGGCACATACACATACAGTTCGTAAGAACCTGTGCCAGGGGCTGATTATACAGGGCAGCAACTCAGGACCTGAAGTGGGATCCAAATCCCATAACCTTAAGCACCTGGAGCAGAAAGTCCCATTCAAGGGAATCGGATGCTTTCTTGAGGTCAATTGCCACAGCTGTGGTGGGGGGTGGGACAATGGTCAGCAAAAGCCATGATGTTGATTATGGAACAGATATGGTCTCTGCTTTACCTGCCTGATACAAAACCAACCTGGGATGGGTGAATGAGTGAGGGAAGTAAGGGACTAAGGTGGGTGGCCAGGATCTTAGCAAAAATTTTACTACCAGTATTAATAAGGGATATCAGCCGATAGCTAGATGGGAGTGAGGAGTCCTTCCCTTTCTTGGGGAAGACTATGATAACTGCTTCTCTAAAAGTGCGGGGAAAGGAGCCTGTAGCTACTGCCATATTGAAAGGCTCCTTCAGCAGCGGGGCAATTTGGGGGGCAACAATAGACCAGAGTTCCGGGGAAAACCATCTCCTCCTGGAGCCTTACCTGTATTCAGAGCTCAGAGGGCAGTTATAACCTCTGGCATTACGGTTGGGCTGTCCAACGCATTTCCCTGCTGCGAAGACAGCTGAGGGATGGAAAGGGAGTCAAGAAACTGGCAGACTTCTGTGGGGTCCAATACCCTCGAGGAGGTATAAAGATCTTTATAGAAATCCACCATAATGGAGTTTATGTGATCCTGATTGACCTGCACTGCCCCCCTCCAGGTTACCTGAGGCCTGATATAAAGTGCTGTGCCCTCTGTTTATGCAGCCTGTAGGCTAGCACCTTCCCCCTTCTCACTCCCCTCCCAATACCTAGCAAGGAGCTCATTAATATTATGATAGATGCACTCTGTTTCAAGGTGAAGGGGATAGTGCATGGCCAGAGGGGGGGTGGTGCTTGCATTTGGCTTCCAAATCTGCCAGCCACTTTTCAAGAGATCTAAGCTGCTGTTCCCTTTGTCTCCTGCGACTGGCAGCAAAGCCCATTATAGCATCCCTTATGGTGACCTTCAGGGCCTCCCAAAGGCACGCTGGCTCTGCCGAGGAGGGGGATTGTCCTGTAAAAAGAGCTCAATCCGAGTGGTGAGCCAAGAAGGGAAATCCGGATCCAGCAGCAGGAGCAGGTCTAGTCGCCAATTACGAGGCGATGTGGCCATTTGAACATGTGTTATCAAAAGTCAAACTGGGGCATGATCCGAGAGAACTATAGGGAGAATCAAAGATTCCAGCATCGCAGTCATCAGGGAAGGGGAAAGTAAACAATAGTCAAGACGGGAGTAAGAGTGAACAGGGGAGAAAAAGGTGAAATACTTTTCCCTTGGATGAAGAATCCTCCAGGTGTCTTGCAGGCCCAGGTCAGTTAGCAGCTGCTGAAGGGCCAGCCAAGCTTTTGGATGCTTGTCTGGGGCATTTGAGCTACGATCTAGGAGAGAGTCTAAAGGGAGGTTGAGAGCACCTCCTACTACCACTGTTACCTCAATAGATGCCACAGATGAGACGGCATGTACAAGGGCATGGAAAAAATCAGGCTGATCTTCATTTGGACCATATGCATTAGCAACCACTAGGGGGCACTCCGGGGTGTTAAGTATAGCCACCGCCCATCGACCATTAGAGTCCCGTTTAATTTTGACCTGGGACCATTGCAGGAACCTATGTAGCATGATGGCTACCCCTTGCTTGTGCATGGAGGCGGAGGAGGAAATAACTTGACCAACCCACGCCCGCCTAAGTTTGTCATGGTCCTCCCACTTGAGCTTAGTTTCTTGGAGCAGGGCGACGTCTGTTTTCAGCCTTTTAAGATGAGCGAGCACCTGCAAATGCTTCACTGGGGTATTTAGCACCTGCATGTTCTGGGTGATAAAACATACATGAGCCATGATCCCAGATCGCTGAGAAGGCATAACTAGGAGACAGACAAACTACCTGGGAAATGGCTGAAAAAGAGGAGGACCCACTCCAAGAAACAGTAATGCTGCCGCCGCCTTAAGACTCTACCCATAAAAGAACTCCCTGTACATAGAAAGTTTGCACATTGGAAATATGGTGTATGAACAGTATAACAAAGAACCAATAAGAACTAGTAAACACATATGATTCATAACTATATACAACAGGCCAGACTACAGTCAATAGAAAGCCTTGTGGTGTAGGGTCAGTTGCCATAGCTACAAGACCCCCAACGGCTTTCCTGAGGTGTGGAGATGAAGACAGCATAGGACCCGAGGAAGGGAGTACGATCTCCATGCCAGTGGGGATGTTGTAGGACTTGGGGGTCTGTTACCCACCTATCTGGAGTGCCCATGTCTTGGCAGAGCTACAAGATGTAAATGAGCAAGTCATGCATTCAATTTGCTCTGATTGCCATAAGAGAGAAAAAAAAGCTGGGGATAGCAACCCCTATACATTCAGCAGCCTGCCCCTCATAGAGGTTCGCACCCAAATGCGAGCTGTCCATACATCAGAAGGACCTCCGGCCTCTGCACCAAAGATGGTCACCCAGCATGAGGGTTCGGGGGGTCATGAAAAAGGGGGAGGAGGGGGGAATAGCATATCAATCAGGCCTATCCTGCCATTAAGCCAACAGTAGATTGAAACCAGCTACTTAGCCAAAGAGAAAGTCAGGTAGGAGAGTCCAAAAAGTCCTCAGTTTGGGCCTTATCCAAAGGTTGCTCCACTGGAGGTCGCCTTACAGAGTCAGCAGTGAGAGGGGATGACAGAGCAACCTGCTCCCCAGATGAGGTGGCCACAGTGTTCGCCCAAGATCTATTCGCTGGGGCTATAGCAGGCATGACGTCTTCCTCCAAGGGGGTAATGTCCATGCTGGTCTCAGCTGTCGTTTCCTGGGTGTCCATTTGTAGCAGTGCATATGGATTCAGAGTAAAGTAGGCTCAAAGATCTATGCTAGGTCAAGAGCGGAGCTCTATCTCTGATCGAGCACTAGGAGGGCTTGCACGAGCAGTCAGGTGTTGGCATCTGGAATGATGAGCTGAGGGATGCTGCTTTCTGGACCTGGGAGGTAATACAGCCTCAAAGATCTTGACCTCCGATTTGGCAGGGGTTTCCTTAGGAGCCAACCAGGAGTTTTCCGGCTCTGGAGAGGCCGCTGGTGTAGGAGTGGCCATGTGCAGATCTTGCCCCCTAAAGTCAGCTGGATGCTGTGCTCTGAGAAAGTCCATGAGGCTTTCAGGGGTGGCAAACATTAACGGAGCACCGTTGAGCGTGACCCGCATAGTAGCAGGGTAGTGCAGGGAGAATGTGTAGTTATGCTAATAGAGAATTTTTCTGGCACGGCCATATTCCTTCCAGCACTCAGTTAGCTCCCTAGAGGAGTCCTGAAAAATGTGGATCTTATACCCCTGCCACATGATATTGTTGGAGTTTCTGACTGCTTTCAAGATGGCTTCCTTCTGCCTATAGTCCAGAAATGTAGCCAGTAATTGCCTGGGCTGCTCACCCAGTTTAGAAGGTGGAGCCAGTGAGCGGTGGGCCTACTCTGTCTAAGGCCTGAAATCTTCAGGGAGGTCTAAAAGAGCTGGGAAGGTATGCTGGAGAAAGGATACAGCGTTCACCTGCTCAACCCCCTCAGGGAAGCCTACAAATCTCAAATTGTTTTGGCGGCTTCTATTTTCGAGGTCATCGACCTTGTCTTGAAAGAGAGTATATCAGCTTCGCTAGTTCCTGCAGAGTGGCTGAGACATCCTGGATGGCAGCATCATGCGACCCAAGCCTCCGCTCCATATGAAATATGCAGACTTCGATATTGTGCAGCATTTGGTTCGTCGCACTAACTGCTGAGGTAAGTTGTGCCATCTGGGACATCAGTTGGGCGAACATTTGCTCGATATGGGAGTTCTCCCCTGATGTGGGAACATTGCAAGCCATAACTGGAGCCACGCACTCTACTGACATATAGAGAGCTATTTCCGGGGGTACGAGGGCACTCACAATAGGGTAGCTGAGACAGATAGGTGCCCAAGAGGTTTACACAGGTGATGCACTGTCGGTTGGTAGCAAAATAAGGACCCCGATGCTGGATTTCATTGGATTTTCCCCAAAGACACGGAGAGCCAACTGATTAAGCGGTCATCTCTGTTCATGGTTGGCACCGCCCCCCCACCATGAGTGCTCTGATTGGCCTCTGTGCCTGTCTCTCTAAGAGCTATCTATTTTCATAGGATATAATTAGTCTAGGTGGGGACCGAGTGGTTTCAGGCTTGAGTCCCGCTCGGGCAGTGATATTAATGCTCCATTCTGCCGTCGCTATATGAGCAGAGGGAGCCCTTATAGGATCTGTGATTGTTTGCTGATTATCTTCTTTAATAATAATAAACAGAAGTCTGTCTAACCTGCCTTCCTTTGCAGCATGGACTATTTTGCTTAGAGCCACCATTTTGGTTCTGGACTGGCAGTTTGGACCAGTCGGTACCCCGTGGGACCTTAAAAAAGAGATCGTCCCCAGAGGTCTTGTGGGACTGAATTTCTGTAGAAATTGTAGTTTTCAGCGTTTGGCACCTAAATGGACCTGGAGGAGGAGCCCTTTCTGTGACAGACAGATGGATCAACCAACCAAACCTTTTGGATCACTGGGAAATCCCAAGGCTATTTGCAGCAGTGCGTCAGTCGAGAGTTGGAGTTTGGAGAGTGAACAGCTCAAGCCATTCAAGCAGCTGCTCCTGCATGGTAGTGCCAGAAATTGGTGGGAAGGCTGTGTCTGGCCTGCCTGCAACCATCTTCCAGTGTGAAGGAGTTTGCAATATTAAAAGTCGGACTAAATGCGATAGCTTGCATGTTGAGCTGAAGTTGAAGTAGAGGAAAGTGAATTTGCAAGAAACGCAGTCCTTTGGACTTATACAGCCTTCTTGAAGCGGCTTCCACGATATATAATAGACTGTCTCCCACTAAGTGAGCCAGGAACGTATGCCCTCAGAAGTGCATCCTATATCACATTATGTATCCCTAAGGCTTCCTCTCGCTATGACAGAGTGGCCATTAGTTTTCTGTTGCCAACATTGTGGAACAAAGTACAAAAATGATTGAAATTAAGCTGCCTCTGCAGTATGAATGCCTTTAAATCTCTATACGTTCAGTATGTGTGTGAGCCTTGCAATTGCTACCCCAGCCCCTAATTTTAGTCCGAAGCATCAGACTACTGCCCTCTGAGCGTAGTTGAATTTATGATCGTTGGTAACCTTTGGTGACCTTAACTCTGTGAGCGTCTTATGCCTTAAATGTTTTTCCTCTCTAGAAATCACCTGTAGGGTTATTATCTCTTCATGGTTTTTGCAGCCATTACACCTTACTCACCCTGCTGTCTTTTACATATGGCTTATTCTGTGGCTCTTATTCCCCTATACCACACCTGCTCCTCTTCCCTTTCCTACTTTTGGCTTTCTACTTATATAATACTCCCCTTACTCTTGCTAACCATCCCCCTCTCCCTCAACCCTGCCTACCTCATTTATCCTATCTTTCCTGACGTTGCTCAGTATACTAAAATTATTTATTGCAAACACCAGTGTTAAGTTTATATACCCTACCTTGTACTGCTTGCACGCTATCTTGTATTGCTTTTACACAATGAACCAAATGTTTCTTCACTGTTCATTGTTTTCCGATGTTATATCCTATTATGTAATATCTTTCTTGAACTACGTGTGCACTCTGAATACTTGTAATCAGTATTGCTCTATCAAGTGTTGCATTATTATGTAATGTCCTTTGTCTGTGTACATGCCTCAGGACCTCCTTGTGAATGAGCTTGCTCAATGGAGTTTTCCTGCAATAAACTTGAACTTGAACTACCCTGTACCATTTAACTGCCCTATTTCATCTTCGTATTCTTTTTCTACTGCATTCCACTCTTACTGTCTTTTTCCTCTGTGTCCTAACTCTCTTCCCTGCTGTAGACTAGCCCTTCAGGGGCTCCTTGCCCCTCAGGTGGGAGAAATTTCAGATACCAGGTGGTTGTCGCTTCCATAGCCACCACCTGAGACACCTAGACCGGACTCCTTACTAGCGAGGTGTGGCATTGCTGATACCCAATCGGAATGCGAGCACGTTTCTGCTCTGGCGTCTGATTGGCTCCTGCAGTCTGCTCCTGTGTCTCCCTCAATACTAAGCTAAAGTCTGATTTTCTGTATAAAACTTGCACAAAAAGGAGCTGTACTGACTTGCTGCCTAACAGTTATGACCTCTATTTTTTCCTGTTTAGAGTGTCAAGAGTTGGGACTCTGTTTGATTACACTCCTTTCTGAATTTCTGTGGTTGGGCCAGTCTTTAGGTGTCAAGGAATACCCAGTTCTGTTGTCCTACTGTTTGGATCCTCCTGCTGGTTCAGATGTTCCATTGTCTGTGGTCCAGTACTTAATACCAACCCCTTCCTCCATCCCCTGCCAATGATATGATCTCCACGGGCTCCCTGCCCATAGGCGTGGGAAACCCGGGCACCGGGCAGTCGGCGCTGCCTCTACCGCCACCTGAGAACCTAAGCTCAGACTCTCCATTGGCAAAGCACGGCATTAGCAGCCATCCAATCACAACATGAGCGCTTCTCGGTGTTGGCTTCCGATTGGTTCCTGCAGTCTGCTTCTGTGTCCGTTCTAAACCAAGTATAAATCTGATTTCCATGCTGAAATTTGCCAAAAAAAGAACTGTAGTTACTTTTCTCCTTGACTGTTAAGACCCTTATCCTTCTGTTTAAAGTGTTACATTTAGGGATACTGTGTGATTACACCACTTTTGAAATTCTGTGCTTGCGTCCGCTCCTTACACAAGCAGCCGATCACGTCTCCCTACTGAAGTTCCTACTAAGCCTCATCTTATGTCCTCCTTAAATATTACAGAAGCAGTCTGAACTGATATGACTGATGTAACATTGAGTACTTACTTGCATTAATTGTTCTTTACTTGTGTTGTTTGCGCTCTATTGTAAATATCTCCGTATGCATTGTACCATTTGACCCGGAGCTAACCAGGTCCATCTTGTAAATGAGCTTGCTCAACGATGTTCTCCTGGATAAATAAAGATTTTGATTGATTGATTGAATTTTCGCCTGGTGTGGACCTAAGACATGCTCCAGAAGCAATCGGCCTGTAGGTACCTGAGAGAACTGCAAAACAAACAGTTTGCGCAGAAACCTTGCTTATTTGCAACTGGACTTCATCCGAACTGTGATATCTTGTTATATTACTTATAAGTGTGCTGAATGTGCTGTGTGGGTCGGGATTTGGTTCCCCACCATCAAATGTGTTATGCTAGCTGGAAGCTGCTCCAGCATTCTTTTGGACTGAATCCAAACTGTCTGCTTTGATCTGGGCACTGCCATCTCAGCCTAGACTGCTGCTCCTGCCGCAGAGACTTTTCCGACGAAAGACCCACTCGAGGATTCAGCTCCCTGCTCAACTCCATCGAACAGGCATCGACTACCATGGGGTGTCATGTGAGCCCTGCTTCCCCTGGCAAACCAGAACATCATCCAGTGGTCTCCATCTCATCAGTCCTGCCTCCTGGTCTGTGTAGCATTAGTAACCAACAGGGTAGCTCCCTGCAACAAAGCTGCAGTCATTGTGCGTCATCTGATTTTATTGTTGGGTTGGTCATCATGAACTGAGCCATCCAGCTCCGGAATACAAATTGTGGGTTACAGTGCATGTTGATTGTTTTCTTTCCTAAGGGCCCCAACAACAGCTGCAATGCTAGCCTACCCTGGGCAATGCTTCAGGCTAGCCTAAATAACAACTGGGTACCCAGAGTGTGTGACTGTGATAGAGAAACTCTTAGTGCATGCATGCTTAGCCTGAATAAATCAGATCTAAAATCAAATGCTAGATTACTGCCCCACCCTTGTTCACACCCCCTAAATAAATCAGATTCTATTCTTTCTGCATCTAATGTGGCTAGTGTGTACCTTTGTAGAGGGGATACTGTATTGCCATTGTACTGTTATATTGCAGGTCTTGTTTTTTACAAGGGGTCTCCAGGGCCTTTGCAGCTCATCCAACCCTAGTGGTAAGTGCACCTACTGTGGGTTCAATACTGCATTCATATGTCATATGTGATTGTTTATCTGCTGACCTGGTTGCGCCACTAGAGGGGTTAGAGGGGGGTTATTGTTTCCTGGAGGGTTATACCCATAGCAGCTATGCTACCCCTAAACCAACCCTCTGGGTGGAGGCACCTGTTCACCGAGCTCAGGCCCCTCAACCTGAGCCTAGTCACGCAGGCAGGGGTAGTACCCTTGGGACAATGCTACCTACAGGCTATACTAAGAACTTTAAGTACTTCTTAGAACAAGCACTAGTACTTTATTCAACACTTTATGAAAGGATTCTTTTCTTGTACAGCAGTTTTTACATGTACTTGTTGTGGTTTGTAGTGTTAGCATTTTGCACTGTTTAAGGAGTAGGGACCACATCCCAAACCAGCAGTTGTTTTAGCTGCTTTTCAGCCGGTTTCTGAGGGCTGTTTAAAAACTGGAGTCCAGAGGGGAAAACAAATGGCAGCTCTCTTTACGAGAAAGGGGTTTTGGTAGCTGCTCAGAGAGAAAAATACAATTTTAAAAAGCATTTTGTTTGGGAGGACTTCTGGCTCCCTGAGCAGGGCTACAGAACATTATGTGAACTTCTTAAACAGAACCCTGCCCTCACCACCAAGCTCTACAATACATACACTAGACATTTTATTTATTTCCCACAGCATTTTGGAGCAGGTAAGGAGCTGATTATAACTTGCTTAAGGTCTTTTCTTTAATGTGTGCAAATACACTTTAGCATGGAGCAGTTTCCCTACAGCTCGCTGCTCCGTTTTATTTCAGCAACAACAGGGGAAACAACCAAATAGTAGGGCAGCATAGTTTTTCCAAGGGGAAAACCATTACCCTATATTCCCACGTGATATGTGAGGGTGCAGCAAGGGTGTAGCAGCGTTCCAGTGCTAGGCATGCCACAATACAGGGGTTCAAAGCTGCACCTTGCTAACTTCACTCAGCAATCAGCCCAGTTCTTAGGAGCACAGATAAATAACTCTGGACCCAAAAACCTGCATGTAAAATAGCTAAGGGATATACAGCAGGTTGTTTCACAGGCTGGAGATAGCAGCACTGGCGCTGAGTGTACGTAACTAGCAGAGAGGAACATACCCAGGGATGGAAAAGGAAATGTGGAATAAAAACAGAAAAAAAACATAGGTGGCCAGCCTATAGGACAGGAAAGGATAGTGCAGGACAGAGAGATGCTATTGCGACAGACTTAAGTAGGAAAAAAAAAGAAGATAGAAAAGAGTCCCTTAGGATCCCACCTTTTTTTTTTTTTGCCAGGGTAGGGCACAGCCCTACCACATGCCATTCTGCTTAAATGGAAACCAGGGCAAAAGACTTACTGGTTTCCTAAACAAGAACCCGCCTAGGTCAGCCCAGGGGGTTGGTTGGGACTTCCACCCACCCTCTTCAGAAGCCCACCCCAGGGCACCCTAGAACTATATAGAACACAAGCACAATACACAAAATTGCTATCAGACTATCATAAGCATGACATTTGCCCTGGGGTATATAATCTATTTCCTAGACCATTATCTATATATACAGCATGTCACAAACCTACTCAGCAGGTCAGGCCCTCTGCTCCCACAGTGCCAACCTCCGAGCGCAGTATTGTGAACAGGTAACAGAACAGGGTAACCCTCCTGTCTGCTTGTGGGTCTGGATCACCTTTGGTCTCAAGTTCTGGGGGTATTCAAACTGTGAAACTTATACTAGCGTACCCAAATGTACAGGCTCAGATAATTCTGCTTTTTGGGGCATGCCAGATATCTGTTGCCTAAGGGCACCTAACCAGGTATCCAAAATGAACCCTTAAAACTCTATAAAAGACCTTAGGTATGTTCTTACCTTTTCCCAGTTTAGTACACCATCAAGCTTTGAACAGTTTTAGTCAGTCTTAACAGTCTATACTTCACATGCAAAAGAAAGAACTTCAGAGACACACCAGGCAGTCTCTTTAAAATAAGAGGTTTACTTAAAAATGGATAAAAATATGTAAAATGTAAACAAAGAACACTATATCACAAAGCATACAATCACTTAAAAGAACAAGCATAAAGTACAAACATAAACTCCTACCACAGTACAATTAGATTTTCCAATCTAATGTATACCTTTTTACAGTGCTTAAAGTTAGATGTTGTTTCTAAGAGCTCACAAAGAAAATGAGTCCCTAAAGATCAGACACAGAACAGTTTAAACTGTCTCTGTACCCACCTCTTCCACTATGTCACCTAGCTCCTCCTTGTTAAATATTAAAAAATAATACACACACGTTGTCCTATCAGGAGGTATATTAAATAAGGTGACATCAGCAAAAACTAATTTCCCAAATTATAAGTCTGTGATTTCCCAGTTCCTTCTCTGTGATCTTTGAGCAGTTCCTGTTCCCAGCCCATATCAAAAGACCTTTCATAACTCTGCAGTTTTCTCACCTAGATGACATATAGCTTTTTAGCACCAGTTGAAATTAACTGTTCTTCCTCTGAAGACATCATAAAATGTATATTTTAGTTTCCCAGCTTCAAAGAAGCACAAGGCCATAAAATGCAACTTCTTGGAAGTTAATCACATTACAGAGTTCTGCTGTTTAACACATATCCTGTCATTTTAACTGAAACCTGGGGGGGGGGTCATCCCACAGGCTGCCTCATGAGAGACACTCAATAACACATTTTATATACAAATATCAGAGCAATCATAACCAGCTGGCCGAGTGTCACACAGCGTACCCAAATACATTTCTAATTTCAACAACCTATAGTATACACATTTTTACACATTTTCAGTATTCAATGGTTCCACACCTGCAGCACAGCAAGACATAAAATCTGCATTCTTGTGCTGTGACCCAGAACTATATTTGACAGTGAATTTATAGAGCTGAACTGCTGAGTACCATCGCATTATCCTTGTATTTTTGTCCTTCATCTGGTGTAGCCAACAAAGAGGGTTATGATTGGTGACCAATGTAAAGGGGGCTCCCCATAGATAAAAATGCAGTGCTTCAATAGCCCATTTCACTGCCAAACATTCCTTTTCTATTGTGGAATACCTCTGTTCCCAGTCATAAAGCGTCCTAGATATATAGAAGACAGGATGCTCTTCACCATTAGACATATGACTTAATACTGTGCCAATTGCCCGTATCCGAGGTGTCAGTGTGGACCTGGAATTCTTTAGAAAAATCAGGACACTTCAAGACTGGGGAGGAACACAAGGCAGCTTTTATGGCCTGGAATTCTTTTTCACTCTCAGGGGTCCACTTTACAATATTGCCATATTTCTTCTTTGTCAGAGGGAGTTGCAATCAAATTAAAATCAGGGATAAATCTTCTATAATAACTTGCAAAGTCCAGAAAAGACTGAACCTGTTTCTTTGTCTGAGGCATTTAGCTACAGCCTCTAGTTTGGTTTTCTCAGGTTTCACCTGCCCATTACCCAATAGAAACCCTAGGTACCAGGTTTCTGCCATGCCTACTATGCGTTTAGTTGGGTTGATGGTTAACCCTGCCCCTTGAATAGCTTTGATCACTTCAGAGACCTGTTTTAGATGTGTAGGCCAATCTGGACTAAATATCTCTATGTCATCTAGGTAGGCTGCAGCATATTCAGTGTGGGGGTGCTAACAGTCGGTCCATGACTCTCTGAAATGTGGCAGAGGCACAGTGGAGACCAAAGGGCATTGTTACAAGCTGATACAGGCTCATGGGGTACAGAAAGCTGTCTTTTCATTAGATGACTGACCCAACAGGATTTGCCAGTAACCCTTTGTTAAATCTAAAGTGGTTATATACTTGGCATTTCCAATTTGATCTATAAGGTCGTCAATCCTTGGCATCGGGTACCCATCAAATTCTGAAACCTGATTCACCTTACACAAATCAAGACAGAGCCTAATACCCCCCCCACTCCCTTCTTGGGAACTACAACAATTGGGGATGTCCATGGGCTTTTTGATGGCTCTGTTATGCCCATGTACTTCATCTTTTTAATTTCCTGTTGTATCTCTGCCCTTACCCATTCAGAAAGTCTATATGTTTTTTGTCTGATGGGGTGATGAGGTATGACTATGATGTTCCAGTCTGACCACCCTCCCCAGGACTTTCGTAAAGGAGGGGCATACATTTGGAGAACCTTTCTTATTTCTTCCTGTTGTTGTTCCTTTAGGCAAGGGTTACATAGAAACATAGAATTTGATGGCAGATAAGGACTGCTTAACCCATCTAGTCTGCTCATTTTCCTACCTAATGGATAAGCTGCAGGTCCTAGTTAACCAACAGTCTACTTCCTCCTACCCCCACTACAATTGCCTTATGTCTGTGCCATGCATTCTTGAATTCCCCACTGTTTTTGACTCCATGACCTCCTCAGAAAGGCTGTTCCATGCATCCACAACCCTCTCCATGAAAAAGTACTTCCTCACATTACCTCTGAGCTGTCCCCCCTCTATCTTCAAATTGTGCTCCCTTGTTTTTGCACATCTCTTTTTCTGAAAGATGCTACCCTCTTGGACTTTGTTGATTCCCTTGAGGTACTTGAAAGTTGATGTACACTTCCTTTATCCCTGACTCTGTCCCTCCTCTAACCTACTATAGGCCAGGGCTTCGCCATCATGCCAACCTGGGGTTCAGGTTTATCGTACCATTTTTTTAAGCAAATTGGCATGTTACAATTTCTTTCCAGACCACTTGTTGGGGCTTTCAGTCTCATAAGTAACATTACCCACTCTCTGGAGAACCTTATACGGCCCTTGTCATTTCATTAAAAGCTTGTCCTTTGTGGTGGGTAGCAACAGTAAGACGCTTTCCCCTTCCTGAAAGTCTTTGTCCTGTACCTTTTGGTCATACCACAGTTTTTGCTTACCTTGGGCTTCCCTGCAGTTTTGGTGAGCTACAGCAATGTATTTTATTAGTCTTTTTCAGAGTTGGTCATCTAATCTGTAATGTTACACTGACCAGCACTTCTTCCCTCTTCCCAGTACTCTTTCTCAACATCAAGAGGCCCTCTCGGGTTATGCCTATACAACAGTTCAAAAGGGGACTATCCAGTTGAAGCTTGAGGGACCTTTTGGTATGCAGACAGAAGTAGGGGAAGGCACTGGTCACATTTCTTCCCTTCATGGTGGGCAAACTTGCAGAGCATCCGCTTAAGCATTTAATTAAATCGCTCGACAAGCCCATCGGTCTGCGGGTGATAGGGGCGGTTTGGACAGCTGCAACTCCCAGAAGGTGGTACAATTCTTTGAGGAGGGCAGAGTTAAAGTTACTACCTCTGTTGGTTAATATCTCCTTATATCTAGCTTGCTGAAAAGTTTAACCAATTCTTCTGCAATTTTTTCGGTGGTAATGGTTCGAAGAGGGATGGCTTTGGGGTACCGAGTTATATAATCGCATACCACTAAGATAAAGTGATTATCCTTTGAACTCTTGCCAATCAGTTCCATGATGTCCATAGCCACTCTTTCAAATGGGGTAGTCACTAGGGGGAAGGGCTCCAGATGGACCATGTCTCTTTTGCCTATTTGGGCCACTTTCTGACATTCAACATAAATAATCTGGGAAATGAACAATACATATACTGTTGCTTATGAAATACTCTATCAAACTCCGCAGGTGCCTTGTAGACTTTGCAATAGAAAATCAAATGGAGTCTGCTTCAATCTTTGGATTAGTCTTTATTGCCTCCAACACCCCTACGTTTCGCTGTCTTCAGCTTGTTCACGGGGTCTCTTAATGTCTAAATAAATATGAATATAAACATTTTTACAGACTGTTCATGAAACAATTGTAGTATTATAATGTTAATCCATTATATGTTCATCTCTACCTTAAATAAGCAATATTCAATTCTTTAAAACAAAAGTTAACTCGTTTTATAGAAGTCCTTCTTTTCATTCAAAATCAAGTTTTCATTCTATAAAAACAAAAATGCACTTATTTTAACCTAGAAATTAAGCAGAGCCTCCTATTCAATTAACTTGCATATAATTATTTTTATAAAATATAAATATGAAATCACGTACCTCTCATAACCTTAATGTATTTATCGTTTGTCCCAAATGGTTGTTTAATCATTTCATGCTGGTTTAAAAAATTAAAAACCTTCTATCAATAAACATCCTCGTTTTAGAGGTTTGTTGTTTAATGATAAAATATTAGTAATTCCAGTTCATTTTACTCACCCCTTCAAAAGCGCTTTTCCTATAAGAGAGCCTGTTACACGCGATTTTCCCGAGGTTAGATTCACCTAACAAAGGATTTTAACTATCGCGAGATGACGTCATGCGACTCACTCACCTCTCCATTCATAAAAAGGGAGATGTGTAATTCCCACGGTTATATTGGGGTGGTATTGTTGATACTATGTTAAGTTATAGAGTCCTTAAGTAATGGTGTGCTTTTCCATATATATTTCAACTTTTATGTAAACACCATTAAATTTCCAGCATTTTTAAACTATTTCTATGGCTCAATAACTGACTAATAAGTAACTAGTTATTTAAACAAATGATTTATTCTATATATTAATACTATGTAAAGGAAGAATGTGGTGGCTCTGCTTAATCCTAACAATACTATTGAAATTGTCATTTTTTTGACTCAGTAAATGAACTTAAAAAAGGAGCTATAGGGAACGAAAGGATCTCAATCTATATACAGTTCAAAAACATATTATAATGAAGAAATTTTTTATAATGAAAAAATTTTTATGGAACAAAAATAATGATTTGCTTCAAATTAGATATAAAACATGCTGAACTTCTAACATGTAATTGTTTTTAAACATATATTAAGTATACATTATCAAAACCTTCTCACTGTTTTCCATATATTATAGGGCACTCAACAATTCTTGCACTACCACATATTTAGTAACATACAAAAATAATGTTATTTTATTTAACATAAGACTACTTCTAACATATAATCATTTAAAGACATACAATAAATGTATTGTCAAAACCTTATAACTATTTTCCATGTTGTAGGGCACACCAACATATCACACACGCAGCATACTCAATAACAGGCTGTCCAATTACTATCTATATTCATTCCTATTTGTTTATCTAAAGTTTTTAGTAAAAATCCACTTCATTTCCTTTTATCTAATAATTTTTATAGTTACCACCCTACTTGGTTGTTTAACCATCTCCAGACCCCAGAACCGTAAGGATGTTCCTGTGTGTGATGCTTCATTAAAATGAATTGCTACTGGAGATTTTATATTTTTATTTCTTATGTCACTTTTATGCTCTCCAATTCTCAATTTCAAAGCTCTTTTTGTTTGACCAACATACAGCTTGTCACATGGACACTGTATAACATAAATCACTCCTTCTGAGTTACAATCAATGTGGTCTCTAATTTTGAATTCTTGATCAAAATGTGGATGTTTAAAAATAGTTTTTTTACTTGTATTGTTACATACTGCACATCTGCCACACCTAGTCATCCCAGGTTGTAGTGGTCCCAACAGTAGTTGTTTCTGATTAACTACCAAACGTTCAAATTGTGAATGTACCAATTTATCTCTTAAGTTTCTCACCTTTTTCGAAACTACTATTGGTTTATGCTGCAATGTGTTGATATGCTGGTTGTCCATAGCAACCAGATACCAGTAGTTATTAATAATTTTTCTAATGTCCCCCATCTTATGATTATATTTTGTACCAAAAACTAACCTGTTTTGTTTGGATTTTTGCTGTTTTTCCAGAAGCTGAGTTCTTGTTGTCTTTTCAATTTTAATGCTCGCTTCTCTTAGAAAATCAAATAAATGACTGAATGGCAGGGTGGAACGTTTTGTGATATCTGGCATCTTAAAATCGGCGTTCGTGCACCTTTTTGTTGATACCTGGGTTTAACTACGAGTAAGAGGGGCTGAAAGTTCATTATTTGTAGTGCTTTTTAAAGGAGTCCCACGCAGTACTAAATGGCAGAGTGGAACGCTTTGCAATATTTGGTGTCTTAAAAACGGCATTCGTGCAGCTTTTTGTTGATACCTGGGTTTAACTACGAGAAAGAGGGGCTGAAAGCTCATTATTTATAGCGCTTTTTGAATGGAGTCTTACGCGGTACTCATTTAGAACTAGCGTTTTTTAACATTAAAAAATTGAAAACGCATGTAACAAGCTCTCTTATAGGAAAAGCGCTTTTGAAGGGGTGAGTAAAATGAACTGGAATTACTAATATTTTATCATTAAACAACAAACCTCTAAACCGAGGATGTTTATTGATAGAAGGTTTTTTAATTTTTAAACCAGCATGAAATGATTAAACAACCATTTGGGACAAACGATAAATACATTAAGGTTATGAGAGGTACGTGATTTCATATTTATATTTCATAAAAATAATTATATGCAAGTTAATTGAATAGGAGGCTCTGCTTAATTTCTAGGTTAAAAATAAGTGCATTTTTTGGTTTTTATAGAATGAAAACTTGATTTTGGAATGAAAAGAAGGACTTCTATAAAACGAGTTAACTTTTGTTTTAAAGAATTGAATATGGCTTATTTAAGGTAGAGATGAACATATAATGGATTAACATTATAATACTACAATTGTTTCATGAACAGTCTGTAAAAATGTTTATATTCATATTTATTTAGACATTAAGAGACCCCGTGAACAAGCTGGAGACAGCGAAACGTAGGGGTGTTGGAGGCAATAAAGACTAATCCAAAGATTGAAGCAGACTCCATTTGATTTTCTATTGCACTTTCTGACATTCCTCATGGGTCTTAAAATAATTGGCCACCTGTTCACGAATACTAGGCCAAAAGAATCTTTGCAATATCCTGGACAAAGTCCTGTCCCTCCCCGCATGACCAGCACAGGGGATATCATGCTCCAGATACATCAGCTGTTCTCTATATTTTTTGAGTACCACCAATTGCTCCACCTCCTCCCCTGTCTTAGGGTTAGTACATACCCTGTACAAAATGTTGTCTTTTACTAGCATTTGCAGTGACCCTATTGCTGTGCTTTTCCCCACCTGTTGGAATAAACGGGCTAGAGTAGCCTCACATTTTTGATCATTAGCAATAATACTTGTGCATAGGTAGCATTACAGTTGGATCACATTTGCCCTCATTCTTCCATATTTCTTTCAGGACCTGTTTGTCCCTTTTTGGTTTTCTGTCCTTATCAGCATGACTCACCATGTCTCTCTCAAAGGGAAATGTATCCCCTAATAGTCTTTCCTTCTGACTCTGGGCCCTCATGGTGACTGTCAAGAGCTGTTCAATGTTGATCAGTAGAGAGTCGAATTGGGGAAAATCATGGCCAATGACAACTGACACAGGCAGCCCTGGTACCAGTCTTGCAGGCATTGAGTTACTACATCCCTGAATCTTCATTGTAACCTCTGTCATGGGGTAACTGTGTTTATCTACATGAATACACACTACCTCCATAGGGGCCCCTGTTGTAGTAGGAGAGTGAATGAGCTCAGGGTGGATCAAGGTGTATTTACTGCCAGAGTCAATTAGGTCCATCACTTTTTGTCCATTCACCTGAATTTCAGCCACATAATGCCCCCAGTTCTCTAAAGCCAATTTAGCAGGCCCCCTCCTCTTCCTAGGGCAAAAACGAGCAATATTCCCCAACCCCTTACAATAGTGACATATTACATCAGCCCTTTCTCCCCTTCCTTGCTTTTCATAAGTTTTTACATCAGTCTTAGCAGGAGATTGTCTTACTGGGGAGGGAGTCTGGGCAGCAACTGGTTCATTGGCCCTGTAGTTCCGTCTGGTGTTTTGCCGGGCAGATAGAAAGTCCTTGGACAGAGTGTTGGCTACCTCAGCTGTTTTAGGGTTATGCTCTTTCACCTATAACTGGATCTCTCTGGGTAAAATTTGAAGGATCTGTTCAGTGACCAGAGTCTTTCCCTCTGGCTGTAACCACTTTAAAAGGAAAACTACACCCAAAACTTGAAAAAATATATGCTGTGCAGGGTGTTTTAATTTGTATGTGAAGTTCTTGTGTTTCCTTCCCTCTGACTGGTATTAGGAGTTTTTCCTAAATTAGCCTGCTAGCTTTAGGGTAGTTTTACGACCCCTGGAGATCTCCATATCAAATAGGTTTATTGCATTCTTTGTCCTACAATGCACCTTGTTTCATGTAATGGTGATGTAGCAGAGCCCATAAATCCAGCAGAAAGCATTGCATTACAATCAAGTTCACAACAATAGAGATGGCTATATTTTAAAATCTGTAGAATTCAGCTTGGTGACCACCCTCATCCTAAATGTTTTACTGTCCTGAAAAACTTTGCTGCTGGTAATTTTTGTGCAGCTTGTAAAGCTTCCAAGATATTTAGTTTGTTTGGCATGTGTGTGCTGAATGTTGGGTCTATCTTACATCACAGTCACGTGAGACAAGATGCACTGTGGGAACAAGAAATACAATTACACTATCAGGTATGAAGATCCCCAGGGGTCGTAAAACTAGCATAAAGCTAGCAAGCTAATTTGGGAAAAACTCCTAATACCAGTCAGAGGGAAGGAAACACTAGAACTTCACATACAAATTAAAACACTCTGCACAACATATATTTTTTCAAGTTTTGGGTGTAGTTTTCCTTTAAACATAACTCTCTCAAACAAATGTAAGTCTCTCGGGGTGTGTAAGAATTTTGGTACCTCAGGGACTGGAACTGCTGTCGATAGGTTTCTGTGTTGATATCGTATCTGCGTAGGATCTTCTTCTTGACCAGTTCATAACTGTCACTGTGCCTAGCATCCATATTGCTATAGGCCAACTGTGCTTTTCCCGTCAAGTAGGGAGCTAGGTGTACAACCCATTGTGTTACTGGCCACCAACAGGCTCTGGCCACCCACTCAAAAGTTGTTAAATAAGCTTTGATATCATCTGTGGGTGACATCTTTGTAAGTTTAATGTCCCTAGGGCTTGGATACCACCCACCACTGTTGGCCCCAATCACCTGACGGGCCCTCGAAGTCTCTGTCCACCTTTGGTCTTGCTTTCTGTACTCTCTCTCTCTCTCTCTCTTGCTCCTGAAGTTCCAGCTCCCTCTGTTTTTCCATCTCTAGCTGGCGGACAGCCAGCCACTTCAGCAGCACGCTGATATCCGAAGAAGCCTCCTCTACCTGCTCCTCCTCCTCTTTCTCCGATGACTGAAATGCAACATCAGGCTTAGCTTCAGGTCTGGCACTGGGCCCAAGCCCGGGCAGGAGCTGCTCTCCAGATTTCTTCACCATCGACCAGGTCTAGACACCCTGTTTGGATTCTGGCAGCTCCACTTTTTCCATCTTCTGAGCCATTGTTCCTCACTGAAAAGTTTCCAGGATATTTTATTTATTTTTATTTATCTATTTATTGAAATGTTTCACCAGGAAGGCACACTCAACAACAAGTTGCTCGTCTCCCAGTGTGACCGCGGGGGGAGGGGGGGTAAAATTGGAAGAAGAATTAGACATACAGTTTAACATTTAACATATCCAAGAAATTAAACATTCAATTATATTTGTAATGGGCTGGCCCGGCTCAGTGGCACTGAGGGTTGAGGCGCTGGACACCACACCTCGCGTCACACTGGTAACCCGGGTTCAGGAGTGGACTTGGGTCATTGGGGGTTGGCAGGGGAGGAAAGGATTGAGTGCCCATAGAACAGCTCTCCTTTCCTGGGAGGGAAGGGGATGTAGTACTCACCGTCTAATGACCCCTAGTGGAGACTGGGGGTCAAGCCAGCAGTCGGGTCCTGGCAGATAGGGATTGGCCATGGTGGCACTCCTGTGGGCATGAACGGGAGCATTCACATGCTGCACTGGAGTACATTTCACTGCCGGGCCAATGGGGGGAAGTAACTAGAAATACTCCCTTCCCATTGGTAGGCGAAGGCAGGTGTAGTGGCCTGGCACCACGTCCAATTCCAGGCTTTCCAGCCCTCCTGGTTCTCCTCTCACATAACTCATCACCAGACACTATGGCTATACTATGGTGTTCCTAAACTCAGTTTCCTGAGTCTGAGGATACCGACCCCACTGGCCTGAACTGAATATCCCCGTGACAATCAGATGTCTGAATATACGATTTTGGGCATCTGATTGAAAAATGACAGTGCAAGTAGGGGGGCTTCACCCCTGAACCCCCCCCCCCATAACTATCGAACTCTGAAGGTGAGCGGACATCAGAGTTAAGAAAAAATAGTTATGGGGACACGAACCGGCATTAAAATATTCAGCACGCAGCAGTGGAATAGAAACCGCATCTCACAGGGAACGCTGGCTGAGCTGCCAGTGGTTTAGCCCACAACACCACTGGGGCAGCTTGGCCAGATACCCGAGTCCTCTGCATCTTCATGTCCATTCACAGGGGTAAGGTAGGATGCCACCACATCCACTACCTTGCCCCTGTAATGTCCATCAGGTTGCCATCATGCTGGGCTGCTCACTGTCTGGACACTGAACCTATCAGGCAATACTACCTGGGCAGGTCAGTGTTGAGATGGTCAGCCTTGGCACAACATAAAGGTACTGACAGTATAAGAGAGAGCGCCAGTGGCGTGGTGGCCCTTGCTCCCAGGGGGCTAAGATCCGGGGGGGGCTTGGGGATCATGCCAAAGGGGGGAGTCCAAGCCAGTGAGGGGACTGATGGCTTCAGGAGGACGGGGAGAAGCCAGAGCTGAATGACCACACCAGAGAGAGGCCAATGAGGTAAGGGAGCTAGAAGAAGAGTTGGAAAAAAATTTAATTTCTAACAAGACATACAGTTAAAAAATATCATAAATAATCATACTATCACATTTGTGACATAACATACAATTAAATATATCATACCTGTGGAATATGCATTTAATTACAAGTGGCATATCTGAGGAACATAGTACAGAAAATTAATGTAGCCTTGGAGCCAACTCCTTGCAGGGATGGATCACAGTTAAGAGGCAGATTATTTAGCAATCACTGAACGAATGAAGTGCAGTGAGGAGACATCAAGGAGGGTAAAGGGATAGACAGGGGAAAACCAGCTGGGGGAAGGAGAGGATAACAATGGGGGGAACATTACCGGAACAAAGTGAGCAAAAAATCAGTTGTGAGGGGAAAGTTAACACAGGGCTAGTGCAATCTGGGAGCACCTCAAAAAGAACAAAAAGTGCAAGTTATTAGCTCAAGTGAACTAATTCCTTTAAGTGCAAGGGGTAGAGAGGGGGCAGGAGAGAGGTAGGGGTAAGTGATAGGGTAGGGAAGGATGAGTCATACCTGGAACTGGTCCCTTCAGAGTGCAGAGATTGCTGACAGTGGTGGAATGAGGCAAGGACTTCGGATAAGGGGCAGGAGTAGGCAAGGACAAGTTGGGTAGAGATAGTAGAGGGTATGGTAAAGGGAAAGAGGAGGAGGAGTGGGAGAAACTTGCCTAAGACTAGGCCTCTTTAGGATGCTGAGAATCCTGCCAGAGAACAGAGCCAGGCGAGGGCGAGTTCGGTAGAAAGGATAGAGGGGAAAGGGGAAGGAAGGAAGAGTCATTTATTTATGTGTTTATTTATTTTAAATTAGTGCTGGACCCCTCCAGGATGCTGAGAACCCTGCCAGGGGCAGAACTAGGTGAGGACAAGTTGGGAAGAGGGATAAGAAAGGATGGAGGGAAAAGGAGGGAAAGAAGAAGCTTGGCTAAGACTAGGCTACTCCAGGATGCTGAGAACCCTGCCAGAACGCAGATTCAGGCAAGGACTAGTTGGGTAGAAAGGATAGAGGGGGAGTGAAGGGAGAGTAATTGCCAAGTGCTGGGCCCCTCCAGGATGCAGAGAACCCTGCCAGGGGACAGAATTAGATTATTTAAAGGAAATCTGGCCAGATATCAATGTCAGTGTCCCCCTATATGCCTGGACCACTGACGATCCCACTTCAACCACCACTGTGGTTGGGTGGGTGCATGTGATAAGGAAACACAACACTCCTAAAGTGAGGTGAAGAAAACACACCAATGTGTGACTTTATTTACAGAAGCAAAATAAAAAAATATATATGCACAGCTAGGACCCTAAGGCATAGGTCCTACCTTCTGTGTTTCAGAGGATCTGACAGTCCACTCACAACCTCTCCACAGGCTGTGCTAATCTGATCTGATCTGATCTGATGATCCCAAAGGACTTGCATTTATACAGTACACAGCATCACATGCTCATAAGGCTCCACCCCATATTCTAATACATATCATTTTCCCATGCTAAACAATAATAAAATATAAAGAGAAGCAAGAGGGTGTATTTATTTTAGCATACTTTTATAGATCCAGTAAATGAATGAATTTTAAAGGGGTTTTGAATAAAAAAAAACTTTTAGTAGTAAAGTGAACCTTTTAGCCCCTCCCATCAGCTGAGATTGACAGAGGCTATCTATACCAAGATCTGGTCAGAGCCAAAATGGATGTGGAGAGCTTTTGGAGTGCTTTTACCCAGTATTTCTAATGAATTTGTGCAATGCAGATCTGCTAAGAGGCAGTTTCAATGTGGTCTTCCTTTTATACATTTTTACAATGTGTTTTCCTAGAATATGCCTGCTGATTACTATGTACCATATTTAGCCTGAATAGTTCACAAAAGAAATTGCATCTCATTTTCAGTGGGGCTCTACATCTACACAATATTGTGCTGCATTGCGTAAAATCAGAACACAATGAAACAATATTTTACATCTGGATTAGGCTACTCTGAATAAATACATTATAAAAAATGACAAAATCATGACCCCACTGAAAACAAGATTTTGCATCTAATCTGGGACATCCTGAGTAAATACAGTGTAGAAATGTGTAAATGAAGATCCCTATGACAACGAGATGTAGCATCTCCCCTGTGCTATCCAGAATGCAAAGTATAGGATTAGAAATATTTAAAGGAAATCTACTGTAAACTGAACTTCACTGTGGTCACTGACAGTTTCTTTATTGTTTTATAACATATTAGACTACAATACTTATTTTGAATGTTGTGGTCATAAGGATGGTGTGTACTGTGTGTGTGTGTGTGTGTGTGTGTATGCTTGCTGTAGCTCAATATATTTTTTCCCAAAAAGCTTAGTAAAAAAATGCCTGCTTATTACTATATATTTCGCCTGTATAGTTCACAGATGACCTGGCATATGTCTGAGACAGTGCTTATCAGATAGTATGTTAAGAGATTAAAAAAAAACTGTAAACCTTTTTAGATTTGCTGGGAAATTATGACATTTATGAGGTATGAATCTTTCTTGAAAAACAATACATGCCCAACTGAAGCTTGTAGCAAGAAAATGTTTAAACGCTAAGTATTTAAATATGCAAGTTGTTGCATTTCGAAGAGGTTAAACAAACCTCCAGTTTAATAGGCAACCAATATTTGACAAGCTGTTTGAGTTTCCTAATGATCATCTGATAAGCAGCTTGGAGTTATGTCTCTAACATGCTAAACAGAAAGAAGGGAGTATTTTATTCCATTTGGCATGATTTTTAGATGTTGAAGGATACATCGAAAACTCCAAAATATGTGTTCCACGAAACTTCATTTTTCCAGATACAGACAGCAAAATGACTGTAGGCTCTGTCCATAGCCATAAAAATTACAGCAAAATGGGGCACTGGCCCCTAAAAGCTGAACCTGAAGGCTGCTGCACAAGTAAGTCTACAAAAGCAAACTGTACTTTCCTAAGAACTTTTAGTACTTCTTAGAACAAGTATTAGCACTTTGTTCAGCACTTTATGACAGGATTCTGTTCTTGAACAGCAGTTTTTACGTGTACTTGTTGGTGTTTGTAGTGCTAGCATTTTGCACTGTTTAGGGAGTAGGGACCACACCCCAAATCAGCAGTTGTTTTAGTTGCTTTTCAGCCTGTTTCTGAGGGCTGTTTAAAAACTGGAGTCCAAATGGGAAAGCAAATGGCAGCTCTCTTTTATGAGAAAGGGGCTTTGCTAGCTGCTCAGAGAGAAACATAACATTTTAAAAGCATTTTATTTGGGAGGACTTTTGGCTGTCAGGGCAGGGTTACAGAACATTATGTGAACTTCTTAAACAGAACCCTGCCCTCATCACCAAGCTCTACAATACATGCACAAGACATTTTATTTATTTTCCACAGCATTTTGGAGCAGGCAAGGAGCTGCTTATAACTTGCTTAAGGTCTTTTCTTTAATGTGTGCAAATATACTTTAGCATGGAGCAGTTTCCCTACAGCTCACTGCTCCATTTTATTTCAGCAACAACAGGGAAAACAACCAAAGAGTAGGGCAGCATAGTTTTTCAAGAGGAAAACCATCACCCTATACTCCCACGTGATATATGAGGGTGCAGCAAGGGTGTAGCAGCGTTCCAGTGCTAGGCATGCCACAATACAGGGGTTTAAAGCTGCACCTTGCTACCTTTCCTCAGCAGTCAGCCCAATTCTTAGGGGCACAGATAAATAACTTTGGACCCAAAAACCTGCATATAAAATAGCTAAGGGGATATACAGCAGGTTGTTTCACAGGTTGGGGATTATATCACTGGCACTGAGTGTACCCAGCTGGCAGGGAGTGACATACTCAGGGATGGAAAAGGAAATGTGGAATAAAAACAGAAAAAAAAAATGTAGGTGGCCAGCCTACAGGACAGGAAATGATAGTACAGGACGGAAAGATGCTGTTGCAACAGAGTTAAGTAGGGAAAAAAAGAAGATAGGAAAGAGTCCCTTAGGTCCCCACCCCCCCTTTTTTTTGCCAGGGTAGGACACAGCCCTACCACACTAACTGACTTGATTATCAATATCACAGTGCCACACATTCTCAAAAGAGGATCTGCCATCATTTTTCCCCTCATTTGAGTGCCCCTCCACTCCTGCTGTATTATCAATGCACTATTTACACTGGTATTTAAACATTTCCCTTTGTATCAGTCTCACTCTGTCTGTTCAGAGAAAAGTACTTTTCTCCTTACTGCTTTGCTGCAAACCAACCCCTGCCATGCTTCATGCATCACCATTCCTACGACCCCACTCCCTGCCCCACTGTGATCAGCATGCCATCCTCTGCTATGATGAGTAGTGGAAAAAAGGAACCAGTATTGTCAACACAGAGATGGAGAATGATTAAACTTCACTCCAGAGCAAGTTCCTTGAAAACAGCACCCACTCTCCCGACCGCG